>CM057339.1:609123916-610429132 GCA_030015575.1 Agapanthus africanus | reverse complement strand
CAAGTTACATAAAGATGGATATTTAAATCCGTTTGAATATAAATCTTATGCGACTTGCCAGTCTTGTATCAAAGGTAAAATGACCAAAACTCCGTTTAGTGGACACGGAGAGAGAGAGCTGGTGAACTCTTAAGCCTCATACATAGTGATGTATGCGGACCAATGTCTACACATGCAAGAGCTGGTTTTTCATACTTCATCACTTTTACTGATGATTTCTCAAGATTCGGACACGTGTTTTTGATAAAGCATAAATCTGAAGCCTTTGAGAAATTCAAGGAGTATAAACTTGAAGTAGAGAAGCAAACAGGCTTGAGCATCAAGAAACTTCGATCGGATCGAGGTGGAGAATATTTGAGTACAGAGTTTCTAGACTTCTTAAAAGAGAATGGGATTCTCTCTCAGCTCACTCCTCCTTACACACCACATCACAATGGTGTGTCAGAACGGAGGAATCATACCCTATTGGATATGGTACGATCCATGATGTGTGATGCTGAGTTACCGCTTTCTTTTTGGGGACATGCATTGGAAACAACGATGTATCTATTGAACAGGGTTCCAACTAAGACCGTGTCTACCACTCCATATGAGATGTGGAATGGAAAGAGACCATCTCTTAAAAGGTTTAGGATTTGGGGTTGTCCGGCTTTTTTTAAAAAGCAGAATCCAGACAAACTCGAGACACGATCGGTCATGTGTAAATTTGTGGGGTATCCAAAACATTCGTATGGATATCTATTCTACCACAAAGAGGAACAAAAGGTGTTTGTTGCTCAGCATGCCACATTTTTTTGGAAAATGAGATCTTTACGGAAAGTACTAATGGCAATGTGGTAGAATTAGAAGAGGTTCTAGAGACACAAATTACTCAGGAGGAATTGGTTGAAACTGATGTTCAGTAGAATTTCAAGAACCTCAGCCGCTCAGGAGGTCTAGTAGAACTTCTCGCTCACCAGAGAGATACTATGGGTTTCTCATAGATGGTGATAGAGAAGATTGCATCATGGATGATGATGACCCTACTAGTTTTCAGCAAGCTATCACGAGTGGTGACTCAGTGAAATGGCTGGAAGCAATGAGATCTGAAATGGAGTCAATGTACACCAACAAAGTATGGACTTTGGACGTTGCGCCTCCTGGGATAAAACCCGTTGGGTGCAAATGGATCTTTAAGAGAAAGATTGGGGTAGATGGACAGGTGGAGACCTATAAAGCAAGGCTTGTAGCGAAAGGTTTTCGTCAAAGACCAGGCTTGGACTATGATGAAACTTTCTCTCCGGTAGCAATGCTTAAATCCATTAGGATCCTACTTGCTATTGCTGCTCACTATGATTATGAAATATGGCAGATGGACGTGAAAACTGCATTTCTAAATGGTGATTTAGAAGAATGCGTTTTTATGGATCATCCATAGGGCTTCATTGATAGTGGGAGCAGCGGGAAAGCATGTAGATTGCTTAAATCCATTTATGGATTAAAGCAGGCCTCAAGGAGCTGGAACATCTGCTTTGATGATACAATCAAAGAGTTTGATTTTGTCAGAAATGAAGATGAACCATGTATTTATAAGAAGATTGTAGGGAGTACTGTCACATTCCTCGTATTGTACGTAGATGACATTCTCCTGATAGGAAATGATATTCCTATGCTACAATCGGTCAAACTATTCTTATCACAAAGGTTCTCCATGAAGGACCTGGGTGATGCTTCGCGCATTTTGGGCATTAGGATCTATAGAGATAGATCCAAGAGGTTATTGGGATTGTCCCAATCAAAGTACATAGACACCATTCTAAAGAGGTTTAGTATGGAAGATTCCAAGCGTGGTGCCTTGCCTGCTAGTCATGGAATCACTCTCTCCAAGGAATTTTGTCCGAAGACTGATGAAGAGAGAGCTCGCATGAGCGTTATACCCTACGCTTCAGCCGTAGGATCTATAATGTATGTGATGCTGTGTACTCGCCCTGATATAGCTTATGCACTGGCTGTAGTAAGCAGGTATCAATCCAACCCAGGGGAGAAACATTGGATAGCAGTGAAGAACATTCTTAAGTACTTGCGAAGGACTAAAGAATTGTTCTTGGTGTATGGTAATGGGGATCTCCAGATGGAGGCCTTTACCGATTCCAGCTTCCAAAGTGACAAGGATGACAGCAAATCAATCTCAGGGTTTGTATTTACCCTAAATGGAGGAGCGGTTAGTTGGAAGAGTTCCAAACAGGACACCGTTGCAGACTCCCCGATGGAAGCTGAGTATATTGCTGCAAGTGATGCTGCTAAGGAAGCCGTATGGATGAAGAAGTTCATTGCGGAACTAGGAGTAGTTCCAACCATTGTTGATCCAATACCATTGTATTGTGATAATAATGGAGCTATAGCATTAGCCAAAGAACCAAGGTCCCATCAGAAATCCAGACACATCCTAAGGCGATATCATCTGATCCGGGAGATAGTAGATCGCCAGGAGATTGAGATTCGGAGAGTAGATACAAAGGATAACATAGCGGATCCATTCACCAAGGCACTTCAACAGCCGCAACATGAGCGACTGTTTGAAATGTTGGGTATGAGATACGCCAATAACTGGCCTTAGTGCAAGTGGGAGATTGTTAGTAATATGTATGCCCTAAAGGCCATTATATGGATAGTGGAAATTTGGACATATATCTATGGAAATAGATGACTTTCTTGCTCAACATGATAGTACGCTATCTGGTTTACTTTATCTTGATATGTAGATTTAATCGTTTACACATATTGATAAAGCCCAAAGGATATTTGCTTGACTACAGTGATTATGATGTGGATCATACTAGTGGGGCACGTGTAGTCTGTAAGCATATCCTTGAACTGTTCCTAGTCGAGGGTGTATCGAGACAGGGCATCGATATTCCAGAGTAGACTAGCGTATACCATTCTTGTCCCATATGATAGGCGATGGATGATCCCATATCCATCTGGTGAGGAGACACCAAATATTGTATGCGGGTGCTCAGTGGAGACTGGGTACACTGAACGGACTCGCCGAGAACTCCTATGTGGTATTATATCTATCGTCGGATAACAGTTCTCAGGGAACACTGGTACAGGTTAGTCTGTTGACCCGAGATCGTCATAGAGTCTTGTGTGTGCTCCCACTATACTTTGATCTCCACCCTACCATGGCTCTACTGAGTCTTGCAAACAAGTGGTCTTTGGGTACAGTCTCGAGGCACATGGAGGCAATGAGCGATAGGAGGGGTTTCGTCTCTTCCGGTATTGGGAGTTGATGTTGTGCTATGCTCGATTGGCTATAACATGAATTCCCTGGCCAGGGCTGCTGAGATTTACTGATAAGAGTTATCAGTAGTTTCTCAATCTATTATGAGCTATACACCAGCATGACTTATTGAGTTACTGGGGTCGACGATTCCATCCCTGGACTCGATATGCAGCATATCTGACGAAGAGACCGGACTGTACGGTTAGTGTTTCCAGTTGTCTCGACGGGAGTTTTTACAGCTTCGCTGGTATTCTTCTGATCGTTTCAATACCCGGGTGGCCATTACGTTTAGCTGACCTCTTGCGGCTTGTAGATGTTTGATATGATCATCATCTACTGCCGGCGTATTGACGAGTCTTAGAGTCCCACAATGAAGTTTCCTGGCTCAGGCAAAAAGATGTGGTGTGCATATGAGATATGCGTGGGACCCGATTAAATACGGTTATGTGATAACGTATATTAATCGGGCATTTTCTATTTGTCGGATCGTATGTGATATGACCGGTTTGCTAAATCAAGTGTTGATTTAGCAAATTACATTTAGATTAATTCTTTAATTAAATCCTTTTGTATGTATGCATGTATGCACATGATGATGTGCATGGACACATACATGCATACATAGTATCATGGTTGATGATACAAGAATGGTGGCAATGCAAGACTTATATTGAAGCTTTTATTTATATTTATCATTTTAAGATAATGTAAAGAAAACCCACTCATGCTCTTTTAATCTTTAGTGGGTAAGCTTTATTTAACTTAATGAAAAGAATTTCCACCCATGCTTAATTCTTTATGAAAAGAATTTCCACCCATAATTATAGTGGGAATGGAATAATGATGATTATTCCTTTTCATCACTATAAAAAGATTCATATGTGATATGAAGCAAGCATGAAAAAAATGGTGTGAAGAAAACAAGTTATCATATGTGATATGATAGAAAGCTCAAGCTTAGCCACCATAATCTTCTTCTTCCTCTCTTGATTTTTCTCTAGAGTGAAGTTGATAAAAGAAAGGGTTTCAATTGTTGAATATAAACCACATTATCATACTACACACATCTAGCCGATTTGTGTAGGGTGTTTGCTATATTTCGTTTGCGAAACAAGTAAGGCAAGGAGCTTTGGGCAAAGGGACTTCGGGTGGATCATCGTGGACAAGGAAGGCTTCCATCGATCCGTTCCAAACACTCATAGTGCCAAGGAGTCACCGAGGGAGATCTACAAAGGTTGTAATCTTTACTCTTAGTGATAGTTTTACATTTGCATGTGATGCTTAGTTGTATGAATCCCTAAACTTCTAGTTTTGATTCTTGTCGAGTTAACTTAGCACCTCTAAAATTTTGATTATGGCATATGTGATGCTACCAAACCCTTGACGAGGTGCTAGGCTAACCCTTCACTTTTGGCTTCTTCTTCGAACTTGAAGAAACTAGAACACTTGGATTGCTAGGCCTTGTGAACTAGGAGGAGTAGAGGAGTGTTTTGGTGTTTTTATCTCTAGGCAATGGTTTTCAACTCATGAGAGGGAGTTGCCTTGAGCAAGAGAGAGCAAGAGGAAGAGGGAGAGCTTGAGAATGGGAGAGCTCAAGAGAGAGAAAGCCAAATGAAAAGTGAGCCAACCTCTTCTCATTCTCACCTCTCATAATCCAAAATTATGATAACAAGTAATAATAATTGAGTATAATGGGATGGTTGATATCATGACAAATGACAATATCATTTCTTGCATTAAATGCAATTTGTGAAGCATCAAGCAAGCACAAGTCAATGCAAACAAATGATAGCCATTGTCATGATGGTGGTCAACAAGTCCAACCTAGTCAACCGGTAAACAAAAGTCAACAAGTCAACAAGGTCAACCTTTCAACCCTAACCATGTCACTATAATACTTAATTAATATTATTGTTAATCATAATTCTAATTCTCATTAGGGTTTAGCAAAAGTCAACAGTTAACAACCCTAATGAGAATCCTCTGCCTCTGTCTCTGTCAACCGTGCATACACACCCGTATCCGCGTTCCGGGGAACACGAATACAAACGAGATAAAACCAACCCAAAACGTATACTAGGATCAGGCTTAAACCAAATCCCGCTAGTAATAACTGCCCGGATATTAAACGTGCACAAGTGCACGGATGTGACCGAACCCTGCCGCAAAACCATGCGACCTGTCGCAAAACCATGCGACCACTACTCTTTTACCTAAAGGTGAATAGCTCTCTGTGTGGGACTCTAAAGACTCGACACTACGCCGGCAGTGGGTTTAACCACAGACCGCAAGCGGCATTAGCTGTGCGTAACGGCCCCCAGGTAGATGCCGATAAGAAGACGGACGAGGTGAAACCCATCTGAACTCCTACTGAGCCTGAATGTGACAATCTCCGTACAGTCCGGTCTGTTCGTTTGATACATCGCATGGCGGGCCTAGGTGGGCGGTAAACGTCAGTGCCCTAATAGCAGTACAAGTCGTGTCGGAGTGTAGCCCAGAACACCCTGAGATAACACTGGTGACCTACCAGTATATCTCGCTTGCCCTGGCCAGGGACTACTTGTGTAATGGCTCTCATAGACACAGTGCGATGTCAACCCCCAATACCGGGAGAGACGAATCCTGTCTAACCGTCACTGCCTCCAAGTGCTTCGGGACTGCACCCAACTACTACCTGTTTGCACAACTCCTTTGAGCCGTGGTAGGGTAGTAATCTAAGTACAGTGGGAACACACTCGAGGCGAAGTGACAGTGTCAAGTCAGCGGACTAAGCTGTACTCATGTCACCTGAGAACTGATAACTTATGATAGGTATAGTACCAACCAATCAGTTCCCGACGAGTACTGTCCAGTGTACTCGTAACCTAACGAGCACCCGCATACTATCTCAAGTATGACGTACTGACGGCTGTTGGACAGACCGTCTCCCCTGCTGGGATGAGAAGCGTATACGCTAGTCTACTCCGGAGTATCGATGCCCTGTCTCGATAGTTCTACGACTAGGGACCGGTATAAGGATGTGCTTGTGGATTACCCAGCCCCGACGAGTGTGACTGCCATCACAACGCTGGTAATCAAGCAAAGATCCTAAGGGCTCTGATCAGTCGAAAATATTGTATATTTTAGCCGGCAATTTCCTTAACATTTGAATACATTTATAAGTGTTCGGCATTCATATTCTACATATTAGCAAATCTGTCACAAAATATGAGATTTCATGTATTAGACTTTTAAACCGACACTTTAAGGGAAATTAACCGCATTTCATGGCATCGCATCATTTCTGTATTTGCGCAACACTTGTCTTTAGTCTGTGCAGGAAAATACGGAAGAAAAGCCAAAGAGCTGATAAAAATTACGCCAACTCAATGAAATCAGATCAGGTAGCATTTCAGAAGGAGGTATTAAATTCAACATATAAAAGAAAAGCCCAAAAGTGAGCCCAAGACCACACCAGAGAGCACAGGCCCTAAGGCTCCAAGTCAGCAGCGGAACCGCGGCAGGAGCTGGCTTGCGCCGCGGTTCCGCGCCTCTTCTGCCACGTCAGCATGGAATTTTTACTGCATAATTCCTTTCTCTGGGCCCACATTACTTTCTGATATGTAAAGTTCCAGAATACCCTCGAAGCTACTGCCAGATCAGCAAAGAAAATTAAGGAAGGCTAATCCTAATTAAGCTCCTAATTAATCCTCTTCTAGAAGATCCTCCTAACTAATCACATCTAGAAGCTTCTCCCCTAACTAACTTTTGGAGGGAAATTTGAATTTCTTCAACAAACTTTAGGAGGGAAACTTAGAATTTGAAATCCTTGATCTAGGGTTAGTTATCTATAAATAAGAACCTAGACCTAGGGTCAAAGTTTTGTTCATTAGTTGTTAATTTTTAGTTAGTTCATTCTTTCCCTCTTACATCAGCTTCTTCCACAAGTCTAGTGACAAGGCTTGTGCGAAACCCTAACCCTAATTCCACTCCAAATCCAAGATCTTGAGTACCAATCAAGCGAGAAGCCTTCAACCTTTTAGGAGCCGAGCCGATCTTCAATCGGGCAAGTGATCCAATCCGATCCGCGATCCACGGAGACGAGCGAAGCCAAATCGACGATCAAGTTCTTCCTCTTGTAGTTCTTGAGCGAATGTAACTAAATTGTTGATATAAATAAAAGGTGAAATTCGTTAATCTTGCTTTCTTTTAATTCTTGCATCATGATTAGATCTCAATTTGTAATTGTTATTCTTATTGTGATGTTTGAGTAAAACTCCGCTCGTAAAGGAGTCGAGACGATTGTAGAATGATGATGTAATAAATCTTAATACTATTTTTAAGTCCTACGAGTTTTGTAAACCCTAGAAAGTTCAAGAACCGATGACCTAGTTTCGTAGCGATGCTTTCTTGAGTGTGATCGCTCGAAATTAGGGAACTACGATCGTTTCTTGAATTTACTAGAGGCTAGAATGTGAATGATATCGACGAAAGAACAAGGGATATGATGAAACCCTAGTTTCACAAGAAATCCCTAATTCTCGATCGATCATCATCGATCTAGTATCAATTCATCGAAGGATAAGAATACGTAATTGTAAGATTACATCACATCTATAGATCCGATCGATTCCTACGAGCCTCATTTCGATTCTTGAGATTTGGTTTGGAAAAATCAACAAACTATCAATTCTTGATTTTATCTTTTTAATGCTTTCTTAGATCTAGATTTTTCTCTTTCTTGAATTGCAATTACAAATCATGAATTGTTTTGTTTTCTTTCTTTAAAGTTTCAAGTCATCTAATTCGAAAGACGAACGATTACACTTTCCCTGTGGACGATCCGCACTCACATACTAACTACATCCGACACCGTAGTTGATTGCGGTCAAATAATTTTTGGTTGTTATTTCTTTACAAATTCGATATTATACACAACGAGAATTCTTTACAATCAAATGGCGCCGTTGCCGGGGACTATTTGATTTGATTAACACAATTACGAAAATTTATTACAATCAAATGGCGCCGTTGCCGGGGATAGTGCGCTAATAGTTCGTATTTTGAAATTTGAGTTGAACAATTTATTCCATCATAATTTTTAGATCTAAACTCGTACAAACTCTAATACGTGTGTTGTGATTTGTTGCGAGAAAATCCGGAATCATTGGAGCTTGGATAAAATTTTTCTAAAACTTCCAGAGAGCTAAGCAGTTCAAGTGAAACAGTGACAGAAAGTTTTGTGCAGAGATCAGCACATACGGCCGCCCTTCCGCGGCTAAAGAGCCTCATCAGCGGCGGTTCCGCGCCTGGGTAGAGGGTTGACTGCACCAATTTTTCTCTGTAAGTCCCTAACTTTCTTATCTCTTCCCAAATCTGCTCCAACTAATATTTTGTGCTGGTTTCTTTGCAAATAAATCGCAGCGCTGCAAAAGCAAAATAAAATTTTGTGCGTGTTTTTGATTCTTGTGGTTGTTGCATATTAATACGGAAATTTAGGGGGCACGACCAAATTCAAATTAGGTGGGGATTTCATTACCCTTCCTAGGCCCCGAAAACCACAAAACTTGCATCCGCATTTACCCTCATTAATTAAAAGAAATCTAGAGATGACTCTAAGGACCGTCGCGCTTAATTAGGACAAGAGAAGGCCGTGGGTAATTCATTACTTATCCGAGTTTTCTTGTGGTGCCTAAGGCGAGTGTGTCTAAGGCTAGTGGTTTTTAATTAGGCCCACTACTTACGTAGTGCAGTACCTTCCCACTTACCTGGCACTTATCCGGCCACAGGGGAACAAAGAGGCAGTGGAGGATTTATCCCGCGACTTGTCTTTTGGCAGTTAGGAGCGGTCTAGAGTTTGACTTAGGTGACCACTAGATTTTAGGGTTTTGCTTGTTGCATTTGTTTTGTTGCATCATATTTTCAAAAATCCGTATCAATTTTCAAAGCAAGCACCGCATACATCATTTCCCCTAATTATAAATTCACGCTGCCACTTGTACTAACCCATTTTAGTGCAAGATAGGCTGGACACGGGATTCTAGTGCCCGTTAGGCCGCGTTTCCCTTCGATCGACCCAAAAGTCGGTATTTCTACATTTACCCTTTCTTTTACCCACCACCACACCCACATCGATGGATCCACCTCCATCGAATTTCTTTTCCACTACCCTGCCGCCGTCCGTTGGTGCGCAGAATCCACCTCGCATCTCTCTCCAAGAGAGGTGCTATCCAACACGAAGCCCACTTTCCACCTGTCTTTCGATTCCACCAGCCAACGGGGATAATTTTCAAATAAAACCCCAATACATCAACCTTCTACCAAAATTTCACGGTCTCGAGTCTGAAGACGCATACGTGTTTATCACGAAATTTGAAAATGTATGCGCAATGATGGGTACTTCACAGTTGTCTGTGGATGCTTTCCGTCTTCGTCTTCTCCCATTCATTTTGTGCGATTTAGCCGAGAAGTGGCTATGTAACACTACCGCACATTCCATTTCAAATTGGGACGAATTCGTCAAAGCATTCCTTAAGAAATTCTACCCACATCACAAAACAGCTCGTGTCCGTAGCGAAATCTATCAATTCACCCAGCTTCCAAATGAAATATTTTCAAAATGTCTTGACCGCTTCAAGGATCTGTTAGTCCAATGTCCACATCACGGCATCCTGAGATGGGAACTGTGCCGAATCATTTATGAGGGCATTACTCCTTACACAAGATAGACCCTTGAATCCATGTGTCAAGGCAACTTTATGACCAAAGATGATGGGGAAGCCTGGAACTTTCTAGAAAATTTCGCTGAAAAATCTTTACAGTGGGAGGGTGTGAGTCAATCATCTAGGGATGGCAATGATATTTCCATTGGAGCTAGAGCTGACA
The DNA here is from genome assembly GCA_030015575.1 of Agapanthus africanus. Taxonomy (NCBI): domain Eukaryota; kingdom Viridiplantae; phylum Streptophyta; class Magnoliopsida; order Asparagales; family Amaryllidaceae; genus Agapanthus; species Agapanthus africanus. The sequence goes on along the minus strand of CM057339.1, from coordinate 610,419,003 downwards.
TTGCAGCTATCAATAAGAAACTCGAGAATATGGAAAATAAATTTTTAGCCGCCGCCCTAAGTCAAATATCACTCTCCAAAACTGTATGTGGTTGTTGTTATGATCCGTCTCACTTGACGGAAGAATGTCCGTTTCAAGGTCATGACCATACCAATGCCTCATTTCAAAGACCTAGAAACGATCCATCTTTCTCCACATATGATCAGGGTTGGAGGAATCACCCTAACTTTGATTGGAACCAATCCCAATTTCAAAACACGGTTCCAACCCAAAACAATTTCCAAGGGGCCCCTCCACCACAACAGCACCCACAACTTCAATTGAGTCAGCACCCCTTTCAAGCACAAAACTTTCAAAATCCGGCCAACACTTTTGCACCGTCTAGTCCTTTGCAATTGACCGGTACAGATAATACCTCTGCACTAGCACAAACCTTGGATACCTACATGAAACAATCCATCCAAGGGACGGCAAGTTTGCAATCTTCCGTCGAGAATGTAATGAAGATCATTATATCTCAAAATGAGAACATCAAATCGATGGAAGAACAAATTGCACAACTAAAAGCCGAAATCAGTGCACGAGAGAAAGGGAAACTTCCAGCTCAACCTTTACCCAATCCTGACTATTCACATCATGTGGATGAGATCACGTTGAGATCTGGAAGAGTGCTTGACCATCACCTTGGGAAAGAGTTTGATGATAATGATAAATCAATCAATAAAACCCCGGCTGAAACCTTTCCTCACACACACACTTCTGACCCCAGTTCTTCTACACCACCATCTTCTTCCGAGCCTATTCTTCATTTCCCAAAAGGCTCGCCACTTCAGCCCACCTCTTTTACCCCTCCACGGACGATCCCTACTTCTATTCCGGGATCGGTTCCACACACACTTCCTTCTCCTATGATGGACCCGGCGCTTATTGCTAAAGCACCTTATCCTAATCGGTTAAGGGCTAACACACCGAGTCCACATATGGAGAAGATTATGAACATTTTTAAGCAAGTAAACACTAACATCCCTCTCCTAGATGCCATCCAACAAGTTTCGTCTTATGCGAAAACTCTTAAGAACTTGTGCACTAGGAAGAGGAAGAATCCAGTGCCCAAGAAGATTTTCATGGAAAAAACAATAGACACGGCTTTCCCCCAGCAATTACCGAGGAAACGTAAGGATCCTGGATATCCTACTATTTCTGTTTCTATTGGGGAAAAACACATTAACCGTGCTCTACTAGATCTTGGCGCTAGTGTTAACTTGCTTCCATACTCAGTCTATGAGCAACTAGGTATCGGAGAGTTGAAGACAACCAATTGCATTCTCCAGATGGCTGACCGATCAATCACCAAACCTAGGGTGAACTGGAGGATGTGTTAATAAAAATCGGGGAATTTATCTTCCCTGTGGATTTTATTGTAATTGATACACAGCCTGTAGCGAACCCACGGAATCAAATTCCGGTGATTTTAGGTTGCCCCTTTTTGGCCACTTCCAATGCAATAATCAACTGTCGTAACGGTTCTATGACCCTATCTTTCGGGAATAGGTCAATAGAGCTGAACATTTACAAGTTGGGAAGTGTACCCTCCGAACCTACTGCTCAGGTCTGTTCTGTCGACTTAATGGATGTCGACAGCAGCGAATTTGATGATCCTCCTGATATCGATCTTGACTCTTTTCATATGTTATTGTTTGACCCAACTATGTATCATACACATACGGACTCTTCCACCGAGATGTCCGGGTCAACAATTAACACGGATTATGAACTGCTTTTAGAGTCTGAAGATCACCCCGCACTTTGTGATGACATTATTCATCGGGGTATAGATGGAACTTTTGAGGAAATCTTCGCTGATGAACTCGCATTTTTGAATGACACGGGTGTTGAGATGAATCATCTCCCAATCAATGAAATTGAACCTCCACCCCTTCTTCTGAATTGTAAGAAGAATGCGAGTAATCCATCACTTTCACTGCATCGTCTCTCCAAAATGAGACGCACACACATTCTCTTCCACCACTTACCTTTTCCCCACTTCTTCTTCCACCAACCGGAGCACTGCATTGATAAAATTTTTGAATGGTTGGTGTTGACATTCGGTCTTTGCAAAGCTTGGCATCGACCACTGATTTTTGACCCCCACTTGTGATTTTCAAAACTTAACATTGCATAACTCAAGTTTGGGGGGTATGTTTTTCTGGCTCCTAAAAACAAATTTTTACAAAATTTTGAGCCAAAAATAAGTTTGGGGGAGGTTCTTCACTTAAATATTTTGCCCCCACTAATAAATTCCTCCCAAGCTTACAGGTTTTCGAGATTTAGCAGATGGCAACAGTGAGGACACTGTTGAAAACAAGTTTGGGGGAGGTTTGTGCTTATTTTCGCATCATTTGCATCATACATTGCATAAGCACAAAACATTTCTTTAAAAACCATAAAAATTTAAAAATTTTCAAAAATTATAAAAATATTTTTGTACATAAATAAGATAATGAAAGTTTAGATAGTGAAAAATTACATCCATGAGATTAGAAAAATTTAAGAAAACTAAGAAAATTAGAAGTTTTCTTATACGAACTAGTAATAAGTAGTTATGAGCCGTTGTCCCATGGGTTAGTAAGATGAAAGACGTCACTAATCTGAGGATAAAAATAAGTCCGAAAGATAGTTTCTATTCTGGAAGCCAAACATTTTGAACGTTGATACCCTGCTATTCGCACTTACACACATCTTAAAGCCTGGGATAGTAGAGGATACCTTGAAATGCTCTTGTCTTAACGCCAAAAGTATGAAAAAAAAATGTTTTTTAAAGTGGTGAGAAAAATGGATACTGGTTTTGTTATCACCAAGGGCAATAAAAAAATATATAGCAAAGGGTGCTTCTTCACCTAGTGCCCTAAGGCCAGCTGGTCTGGGAGTCACTGCTATGCCTGAGGTGGTGCAAGACGAGGAAAATACACCAAGCATGAAAGCACAGGAGTAATCGGTCGGCTAGTACCTCAAGAAGTATTAACGGTCGCATGAAAGTGTGTGAGCAATCTCGTTTGTCAAAAAGTACTGAGGCTGATGGGCAAGAGTATGATAGCTTGAATTGAATTCTCCGGGTGTAGGGATGCACTTACACACACGCAGGGTTATATGATCGATGTTTGGAATAAAGATAGGAATGAAGAATAAGACGATGTTTTATTGAGGGAGGACGCGATTTCTGACATCTTTTCATGACCATTAAGGTAGGGCTCATGACAACCGAAAAGCTAGCTTAGTTGGAAACCCTAATTTTCAAAGTCTTTCTTTTACAATTCTTTTCTTTAAATGCAATATTCATGATCTTTCTTTTATTATTGGATTTTGTGGGTGCAATCCGCTGAAAACCCTCAGGAGACAACACTCCTCCCACTAGGGACACCTAGAGGTTTAAAGGCTTGATGCACGTGCTCAGTGCAATCGTGTTGCCTACGAAAGTGTGCTAGTTAGTTTTTCTCTTTCTTTATTTTCTCCTTCTATTTTTAATAAAACATTCGCTCGAGACGATCGAAATTAAGTTTGGGGGTATTTGATCAGTCGAAAATATTGTATATTTTAGCCGGCAATTTCCTTAACATTTGCATACATTTAGAAGTGTTCGGCATTCATATTCTACATATTAGCAAATCTGTCACAAAATATGAGATTTCATGTATTAGACTTTTAAACCGACACTTTAAGGGAAATTAACCGCATTTCATGGCATCGTATCATTTCTGTATTTGCGCAACACTTGTCTTGAGTCTGTGCAGGAAAATACGGAAGAAAAGCCAAAGAGCTGATAAAAATTACGCCAACTCAATGAAATCAGATCTGGTAGCATTTCAGAAGGAGGTATTAAATTCAACATATAAAAGAAAAGCCCAAAAGTGAGCCCAAGACCACACCAGAGAGCACAAGCCCTAAGGCTCCAAGTCAGCCGCGGAACCGCGGCAGGAGCTGGCTTACGCCGCGGTTCCGCGCCTCTTCTGCCACGTCAGCATGGAATTTTTACTGCATAATTCCTTTCTCTGGGCCCACATTACTTTCTGATATGTAAAGTTCCAGAATACCCTCGAAGCTACTGCCAGATCAGCAAAGAAAATTAAGGAAGGCTAATCCTAATTAAGCTCCTAATTAATCCTCTTCTAGAAGATCCTCCTAACTAATCACATCTAGAAGCTTCTCCCCTAACTAACTTTTGAAGGGAAATTTGAATTTCTTCAACAAACTTTAGGAGAGAAACTTAGAATTTGAAATCCTAGATCTAGGGTTAGTTATCTATAAATAAGAACCTAGACCTAGGGTTAAAGTTTTGTTCATTAGTTGTTAATTTTTAGTTAGTTCATTCTTTCCCTCCTACATTATCTTCTTTCACAAGTCTAGTGACAAGGCTTGTGCGAAACCCTAACCCTAATTCCACTCCAAATCCAAGATCTTGAGTACCAATCAAGAGAGAAGCCTTCAACCTTTTAGGAGCCGAGCCGATCTTCAATCAGGCAAGTGATCCAAGCCGATCCGCGATCCACGGAGACGAGCGAAGCCAAATCGACGATCAAGTTCTTCCTCTTGTAGTTCTTGAGCGAATGTAACTAAATTGTTGATATAAATAAAAGGTGAAATTCGTTAATCTTGCTTTCTTTTAATTCTTGCATCATGATTAGATCTCAATTTGTAATTGTTGTTCTTATTGTGATGTTTGAGTAAAACTCCGCTCGTAAAGGAGTCGAGACGATTGTAGAATGATGATGTAACAAATCTTAATACTATTTTTAAGTCCTACGAGTTTTGTAAACCCTAGCAAGTTCAAGAACCGATGACCTAGTTTCGTAGCGATGCTTTCTTGAGTGTGATCGCTCGAATTAGGGAACTACGATCGTTTCTTGAATTTACTAGAGGCTAGAATGTGAATGATATCGACGAAAGAACAAGGGATAAGATGAAACCCTAGTTTCACAAGAAATCCCTAATTCTCGATCGATCATCATCGATCTAGTATCAATTCATCGAAGGATAAGAATACGTAATTGTAAGATTACATCACATCTATAGATCCGATCGATTCCTACGAGCCTCATTTCGATTCTTGAGATTTGGTTTGGAAAAATCAACAAACTATCAATTCTTGATTCTATCTTTTTAATGCTTTCTTAGATCTAGATTATTCTCTTTCTTGAATTGCAATTATAAATCATTAATTGTTTTGTTTTCTTTCTTTAAAGTTTCAAGTCATCTAATTCGAAAGACGAACGATTACACTTTCCCTGTGGACGATCCGCACTCACATACTAACTACATCCGACACCGTAGTTGATTGCGGTCAAATAATTTTTGGTTGTTATTTCTTTACAAATTCGATATTATACACAACGAGAATTCTTTACAATCAAATGACGCCGTTGCCGGGGACTATTTGATTTGATTAACACAATCACGAAAATTTATTACAATCAGGCTCTACTAATATGTATAAGCAATATGCTAAAAGAAACACATGCACATATTAAAGTAGAAACAAACCAAGTAGCATACTACCATTTTGAGCAAGATTGTCAATACAAGGTGAATATCCCAAGCTTCCATTAAGTAATATACAAACTAGTATGATACAGTAATGGCCTCTAGGGCATATACACTAACAATCTCCCACTTGCACTAAGGCCATGTACTGGCGTATCGAAGACCTATCATCTTGATCAGCCGCTCGAACTAAGTCTGGGGCAAGGCCTTGGTGAATGGATCTGCAGTGTTATCTTCTGAACCAACCCTCCGAACCTCGATCTCCTGGCGATCCACGATCTCCCTGATCAGGTGATACCGCCTCAAGATGTGTATGGATTTCTGATGGGACCTGTGTTCCTTCGCTAAAGCTATAGCCCCGTTGTTGTCGCAATACAGAGGTATTGGATCAACAATGGACGGAACCACCTGAAGTTCTCTTAAGAACTTCCTCATCCAGACGGCTTCTTTTGCGGTATCAGTAGCAGCGATGTATTCCACTTCCATCGTCGAGTCAGCAACGGTTTCCTGTTTGGAACTCTTCCAACACACCGCCCCTCCATTGAGGGTAAACACAAAACCCGACATGGACTTGGAATCATCCTTGTCACTCTTGAAGCTGGAGTCAGCAAAAGCCTCGATCTGGAGGTCTTTTCCGCCATACACCAAGATCATCTCCTTAATCCTTCTCAGGTACTTGAGAATGTTCTTTACCGCTATCCAGTGTTTCTCCCCAGGGTTTGACTGATACCGGCTTACTACACTAAGTGCATAAGCTACATCCGGTCTAGTACACAACATGGCATACATTATAGAGCCTACCGCAGAAGCGTAGGGTATAATAGACATGCGATCCCTTTCCAAATCAGTCTTGGGAGACATCTCTTTGGAGAGGGTGATCCCGTGACAAGCCGGTAGATTACCGCGCTTGGATTCTTCCATACTGAATCTTTTCAGTATGGTGTCGATGTACCTGGACTGCGAAAGTCCCAACATCATCTTGGATCTATCACGATGGATCCGGATCCTCAGGATGTAATTGGCATCACCCAGGGCTTTCATGGAGAAGCTGTGTGACAAGAACCCCTTGACAGATTGCAGCATAGGAATATCATTTCCTATCAAAAGAATGTCATCCACGTATAATACGAAGAACACGACAGTTCTTGCTACAAATGTACTATAGATGCATGGTTCATCTGGATTTTTGATGAAGCCAAATTCTTTGACCGTCTCATCAAAACAGATGTTCCAACTCCGCGATGCCTGCTTTAGTCCATAGATGGACTTAAGCAACTTGCACACCTTTCCGCTGCTCCCACTCTGAATGAAACCCTCTGGCTGGTCCATTGTCACGACACGAAAGTACGGAACATGACCGGCACTTAGACTACGAACGTCTCAAGGAGTACGTATGCTAAGTAAGCCGAAACCCAGAAATCCAAACCAAGAGAAGTAGTAGAGAATAGGAAGAACCATATCAAATCAACCTGTATGCAACATAATATACAACGCCTAAAGGCGAGGATCACAACAGAAATGGAACTCAACCAGCAAGAAACTCAAGAAATAAAACATGCTACTCTATGGTCGAAAGAATAACATTACTGGTCTCTATCTCAAAAAAATACAAGTTTGGTTGATGGAACTTCTAGATACAACTGAAATATAATATACAAGGCATAATGATGGGTAAGATACAATAAACCCACCTACTAGCAAGTCACCCGAAAAGAAACCGTGCCCGCAAAGCCGTAATGAAATTCGTACGGCAACACCTGCAAGAAACTGGGGCACAACGGGGGTGAGTTGCCAACTCGTGAGTAGAAAAAGATCTACGAACAGAAAATCGCATGAATAACGCAACCTAGGTCAATGATCATAATATATCCTCAAATATATGAATAACATGCAGCCTATAAAAATGGCTAGGGTAATATCTAACCCGAATGTGATCTCATGTGCCCGTGTCAGTGCCTTAGGTAGCAATATATCATATGAATGAGGTATGAATGCATGAAAACAGAATACATATAAATGAAGAAACTGTTTTCATAAATTAGTGAGATTTCCTTTGTATTTTTAAAATGAGGTATCATAAATGAAATCAGCATCAACAGTGTCTAGCATCGACACAAAACATAAATCTCAATGTCTCAAAACCTCAGGCTCCGGCCATCCGGACTGGCCTGTATCATCAAATCTCAGTACCTCAATATCTCGAAATCTAAATGTCTCAATCTCAATATCTAGGGCGCCGTCAGTCCAGACCGGCCCCTACCATCCATCTCAAGACCACGACGATATCCTCCGGATATCCGACGCGTCGGGTAAAATCACCGGTAGGTAGTCTCCCCCTGCCAGGCTCATCGTCATCACCACGAGCTTCTTGCCCTGGAGTACCTTACCGGGTCCACCATGTACCCGAAACGGTTCATACAACTCCTCGAATCGGGTCTCCAAATCTATCAGCAAACTCATGGTGGACGACTCATACATCATAGGAAAAACCGCGCTTTTATTTAAAAAGAGAAAGAAGAAGTTTGTATATGTTTTGCGGTTTTCCCCAAATCCAGAAAATCTCATGGAAATCCAAATCCAAAGCCTCAATAGCACGTAAAAAGTGAATATATGCATGAGAATCCATGAATGCGGCATAACAATGAATAACAGTATGCATGAGGTAGCAGGTAATAACTATAATGTCTAAACTAACATATAAGGCAAGTACACTAATATCATGTCTAAACTATTAGCTAACAGGCTATGCCAAGCAATAATATTTTCTAAGGTGTACGTGACATGGCAATTACCGATGAAGATGTGTGTGAGCCGGCAAGTAAGTGTACGTGGTACATACGCATCATCGGTAATGGTGCTGGTGTCCTAACCACAAGATATCAACAGTAGAATATGAAGCATAATATAAGCATGTGATGCGAAGCAAACAACAATAATGTGCGGGAGCTGAATACTAGACGCAACGATAATTAATCTGTTTTAACCTAATATAAGTCCTACAATGGTGCCTTTTGAAATAACACGAATCGTGGGGTTTTGAAAATAGGGGCTACGGTGTTTTTAAGAAAAGATACGTTTTTTGAAATATCTGTAGGATCCCTTAAGCTGTCTTTAAAAATACGCACGATTCGTAAGCTTTGAAATAGGTAGGAACCGAATTTAATCTAACAACTAACTAAACTAAAAGGCTACGCTATAAGCTAGACTACAAGTAAGGAAACCGCCTAACATCTGAGTCGATACATATACATACCTGTATATATATTAGTCGATGATCCCGCCTCAATAATATCATATCCGATACCATATCTATAATCAGACATCCCAAGTCAAGAGTGCGGATCAATCATCAAGATATAGTTCGTACGTAAATCCGTCGTACGGCATCCCCAAATCTGGGTACGGGTCAATATCATATTCCTCACACTATTCCTCTGGTATCCTCTTTATCCAAGATCATAGTCTAGGGTACTGACCTATGTCTAGTACAATACTAATATCCTCAATATACTCATGATCTGACTACTGATCGACAATCTCGTACAAACCGATATCGTCAGCACATATCATCATCAAGGGGTATACATCGCCCGATACGGCCTAATATCAATATCCTAGCATATTATGCCTCATATCACGATCACATGTCGACCATTTATTTATAACACTATTCACCCGTATCGCCGCCGCAAGATCCGCTATAACACCAGGACGTACCTTAAGTACGAATCCTGCCATATCACCGAGATCACAACCACAAACAAATCTCATCGACTCAGCTCAATCCCAAGTATCCTCCTTAAATCCGTATGTGAACACATAGTCCCATACCCATGTGAACATATAAATATATTCCCATACACGTACATATGAAATAAGGAATGTATGCAAGTATGTATATGTGTGTATGTGTAAGTGTAGTGCACCCACTACCTAAGGTTTCGTAACCATGCACCAATCGAACACCAATATCCATCTAAAATCATCAATAATAAATCCTAACAACATATCATAAATTATTGGTGTGTATACGCATCCGTATACATCACCACGGACTGCGGGGGTGCTATACGCCATCCACCCGACTTTTCCCCGTAGATATAAATCTACTCACCTGGTCCTCGCTAGCCGGTACCGACGTCGCCACGCGCTTGCTTGTCGTCTCGAAGTCCACATGGGGGTACCTACATATCATAACGCACCATATCGCATTAAAACTAAATTCGATATCGAAACGGCATACGAAAATCAAATCGGCACGCGTATCACGCATAGGACCAAACCTATCGCCTACGCATGCAAGAATAGTCAAACCAACCCTCGATGTCAATGTACAAACGTCTAACCATCGAGAAAAATCCAATCACACTCATTTGCACATTCACGAACACTAATTTTAATATAAACTAGGTTAAAACTCACAAAAACCTCAATTTTACTTAAAAAGTCATTTTTCCGAAAATCTAGCAAGCACAATTCGCCGTTTTTGTACAAAACAGGATGTTTAAATGAATGAAGCGGCCAATATATTTATTAAATATCTTAAATAAGTCGTATAAACAAATTTTCGGAATTTAATCTCATTAAATTCTAAAAATCCTAATATTCTAGTTTACAAAATACCCTTTTTAACAATTTTATAGCAAAAATGCACAAACTACAATTTAGATTGGATTTCAATGAACTAAAGTGTTAAACTACACATAATAAAGTTAATAATATGATAAAAACACTAACCATATTTTTAATCTCATATTTCGAATTAAATCAAAAAAACTAGTTTGCAACAAAAAACTTAATTTGGACATTTTTCAAGTAACAACTTGTAATTAACAACTAGATTAGTTTTCTACAAAACTAAATATATTAATCCACCTCACTAAACCATACACAATCAAACACAACTCATTTCCACAACAAACCCTAACTTAGTAATCAAAACCCTTTCTTTAAATTTCAAAACTTGAAATTTAAAACCCTAATTTAACACCTAATAGCTAGATTCAAGTAATTTAACAACAAATTAAGCATAAGGTTATGATTATACCTCACAAGCTTGATAGCTAGATTCAAGTAATTTAACAACAAATTAAGCATAAGGTTATGATTATACCTCACAAGCTTGAGATCAAACTTGCCAAAATCTTAGCCTCCAACAATGATTTCATGCTCCAAGGTCCATGCTTGAATAGCTAAAGAATAATGGGTAAAGCTTGGATTTAGAATTAGCTTTGAATTTTTGAGAAAAAGGGTGGATTTTTGATAGAAATTTTGGGGATTTTGTTGGAAAAATGAGATGAAGTATTTGGGGCTGTTTTGGTTCAGGTTTTGGCCAGAAATCTTGGGGGATTGGGTGAGGGAGGAGAGAGAGTGAGGTGGGGAAAGTTAGTTCAAGTCAAAGTCAACTCAAATTATACCATTTTCTACTCTTTTTTCTTTTCATTTCTTTCATTTCTTTTCTTTAAAATCCAAGTGGGGACAAAAGAAGGGGCTGCTGAATTCTTCAAGGGGATAAGTGAATGGGGGTGTGTGGGTGTGGGTACGGGTGTGGGGTGATGAAAAATGATAAATACAATACCCCAAACATCCATTTACGCTAAAAAAAGCCTTTTTTCTTCAATAATTTCTAAACCATTTTGGCAAATGATTTCGTTCCAAAAACCACATGATAAATTTTTATTTAATGTTTTATGATGCACAAAATTTGTTTCAACTCATTCCAATTTGTAATTTTCCCTAATTAAATGTATTAGTGACGGCTTAAAATAATAATAAAATAATATTTTTTTCAGAAAATTTGAAATTTGACCAGCGGCTCAATAAACACCAAATAATAGCAATTACATAGCTAGAATATGTATATTTAATTTTTATAATAAGATATTTGTATTTTGACTTTTTACAGAAAACCCCCTCATTTTACCGATTTTCCGAAATTTCACCGAAACGATTTTCAAAACGCTACAATCTTCCCCCCTTAAAGAAATTCGGTCCCCGAATTTAAATTCAAACTCCCCCAATTACTAAAACATCTAAGAAAAACCATCAAGTCGTCGGGGCTCCGAAATTGTAAATACATAAAACAAATCGTAGCGCAGCGCATGCGCTTGAAAAATGAGTATATAACTCAAATCAAAACTCCGTCAAGCATCCCGCGATCATCGGAGTCGTGGAGAAGACATCAATGCCAAATCCAAATCAAAACCAATATGATATAACTCGAAACTATAAATATAAATATCGAATCTATATCTATAAGTATCTGAAGGAAATGCATGCCAAATCTCTTTAAGTCGCTGTGCAACGCGTATAACACTGCACAGTGGCGGACGTCTACCATAAGAAAATAACTATATACATATATACCTTTGTTTGAAATGTACGTTCCGCCGTTTTGGAAACAATTTAGAAGGGTCTCCTTGTTTTAAACATTTCGTGTCATATCAGACACGTAGGTAAATACTGAGGCTATAGCTCGCTTTTTGGAAATCCCTTCAATAACTATCAATGCATGCAAAATGTATTCAGGTACTGTCCTCTGACTAGTCCTGCTCAGTACGGAAACACATAGCAATATCATAAAAACGTACTGCTCTATAAGAAATCAATCCTAAAATATACACATGAATACTGCGTGCGTCTGGTGCGCACGGAAATCAAAATCCATGAATGTGCCATACATGCGCACAGAAACAACATCTAAGTGTATCAGGTGTGCACGAAACATCTGTCGTAGGAAACATGTGTGCCTGACAGCAAAATCAGGTGCATCTGACATGCACGAAAAATCTCGAATTAGTGCATCTGGTGTGCACCAAATCGCATCTCGTAACAGGCGCCCAACAGGCGCTAAAAATCCAATCCGGTGTATAAAATGCACAAAACAAATGTCGAGCATCACCCTCGAAATCGTAATCCAGTGTATCCAAGTGCACAAAATACATGTCACTACACTGCCAGCATATATAAACTATACAGAGTGCAGGAACCAAATCGCATGCGTGCATACGCACAAAATCAACTCAACTGTTTAAAACCGTAAAATCACAAACATGTGAAACTAAAGCACGAAAACGATATCAAGTGCAACACTGTGCAAAGATCGTAAATCCTCAATCATCAAAATCAAATCATACGAATAAATCACCCAAAACATCGAAATCAATAATGGCGGAACAGTACCGCTCATGCATCCTCTAAGAATCTCGAGCCAACTGTCGCGGTCACTAGTGGGACGTCTCGTCGATGATCATGAACTCTGGCCTGCTGGTGTGCGTAACATGACCACTCCTGGGTCCAAGTCTTCTCCGTGGATTACCAATCTCACAATCCATCGGCTCATCGGCCCTGTCAAGGCAGCATATCACTGCCGTCGGCCTCTGGCTCTCTGAATGCACGTGACACATCTGATCCTGGGTGCAAGTATCATCGCAGCAGTATCCTGGAAGGAATCCTGCTCACGGTCTCTTCCATGTCTCGTCTCTGCCAACTGTCCGGAAGTCATTGTCCTTTCCTATATCTGCATCTTGCTCTGGAACGACTGCATACTCATCGCGACTCCTTCTGGAAGGTAAGTCCAAGTACCATGCCTCGGCATGCGCATCGCCTCTCTGATGTCGGCGGAGTGGAACGTCATCTCATCTAGATCTGGTGCGAACCTCTTATTCCACTTTTCTCTAATGTTGTCTGCTTTGGACTCGTCTCGTCGCGGCTGCATGGACTGAGCTCCAACGGCTATCCTCGTATCTGGAGTCTCCCAAGAATGCATCTCACCACCTAGCATCCGAATTAAGTCGAGCCATCCAATCGATTCGTCAAAACTTCATAATCCCCCAAGAGCTCAACATCTTGGGTACAGTTTAATAGTATCGAGTACATACCACAGCATCGGTGGTCCAGCCGTAGAAGGGCAAACCCAAGCCTCACTAATGGCGCCGCAGAACTGCCGCAAACCCTAAGGTTCAAAGGCTTTCACACGGTCATTAAGTCGAGTTAGGGTTTCATTCTTCTAGAGGGACCATAGAATTGCCTGCATGTCTTTCCGACTATCTTAACTTGGAATAATAGGTTTCTGACATTCGATCGTCTCTGTCGACTCCCAACGTCTCCACGTGAAGTCGTCTCTAGCTGGAATCCATCTATCTGATGACCTCGCATCGGGTTAGGCGAACGATCCACATGTCCTAGTCATTCATCCACGATGACTAGCGACCTTCTATTATCTCTTAGTATAACTCGTTCTGCACTAACTCCAGCATCTGGGGCAATACCTCGTCGTTCGCAGCAATAACTGGCTCGCTCGTCTGCACGCCGAACAGTGCCTCGATCATCATGAATAAGCAACACACCAACGGTCATCAAGATCTGGCTGGCCTCTATCATTAGCTCAATCCTCTAATGTCGATCAGCACATCCGAGTAACCTCATAAAGGCGATCCGCCAAACGCTCGTGGCACGGAAACACAGTCAAAAGACACCTCTCTATAATCGGGTGTCGCCGGAATCATGCCCTTGTCAGTCCTCGTTCGTGCCGAGCTCGTGCTAACCGCAACTCTAGCCGTAGCTTTCCCTTCCCGTAATCGTGGCAGCAAAACCAAACTGATACCGATGAGGCTAGATCAGGAAGGAATATAATACTGAACAAGGAAATGTACATCCTAAGGCTTCTTAAGTGGAGTCGCGTGTCGTAAATATGCCGCGGAACATACTAACGGTACGTCACTCTACTTTAGTCATCTATTCCATCAACCAAGGGTCATCCTACGCTCCGAAGGTAAAACCTAACGCTCTGATACCAACTTTGTCACGACACGAAAGTACGGAACATGATCGGCACTTAGACTACGAACGTCTCAAGGAGTACGTATGCTAAGTAAGCCGAAACCCAGAAATCCAAACCAAGAGAAGTAGTAGAGAATAGGAAGAACCATATCAAATCAACCTGTATGCAACATAATATACAACGCCTAAAGGCGAGGATCACAACAGAAATGGAACTCAACCAGCAAGAAACTCAAGAAATAAAACATGCTACTCTATGGTCGAAAGAATAACATTACTGGTCTCTATCTCAAAAAAATACAAGTTTGGTTGATGGAACTTCTAGATACAACTGAAATATAATATACAAGGTATAATGATGGGTAAGATACAATAAACACACCTACTAGCAAGTCACCCAAAAAGAAACCGTGCCCGCAAAGCCGTAATGAAATCCGTACGGCAACACCTGCAAGAAACTGGGGCACAACGGGGGTGAGTTGCCAACTCGTGAGTAGAAAAAGATCTACGAACAGAAAATCACATGGATAACGCAACTTAGGTCAATGATCATAATATATCCTCAAATATATGAATAACATGCAGCCTATAACAATGGCTAGGGTAATATCTAACCCGAGTGTGATCTCATGTGCCCGTGTCAGTGCCTCAGGTAGCAATATATCATATGAATGAGGTATGAATGCATGAAAACAGAATACATGTAAATGAAGAAACTGTTTTCATAAATTAGTGAGATTTCCTTTGTATTTTTAAAATGAGGTATCATAAATGAAATCAGCATCAACAGTGTCTAGCATCGACACAAAACATAAATCTCAATGTCTCAAAACCTCAGGCTCCGGCCATCCGGACTGGCCTGTATCATCAAATCTCAGTACCTCAATATCTCGAAATCTAAATGTCTCAATCTCAATATCTAGGGCGCCGTTAGTCCAGACCGGCCCCTACCATCCATCTCAAGACCACGACGGTGTCCTCCGGATATCCGACGCGTCGGGTAAAATCACCGGTAGGTAGTCTCCCCCTGCCAGGCTCATCGTCATCACCACGAGCTTCTTGCCCCGGGGTACCTTACCGGGTCCACCATGTACCCGAAACGGTTCATCCAACTCCTCGAATCGGGTCTCCAAATCTATCAGCAAACTCATGGTGGATGACTCATACATCATGGGAAAAACCGCGCTTTTATTTAAAAAGAGAAAGAAGAAGTTTGTATATGTTTTGCTGTTTTCCCCAAATCCAGAAAATCTCATGGAAATCCAAATCCAAAGCCTCAATAGCACGTAAAAAGTGAATATATGCATGAGAATCCATGAATGCGGCATAACAATGAATAACGGTATGCATGAGGTAGCAGGTAATAACTATAATGTCTAAACTAACATATAAGGCAAGTACACTAATATCATATCTAAACTATTAGCTAACAGGCTATGTCAAGCAATAATATTTTCTAAGGTGTACGTGACATGGCAATTACCGATGAAGATGTGTGTGAGCCGGCAAGTAAGTGTACGTGGTACATACGCATCATCGGTAATGGTGCTGGTGTCCTAACCACAAGATATCAACAGTAGAATATGAAGCATAATATAAGCATGTGATGCGGAGCAAACAACAATAATGAGCGGGAGCTGAATACTAGACGCAACGATAATTAATCTGTTTTAACCTAATATAAGTCCTACAATGGTGCCTTTTGAAATAACACGAATCGTGGGGTTTTGAAAATAGGGGCTACGGTGTTTTTAAGAAAAGATACGTTTTTTGAAATATCCGTAGGATCTTTTAGGCTGTCTTTAAAAATACGCACGATTCGTAAGCTTTGAAATAGGTAGGAACCGAATCTAATCTAACAACTAACAAAACTAAAGGGCTACGCTATAAGTTAGACTACAGGTAAGGAAACCGCCTAACATCTGAGTCGATACATATACATACCTGTATATATATTAGTCGGTGATCCCGCCTTAATAATATCATATCCGATACCATATCTATAATCAGACATCCCAAGTCAAGAGTGCGGATCAATCATCAAGATATAGTTCGTACGTAAATCCGTCGTACGGCATCCCCAAATCTGGGTACGGGTCAATATCATATTCCTTACACTATTCCTCTGGTATCCTCTTTATCCAAGATCATAGTCTAGGGTACTGACCTATGTCTAGTACAATACTAATATCCTCAATATACTCATGATCTGACTACTGATCGACAATCTCGTACAAACCGATATCGTCAGCACATATCATCATCAAGGGGTATACATCGCCCGATACGGCCTAATATCAATATCCTAGCATATTATGCCTCATATCACGATCACATGTCGACCATTTATTTATAACACTATTCACCCGTATCGCCGCCGCAAGATCCGCTATAACACCAGGACGTACCTTAAGTACGAATCCTGCCATATCACCGAGATCACAACCACAAACAAATCTCATCGACTCAGCTCAATCCCAAGTATCCTCCTCAAATCCGTATGTGAACACATAGTCCCATACCCATGTGAACATATAAATATATTCCCATACACGCACATATGAAATAAGGAATGTATGAAAGTATGTATATGTGTGTATGTGTAAGTGTAGTGCACCCACTACCTAAGGTTTCGTAACCATGCACCAATCCAACACCAATATCCATCTAAAATCATCAATAATAAATCCTAACAACATATCATAAATTGTTGGTGTGTATACGCATCCGTATACATCACCACGGACTGCGGGGGTGCTATACGCCATCCACCCGACTTCTCCCCGTAGATATAAATCTACTCACCTGGTCCTCGCTAGCCGGTACCGACATCGCCACGCGCTTGCTTGTCGTCTCGAAGTCCACATGGGGGTACCTACATATCATAACGCATCATATCGCATTAAAACTAAATTCGAAATCGAAACGGCATACGAAAATCAAATCGGCACGCGTATCACGCATAGGTCCAAACCTATCTCCTACGCATGCAAGAATAGTCAAACCAACCCTCGATGTCGATGTACAAACGTCAAACCATCGAGAAAAATCCAATCACACTCATTTGCACATTCACGAACACTAATTTTAATATAAACTAGGTTAAAACTCACAAAAACCTCAATTTTACTTAAAAAGTCATTTTTCCGAAAATCTAGCAAGCACAATTCGCCGTTTTTGTACAAAACAGGATGTTTAAATGAATGAAGCGGCCAATATATTTATTAAATATCTTAAATAAGTCGTATAAACAAATTTCCGGAATTTAATCTCATTAAATTCCAAAAATCCTAATATTCTAGTTTACAAAATACCCTTTTTAACAATTTCATAGCAAAAATGCACAAACTACAATTTAGGTTGGATTTCCATGAACTAAAGTGTTAAACTACACTTAATAAAGTTAATAATATGATAAAAACCCTAACCATATTTTTAATCTCATATTTCGAATTAAATCAAAAAAACTAGTTTGCAACAAAAAACTTAATTTGGACATTTTTCAAGTAACAACTTGTAATTAACAACTAGATTAGTTTTCTACAAAACTAAATATATTAATCCACCTCACTAAACCATACACAATCAAACACAACTCATTTCCACAACAAACCCTAACTTAGTAATCAAAACCCTTTCTTTAAATTTCAAAACTTGAAATTTAAAACCCTAATTTAACACCTAATAGCTAGATTCAAGTAATTTAACAACAAATTAAGTATAAGGTTATGATTATACCTCACAAGCTTGAGATCAAACTTGCCAAAATCTTAGCCTCCAACAATGATTTCATGCTCCAAGATCCATGCTTGAATAGCTAAAGAATAATGGGTAAAGCTTGGATTTAGAATTAGCTTTGAATTTTTGAGAAAAAGGGTGGATTTTTGATAGAAATTTTGGGGATTTTGATGGAAAAATGAGATGAAGTATTTGGGGCTGTTTTGGTTCAGGTTTTGGCCAGAAATCTT
The DNA here is from genome assembly GCA_030015575.1 of Agapanthus africanus. Taxonomy (NCBI): domain Eukaryota; kingdom Viridiplantae; phylum Streptophyta; class Magnoliopsida; order Asparagales; family Amaryllidaceae; genus Agapanthus; species Agapanthus africanus. The sequence continues at coordinate 610,400,719 of CM057339.1, read as the reverse complement.
GGGGGATTGGGTGAGGGAGGAGAGAGAGTGAGGTGGGGAAAGTTAGTTCAAGTCAAAGTCAACTCAAATTATACCATTTTCTACTTTTTTTCTTTTCTTTTCTTTCATTTCTTTTCTTTAAAATCATAGTGGGGACAAAAGAGGGGGCTGCTGAATTCTTCAAGGGGATAAGTCAATGGGGGTGTGTGGGTGTGGGTACGGGTGTGGGGTGATGAAAAATGATAAATACAATACCCCAAACATCCATTTACGCTAAAAAAAAGCCTTTTTTCTTCAATAATTTCTAAACCATTTTGGCAAATGATTTCGTTCCAAAACCACATGATAAATTTTTATTTAATGTTTTATGATGCACAAAATTTGTTTCAACTCATTCCAATTTTTAATTTTCCCTAATTAAATGTATTAGTGACGGCTTAAAATAATAATAAAATAATATTTTTTTCAGAAAATTTGAAATTTCACCAGCGGCTCAATAAACACCAAATAATAGCAATTACATAGCTAGAATATGTATATTTAATTTTTATAATAAGATATTTGTATTTTGACTTTTTACAGAAAACCCCCTCATTTTACCGATTTTCCGAAATTTCACCGAAACGATTTTCAAAACGCTACATCCATATAAACACACTCCTCTAAATTTCCATTTAGAAAAGCGGTCTTTACGTCCATCTACTAAATCTCATAATCGTGGAAGGCAGCAATGGCAAGAAGGATCCGAATGGATTTCAGCATAGCTACTGGAGAAAAGGTCTCGTCATAGTCCAAACCAGGTCTTTGACAAAAACCCTTTGCAACCAGTCTAGCTTTATAGGTCTCAACCTGTCCATCTACACCAATCTTCCTTTTGAAGATCCACTTGCATCCTACGGGTTTTACCCCATCTGGAGCAATGTCCAACGTCCATACTTTGTTGGTGTACATGGACTCCATTTCGGTCCGCATTGCATCCAGCCATTTTACCGAGTCAACGCTCTGAACGGCCTGCTGGAAGCTAGTAGGCTCATCATAATCAATGATGCAGTCCTCTCTATCCCCGTCTATGAGAAAACCGTAGTATCTCTCGGGGGATGAGACTGCCAACTATTCCTGCGGAGCGTCGTAGGAATGTCCTGTTCTTTTGAACCCTCTGGTTCTACTAAGCTCTAAGTAATAGCTCGTGGTTCTGGAATTTCTTCCAGTTCTACTGCGCTCCCACTTATCTGGTTTTCCAAAAACTCAGTTTCCAAGAAGCAGGCAAGACGAGAAACAAAAACTTTTTGTTCCTCTTCGCAATAGAAGAAATATCCCTTGGAGTTCTTTGGATATCCCACGAACTTGCACTGTACTGAGCATGCATCGAGTTTGTCCGTATGCTGCTTTTTGACAAAAGCCGGACATCCCCATGTCTTAATGTGCTTAAGATAGGGTTTCTTCCCACACCACATCTGATATGGTGTGGTAGGCACAGTCTTAGTTGGAACTCGGTTTAAAAGATATGCGGCTGATTCTAGCGCATATACCCAGAATGATCGCGGTAACTCAGCGTTACTCATCATGGAATGTACCATATCCAATAGGGTCATGTTCCGTCTCTCCGATACACCGTTGTGTTGTGGAGTGTATGGAGGAGAAAGCTGAGAGAGAATACCATTCTCTTTTAGGTAATCCAGGAACTCGGCACTCAAGTATTCTCCACCTCGATCAGATTTTAGTGTCTTGATACTTTTGCCTGTTTGTTTTTCTACTTCATTCTTATATTCCTGGAATTTTCCAAAGGCTTCGGATTTATGTTTCATTAAGAAAACATATCTGTACCTTGAAAAGTCATCCGTAAAAGTTATGAAGTAAGAAAAACCGCTTCGCGCATGTGTAGACATTGGACCGCACACGTCGCTGTGTACGAGTCCCAAGAGCTCGCTCGCTTTTACTCCGTGTCCAGTGAACGGAGTCTTTGTCATCTTCCCTTTGAGACAAGATTGACAAGTTGCATATGATTGATATTGGAATGGATCCAAATATCCTTCTGTATGTAACTTAGTCAATCTTCTCTCATTGATGTGACCCAGTCTACAATGCCATAAGAAAGCCTGATTAGTTTCCGGAGACTTTCTTTTGTGTGTATTCTGGACATTGAAGATCTGTGGTTGGTTTAATATGTATATACCATTGCTTAATGTACCTGACCCAATCAGAACTTGATTAAGGTGAATGTTCACAACATTACTTACAAATGCAAATTCATAACCTTCTTTAGATAATAAAGATACAGAAATGATATTACAAGTTGCATTGGGTACAAAATAGCAATTACGCAAAACTAAAATGTGTCCATCTGACAAGCCCAGGTGATAGTCCCCCACGGACTCAGCATCCATGCCAGCTCCGTTTGCAACTCTGAGGGTCATATCACCTGCCTTCAAAACCCTACGCTTTCTCAGTGCCTGCAAAGAATTACAGATATGAGATCCTGATCCGGTATCCAATACCCAGGAAGTAGAGTTTATTGAAAGACAATTTTCAATAACATACACACCTGAAGCTGAAGCCGCAACTTGCTTCAGATCCTGTGTTCTGGCCTTCCAAGCCTGCAATCTTTCTTCCAGTGTCCCTTCTTATGACAATAGAAGCACTCTTCCTTTCCCACAAGCTGCCCCGCTACCTTTGTTGCCTTTGCTTTTCCCTTCGTATCCACTTTACTAACACCGCCCCTTGGTTTGGCGGGGGCTTTCTTCTTCTTTCCCTTGTCTTTTGCCTTGGACTTAGAAGAGGAAGATCCTCCTACAAACAAAGTGGATGTTTCCCTACCTTTCTGTAGGGTGCCCTCTGCACTCCTCAGCATGTTGAGGAGCTCTGGAAGTTCAACTTCTTTTCCTTGCAAGTTGAAGTTCAGGATGAACTGGGCGTAAGTTGAAGGAAGGGATTGGAGAATCAAGTCCGTATAGAGCTCGTTCTCTAACGTAGTCCCAAGGTCCGCGAGCTCCTCAATGAAGCCAATCATCTTAAGCTCGTGTTCCGCTATCGATGATCCGATGGCCAACCTTGCCGAAAATAGCTTCTTCGACACTTCGTATCTTGTGATACAAGATTGCTCTCCATACAGTTCTTTTTTATGGAAAAATATGGATTCAAGGTCTATATTCTCGTGCCTCCTCTGATGTTCATTGTCCATAGAGGCAAGCACTAGGCACTTGGCCTTCGTGCAATCGATCTTCCAGGTCTTACGGATTTCCCTATCCGCGACGCTGGAGGTGGGACCTGGGACAGGGGGAGCTTTGGTGGTAAGAAAATACCCCAGCTTGTCGTAAGTGATTGTCATCTTGACATTCCTGAGCCAATCTTTGTAGTTTGGCCCTGTCAGTATGTTTTTATCTAGAAGTAACTTAAGTCCAGTCATGTCGATTGGTCGCTGCAATTACGAGAGAGAGAAGAAACACTCAGCATGATGCTCTTGCAAGTTTAGAGTGGTTTTTAGTTTGTCTAAACAGGATCGCTCCTACTGTATCTTAAATTCCTCCTCAAACCAAAAAGGAAGAATTAGTCGAAATCAATCTCACCGTACAATACTTGCTTAACATTCAGCCATGCCAGTGTTGGTACTTCGAGGGAGGTTTTCCAACGCTTTAGCGAAGTTCCTTAATTAAATAACCTCTTTTCCCTGGGGGCGTAGCCCCGCTAACTCCTTTCTAGACACCTACTTGGTTTATAGCATTGATTGTTAAGTGAGAAATTTTCCGAGGAGTAGCATATACTCACAGTAGGATCGGGATCCAAATATCATCGCGTGACAAAACTGAAGGAATCCTACCAGAATCATCACACTCAAAATGGTATGCAGCGCTAGCAAGTTTCTGGTTCTTTAGAAACTCCCGATGTGGATTTTTGCCCCATGCTCATATGACCTTGACTTTAGCCAACAAATCATAAGTCACATGTCAAGTTCTACCCGTCATTCTCCAGGTTAATTTGAACCCACCCGTACCTACCCTTGACTTTGGCCAACAAGGCGGTACGACTGTCCCAAACCAACGCATATATCTATGCTGCACATGAATACCCAATAGCTACCAATCACTATGCCTTGAGTTTGGCCAACAAACATAGGTTGAATACTATTGACTATTCATATGAAACGATGGAGGGCTACGAATGGTTTTGGCGAAACCGTGAACGTAGTGAACTTGATATAATCGATGGAACGAGATAGCTTTTAAAAGGAGTGGCTCAATCTCCGCATTTAAAAGTTGGTTTTTGAAAAGAACCGAGTGGTTTTGAGAGTGTTCCAACGACCTTACTTGGTTTATTTTTCTTGCATTAATTCTTTTTATGCGTCCCAATATTTAATCCTACCATTGCAGAAAACAACCAAAATATGACGTACGCTTATGCCATCCGCATTCGCCACGGGGCCCCGTCATTACCCGTTAGGTTACTTAACTAACGACAGAGCGGGGGCTGGACTAGCGCGGATGCAAAACATAAGCAACGCCTAAATAGTTATCATATATAGATACATTGCAATGATAGCCATTTCAGATCACAGATGAACACATTGGATATACTAGGAATCTGCAATTCGTACGAGCCTGTAACGAAAAGCGGATTACACGGTCGCGGTGAATAGCCAATACCCTACCCTAGACCCCTACGGGTGTGGCAAACTTCCCGCCAAATATCCGAAGCAGAGCAACCTCCCTCAACGACGTGAGTAGGCCACTCGGCACTTCGAGATACCCGGTAGTTTGTGCACCCCACCTTGGGTCTATCCTAGGAGCAAAAATAGTAAAAAGAAATTATACAATGACGGCTACAACCTCGACCCGGTTGTGCAGCCATACAAATAATATTACATCAATTTACATATTACATGAATTGAAAGAAAAGAAAACTCTCATATCAAAACCCCCCGGCTATTCACCCGCGACAATCCAATGAGTTCATATACACATACCATCAATATTACAGATCACAGATATGTATAACCCCTACTAATTGACGTATAGCGATTAGCAGACGTTCAATACATATAACACATCACAGATATAAACCCGTTAGCTTTAGTCTTTAGAAGCTCGATCAAAATACGGTTTTTTAAGCCCCAAAAACAAATTTTTCTTTCTGGAAAATCTGGGCAGTAAAAACATATTGAAAAAAATCCCAAAACACCCCTATGACCTCACTGCAAGAAAAATCGTCCACGGTCGAGTCAACTCTGCCGCGGATCCGCGGCTGGAGCAAGCTCCTGCCGCGGTTCCGCGGCGCGTTGATGGGCTCTCTGGACCATTTTTCTACAGTGAGATGTAAAAACCCTAAGTCGAATTTTAAGCCAAGATTTATTATTTTTGGAACAGAGGAGAAATTCGACAGAAAGTATGCAACCCAGGTGTTTTTCGCGACTTTTTCTACGATCGAACTTCTACTTACATTGCTAACATGTTAGATAGTGTTTAACTAGGCTCTGATACCACTGTAAGTCCATGCTACCCTTCCCCGGTACTTACAGGGTTGCGGAATTGGTGAAAAACGATTTTTGATAGGGTGGTAACATGGACTCATAATACGGATCTTTGTTAAACAACTACCTAACAACCTAACTAGGAGTTTTATCTACTCGGTTAGACGGTTATACCTTTCTCGAACTCCTTCGTCTTCAACTCTTGTGGTGTACGGACCGGCCTCCCCTCATCGTCTTCTCACGCCGAAGATGGATCCACCCGAAAGCTTCTACCTTTTGGCTTCTTCTTCGAACTTGAAGAAACTAGAACACTTGGCTTGCTAGGCCTTGTGAACTAGGAGGAGTAGAGGAGTGTTTTGGTGTTTTTATCTCTAGGCAATGGTTCTCAACTCATGAGAGGGAGTTGCCTTGAGCAAGAGAGAGCAAGAGGAAGAGGGAGAGCTTGAGAATGGGAGAGCTCAAGAGAGAGAAAGCCAAATGAAAAGTGAGCCAACCTCTTCTCATTCTCACCTCTCATAATCCAAAATTATGATAACAAGTAATAATAATTGAGTATAATGGGATGGTTGATATCATGACAAATGACAATATCATTTTTTGCATTAAATGCAATTTGTGAAGCATCAAGCAAGCACAAGTCAATGCAAAAAAATGATAGCCATTGCCATGATGGTGGTCAACAATTCCAACCTAGTCAACCGGTCAACAAATTCAACAAGTCAACAAGGTCAACCTTTCAACCCTAACCATATCACTATAATACTTAATTAATATTATTGTTAATCATAATTCTAATTCTCATTAGGGGTTAGCAAAAGTCAACAGTCAACAACCCTAATGAGAATCCTCTGCCTCTGTCTCTGTCAACCGTGCATACATACCCGTATCCGCGTTCCGAGGAACATGAATACAAACGAGATAAAACCAACCCAAAACGTCTACTAGGATCTGGCTTAAACCAAATCCCGCTAGTAATAACTGCCCGGATACTAAACGTGCACAAGTGCATGGATGTGACCGAATCCTATCGCAAAACCATGCGACCTGTCGCAAAACCATGCGACCACTACTCTTTTGCCTAAAGGCGAATAGCTCTCTGTGTGGGACTCTAAAGACTCGACACTACGCTGGCAGTGGGTTTAACCATAGACCGCAAGCGGCACTAGCTGTGCGTAACGGCCCCATGTAGATGCCGATAAGAAGACGGACGAGGTGAAACCCATCTGAACTCCTATTGAGCCTGAATGTGACAATCTCCGTACAATCCGGTCTGTTCATCTGATACATCGCATGGCGGGCCTAGGGGGCGGTAAACGTCAGTCCCTTAATAGCGGTACAAGTCGTGTCGGAGTGTAGACCAGAACACCCTGAGATAACACTGGTAACCTACGAGTATATCTCGCTTGCCCTGACCAGAGACTACTTGTGTAATGGCTCTCCTAGACACAACGCGATGTCAACCCCCAATACCGGGAGAGACGAATCCTGTCTAACCGTCACTGCCTCCAAGTGCTTCGGGACTGTACCCAACTACTACCTGTTTGCACAACTCCTTTGAGCCGTGGTAGGGTAGTAATCTATGTACAGTGGGAACACACTCGAGGCGAAGTGACCGTGTCGAGTCAGCGGACTAAGCTGTACTCATGTCACCTGGGAACTGATAACTGACGATAGGTATAGTACCAACCAATCAGTTCCCGACGAGTCCTGTCCAGTGTACTCGTAACCTAACGAGCACCCGCATACTATCTTAAGTACGACGTACTGACGGCTGTAGGACAGACCGTCTCCACTGCTGGGATGAGAAGAGCATACGCTAGTCTACTCCGGAGTATCGATGCCCTGTCTCGATAGTCCTACGACTAGGGACCTGTATAAGGATGTGCTTGTGGATTACCTAGCCCCCACGAGTGTGACTGCCATCACAACGCTGGTAATCAAGCAAAGATCCTAAGGGCTCTACTAATATGTATAAGCAATATGCTAAAAGAAACACATGCACATATTAAAGTAGAAACCAACCAAGTAGCATACTACCATTTTGAGCAAGATTGTCAATACAAGGTGAATATCCCAAACTTCCATTAAGTAATATACAAACTAGTATGATACAGTAATGGCCTCTAGGGCATATACACTAACACCAAGTGCTTCGGGACTGCACCCAACTACTACCTGTTTGCACGACTCCTTTGAGCCGTGGTAGGGTAGTAATCTAAGTACAGTGGGAACACACTCGAGGCGAAGTGACAGTGTCAAGTCAGCGGACTAAGCTGTACTCATGTCACCTGGGAACTGATAACTGACGATAGGTATAGTACCAACCAACAGTTCCCGACGAGTCCTGTCCAGTGTACTCGTAACCTAACGATCACCCGCATACTATCTCAAGTACGACGTACTGACGGCTGTGGGACTGACCGTCTCCCACACTGGGATGAGAAGCGCATACGCTAGTCTACTCCGGAGTATCGATGCCCTGTCTCGATAGTCCTACGACTAGGGACCTGTATAAGGATGTGCTTATAGATTACCCAGCCCCCACAAGTGTGACTGCCATCACAACGCTGGTAATCAAGAAAAGATCCTAAGGGCTCCACTAATGTGTATAGGCGATATGCTAAAAGAAACACATGTACACATTAATGTAGAAACAAACCAAGTAGCATACTACCATTTCGAGCAAGATTGTCTATACAACTGTGAATATCCCAAGCTTCCATCAAGTAATTGTTGGAGATAGTGCCCTCATTGTCAATTATTGGATCGCATGTACGTGATTGCAATGATTGCGGAGGACCTATACCGGTAGGACAGTCTTACTCGAGATGATAGTATGCTATCTGGTTTGCCTTTATCAGTCGTGTACATGTTCAGGTGACTGATTACATATTACACTTTGATAGAGCCCTTAGGTCTTGCTTTACTACCAACAGTATGATGGCGATCATATACGTGAGAGTTGGGTAGTTTATATGCATATCCTTAATTATGGTCCCTAGTCGTGGGAGTTTCGAGACAGGGCATCGATACTCCGGAGTAGACAAGTGTGTACAGTCGAGACCCCGACGAGGGGCGGTGGCCGGTCTCACAAGCCACTGGTGACAGTTGGATCACCTAAGATGTATACAGGTGCTCATTGGGTTATGAGTACACCGGACAGGACTCGCCGGGAATCTGCTAGTTAGTACTATATCTATCGTCAGATAGCAGTTCCCTGGTGACATGTGTACAGGTTAGTTCATCGACCTGAGGTCGTCATTTGTCTCGTGTGAGTTACCACTGTGCTTTGATTTCTACCCTACCACGGCTCAAAGGAGTCGTGCAAACAGGTAGTTTTGGGGTACAGTCCCGAGCCATATGGAGGCACGTGAGCGGATCGGCAGGGGATTCGTCTCTCCCGGTATTGGGGGCGAGGTCATGCTGTGTCTAGGAGAGCCATTACACAAAGTCCATGGCCATGGCAGGAGATTTACTGGTAGGTACTCCAGTAGTATCTCAAGGTGTTATTGGGCTTCACTCCGACACGACTTATACTGCTATTGGGGGTCTGACGTTGCTAGCCCCCTAGGCAGATAGGCGATACTGATAGACGAACGGACCGGACTGTATATACATTGTCACTGTTAGGCTCAGTAGGGTTTCCGAATGAGTTCGCTCATCGGCCTCCCTTGAGGTCAGTCCATGGGCAGCCGTTACGCATTGCTAGTGCCGCTGACGGTTTGTGGTTAAACCCACTGCCAGGGTACTGACGAGTCATTAGAGTTCCCCACAGACAGTTTCCTAAGTTCGGGCGAAACGTTGTAGAGGCCGTATGGTTTTATGGCAGGGTTCGGAAAATGCACGTGCGTTTACGCACATGTTATTTTTCGGGCAGATGATACTGGTCGGCTTTGGTTTAAGCCGGATCCAAGTATTATATTGAGTAGATATAATATCTTTGTCTCAGTTGCATTTGTATTCGGTCGTAATACAAATGCGGGTATATTTATACAGTTTCGGGGTTATCCTGAAAGTCGTTTCAGGATCACTTTTGGAAGTTGCCAGTTTCCAGTTTTCTATCAGCCGTCTTTTAACATTTGGTTAAAGACGGATTTATCTTTTCTTGGATGAGAGTGAGTCATGCTTCTAGAAGGTTCTAGAAGGTTCTAGAAGGTTCTAGAAATTGGTGACAAGGATTGTGACTCATGCTTTGATTTCAACCATTCTTGTTTTCCTTAAGATATTCTTTTGTATTCACATATGATATTTGTTCTTAAGGTTACTCTCCCCTCTCCTACACACACCCCCCCACTCCTATAAGTGGCCGGCCTCCCTCCTCTCTCTCACACACTTGAGTTTCCATTTTGCAAAAGATTATGATAGTTTCCGGTGTATGGAATTCAAAGCTCATTTCATTCCATCACCCGATTCCCTCGGCAACTTTATTAACCGATCGTCCACGGATTTGGACGAAGCGAGACAAAGTCATCTACTCATTCTCTACATCATTCTTGGTCGTCTCTTTTAGCAAACTTGACGACCGAGTTTCCTCGAGTCAGAGGCGGGAGCCCGTTTAAAGAATCGTCGGCGTGGTGCCACCTCGACGAGGAGATTGGAGATCGACGAGATCGGAGCAGCCGCAACGGAGCGTGGGATGATGGTTAAAGAACGAAGGACTCGGATCGTTCGGTATAACCTTTCTACACTCTTTACAGTTTGTTAGTTTAGCAATAATGGCAGATCCGGGTTAAAGTATACGATAGCGCCAGTTAAAAGTTCTTTGTTCCGCATTTGGCGTCTGTAGACGGCCGGGGCGCTAACGTAGACTTACAGTAATATACAAACTAGTATGATACAGTAATAGCCTCTATACACTAACAATCTCCCACTTGCACTAAGGCCATGTACTGGCGTATCGAATACCTATCATCTTGATCAGCCGCTCGAACCGAGTCTGGGGCAAGGCCTTGGTGAATGGATCTGCTGTGTTATCCTCTGATGCAACTCTCCGGACCTCGATCTCCTGGCGACCTACGATCTCCCTGATCAGGTGATACCGCCTCAAGATGTGCCTGGACTTCTGATGGGACCTGGGTTCCTTCGCTAAAGCTATAGCCCCGTTGTTGTCGCAATACAGAGGTATTGGATCAACAATGGACGGAACCACCTGAAGTTCTATCAAGAACTTCCTCATCTAGACGGCTTCTTTTGCGGCATCAGATGCAGCGATATATTCCGCTTCCATCGTCGAGTCAGCAACGGTTTCCTGTTTGGAACTCTTCCAACACACCGCCCCTCCATTGAGGGTAAGACATAACCTGACATGGACTTGGAATCATCCTTGTCACTCTGGAAGCTGGAGTCCACAAAAGCCTCGATCTGGAGGTCTTTTCCGCCATACACCAAGAACATCTCCTTAGTCCTTCTCAGGTACTTGAGAATGTTCTTTACCGATATCCAGTGCTTCTCCTGTTAGGTCCACGTTACCCACCCTGGTTCTTTCGGGGAGGCGGAATTGGTAAAACGAAATTTTTCCCTAGCTAGGTAACATGGACCATATCATGAAGGATCGTTGCTAAACAAAACTAACATAAAATCTACAAGTTCTAACTACTATGTAGAATGGTTATACCTAGTCCTGAACTCCTTCTCTTCTTGTTGTTCTCTTGAACTATTTCTCTTCTTGTTGTTCTCCTCCTTACTTGCTCCTTGTAGTAGTTTGTACGGCTCCTCCTCGTCGTCTTCTCTTTGTCGAAGATAGATCCACCCGAGGGCCTCGAACTTGAGCTCCTACCTCAACCTAGAGGTAACTAAGGTATTTGGTTTGCTAAACCTAGTACCCTAGAATGAGTAGAGATGTGTTATGGCAGCTTTGTCTCAAAAACTTATGATTTCCAACACATGGAACACTTAAGCTTTGAGAGAGGAGGAAGAAGAGCTTTTGCAAAGAGAGAGAAAAGATATGATAGAATTAGAGCTCTCTTTTTGCAACCATGCTCATATGAGAATAATAGATTAACAATAATAATCAAAAAGGAAAATGTGATGGTGAGTATGGAATGACCATTATCATTTCATAATAAATGCAATTTGCAAAGATCAAGAAGCATCTTTGATATGAAATGATTATGGTCAAAATGTCAACAATGGTCAAAATGTCCACCATGGTCAAATGGTCAACATAACCATCACACAACAATTCTTAATTATCATTATTAATCATATTTATCATTCTCATTAGGGTTTGGAAAAAGTCAACGGTCAACAAGTCAACCAAAGTCAAACGGTCAACAACCTTAATGAGAATCCTCTGCCTCTGCCTCTATCAACTGTGCATACACACTCGCATCCGCGTTCCGAGGAACACGAATACAATGAGATAAAACCAATCCCAAAACCAATACCAGTATCTGGCTTAAACCAAAGCCCACTAGTAATAACTGCCCGGTCACCAAACGTGCACAAGTGCGCGAGTATGAACGAACCCTGTCGCAAAACCATGCGACCTCTACTCAGTTTTGCCCAAAAGCGAGTAACCCTCTGTGCGGGACTCTAAAGACTCGACACTACGCTGGTAGTGGGGTTAACCACAGACCGCAAGCGGCACCATCTGTACGTAACGGTCCCCAGGTAGATGCCGATAAGAAGACTGATGAGGTGAACCCATCCGAACTCCTACTGAGCCTGTATGCGACAATTTCCATACAGTCCGGTCTGTTCGTCTGAGAGTATCGCATGGCGGGACTAGGGGGAGGTAAACGTCAGTCCCCTAATAGCGGTACAAGTCGTGTCAGAGTATAGCCCAAAACACCCTGAGAATCTACTGGAAAACCTACCAGCAATTCTCGCTTGCCCTGGCCAGGGACTTTGTATAATGGCTCTCCTAGACACAGCGCGATATCAACCCCCAATACTGGGGGAGACGAATCCTGTCTAACCGTCACTGCCTCCAAGTGCTTCGGGACTGCACCTAACTACTACCTGTTTGCACGACTCAGTAGAGCCGTGGTAGGGTAGTAATCTAAGAATAGTGGAAACACACTCGAGGCGGAGTGACAGTGTCAAGTCAACGGACTAAGCTGTACTCATGTCACCTGGGAACTGTTAACTGACGATAGGTATAATACCAACCAACAGTTCCCGACGAGTCCTGTCCAGTGTACTCGTAACCTAACGAGCACCTGCATACTATCTCCAGTACGACGTACTGATGGCTGTGGGACAGACCATCTCCCCTGCTGGGAAGAGAAGCGTATGCACTAGTCTACTCTGGAGTATCGATGCCCTGTCTCGATAATCCTACGACTAGAGACCAAAATAAGGATGTTCTTATAGACTACCTAGCCCCCACTAGTGTGATCGCCATCACAACATCGGTAGTCAAGCAAAGATCCTAAGGGCTCTACCAATATGTTTTTAGCGATATGTTAAAAGAAACATAAACACATATTAAGATAGAAACAAACCAAGTAGCATACTACTATATCGAGCAAGACTGTCGTAAAACCATATATATATCCCAAGCCTCCAAAATGTATTATACAAACCAGTACTATACAATAATGGCCTCTAGGGCATACATATCTAACATCTCTCTAGGGTTTGACTGATACCGGCTTACCACACTCAGTGTATAAGCTACATCTGGTTTGGTACACCAACATCGCATACATTATAGAGCCTACCGCAGAAGCGTAGGGTATAATAGACATGCGATCCCTTTCCAAATCAGTCTTGGGAGTCATCTCCTTGGAGAGGGTGATCCCGTGACAAGCCGGTAGATTACCGCGCTTGGATTCTTCCATACTGAATCTTCTCAGTATGGTGTCGATGTACCTATACTGTGAAAGTCCTAATATCCTCTTGGATCTGTCACGATAGATCCGGATCCCCAGAATGTAAGAGGCATCACCCAGGTCTTTCATGGAGAACCTGTGCGACAAGAACCCCTTGACAGATTATAGCATAGGATTATCATTTCCTATAAAAAGAATGTCATCCACGTACAATACGAGGAATACGACAGTTCTTGCTACAAATCTACTATAGATGCATGGTTCATCTGGATTTTTGATAAAGCCAAATTCTTTGACCGTCTCATCAAAACAAATGTTCCAACTCCGCGATGCCTTCTTTAGTCCATAGATGGACTTAAGCAACTTGCACACCTTTCCGCTGCTCCCATTCTGAATGAAACCCTCTGGCTGGTCCATATAGACACACTCCTCTAAATTTCCATTCAGAAAAGCGGTCTTTACGTCCATCTGCCAAATCTCATAATCGTGAAAGGAAGCAATGGCAAAAAGGATCCGAATGGATTTCAGCATAGCCGTACGCTTATGCCATCCGCTCAACTTTGGTTTATTTTCTTGCATTAATTTAATGCGTCCCATCATTTAATCCTACCATTGAAGAAAAAAACGAAAATATGACGTACGCTTATGCCATCCGCATTCGCCACGGGGCCCCGTCATTACCCGTTAGGTTACTTAACTAACGACAGAGCAGAGGATGGACTAGCGCGGATGCAAAACATAAGCAACGCCTAAATAGGTATCATATATAGATATACACATTCGTCACATGCAATGATAGCCATTCCAGATCACAGATGAACACATTGGATATACTAGGAATCCGCAATCCGTACGAGCCTGCAACGAAGAGCGGATTACACGGTTGCGATGAATAGCCAAGACCCCACCCTAGACCCCTACGGGTGCGGCAAACTACCCGCCAAGTACCCGAAGTGAAGTGTCACGACCCGAAAGTACGGAACATGACCGACACTTAGGCTACGATCGTCTCAAGGCGTACATGCTCTAAGTAAGCCAAGCCCAGAAATCCAAACCAAGAAAGTAGTGGAGTGAAGGAAAAACCAAATGTAAAACAACCAGTCTGCAATATAATATACAACGCCTAAAGGCGAGGATCACAACAGAAAGGAAACTCAACAGCATGAAACCCAGAGAAATATAACGTGCCACTTTAAGGTCGAAAGAATAATCAACACTGGTCTCTATCTCAAATAAGTACATGTTTGGTTGATGGAACTTCTAGATACAACTGAATATAATATAAAATGTATGATGATGGGTACGATACAAATAAACCCACCTACTCGCAAGTCACCCGAAAGAAGCAGTGCTGCAAGCCGTAATGAACCCTGTACGGCAAACACCTGCAAGAACTGGGGCACAACGGGGGTGAGTTTCCAACTCGTAAATAGAAGAATATCTACGAACAGAAAATCGCATGTATGACGCAATCCTAGGTCATACGATCAACATATATAAATCTCAAATGAATAAATCTGAAGCATGCTAAAGTGGCAATGTAACATCTACACATGTATGCAGTGCCAAGTACTCGCCAATGCCTCAGGTAATAACATGTCATAAATATGAGGTATGTCTGCATAGAGTAATATGATGAAGTATCTAAAATGATATCAATACACATATATTAGCGTCCCATTCCACTAATATTGGTGTAAGGGTATATATAACCGCGTCCTCACTCACTGTTATATATACAAATGAGGTATGATCGATATAATCAATATGAATCAATGCCAGCTATAACATGAATCTAGTAGTATGTGGATGTCCTCCAACTAGGTAATCAATATCTATAAATCGGTGGATCCCGTCCACGTGTCACCCAATGACAACAAGCATCATGCATGTAAATATCGTAAAGAATATGCATGGAAATATGAGGATATAATCAAATCATGGAACCTGAGTGCCTAGCATCGACACACAAAAACATCATGAACACCTATGCCTAGCACCGACACGTAAATCCTCATGTATCTCAGGCGCCGCACATCCTGGTCGGTCCTCATATCTATCTCATGACTCCAGTCGGTATCCCTCGAATAACCGATGGGTCCCAAATACTATCACCGGTAGGTAGTACTCCCCTGCCGGGCTCACCGTCTGGCATATACAAGTCTTCTTGCCCCGGGGTACCTCACCGGGTCCACCATATACCCGCAATCGGTGCCTACCGCTCCTCGAATCGGGTATACCCACACAAGCTCTCTGGAACCGAGAAAACTCATGGTGGACGCACTGAAAATATCATATCAAGGGTGACCGGATTTTTAAAACAATTACATATTTTCTTTTGAAATATCCACGGTCCCCAAATCCAGAAATATCATGGAAACAATATATCTCAATGCGTATAATCAAACATGATGTAAGCGACATGTAAAGAAAGGTAAGCATATCAATAAGTCATGCAACAAGGAATAGTAATTTGAGCATGTCGAGGGAAACCGCTCTTTTTAAATGAATCAATTTTAAAGAATATCTTGCGGTTCCCAAATCTCTAATCAAGCCGGAATCATCTATATATGTGTACATGTATAAGTGTACAATATGCCATGCAAGAATAACATCATGAATGCAACAGTACTACAGTGTAGTGGCATGGCAATTATCGATGATGAAGTGTGTGAGCCGACAAACAGTGTACGTGGAACATACGCATCATCGATAATGGTGCTGGTGTCCTAACAGCATGATGGTAATATCTCAATAAACACAAGTAATGCGAAACAAATAATATGAATATGCGGAATCAAATAATCAACGCAGTAGTGAAGAGGCTACATCAATATGTAAGTGTCATGTAGTTTGCCTTTTTGAAAAAAGACGAATCGGGGTTTTTAGTAAAATAAGGGCTACGATGTTTTTAAGAAAAGATGCCCCTTTTGAAATTATCCGTAGAATCCCTTTTTGCCTGTGTTTAAAATACTCCCGATTCGTTAGTTTTGAAATAGGTATGACTCGGGTCTAGTCTAACATCTACTTGACCAACTATCAAGTCAATATGGAAGGGTAAGGAAACCACCTAAATCTGAGTCGATACATATAAAAATAAGGATAGTAGTCGGTGATCCAGCATCAATAGTATCACATACGATACCGTAAATCATCTGACACCCTCAAGTCATGAGTGCGGATCAATCATCAATATAAAGCTCGTACGGTAAACCGTCGTACGGCATCCCAATAGCTGGGTGCGGGTCAATATCACAATCATCACATCAATTATCTGGTATCCTTATCATCGTATCAGATAATCTGGGTTACTGATCTAAGTCTAGTACAAATCGATACCATCTACATAAGTATGAATGCGTGTGCAAAAGAAATGCCCAAAAGCCCGCTAAAAATCATATATCATATCCCAAATATGAATCACATCACATCACCGATATCATGGCACTATGCCCAAACTCAACGACTCACATCCAATGTCCTCCAATATCCTCGTCATCACAGTATAAATATAGCAAATATGCATGTGGGTGCGTGTGGGTTCAAAAACTATTCTAGGGTTCGCGACTAGGAACTATACTAGTTACTTTTAACCCTAATCTATGCATAGTACACCAAACTGTAAGTGCACGGCGGCGCCCCGGCCTCCATCCCGAGGCCAAATGCGGAAGCGATGGTTAACTTTAATTTTCAAACTGGCACCACCGCGCACTAAAACCCGGATCGTACCATTAACTAGTCCTAGCTAACGACTAGATGGGGAAGAGAGATATACCGAGCGATCCGTGTCCTCCGGTCTTCTCGCCGTCGTCCAGATCTCCCGCGGAATGTCCGGTCTCTACCTCCTCGCCGGAAGGGCACTACGTCGCCGGCTTCTTTTACGGGCTCCCGCCTCTATACCGAGGCAACTCGGGCACGAATTTGGTGAGCCGACGTGCCCAAGGTTGCTGTAGAATATAGGGTGGGACTTGTGTCTCATTTGGGGTAGTGGATGTTGCCTTTGGTGGAGGAAATGAACCATATATTTCTTTGGATGAACAAAGGGATTTTTGGCATAGAAATGAGACTCATTTTTCTCCTCTCAAAAATTGGACAGCCCACCCTCAAGAGTGGCCGGCCATGCAATGTGTGGGAATGAGAGGAGAGAGTGAGTGAGTGGTGTATGGATGATGGAACCACTATCATAATGCAAGAGAGAAAAGAATGGAGATAAGAAACAATCATCACAAACAAATCCATACTCCACCAACAACCATCATCAAAACCATGATGATAAAGAAAGTCAAGCAATGATGAGGTTATGAAGTCAAATGAAGGCTACTCATCATGAAGCAACAAAATGTAAAGAACACCCTCCACAAATACTTATTTGCACAAATGCAAATAAGCCCTCCTCCACCAATCTTCGGCCAATGAAAGATACAAAGGAAATTGGCCGAAACGGAAAGCAAACTGGCAACTCCAGAAAACTGGTCCAGTAATAAATTACAGGAAAACCCCGATACTGTGTATACACACACGCATTTGTATTCCGACCGAAATACAAATGCAATGAGACAAAATCTACACTGTACTATACTAGGATCCGGCTTAAACCAAAGACGGCTAGTAATATCCGTTCGATCCTGATCCGTGCAATACCGCACATATCTGATCGAACCCTGCCATATATCCATACGGCCTCTAGTACTAACCTTCCGATCCTGATCCGTGCAATACCGCACGTATCTGATCGAACGCTGCCATATCTCCATACGGCCTCTACAGCGTTTCGCCCGAAAAGTTGAGCAACTGAATGTGGGGGACTCTAAAGACTCGTCAACACCTTGGTTGTGGATTTAACCACTAGCACGTCAGAGGTATAAGCCAATACGTAACGGGCTACCAGGTATTGACCAAAAGGGACGTCGATGAGCGAACTCATCCTGACACCCAACTGAGCCTGTCAGTGACAATATCCGTACAGTCCGCTCCGTTCGTCTATGAGCATCGCATGGCGGGCCTAGGGGGTTGGTAAAAGTCAGACACCCAAAAGCGGTACAAGTCGTGTCGGAGTGTAGCCCAGAACACCCTGAGATACTACTGGAATACCTACCAGTAAATCTCCTGCCTCGGCCGAGGGCTTCGTGTAATGGCTCTCCTAGACACAGCGCGACCTCACCCCCAATACCGTGAGAGACAAACCCCTGAAGATCCGCTCACTGCCTCCATGTGGCTCGGGACTGTACCCAACTAAAACCTGTTTGCACGTCTCCTTTGAGCGTGGTAGGGTAGTAATCAAAGTACAGTGGGAACTCACACGAGACAAATGACGATCCCCAGGTCGATGAACTAACATGTACACATGTCACCAGGGAACTGCTATCTGACGTCAGGTATAAGACCAACTAGCATGTTCCCGGCGAGTCCTGTCCGATATACTCATAACCCAATGAGCACCTGTATACATCTTAGGTGATCCAACTGACACCAGTGGCTTGTGAGACCGGCCACCGCCCTTCGTCGGGGTCTCGACTGTATACACTAGTCTACTCTGGAGTATCGATGCCCTGTCTCGAAACTCCCACGACTAGGGACCTTTTAAGGATGTGCTTATAAACTGCCAGCTCTCACTTATATGATCGCCCTCATATTGCCGGTGGTCAAGCAAGAATCCTAGGGGCTTTATCAACGTGTAATAACGACATGTCAGGTCACCTAAAGCAGTACACGTTGATAAAGATAAACCAGATAGCATACTATAATCTCGAGTAAGACTGTCCTACTGGGACAGGTCCTCCCTCAATCATTGCAATCACGTGCCTGTGATCCAATAATTGACTCTGAGGGCACTATCTCCAACAATCTCCCACTTGCACTCTAGGCTAATTATTGCAATGTCGCATACTCACAGCCCGTGTGATACTGAACACCCAACTCCTCTACTAGTCAGTCTCACAAAGCCCGTTTGCGTAACCATTGCGTTCGAGGAATAACCTCAGTGAGTAGATCCGCCTTGATGTTTCTATCTATGTCTCTCTATATCTCAAGTTCGCGGAGAAAGCCATCTCCCGAAATGAGCAATACCTGTCTTAGAATGTGTCTGGATGTCTGATGGGACCTAGCCATAAATGAACTCCAAATCCAAACTTCTTAGACTGTATCGTCAACCGAACTTAATCAGTATGCTGCGCCATGCCTCCCTCAGTATTGCCTTGGACCACCTGTCCAAAATACTGCCCCTCGTCAGAAGGAAAACTATAACTCTGACAACCTATTTGTCGTCCATGTCACCTTGGAAGCCTGGAATGATAACTGTCTCCCGAAAGAGGCCGTCGTTATCATATCCCTAGAACATCCACTTATGTTCAAAAACTGCTTCCGACTGCTTCTCCAGGATTGGATCAATGTCAACTTATTGCATGCAGTGCAAGAACAATATCTGGTGTGGTACTTGACATCTCATGATTGACTCAATTGCCTGAGCAAGTGATCTGCCAATCATGCACATCCCTCTCCCCTTTAGTCTGTAAGACACCTTTAGAGAGGGTGACTCCATTACCTGCAGGTACACTACCATGCCAGGAGTCGTCCATTCTAAATACTCTTAGAATGTTGTCTGAGTACCCAGATTGGGAAACCACCCAAATCTAGATCTAAAACCATAGATCTAGTAACCAGTATGTCTGATATAATGTCCAAGTCCCATGTGGAGAAACTACTGTGTGACGACCAAAGTATAACCGATTGTAGTATAGGAATATCACTTCCTAGTCTGTGTATGTCATCCAAATACCAGGACATCACACCCTACTACCTTCTCAACAGAACCATCCCCTATTCTGATGAAGTCAAACCTATGACTGTTACGTCAGAAATAGATGATCTTTCTCCGCTATATCTGCTTTAGTCTATAAATAGACATAAGCTACCTGTCCACCAATGCTTCCGCTGCTCCCACTGACTACGACAACCCTCTGGCAGAGTCATATACACGTACACTTCTGAAGCCAGTTCAGAACGACGCTATACTCATCCTCCTGCCGGGTCTCGTAGCCTGGAACAATAGCAATGGCAAGTGTGGGTAAACAAGAACTTCCCTGTCACCGTCCTTGAGGCTACAGGAGTACCTTTCGGGTGCCTGAAGTTACCCACCTTATCTGCGGAGTGGCCAATGGAATGTCAAACCAGATTGAATCTTTAGGTTCCTTTCAAATCTTCAGCAATCGTTTGTGGTTCTGGAAGCACTTCCAGTTCTACCATACTGTTAGTTATATGTGTGCCCTAGAGGCCATTACTGTACATACGATATATATTGTAGTGGATGCTTGGACATATATAGGAAGGACTTTCTTGCTCGACATGATAGTACGCTATCTGGTTGTAATTTATCTTAACATGTACTCTGATTGTCTCTTTTGTTACATGTTGATAAAGCCCTTAGGATTTGTACTCGACTACTGAGACTATGATGAGATCATACTAGTGGGGCCACGGTAGTCTATGAGTACATCCTATAACTGTTCCTAGTCGAGGGTGTGTCGAGACAGGGCATCGATACACCAGAGTAGACTAGCGTATACGCATCTTGACCCATATGATGGGCGATGGATGATCCCATATCCATCGGTGTTTGACATCAAGGATGGTGTACGGGTGCTCAGTGGAGACTGGGTACACTGGACGGACTCGCCGAGAACTCCTAGATGGTATATATACCTATTGTCAGATAACAGTTCTTTGGTGACACTTGTACAGGTTAGTCTGTAGACCCGAGATCGTCATAGAGTCTTGTGTGATTCCCACTGTATTTTGATTTCCTCTCTACCACGGCTCTATTGAGTCGTGCAAACAGGTGGATTTTGGTTACAGTCCCGAATCATATGGAGACAGTGAGCGATAGGAGGGGTTTCGTCTCTCCCGGTATAGGGAGTTGATGTCGCGCTATGTTTGATCGGCTATAACACCTAAATCCCTGGCCAGGGTTCTCGAGGTTTACTGATAAGTGTTATCAGTAGTTCCTCAACCTGTTATGAGCCGTAAATCAACATGACATATAAAGTTACTGGGGTCTGACATTTACCACCCCTAGACTTCATATGCGACGTATCAGACGAAGAGACCGGACTATACGGTAAGTGTTGCTTACAGGCTCGTAAGGGTTGTGATGAGTTCGCTCGTCGTCCACCTTTTCGTCAAGTACCTGGGTAGCCGTTACGTACAGCTAGTGCCGCTGACGTGCTTGTGGTTAAACCCATTGCCAGCGTACTGACGAGTCTTTAGAGTCCCACACAGAGGGTTCCCTCGTTCAGGCGAAAGATGTAGAGACCGTAAGTTGTTACGGCAGCCGTAAGGTGTTGCGGCAGGTTTTCGATTATGTTTGTGTAATTGTTACATGAATAATAATCGGAAGAATAATACTGGCCGGATACCGGTATTATATTATTGGATTAATGGTATTCGTATTTTTCGGAATTCGGATGCGGGTATACAGTATACCGTATACGGTATACGGAGGAGGGGTATTTTTGTAATTGTTACAAGAATACCTTCTAGAAGGTGCCACCTCATAATGACATAATTATGACATCATTTATTTTGTGAAAATAAATTAGTGAGGTGTAAATTAAAAGGTATAAGCATGATAATGAGGTTGTTGTAGTGGAGGTACTATTAAAGCATGATACTTCTTTCATAATACATGCTATAGTTAGTGCTATTTTCTTTTTCACCATGCTTAAACTTTTTAATCATGAAATGCACTTATTCTTTCCTCCTCCTTCTTCTTATAAATACCTTCACATGAAATGTGAAATCAAGGCATTCCAATCCTACACAAAATTATGATAAGTGTATCATAACAAGTGTATAAGAAGAAAGAAAGAAAATGATGGTTATCATTCTTCCTACCTTAAACCCTCACATGAGATGTGAATCCAAAGCTTAGGATTTCAAGTTAATCCAATACAATTATCTCTACATCATTCTAGTGACCTCTTCTAGCAAATTTGGTCTCTCGGTTAAACTCTTGAGAAGAGTTTCTAGCTTGCACGAAAACTCTCGGGTGGATCATCTAGGTCTTCGGTGGCCGGAGATCGAAAACGTCGGCAACATCTTAATGAGCCAAGGAGTTCACCAAAAGAGGAGAAAGGAGCAAAGGAGTTGCATCCAAGAGAAGACTCGAAGGAACGTATCATCAAGGTATAATCCCTAACATAGTAGATAAGATCTCTAGTTAGGATTTACTAGTTGTGGTTTAGACAAGATCTTCGGTTAAGTGCGTGTTGTATGAAAAGAAAATTTTCGTTCATCGCTTCCGCCGCGCCACAAGAGTTGTGGGAGCATGCAGCACTCACCAACATGGTATCAGAGCTTAACTAAACCACAATTAGATGTTATCCAAAAGTTAGAAGCTCGATCGACAGTTTTTTCTTCCGAAAACTCGTATTCTGCCCTTGCTGCTATCAGTTTTTGAAATTATTCCAAAATTAATTTGACATGCCTTAAAAATACAAGCAAGGTTTTCTAAGAACACTGTATAAAAATGGTGGTCTAAATCGACTAAAGCACCGCTGATCCGCGGCCAAACCCATGGTTTTGCCGCGGATCCGCCGCCGAGTTATGGCCGAGTTGACTCATTTTTTTTCCACTGTTCCTAGACTGAAGAATTAGGGTTTCTGGGATATGTAGAATTTTACAAAGTTGTTTGTACAGGGACATGTCAAGTGTTGGCATGGTTTTAAAAATTATCGATCGAAATTCTAAAAGTGCTTGGCTAATCGGGTTTTCTTTTTTGTTATATGTGTTTGAAACGTCCGCTAATTGCTATATGACGATTAGTGGGGGTTGCACATATGGATATCATGAGATGGTATGTGTATATGAATGTGTTGGATCGTTGTGATGAATGGCCCGGGGGTGTGAGAAGAGTGTTTTTCCTTTTCTATCATTCCATGTAATTTGTAAAAGGCAATGTCATATTGTATAATTTCTTTTTGCTATTTTTGCTCCTAGGATAGACCCAAGGTTGGGTGCACAAACTACCGGGTTCTCCAAGTGCCGAGTGGCCTACTCAATTGTTGAGGAAGGTTGCTACACTTCGGGAATTTGGCGGGTAGTTTGCCGCACCCGTAGGGGTCTAGGGGGGTTTTGGCTAATCATCACGACCGTGGAACCCGTTTTTCATTAAGGGCTTGAATGAAATACGGAATTCCTAGCATATCCAATGCATTCATCTGTGATCTGAAATGGTTATAATTATATATGAGATATGTAATAAATGTTGCTTATGTTTTGTACCCGCGCTAGTCCAGCCCCCGCTCTGCCGTTAGTTAAGTAACCTAACGGTGCATGACGGGGCCCAGTGGAAAATGCGGATGGCATAAGCGTACGTTCTATTTGCGTTTCTTTTCTGTGATGTTTAGGAAACGTAAAAGATGGGACAACATTAATGTGATTAATGTTAAGAGAAAGAAACCTAAAGATGTTATAGAATCAAACTTTTTGAAAAAGGGTAACTCTAGCTTTTGTTTTGCATAGTGGTATTCTTGAATATCCTGCACCTCATTCGATGAGGAAAGGGCCGAGATCCCTTCACCGGGAGTGACCCCTTTAGCGAAACTGGAAAATGTTACAAAGAACTCGATTTGATTTTATAGTTGATCTAACTTTGCTTTGCATCGTGGTATTTATATATCCAGCACCTTATTCGATAAGGAAAGAGCTGAGATCCCTTCACCGGGAGTGACCTCTTTAGCAAAATTAGAAAGATACTACAAAATCATTCAATTTTTAAAACTGGAGCTTAAACCACTCCTTCCCACTCGATTCTACAACGATATCAAGTTCAAAACGTTAAAAGGTTTTCATAAAAAAAAACCATCCGTTGCCCTCCGCCATTTTAGGAAGCAGAGTACTTAGTATTCGTACCACGTTTGTTGACCATAGTTAAGGCGTGGTGTACGGTAGCTAAGTGGTGAATTCCTACAAAGCATTTGATGCGATCGATTAGGGCATTCTCATGACTTTGTTGACCATAGTTAAGGGTCATGTGGGTGGGCCTAAATCAATCACGAAATGGCGGATTGAACTTCACTAGTGCTTATGATTTGTTGACCATAGTTAAGGTCATAAGTCACTAGGGGTAAAAATCATATCGGGAATTTCAAGAGTTGAAATTTGCAATGAGATTGCATACCTTCTATATGATAGTTGGATCCCGATCTCGCTGCGAGTAAGAGTTACTCCTGGGAAAGTTTTACACAAGACAATTTGACGAAATTATAGGGTGTAATTATTCCCGGCTAATCTTACCTTTTAGGGTTTGAAGGAAGATTTGATAAAAACAGTGGGAGACATCCGGATTAGATAATAACCAATCTAATCTTGCAAGAGCATACGCTAAAGTGTTTTCTTCTCTCTCTCTCTCTCTCTCTCCAGATAGCGACCATATCATGTCTTAATCAAGATAATAAATACGGATATATTGACTGAACCCGCTTGTTATATTGAGCTAGGGAACGTTGGTCCCACTCCAACCTATAATTGTTATAAGACAGAGCAGGAAATAGGGAAATACCAGAATTCCTATGCCGCCCAAACGAATAAAGTGCATATGATGCATCTCCTTCGGGTGTGTTCATTACAAAGAACTGTTTCTCAGTATCCTCTGCATCCTGGGTATTTGATACTTGATCAGGATCCCAAATATGTAATCTGTTACATAGGGCTACAAAAAGGTAGAAAAACTGAGAACGGGTGATAAGTTTCATGAGACAGAAAACGGGGCAAGTGTTGCAGCCAAGTCTGTTGGTCACTGTCACCCTGTATTACCAATACATTGATTCTGAACAAATGCTATTAGATACCGAACCTGATATACAAAATCATATCAATCTCTTTATTAGTAAAGAAATGATAAAATTTTGTATTGATGGATAATGTTTTGAATATTTCCTATATCAAAAGTTGATCGGTTCAGGCGCGTTATCTAAAAGCATTGACGTTCTAAATCAAACTACAGTTCTCAGTATACAGAACACACACAAGAGGATAAGTTCAGAAATGAACGAATCCTTCTTGAGGCATTGCAGAC
Source organism: Agapanthus africanus (assembly GCA_030015575.1). Lineage (NCBI taxonomy): Eukaryota > Viridiplantae > Streptophyta > Magnoliopsida > Asparagales > Amaryllidaceae > Agapanthus > Agapanthus africanus. The sequence continues at coordinate 610,375,428 of CM057339.1, read as the reverse complement.
TAGGTCATATCAATGTGACCCGGCTGGCTGAAGTTACATTTTAGATGCATATTTAAACCAGTTTGAATTTACATCTTGTGAAACTTGCCATTCATGTCACGTAGATAAGATGACCATAGCTATGTTTATTGGAAACAGAGAAAGAGTTAGTGAACTCTTGGGATTGATACATGATGATGTATGAAAGGTCCCCTGTCTACATATGCCATGACCGGTTCTTTGTACTTCATTATTTTCTTTGATGAACTCTCATGATTCAGACAAATGTTCCTGTTGAAACACAAGTCCGAAGCTTTTGAGATATTCACAGAATATAAGTTAGAAGTAGAGAACCAAAAACGGGTATAAGTATTATGTCCTTTGATGAGATCAAGGAGGAGAATACTCAAGCATGGAAATCCTGGACTATTCTAAAGGAGAATGAGATTCTCTCTCAGTATTACTCCTCCGTATACACCATAGCACGATGGTATATCGGGGCGGGGTAATTGCACCCTATGTGATATGGTGTGCTCCATGATGAGTACCACTGAGTTTCCTATTTTCCTTTTGGGTGTTATGCACTTGTGAAGCTGCATACCTATTGAATAGGGTTCCAATCAAATCAGGTGCCTACTACTCCATATGTGATATGGTATGGGAAGAGCGCATCTCTTAAAGATGTTAAGATTTGGAGTTGTCAGGCCTATGTCTAAAAACCAAAATCCGGACAAGCTCGAGGCAAAGTCAAAACTGTGGAAATTTGTTGGATATCCCAAGCATTAGCAAGGGAATATCTTCTACCTAACCGAGGAACAAAAGTTGTTTTGTTTCTCAGCATGCCACCTTTGTGAAAGGGTATTTCTTGTGAATAAATTAGTGGTCATAAGGTAGAACTGGAAGGCATTCCGGCTATACAAACTACAACAGATGACCTAACCGAAGAACAAAAGTTGTTTTGTTTCTCAGCCTGCCACCTTTGTGAAAGGGAATTTCTTATGAAGAAATTAGTGGTCATGAGGTAGAACTGGAAAGGAGTTCCAGCTACAGCAGATGATTTAGTAGAACCAAAGGATTCAATAGACTCTAACGAACCTCAGCCTCTCCGCCGATCTAGTAAGGTTCCTCACCCACCTAAGAGATACTTCGGTTTCTCTATGACAGTGGGAGCGAGGATTTTATCTTAACCCCGCTTGTCCCGAGACCGGAAGGTGTTCCAGCGGGTTGTAGTCCTCGCGAAGGGGACTGCGTAGAAAGTAGCTGCTGAGGGACCTTTTGGTGCCACGGCGACCCTATGGGATGAGGTTGTTGCCTGACCAAAGTGGTATGACCTAACTAGTTTCGAGCAGGCCATCAGGAGTGGGACACTGTAAGAATGGCTGGATGCTCAGCGATCTGAGATGGAATCCTTATACACCAACAAAGTATGGACTTTGGTTGCTTTATCTGAAGGGTTAAATCCCCATCAGGAGCAAGTGTATCTTGAGAAGATTACTTGGTGTACATGGAAAAGTTGAGACTTTCACAGCTATGCTTAAGTCCATCCAGATCCTACTTGCCACTGCTACATACCTTGACTACGATATCTGGTGGTTGGGTGTCATGACAGCTTTTCTAAATGAAGTTTTAGAAGAGAGCGTCTATAAGTACACAGCAAGAGGGCTTCGTAGACAGTGGGAGCAGCGGAAAAGTGTGCAAGATGTTTTATGCGATAAAACAGGTATCGCGGAGTTGGAACATCTCTTTTGATGTGGTAGTCAAAGAGTTTGACTTCATCAAAATATTAGATGAACCTTGTATATACATAAAAGGTGGTAGGGAGTATGGTGGTGTTCCTCGTAGAGTACGTGGATGACATACTCTTGATAGGGAAGGAGTTTCCTATGCTACGCTAAGTCAATCTCCTCTTATTATAAAGATTCTCCATATAGGATCAAAGGTGATACCTCCTAAATCCTGGGTTTTGGATCTATGAGATAGATCTAAATGGATATTAAGGTACTTACTAGTTGTAGTGAGATAGTATCAATCGATCCTGGGGAGAATCACAGCGGAGTTGGAACAATTGTTTTGATGTGGTAGTCAAAGAGTTTGATTTCATCAAAATGGTCGAACCTCGTGGTATGGAGTATGGTGGTGATCCTCGTAGAGACTCGTAGAGTACGAGGATGACATACTCTTGATAGGGAAGAAGTTTCCTATGATACACTCGGTCAATTTCCGCTTATCACAAGGATTCTCCATATAAGATCAAAGTGATACCTCCTAAATCCTGGGTTTTGGATCTATGAAATAGATCTAAATGGATGGATACTCACTAGTTGTAGTGAGATAGTATCAATCGATCCTAGGGAGAATCACTGGAAAGGTTCCAGGGTGATAAAGACGACTGAATATCAGTCACAGGCATTGTCTTTATCCTTAGTAGAGGGACGGTATGTTGGAAGAGTTCCAAGCTAGATACCGTGACATACTAGAAAGGCAAGATACGTCACTACTAAGGATGCTACCAAAGATAAAGTCTAGATATATATAATTTCATAAGATGAACTTCGTTCCTACCATTGTGTGACAATGAGGTTGTGGCTTTAGCCAAGGAACTACCGTCCCATTAGAAATCCAGATATAATTCTTAGGCAGCATCACCTGATCATAGAGATGGTTGATCTCCAGGGAGATCGAGGTTAGGAGAGTAGATACAGAGGACAACAGAGCGGATCCACTCACTAAGGCTTTTTCCCAGTAGATACTTTTATGGGATGGTTGAGTATGAGATACTTCAACCACAGCTAATTGTTTGGAATGTGATACCACAACAGATGGCCCTAGTGCAAGTGGGAGATTGTTAGTTATATGTGTGCCCTAGAGGCCATTACTGTACATACGATGTATATTGTAGTGGATGCTTAGACATATATAGGAATGACTTTCTTGCTCGACATGATAGTACGCTATCTGGTTGTACTTTATCTTAACATGTACTCTGATTGTCTCTTTTGTTACATGTTGATAAAGCCCTTAGGATTTGTACTCGACTACTGAGACTACGATGAGATCATACTAGTGGGGCTACGGTAATCTATGAGTACATCCTATAACTGTTCCTAGTCGAGGGTGTGTCGAGACAGGGCATCGATACACAAGAGTAAGAGTAGACTAGCGTATACGCATCTTGACCCATATGATGGGCGATGGATGATCCCATATCCATCGGTGTTTGACATCAAGGATGGTGTACGGGTGCTCAGTGGAGACTGGGTACACTGGACGGACTCGCCGAGAACTCCTAGATGGTATATATACCTATTGTCAGATAGCAGCTCTCTGGTGACACTTATACAGGTTAGTCTGTAGACCCGAGATCGTCATAGAGTCTTGTGTGATTCCCACTGTATTTTGATTTCCTCCCTACCACGGCTCTATTGGGTCGTGCAAACAGGTGGATTTTGGGTACAGTCCCGAATCATATGGAGACAGTGAGCGATAGGAGGGGTTTCGTCTCTCCCGGTATAGGGAGTTGATGTCGCGCTATGTTTGATCGGCTATAACACCTAAATCCCTGGCCAGAGTTCTCGAGGTTTACTGATAAGTGTTATCAGTAGTTCCTCGACCTGTTATGAGCCGTAAATCAATATGACTTATAAAGTTACTGGGGTCTGACATTTACCACCCCTAGACTTCATATGCGACGTATCAGACGAAGAGACCGGACTGTACGGTAAGTGTTGCTTACAGGCTCGTAAGGGTTGTGATGAGTTCGCTCGTCGGCCACCTTTTCGTCATGTACCTGGGTAGCCGTTACGTACAGCTAGTGCCGCTGACGTGCTTGTGGTTAAACCCATTGCCAGCGTACTGACGAGTCTTTAGAGTCCCACACAGAGGGTTCCCTCGTTCAGGCGAAAGATGTAGAGACCGTAAGTTGTTACGGCAGCCGTAAGGTGTTGCGGCGGGTTTTCGATTATGTTTGTGTAATTGTTACAGGAATAATAATCGGAAGAATAATACTGGCCGGATACCGGTATTATATTATTGGATTAATGGTATTCGTATTTTTCGGAATTCGGATGCGGGTATACAGTATACGGTATACGGTATACGGAGGAGGGGTATTTTTGTAATTGTTACAAGACTACCTTCTAAAAGGTGCCACCTCATAATGACATAATTATGACATCATTTATTTTGTGAAAATAAATTAGTGAGGTGTAAATTAAAAGGTATAAGCATGATAATGAGGTTGTTGTAGTGGAGGTACTATTAAAGCATGATACTTCTTTCATAATACATGCTATAGTTAGTGCTATTTTCTTTTTCATCATGCTTAAACTTTTTAATCATGAAATGCACTTATTCTTTCCTCCTCCTTCTTCTTATAAATACCTTCGCATGAGATGTGAAATCAAGGCATTCCAATCCTACACAAAATTATGATAAGTGTATCATAACAAGTGTATAAGAAGAAAGAAAGAAAATGATGGTTATCATTCTTCCTAGCTTAAACCCTCACATGAGATGTGAATCCAAAGCTTAGGATTTCAAGTTAATCCAATACAATTATCTCTACATCATCCTAGTGACCTCTTCTAGCAAATTTGGTCTCTCGGTTAAACTCTTGAGAAGAGTTTCTAGCTTGCACGAAAACTCTCGGGTGGATCATCTAGGTCTTCGGTGGCCGGAGATCGAAAACGTCGGCAACATCTTAATGAGCCAAGGAGTTCACCAAAAGAGGAGAAAGGAGCAAAGGAGTTGCATCCAAGAGAAGACCCGAAGGACCGTATCATCAAGGTATAATCCCTAACATAGTAGATAAGATCTCTAGTTAGGATTTACTAGTTGTGGTTTAGACAAGATCTTCGGTTAAGTGCGTGTTGTATGCAAAGAAAATTTTCGTTCATCGCTTCCGCCGCTCCACAAGAGTTGTGGGAGCATGCAGCACTCACCAACACATACTCCCACTACTGTTTTCTGAAAAAATCCATTTTTAATAAAACTGTGGAGAGTCTAGAACAATATCACTATTGATCTTCCAGATGGTAGAAAGTCAACCCTCGTCATATCCTGGGTCAACCCACAAACAGCCATTACAGAAACGTACCTTGAGTTGTCCAGTGTCTGGTTTTAATCATAAGCCGGACAACTCCCCGTACCTTAACATCGTTAAGATATGAACTGTTCTATATCCAATATAGAACCAGAGGCACTGATTTAATTGAACCAGATTCAAATCATGCAGCTATCTCCAGTGCATGTCAACTAAATGGAAGGAGGCCGATCAGCGTTACTCAACTTAGGAATGCTACCAATTATGAGTAACCTGAAAAGAGAAGCTAGTTCTCTTAATCACTACTATCAACTGAATACCATACACAAGTATCTACATCTTTGATCACTTTGAAGAATCCCGATACTTGCAATACCTGGTTCTCTACTTTATTCAAATACCTATAACTTCTCAAAATTCGGACCCTGTGTTTCCACGAAACACTTGTCAAAAAACTAGAGAAGTCATAAGTAAACCGAATATAGTACGAGGACCAACCCTTCTGTCCTGATGGACCCTGGACAACATACAATACTCTGTATAAGTCCCTTGAGTCTGATAACTCATTCACTATGTGTCGTAGGTTGAAAACTGTACTTATGGTTAAGAAGAATAACATCGTTGTTTAATGCTCCTTACCTAACCATTCACTGATATAGGTCAATATCATAGACATAATTTCAAAAAGGTATATCTCACTCTATGAAAATAGACATACAAAAATATCGATTTGAAATTGGTGCATAACAGCGGATATTCAAAACCAAATACTTGCCGACTGGAAAACAACCCAGGTGACTTCCTCAAATATCACTGATTACAACGAATCCCGATATAATGAGGATGAACACCCAATTCTCAATAACTTACTCCCACTCATCATCTGTAAAACCATACAGATGTGAGAATCATACCTGGTAAATACATACCCTGGAGTAAGTATCTAATCGGTAAATCAGTTTTCCATTAACAGTACACAGTGAAACTGAAACATTGAAATGTTTCGATGGGGTATCCCGGTATTCCTAGTAATGACTTTTCCATTATCCAGATTCACAACGGTAACCGTATAATTCTTTGCCACCTCTCCAAATCCCTTCATATGTCTTTATTCTTTACCTTCTAAACACCCCTTTAGGCCAAATGGTTTCCTTCCTTCCCTACCGTTCGGCACCAGCCTATCGTTTGGAAGAAGACTATCCAATAAGCATAATGGTTGTACTGTCCTAATCCTAGGAGCACTCGCAATGCGAGAGAAGGTGAAGATAAAAGACAACCGAATAAACCTTATTCCTATTTCTCCTGAACCAGAATCCATCCCCGAACTGGAACAAGTTCCTTTCGAGTTCGTATATAACCATACGATGGAGTATCCAATAAACTGTGGATCTTCGTAGTGATACGGAGCGTCCTGGAGAAATACAAAGGTAAAGTGGGAGTGGTAATGAAATACCTGGTTTGATCGTGAATATCAGTTGCAATTTACTTTGCCCTCTTACTAATCCCTTGCTTTGTCTTAACTTAATACCTTCTGTACACCATCATTATGCCAATTGGTTTTCTTCATTCCCTACCGGTCGGCACCTGCCTATGGTTTGGAAGAAGACTATCCAATTTGCGTAATAGGTGTACTATCTCCTAAACCAAGGAGTACTCGCAATGCGAGAGAAGGTGAAAGGAAAAGACAACTGAATAGTCCTATCCGTTTCCTTCAGAACCTGAAACCATCCTCGAATAAATTCTTTCGAGTTCGTATCTAACCATACGATGGTTTTGTCCAATGGAAGTGGACGTTCGTAGTAATACGGGGTGTCCTGGAGAAAAGGGTAAAAGTAGGAGCGGCAATGAGTTTTGCAACTCTAACAATCCAAAAGCCAGTGTTTAAGAAGGTTCGGTCAACTTGGTCACTGAGTCATAGTCTTAGGATCGGGTCAATGGTCGCTGCCAAAGAGAGAGAGAGAAAAGAAACACTCAGCGTGCACTCTAACCTGGATCAGAATGGTTACCAACTTATCTAATCTGGAAACCTCCCACTGTAACTTCAAATTCTCCTCCAAACCTGAAAGAAGAATTAGTCGGGATCACCCGAGGAGTAAACTAACTCATCAGTAGGAATCGGGATCCAACTATCATTGCATGATAACGTAACGGAATCCGCTCACGCTATCACACTCCAGAAGGTATGCGCATATCTGGAAAGTTTCAGTTCTTTTGAAACCCCCGATTTGATTTTTTCCCCATGCTCTTATGACCTTGACTTTGGCCAACAAATCATAAGTCACATGTCAAGTTCTACCCGTCATTCTCCAGGTCAATTTGAACCCACCCGTACATACCCTTGACTTTGGCTAACAAGGTAGTATGACTGTCCCAAACCAACGCATCTATCTATGCTGCATATGAATACCCAACAGCTACCAAACACTGTGCCTTGAGTTTGGCCAACAAACACAGCTTGAATACTATTGACCACCCATATGAAACGACGGAGGGCTACGAATGGTTTCTGGCGAAAACCTTTAACGTAAATAATTTAATATCGTTGAAGGAACGAATAGCTTTTAAAAATATAGTGACGAAAACCTTTGCTAAAGAGGTCACTCCCGGTGAAGGGATCTCGGCTCTTTCCCCGTAGAATGAGGTGCAGGATATTCCAACTGAATACCACGATGCAAAGCAAAAGTAATTGGCTATAGTGAAGTCATTGCCCTGATGCAAACTTTTTGTCCAAGGGGTCACTCCCGGTGAAGGGATCTCGGCCCTTGCCTCGTCGACTGAGGAGCAGGATATTCCAACTGAATACCACGATGCAAAACAAAAATGAACGTCCTTGCAATAACAGCTTTTTGAAAAGTGTTCCAACAACATCAGATAAGGTTTGTTTTTAACTTGCATTGATCCGAATCAACGCAGTCCCATCAATTGATCACACCAAAATGAACGAAAATATACTGATTTACGCATATGCCATCCGCATTCGCCACTGGGTCCCGTCATTACCCGTTAGGTTAGCTAACTAACGACAGAGCGGGGACTGGACTAGCGCCGATGCAAAACATATACAACATCTACTAATATATATACCAATATATTATATTTCGCTCAAGGCGTGATAAAATTCAACATCACAGAACTGTACAGCATCACAGAACAATACAGATATCTGGATCCCCGGGTTTCACAGAGCCACTACTGAAACCCGACGTTCCCCTGGTCGTGTGGATAGCCTGTGCAATGAAATCCTAGACCCCTACGGGCGCGGCAAGTTACCCGCCAAAACCTGAAGCGAGGCAGCCCCCTTCAGCAACGTGAATGGACCACCCAGCACTTCACGGAATCCGGTAACTTGGGCACCCCTCCTGGGTCAACCTGTACCCCCTACGAGTGCGGTGAATAGCCCGCCAATTCTAGAGTGAATCCCCCTCAGTCCCAATGCCATGAGATGCGGGCTTGTTGCCTTTTAGAATCTGGCTATCCGTGCACCCCACCTTGGGGTAATCCTAGTACAGAAAGTAAAATATACATACAAAGGGTACATCGACCGCAACCTGGTCGTGCCCCAAAATAATAATACAATCAGGAAGTGACGGCAGTCCACATGTCGGACGCTCGCCCCGCAATATCAAATGTACATAATACAACGAAACTGTACTAGCATTGCGTCTAGGCTATCCCCACGACCGATCCGCAACATCACAGCATAACACAGAACATCAACGTGAAAGTCACGTTCGTAAATCCGTCTAACCGGGCTATAGCAGTTAGACTAGATTTACCGATCAAGTGACATTCACGGTCGCAGATATAATGTAAATACTGTGAACTAATGTGTTTAAAATATCCGATCGATCAAATTTTACCAAGTAGGCCCCCAAGTACTACTGTAGCACATCAAGAAATTCTGGGCCCAAAAATAACATTCCAGAAACCACATTTTCAACTCAGGAGCATTCTGCAAAAGTTTGGGGCACTGAACAGTTAAAGTTGCGGAGGAACCGTGGCCCAAGCATGGGTTTGGCCGCGGTTCCGCGGGGGTTTGGACTGTTCACGAGCCCAAATTTTCACAGAACTCTTAGAATGTCCTACACATCATTCTGAAACAACCTGAAAAATTTTTGGACATCAAAAAATTGGACAGAAACTGATGTGAAGAAAAATATGGTTTTTGGAAAATTGTTCGATCGGAAATGTAAAACACATTAGACAAAGCTAGACTATGTTAATGGTGAGGCTCTGATACCACTGTAAGTACACGGCGGCGCCCCGGCCTCCATCCCGAGGCCAAATGCGGAAGCGATGGTTAACTTTAATTTTTCAAACTGGCACCACCGCGCACTAAAACCCGGATCGTACCATTAACTAGTCCTAGCTAACTACTAGATGGGGAAGAGAGATATACCGAGCGATCCGTGTCCTCCGGTCTTCTCGCCGTCGTCCAGATCTCCTGCGGAATGTCCGATCTCCACCTCCTCGCCGGATCGGCACCACGTCGCCGGCTTCTTTTACGGGCTCCTGCCTCTATACCGAGGCAACTCGGGCACGAAGTTGGCGAGCCGACGTGCCCAAGGTTTGCTGTAGAATGTAGTGTGGGACTTGTGTCTCATTTGGGGTAGTGGATGTTGCCTTTGGTGGAGGAAATGAACCATATATTTCTTTGGATGAACAAAGGGATTTTTGGCATGGAAATGAGACTCATTTTTCTCCTCTCAAAAATTGGACAACCCACCCTCAAGAGTGGCCGGCCATGCAATGTGTGGGAATGAGAGGAGAGAGTGAGTGAGTGGTGTATGGATGATGGAACCACTATCATAATGCAAGAGAGAAAAGAATGGTGATAAGAAACAATCATCACAAACAAATCCATACTCCACCAACAACCATCATCAAAACCATGATGATAAAGAAAGTCAAGCAATCATGAGGTTATGAAGTCAAATGAAGGCTACTCATCATGAAGCAACAAAATGTAAAGAACACCCTCCACAAATACTTATTTGCACAAATGCAAATAAGCCCTCCTCCACCAATCTTCGGCCAATGAACGATACAAAGGAAATTGGCCGAAACGGAAAGCAAACTGGCAACTCCAGAAAACTGGTCCAGTAATAAATTACAGGAAAACCCCGATATTGTGTATAGACACCCGCATTTGTATTCCGACCGAAATACAAATGCAATGAGACAAAATCTACACTGCACTATACTAGGATCCGGCTTAAACCAAAGCCGGCTAGTAATATCCGTTCAGTCCTGATCCGTGCAATACCGCATGTATTTGATCGAACCCTGCCATATATCCATACGGCCTCTAGTACTAACCTTCCGATCCTGATCCGTGCAATACCGCACGTATCTGATCGAACGCTGCCATATCTCCATACGGCCTTTACAGCGTTTCGCCCGAAAACTTGAGCAACTGAATGTGGGGGACTCTAAAGACTCGTCAACACCATGGTTGTGGATTTAACCACTAGCACGTCAGAGGTATAAGCCAATACGTAACGGGCTACCAGGTATTGACCAAAAGGGACGTCGATGAGCGAACTCATCCTGACACCCTACTGAGCCTGTCAGTGATAATATGCGAACAGTCCGGTCCGTTCGTCTATGAGCATCGCATGGCGGGCCTAGTGGGTTGGTAAAAGTCAGACCCCCAAAAGCGGTACAAGTCGTGTCGGAGTGTAGCCCAGAACACCCTGAGATACTACTGGAATACCTACCAGTAAATCTCCTGCCTCGGCCGAGGGCTTCGTGTAATGACTCTCCTAGACACAGCGCGACCTCACCCCCAATACCGGGAGAGACGAACCCCTGAAGATCCGCTCACTGCCTCCATGTGGCTCGGGACTGTACCCAACTAAAACCTGTTTGCACGTCTCCTTTGAGCGTGGTAGGGTAGTAATCAAAGTACAGTGAGAACTCACACGAGACAAATGACGATCCCCAGGTCGATGAACTAACCTGTACACATGTCACCAGGGAACTGCTATCTGACGTCAGGTATAAGACAACTAGCATATTCCCGGTGAGTCATGTCCGGTGTACTCATAACCCAATGAGCACCTGTATACATCTTAGGTGATCCAACTGACACCAGTGGCTTGTGAGACCGGCCACCGCCCCTCGTCGGGGTCTCGACTGTATACACTAGTCTACTCTGGAGTATCGATGCCCTGTCTCGAAACTCCCACGACTAGGGACCTTTTAAGGATGTGCTTATAGACTGCCAGCTCACACTTATATGATCGCCCTCATACTGCTGGTGGTCAAGCAAGAATCCTAGGGGCTCTATCAACGTGTAATAGCGACATGTCAGGTCACCTAAAGCAGTACACGATGATAAAGATAAACCAGATAGCATACTATCATCTCGAGTAAGACTTTCCTACTGGGACAGGTCCTTTCCTCAACCATTGCAATCACGTGCCTGTGATCCAATAATTGACTCTGAGGGCACTATCTCCAACACTAACACATCCTAACAACTAAGTCACACATAAGCTATCATATAAGTATAGTATATATGGTATACTAGACATCGGACTGCGGGGGTGCTATACGCCATCCACCCGACTTCTCCCCGAAGATATAAATCTACTCACATTTTCTTATGTGTACCTGTGCCGATGTCGCCATTTGCATCCCCAACGCTTCGACGCCACGTGGGGTACCTACAAGGATATCACACACTAAAACACATAAAAACCATGTCGAAAGCCAAAATGGTGCATCCTACGCCCTTAGGTAAAAACCTGTGGCCTCGCGTGCAAACACAGTCCATAACCCTCTGCCGTTGGCATTCAAACGCCACCCGACAGAAACGAATCATCGAATACCAAAATCCATACGAAAACAAGTCGTAAATCATGCGCCAAGTCAGAAAAATCAACCCAGATTCTACCCTGGTTGGAACCAGTCAAAACTAGACATTCCCATGGTCAGTTTTACAGGTAAAAGAGCCGTGCACGCAAAACGAGGGGGTTCCCTACTGCTCTGGCCGCAAATTGCGGCCAGAGGGAATATATCTGCGGTCAAAATATTGAGGTGGTGGCTAGGGTTTTATGGGATGGTTCCACGGTGTCTGCACAGCTTACTGCCAAGTCAATTTTATTTTTGGGTCCCCGGGGTGAAAGCAGATCTCAGAAAGGTCAATAAGTGGACAAAATTGCTAAAATACGCCAAGTCGAAACTTTCAGGTAACCTACTGGAAATCTGGGGTATTCTAGGGTTAACTGGTCTCAAACACACCTAATAAGGTCATACTAACCATCTTAACCAACACTTGACCAAATCTCACTCAAATTCTCCTAAACTAGCACTAATCTACTTAACAACGCTAAAATTTCAGTTAAACAACTATAACTTGCAAGATAATGTTTGGGTTGTGAGATTATACCTCAAGGGATCCTAGATGTAGGAGAAGAGAAGATCAAGAAGAAGAGGAGTGGGTGGTTGCTGGTGGGGTTCTATTTCTACAGCTGAGCTGCTTCCATTGGCTGTTTTCTCTTTGCTGATGCTGCTGATGCAGTTGCTGCTGATTGCTTTGGGCTGAGGTTTGAAATTTGATTGTGTTTGCTGTAGTAGCAGCTGGAGTGGTGTTGGGGCTGAAGTTGTGGTGTATGATGGTGTGGTTGTAGGGTTCCTAGGCACTCTAGTGAGGTCTCACAAGGCATCAACCATGCCAATTTCAAAAAATCTAGGTGCCGGGAAACCTGACTACGGATCGTTGGCTAGAAATCTAGGCGAAAAGAAAATCTAGTTAACACTTAACTATGAGAATACGGAAATACAACCTTTGTAGATCCGGTGCTCCACCTCCATAGCTCCATGATGAAGTGTCCTCGCTGTCCAAAACGAAATCCGGGCTCTTGCGTCGGCCTCATCGGAGAAATGGCGAGCTAGGTCGTCGATGTCCATGCCGAAGATGATCTACGTCGAAGCATCACTAGATCAAGCTCCACCTTCACCAAGCTATGAAAACTTGTGAAGGAAACACACTCTACTACTTGGCAAGAGGTAGAGGATGAAGAAATAGGAAGTGGGTAGACTTTAGAATTGGATTTCTCACTCTTTTTCTCACTTTGCCATTAAAGCTTTCATGCTTTTTCTTGAAGTGAAGAAGAAGAAGAAGATGAAGAATATGATAAGTATTAATTAAAAAAGGAAAAGAAAATCAAACCTTATCATATTCAAACCATGGTTTAGTGTAGAGAATCAATCATGGTTAGTGGGGATGGTTAGGGTTAAGCATGAGACAAAAATGGTCACTTAGGTCAAAACTTCATGAAGCTTCAACAAGAACACAAAACAAGCCACCATTTTCTTTTCATGCCTTTTATTTTCCAAAAATCAATAGATAAATAAATAAATGAATAATACAAAACCCTAACCATTAACATGTAACCATGGTTTGATCTTTACACAAAAACCCTAGCAAACATGTATCATCAAACATTATACAAATAAGTGCACAAAAGTATATCACATATACAATGTGTACATCCGAGTGAGAAAAATCCATCTTAAGTAAACCGATACTAGTTGATGCAAAGTAATATATCAAATATATATAAATATGCATTAAATCATTAAATCAACACTTGATTCAATGATCCGGTCATGTCGCACACAACCAACTAGTATACAATGTATCGGCTTATCGAATCAACGCTTGAATCGATAACTAGGTTATATCGCATACAACCATTCGACACATTCATCGCGAGAATGGAATACGGTATCACATACACGCATTATTCTCGGTCCCGCACATATCTCATATGCGCTCCTATTTCGTTTCGCTTGAGCCAGGAAACCTCTGTGTAGGACTCTAAAGACTCGTCAATACGCCGGCAGCAGGTGATGATCATATCAAACACCCACAAGCCGCAAGCGTTCTGCTAAACGTAACGGCCACCCGGGTATTGAGCGATCAGAAGATCGACGAGCAAGCCCGCTCACACTCCAGTGAATCCAACCAGTAACACTACCGTACAGTCCGGTCTATCCGTCTGATATGTCGCATATCTCGCCTATGGGTGGTAAACGTCAGACCCCAATAGCTCGATAAGTCGTGTCGATATGAGGTCTATAACATTTCGAGAAACTACCGGTAACACTTACCAGTAAATCTCAGCAACCCTGGCCAGGGATTTCCTGTTATAGCCAATCGAACACAGCGCAACATCAACTCCCTATACCGGGAGAGACGAATCCCCTCCTATCGCTCATTGCCTCCATGTGACTCGGGACTGTACCTAAAAACCACGTTTTGCACGCCCTCTTGGACGTGGTAAGATGGAAATCAAAGCACAGTGGGAACCACACAAGACTCTATGACGATCTCGGGTCAACAGACTACTCTGTACCAGTGTCACCAGAGAACTGCCATCTGACGTGAGGTATAATACCATCTGGGAGTTCTCGGCGAGTCCGTCCAGTGTACCCAGTCTCCACTGAGCACCCGTATATCATCTCCGATGTCAAACACCAATGGATATGGGATCATCCATCGCCCATCTGTATGGGTCGAGAAGGTATACGCTAGTCTACTCTGGTATATTGATGCCCCGTCTCGATACACCCACGACTAGGGACTTTGAAGGATGTACTTATGGACTACCATGTCCCCACTAGTATGATCCGTATCACAGTCCAGGTAGTCAAGTACACATCCTAAGGGCTTTACCAACATATAACAGAGAGACAATCAATGTACACGTTAAGGTAAATAGTAACCAGATAGCATACTATCATGTCGAGCAAGAAAGTCCTCCCTATATATGTCCCAGCATCCACTACAATAGACATCCTATGTATAGTAATGGCCTCTAGGGCATACATATAACTAACAATCTCTCACTTGCACTAGGGCCATCTTTAGCAGTGGTTGTAGTATCTCATACTCAACCATCCCATAAAAGTCTCTCTCTGGGAATAGGCCTTCGTGAGTGGATCCGCCGTGTTATCCTCTGAGTCTGCTCTCCGAACCTCGATCACCCTGGAGTTCAACCATCTCCATGATCAGGCGATACTGCCTTATAACAAGTCTGGATCACTGATGGGACCTGCGTTCCTTGGCATAAGCCACAACCCCATTGTCTCACAATGGTAGGAACATAGTTCATCTCATGAACCATTATACATCCAAACAGCCTCTTTGGTAACATCTTAAGTAGCGATGTATCCTGCCTTTATCGTCTAGTATGTCACGGTATCTAGCTTGGAACTCTTCCAACATACCGTCCCTTTACTGAGGGTAAAGACAATGCCTGTGACTGACATTCAGTCGACTTTATCACCCTGGAACACTTCCAGAGATTTTCCCGAGGATCGATTGATACCATCTCACTACATCTAGTGAGTATCCTAACATCCAACAACATCTATCTCATAGATGAAAATTCAGGATTTAGGCGGTATCACATTGATCCTTTATGGAGAATCCTTGTGATAAGCGGAGATTGACCGAGCGTAGCATAGGAAACTCCTTTCATATCAAGAGTATGTCATCCACGTACTCTACGAGGATCACCACCATACTCCCTACTACCTTTTTGTTTATACAAGGTTCATCTCATTTTGATGAAGTCAAACTCTTTGACTATTAGATCAAAACAGATGTTCCAACTCCGCGATGCCTGCTTTATCATATAAAACATCTTGCACACGTTTCCGCTGCTCCCACTGTCTATGAAGCCCTCTGGCTATGTACTTATAGACGTTCTCTTCTAAAACATCATTTAGAAAAGCTGTCATGACACCCAACCACCAGATATCGTAGTCATGGAATGTAGCAGTGGCAAGTAGGATCTGGACGGACTTAAGCATAGGTACTGGAAAAGGTTTCATCATTATCCACGCCTGGTCAAAGACGAAAACCTTTAACAAGTCTAGCTTTGAAAGTCTCAACTTTTCCATGTACACCAAGTAATCTTCTTAAGATATACTTGCTCCTGATGGGGATTTAACCCTTCAGATATAGCAACCAAAGTCCATACTTTGTTGGTGCATAAGGATTCCATCTCAGATCGCTAAACATCCAGCCATTCTTACAGAGTCACACTCCTGATGGCCATCTCGAAACTAGTTGGGTCATCATCTCATGATGCAATCCTCGCTCCCACTGTCATAGAGAAACCGAAGTATCTCTCAGGTGGGTGAGGAACCCTACTAGATCGGCGGAGAGGCTGAGGTTCGTTGGAATCTACTGAATCCTTTGGTTCTATCAAATCATCAGCTGCAGTTTGTATAGCTGGAAACTTTCCAGTTCTACATTACAGACTTTTCCTCGAGCTTGTCCGGATTTTGCTTTTAGACATTAGCCGGACAACCCCAAATCTTAACTAGCTTAAGAGATGGGCTCTTCCCTTTCCATATCACATATGAAGTGGTAGGCTACTGATTTGATCGGGACCCTATTCAATAGGTATGCAGCTTCTCAAGCGCATAACTCCCAAAGGAAAAAGGTAACTCAGTAATACTCATCATAGAGCACACCTTATCATATAGGGTGTGATTGCTCCGCCCCGATATACCATCGTGCTATGGTGTATACGGAGGAGTAATGCTGAGAGAGAATCTCATTCTCCTTTAGAATAGTCCAGGAATTTCCGTGCTCAAGTATTCTCCTCCTTGATCTCATCAAAGGGCATAATACTTATACCCGTATTTTGGTTCTCTACTTCTAACTTATATTCTGTGAATATCTCAAAAGGTTCGGACTTATATTTCAACAGGAACATATGTCTGAATCTTGAGAGATCATCAGAGAATGTAACGAAGTGCAAAAAACCGGTCCTGGCATATGTTGACAGGGGACCTTACATACATCAACATGTATCATCCCAAGAGTTCACTAACTCTTTCTCTGTTTCCAGTAAACAGAGCTACGGTCATCTTATCTCTGTGACATGACTGGCAAGTTTCACAAGATGTAAATTCAAACTGATTTAAATATGCATCTACATGTAACTTCAGCTAGTCGGGTCGCATTGATATGACCTAGTCTACAATGCCTCAAGAAGGATTCGTTCATTTCTGAACTCTTCCTCTTGTGTGTGTTCTGTATACTAAGAACTGTGGTTTGATTTAGAACATCAATGCTTTTAGACAACGTGCCTGATCCGATCAACTTTTGATATAGGAAATGTTCAAAACATTATCCAACAATACAAAATTTTATCATTTCTTTACTAATAAAGAGAGTGATATGATTTTGTATATCAGGTTCGGTATCTAATAACATTCGTTCAGAATCAATGTATTGGTAATACAGGGTGACAGTGACCAACAGACTTGGCTGCAACACTTGCCCCGTTTTCTGCCTCATGAAACTTGTCACCCGTTCTCAGTTTTTCTACCCTTTTGTAGCCCTATGTAACAGATTACATATCTGGGATCCTGATCCAGTATCACATACCCAGGATGCGGAGGATACTGAGAAACAGTTCTATGTAACGAACACACCCGAAGAAGATGCATCATATGCACTTTCTTCGTTTGGGCGGCACGGGAAATCTGGTATTCCCCAATTTCCTGCTCTGTCTTATAACAATTATAAGTTGGAGCGGGACCAACGTTCCCCAGTTCAGTATAACAAGCGGGTTCGTTCAATAATCCGTATTATTATCTTGATTAAGGCGTGATTTGGTCGCTACCAGGAGAGAGAGAGAAGAAAACACTCAGCGTGCGCTCTTGCAAGAATAGATTGGTTATTATTTTATCTAATCAGGATGGCTCCCACTGCTTTTTATCAAATCTTCCTTCAAACCCTAAAAGGAAAGACTAGCCGGGATTAATTACACACTACAAGTTCGCCAATCTTTCAGCCAGGCCAGTGTCGGTACTTTGAGGGAGGTGCCCCGTGCTTTCGCACGGACCTAATTAATGTAAACCTCGTTTTCCCAGAGGCGTAACCTCGTTAACACCTTTCTAGACACCTACTTGATTGGCTAATTGTAATGTTTAAAACTCTTCCAGGAGTAACTCTTACTCGCAGCGGGTAT
The DNA here is from genome assembly GCA_030015575.1 of Agapanthus africanus. Classification (NCBI taxonomy): domain Eukaryota; kingdom Viridiplantae; phylum Streptophyta; class Magnoliopsida; order Asparagales; family Amaryllidaceae; genus Agapanthus; species Agapanthus africanus. The sequence goes on along the minus strand of CM057339.1, from coordinate 610,357,401 downwards.
CGGGATCCAACTATCTCATAGAAGGTATGCAATCTCATTGCAAATTTCAACACTTGAAATTCCCGATAATATTTTGCCCCTAGCAACTATATGACCTTAACATAGTCAACAAATTATAAGTGCTAGTCAAGTTCCACCCGTCATTTCCCGATTGAATTAAAGCCACCCGCACGACCCTTAACATAGTCAACAAAGTCGCACGACTACCCTAATCCAATCGCATCATATGCTTATACAGATGATCACTAATTAGCTACCGCACACTACGCCTTAACATAGTCAACAAACGTAGCACGAATACTAATCAGTACATATCTGAAATGACGGAGGGCTACGACAGGTTTTTCTGAAAACCTATTGCGTAATGAACTTGATATCGTTGTAGAATCAAATGATTTTGAAATGGAGTGTTTTTGAGGCTTTTCTAGTTTTGCTAAAGGAGTCACTCCCGGTGAAGGGATCGTCGGTCCTTTCCTCGTCGAATGTGGTGCGGGATATATCATATATATCACTGTGCAAAGCAAAAACACTTAAAAGCAATCAAAAGACAAACCGAGTGTGTAGCATCTGCCAGTTATTGCTAAAGGAGTCGCTCCCGGTGAAGGGATCTCGGTCCTTTCCTTATCGAATAAGGTGCAGGTATATCATATATACCGCTGTGCAAAGCAAGAACTGTAGCTACCTTTTTTATTTTGAAATTCGATTCTACAACATCTTAGGTTTCTTTTATTTCATTAATCACATTAATGAAGTCCCATCATTTAAGTACCTAAACATTACAGATAAATACGACGTACACTTATGCCATCCGCATTCGCCTCGATATCCCCTCATGCACCGTTAGGTTAGGTAACTAACGGCAGAGCGGGGCAGGGCTAGCGCGGGTGTAAAACATAAGTAACATCTATATAATATATTATATATACTATATACTGTATCTATCACAGAACATCACATGATCACATCACAGATATCGCAGCAGAAGAAACATATGAAATATTGGATATACTAGGACGTCCGTGTTTTCAATACGAGCCAGTATAAAACACGGATTCCACGGTCGTGATGAATAGCCAAACCCACACCCCTAGACCCCTATGAGAGCGGCAAGCAACCCTACCAATTCTAGAGTTAGGAGACCCGGACTCGACTCCTCGAGTTGGTCTCCCACTGAACTCCAGAACCCGGTTACTTGTGCCCTCCTCCTTGGGTCTATCCTAGTGCGAAAAAGTAAATAATATACAAACGGTGACAACTTCCGCAACCTGGAAGCGCCCCAATAAAAGAATATTACATACAAGTTTTTACATGAATGAAAATGAAAAACACTCATCTCAAATAAAAACCCCCAGCTATTCAACACGACGATCCAATATAACATATCCAGCAACACATAACATCACATGTCATCAACGTAAGTAAATATGCGCATCCCAATTGTCGTTGACATATAGCAACGAAACCGGCGATATCACATATTACACTTACGGTCACAGAAAAGAAAGTGTAAAACTACAACAGTTGGAATCCGCAACCTCCTCAGACATCGCATGCCTGACCTAATGAATTACTTAGACATCGCATGCCTAACAATTATAAACGCCGCATTTTAGTCTCATTATCGAAAACACTTTTCAATATCAAGTCGGGTAATTCAACAAGATTCCCGAAAATCTGATCGAATGCCCGTCGTAAACTTTAGTAGGCGGCCGCACCCCTGATACCGTCGACGAAGTGCACCAAGGCGGAACACCGCTGCCGCGAGCACCCTAACAGATGCTTTCGGCGACGGGGTTCTCCTACAGTCACTTGGTCGGGGCTATGGAGTAAGGCTGTCTATTAAGTTTACCCGGCGAGTATCCGCGTACGCTACGTGGTTGCGACGGACTTTTGATCACATCAAAATTCCGTGGCAACCGATCAAGTGAGACTAAACTGCTATGTTTATAACATTCATTCAGTTATCTCATAACTTATTGTGAATTTCAATTATTGTATCCCATTCCGGATAAATAGAAAATGTCAAACTTTCCGATCGAACATCCGAACACCCAAGTTTTCCCGATACAGATCAACACATGAAACAAGTCTAAAAACATTCAGTTCGTGCCTCAGTACCAACGGTCCAGCCATAGAAGGGTCAAGCCAACGCCTCACATATGGCACGCCGTACTGCCCCAAACCCGAAGGTTCAAAGGGCAGTTCAAGACGGTCACATAATCGAGTTAAGGTTTGTTGTCTTCTAGAGGGTCCATCGCGTTACTTGCACTACTTAGAATTTCTTTAAACTACGGAAAAATCCAACACTTGGAAATCTCTCGATAGGGGAAAAATTGGGTATTTATATCCGGTCGAACTTTTTAACATATTCAAAAAATACCCGGAAATCCACACAGACAAAATTTGATAATACGATCGAATATACGAATCCCTAAAACAACCCCAGAAAATTCAACTCTGTAGTCAGATTTAAAATATCCCAGGAAAACCAACACAGAAAAATACGAATTACTGTGCAAAATTCAAGTACTGATTTGACAAGGTGACCGCGGAACCGCCGCTCAAGCCATGCTTGTGCCGCGGTTCCGCCGCGTGTTAGTGGAATCATGTTCTCGAATTTAACAGTAATTCTTAGAAAAGCCTGCTGATTTTTCTGCATATTTTTAATTTTGAAAAAGACCATATTTTTAAAAAAGGACAGAGAGCATTTTTAGGGTTGGGGTTTCGAGTCGTTCGGACTTCAAACTCCGTCTGGACTTCGCCTAAGGCTCTAGCTGGGCTCTGATACCACTGTAGGGTTCCTAGGCACTCTAGTGAGGTCTCACAAGGCATCAGCCATGCCAATTTCAAAAAATCTAGGTGCCGGGAAACCCGACTACGGATCGTTGGCTAGAAATCTAGGCTAAAAGATAATCTAGTTAACACTTAACTATGAGAATACGGAAATACAACCTTTGTAGATCCGGTGCTCCACCTCCATAGCTCCATGATGAAGTGTCCTCGCTGTCCAAAACGAAATCCGGGCTCTTGCGTCGGCTTCATCGGAGAAATGGCGAGCTAGGTCGTCGATGTCCATGCCGAAGATGATCTACGTCGAAGCATCACTAGATCAAGCTCCACCTTCACCAAGCTATGAAAACTTGTGAAGGAAACACACTCTACTACTTGGCAAGAGGTAGAGGATGAAGAAATAGGAAGTGGGTAGACTTTAGAATTGGATTTCTCACTCTTTTTCTCACTTTGCCATTAAAGCTTTCAAGCTTTTTCTTCAAGTGAAGAAGAAGAAGATGATGAAGAATATGATAAGTATTAATTAAAAAAGGAAAAGAAAATCAAACCTTATCATATTCAAACCATGGTTTAGTGTAGAGAATCAATCATGGTTAGTTGGGATGGTTAGGGTTAAGCATGAGACAAAAATGGTCACTTAGGTCAAAGCTTCATGAACCTTCAACAAGAATACAAAACAAGCCACCATTTTCTTTTCATGCCTTTTATTTTCCAAAAAACAATAGATAAATAAATAAATGAATAATACAAAACCCTAACCATTAACATGTAACCATGGTTTGATCTTTACACAAAAACCCTAGCAAACATGTATCATCAAACATGATACAAACAAGTGCACAAAAGTATATCACATATACAATGTGTACATCCGAGTGAGAAAAATCCATCTTAAGTAAACCGATACTAGTTGATGCAAAGTAATATATCAAATATATATAAATATGCATTAAATCATTAAATCAACACTTGATTCAATGATCCGGTCATGTCGCACACAACCAATCAGTATACAATGTATCGGCTTATCGAATCAACGCTTGAATCGATAACTAGGTTATATCGCATCCAACCATTCGACACATTCATCGCGAGAATGGAATACGGTATCACATACACGCATTATTCTCGGTCCCGCACATATCTCATATGCGCTCCTATTTCGTTTCGCTTGAGCCAGGAAACCTCTGTGTAGGACTCTAAAGACTCGTCAATACGCCGGCAGCAGGTGATGATCATATCAAACACCCACAAGCCGCAAGCGGTCTGCTAAACGTAACGGCCACCCGGGTATTGAGCGATCAGAAGATCGACGAGAAAGCCCGCTCACACTCCAGTGAATCCAACCAGTAACACTACCGTACAGTCCGGTCTGTCCGTCTGATATGTCGCATATCTCGCCTAGGGGTGGTAAACGTCAAACCCCAATAGCTCGATAAGTCGTGTCGATATGAGGTCTATAACATTTCGAGAAACTATCGGTAACACTTACCAGTAAATCTCAGCAACCCTGGCCAGGGATTTCCTGTTATAGCTAATCGAGCACAGCGCAACATCAACTCCCTATACCGGGAGAGACGAATCCCCTCCTATCGCTCATTGTAAGTCGATGTAGTACACCCCAGTACTTGTGGGGAGGCGGAATTTTCAAAAACGATCAAGTTTAAACAACGAACATCGACTAACCGCTTGAATCGAAGCTAAACAAATAATAACCAAACACATAGCTAAACTAAACTAAAGTGTTAAGGGATTATACCGATCGAAACTAGTCCTTCGTCTTTGTGTCCTCCTTTGTTCTCCTCGGCCTTCTCTAGGTAGTAGACGATCCACCCGAGAGCGAAACTCCAAGCTAAACCTCTAACTTGAGGTAACTAATCAACTTTGATTGCTAATCAAAGATGAAAGGATGATGTAGAGTGTAGGTTATGGATTGTTTAGTCTAACTAATCCTTTGATCTCAACACATGAGGATTAAGGATTAGGGTTTGAAGATGAGAGCTTGAGGAGAGAGAATGTGAGATAAGATAATGAGAGAAGAGAGAGAGTGTATCATAATATTATGAAGCATTCTTATTTTTCAATAATGAATAAAAAGAAATGAATAAGCATGCTTCATGAAATATCTAGTGATGATTCATTAGCATGAGTCATTAAGCAATAAATGTGCATTAATGAAATGAATGAATCACCACCATGACTCACTCTCTTATCCAAAAGAAACCTCCTTAGTCACATCTTCTAGAAGCTTCTCGAGTAATTACGAGAACGCCCCTCCGATCCGTAAAAATACGGAAAAACTTTAGACTGTAAAAATCCAATAACCGGATACCAGTAACTGGCTTAAACCAAAGCCGACTGGTAAAAACTGTCCGAAAGTCGTACGCGCGTAAACGCACGTATGCGTCCGAACCCTTTGTCGCAAAACCATGCAACCTCTATATCGTTTCGCCTGGAGTAGGAAACTCTCTGTGTGGGACTCTAGAGACTCGACTACTATGCTGGCAGTGGGTTTAACCACAGACCGTAAGCGGCACTAGCTGTACGTAACGGTCCCCAGGTAGTTGTCGATAAGAAGGCCGATGAGTAAACCCATCCGAACTCCTACTGAGTCTGATGTGACAATCTCCATACAGTCCGGTCCGTTCGTCCAAGACTATCGCATATCGGGCCTAGGGGGGCGGCAAGCGTCAGTCCCCTAATAGCGGTATAAGTCGTGTCGGAGTGAAGCCCATTACACCCTGAGAAACTACTGGAACCTACCAGCAAATCTCGCTTGCCCTGGCCAGGGACTTTGCGTAATGGCTCTCTGACACAGCACGATATCTACTCCCAATACCGGGAGGGACGAATCCTGTCTAACCGCCACTGCCTCCAAGTGCTCGGGACTGCACCCAACTGCCACCTGTTTGCACGACTCCTTTGAGCCGTGGTAGGGTAGCAATCTAAGAACAGTGGGACACACTCGAGGCGAAGTAGCAGTGTCAAGTCTGCGGACTACGCTGTACTCATATCACCTGGGAACTGTTTACTGACGACTGGTATCAAACCAACCAACAGTTCCCTGTGAGTCCTGTCCGGTGTACCCGTAACCTAACGAGCACCTGTATACTATCTCCAGTACGACGTACTGACGGCTGTGGGACAGACCATCTCCCTAACTGGGATGAGAAGCGTACACACTAGTCTACTCCGGAGTATCGATGCTCTGTCTCGATAATCCAACGACCAGGGACCTGAATAAGGATGTGCTTGTAGACTACCCAGCCCCCACTAGTGTGACTGCCATCACAACGCTGGTAGACAAGCAAGATCCTAAGAGCTCTATCAATACGTACACTCACATATTAAGATAGAAAAACCAAGTAGCATACTACCATGTTTAGCAAGACTGTTATATACATGTGAATATCCCAAGCTTCCATTAAGTAATATACAAGCTAGTATGATACAGTAATGGCCTTCTAGGGCATAAACACTAACAATCTCCCACTTGCACTAGGGCCATGTACTGGCATATCGCAGACCAATGATCTCGAGCAGCCTCTCGAACTGAATCTGAGGAAGGGCCTTCGTGAATGGATCAGCAATGTTCTCTTCTGAAGCAACTCTCCGAACCTCGATCTCCTGACGATCAATGATCTCCCTGATCAGGTGATACCGCCTCAAGATGTGTCTGGACTTCTGATGGGACCTTGGTTCCTTCGCTAAAGCTATAGCTCCGTTGTTGTCGCAATACAGAGGTATTGGATCAACTATGGTAGGAACCACCTGAAGTTCTGTTAGGAACTTCTTCATCCAGACTGCTTCTTTTGCGGCATCGCAAGCAGCTATATACTCCGCTTCCATCGTCGAGTCAGCAACGGTGTCCTGCTTGGAGCTCTTCCAGCACACCGCCCCTCCATTGAGGGTAAAGACATAACCCGACATGGACTTGGAATCGTCCTTATCACTTTGGAAGCCGGAATCGGCAAAGGCCTCCAAACTGAGGTCTTTTCCGCCGTAAACCAAGAACATCTCCTTAGTCCTCCTCAGGTACTTGAGAATGTTCTTTACTGCTATCCAGTGTTTCTCCCCTGGGTCTGACTGATACCGGCTTACCACGCTCAGTGCGTAAGCTACATCTGGTCTGGTACATAACATCGCATACATTATAGAGCCTACCGCAGAAGCGTAGGGTATAATAGACATGCGTTCCCTTTCCAAATCAGTCTTGGGAGACATCTCTTTGGAGAGGGTGATTCCGTGACAAGCCCGTAGATTACCGCGCTTAGAATCTTCCATACTGAATCTTTTCAGTACAGTGTCGATATACCTGGACTGCGAAAGTCCCAACATCCTCTTGGATCTATCACGATAGATCCGGATCCCCAGAATGTAAGAGGCATCACCCAGGTCTTTCATGGAGAACCTGTGTGACAAGAATCCTTTGACAGATTGTAGCATAGGAATGTCATTTCCTATCAATAGAATGTCATCCACGTACAAGACGAGGAATACGACACTTCTGGCCACAACTTTACTATATATGCACGGTTCATCTGGATTTTTGATAAAGTCATATTCTTTGACTGTCTCATCAAAACAGATGTTCCAACTCCGCGATGCCTGCTTTAGTCCGTAAATGGACTTAAGCAGCTTGCATACTTTCCCGCTGCTCCCACTCTGATTGAAACCCTCTGGCTGATCCATATAGACGCTCTCTTCTAAATTTCCATTCAGAAAAGCCGTCTTTACGTCCATCTGCCAGATTTCATAATCATGGAAGGCAGCAATAGCAAGAAGGACCCGAATGGATTTGAGCATAGCCACTGGAGAAAAAGTTTCGTCATAGTCCAAACCAGGTCTTTGACGAAAACCCTTTGCAACAAGTCTAGCTTTATAGGTTTCCACCTGTCCATCTACACCAATCTTTTTCTTGAAGATCCATTTGCATCCTATGGGTTTTACCCCATCTGGAGCAAAGTCCAAAGTCCATACTTTGTTGGTGTACATGGACTCCATTTCGGTCCGCATTGCATCTAGCCATCGTACCGAGTCGCCGCTCTGGATGGCCTGCTGGAAGTCAGTAGGTTCATCATAATCTATGATGCAATCCTCTCTATCCCCGTCTATGAGAAAACCGTAGTATCTCTCAGGCGGATGAGACGGCCTACTACTCCTGCGGAGGGGTGCGGGAATGTTCTGTTCTTCTTGAACCTCTGGTTCTACCAAACTTTCAGTAGCAGCTTGTGGTTCTGGAATTTCTTCCAGTTCTATTTCGCTCCCATTTGTATCCTTTTCTAAAACTTGTTGTTCTAGAAAATGGGCATTACGAGAAACAAAAACCTTTTGTTCTTCTGCGTAATAGAAGCAATATCCCTTGGAGTTCTTTGGATATCCTACAAGCATACATTTTACTGATCGTGCCTCGAGCTTGTCCACAAACTGCTTTTTGACAAAAGCTGGACATCCCCAAATCCTTATATACTGAAGATAGGGTTTCTTCCCACTCCACATCTGATATGGTGTGGTAGGCACAGTTTTGGTAGGAACTCTGTTCAAAATATATGCCGCTGATTCTAGCGCATATCCCCAGAAAGATCGCGGTAACTCAGCATTACCCATCATGGATCGTACCATATCTAATAGGGTTCGATTCCGTCTCTCCGATACACCGTTGTGCTGTGGAGTGTATGGAGGAGTAAGCTGAGAGAGAATTCCTTTCTCTTTTAGGTAACCTAGGAACTCGGCACTTAAGTATTCTCCACCTCGATCAGATCTCAGTGTCTTAATACTTTTGCCTGTTTGGTTTTCCGCTTCATTCTTGAATTCCAGGAATTTCTCAAAGGCCTCTGATTTATGCTTCATTAAGAAAACATATCCATACCTAGAGAAATCATCTGTAAAAGTAATGAAGTAGGATTAACCACCTCTCGCATGTGTAGACATTGGACCGCATACATCACTATGTATGAGTCCTAAGAGCTCGCTCGCTCTTACTCCTTGTCCAGTGAATGGAGTCTTTGTCATCTTTCCTTTGAGACAAGATTGACAAGTGTCATAAGTTTGATATTCGAACGTGTCCAAATATCCTTCTCTATGCAACTTAGTCAACCTTCTCTCATTGATGTGACCCAGTCTACAATGCCATAAGAAAGCTTTATTTAAATCTGGAGACTTTCTTTTTAGTGTGTTCTGGACATTGAAAATTTGGAGTTGGTTTAACACATATATGCCGTTATTTAGAGTACCGGACCCAATCAAACCATGATTAAGGTGGATGTTGACAACATCTCTTACAAACGTGAAATCATAACCTTTATTTGATAACAAGGAAACTGATATGATATTACACGTTAAGCTGGGTACAAAATAACAGTTATGTAAAACCAAAATGTGTCCACTCGTCAATCCTAGGTGATAATCCCCGACGGACGCAGCTCCCACGCTAGCTCCGTTAGCAACCCTGAGGATCATATCACCTTCCTTCAGCACTCTACGGTTTCTCAGTGCCTGCAATGAATTGCAAATATGAGATCCTGACCCGGTATCCAATACCCAGGAAGTAGAGTTGATTGACAGACAATTCTCAATTACAAACACACCTGAAGTCGAAGCCACAGCCTGCTTCGGTTCCTGGTTCTTGGCGTTCCACGCCTTGCAATCCTTCTTCCAGTGCCCTTTCCTGTGACAATGGAAGCACTCATCCTGGCCAACTATCGGTACTGCTTTCTTTTGCTTTCCCTTCCCTCTCACCTTACTAACACCTCCTCTAGGTTTGGGTGCGGCCTTCTTCTTCCTTCCTTTGGCCCTAGCCTTGGACCCGGAAGAAGATGCACCGCCAACAAACATAGCGGGTGTTTCCCTTGCCTTCTGCAAGGTGCCGTCTGCACTCCTTAACATGTTCAGGAGTTCCGCAAGTTCAACTTCTTTTCCTTGAAGATTGAAGTTGAGGATAAACTGGGCGTAGGTGGGAGGAAGGGACTGGAGAACAAGGTCTGTATAGAGCTCATTATCCAAAGTTGTCCCAAGGTCTGCGAGCTCTTCTATATAGCCAATCATCTGTAGGACATGTTCACCTACCGATGACCCGACAGCCAACCTCGCTCGAAACAATTTCTTAGAGGTCTCGTATCTTGCTATACGAGATTGCTCTCCATAAAGTTCCTTTGTATGGAGAAATATGCCATCTAGGGACATATCCTCGTGCCTCCTCTGATGTTCATTGTTCATCGAGGCAAGCACGATGCACTTGGCTCTCGCGCAATCTAAATCCCAGGTTTTGCGGATTTCCTTATCCGCATTACTGGATTTGGGACCAGGGACAGCAGGTGCCGTAGCGGTGAGGACGTACCCCAGTTTGTCATAGGTCAAAGCCATCTTGACATTCCGCAGCCAATCTTTATAGTTTGGCCCCGTCAGTATATTTTTCTCTAAAAGTAACTTAAGTCCAGTCATTTTCAGGGTCGCTGCAATTAGGAGAGAGAGAAGAAAACTCTTTAGCATGATGCTCTTGCAAGTTTAGAGTGGTTTTTAGTTTATCTAAACTGGATGGCTCCCACTGTTTCTTGAATCCTTCCTCAAACCATAAAAGAAGAATTAGCCAAGACTATTCTCACCGTACAATACTTGCTTAACCGTTCAGCCAGGCCGGTGTCGATACTTCGAGGGAGGTTTTCCAACGCTTTCGCGAAGTTCCTTAATTAAGTAACCTCTTTTCTCTGGGGGCGTAACCCCGCTGACACTTTTCTGGACACCTACTAGGTTTATAGCATTGATCGTTAAGTGAAGAATATCCTGATAAGTAGCATATACTCACAGTAGGATCGGGATCCAAATATCATCGTCTGATAATGTTGTAGGAATGCTACCAACATTCATCAAACTCAAAATGGTATGCACTTGGTTCTTTGCAAATTTCAGTTTCTTTAGAAATTCCCGATATAAGTTTTTACCCCATGCTCTTATGACCTTGGCGTTGGTCAAAATGTCATAAGTCACATGTCAAGTTCTACCCATCATTATCTTGTTAATTTGAACCCATCCGTATATATCCCTGACGTTGGCCAAATGATAATACGACTGTCCCAAACCAACTCATCTATCTATGCAACAAATGAATACCCAGCAGCTACCAAACACTATGCCATGACGTTGGCCAAAAGTGCATAGCTTGAATACTACCGAATACCCAAATGAAATGACGGAGGGCTACGACTGGTTTTGGCGAAACCGTGAACGTAGTGAACTTGATATAACCGAAGGAACCTGATAGCTTTTAAAAGGAGTGGTTAAATCTCCGCATTTAAAAATATCTGTTTTAAAAATAACCGAGTGGTTTCTTTTAAATTGTTCCAACGATTTAAACTTTGGTTTGTTTTATTTTGCATTATAGATAATGCGTCCCATCATTAACCTATCATTGCAGAAAACAACGAAAATACAACGTCCTCTTATGCCATCCGCATTCGCCACGGGGTCCCGTCATCACCCGTTAGGTTACTTAACTAACGACAGAGCGGGGGCTGGGCTAGCGCGGGTGTAAAACATAAGTGGCGTCTAAATAGCTATCATAATATAGATATTTTACATTCGTCTGACGCAATGATATTCATTCCAGAACACAGATAAACAATATTGGATTTGCAAGCAATCTGTATTTCTTTTGAGCCTGCAAGAAAAGACAGATTACACAGTTGTGATGAATAGCCGTTTACCCCACCCTCGACCCCTACGGGTACGGCAAACTACCCACCCGGTAGTCTGTGTACCCCACCTTGGGCCAGTCCTAGGAGCAAAAAATAGTAAAATGAAATAATACAACGGTGGCTACGACCGCAACCTGGAAGTGCCCCGCGAAAATAATATTACAACAAATTACATTTACAACAAATGAATTAAACGATAACCCATTGCTAACCCCGGCTATACACCACAACAGTCCAATACAGTTTATATGCACAAACAGATATAACCATTTCAGAAATGTGCAACCCCCTGCCAACCGACATACTAGCAGTTGGGGGAGGTTTACGAACACATTAAACAATCACAGATATAATCCAATACGCAAATACTGTACAATTCGATCGAATAAACAACTTCAATATTGCTCCAAAATCTGCTCTGTTAAACAGTAACCTGAGCAATAATTAAATATTCCAGAAAACCCAAAACTCCACAGGGGACCCACCCAAAAAAAACGAGTTGCTGACTCGTCAACTCGGCCGCGGTTGCGCGGCGGATCGGTGGGATCCGCCGCCCTTCCGCGGCACTTTAGACGAATCAGAAGCCCAAATTTTTTGGGTGTTCTCCTGTGGTCATGTCAAGCTCTCTGAACACACCTGAAAAATTTTCTGACTTGATTTTAACTTCGACAGAAACTTGACAGAATTAGGGTTTTGCGGCTTTGTTTTTCCGTTCGAAATTCGTACAAATTTGCAATTAAGTTATATATTGTTTAGCGAGGCTCTGATACCACTGTAAGTCGATGTAGTACACCCCAGTACTTGTGGGGAGGCGGAATTTTCAAAAACGATCAAGTTTAAACAACGAACATCGACTAACCGCTTGAATCGAAGCTAAACAAATAATAACCAAACACATAGCTAAACTAAACTAAAGTGTTAAGGGATTATACCGATCGAAACTAGTCCTTCGTCTTTGTGTCCTCCTTTGTTCTCCTCGGCCTTCTCTAGGTAGTAGACGATCCACCCGAGAGCGAAACTCCAAGCTAAACCTCTAACTTGAGTTAACTAATCAACTTTGATTGCTAATCAAAGATGAAAGGATGATGTAGAGTGTAGGTTATGGATTGTTTAGTCTAACTAATCCTTTGATCTCAACACATGAGGATTAAGGATTAGGGTTTGAAGATGAGAGCTTGAGGAGAGAGAATGTGAGATAAGATAATGAGAGAAGAGAGAGAGTGTATCATAATATTATGAAGCATTCTTATTTTTCAATAATGAATAAAAAGAAATGAATAAGCATGCTTCATGAAATATCTAGTGATGATTCATTAGCATGAGTCATTAAGCAATAAATGTGCATTAATGAAATGAATGAATCACCACCATGACTCACTCTCTTATCCAAAAGAAACCTCCTTAGTCACATCTTCTAGAAGCTTCTCGAGTAATTACGAGAACGCCCCTCCGATCCGTAAAAATACGGAAAAACTTTAGAATGTAAAAATCCAATAACCGGATACCAGTAACTGGCTTAAACCAAAGCCGACTGGTAAAAACTGTCCGAAAGTCGTACGCGCGTAAACGCACGTATGCGTCCGAACCCTTTGTCGCAAAACCATGCAACCTCTATATCGTTTCGCCTGGAGTAGGAAACTCTCTGTGTGGGACTCAAGAGACTCGACTACTACGCTGGCAGTGGGTTTAACCACAGACCGCAAGCGGCACTAGCTGTACGTAACGGTCCCCAGGTAGTTGTCGATAAGAAGGCCGATGAGTAAACCCATCCGAACTCCTACTGAGTCTGATGTGACAATCTCCATACAGTCCGGTCCGTTCGTCCAAGACTATCGCATATCGGGCCTAGGGGGGCGGCAAGCGTCAGTCCCCTAATAGCGGTATAAGTCGTGTCGGAGTGAAGCCCATTACACCCTGAGAAACTACTGGAACCTACCAGCAAATCTCGCTTGCCCTGGCCAGGGACTTTGCGTAATGGCTCTCTGACACAGCACGATATCTACTCCCAATACCGGGAGGGACGAATCCTGTCTAACCGCCACTGCCTCCAAGTGCTCGGGACTGCACCCAACTGCCACCTGTTTGCACGACTCCTTTGAGCCGTGGTAGGGTAGCAATCTAAGAACAGTGGGACACACTCGAGGCGAAGTAGCAGTGTCAAGTCTGCGGACTACGCTGTACTCATGTCACCTGGGAACTGTTTACTGACGACTGGTATCAAACCAACCAACAGTTCCCTGTGAGTCCTGTCCGGTGTACCCGTAACCTAACGAGCACCTGTATACTATCTCCAGTACGACGTACTGACGGCTGTGGGACAGACCATCTCCCCAACTGGGATGAGAAGCGTACACACTAGTCTACTCCGGAGTATCGATGCTCTGTCTCGATAATCCAACGACCAGGGACCTGAATAAGGATGTGCTTGTAGACTACCCAGCCCCCACTAGTGTGACTGCCATCACAAAGCTGGTAGACAAGCAAGATCCTAAGAGCTCTATCAATACGTACACTCACATATTAAGATAGAAAAACCAAGTAGCATACTACCATGTTTAGCAAGACTGTTATATACATGTGAATATCCCAAGCTTCCATTAAGTAATATACAAGCTAGTATGATACAGTAATGGCCTTCTAGGGCATAAACACTAACACTCATTGCCTCCATGTGACTCGGGACTGTACCCAAAAACCACCGTTTTGCACGCCCTCTTGGATGTGGTAAGATGGAAATCAAAGCACAGTGGGAACCACACAAGACTCTATGACGATCTCGGGTCAACAGACTACTCTGTACCAGTGTCACCAGAGAACTGCCATCTGACGTGAGGTATAATACCATCTGGGAGTTCTCGGCGAGTCCGTCCAGTGTACCCTGTCTCCACTGAGCACCCTTATATCATCTCCGATGTCAAACACCAATGGATATGGGATCATCCATCGCCCATCTGTATGGGTCGAGAAGGTATACGCTAGTCTACTCTGGTATATCGATGCCCCGTCTCGATACACCCACGACTAGGGACTTTGAAGGATGTACTTATGGACTACCATGTCCCCACTAGTATGATCTGCATCACAGTCCAGGTAGTCAAGTACACATCCTAAGGGCTTTACCAACATGTAACAGAGAGACAATCAATGTACACGTTAAGGTAAATAGTAACCAGATAGCATACTATCATGTCGAGCAAGAAAGTCCTCCCTATATATGTCCCAGCATCCACTACAATAGACATCCTATGTATAGTAATGGTCTCTAGGGCATACATATAACTAACAGTGGTGTTGTAGTATCAGATGTGGATAGAGATTTGGGGCTGAAGTGTTGATAATAGGGGCTGATGTGTTGATAATGGGGGCTGATGTGTTAATAATGGGGCTGATGTTTTGCCTCAGCTGCAGTTGCAGCCATGATGATGCTGCTGATGCAGGAATTGTTGTGGTGTGATGGGTGAGAGTGAGAGGGAGTTTGAAGGACAAGTAAAATGTTTGAAATGAAATAGGGTGACATAACCTATAGCCACCTCTCTCTCTCTCAATAGATGCCAGCATGACAACCTTCATGACTCACCTTCTCTAGCCACAAGTCAACCCCACTCTAATCACCCTTAAACAACACACTAAACTTAACCATATGGTTTAGGCCACCATGGTCATCTAAGCATGGTTCAACCCTAGGCTCAGCCCTAGCTACCATGCACATATGTGTGCAGTCCAGATAAAATTCCGATAAAATATTCATAAAAGCAGATAAATCATCAGAAACCAATTTTTGGTAAACTTTTACCAAAAGCCCCACATTAAACATATTTTAGAATTTCCATAATTTTTCTTCAGAATTTTCCCTATTTATCGGTATTTAATTATACCGAAATATTAAAATATTCCCAAAAATAATATTATATTTTTCTGAAATGTTACAGTCTTCCCCCCTTAAAGAAATTCAGTCCTCGAATTTAAATTTAAACTCCCAAATTCTAAACACTTCAATAAAATGTCCATGTCCACGGGGCTCTGAAATCATCAATCCATAAAACACATTGTAGCGCAATACAAGCGCAAGAGCAATGAGCAGATAACTCAAAAATCAAAACTCCGTCAAGTATCCTGCAATCATCGGAGTCCAGGCGAAAACACGAAGGCTAAATCCAAAGCAAAACCGATATGCCATAAATCGGAACTATATATGTAAATATCTGAAGGAAATGCATGCCAAAAATTCCTTAAAATCGATGTGCAATGCGCATAACACTGCGCAGTGGCAGACGTCTTTATAAGAAAATATCCATATACGTATATATCTTTTGTTTAGTATGCACGATCCGCCGTTTGAAAACAATTTAGAAGGGTTCCCTGTTTTTAAACGTTTCGTGTCACATCGGACACGTATGCAAATAATGAGACTATAGCTCGCTTTTGGAAATCCCTTTGAAATCTATCTATGCATGCAAAATATATCCAGGCACTGTCCTCTGACTAGTCCTGCTCAGTGCGAAAACAAATCGCAATATCATAAAAACTGTACTGCTCCATAAAGAAATTAATCCCAAAAAGTGCACATGAAAACTACGTGCGTATGGTGCGCACGGAAATCAAAATCCATACATGTGCCAAGCTGGTGCACAGAAACCACATCAAGGTGCAACGGTTGTGCACACAACATCGGTCATAGGCAACGTGCGTGCCAGACAGCAAAATCAGGTGCATCTGACATGCACGAAAATCCCGATTTAGTGCATCTGGTGTGCACCAAATCTCATCTCATAACATGCGCCCAACATGCGCTAAAAATCCCAATCCGGTGCATCCATCATGCACGAAATCACGAAATCCAATATCAAGCGCCGAACGCGCGCAAATCCAATCAGGTGCGTAAAGTGCACAAGACAAATATCGAGCATCACCATCGAAATCGAAGTCCAGTACATCCAAGTGCACAAAATACATGTCACTGCACTACAAGCATATGTAAACTATACAGAGTGCAAAACCAAATCGTGTGCGTGCATACACACAAAATCAACTCAAAGGTCTAAAATCCATAAAATCACAAACATGTGAGTCCAAGGCACGAAAACGATATCAAGTGCAACAACTGTGCAAAATCGTAAATACTCAATAGGTGCAACCAAGGTGCAAGAAAACAAATGTCATGAAACTCAGTCATCAAGACTAAATCATGCAAACCGAACGTCCAAAATACCGAAATCTAAGATAACGGATACGTGATAATCGAATCTCCAAATCACAAATCATAAATACCGTAGTCGGTAGTCCCTCCTTCAAAGTCGAGAAGGTGTCGGTGCATCCAATGCTAGCAGCGCAAGATATCTACTTGCCTTTTGCTCACGGTCTGGCGTCCTCTGTCTCTGGGCCCTTATCTTCTCTGTGGATTTCCAATCTCACAATCAGTCGGCTCATCGGCCCAGTCGGGTGTGCTAGCGGGGACGATTCCATTCTGGCACTTCTCTGGTCATCTCTCGGTCAATCATTAGCCCATTCGTAAAGCAGCATCTCATTGGCGTCGGCCTCTGGCTTCCTGAATGCACATCACACATCTGATCTTGGTGCAACGATCATTGCAGCTGTGTCCTGGAAGGAATCCTACTCCGTGTCTCTCCCGATCTTGCCTATGCCGAACTGTACGGAGGCTGGTACTCTTACATAATCCTTTCTCGTTTTTTGAACATCTGTGTGTTCCGCACACATTTCCTCGGAAACTGGCCGTATCCCAACGCCTCTGTAAGCATATCAGGTCTCTATTATCGACGAAAGGTAATGACAGCTCGTCAGCGTCTCGCACGAACCTCTTGCCCCGCTTGTCTTTATCGTCGTCCACTATGACGTCACGCCATGCTATCTACGCACTGCACTGTTCTCGGCCACGGTCAATCCGAAGTCTCTCGCATGGACTCGAAATCGCGTACTCTGTAGCTTCATCATTCTGTAGAAGTCTGGCCGAACAGGTTCTCGGGAATGCGTCCCAAACATCGGAAGAATACTCAATACTCGTCCGTCCTCGATCAACTCACAACACATCTGGGTGAGGTCCTTTATCCGAACCTGGTCAACTATCTCGTCGACAATGCCGAACTCTGACCTGCTGGACTGCGCTCCAATGGCTATGCTCGTATCTGGAGTCTCCCAAGCAGTGTGTCCCATCACATAATATCCGAATGATGTCGAACCATCCGATCGACTCGTCAGAACCTCATAATACCCCAAGAGCTCAACATCTTGGGTACAGTTTAACAGTATTGAGTACACACCACATGTCCTAGTCATTCATCCTCGGTGACTAGCGGCCTTCTATCATCTCTTAGTACAACCCGTACTGCAATAGCTCCAACATCTGGGGCAATATCCCGTCGCTCGCAGCAACAACTGGCTCCTTCGTCTGTACGCTGATCATCGCCTCAATCCTCCAGGAAAGGCGATACATTGGCGGCCATCTCTAAATCGGACTGCTCTAGATCTGAGTACGGCTCCCCACACTGGAAATCTTCAGCTCAACTGGGCCTGCTCCGGCGCCTAAATCGGACGAACCACCTTCGTCTCTCAATCAGGTAGACTAGCTATCATCTGTCTCATATCTGCCTGGAAGCTCCGGCGATCTCAGCTCGTAAGCTCCGGAAGCGACATCCTATCGATCTCAGCAATAGCTGTCTCATCTGTATGCACGATAGGCGGCATCATAATCTCTGAGGTATGCTGTACATCGACAGTCCTCTCTCAACTGGTAGCTCTAACAATGGCCCGATCATCCGGTGTAAAACCAAGAGCTCCCCTCTACAAGAGGGCACAATCATCAATACTAGCTCAAGACGTTCCCATGACACCAGGAAACACAATCAAAAGACACATCTCTACCATCGTGTGTCGCCGGAATTACACCCCGGTCAGTCCTCGTTCGTAACGAGCTCATGCTGACCGCAACTCTAGCCGTAGCTCTCCCTGCCCGTAATCGTGGCAGTAAAACATAACGGGTACCAATGAGGCTAGATCGGTAATGAATATGATACTGAACCAAGAAATGTACATCCTATCGATCTCAGCAATAGCTGTCTCATCTGTATGCACGATAGGCGGCATCATAATCTCTGAGGTATGCTGTACATCGACAGTCCTCTCTCAACTGGTAGCTCTAACAATGGCCCGATCATCCGGTGTAAAACCAAGAGCTCCCCTCTACAAGAGGGCACAATCATCAATACTAGCTCGAGACGTTCCCATGACACCAGGAACACAATCAAAAGACACATCTCTACCATCGTGTGTCGCCGGAATTACACCCCGGTCAGTCCTCGTTCGTAACGAGCTCATGCTGACCGCAACTCTAGCCGTAGCTCTCCCTGCCCGTAATCGTGGCAGTAAAACATAACGGGTACCAATGAGGCTAGATCAGTAATGAATATGATACTGAACCAAGAAATGTACATCCTAAGGCTTCTTAAGTGGAGTGGCGCGTCGTAAATATGCCGCGGACATAACCACGGTACGTCACTCTACTTTAGTCACCTATTCCATCAACCAAGGGTCATCCTACGCTCCGAAGGTAAAACCTAACACTTTGATACCAACTTTGTCACGACCCGAAAGTACAGAACATGACCGGCACTTAGGCTACGAACGTCTCAAGGCGTACGTGCTCTAAGTAAGCCGAGCCCAGAAATCCAAACCAAGAAAGTAGTGGAGTGAAGGAAAAACCAAATGTAAAACAACCAGTCTGCAATATAATATACAACGCCTAAAGGCGAGGATCACAACAGAAAGGAAACTCAACAGCATGAAACCCAGAGAAATATAACGTGCCACTCTAAGGTCGAAAGAATAATCAACACTGGTGTCTATCTCAAATAAGTACATGTTTGGTTGATGGAAATTCTAAATACAACTGAATATAATATACAATGTATGATGATGGGTACGATACAAATAAACCCACCTACTCGCAAGTCACCCGAAAGAAGCAGTGCCGTAAGCCGTAATGAACCCTGTACGGCAAACACCTGCAAGAACTGGGGCACAACGGGGGTGAGTTGCCAACTCGTGAATAGAAGAACATCTACGAACAGAAAATCGCATGTATGACGCAATCCTGGGTCATACGATCAACCTATATAAATCTCAAATGAATAAGTCTGAAGCATGCTAAAGTGGCAATGTAACATCCACACATGTATGCAGTGCCAAGTACTCGCCAATGCCTCAGGTAATAACATGTCATAAATATGAGGTATGTCTGCATAGAGTAATATGATGAAGTATCTAAAATGATATCAATACACATATATTAGCGCCCCATTCCACTAATATTGGTGTAAGGGTATATATAACCGCGTCCTTACTCACTGTTATATATACAAATGAGGTATGATCGATATAATCAATATGAATCAATGCCAGCTATAACATAAATCTAGTAGTATGTGGATGTCCTCCAACTAGGTAATCAATATCTGTAAATCGGTGGATCCCGTCCACGTGTTATCCAATGACAACAAGCATCATGCATGTAAATATCGTAAAGCATATGCATGGAAATATGAGGATATAATCAAATCATAAAACCTGAGTTCCTAGCATCGACACTCGAAAACATCATGAACACCTGTGCCTAGCACCGACACGTAAATCCTCATGTATCTCAGGCGCCGCACACCCTGGTCGGCCCTCGTATCTATCTCATGACTCCAGTCGGTATCCCCCGGATAACCGATGGGTCCCAAATACTATCACCGGTAGGTGGTACTCCGCTGCCGGGCTCACCGTCTAGCATATACGAGTCTTCTTGCCCCGGGGTACCTCACCGGGTCCACCATGTACCCGCAATCAGTGCCTACTGCTCCTCGAATCGGTTATACCCACACAATCTCTCTGGAACCGAGAAAACTCATGGTGGACGCACTGAAAATATCATATCAAGGGTGGCCGGATTTTTAAAACAATTACATATTTTCTTTTGAAATATCCACGGTCCCCAAATCCAGAAATATCATGGAAACAATATATCTCAATGCGTATAATCAAACATGATGTATGCGACATGTAAAGAAAGGTAAGTATACAGTATGTCATGCAACATGGAATAGTAATGTGCGCATGTCGAGGGAAACCGCTCTTTTTAAATGAATCAGTTTTAAAGAATATCTTGCGGTTCCCAAATCTCTAATCAAGATGGAATCATCTATATATGTGTACAGGTATAAATGTACAATATGCCATGCAAGAATAACATCATGAATGCAACAGTACTACAGTGTAGTGGCATGGCAATTGTCGATGATGAAGTGTGTGAGCCGGCAAACAGTGTACGTAGAACATACGCATCATCGATAATGGTGCTGGTGTCCTAACAGCATGATGGTAATATCTCAATAAACATAAGTCATGCGAAGCAAATAATATGAATATGCGGAATCAAATGATCAACGCAGTAGTGAAGAGGCTACATCAATATGTAAGTGTCATGTAGTTTGCCTTTTTGAAATAAGACGAATCGGGGTTTTTAGTAAAATAAGGGCTACGGTGTTTTTAAGAAAAGATGCCCCTTTTGAAATTATCCGTAGAATCCCTTTTTGCCTGTCTTTAAAATACTCCCGATTCGTTAGTTTTGAAATAGGTATGACTCGGGTCTAGTCTAACATCTACTTGATCTACTATCAAGTCAATATGGAAAGGTAAGGAAACCACCTAAATCTGAGTCGATACATATAAAAATAAGGAAAGTAGTCGGTGATCCCGCATCAATAGTATCGCATACGATACCGTAAATCATCTAACACTCTTAAGTCATGAGTGCAGATCAATCATTAATATAAAGCTCATACGGTAAACCGTCGTACGGCATCCCAATAGCTGGGTGCGGGTCAATATCACAATCATCACATCAATTATCTTGTATCATTATCATCATATCAGATAATCTGGGGTACTGATCTAAGTCTAGTACAAATCGATACCATCTACATAAGTATGAATGCGTGTGCGAAAGACACGCCCAAAGGCCCGCTAAAAATCATATATCATATCCTAAATACGAATCACATCACATCACCGATATCATGGCACTATGCCCAAACTCATCGACTCACATCCAATGTCCTCCAATATCCTCGTCGTCACAGTATAAATATAGCAAATATGCACGTGGGTGCGTGTGGGTGCAAAAACTATTCTAGGGTTTGCGACTAGGAACTACACTAGTTACTTTTAACCCTAATCTATGCATAGTACACCTAACACATCCTAACAACTAAGTCACACATAAGCTATCATATAAGTACAGTATATATGGTATACTAGACATCGGACTGCGGGGGTGCTATACGCCATCCACCCGACTTCTCCCCGTAGATGTAAATCAACTCACCTTTTCTTATGTGTACCGGGGCCGATGTCGCCATTTGCATCTCCAATGCTTCGACGCCACGTGGGGTACCTACAAGGATATCATACGCTAAAACACATAAAAACCATGTCGGAAGCCAAAATGGTGCATGCTACGCCCTTAGGTAAAAACCTGTGGCCTCGCGTGCAAACACAGTCCATAACCCTCTGCCGTTGGCGTTCAAACGCCACCCGACAGAAACGAATCATCGAATACCAAAATCCATACGAAAACAAGTCGTAAATCATGCGCCAAGTCAGGAAAATCAACCCAGATTCTACCCTGGTTGGAACCAATCAAAACTAGACATTCCCAGGGTCAAGTTTACAGGTAAAAGAGCCATGCACGCAAAACGAGGGGGTTCCTTACTGCTCTGGCCGCAAAGGTTATATATCTGCGGCCAAAATATTGAGGTGGGGGCTAGGGTTTTGTGGGATGGTTCCAGGGTGCCTGCACAGCTTACTGCCAAGTCAATTTTATTTTAGGGTCCCCGAGGTGAAAGCAGATCTCAGAAAGGTCAATAAGTCGACAAAATTGCTAAAATACGCCAAGTCGAAACTTTCAGGTAACCTACTGGAAATCTGGGGTATTCTGGGGTTAACTGGTCTCAAACACACCTAATAAGGTCATACTAACCATCTTAACCAACACTTGACCAAATCTCACTCAAATTCTCCTAAACTAGCACTAATCTACTTAACAACGCTAAAATTTCAGTTAAACAACTATAACTTGCAAGATAGGGTTTGGGTTGTGAGATTATACCTCAAGGGATCCTAGGATGTAGGAGAAGAGAAGATCAAGAAGAAGAAGAGTGTGTGGTTGCTGGTGGGGTTCTGTTTCTCCAGCTGAGCTGCTTCCATTGGCTGTTTTCCCTTTGCTGATGCTGCTGATGCAGTTGCTGCTGTTTGCTTTGGGCTGAGGTTTGAAATTTGATTGTGTTTGCTGTAGTAGCAGCTGGAGTGGTGTTGGGGCTGAAGTTGTGGTGTATGATGGTGTAGTGTTGTAGTATCTGATGTGGATAGAGATTTGGGGCTGAAGTGTTGATAATGGGGGCTGATGTGTTGATAATGGGGCTGATGTTTTGCCTCAGCTGCAGTTGCAGCCATGATGATGCTGCTGATGCAGGAATTGTTGTGGTGTGATGGGTGAGAGTGAGAAGGAGTTTGAAGGACAAGTAAAAAGTTTGAAATGAAATGGGGTGACATTACCTATAGCCATCTCTCTCTCTCTCAATAGATGCTAGCATGACAACCTTCATTGCTCACCCTCTCTTGCCACAAGTCAACCCCACTCTAATCACCCTTAAACAACACACTAAACTTAACCATATGGTTTAAGCCACCATGGTCATCTAAGCATGGTTCCACCCTAGGCTCAACCCTAGCTACCGTGCACATATATGTGCAGTCCAGATAAAATTCCGATAAAATATTCATAAAACTAGATAAATCATCAGAAACCAATTTTTGGTAAACTTCTTACCAAAAACCCCACATTAAACATATTTTAGGATTTCCATAATTTTTCTTCATAATTTTCCCCATTTATCGGTATTTAATTATACCGAAATATTAAAATATTCCCAAAAATAATATTATATTTTTCTGAAATGTTACACGAAGCAACCTCCCTCAACACCGTGAGTGTTAGTTATATGTATGCCCTAGAGGCCATTACTGTACATAGTATGTATATTGTAGTGGATGCTGGGACATATATAGGGAGGACTTTCTTGCTCGACATGATAGTATGCTATCTGGTTACTCTTTACCTTAACGTGTATACTGATTGTCTCTCTGTTACATGTTGGTAAAGCCCTTAGGGTGTGTACTTGACTACCTGGACTATGATGCGGATCATACTAGTGGGGACATGGTTGTCCATAAGTACATCCTTCAAGGTCCCTAGTCGTGGGTGTATCGAGACGGGGCATCGATATACCAGAGTAGACTAGCGTATACCTTCTCAACCCATACAGATGGGCGATGGATGATCCCATATCCATTGGTGTTTGACATCAGAGATGATATACGGGTGCTCAGTGGAGACTGGGTACACTGGACAGACTCGCCGAGAACTCCCAGATGGTATTATACCTTACGTCAGATGGCAGTTCTTTGGTGACACTGGTAAAGGTTAGTCTGTAGACCCGAGATCGTAATAGAGTCTTGTGTGATTCCCACTGTGCTTTAATTTCCAACTTACCACGTCCAAAAGGGCGTGCAAAACGGTGGTCTTTGGGTACAGTCCCGAATCACATGGAGGAAATGAGCGATAGGAGGGGATTCGTCTCTCCCGGTATAGGGAGTTGATGTTGCGCTGTGTTCGATTGGCTATAACCGGAAATCCATGGCCAGAGTTGCTGAGATTTACTGGTAAGTGTTACCAGTAGTTTCTCGAACAATTATAGACCTCATATCGACACGACTTTTCGAGTTACTGGGGTCTGACGTTTACCACCCCTAGGTGAGATATGCGACATATCAGACGATCAGACCTGGCTGTACGGTAAGTGTTACTGGTTGGATTCACAGGAGTGTGAGCGGGCTTGCTCGTCAATCTTCTGATCGCTCAATACCCGGGTGGCCGTTACGTTTAGCAGACCGCTTGCGGCTTGTGGGTGCTTGATATGATCATCATCTGCTGCCGGGGTATTGACGAGTCTTTAGAGTCCTACACAGAGGTTTCCTGGCTCAAGCGAAACGAAATAGGAGCACATATGAGATATGTGCGGGACCGAGAATAATACCAGTATGAGATACTGGATTATATTCTCGCGATTTGTATCACTGGACGGTTATATGAGATATAGCCGGGTTACCGAATCAAGTGTTGATTCGATACATTGATACACTTGATATTAGTCGGTTATATGAAGTATGACCGGATCATTAAATCATGTGTTGATTTAATGATTTAATGTTTAATTATATATTATATATATTACTTTATATTAACTAGTATTGGTTCACTTAAGATGAATTTTCTCACTTGATGTGCAAAAGTAGTATATGTGATATATTTTTGTGCACTAGATTGTATCATGTTTGATGATACATGTAAACTTGGGTGTATGTTTACTTTAAACCATGTTTAAGTGAATGGTTAGGGTTTTGTTATATTTTCTTAATTATTTGTTTTATTTATTTATTTTAGGGCAAGAAACAAAAGGGTGGCTTCTTTTGTTTTTACCTTGAAGCTTCACGAAGCTTTGACCACTTTGTTTCTTTCATAAACCTAACCATTCACCTAACCCTAGTTTATTCTCTACACTTGTTAAACTAACCCAAGGTTGCATAATTATAAGAATGGCTTTATTTTCTATTATTGATAATTCTTATCATATTCTTTCTTCTTCTTCTTCTTCAAAGAAGAAGAAGAAACCATGATACCTTCAATGGTGCCATGAGAAAAAGAGTGAGAAATCCAAATCCAAAGTGAACCCACTTCCTATTTCTTCATCCTCTACCACTTGCCATGTAGTATAGGGTGTTTTCTTCACAAGTTTCATGACTTGGTGAAGTTGGAGCTTGATCTTGAGTTGCTTCGACGTAGATCATCTTCGGCATCGAAGTCGACGACCTAGCCCGATCATTTCTTCGACGAAGCCATCGCTAGAGTCCGGGATCCGATGATCGCAGCGGAGGGACATCATCATGGAGCTAAGGAAGTGGAGCACCGGATCTACAAAGGTTTTATTTCGTTCACTTAGTACTAAAGTAGTTTAGTAGCTTGTAGTTTCGCCTAAACTCTAGTTAACGATCGCATTAGGGTTTCTCGGCAACTAGAAAAATTTGAATTTGGCATGGTTGATGCCTTGTGAGACCTCATTAGTGTGCCTAGGAACCCTACAGTTGTATCAGAGCCTAGCTAGAGCTTTAGGCGATGAGTAGACGAAGTTAGAAACCCGATCGAACCCGAAACCCTAATTCCAAATCTCTCTCTGGAAATTTTCTGGACTTTTGGATTTTTGCGAATTTAAATATGCAGAAAACACAGCAGGGCTTTTTAGTAATTACTGTGCAGCACGTGCACATGATTCGATCAAAGCGCGGCGGAACTGCGGCACGAGCATGGCTCGGGCGGCGGTTCCGCGGCTAAGTAGTCACATCAAGTTTTGAAATTTGCACAGCAATTCCTATATTTTAGTGCTGTAGTTTCTGGGAATTTTTAAATTCTACTCAAGAGTTGAGTTTTCTGGGTTGTATTGGGGACTCGGTGTTTCGATCGGGAAGTTTAACTTCGTCTGTGTTTTTCCGGATAATTTTAGAAAATCTTGAAAAGTTCGACCGGATATAAATACCCAATTTTTCCCCTGTCGGGAAATTTCCAAGTGTTGGATCTTTCCGTAGTTCAAGAACATTCTAAGTAGTGCAAGTAACGCGATGGTCCCTTTAGAAGACTGTTGCGCCACGGCAGCGCCCCGGCCGTCATACCGAGGCCAAAAAGCGGAATCAAAAATTTTCCTTACTTGGAAACTGGCGCTACCGCGGAAAATAAAACCCGGATCGTTAACCATTAACCTATAATAGATAACAAGAGATGGGAAGAGAAGTATACCAAGTGATCTGAGTCCTCCAGTCTTCTCTTCATCGTCCCGATCTCCCGCGGAAAGTCTTGTCTCCATGTCGTCGCCTCGTCGCCGGAAGGGCACCACATCGCCTGCGTCTTTTACGGGCTCCGCCTCAATACCGAGGCAACTCGAGCATGAAGCCGGCAAGTCGACATGCCCAAGGTTTGCTGTAGAATGTAGTGTAGATACTTTGTCTCTTGGAGTTTATGTAGTTGCCATTGATGGATGGTGGAAGAGGTAAAGAAAATTGGTGCTTTCAATTTTCTAGCAAGAAGAAGATGAGATGAAGAATTCCTCACATAACCAAAAATGAATTCTCTCATTCTTTTTCTCTCAAGTGAAGCCTCTCTCTCTAAGTGAGAATGGTGGAGGAATGAATATCAAACCATAACAAGAAGGGAGGTGAGTGTAAGAGAAGAGAATGGGTGACCACACCCTAAATGCAAACCTCACATCAAAAGGTAATGATAACTCTCAAATCAACTCTAATCACTTCTAATCTCAAAAAACAAGCCAACATGAAAAGCAAAGATGCTTAACTTATCATAATGCCACAAGTGCAAGAAACCCCCTTCCACAAATGTTTTTTGCAAACTTGCAAATAACCCCCTCCATCGGAAAAGTCCGGCCGGGAAAGAACAAAGGAAAACTGGCCGGAACGGAATGCAAACTGGCAACCCTGATACTGTGCATACACACCCGCATCTGTATTCCGACCGGATACAAATGCAATGAGACAAAAATCTACACTTTACTAAACTAGGATCCGGCTTAAACCAAAGCCGGCTAGTAATATCCGTCCGATCCTGATCCGTGCAATACCGCACGTATCAGATCGAACCCTGCCATATCCCCATACGGCCTCTACAGCATTTCGCCCGAAAGCTTGAGTAACTGTATGTGTGGTGGACTCTAAAGACTCGTCAATACTATGGCTGTGGATTTAACCACTAGCACGTCAGAGGTATAAGCCAATACGTGACGGGCCACCAGCTATTGACCAAAAGGGACGTCGATGAGCGTACTCATCCTGACACCCTACTGTGCCTGTCAGTGACAATATCCGTACAGTCCGGTCCATTCGTCTATGAGCATCGCATGGCGGGCCTAGGGGGTTGGTAAAAGTCAGACCCCCAAAAGCGGTACAAGTCGTGTCGGAGTGTAGCCCAGAACACCCTGAGATACTATTGGAATACCTACCAGTAAATCTCCTGCCTCGGCCGAGGGCTTTGTGTAATGGCTCTCCTAGACATAGCACGACCTCACCCCCAATACCGAGAGAGACGAACCCCTGCAGATCCGCTCACTGCCTCCATGTCGCTCGGGACTGTACCCAACTAAAACCTGTTTGCACGACTCCTTTGAGCCGTGGTAGGGTAGTAATCAAAGCACAGTAGGAACTCACACGAGACAAATGACGATCTCAAGTCGATGAACTAACCTGTACACATGTCACCAGGGAACTGCTATCTGACATCTAGTATAAGACCAACTAGCAGGTTCCCGGCAAGTCCTGTCCGGTGTACTCATAATCCAATGAGCACCTGTATACATCTTAGGTGAACCAACTGACACCAGTGGCTTGTGAGACCGGCCACCGCCCCTCGTCGGGGTCTCGACTGTATACACTAGTCTACTAATGGAGTATCGATGCCCTGTCTCGAAACTCCTACGACTAGGGACCTTTTAAGGATGTGCTTATAGACTACCAGCCCCACGTATATGATCGCCATCATACTGCTGGTAGTCAAGCAAGAATCCTAGGGGCTCTATCAACGTGTAATAGCGACATGTCAGGTCACCTAAAGCAGTACACGATGATAAAGATAAACCAGATAGCATACTATCATCTTGAGTGAGACTGTCCCCCTGGGATAGGTCCTTCCTCAATCATTGCAATCACGTGCATGTGATCCAATAATTGACTCTGAGGGCACTATCTCCAACAATCTCCCACTTGAACTCAAGGCTAATTATTGCGATGTCGCATACTCACAGCCCGTGTGATACCGAACACCCAACTCCTCTACTAGTCAGTCTCACAAAACCCGTTTGCGAAACTATTGCGTTCGAGTAATAGCCTCAGTGAGTGGATCCGCTCAGATGTTTCTTTCTATGTCTCTCTATATCTCAAGTTCGCGGAGAAAGCCATCTCCCGAAAAGAGCAATAACTGTCTTAGAATGTGTCTGGATATCTGATGGGACCTAGCTCATAAATGAACTCCAAATCCAAACTTCTTAGACTGTATCGACAACTGAACTTAATCAGTATCCTGCGCCATGCCTCCCTCGGTATTGCCTTGGACTATCTGTCCAAAATACTGCCCCTCGTCAGAAGGAAAAACTATAACACTGACAACCTCCTTGTCGTCCATGTCACCTTGGAAGCCTGGAATGATAACCGTCTCCTAAAGGAGGCTGCCGTTATCAAATCCCTAGAACACGCACTTATGTCCTAAAACTGCTTCCGATCGTTTCTCCAGGATTGGATTAATATCAACTTATTGCATCTACTGCAAGAACAACATCTGGTGTGGTACTTGACATCTCATGATTGACTCAATTGCCTAAGCAAGTGATCTGCCAATCATGCACGTCTCTCTCTACTTTAGTCTATAAGACACCTTTAGAGAGGGTGACTCCATCACCTGCAGGTACACTACCATGCCAGGAGTCGTCCATTCTAAATACTCATAGAATGCTGTCAAGGTACCCAGATTAGGAAACCACCTAAATCTAGATCTAAAACCATAGATCTAGTAACCAGAATGTCTGATATAATATCCAAGTCCTATGTGGAGAAACTACTGTATGACAACCAAAGTATAACCGATCGTAGTATAGGAATATCACTTCCTACTCTGTGTATGTCATCCAAATACCATGACATCACACCCTACTACCTTCTTAACAGATCCATCCCTTATTCTGATGAAGTCAAACCTATGACTGTCACATCAGAAACTGATGATCTATCTCCACTGTAACTGCTTTAGTCTATAAATAGACATAAGCCTGATGACCACCAATGCTTCCGCTGCTCCCACTGACTACGACAACCCTCTACCAGAGTCATATAGACGTGCACTTCTAAAGCTAGTTTAGAACGACGCTATACTCATCCTCCTGCCGGGTCTCACAGTCTGGAACAACAGCAATGGTAAGTCTGGGTAAACAAGAACCTCCCTACCACCGTCCTTGAGCATACCGAAGTACCTCTCGAGTGCCTGAGGTTACCCATCATATCTGCGGAGTGGCCAATGGAATGTCAAATCAGATTGAATCTTTAGGTTCTTTATCAAATCTTCAGTAATTGTTTGCGGTTCTGGAATCGCTTCCAGTTCTACCATACTCCCACTGCTGTTTTCTGAAAAATCCATTCCTTTTAAAAATGTGGCGAGTCAAGAACAATATCTCCATTGATCTTCCAGATGGTAGAAAGTCAACCCTCGTCATAGCCTGGGTCGACCCACAAACAGCCATTACAGAAACGTGCCTTGAGTTGTCCAGTGTCTGGTTTTAAGCATAAGCCGGACAACTCCCTGTACCTTAACAATGTCAAGATATGAACTGTTCTATATCCAATATAGAAACAGAGGCACTGATTTAATTTAACCAGATTCAAATCATGCAGCTGTCATCAGTGCATGTCAACTAAATGGAAGGAGGCCGATCAGCGTTACTCAACTTAGGAATGCTTCCAATTATGAGTAACCTGAAAGAGAAGCTAGTTCTCTTAATCATTACTATCAACTGAATACCATATACAAGTATCTACATATTCGATCACTTTGAAGAATCCCGATACTTGCAATACCTGGTTCTCTACTTTATTCAAATACCTATAACTTCTCAAAATTCGGACCCTGTGTTTCCACGAAACACCTGTCTAAAAACTAGAGAAGTCATAAGTAAACCGAATATAGTACGAGGACCAACCCCTCTGTCCTGATGGACCCTGGACAACATACAATACTCTGTATAAGTCCCTTGAGTCTGATGACTTATTCACCGTGTGTCGTAGGTTGAAAACTGTACTTATGGTTAAGAAGAATTACACCGTTGTTCAATGCTCCTTACCTAACCATCCACTGATATAGGTAAATGTCAAAGACATAATTTCAAAAAGGTATGTCTCACTCTATAAAAATAGACGTACAGATATATCAATTTGAAATTGGTGCATAATAGCGGATATTCAAAACAAAATAATTGCCGTCCGGCAAACAACCCAGGTGACTTCCTCAAATATCACCGATTACAATGAATCCCGATATAATGAGGATGATCACCCAATTCCCAATAACTTACTCCCACTCATCATCTGTAAAACCATACAGATGTGAGAATCAAACCTGGTAAATACATACCCTGGAGCAAGTGTCTAATTGGGAAATCAGCTTTCTTTTAACAGTACACAATGAAACTGAAACATTGAAATATTTCGTTGGGGTATCCG
Organism: Agapanthus africanus; assembly: GCA_030015575.1. Classification (NCBI taxonomy): domain Eukaryota; kingdom Viridiplantae; phylum Streptophyta; class Magnoliopsida; order Asparagales; family Amaryllidaceae; genus Agapanthus; species Agapanthus africanus. The sequence goes on along the minus strand of CM057339.1, from coordinate 610,326,490 downwards.
GGTATTCCTAGTAATGCCTCTTCCATTATCCAGATTCACAACTTTAACTGTATAATTCTTTACCATTTCTCCAAATCCCTTTATATGTCTTTAGTCATTACCTTCTGTACACCCGTTTAGGCCAATTGGTTTTCTTCCTTCCCTACCGTTCGGCACCAGCCTATGGTTTGGAAGAAGACTATCCAATAAGCATAAAAGGTGTACTGTCCTAATCCTAGGAGCACTCGCAAAGCGAGAGAAGGTGAAGATAAAAGACAACCGAATAAACCTTATTCCTATTTCTCCTGAACCAGAGTCCATCCCCGAACTGGAACAAGTTCCTTTCGAGTTCGTATATAACCATACGATGGATTATCCAATAAACTGGGATCTTCGTAGTATTACGGAGTGTCCTGGAGAAATACAAAGGTGATTTAGGATTGGCGAAGAAATACTTGGTTTGGTCGTGAATATCAGTCGCAATTTACTTTGCCCTCCTACTAATCCCTTGCTTTGTCTTAACTTAATACCTTCTGCACACCATCGTTATGCTAATTGGTTTTCTTCCTTCCCCACCGTTCGGCACCAGCCTAAGGTTTGGAAGAAGATTATCCAATTTGTGTAATAGGTGTACTACTCCTAAACCAAGGAGTTCTCGCAACCTGAGAGAGAAGGTAAAAGGAAAAGACAACTGAATAGTCCTATTCGTTTTCTCCAGAACCAGAAACCATCCTCGAAGTCCTTCGAGTTCGTATATAACCATACGATGGTTTTGTCCAATGGAAGTGGACGTTCGTAATAATACGGGGTGTCCTGGAGAAAAGGGTAAAAGTAGGAGTGGCAATGAGGTTTGCAACTCTGACAATCCAAAAGCCAGTGTTAAGAAGGTTCGGTTAACTTGGTCACTGAGTCATAGTCTTAGGGTCGGGTCAATGGTCGCTGCTAAAGAGAGAGAGAAAAGAAACACTCAGCGTGCACTCTAACCTAGATCAGAATGGTTATCACTTTTTCTAATCTGGAAACCTCCCACTGTAACCTCAAATTCTTCTCCAAACCTGAAAGAAGAATTAGTCGGGATCACCCGAGGAGTAAACCAACTCATCAGTGGGAATCGGGATCCAACTCTCATCGCATGATAACGTGACGGAATCCGCTTACGTCACCACACTCCAGAAGGTATGCGCATGCCTGGAAAGTTTCAGTACTTTTGAAACTCCCGATGTGGATTTTTACCCCTAGGACCCAAGTGACCTTGACGGAGTCAACAAATCAAAGAGTCCTAGTCAAGTTCAACCTGTCATTATCTGGATTGCATTAAACCCACCCGTACGTGCCCTTGACGGAGCCAACAAGGCCGCACGACTGTCCTAACCAATCCCATTTATGCAACAAACAAGCACCACTTAGCTACCGTACACTACGCCTTGACGGAGTCAACAAACGCAGCACGAATACTAAGTAATACTTGTAAGAAATGACGGAGGGCTACGTCTATTTTTTGGCGAAAAACCTTTAACGTAATGAACTTGATATAGTTGAAGGAACTGCATAGATTTTATAAAAATATAGTGACGAAAACCCTTTGCTAAAGAGGTCACTCCCGGTGAAGGGATCTCGGCTCTTTCCCCGTAGAATGAGGTGCAGGATATTCCAACTGAATACCACGATGCAAAGCAAAAGTAATCGGCTATAGTGAAGTTATTACCCTGACGCAAACTTCTGTCCAAGGGGTCACTCCCGGTGAAGGGATCTCGGCCCTTGCCTCGTCGACTGAGGAGCAGGATATTCCAACTGAATACCACGACGCAAAACAAAAGTGAACGTCCTTGCAATAACAGCTTTTTTGAAAAATTGTTCCAACAACATCAGAATAGGTTTGTTTATAACTTGCGTTGATCCGAATCAACACAGTCCCATCAATTAATCACACCACAAAGAACGAAAATAATGATGTACGTATATGCCATCCGCATTCGCCACTGGGTCCCGTCATCACCCGTTAGGTTACTTAACTAACGACAGAGCGGGGACTGGACTAGCGCGGATGCAAAACATATACAACATCTACTAATATATATACCAATATATTATATTCGCTCAAGGCGTGATAAGAATGCAACATCACAGAAATATACAGCATCACAGAACAATACAACTATCTGGGATCCCCGGGTTTCATAGAGCCGCTACTGAAACCCGACGTTCCCCTGGTCGTGTGGATAGCCTGTGCAATGAAATCCTAGACCCCTACGGGCGCGGCAAGTCACCCGCCAAAACCTGAAGCGAGGCAGCCCCCTTCAGCACCGTGAATGGACCACCCAGCACTTCATGGAATCCGTTAACTTGGGCACCCCTCCTGGGTCAACCTGTACCCCCTATGAGTGCGGCGAATAGCCCGCCAATCCTAGAGTGAGGCCCCCTCCGTCTCAATGCCATGAGATGCGGGCCCGTTGCCCTCTAGAACCCGGCTATCCGTGCACCCCCCGCGGGGTAATCCTAGTACAGAAAGTAAAATATACATACAACAGGTACATCGACCGCAACCAGGTCGTGCCCCAAAAGAATAATACAAACGGGCAGTGACGGCAGTCCACATGTCGGACGCTCGCCCCGCAATATCAAATGTACATATAAAACAGAACTGTACTAATTGCAACCAGGCTATCCCCCACGACCGATCCGCAACATCACAGCATAAACACAGAACATCAACGTGAATGTCACGTTCGCAAATCCGTCTAACCGGGCTATAGCAGTTAGACAGGATTTACCGATCGAGTGACATTCACGGTCGCAGATATAATGTAAATACTGTGAACTAGCAAGTTTAAAATATCCGATCAAATAAAATATACCAAGTGGGCCCCAAAGCATTACTGTAGTACTCGTAGAAAATCTGGGCCCAAACAAAATATACCAAAACCCTTATTTTCAGCCCAAAAGCCCACCACAAAAAATTGGCCAAATGAAGCAAACATACTGCGGCGGAACCGCGGCAAAAGAGGGGTCATTGCCGCGGTTCCGCGGTCGTACGGAATGATCAAGCTACCAAATTTTTGCAGTGTTCTTAGGATTCTCTGTACATCATTCTGCAATCACCTGAAAAATTTTTAGAGTCCAAAAAATTTCGACAGAAACTGATGTGAAGAAAAATACGGTTTTTGGGATTTTGGTCGATCGGATAAGTAAAACGCATTAGAACAAGCTAGGCAAGGTTAATGGCGTGGCTCTGATACCATGTTGCGCCACGGCAGCGCCCCGGCCGTCTTACCGAGGCCAAAAAGCGGAATCAAAAATTTTCCTTACTTGGAAACTGGCGCTAACGCGGACAATAAAACCCGGATCGTTAACCATTAACCTATACTAGCTAACAAGAGATGGGAAGAGAAGTATACCAAGTGATCCGAGTCCTCCGGTCTTCTCTTCATCGTCCCGATCTCCCGCGGAAAGTCTTGTCTCCATGTCGTCGCCTCGTCGCCGGAAGGGCACCACATCGCCTGCGTCTTTTACGGGCTCCCGCCTCAATACCGAGGCACCTCGAGCATGAAGCCGGCAAGTCGACATGCCCAAGGTTTGCTGTAGAATGTAGTGTAGATACTTTGTCTCTTGGAGTTTATGTAGTTGCCATTGATGGATGGAGGAAGAGGTAAAGAAAATTGGTGCTTTCAATTTTCTAGCAAGAAGAAGATGAGATGAAGAATTCCTTACATAACCAAAAATGAATTCTCTCATTCTCTTTCTCTCAAGTGAAGCCTCTCTCTCTCTATGTGAGAATGGTGGAGGAATGAATATCAAACCATAACAAGAAGGGAGGTGAGTGTAGGAGAAGAGAATGGGTGACCACACCCCAAAAGCAAACCTCACATCAAAAGGTAATGATAACTCTCAAATCAACTCTAATCACTTCTAATCTCAAAAAGCAAGCCATCATGAAAAGCAAAGATGCTTAACTTATCATAATGCCACAAGTGCAAGAAACCCCCTTCCACAAATGTTATTTTCAAACTTGCAAATAACCCCATCCATCGGAAAAGTCCGGCCGGGAAAGAACAAAGGAAAACTGGCCGGAACGGAATGCAAACTGGCAACCCCGATACTGTGCATACACACCCGCATCTGTATTCCGACCGGATACAAATGCAATGAGACAAAAATCTACACTTTACTAAACTAGGATCCGGCTTAAACCAAAGCCGGCTAGTAATATCCGTCCGATCCTGATCCGTGCAATACCGCACGTATCAGATCGAACTCTGCCATATATCCATACGGCCTCTACAGCGTTTCGCCCGAAAGCTTGAGTAACTGTATGTGTGGTGGACTCTAAAGACTCGTCAATACTATGGCTGTGGATTTAACCACTAGCACGTCAGAGGTATAAGCCAATACGTGACGGGCCACCAGCTATTGACCAAAAGGGACGTCGATGAGCGTACTCATCCTGACACCCTACTGAGCCTGTCAGTGACAATATCCGTACAGTCCGGTCCGTTCGTCTATGAGCATCGCATGGCGGGCCTAGGGGGTTGGTAAAAGTCAGACCCCCAAAAGCGGTACAAGTCGTGTCGGAGTGTAGCCCAGAACACCCTGAGATACTACTGGAATACCTACCAGTAAATCTCCTGCCTCGGCCGAGGGCTTGGTGTAATGGCTCTCCTAGACACAGCGCGACCTCACCCCCAATACCGCGAGAGACGAACCCCTGCAGATCCGCTCACTGCCTCCATGTGGCTCGGGACTGTACCCAACTAAAACCTGTTTGCACGACTCCTTTGAGCCGTGGTTGGGTAGTAATCAAAGCACAGTGGGAACTCACATGAGACAACTGACGATCTCAGGTCGATGAACTAACCTGTACACATGTCACCAGGGAACTGCTATCTGACATCTGGTATAAGACCAACTAGCCGGTTCCCGGCGAGTCCTGTCCGGTGTACTCATAACCCAATGAGCACCTGTATACATCTTAGGTGAACCAACTGACACCAGTGGCTTGTGAGACCGGCCACCGCCCCTCGTCGGGGTCTCGACTGTATACACTAGTCTACTAATGGAGTATCGATGCCCTGTCTCGAAACTCCTACGACTAGGGACCTTTTAAGGATGTGCTTATAGACTACCAGCTCCCACGTATATGATCGACATCATACTGCTGGTAGTCAAGCAAGAATCATAGGGGCTCTATCAACGTGTAATAGCGACATGTCAGGTCACCTAAAGCAGTACACGATGATAAAGATAAACCAGATGGCATACTATCATCTTGAGTGAGACTGTCCTCCTGGGGTAGGTCCTTCCTCAATCATTGCAATCACGTGCCTGTGATCCAATAATTGACTCTGAGGGCACTATCTCCAACAAAGACAACAAACCTTAACTCGATTATGTGACCGTCTTGAACTGCCCTTTGAACCTTCGGGTTTGGGGCAGTACGGCGTGCCACATGTGAGGCGTTGGCTTGACCCTTCTACGGCTGGACCGTTGTTACTGTGGCATGAAGTGAATGGTTTTTAAACTTATTTCAAGTTTTGATCTATTTCGGGAAAACTTGGGTGTTTGGTTGTTCGATCGGAAAGTTTAACATTTTCTATTTATCTAGAATGTGATACAATAATTGGAATCCACAAGTAGTTATGAGATAACTGATTTGAATGTTATAAACATAGCACTTTAGTCTCACTTGATCGGTTGCCACGGAATTTTGATGTGATCAAAAGTCCGTCGCAATCACGTAGCGTACGCGGATACTTGTTGGGTAACTTAATAGACAGCTACACCCCATAGCCCCGACCAAGTGACTGTAGGAGAACCCCGTCGCCGAAAGCATCCGTTCGGGTGCTCGCGGCAGCGGTGTTCCGCCTTAGTGCACTTCGTCGACGGTATCGGGGGTGCGTCCGCCTACTAAAGTTTGCGACGAGCATTCGATCAGGATATCGGGAATCTTGTTGAATTGCCCGACTTGATATTGAAAAGTGTTTTCGATAATGAGACTAAAATGCGGAGTTTATAATAGTTAGGCATGTGATGTCTAAGGAATTCTTTTGATTAGGCATGCGATGTCTAAAGAAGTTGCGGATTCCAACTGTTGTAGTTTTACACTTTCTTTTCTGTGACCGTAAGTGTAATATGTGATATCGCCGGTTTCGTTGCTATATGTCAACGACAATTGGGATGCGCATATTTACTTACGTTGATGACATGTGATATTATGTGTTGCTGGATATGTTATATTGGATCATCGTGTTTGAATAGCCAGGGTTTTTTATGTGAGATGAGTGTTTTTCATTTTCATTCATGTAAAAACTTGTATGTCATATTCTTTTATTGGGGCACTTCCAGGTTGCGGAAGATGTCACCCATTGTATATTATTTACTTTTCCGCACTAGGATAGACCCAAGGAGGAGGGCACAAGTAACCGGGTTCTGGAGTCCAGTGGGAGACCATCTCGAGGTGTCGAGTCCGGGTCTCCTAACTCAAGAATTGGTAGGGTTGATTGCCGCTCTCGTAGGGGTCTTGGGGTGTGGGTTTGGCTATTCATCGCGACCGTGGAATCCGTGTTTTATACTGGCTCGTATTGAAAACACGGACGTCCTAGTATATCTAATATTTCATATGTTTCTTCTGCTGCGATATCTGTGATGTGATCATTTGATATGCTGTGATAGATACTGTATATAGTATATATTATATATTATATAGACGTTACTTATGTTTTTCACCCGCGCTAGCCCTGCCCCGCTCTGTCGTTAGTTACCTAACCTAACGGTGCAGAGGGGACATCGAGGCGAATGCGGATGGTATAAGTGTACGTCGTATTTATCTGTGACGTTTAGGTGCTTAAATGATGGGACTTCATTAATATGATTAATGAAAGAAAAGAAACCTAAGATTTTGTGGAATCGAATTTCTAAATAAAACAGGTAGCTACAGTTCTTGCTTTGCATCGCGGTGTTCTTTGTAGAACATCCTGCACCTTATTCGATAAGGAAAGGACCGAGATCCCTTCACCGGGAGTGACTCCTTTAGCAATAACTGGCAGATGCTACAACCCTCGGTTTGTCTTTTGATTGCCTCTATAGTTTTTTCTTTGCACAGCGGTATATATGATATATCCCGCACCTCATTCGACGAGGAAAGGGCCGACGATCCCTTCACCGGGAGTGACCACTTTAGCAAAACTAGAAAAGCCTAAAAAACACTCAATTTTAAATTCATTCGATCGTACAACGATATCAAGTACATTACACAATAGGTTTTCAGAAAAACCTGTCGTAGACCTCCGTCATTTCAGATAAGTAGTAGTTAGTATTCGTGCTGCGTTTGTTGGCCTTTGTCAAGGCGTAGTGTGCGGTAGCTAACTGGTGCTTATCTGCTTATGCATATGATGGAGATTGGGTTAGGGTAGTCGTGCGACCTTGTTGGCCTTTGTCAAGGGTCGTGCGGGTGGGTTTAATTCAATCAGGAAATGAAGGGTTGAACTTGACTAGCATCCTATGGTTTGTTGGCCTTTGTCAAGGTCATAGGAGTTAGGGGTAAAATTATCGAGAATTTCAAGTGTTGAAATTTGCAATGAGATTGCATACCTTCTATGAGATAGTTGGATCCCGATACCTGCTGCGAGTAAGAGTTACTCCTGGGAGAGTTTTACACATTACAATTAGCCAATCAAGTAGGTGTCTAGAAAGGTGTCATCGGGGTTACGCCTCTGGGAAAACGAGGTTTACATTAATTAGGTTCGTGCAAAAGCACGGGGACCTCCCTCATAGTACCGACACTGGCCTGGCTGAAAGATTGGCGAACTTGTAGCGTGTAATTAATCCCGGCCAGTCTTTCTTTTTAGGGTTTGAAGGAAGATTTGATAAAAACAGTGGGAGCCATCCTGATTAGATAAAATATATAACCAATCTGATCTTGCAAGAGCATACGCTGAGTGTTTTTCTTCTCTCTCTCTCCAGGTAGCGACCATATCACGCCTTAATCAAGATAATAAAATGGATGTATTGACCGAACCCGCTTGTTATACTGAGCTGGGGAACGTTGGTCCCGCTCCAACTTATAAATGTTATAAGACAGAGCAGAAAATAGGGGAATACCAGTATTCCCATACCGCCCAAACGAGAAAGTATATGTGATGCATCTTCTTCGGGTGTGTTCATTATAAAGAACTGTTTCTCAGTGTCTTCTACGTCCTGGGTATTTGATACTGGATCAGGATCCCAGATATGTAGTCTGTTACATAGGGCTACAGAAAGGTAGAGAACTGAGAACGGGTGATAAGCTTCATTAGACAGAAAACGGTGCAAGTGTTGCAGCCAAGTCTGTTGGTCACTGTCACCCTGTATTATCAGTACATTGATTCTGAACAAATGCTATTAGATACCGAACCTGATATACAAAATCATATCAGTTTCTTTATTAATAAAGAAATGATAAAATTTGTATTGTTGGATAATGTTTTGAACATTTCCTATATCAAAAGTTGATCGGTTCAGGCACGTTATCTAAAAGCATTGATGTTCTAAATCAAACTACAGTTCTTAGTATACGGAACACACACAAGAGGAAGAGTTCAGAAATGAACGAATCCTTCTTGAGGTATTGTAGACTAGGTCATATCAATGCGACCCGACTAGCTGAAGTTACATATAGATGCATATTTAAATTAGTATGAATTTACATCTTGTGAAACTTGCCAGTCATGTCATAAAGATTAGATGACCATAGCTCTGTTTATTGGAAACAGAGAAAGAGTTATTGAACTCTTGGGATTGATACATGCTGATGTATGAAGGTCCCCTGTCTACACATGCCAAGACCGGTTTTTTGTACTTCATTACATTCTCTGATAATCACTCAAGATTCAGACATATGTTCCTGTTGAAACACACGTCCGAACCTTTTGAGATATTCATAGAATATAAGTTAGAAGTAGAGAACCAAAATACGAGTAAAAGTATTATGTCCTTTGATGTGATCAAGGAGGAGAATATTTGAGCACGGAATTTCTGGATTATTCAAAAGGAGAATGAGATTCTCTCTCAGCATTACTCCTCCGTATACACCACAGCACATCGGTGTTTCGGGGCGGAGCAATCATACCTTATATGATAAGGTGTGCTCTATTATGAGTACAACTGAGTAACCTATTTCCTTTTGGGAGTTATGCACTTGAGAAGCTGCATACCTATTGAATTGGGTTCGAATCAAATCAGTGCCTACCATTCCATATAAGATATGGTATGGGAAGAACCTATCTCTTAAGTAAGTTAAGATTTAGGATTGTCCGGCCTATGTCAAAAGAAAAATCCGGACAAGCTCGAGGCAAGGTATGTTATGTAGAACTGGAAATGTTCCAGCTATACAAACTGCAGCTGATGATTTGGTAGAACCAAAGGATTCATTTGTTTCCAACGAACCTCAGCCTCTCCGACGATCTAGTAGGGTTCCTCACCCACCTGAGAGATACTTTTGTTTCTCTATGACAGTGCGAGCGAGGAATGCATCATGAGATGATGACCCAACTAGTTTCGAGCTGGCTATCAAGAGTGGGACTCTGTAAGAATGGCTGGATGCTTAGCGATCTGAGATGGAATCCTTATACACCAACAAAGTATGGACTTTAGTTGCTTTATCTGAAGGGTTAAATCCCCATCAGGGGCAGGTATATCTTGAGAAGATTACTTGGTGTAGATGGAAAGGTTGAGACTTTCAAAGCTAGACTTGTTAAAGGTTTTCGTCATCGACCAGGCGTGGATAATGACGAAACCTTTTCCAGTGCCTATGCTTAAGTCCATCCAGATCCTACTTGCCACGGCTACATACCATGACTACGATATCTGGCGGTTGGGTGCCATGACTGCTTTTCTAAGTGATGTTTTAGAAGAGTGCGTCTATAAGTACACAGCCAGAGGGCCTCGTAGACAGTGGGAGCCGCGGAAACGTGTGCAAGATGTTTTATGTCATAAAGCAGGCATCGCGGAGTTGGAACGTCTGTTTTGATGTGGTAGTCAAGGAGTTTGACTTCATCAAAATGGTAGATGAACCTTGTATATACAAAAGGATAGTAGGGAGTATGGTGATGATCCTCGTAGAGTACGTGGATGACATACTCTTGATAAGAAAGGAGTTTCCTATGCTACGCTCGGTCAATCTCCGCTTATCACAAGGATTCTCCATATAGGATCAAAGTGACACCTACTAAATCCTGGGTTTTGGATCTATAAGATAGATCTAATTGGATATTAGGATACTCACTAGTTGTAGTGAGATGGTATCAATTGGCCCTGGGGAGAATCACTGGAAGTGTTCCTGGGTGATAAGGACGACTGAAAGTCAGTCACAGGCATTGTCTATACCCACAGTAAAAGGGACGGTATGTTGGAAGATTTCCAAGCTAGATACCGTGGCATACTAGACGATAAAGGATGAATACATCGCTACTTAAGATGCTACCAAAGAGGCAGTCTGGATGTATATTTGTTCATGAGATGAACTTAGTTTCTCCCATTGTGTGACAATGGAATTGTGGCTTATGCCAAGGAACGTCCGTCCCATCTGTTATCCAGACATATTCTAAGGCAGTATCACCTGATCGTGGAGATAGTTGATCTCCAGGGTGATCGAGGTTAGGAGAGTAGACTCAGAGGACAACACGGCGGATCCACTCACGAAGGCCTATTCCCAGAGAGAGACTTTTATGGGATGGTAGAGTATGAGATACTACAACCGCTGCTACAGATGGCCCTAGTGCAAGTGGGAGATTGTTAGTTATATGTATGCCCTAGAGGCCATTACTGTACATAGGATGTATATTGTAGTGGATGCTGGGACATATATAGGGAGGACTTTCTTGCTCGACATGATAGTATGTTATCTGGTAACTCTTTACCTTAACGTGTATACTGATTGTCTCTCTGTTACATGTTGGTAAAGCCCTTAGGATGTGTACTTGACTACCTGGACTATGATGCGGATCATACTAGTGGGGACATGGTAGTCCATAAGTACATCCTTTAATGTTCCTAGTCGTAGGTGTATCGAGACGGGGCATCGATATACCAGAGTAGACTAGCGTATACGCTTCTCGACCCATGAGATGGGCGATGGATGATCCCATATCCATTGGTGTTTGACATCAGAGATGGTATACGGGTGCTCAGTGGAGACTGGGTACACTGGACGGACTCGCCGAGAACTCCCAGATGGTATTATACCTCACGTCAAATAGCAGTTCTCTGGTGACACTTGTGCAGGTTAGTCTGTAGAGCCGAGATCGTCATAGAGTCTTGTGTGATTCTCACTGTGCTTTGATTTCAACCTTACCACATCCAAGAGGGCGTGCAAAACGGTGGTTTTTGGGTACAGTCCCGAATCACATAGAGGCAATGAGCGATAGGAGGGGATTCGTCTCTCCCGGTATAGGGAGTTGATGTTGCGCTGTGTTCGATTGGCTATAACCGGAAATCCCTGGCCACGGTTGCTAAGATTTACTGGTTAGTGTTACCAGTAGTTTCTCAAACTGTTATAGACCTCATATCGACACGACTTATCGAGCTACTAGGGTCTGACGTTTACCACTCCTAGGCGAGATATGCGACATATCAGACGATCAGACCGGACTGTACGGTAAGTGTTACTTGTTGGATTCACAGGAGTGTGAGCGGGCTTGCTCGTCGATCTTCTGATCGCTCAATACCCGGGTGGCCGTTACGTTTAGCAGACCGCTTGCGGCTTGTGGGTGCTTGATATGATCATCATCTGCTGCCGGAGTATTGACGAGTCTTTAGAGTCCTACACAGAGGTTTCCTGGCTCAAGCGAAACGAAATAGGAGCACATATGAGATATGTGCGGGACCGAGAATAATACCAGTATGAGATACTGGATTATATTCTCGTGATTTGTATCACTGGACGGTTATATGAGATATAGCCGGGTTACCGAATCAAGTGTTGATTCGATACATTGATACACATGATATTAGTCGGTTATATGCAGTATGACCGGATCATTAAATCAAGTGTTGATTTAATGATTTAATGTATAATTATATATTAGATATATTACTTTACATTAACTTGTATTGGTTCACTTAAGATGGATTTTCTCACTTGATGTGCACAAGTAGTATGTGTGATATATTTTTGTGCACTAGATTGTATCATGTTTGATGATACATGCAAACTTGGGTGTATATTTACTTTAAACCATGTTTAAGTGAATGGTTAGGGTTTTGTTATCTTTTCTTAATTATTTGTTTTATTTATTTATTTTAGGGTAAGAAACAAAAGGGTGGCTTCTTTTGTTTTTACCTTGAAGCTTCATGAAGCTTTGACCACTTTGTTTCTTTCATAAACCTAACCATTCACCTAACCCTAGTTTATTCTCTATACTTGTTAAACTAACCCAAGGTTGCATAATGATAAGAATGGTTTTATTTTCTATTATTGATAATTCTTATCATATTCTTTCTTTTTCTTCTTCTTCTTTTTCTTCAAAGAAGAAGAAGAAACCATGATACCTTCAATGGTGCCATGAGAAAAAGAGTGAGAAATCCAAATCCAAAGTGAACCCACTTCCTATTTATTCATCCTTTACCACTTGCCACGTAGTATAGGGTGTTTTCTTCACAAGTTTCATGACTTGGTGAAGTTGGAGCTTGATCTTGAGTTGCCTCGACGTAGATCATCTTCGGCATCGAAGTCGACGACCTAGCCCGATCATTTCTTCGACGAAGCCATCGCTAGAGTCCGGGATCCGATGATCGCAGCGGAGGGACATCATCATGGAGCTAAGGAAGTGGAGAACCGGATCTACAAAGGTTTTATTTCCGTTCACTTTGTACTAAAGTAGTTTAGTAGCTTGTAGTTTCGCCTAAACTCTAGTTAACGATCGCATTAGAGTTTCTCGGCACCTAGAAAAATTTGAATTTGGCATGGTTTATGCCTTGTGAGACCTCATTAGTGTGCCTAGGAACCCTACAGTGAGTAGGCCATTCGGCACTTCGAGATACCCGGTAGTTTGTGCACCCCACCTTGGTTCTATCCTCGGAGCAAAAACAGTAAAAGAAATTATACAATGCCGCCTACAACCCCATCCCGGTTGTGCAGCCATATAAATAATATTACATCAATTACAAATTACATGAATTGAAAGAAAAAGAAAACTCTCATCTCACAACCCCCCGGCTATTCATCTGCGACAATCCAATGAATTCATATACACATACCATTAACATTACAGATCACAGATATGTATAACCCCCACTAATCGACGTATAGCGATTAGCAGACGTTCAATACATATATCACATCACAGATATAACCCGTTAGCTTAAGTCTTTAGAAGTTCGATCAAAATACGGATTTTTAGACCCCAAAAACAAATTTTTATTTCTGTAAAATCTGGGCAGAAAAAACATATTCCAAAAATCCCAAAACAGCCCCAGAAAAACACTGCAGGAAACTTGTGCCACGACCGAGTCAACTCGGCCGCGAAATCGCGGCGGGAGCATGCTCCCACCGCGTTTCTGCGGCGCTTTGACCGAGTCGGTGGACCAATTTTCTTGTGTGGGTTTTAAAAAGCCTGAGCCGATTTTTAGTGTCAGATTAATAATTTTTTGAACAAGAAAAAAATCGGCAGAAACTATACTTTTTGGGCGTGTTTCGTGACTTTTTCTCCGATCGAACTTCTAGTTACTTTGCTAGAATGTTAGATAGTGTTTAACTAGGCACTGATACCACTGTAAGTCCACGTTACCTCTTCCGGTACTTACGGGCTTGCGAAAATGATGAAAAACGATTTTTCTTTTGGTGGTAACATGGACTCAAAATACGGATCTTTGTTAAACAACTATCTAACAATCCTAACAAGAGTTTTACCTACTCGGTTAGGGGTTATATCTAAACTTGAACTCCTTCTCTTGGTCTCATTGTGGTGGTCGGATGGTTCTCTCCTCGTCGTCTCTTTGTGCCGAAGATGGATCCACCTGAAAGCTTCTACCTTTGGCTTCACTTCAAACTAGAAGAAACTAGAACACTTGGTTTGCTAAACCTTGTGAACTAGGATGAGTAGAGGAGTGTGTTGAGTTTTATCTCTATGGTTCTTTCTTCTCAACACATGAGACAAGTGAACCATAGACTATAGAGAGAGCAAGAGGAAGAGGGAGAGCTCAAGCATGAGAGAGAAAGGAAATGAAAGAATGAGCAAGACTTTTGCCATCCAAGCTCTCATGATCCAAAATTATCATAACAAAAAATAGTAATTGAGTATTATGTGATGGTTCAAGTCAAAATGGCCATATCATCTCATGCACTCATTTTGCAAAAAAAAAACAAGCAAGCAAAAGTCTTTGCCATGAAATGATAGCCATTTTAATGATAAAGGTCAACAATTCCAACCTAGTCAACCGGTCAACTAAGTCAACAAAGTCAACCATCAACAACCATGTCACAATAATACTTAATTAATATTATTGTTAATCATATTTCTTATTCTCATTAGGGTTTAGCAAAAGTCAACAGTCAACAGTCAACAACCCTAATGAGAATCCTCTGCCTCTGTCTCTCTATGAATTGTGCATACACACCCGCATCCGCGTTCCGAGGAACACGAATACAAACGAGATAAAACCAATCCCAAAACGTACACTAGGATCTGTCTTAAACCAAAGCCCGCTAGTGTTAACTGTCCGGACACTAAACGTGCACAAGTGCATGGATGTGACCGAACCCTGTCGCAAAACCATGCGACCTCTACTCTTTTGCCTAAAGGCGAATAGCTTTCTGTGTGGGACTCTAAAGACTCGACACTACGCTGGCAGTGGGTTTAACCACAGACCGCAAGCGGCACTAGCTGTGCGTAACGGTCCCTAGGCAGATGCCGATAAGAAGACGGACGAGGTGAAACCCATCTGAACTCCTACTGAGCCTGAATGTGACAATCTGCGTACAGTCCGGTCTGTTCGTCTTAGAATATCGCATGGCAGGCCTAGGGGCGGTAAACGTCGGTCCCTTAATAGCGGTACAAGTCATGTCGGAGTGTAGCCCAGAACACCCTGAGATAACACTGGAAACCTACCAGTATATCTTGCTTTCCCTGGCCAGGGACTTTTTGTAATGGCTCTCCTATACACAGCACGATATCAACCCCCAATACCGTGAGAGACGAATCCTGTCTAACCGTCACTACCTCTAAGTGCTTCGGGACTGCACCTAATTACTACCTGTTTGCACGACTCCTTTGAGCCGTGGTAGGGTAGTAATCTAAGTACAGTGGGAACACACTCGAGGCGAAGTGACAGTGTCAAGTCAGCGGACTAAGCTGTACTCATGTCAGCTAGGAACTGATAACTGACGATAGGTATAGTACCAACCAACAGTTCCCGACGAGTCCTGTCCAGTGTACTCGTAACCTAACGAGCACCCGTATACTATCTCAAGTACGACGTACTGACGGCTGTGGGACAGACCGTCTCCCACACCGGGATGAGAAGCGCATACGCTAGTCTACTCCGGAGTATCGATGCCCTGTCTCGATTGTCTTACGACTAGGTACCTGCATAAGGATGTGCTTGTGGATTACCCAGCCCCCACGAGTGTGACTTCCATCACAACGCTGGTAATCAAGCAAAGATCCTAAGGGCTCCACTAATGTGTATAGGTGATATACTAAAATAAACACATGTACACATTAAAATAGAAACAAACCAAGTAGCATACTACTATTTTGAGCAGGATTGTCTATACAAGGTGAATATCCCAAGCTTCCATTAAGTAATATACAAACTAGTATGATACAGTAATGGCCTCTAGGGCATATACACTAACAGATATCCACTTGCTGATAGGCATTTATTATGTGTTGGCACATATGCCGTACGGTCACCCTAGATATCATAGTATTACGTTTATGATATAGTTGACCTAGGAATCGTTGTTTATTTCGATTTCTACCTGATGATGTTTTCTATTCACGAGTTGGCAACTCACCCCCGTTGTGCCACAGTTCTTGCAGGTTGACCGCATGGATCGGTAGCGGTATCGTTAGCACACAGCTGTTTTCGGATGATTTGTTTTTGGTAGGTGGTACCTATTAGATTGTGCCACTCTTGTATTATTATTCCTGTTGTATCTAGTCAACTCTATCAATTCAGAAACTAGTTATTGTATATATTGCAGACTTAGAAGACTTTTAGTTACGAGACTTGAGCGATGGGTTTTATGTTCGCTTTTGGGTTTGATGTCTTGCTTTACTTTTTTTTTTCCCTTAGGTGGATCTTCGTCGTTGGGCGTCGTATATATTTATGCTTGTGGTAGTTGTTTCCACCGTTGGGCGTGATATGCCCCCGTTTAGGGATGCTTTATTATATTCTGTGTTGTACCCATTTTCAGGGCTAGTTTTTACAAAGGAGGTGCTGCCCAAATTTTCAAAAGATAAAACATGATTTATTGTACCTTTATTTCTTAAAAAGGTTTAGATTTCTGGGTTTCAGCTTACTTGAATTTTGCTCCACCTGTAGACGTCGCGTGATTTAAGTGCTGGTCACGAGCCAATATTTCGGATCATGACAAAGTTGGTATCAGAGCGCTAGGTTTAACCTTGGTTTGAGTCTAGGTTTGACTATGTGGGGTCTAGGGCGTATATATTTTTTGGAACCTAGGCTTGACCTTACGGAACTTAGATTTGAACAGGGGGGTATTAGACCTGAACTTTCGTTTCATAGGCTGACCCTGATTGATGGAGTAGGTACCTTGAGTAGAGTGACGTACCGTATGTATGTTCCGCGGCATATTTACGATATGATACGATACTCTACTTAAGTGACCTTAGGATGTACATATCTTGAGACTTGTGATTCTCTTCGTTTCCTTGATTATTTATCCATTTGAGATCCTTGATTCTATTCGTTTATATGATCATACTCTCACTGATTCCGTTCCTCCTTATGATCATATATTCATTCTGGATCTGTTAATTCATTTCCTCAGTTTGATCTATTTTCGTCGATACTTGATTGAAGTTCCTGTCACCATGGTTTGAGCGCAGTTTGAGCTGCTGCTAGTGATGCGGTCAGGGCGAGCTCGTCGTGGACGAGGACTGACCATCGTGTTTTCTGGTGACATGGGAATGTATCGATGTAGTGTGCTGTTGTGATCTCTCGTTTGAGACGAGTGTACGGTTTTGTACCGGATGATCAGGCTATTTTTGGAGGCTGCCTACTGTGAGAGGACGGTTGATGTACAATATACCTCAGAGATTGTGATGTCATCGACCGTGCAGACAGATGACCCAGCTGTTGCTGAGATTGTGTAATGTTTCTTCCAAAGCTTACGAGATGAGATTGCTAGATCTTCCAGGCAGAGATGCGACAGGTGATAGCTAGTCTATCTTGAGTAGAGATACGAAGTGATTCGTCAGATTTGATGCGCCGACGCAGGCCTAGATGAGTTGTAACAACTTAGAATGCGATTAGTGGCTAATTATGTTTTAATGTGGGGTTTTTAGTAAAAATTTTACTAAAGCGGTTTTCAAATATTTTATAAAATTTAATGAATATTTTATTAGAATTTAATTGGGCTTGCACACACATGTGCATGTAAATTAGGGCTAAGTTTGGGGTTAAACCATGTTTAGGTAGCCATGGTGGACTAACCCATTTCATTAGGATTATGAAGTTAATTAAGAGTATTAGTTATTTTTTAAAAAATATAATTAGATTGTTTTGGGGGTTGACTTGAGAATTGAGGAGAGAGAGAGAAGGCATGTGAGCTTGTAGCATGATTGGTAATTATGAGAGAGAGAGGGGAAATGGTTGACTCTCACCTCTCATTTTCTTTTCAAAACACTCAATTAACTCACACACTCATCACATATCTCTCCCTCCCATTTTCCCTTCACCAGCAGCAGCAACATCAGCAACATCATCAACAACATCATCATCAGCAGCAGCAGCAGCAGCAGCTCAGCAGCAGCAGCAGCAATAGCAGTAGCATCACCAGCAGCAGCAGCAATAGCAGCAGCATCACCACCAACATCATCATCATCATAAACATCATCATCAGCATCACCACCAGCAGCAGCAGTAGCAGCAGCATCACCACCACCAGCAGCAGCAAAAACCCCTTCTCTTCTTCTTATTCTCTTTTTCTTCTTCTTGCATCCAAGCCTCAAATCTTCATCAAAAGTCCATTTTTCTTCACAAATCTCTTGCAAAGCACTTCCTTGCTGGTTCTTGAGGAAAGATCATCAAGTTTGAGCCACCACTAACCCACTTTGAGGTATAAAACTCACCCTAACCACTTCTTTGCTAAACTTATAGTTATTTAGCTTAAAATCTTGTTTAAGAAGTGATTTGGGCTAACTTTGTGTTTTGTGTGGAGTTTTGGTTAAAATGGGATTGTGATGGCTTGTGTAGTGTTGTTAGTGTCGTTTAATCGTAGTAATTGCTTCAGATTACACTAAAATACCTTATTGATTTAAAATTAGTGTAAAGTAAACGTTTTAGTTAAGATTTTGGGTGGTTTTGTGATCTGCTTTTGACCCGTGCGCTTCAGGAAAAAGTTGCATTTACTGGAGCTTAGTGACTGAGCTAAGAACACACACACACACACAGCACACCCCCATTCCCATTCCTGGCCGCAAATAAAAGGGTTCTGGTCACAAATTGCGGCTAGATGGTGTATCTGTGTGTCGGGGTTTGGTGGGTAGGTGTCTGCTATATAATGTCGGTCTTTGGTGCATGCAACTTTTCCTAATTCAACTCGAGTCAAAATCTGGGATCAAATACCTTGTTTTCAACACTTTTAGACTTGCGCGATTCACACGTTTTGAGTTTGGGTCTGGTGGTTTCTGTGTATCGCAGCGTGTCAAGTTGGTTCCAGGCGCTGGCACACGCGTTTTGGTGTCACGTTTACACACGCGTTAGCTCCCGACACAAGTTTTTCGAATAATCTTGACATCGTGTTTTTGGCAGGATTTTAGCCTTATGTGTGTTGTTTGTGTGATTCTAGGATCGATCGCGGAGATATCGGACGTGGCGCGGAAGGGAAAAGCGGTGATTGGATCCGGCTAGCTGAGACATTCCTGTGAGTAGATGTACACATCTATGGGGGAAATCGTATGGATGACACGAGGCGCCCGATAGTTTAAAACTTCTAGTAGCCCAAGCATTTTGCGTGTAGTTCCTAGTTATCTATTTTGCTACATTGCATGATCTTTTATATCCATACATGTGTTAGTTCATCATATAGACCCATTGAACTAATAAAATGAGACATGTGATACAAGTACTTTATGACTTGCTTAGTTCATCATATAGACCCGTTGAACCATTAATATGAGACATGCGACACGAGTACTATATGACTTGCTTAGTTCATCATGTAGAACCATTGCACTATTATCATGAGTATGCGTCATAAGTACTAATCAACTTGCTAAATTCAGAAATTGGAACAATTGCACCGTATATGACTTGTAAACTTGAGCGGGTATATTCCATTCATCAGGGTATATATGGAGAATTATGAGTATTTTAAATACCAAATTGTATGACTCGTATATTGGGTAGGTTTATTCTTCAGTGTTGCTGTTACTATAGCACTTTCTATATATTCATGATGTTTCATCGCATTCCATGCTTATACATATCTTATCAGTAATTATTATGAAACCCTGCTGTCAGGACACCAGCACCATTACCGATGATGCGTATGTTCCACGTACACCTGCTTGCCGGCTCACACACATCATCATCGGTAATTTCCATGTCACGTACACTTTAAAGAATACTATTTCATCGACATAGCTTGCTAGCTGATAGATGCAATATGTTATCTCTTTCATATGCTAGTTTAACTATTGCATTCATTGCATAATGTCAGACGCATTCATATATTCATTAGTCATGCAGTATTATGTAGATTTATGCCGGTATTCATTGTTTATTGATATCGTGATTTTGATGATTTTGGACCCTTCTTGAGATATTCTGGATTTGGAAACCGCATGTGATATTTTATAAACTGATGAATTATTTTAAATAGAAAGATGCGGTTTTCCTTGATATGATGAGTATTGTCCACCATGATGTTTTCTCGGTTCTGAGTTGTTTTTCGAGACCCGATTCGAGTAGTAGTATGAACCGTCTCGGGTACATGGTGGGCCCGGTAAGGTACCCCGGGGCAATAAGCTCGAGTTGTAGACGATGAGCCTGGCAGGGCCAGACTACTTACCGGTGATTGTTGGCGCGACGGATATCCAGAGGATATCGACCGTGGTCGTGAGATATTGAGATATTGATACTTTGAGATGGGCCAGCCGGACGGCTGGGGCCCGAGATATTGTGATACCGATACTTGAGATTTTGAGATAGTCGTTTGAGGTGTCGATGCTGGACACGGATTTCTGTTGATTCCATTAATATTACTTCAGATACTTCACAGGAGCTTTTCTAAGATGAAAATGATGTTTTTCTCATATTGATATATTCAGATCTCGGGTTAAATTGATTCATGTTGCATACCTGCCAGTACATCATGCTATACTAGTATTGTAAAATTGATTCATGTTGCATACCTGCCAGTACTTCACCCTAGACTAGTATTGTTAAATTGATTCATGTTGCATACCTGCCAGTACATCATGCTATACTAGTATTGTAGAATTGATTCTTGTTGCATACCTTCCAGTACATCATGCTAGACTAGTATTGTTAAATTGATTCATGTTGCATACCTGCTAGTATTAGTTGTATGTATGCCCTAGATGCCAGTATTATACAGATGATGCATATTATATTGGATGCTTGGACATATATAGAGAGGACTTTCTTGCTCGATATGATAGTATGCTATCTGGTTGCTCTTTATCATAACATGTATACTTGTGTCTTGATATTTTCTTATAGTTACATGTTGGTAAAGCCCTTAGGATGCGTACTTGATTACATGGACTATGATGCAGATCATGTTGGATATATATACCCTAGAGGCCTTCATTGTATAGGATGCTAGGGATATGTATGTACATGACAATCTTGCTTAATATGATAGTACACTATTTGGTTTGACTTTATCTTAACGTGTAATATATTTTACTTTGTATTTATAAACATGTTGATAAAACCCATAGGGTGTTTGCCTGACTACCGGCGTTGTGATGGCAGTCATACTTGTGGGAGCTGGATAGTCAATAGGCACATCCTTAGATGTCCCCGGTCGCAGGAGTATCAAGACTGGGCATCGATACTCCAGAGTAGACTAGTGTATACATATCTAGACCCTGACGAGGGGCGATGGATTGGTCCCGCAGCCATTGGTGATGTGCACCTAAGATTGTTTACAGATGCTCACTGGATGTGAGTACACCGGACATGACTCGCCGAGAACTGACTGGATGGTATTTATACCTAACGTCAGATAACAGTTCTTAGGTGTCATGTGTGCAGATAGTCCGTTGACTTAAGGTCGTCATTTGTCTCGTGTGAGTTCCCACTGTGCTCTGATTACTATCCTACCACAGTTCAAAGGAGTCGTGCAAACAGGTTTTAGTTGGGCACAGTCCCGAGCCACGTGGAGGCAGTGAGCGACTGTTAGGGATTCGTCTCTCTCGGTATAGGGAGTTGATATCGCACAGTGATCGGTTGGTCATTACCATAAGTCCCTGGCCAGGGCTGATTGAGAATTACTGATGGAGTGATCATTAGATTCTCGGATGGTCTTGAGCCATGCCGGCACGACTTGTACGGTTATTAGGGGTCTGACGTTCACCACCCCCTAGACCATACATGCGATACTCTAAGACGAACAGACCGGACTGTGTGGATATTGTCACGGACAGGCTCAGTAGGAGTTCAGATGGGTTTCCTCATCGGCCTTCTTATCGACATCTACCTGGGGACCGTTACGTACAGGTAGTGCCGCTTGCGGTCTGTGGTTAAACCCACTGCCACCGTAGTAGTCGAGTCTTTACAGTCCCACACAGCGATTTCCCAACTCCAGGCGAAACGATATAGAGGTCGTATGGTTTTACGACAAAGTGTTCGGACGAAGACGTGTTTAAACGCACGTACGACATTCGGACAGTTTTTACTAGACGGCTTTGGTTTAAGCCAGATTCTAGTATCAGGTTATTGGATTTATACAATCTAAAGTTTTTCCGTGTTTTCACGGATAGGAGAGGCATTCTCGTAATTATACAGGAAGCTTCTAGAAGCATAGTGACTTGAGGGTTTAGGTGGCATTATCATTAAATGATATTGTGACTCATTTTGTGTGATTCATCATGTCATTAATGCATTATTAAATGCTTAATGACTCACATAGTGAATCACTCATATTGAATTAATATAGCATGATGAATAATCACATTTATTCATTTATTTGTTTATTCATTATGCTTCATATATTCAAGTGAGAAACAATATCATTATCATTATCATTATCTTCTTCACCTTCTCTCTCCTCAAGCTCACTCTCTCTTCAAACTCTAATCCTACCACTCATGAGTTGAGATCAAGGATTAGAATAGACTAAACACTCCATAACCTAACTCTATATGATCTAAGTTCCTTTGATTAGAAACTAGAGAAACTTAGTTACCTTAAGTTTGGAGGTGAAGCTTAGATTAGGGTTCTCGGGTGGATCATCTATCATTTAGAGGAGGCCGAGGAGGACGTAGAGATTGAAAAGTCGAAGGACATGATTCACTAGGTATAATCTCTTTACATAGTACCTAAGAACTTCTATGGTTGTTGTTAATTATCGTTTAGCAAAGATCTTCGGTTAGTCGATGTACGCTTATAGAACAAGATCGTTTTTCATATTTCTGCCTCCACGCAACTCATGGGGTGTTGCACATCGACTTACAGATCATGCTAATGGGGACAGAGTAGTCCATAAGTACATCCATTAATGTTCCTAGTCGTAGGTGTATCGAGACAGGGCATCGATATACCAGAGTAGACTAGCGTATACGCTTCTCGACCCATGAGATGGGCGATGGATGATCCCATATCTATTGGTGTTTGACATCAGAGATGGTATACGGGTGCTCAGTGGAGACTGGGTACACTGGACGGACTCGCCGAGAACTCCCAGATGGTATTATACCTCACGTCAGATGGCAGTTCTCTGGTGACACTTGTGCATGTTAATCTGTAGACCCGAGATCATCATAGAGTCATGTGTGATTCCCAACGTTCTTTGATTTCTACCTTACCACGTCCAAGAGGGCGTGTAAAACGGTGGTTTTTGGGTACAGTCCCGAGTCACATGGAGGCAATGAGCGATAGGAGGGGTTTCGTCTCTCCCGGTATTGGGGGTTGATGTTGCGCTGCGCTCGATTGGCCATAACATGGAAGTCCCTGGCCAGGGCTGATTTAGAGATTTACTGGTAAGAGTTACCAGTAGTTTCTCGACCCGTTATGAGCCTCACATCGGCATGACTTATCGTTTATTAGGGTCTGACGTTTACCACCCCTAGACTTGATATGCGACATATCAGACAAGGAGACCGGACTGTACGGGAAGTGTTACCGGCAGGCTTTTATAGGAGTTGGAGCGGGCTTGCTTGCTGATCTTCTGATCGCTCAATGCCCGGGTAGCCGTTACGTCCAGCTAGTACCGCTGACGGCTTGTGGGTTCTTGATGTGATCATCACCTACTGCCGGCGTATTGAGGAGTCTTTAGAGTCCTACATAGAGGTTTTACTGGCTCAGGAAAAACGAAATAGGAGCACGTATGTGATATGTGCGGGACCGAGAATAATGCGTGTATGTGATACCGTATTCTATTCTCGCGACTTTTTGTATCGGTCGGTTATATATGATATAGCCGGGTTATCGAATCAAGTGTTGATTGGATAAGTTGATACAATGGATGTTAGTCGGTTATATGAGATATGACCGGATTATTAAGTCAAGTGTTGATTTAATAATTTAGTGTATAATTGTATATTAGATATACTAGTTTACATTAACTAACACTTGTTCACTTAAGGATTTTTCTCACTTGTGCACAACTTTAATATATATGTGATATATATTAAAATGTGTTTTCTTTTTGTATCATGGTTGATGATACATCATGCATGGGTGTGCAAGACATACACCATTCTATTTTAAATGGTGGTTTATATTTATTTAAGGTAATTACAAATTAGTGGAGCTTTGGTCATAAGCATGAAGCTTGTAGAAGCTTGTGGATGCTTTGACAAAGTCCACTAACTTTGTTTTACTTTAGATTTTTATTAACCTAACCATTTTGGATTAGCCATGGTTATGTCTCTACATGAGTTAGTATATGATACTCACTCATCCATGGTTAACACTCACTTGATAATTATCTTCATCTTTTCTTTTGTTCATTTTCTTCTTCTTTGAGCAAAAGAAAAGCTTGCTAGGGTTTTCAAAAGAGAGTGAAACATTGTGAGAAAATAAATTCTAAAGAGAACCCACTTCCTATTTCTCCATCCTCTACTAGACTAGCACTTTAGTTTAGGGTGTTTGTTTCACTAATTCTTTAGTAAGTGAAGTAGTAGCTTGAGTTGGTATTCCCTCGACGTAGATCATCTTTGGCCTCGAAGACTTCAAGCAAGGACGTTCCGTATATCTCGTGAAGCCATGCAAGAGCCCGGGAGGGCCATGATCGCAGCGAAGGGACTACAACAAGGAGCTTTAGAAGTGAATGACCGATCTACAAAGGTTGTATTTCGTATTCACATAGTAGTAAATGTTATCTACTTGCATGTGAAACCCTAATTATCTAGCAAAGATCTTGTTTAGGGTCGTTAGGCACGGCTAAAATTTTAATCGGGCTTGGTTGATGCTTTCTTAACCCTTGTTAGAGTGCATAGTAACCCTACAGCTAGTACATCATGCTATATCAGTATTGTTGAGATGTGACACTTTGCGTACATGTTTACGATAGCCTTTATATATGTTACTTATTACTCACGAGTTGGCAACTCACCCCCGTTGTGCAACAGCCTTTTTGCAGGTCCGATCCGTCAGCACTGTAGCGGCGGACGTACTTCATCCTTTTGCTCTTTTTGCTTGGATATGAGATTTTGCTCGTAGGCGGGTTGTGAGATTATTCTGTTTCCACCTTATATATTCATTGTATCTAGTGTACTCCATCTACTGTACCTGCTACTTATACTGATGTATATTGACCTAGAGACGAGACAGTGAGATTTGTGGAATTATATGTTGTTTCTTTGGGTCGAGCTCACTTGAGCCGATGTGATGCTTATTACTTGCGTTTTTACATGCTTATTTTTGCACAGTAATGATTTTTATTGCGTGTGATGTTGAGACCGCTTTTGGCAAAGAGCTAGCTCTCGCTTGGGGA
Source organism: Agapanthus africanus (assembly GCA_030015575.1). Classification (NCBI taxonomy): domain Eukaryota; kingdom Viridiplantae; phylum Streptophyta; class Magnoliopsida; order Asparagales; family Amaryllidaceae; genus Agapanthus; species Agapanthus africanus. Next base: position 610,301,160 of record CM057339.1, on the reverse strand, counting down.
TGCCTTATTTATGTTTTATGTATATCCTTGTCTTGTTCCCGTTTGGGGCCAGTTTTTACAAAGGAGACTCTGTCGAAAATTTTGGAAAATGTAAAGTTGTTTTTAAAGATTTTGATGTGACTTATTTGGTTTTCCTTCACTCTATTTCTTAATTGGGTTTTGATTTCTGGGCTTTGTCTTACTTAGATTATGTACGCCTCGAGACGTTTCGTAATTTAAGTGCTAGTCACGTTCCGTATCTTTTCGAGTCGTGACAAAGTTGAAGATTTCCAGTATAGAGAGTCTTACTCAGATCTAGAGTAAATCGATCCATACATGACGTTGTTCGTCGGATGTTCTGATGTGAGATCGGTAAGCTGACCAGTTTCAGATAGAGGACCTCACCCAGATATGTTGTGAGTTGATCGAGAAACGGACGAGTATTGAGAATTCCTCCGATGGTTGGGACGAGTTCTCGAGGACGCGTTCGGCTGGATATCTTCTACAGAGTGATGAAGATACCGAGTTCATGATTTCGAGTCCGTGCGAGAGATTTCAGATTGATTTTCGCCGAGAACCATAGCAGTATACAGATAGCATGACATGATGTCAAAGTGCACGATAATAAAGACGAGTGGAGCAAGTGGTTCGTGCGAGATGTTAACGAGCTGTTGTTACTCCCCGTTGAGATAAGAGATCGGATATGTGTACAGAGGCGTTGGGATACGGCCAGTTCCCGAGGAAAAGTTGTGCTGAGAACGCAGATGTCCAGAAGTGAGAAAAGATTTGTAAGTGTACCAGCCTCCGTACAGTTCGGTATAGGCGAGATCTGAAGAAACCTTGAGCCGGTTCCTTCCAGGACACTGCTGTGATGAGATTGCACTGAGGATCAGTTGTGTCATGTGTTTTCAGAGGGCCAGAGGCCGACGCCAGTGACGTGCTGCTTTTTGAGTGATCATACTAATTGGCCGAGAGTTGACCTGAGGAGTGCCAGAGCGGAATCGTTTCCGTTAGCGCACCTGACCGGGAATATGAGCCGATAGAGTGCAAGATTGGTAAGACACAGATAAATAAGGACCCAGAGACAGAAGACACCGGACTGTGAGCAGGAGGCAAGCGGATGTTCTTGCTCTGCCAGTTTGGGCGTACCGACTTTTTTCGACATGGTAGGAAGTGTACCTCAATATCATTTGTTGTTATTTGCGTTTGTGATCCGAGTATCACGTTTATATCGCTTGGATTTGAGTTTTGATGATTGAGTTTCAGGATATGGTTTTCGTGCACCATGGCTGCACCTACTGGGTATTTAAATTTTTGTGCATAGTTATTGCACTTGATATATTTTATACAACGTGGTGTTGATGTCGATTTTGTACCTTAGCTGCACATGTTTTTGATTTCCTGGATTTCCTACAGAGGATTTGATATTTCGTGCAGTGGATGCACAGGATTTGATATTTCGTGCAGTGGATGCACAGGATTTGATATTTCGTGCACTGGATGCACCTGAATTGTATTTTGTGCAATTGTTGCACCGGATTCGTATTTCGTGCATTGGTTGCACTAGATTTGCATTTCATGCGTTTGCAGCACCATGTGGGTATTTCGTGCATTGGTTGCACTAGATTTATACTCCGCACATTGGTTACACCCGATTTATGTCTTTGAGCATTTGTTTTACCAGATTTGTGTTTTCGTGCGAGTGTGTACTTGATGTTCCTTTTCATGCATACTACTGCACTAGATGCTTTTACGGACCTGACACGCTTGGGCTGGATTTTTGCGCATATGAGGCACTTGGTATTGGATTCTGTGCGCATCGGATGCACTTGATTGAGATTTTATTCGTGCATGTTGGATGCACTTGATTTAGATTTTTATTCGTGCATGACGGATGCACTTGATTTGGATTTTCGCGCAAGTTGGGCGCATGATATGAGATATGATTTTGTGTACACCTGATGCACTCGATTGGGGTTTTCGTTCATGCATGTTAGTTGCACTGGATTGAGATTTTCGTGCACTATAGATGCACTAGTTGTTGTTGCCGTGCACGCCAGTTGCATTTGACAGATGCTTTCGTGCACACCCGTTGCACTTAGTCTTACTTTTGTGCATATTGTGGCACCTGTATTTGGATTTGATTTCCATGCGCACCAGACGCGCCTGATTATTGGACAAGCCTTTTGAGTCTGATTTTGCTCTTGAGTCCTTTGTTTTCATGATAGGCACTATATTATGTAGTAGCCGAACAGGACTGATCCGAGAACAGTGCCTGAGTACTTTGCATGTATAAAAAGTTTAACAAGAGGTTTTCAAAAAGAAGTTATAGTCTCGCTATTTCTTACATGTCTGCGAGTGACACGAACATTTGCAAAGGAAAACCTTTTGGGATATTTTAGAAAGGGCGGAACGTATATTTTGGCAAAACATATATGAACATACATTTATTACTTCATAAACGAGCGTCGGTCATTTGTGCAGTGAGTTACGCATCACACGACAATTCAGAAAAGATTTTGCATATGTAGCTTTTCCAAGGATGCGTACTATAACCGTATTATAGTATTTGACTACTGCATATGAGATTTCGGTAGTGGACTTCGAGGTCTGTATCTTCCGTGATTTCTGAGCCCCGTTGATTTGAGCCGATTATTGAAATGTTTTAGAATTTAGGGGTTTAAATTTAAATCCGGGAACCAAATTTCTTTAAGGGGGAAGATTGTAACATTTTAGAAAATATAAAATATAAAATATTATTTTTGGAATCTAATATTAAAATAATATTTTTCGCGAAAATTACCCGATTTACGAAATTGGGGTTTTCATAAAATGGTATGAATATATACCAATATTTGTAAAATAATTGAGAGATTAAAATAATTTATTAATTTTAAAAATATTGTGATGATGGAATTTGTTAGCATTCTTTTTTGGCCATTTTTCCTTCACTGGAAATTTGGAAATTTCATTCATGTGCTTGGCATTATGTTGGCTGCCAAAATTGTAGGCCTTGGGCTGCCAAATTTTTTTAGAAATGTCATTTGTGACTCATGCCTTTGAGTCATGGGTGAGTCATGCATTTTTTTAATGGCTTTTGTATTTGTGTAAGATAATTTTCATGAAGATATTTGTTGAGATCTTTTTGCTTGTGGTTGTTGATTAATTTTTTCTCACCTCACCCATTTGTAGAATTCCACAGAGAACTGTTAGTCTACGCTAGCGCCCCGGCAGTCTACAGACGCCAAATGCGGAACAAAAACTTTTTAACTGGCGCTATCGTATACTTTAACCCGGATCTGCCATTATTGCTAAACTAACAAACTGTAAAGAGTGTAGAATGGTTATACCGAACGATCCGAGTCCTTCGTTCTTCAACCATCATCCCACGCTCCGTTGCGGCTGCTCCGATCTCGTCGATCTCCGATGTCCTCGTCGAAGTGGCACCACATGATCGGTTCTTTAAACGGGCTCCCGCCTCTGACTCGAGGCAACTCGATCGTCAAGTTTGCTAAAAGAGACGACCAAGATTGATGTAGAGAATGAGTAGATGACTTTGTCTCACTTCGTCCAAATCCGTGGACGATCGGTTAATAAAGTTGCCGTGGAAATCGGGTGATGGAATGAACTGTAAAATTCCATGCACCCCAAATACTATCATATCTTTTCTAATCGAAATGAAAACTCAAGTGAGAGAGTGAATGAGAGAGAGAGGAGGCTTATCATATATATGAAGGAGGGAGGTGACCGTAGGAGAGGGGGGGTGACCATATGATAAATATCATATGTGAACACATACAAATATCTTGCTTAAAGATCTTAAGCAAAACAAGAAAGTAATGAAATCAAAGCATGAGTCACAAAGCTTAGTCACAAATTCTAGAACCTTCTAGAACCTTCTAGAAGCTCGACTCACTCTCATCCAAGAAAAGATAAATCCGCCTTTAACCAAATGTTAAAAGACGGCTGATAGAAAACTGGAAACTGGCAACTTCCAAAAGTGATCCTGAAACGAATTTCAGGACAACCCCGAAACTGTATAAAAATACCCGCATTTGTATTACGACCGAATACAAATGCAACTGAGACAAAGATATTATACCTACTCAATATAATACTCGGATCCGGCTTAAACCAAAGCCGACCAGTATCATCTGTCCGAAAATCGACACGTGCGTAAACGCACGTGCATTTTCCGAACCCTGCCATAAAACCATACGGCCTCTACAACGTTTCGCCCGAACTTGGGAAACTGTCTGTGGGGGACTCTAATGACTCGTCAGCACCCTGGCAGTGGGTTTAACCACAAACCGTCAGCGGCACTAGCTATGCGTAACGGCTGCCCATGGACTGACCTCAAGGGTGGCCGAGGAGCGAACTCAAGGGAGACCGATGAGCGAACTCCTCCGAAAACCCTACTGAGCCTAACAGTGACAATGTATATACAGTCCGGTCCGTTCGTCAATGAGTATCGCATATCCGCCTAGGGGGCTAGTAACGTCAGACCCCCATTAGCAGTATAAGTCGTGTCGGAGTGTAGCCCAGAACGCCCTGAGATACTACTGGAATACCTACCAGTAAATCTCCTGCCTCGGCCGAGGGCTTTGCGTAATGGCTCTCCTAGACACAGCACGATCTCGCCCCCAATACCGGGAGAGACGAAACCCCTGCCGATCCGCTCACGTGCCTCCATATGGCTCGGGACTGTACCCAAAAGCTACCTGTTTGCACGACTCCTTTGAGCCGTGGTAGGGTAGAAATCAAAGCACAGTGGGAACTCACACGAGACAAATGACGACCTCAGGTCGATGAACTAACCTGTACACATGTCACCAGGGAACTGCTATCTGACGATAGATATAATACTAACTAGCAGATTCCCGGCGAGTCCTGTCCGGTGTACTCATAACCCAATGAGCACCTGTATACATCTTAGGTGATCCAACTGACACCAGTGGCTTGTGAGACCGGCCACCGCCCCTCGTCGGGGTCTCGACTGTATACACTAGTCTACTCCGGAGTATCGATGCCCTGTCTCGAAACTCCCACGACTAGGGACCACAATAAAGGATATGCATATAAACTACCCAACTCTCACGTATATGATCGCCATCATACTGTTGGTAGTAAAGCAAGATCCTAAGGGCTCTATCAAAGTGTAACATGCAATCAGTCACCTGAACATGTACACGACTGATAAAGGCAAACCAGATAGCATACTATCATCTCGAGTAAGACTGTGATACCGGGATAGGTCCTCCGCAATCATTGCAATCACGTACCTGCGATCCAATAATTGACTATGAGGGCACTATCACCAACAATCTCCCACTTGCACTCAAGGCTAATATTGCGATGTCGACTACTCACAGCCCGTGTGAAAACGAACATCCAACTCCTCTACTAATCAGTTTCACAAAGCCCGCTTGTAAAACTATTGTGTTCGAGAAATAGTCTCGGTGAGTGGATCCGCCTAGATGTTTCTTTCTGTATCTCTCTTAATCTCAAGTTCGCGGAGAAAGCCATCTCCCGAATTGAGTAGTACCTGTCTTAGAATATGTATGGATATCTGATGGGACCTTTGTTCATAAATGAACTCCATATCCAAACTTCTTAGACTGTATGGATCACTGAACCTAATCAGTATCCGGCACCATGCCACCCACAGTATCCTCTTGAAACACCTGTCCGTAATACTGTCCCTTGTCAGAGGGAAAACTAAAACTCTGACAATCACTCTGTCATCCATGTCACCTTTGAAGCCTGGAATGATAACCGTCTCCCGAAAGAGGCTGCCGTTATCAAATCCATAGAACATGTACTAATGTTCTAAAACTGCTTCCTTATGTTTCTCCAGGATTGGATTAATACAAACTTATTGCATCTAGTGCAAAACCAACATTTGGTGTGGTACTTGACATCTCATGATTGACTCAATTGCCTAAGCAAGTGATCTGCCAATCATGCGCATCCCTCTCCCCTTTAGTCTGTAAGACACCTTTAGAAAGGGTGACTCAATCACCTGCAGGTACACCACCATGCTAGGAGTCAACAATTCCAAAAACCATTAGAATATCTGTCAAAGTACCCGCATTGGGAAACTACCCAAATCCAGATCTAAAACCATAGATCTAGAAACCAGAATGTCAAATATTATATCCATATCCTGTCTGGAGAAACAACTGTGTGACGACCACAGTACAACCGATCGTAGTATAGGAATTTTACTTCCCACTCTGTGTATGTCATCCAGATACCATGACATCACACCCTACTACCTTCTTAACTGATCCATCCCCTATTCTGATTGAAGTCAAACCCATGACTGTCACATCAAAATTAGATGATCTATTTCCGCTATAACTGCTCTAGTCTATAAATAGACATAAGCTACTTGCCCACCATGCTTCCGTTGCTCCCACTGACTATGACAACCCTCCTACCGGGTCTCATATCCTGGAACAACAGTAGTGTCAAGTCTGGGTAGATAAGAACCTCCCTTTCACCGTCCTTGAGGCTACCGAAGTACCTCTCGGGTGTCTGAGGTTACTTACCATACCTGCGGAGTGGCTATTGGAATGTCAAACCTGATTGAATGTATAGGTCCTATTAAATTTTTCCGTAATCGTTCGCGGTTCTGGAATCACTTCCAGTTCTACCATACTCCCACTACTGTTTTCTGAAAAAGATCCATTTTTACTAAAACTGTGGCGAGTCAAGAACAATATCACTATTGATCTTCTAAATGGTAGAATATCAACCCTCGTCATAGCCAGGGTCAACCCACAAACAGCCATTACAGAAACGTGCCATGAGTTATCCAGTGTCTGGTTTTAATCATAAGCTGGACAACTCCCCGTACCTTAATTTCTTTTAAGGTACGAACTATTCTATATCCAATATAGAAACTTTGGCACTAATTTAATTTGGAACCATATTCAAATCCATGCATCTATCTCCAGTGCATATCAACTTAATGGAAAGAGGTTAATCAGTATTACTCAACTTAGGAATCCATCCAATTATGAGTAACCTGAAAGAGAAATACGTTTCTCAAAATCATCACTATCATCTGAATACCAATCACAAGAATCTACATCTTCGATCTCTTTGAAGAATCCCGATACTTGTGATACCTGGTTCTCTACTTTATTCTTATACCCATAACTTCTCAAAACTTAGACCATGTATTTCTACGAAACACTTGTCTAAATACTAGAGAAGTTATAAGTAAACAGAACATAGTACGAGGACCTACCCCTTTGTCCTGATGGACACTGGACAACATACAATACTCTGTATAAGTCCGCTGAGTTTAACAACTCATAACCTGTGCGTTGTAGGTGGAAAACTGTACCCTAGCGATTTCCTCAAATATCACCAATTACAACGAATTCCGATATAATGAGGATGATCACCTAATTCCCAATATCTTACTCCCACTCATCATCTGTAAAACCATACAGATATTATAATGAAACCTGGTAAATACATACCCTTGGAGTAAGTGTCTAATCGGGAAAACAGTTTTTCCTTAACAATGCACTGAAACATGAAAATGTTTCGTAGGGGTATCCTGGTATTCATAGCAATGCCTCTTCCATAATCCAATTCATGACTTCAACCGTATATTTTATTGCCATCTCTCCAAATCCCGTTATTTGTCTTTAGTCGTTACCTTCTGTATACCATCGTTAGGCTAACTGGTTTTCTTCCTTCCCTACCGTTCGGCACCAGCCTATGGTTTGGAAGAAGACTATCCAGTAAGCATAATAGGTGTACCCTCCTAAACCAAGGAGTACTCGCAACTGAGAGAAGGTGATGATAAAAGACAACTGAATAATACCTTATTCTTTCAAAGGTGAAATAGGAGTGGCGATGAAGTACGCGGTTTTGGTCGTGAATGATATCAGTCACAATTTACTTTGCCCTCTTTCTAATCCCTTTATTTTGTCTTTACATATTACCTTCTGCACACCCTACTTAGGCTAATTGGTTTTCTTCATTCCCTACCTTTCGGCATCAGCCTATGGTTTGGAATAAGACTATCCAATAAGCGTAATAGGTGTACTCTCCTAAACCAAGGAGCTCTCGCAACCTGAGAGAAGGTGATAATAAAAGACAACTGAATAAACCAATTCTTTTTCTCCTGAACCTGGATCCATCCCCGAAGAAGTCCCTTCGAGTTCGTATATAACCATACGATGGATCTATCCAATGGAAGTGGATATCCGTAGTAATACGGGTGTTCTGAGAAATGCAAAGGGTAAAAGAAGGAGTGGCAATGACTTATGCAACTCAGACAATCCAAAAGCCAGTATTTTAAGAAGGTTCGGTCAACCTGGTCACTGAGTTATAGTCTAGGGTCGGTCAAAGGTCGCTGCCAAAGAGAGAGAGAGAAAAGAAACACTCTGCGTGCACTCTATCCTAGATCAGAATGGTCATCTCTTTATCTAATCCGGAAACCTCCCACTGTCCTGTCAAATTCTCCTCCAAACCTAAAGAAGAATCAATCGGGATCACCCGAAGAGTAAACCAACTCATCAGTGGGAATCAGGATCCAACTCTCATCGTATGATAACGTGATGGAATGCATCCACGTTACTCATACTCCAGAAGGTATGCGCATACTCGGCAAGTTTCAGTTTCTTTAGAAACTCCTGATATAGTTTTTGCCCCATGCTCTTATAACCTTGGCTTTGGTCAAAATGTCATAAGTCACATGCCAAGTTCTACCCATCACTATCTTGTCAATTTGAACCCACCCGCACATGCCCCTGACTTTGGCCAATCGGCAGAACGACTGTCCCAAACTAACTCATCTATCTATGCAACAATTGAATACCCAGCAGCTACCAAACACTATGCCTTAACTTTGGCTAAAATGCATAGCTTGAATACTACTAAATACCCAAAAGAAGTGACGGAGGGCTACGGATGGTTTTTGGCGAAAAACCTTTAGCGTAGTGAACTTGATATCGCTGAAGGAACCTGATAGCTTTTTTAAAATATAGTGGCGAAAACCTTTTGCTAAAGAGGTCACTCCCGGTAAAGGGATCTCGGCTCTTTCCTCATGGAATGAGGTGCAGGATATTCCACTGAATACCGCTATGCAAAGCAACTTGTAATCGACTATAGTGAAGTTATTACTCTGACGCAAATTTCTGTCCAAGGGGTCTTTCCCGGTAAAGGGATATCAGCCCTTGCCTCGTCGAATGAGGTGCTGGATATTCACACCGAATACCGCTATGCATAACAAAAGGAAACGTCTTTGTAACAACACCTTTTAAAATTGTTCCAACAACTCAAACAGGTTTGTTTAACTTTGCGTTGATCAGAATCAACACAGTCCCATCAATCAATCACACCAAAAAGAACGAAAATAAAATGTACGTATATGCCATCCGCATTCGTCACTGGGTCCCGTCATCACCCGTTAGGTTACTTAACTAACGACAGAGCGGGGACTGGACTAGCGCGGGTGTAAAACATATACAACATCTAATAGTATATAAACCAATATACATAATCGCTCCAGGCGTGATAATATGCAACATTACAGAAAAGTAATAAGCATCACAGAACAATACAGATATCTGGGATCCCCGAGTTTCACAGAGCCGCTGCTGAAACTCGACGTTCCCCTGTCGTGTGGATAGCCTGTGCAATGAAACCTAGACCCCTACGGGTGCGGCAAGTTACCCGCCAAAACCTGAAGCGAGGCAGTCCCCACAGCATAGTGAATGGAACACCCGGCACTTCACGGAATCCGGTAATCTTGGGCACCCCTCCTTGGGTTAACCTGTACCCCTTACGAGTGCGGCGAATAGTCTGCCAATTCTGAAGTGGGGCCCCTCTGCCTCTCAAAGCCATGAGATGCGGACCCGTTGCTTTCCCGAACCCGGCTATCCGTGCACTCCGTCGCGGGGTAAAACCTAGTACAGTAATGAAAAAAGTACAATAGGTACATCGACCGCAACCTGGTCGTGCCCCATAAGAATATTATACAACAGGCAGTGACGGCAGTCCACAAGTTGGACGCTCGCCCCGCAATATCAAATGTACAAATAAACTCAAACTGTACTACCATTGCACACTGCTATCCACCACGACAAATCCGCAACAATACAGCACAACACAGAACATCAACGCGAATGTCACGTTCGCAAACCCGTCTAAAAGAACTATAGCAGTTAAACGCGGTTTACCGATCAAATGACATTCCCGGTCGGAGATATAATGTAAGCACTGTAAACTAACGTGTTTAAATTTCGATCGACCAAAGACCAAAAAATAAAAAGTGGGCCCCACAGCTTACTGGTGAACAGTAACAAAATCTGGGCCAAAACTTTATATACCAAAAACCCCAAAATCCCAAACAGAACCTACTGACAAAATTTGGGAGCACGTGCTCCCCACGTGGCCGCGGTTGCGCGGCCAAACCATGGGTTTGGCCGCCCTTCCGCGGCGACTTGGAGGGATCACGACCCCAAATTTTGTCGTGGGTCTTAGAATTCCCTGCACGGATTTTTAAGACATCCAGAAATAATTTTTGAGACCGTTTAAAAACAACAGAAACTGTCAATATAGGATTTTGTCGTTTTTGAGTTTCGGTTCGATCGATGTTTTGAACACGTTAGCACAAGTTAGTATAGCAAAATGGTGAGGCTCTGATACCACTGTTAGTCTACGCTAGCGCCCCGGCAGTCTACAGACGCCAAATGCGGAACAAAAACTTTTTAACTGGCGCTATCGTATACTTTAACCCGGATCTGCCATTATTGCTAAACTAACAAACTGTAAAGAGTGTAGAATGGTTATACCGAACGATCCGAGTCCTTCGTTCTTCAACCATCATCCCACGCTCCGTTGCGGCTGCTCCGATCTCGTCGATCTCCGATGTCCTCGTCGAAGTGGCACCACATGATCGGTTCTTTAAACGGGCTCCCGCCTCTGACTCGAGGCAACTCGATCGTCAAGTTTGCTAAAAGAGACGACCAAGATTGATGTAGAGAATGAGTAGATGACTTTGTCTCACTTCGTCCAAATCCGTGGACGATCGGTTAATAAAGTTGCCGTGGAAATCGGGTGATGGAATGAACTGTAAAATTCCATGCACCCCAAATACTATCATATCTTTTCTAATCGAAATGAAAACTCAAGTGAGAGAGTGAATGAGAGAGAGAGGAGGCTTATCATATATATGAAGGAGGGAGGTGACCGTAGGAGAGGGGGGGTGACCATATGATAAATATCATATGTGAACACATACAAATATCTTGCTTAAAGATCTTAAGCAAAACAAGAAAGTAATGAAATCAAAGCATGAGTCACAAAGCTTAGTCACAAATTCTAGAACCTTCTAGAACCTTCTAGAAGCTCGACTCACTCTCATCCAAGAAAAGATAAATCCGCCTTTAACCAAATGTTAAAAGACGGCTGATAGAAAACTGGAAACTGGCAACTTCCAAAAGTGATCCTGAAACGAATTTCAGGACAACCCCGAAACTGTATAAAAATACCCGCATTTGTATTACGACCGAATACAAATGCAACTGAGACAAAGATATTATACCTACTCAATATAATACTCGGATCCGGCTTAAACCAAAGCCGACCAGTATCATCTGTCCGAAAATCGACACGTGCGTAAACGCACGTGCATTTTCCGAACCCTGCCATAAAACCATACGGCCTCTACAACGTTTCGCCCGAACTTGGGAAACTGTCTGTGGGGGACTCTAATGACTCGTCAGCACCCTGGCAGTGGGTTTAACCACAAACCGTCAGCGGCACTAGCTATGCGTAACGGCTGCCCATGGACTGACCTCAAGGGTGGCCGAGGAGCGAACTCAAGGGAGACCGATGAGCGAACTCCTCCGAAAACCCTACTGAGCCTAACAGTGACAATGTATATACAGTCCGGTCCGTTCGTCAATGAGTATCGCATATCCGCCTAGGGGGCTAGTAACGTCAGACCCCCATTAGCAGTATAAGTCGTGTCGGAGTGTAGCCCAGAACGCCCTGAGATACTACTGGAATACCTACCAGTAAATCTCCTGCCTCGGCCGAGGGCTTTGCGTAATGGCTCTCCTAGACACAGCACGATCTCGCCCCCAATACCGGGAGAGACGAAACCCCTGCCGATCCGCTCACGTGCCTCCATATGGCTCGGGACTGTACCCAAAAGCTACCTGTTTGCACGACTCCTTTGAGCCGTGGTAGGGTAGAAATCAAAGCACAGTGGGAACTCACACGAGACAAATGACGACCTCAGGTCGATGAACTAACCTGTACACATGTCACCAGGGAACTGCTATCTGACGATAGATATAATACTAACTAGCAGATTCCCGGCGAGTCCTGTCCGGTGTACTCATAACCCAATGAGCACCTGTATACATCTTAGGTGATCCAACTGACACCAGTGGCTTGTGAGACCGGCCACCGCCCCTCGTCGGGGTCTCGACTGTATACACTAGTCTACTCCGGAGTATCGATGCCCTGTCTCGAAACTCCCACGACTAGGGACCACAATAAAGGATATGCATATAAACTACCCAACTCTCACGTATATGATCGCCATCATACTGTTGGTAGTAAAGCAAGATCCTAAGGGCTCTATCAAAGTGTAACATGCAATCAGTCACCTGAACATGTACACGACTGATAAAGGCAAACCAGATAGCATACTATCATCTCGAGTAAGACTGTGATACCGGGATAGGTCCTCCGCAATCATTGCAATCACGTACCTGCGATCCAATAATTGACTATGAGGGCACTATCACCAACAATAACAAGTCTTTCTTGTGATGGCTGCTTACATAGTGAGCATTAGTTTATTGTGAGGGGATAAATATTTTCATACACTCTCCACTTGATTGATTAAACACCCCCACTACCCATTCACAATGAGTGAATTTCGAAAATCCCCAGAAAGCACCACATAATGGCCGAGCCCATTTTCAAAAGAAAAGATAATTCTTAGCACACATTTCTCATCAACATGGTAACTTCAATTCACCTCCATCCAAAATCCTTGGGTGCTTTGAGACAAAATATTCATACACTCTTTACTTCTTCTTGGGCATCTAGGCTAGCAAACGGGATGTCCGAGTTGCCTCGGTTTTGAGGCGGGAGCCCGTATAAAGAATCCTCGACATGCGTTCTCTTTGACGAGCTTGACAGGAGAGCGAACTTCGTCGAGGCAGCCGCAACATGCTAAGGACTGAGATTGAAGACCGAAGGACACAGATCGATCGGTATAATTTCTTAAACCACTTTACAGTTGTAAGTCGACGTTACACACACCACTAGATGCGGGGAGGCGGAATAGGTAAAACAATCATTTTGTTCAAGGTTACATCGACTAACTTTACGGATCTTTGCTAAACCCTAACTAACAAACTATCTAGAAGTGCTAAACTACTATGATAAATGATTATACCTCAGGATACTAGTCCTTCTTGATCTTATTGTTCACCTCCTCGTCGGCCTCCTCGATATTATAGAAGATCCATCCGAGAGTTCCTTCTTCAAGATTTAACCTCTAATTTGAGGTAACTAAGTGGCTAGGATTGCTAATCCAAGTGACCTAAAAGATATAGAAGTGGATTAAGGATCTATTAGCCTTTCTAAACCTTGGGATCTTAACACATGAGAGGATTAGGGTTAGGTTGAAGAAGAAGAGAGCTTGAGGAAAGAGAGTGTGTATGTGAGAATGAAATGAATTATTACTCATTTATGAATATATGAAGCATGATAATGATCCAAATAATAATATATAATAATAACAACCATACTTCATTAACTCACTTTGGATGAATCTTCTCATGAGTCATTAAAACATTTAATGCAAATAACACATCACCTTTCCACCTCATTTAGTTTAATTCATAAATGAATTAAATCTAAATGAGTCACCTTTCTTTAAGAAGCTTCTCGAGTAATTACGAGAATGCCACTCCCATCCGTATTTATGAAAAACATGTTAGGTCCACGTTATCCACCCCGGTTCTTTCGGGGAGGCGGAATAGGTAAAACGAAATTTTTTCCCTAGCTAGGTAACATGGACCGTTTCATGAAGGATCGTTGCTAAACAAAACTAACAGAATTCTACAAGTTATAACTACTATGTAGAATGCTTATACCTAGTCTTGAACTCCTTCTCTTCTTGTTGTTCTCTTGAACTCCTTCTCTTCTTGTTGTTCTCCTCCTTGCCTGCTCCTTGTAGTAGTTTGTACGGCTCCTCCTTGTCGTCTCCTCTTTGTCGAAGATAGATCCACCCGAGGGCCTCGAACTTGAGCTCCTACCTCAACCTAGAGGTAACTAAGGTATTTGGTTTGCTAAACCTAGTACCCTAGAATGAGTAGAGATGTGTTATGGCGGCTTTGCCTCAAAAACTTATGATTTCCAACACATGGAACACTTAAGATTTGAGAGAGGAAGAAGAAGAGCTTTTGCAAAGAGAGAGAAAAGATATGATAGAATTAGAGCTATCTTTTTGCAAGCATGCTCATATAAGAATAATAGATTAACAATAATAATAAAAAACGAAAATGTGATGGTGAGTATGGAATGACCATTATCATTTCATAATAAATGCAATTTGCAAAGATCAATAAGCATCTTTGATATGAAATGATTATGGTCAAAATGTCAACAATGGTCAAAATGTCCACCATGGTCAAATGGTCAACCTAACCATCACACAACAATCCTTGATTATCATTATTAATCATATTTATCATTCTCATTAGGGTTTGGAAAAAGTCAACGGTCAATAAGTCAACCAAAGTCAAACGGTCAACAACCCTAATGAGAATCCTCTGTCTCTGCCTCTATTAATTGTGCATACACACCCGCATCCGCGTTCCGAGGAACACGAATACAATGAGACAAAACCAATCCCAAAACCAATACCAGTATCTGGCTTAAACCAAAGCCCATTAGTAATAACTGCCCGGTCACCAAACGTGCACAAGTGCGCGAGTGTGAACGAACCCTGTCGCAAAACCATGCGACCTCTACTCAGTTTTGCCCAAAGGCGAGTAACCCTCTGTGTGGGACTCTAAAGACTCGACACTACGCTGGCAGTGCGGTTAACCACAGACCGCAAGCGGCACTAGCTGTACGTAACGGTCCCCAGGTAGTTGCCGATAAGAAGACTGATGAGGTGGATCCATCCGAACTCCTACTGAGCCTGTATGTGACAATCTCCGTACAGTCCGGTCTGTTCATCTAAGAACATCGCATGGCGGGCCTAGAGGGCGGTAAACGTCAGTCCCCTACTAGCAGTACAAGTCGTGCCGGAGTGTGGCCCAGAACACCTGAGATAACACTGGAAACCTACCAGTCTATCTCGCTTGCCCTGGCCAGGGACTTTGTGTAATGGCTCTCCTAGACACAGCGCGATATCAACCCCCAATACCGGGAGAGACGAATCCTGTCTAACCGTCACTACCTCCAAGTGCTTCGGGAATGCACCCAACTACTACCTGTTTGCACGACTCAGTAGAGCCGTGGTAGGGTAGTAATCTAAGAACAGTGGGAACACACTCGAGGCGAAATGACAGTGTCAAGTCAGCGGACTAAGCTGTACTCATGTCACCTGGGTACCGTTAACTGACGATAGGTATAATACCAACCAACAGTTCCCAACGAGTCTTGTACAGTATACTCGTAACCTAACGAGCACCTGCATACTATCTCTAGTACGATATACTGATGGCTGTGGGACAGACCATCTCCCCCGCTGGGAAGAGAAGCGTATGCACTAGTCTACTCTGGAGTATCGATACCCTGTCTCGATAATCCTACGACTAGGGACCAAAATAAGGACGTGCTTATAGACTATCCAGCCCCCACTAGTGTGATCGCCATCACAACGCCGGTAGTCAAGCAAAGATCCTAAGGGCTCTACCAATATGTTTTTAGCGATATGTTAAATGAAACATATACACATATTAAGATAGAAACAAACCAAGTAGCATACTACTATATCGTGCAAGACTGTCGTAAAACCATATATGTATCCCAAGCCTCCAAAATGTATTATACAAACCAGTACTATACAATAATGGCCTCATGGGCATACATATCTAACAATCTCCCACTTGCACTAAATGCCAGTAATTGGTGTACCGCATACCCAACGTCTGCACTAAGGCCAACTGCCGGCGTACCGCATACCCAATAGCTCAAAAAGTCGTTCGAACTGTGTTTGAGGGAGGGCCTTCATGAATGGATCCGCTGTGTTTTATTTTGTGTCCACTCTCCATACCTCGATCTCCTGGCGATCAATGATCTCCCTGATCAGGTGATACCGCCTTAAGATGTGTTTGGATTTCTGATGGGACCTTGGTTCGTTCGCTAAAGCTATAGCCCCATTGTTATCGCAATACAAAGGTATTGGGTCAACAATGGACGGAACTACCTGAAGTTCACTAATGAACTTCTTCATCCAGACCGCCTCTTTTGCGGCATCGCTTGCAGCAATGTATTCAGCCTCCATCGTCGAGTCTGCGACGATATCCTGTTTGGAACTCCTCCAACATACCGTCCCTCCGTTGAGGGTAAACACAAAACCTGAGACAGACTTGCTGTCATCTTTGTCACTCTGGAAGCTTGAATCGGTAAAGGACTTGACCCTGAGGTCTCCATTACCGTAAACCAGGAACATCTCCTTAGTCCTTCTCAGGTACTTGAGAATGTTCTTCACTGCTGTCCAGTGGTCCTCACCTGGGTCTGACTGATACCGGCTCACCGCGCTCAGCGCGTAAGCTATATCTAGTCTTGTACATAGCATCGCATACATTATAGATCCTACCGCCGAAGCGTAGGGTATAGTGTTCATGTGAACCCTCTCCTCGTCAGTCTTAGGAGACATCTTCTTGGAGAGGGTAATTCCGTGCAATGCGGGTATGTTACCACGCTTGGAATCCTCCATACTAAATCTCTTTAGTACGGTCTCTATGTACTTGGACAGCGAAAGTCCCAGTAGTCTCTTGGATCTATCTCTATAGACCTTGATCCCCAGAATGTACGAGGCATCACCCAGGTCCTTCATGGAGAACCGTTGTGACAAGAATAGCTTGACCGATTGTAGCATATGAATGTCATTTCCTATCAAAATAATGTCGTCCACGTACAAGACTAGGAATACGATAGTTCGTCCTACAATCTTCTTATAGACACAAGGTTCATCTTCGTTCTTGATGAAATCAAATTCCTTGATTGCCTCATCAAAACAGATGTTCCAGCTCCGCGATGCCTGCTTCAATCCATAAATGGATTTGAGTAACTTGCACACCTTCCCGCTTCTTCCACTGTCCACGAAACCTTCTGGCTGATCCATGTAAACGCACTCTTCTAAACAGCCGTTTAGAAAAGCCGTTTTTGTTAGTGTATATGCCCTGGAGGCCATTACTGTATCATACTAGTTTGTATATTACTTAATGGAAGCTTGGGATATTCACCTTGTATAGACAATTTTGCTCAATATAGTAGGATGCTACTTGGTTTGTTTCTAGTTTAATATGTACATGTGTTTATTTTAGTATATCACCTATACACATTAGTGGAGCCCTTAGGATCTTTGCTTGATTACCAGCGTTGTGATGGCAGTCACACTAGTGGGGGCTGGGTAATCCACAAGCACATCCTTATGCAGGTCCCTAGTCACAGGACTATCGAGACAGGGTATCGATACTCCGGAGTAGACTAGCGTATGCGCTTCTCATCCCAGTGTGGGAGACGGTCTGTCCCACAGCCGTCAGTACGTCGTACTTGAGATAGTATGCGGGTGCTCGTTGGGTTACGAGTACACTAGACATGACTCGTTGGGAACTGTTGGTTGGTACTATACCTATCGTCAGTTATCAGTTCCCAGGTGACATGAGTACAGCTTAGTCCACTGACTTGACACTGTCACTTCGCCTCGAGTGTGTTTCCACTGTACTTTGATTACTACCCTTCCACGGCTCAAAGTAGTCGTGCAAACAGGTAGTAGTTGGTTGCAGTCCCGAAGCACTTGGAGGCAGTGATGGTTAGACAGGATTCGTCTCTCCCGGTATTGGGGGTTGACATCGCGCTGTGTCTAGGAGAGCAATTACACAAGTAGTCCCTGGCCAGGGCAAGCGAGATATACTGGTAGGTTTCCAGTGTTATCTCAGGGTGTTCTGGGCTACACTCCGACACGACTTGTACCGCTATTAGGGGACTGACGTTTACCGCCCCCTAGGCCCGCTATGCGATGTTATCAGACGAACAGACCGGACTGTATGGAGATTGTCATATTCAGGCTCAGTAGGAGTTCAGATGGGTTTCACCTCGTCCGCCTTCTTGTCGGCATCTACCTGGGGACCGTTACGCACAGCTAGTGCCGCTTGCGGTCTGTGGTTAAACCCACTGCCAGCGTAGTGTCGAGTCTTTAGAGTCCCACACAGAAAGCTATTCGCCTTTAGGCAAAAGAGTAGAGGTCACATGGTTTTGCGACAGGGTTCGGTCACTTCCATGCACTTGTGCACGTTTAGTGTTTAGAAAATTTCCAGTTTTTAGAAAAATCCCAGTTTTTAGAAAATTTCCAGAGAGCAATTTTGAGTTTTGGGTTTCGGGTTTTCCGGGTTCGATCGGACTTTAAACTTCATCTAGACTTCGCCTAAAGCTCTAGCTTGGCTCTGATACCACTGTAGGGTTGCTAGGCACGCGCACAAGGGTCTACGAGGCATCAACCATGCCCGAATAAAAAATTTAGCCGTGCCGAACAACCCGAATACGGAACTTTAAACTAGAGATTAGGCGAAAAACAACATGCTAAACAATTTAACACTAAGTGAGAGGGATCACAACCTTTGTAGATCCGGTCCTTTACTTCATATGCTCCGTGTTGTGGTCCCTTCGCTGCGATCATCGGGTTCCGGACTCTCGAGAGGTTCCACGAAGAGAAAGACGCAACCTTTGCTTCCGATCTTCGATACTAAGATGATCTACCTCGAAGTTTCTTTAACACAAGCTAACACTCATGAAATGATGTGAACACCCTCATCTAAATGGCAAGGGAAGATGAGGATGATGAAGTAGGATTTTTTGCTCTATTTATTTATCTTTTTCTCACAATTATTCATCACCTTTGAAAAATCAAGCAAGCTTTTTCATGGAAGAATGAAGGAGGAAGAAGAAGATCAATCATTTGTGATGAATAGAAAGAATAATATGATAGATTATGCAACCATGGTTCACTTAACCATTGTAGAGAATAGACTAGGGTTAGGGTTTGGGTTTGGTTAAAGCATGAGTCATGAACAAATATCTTTCACAAAACAAAATAAAACCTTCTAGAAACTTCTAGAAAGTTTAACCCTAATCCAAATCCTAATCATGTTTAATCTCCACTAAACAAGTTGCATTATTTATCATATCATGTTACAATATTATATATCACATATATAATATTTATCGTAACAAAATAAAATAATACAATTAACATATATCGCATATATATCAATGTATTACCCGAGTGAGAAAAAGAATCTTTTAGTGAGAAAATATTAGTTAATGCAATTTAATATATCACATATATTATTATACATTAAATTATCGAATCAACACTTGATCCGACAATCCGGCTATATCGCATATAACCGGCTAATATTTATCCGTACCGATTCATCGAATCAACACTTGATCCGATGACCCGGCTGATATCAAATATCGCGAGAATACAATGCGATATCACATACCGCATTATCCTCGGTCCCGCACATATCACATATGTGCTCCTACTTCGTTTTTCCTGAGTCAAGAAACCTCTGTGTAGGACTCTAAAGAATCGTCAATACGCCGGCAGTAGGTGATGATCATATCAAACACCCACAAGCTGCAAGCGGTCAGCTAAACGTAACAGCTACCCAGGTATTGAGCGCTCAGAAGATCAACAAGCAAGCCTGTAACTTCTCCTGCGAATCCAAACAGTAACACTCCCGTACAGTCCGGTCTCGTCGTCTGATATGGCGCATATCTCGCCTAGGGGTGGTAAACGTCAGACCACAGTAGCTCGATAAGTCGTGTCGATTTGAGGTCTATAACAGTTCGAGAAACTACCGATAACACTTACCAGTAAATCTCAGCAACCCTGGCCAGGGATTTCCGGTTATAGCCAATCGAACACAGCACAACATCAACTCCCTATACCGGGAGAGACGAATCCCCTCCTATCGCTCATTGCCTCCATATGATTCGGGACTGTACCCAAAAGCCACCTTTTTGCACGCCCTCTTGGACGTGGTATGATGGAAATCAAAGCACAGTGGGAACCACACAAGACTCTATGACGATCTCGGGTCAACAGACTACTCTGTACCAGTGTCACCGGAGAACTGCCATCTGACGTATGGTATAATACCATCTGGGAGTTCTCGGCGAGTCCGTCCAGTGTACCCAGTCTCCACTGAGCACCCGTACACCATCCTTGATGTCAAACACCGATGGATATGGGATCATCCATCGCCCATCATATGGGTCAAGATGCGTATACGCTAGTCTACTCTGGTGCATCGATGCCCTGTCCCGATACACCCTCGACTAGGAACAGTTATAGGATGTACTCGCCGACTACCATGGCCCCACTAGTATGATCTCATCATAGTCCCAGTAGTCGAGTACATATCCTAAGGGCTTTATCAACATGTAACATAGAGACAATCAGAGTACATGTTAAGATAAAGTACAACCAGATAGCATACTATCATGTCGAGCAAGAAAGTCCTCCTTATATATGTCCTAGCATCCACTACAATATACATCGTATGTACAGTAATGGCCTCTAGGGCATACATATAACTAACAATCTCCCACTTGCACTAGGGCCATCTGTTATGGTATCGCATACCCAACAATTAGCTGCGGTTGTAGTATCTCATACTCAACCATCCCATAAGAGTCTCTACTGGGAAAAAGGCCTTCGTGAGTGGATTCGCGCTGTTGTCCTCTGTGTCTGCTCTCCTAACCTCGATCTCCCTGGAGATCAACCATCTCCATGATCAGGTGATACTGCCTAAGAATTATATCTGGATTTCTGATGGGACGGGGGTTCCTTGGCTAAAGCCACAACTCCATTGTCACACAATGGTAGGAACGAAGTTCATCTTATGAACTTATATATATCCAGACAGCCTCTTTGGTAGCATTCTTGGTAACGATGTATCTTGCCTTTAATCGTCTAGTATGTCACGGTATCTAGCTTGGAACTCTTCCAACATACCATCCCTCCACTGAGGGTGAAGACAATGCCTTCGACTGACATTCAGTCGTCCTTATCACCCTGGAACCTTTCCAGTGATTCTCCCCAGGATCGATTGATACCATCTCACTACAACTAGTGTGTATCCTAACATCCATTTAGATCTATCTCATGGATCCAAAACCCAGGATTTAGGAGGTATCACTATGATCCTATATGGTGAATCCTTGTGATGATCGGAGATTGACCGAGCGTAGCATAGGAAACTCCTTCCCTATCAAGAGTATGTCATCCACGTACTCTACGAGGATCACCACCATAGTCTCTACTATCTTTTCGTATATACAAGGTTCATCTACCATTTTGATGAAGTCAAACTCTTTGACTACCACATCAAAACAGATGTTCCAACTCCGCGATGCCTGTTTTATCATATAAAACATCTTGCACACGTTTCCGCTGCTCCCACTGTCTACGAAGCCCTCTGGCTGTGTACTTATAGACGCTCTTTTCTAAATCATCATTTAGAAAAGCAGTCAGGACACCCAACCACCAGATATCGTAGTTATGGTATGTAGCCGTAGCAAGTAGGATCTGGATGGACTTAAGCATAGCTCCTTAGAAAAGGTTTCATCATAATCCATACCTGGTCTATGATGCAAACCTTTAACAAGTCTAGCTTTGAAAGTCTCAACTTTTCCATGTACACCAAGTAATCTTCTCAAGATATACTTGCTCCTGATGGGGATTTAACCCTTTAGATAAAGCAACCAAAGTCCATACTTTGTTGGTGTATAAGGATTCCATCTCAGATCGATAAGCATCCAGCCATTCTTACAGAGTCCTACTCCTGATGGCCTGCTCGAAACTAGTTGGGTCATCATCTCATGATGCAATCCTCGCTCCCACTGTCATATAGAAACCGAAGTATCTCTCAGGTGGGTTAGGAACCCTACTAGATCGGCGGAGAGGCTGAGGTTCGTTGGTAACTATTGAATCCTTTGGTTCTACCAAATCATCAGCTACAGTTTGTATAGCTGGAACCATTCCTGTTGTACATAACAGACCTTGCCTCGAGCTTGTCCGGATTTTGCTTTTAGACATAGGCCGGACAACCCCAAATCTTAACAAACTTAAGATATGGGCTCTTCCCTTTCATATCACATATGAAGTGGTAGACAACTGATTTGATTTGAACCCTATTCAACAGGTATGCAGCTTCTCAAGTGCATAACTCCCAAAAGAAAATAGGATACTCAGTAGTACTCATCATAGAGCACACCATATCACATAAGGTGTTGTTGCTCCGCCCCGATATACCATCGTCCTATGGTGTATACGGAGGAGTAATGCTGAGAAAGAATCTCATTCTCCTTTAGAATAGTCCAGGAATTCCGTGCTCAAGTATTCTCCTCCTTGATCTCATCAAAGGACATAATACTTAAACCCGTATTTTGGTTCTCTACTTCTAACTTATATTCTGTGAATATCTCAAAAGGTTCGGACTTGTGTTTCAACTGGAACACATGTCTGAATCTTGAGAGATTATCAGAGAACGTAATGAAGTACAAGAACCGATCTTGGCATGTGTAGACAGGGGACTTTCATACATCAGCATGTATCAATCCCAAAAGTTCACTAACTCTTTCTCTGTTTCCAACAAACAGAGCTGTGATCATCTTATCTTTGTGACATGACCGGCAAGTTTCACAAGATGTAAATTCAAACTAATTTAAATATGCATCTATATGTAACTTAGCTAGTCGGGTCGCATTGATATGACCTAGTCTACAATGCCTCAAGAAGGATTCATTCATTTCTGAACTATTCCTCTTGTGTATGTTCCTTATACTAAGAACTGTAGTTTGATTTAGAACATCAATGCTTTTAGATAACGTGCCTGAACCGATCAACTATTGATATAGGAAATGTTCAAAACATTATCCAACAATACCAAATTATATCCTTTCTTTACTAATAAAGAGACTGATATGATTTTGTATATCAGGTTCGGTATCTAATAACATTCGTTCAGAATCAATGTATTCTGGTAATACAGGGTGTCAGTGACCAGCAGACTTGGCTGCAACACTTGCACCGTTTTCTGCCTCATGAAACTTATCACCCGTTCTCAGTTCTCTACCTATCTGTAGCCTATGTAACAGATTACATATGCGGGATCCTGATCCGGTATCTCATACCCAGGACGTAAAGGATAATGAGAAACAGTTCTGTGTAATGAACACACCCGAAGATGATGCATCAACATGCACTTTCTTCGTTTGGGCGGCACGGGAAATCTGGTATTCCCCAATTTCCTGCTCTGTCTTATAACAATTATAAGTTGGAGCGGGACCAACGTTCCCCAGCTCAGTATAACAAGTGGGTTCGGTCAATATATCCGTTTTATTATCTTGATTAAGGCGTGATATGGTCGCTATCTGGAGAGAGAGAGAAGAAAACACTCAGCGTATGCTCTTGCAAGATTAGATTGGTTATCTAATATATCTAATCAGGATGTCTCCCACTGTTTTAGTCAAATCTTCCTTCAAACCCTAAAAGGAAAGACTAGCCGGGATTAATTACGCGCTACAAGTTCGCCATTCTTTCAGCCAGGCCAGTGTCGGTAATTTGAGGGAGGTCCCCCGTGCTTTCGCACGAACCTAATTACAGTAAACCTCGTTTTCCCAGAGCCGTAACCCCGTTAACACCTTTCTAGACACCTACTTGATCGGCTAATTGTAATGTGTAAAACTCTCCCAGGAGTAACTCTTACTCGCAGCGGGTATCGGGATCCAACTATCTTATAGAATGTGTGCAATCTCATTGCAAATTTCAACACTTGAAATTCCCAATAATATTTTACCCCTAGCGTCCCATGACCTTGACGGAGGCCAAACTCTCATAGTCCGCTAGTCAAGTTCAACCCGTTCAGTTCTTGATTAATTAGACCCACCCACATGACCCTTAACTAAGGTCAACAAAGTCATATGACTGTCCTAACTAATCGCATCATATGCTATATAGGAAGACATCACTTAGCTACCGCACACTGTGCCTTAACTATGGTCAACAAACACAGCACGAATACTAAGTACTCTACTTCCTAAAATGACGGAGGGTTACGACGGGTTTTTCAGAAAACCCTTTGCGTAATGAACTTGATATCGTTGTAGAATCGAGTGATTTTAGATGGAGTGTTTTTGAGGCTTTTCTAGTTTTGCTAAAGGAGTCACTCCCGGTGAAGGGATCGTCGGTCCTTTCCTCGTCGAATGAGCTGCGGGATATATCATATATATCGCTGTGCAAAGCAGAAACTATAGAAGCAATCAAAAGACAAACCGAGTTTGTAGCATCTGCCAGTTATTGCTAAAGGAGTCACTCCCGGTGAAGGGATCTCGGTCCTTTCCTTATCGAATAAGGTGCTGGATGTTCTACAAGGAACACCGCTATGCAAAGCAAGAACTGTAGCTACCAGTTTTTATAAACAAGTTTCTACAACATCTTAGGTTTATTTTATTTCATTAATCTCATTAATGAAGTCCCATTTTATTATGCTTCACAAGCATCTCTTTTGAAACGAAATCTGCAATATAACATATATCTCATATATATAATATAAACATTCGTCTCAGGCAGTAATATGATCTCATCACAGAACATTGCAGCAGAAGAACATATATGAAATATTGGATATACTAGGACGTCCGTGTTTTTCAATACGAGCCAGTATAAAACACGGATTCCACGGTCGCGATGAATAGCCAAACCCACATCCCCAGACCCCTACGAGAGCGGCAAGCAACACTGCCAATTCTAGGGTTAGGAGACCCGGTCTCGACTCCTCGAGATGGTCTCCCACTGGACCCTAGAACCCGGTTACTTATGCTCCCCGCCTTGGGTCTACCTAATGCGGAAAAGTAAATAATATACAACGGTGACATCTTCCGCTACCTGGAAGTGCCCCAATAAAAGAATATTACATACAAATGTATTTTACATGAATGAAAAAGAAAAAACTCTCATCTCACATAAAACCCCCGGCTATTCAAACACGACGATCCAATATAACATATCACAGCAACACATAATATCTCATATCATCAACGTAAGCAAGTATGCGTATCCCGATTGTCGTCGATGTATCGCAACGAAGCCGGCAATACACCACATACTACGCTTACGGTCACAGAAAAGAAAGTGTAAAAGTACAACAGTTGGAATCCGCAACCTCCTTAGACATCGCATGCCTAACCAAATGAATTCCTTAGACATCGCATGCCTAACAATTATAAACCTCGCATTTTAGTCTCATTATCGAAAACTCTTTTCAATATCAAGTCGGGCAATTCAACAAGATTCCCGACGCCCTGATCGAATGCTCGTCGCAAACTTTAGTAGACGGCCGCACCCCCGATACCGTCGACGAAGTGCACCAAGGAGGAACACCGCTACCGGGAGCACCCGAACGGATGCTTTCGGCGACGGGGTTCTCCTACAGTCACTTGGTCGGGGCTATGGAGTGAGGCTGTCTATTAAGTTTACCGGGCGAGTATCCGCGTACACTACGTGATTGCGACGGACTTTTGATCACATCAAAATTCCGTAGCAACCGATCAACTGAGACTAAACTACTATGTTTATAATATTCAAATCAGTTATCTCATAACTATTTATGGATTCCAATTATTGTATCACATTCCAGATAAATAGAAAAAGTTAAACTTTCCGATCGAATCATCAAGCACCCAAGATTTCCCCAATATATCTCAACACTTGAAATCAGTTTAAAAACGTTCATCACATGCCACAGTACCAATGGTCCAGCCGTAGAAGGGTCAAGCCAACGCCTCACATGTGGCACGCCGTACTGCCCCAAACCCTAAGGTTCAAAAGGCAGTTCAAGACGGTCACATAATCGAGTTAAGGTTTGTTGTCTTCTAGAGGGTCCATCACGTTACTTGCACGACTTAGAACATTCTTAAACACGAGGAAAAATCCAACTTTTGAAAAATTTTCCGACAGGGGAAAAAGTGAGTTATTGATATCCGTTCGAACTTTTTAACAGTTTCTAAAAATTATCCGGAAAGCCACATAGACAAAATCTAATACTCCGATCGAAACATCGAATCCCCAAAATAACCTCAGAAAACTCAACTGTAGAATAAATATTAAAAATTCCCAGAAAATACAACAATAAAAATAGGAGTTACTGTTGGAAGCATGTGACAAGAATCGACTGTGTAGCCGCGGAAGCGCCGAATATGCAGGTGTGGGGCCGCGGATTCGCGCTACTTTTGTCGACTTGTGCTCACGTGCTTCACAGTAATTCTTATAATAACCTGCTGTAATTTTTGGATATTTTTAATGTGGAAAAATCCCAGTTTTTAGAAAATTTCCAGAGAGCAATTTTGAGTTTTGGGTTTCGGGTTTTCCGGGTTCGATCGGACTTTAAACTTCGTCTAGACTTCGCCTAAAGCTCTAGCTTGGCTCTGATACCACTGTAGGGTTGCTAGGCACGCGCACAAGGGTCTACGAGGTATCAACCATGCCCGAATAAAAAATTTAGCCGTGCCGAACAACCCGAATACGGAACTTTAAACTAGAGATTAGGCGAAAAACAACATGCTAAACAATTTAACACTAAGTGAGAGGGATCACAACCTTTGTAGATCCGGTCCTTCACTTCATATGCTCCGTGTTGTGGTCCTTTCGCTGCGATCATCGGGTTCCGGACTCTCGAGAGGTTCCACGAAGAGAAAGACGCAACCTTTGCTTCCGATCTTCGATACTAAGATGATCTACCTCGAAGTTTCTTTAACACAAGCTAACACTCATGAAATGATGTGAACACCCTCATCTAAATGGCAAGGGAAGATGAGGATGATGAAGTAGGATTTTTTGCTCTATTTATTTATCTTTTTCTCACAATTATTCATCACCTTTGAAAAATCAAGCAAGCTTTTTCATTGGAAGAATGAAGGAGGAAGAAGAAGATCAATCATTTGTGATGAATAGAAAGAATAATATGATAGATTATGCAACCATGGTTCACTTAACCATTGTAGAGAATAGACTAGGGTTAGGGTTTGGGTTTGGTTAAAGCATGAGTCATGAACAAATATCTTTCACAAAACAAAATAAAACCTTCTAGAAACTTCTAGAAAGTTTAACCCTAATCCAAACCCTAATCATGTTTAATCTCCACTAAACAAGTTGCATTATTTATCATATCATGTTACAATATTATATATCACATATATAATATTTATCGTAACAAAATAAAATAATACAATTAACATATATCGCATATATATCAATGTATTACCCGAGTGAGAAAAAGAATCTTTTAGTGAGCAAATATTAGTTAATGCAATTTAATATATCACATATATTATTATACATTAAATTATCGAATCAACACTTGATCCGACAATCCGGCTATATCGCATATAACCGGCTAATATTTATCCGTACCGATTCATCGAATCAACACTTGATCCGATGACCCGGCTGATATCAAATATCGCGAGAATACAATGCGATATCACATACCGCATTATCCTCGGTCCCGCACATATCACATATGTGCTCCTACTTCGTTTTGCCTGAGTCAAGAAACCTCTGTGTAGGACTCTAAAGAATCGTCAATACGCCGGCAGTAGGTGATGATCATATCAAACACCCACAAGCTGCAAGCGGTCAGCTAAAAGTAACAGCTACCCAGGTATTGAGCGCTCAGAAGATCAACAAGCAAGCCTGTAACTTCTCCTGCGAATCCAAACAGTAACACTCCCGTACAGTCCGGTCTCGTCGTCTGATATGTCGCATATCTCGCCTAGGGGTGGTAAACGTCAGACCCCAGTAGCTCGATAAGTCGTGTCGATTTGAGGTCTATAACAGTTCGAGAAACTGCCGATAACACTTACCAGTAAATCTCAGCAACCCTGGCCAGGGATTTCCGGTTATAGCCAATCGAACACAGCACAACATCAACTCCCTATACCGGGAGAGACGAATCCCCTCCTATCGCTCATTGCCTCCATATGATTCGGGACTGTACCGAAAAGCCACCTTTTTGCACGCCCTCTTGGACGTGGTATGATGGAAATCAAAGTACAGTGGGAACCACACAAGACTTTATGACGATCTCGGGTCAACAGACTACTCTGTACCAGTGTCACCGGAGAACTGCCATCTGACGTATGGTATAATACCATCTGGGAGTTCTCGGCGAGTCCGTCCAGTGTACCCAGTCTCCACTGAGCACCCGTACACCATCCTTGATGTCAAACACCGATGGATATGGGATCATCCATCGCCCATCATATGGGTCAAGATGCGTATACGCTAGTCTACTCTGGTGCATCGATGCCCTGTCCCGATACACCCTCGACTAGGAACAGTTATAGGATGTACTCGCCGACTACCATGGCCCCACTAGTATGATCTCATCATAGTCCCAGTAGTCGAGTACATATCCTAAGGGCTTTATCAACATGTAACATAGAGACAATCAGAGTACATGTTAAGATAAAGTACAACCAGATAGCATACTATCATGTCGAGCAAGAAAGTCCTCCTTATATATGTCCTAGCATCCACTACAATATACATCGTATGTACAGTAATGGCCTCTAGGGCATACATATAACTAACAATCTGCCACTTGCACTAGGGCCATCTGTTATGGTATCGCATACCCAACAATTAGCTGCGGTTGTAGTATCTCATACTCAACCATCCCATAAGAGTCTCTACTGGGAAAAAGGCCTTCGTGAGTGGATTCGCGCTGTTGTCCTCTGTGTCTGCTCTCCTAACCTCGATCTCCCTGGAGATCAACCATCTCCATGATCAGGTGATACTGCCTAAGAACTATATCTGGATTTCTGATGGGACGGGGGTTCCTTGGCTAAAGCCACAACTCCATTGTCACACAATGGTAGGAACGAAGTTCATCTTATGAACTTATATATATCCAGACAGCCTCTTTGGTAGCATTCTTGGTAACGATGTATCTTGCCTTTAATCGTCTAGTATGTCACGGTATCTAGCTTGGAACTCTTCCAACATACCATCCCTCCACTGAGGGTGAAGACAATGCCTTCGACTGACATTCAGTCGTCCTTATCACCCTGGAACCTTTCCAGTGATTCTCCCCAGGATCGATTGATACCATCTCACTACAACTAGTGTGTATCCTAACATCCATTTAGATCTATCTCATGGATCCAAAACCCAGGATTTAGGAGGTATCACTATGATCCTATATGGAGAATCCTTGTGATGATCGGAGATTGACCGAGCGTAGCATAGGAAACTCCTTCCCTATCAAGAGTATGTCATCCACGTACTCTACGAGGATCACCACCATAGTCTCTACTATCTTTTCGTATATACAAGGTTCATCTACCATTTTGATGAAGTCAAACTCTTTGACTACCACATCAAAACAGATGTTCCAACTCCGCGATACCTGTTTTATCATATAAAACATCTTGCACACGTTTCCGCTTCTCCCACTGTCTACGAAGCCCTCTGGCTGTGTACTTATAGACGCTCTTTTCTAAATCATCATTTAGAAAAGCAGTCAGGACACCCAACCACCAGATATCGTAGTTATGGTATGTAGCCGTACAAGTAGGATCTGGATGGACTTAAGCATAGCTCCATAGAAAAGGTTTCATCATAATCCATACCTGGTCTATGATGCAAACCTTTAACAAGTCTAGCTTTGAAAGTCTCAACTTTTCCATGTACACCAAGTAATCTTCTCAAGATATACTTTCTCCTGATGGGGATTTAACCCTTCAGATAAAGCAACCAAAGTCCATACTTTGTTGGTGTATAAGGATTCCATCTCAGATCGATAAGCATCCAGCCATTCTTACAGAGTCCTACTCCTGATGGCCTCCTCGAAACTAGTTGGGTCATCATCTCATGATGCAATCCTCGCTTCCACTGTCATATAGAAACCGAAGTATCTTTCAGGTGGGTTAGGAACCCTACTAGATCGGCGGAGAGGCTGAGGTTCGTTGGTAACTATTGAATCCTTTGGTTCTACCAAATCATCAGCTGCAGTTTGTATAGCTGGAACCATTCCAGTTGTACACAACAGACCTTGCCTCGAGCTTCTCCGGATTTTGCTTTTAGACATAAGCCGGACAACCCCAAATCTTAACAAACTTAAGATATGGGCTCTTCCCTTTCATATCACATATGAAGTGGTAGACAACTGATTTGATTTGAACCCTATTCAACAGGTATGCAGCTTCTCAAGTGCATAACTCCCAAAAGGAAATAGGATACTCAGTAGTACTCATCATAGAGCACACCATATCACATAAGGTGTTGTTGCTCCGCCCCGATATACCATCGTCCTATGGTGTATACGGAGGAGTAATGCTGAGAGAGAATCTCATTCTCCTTTAGAATAGTCCAGGAATCCCGTGCTCAAGTATTCTCCTCCTTGATCTCATCAAAGGACATAATACATAAACCCGTATTTTGGTTCTCTACTTCTAACTTATATTCTGTGAATATCTCAAAAGGTTCGGACTTGTGTTTCAACTGGAACACATGTCTGAATCTTGAGAGATTATCAGAGAACGTAATGAAGTACAAGAACCGATCTTGGCATGTGTAGACAGGGGACTTTCATACATCAGCATGTATCAATCCCAAAAGTTCACTAACTCTTTCTCTGTTTCCAACAAACAGAGCTGTGATCATCTTATCTTTGTGACATGACCGGCAAGTTTCACAAGATGTAAATTCAAACTAATTTAAATATGCATCTATATGTAACTTAGCTAGTCGGGTCGCATTGATATGACCTAGTCTACAATGCCTCAAGAAGGATTCATTCATTTCTGAACTATTCCTCTTGTGTATGTTCCTTATACTAAGAACTGTAGTTTGATTTAGAACATCAATGCTTTTAGATAACATGCCTGAACCGATCAACTATTGATATAGGAAATGTTCAAAACATTATCCAACAATACCAAATTATATCCTTTCTTTACTAATAAAGAGACTGATATGATTTTGTATATCAGGTTCGGTATCTAATAACATTCGTTCAGAATCAATGTATTCTGGTAATACAGGGTGACAGTGACCAACAGACTTGGCTGCAACACTTGCACCGTTTTCTGCCTCATGAAACTTATCACCCGTTCTCAGTTCTCTACCTATCTGTAGCCTATGTATCAGATTACATATGCGGGATCCTGATCCGGTATCTCATACCCAGGACGTAAAGGATAATGAGAAACAGTTCTGTGTAATGAAAACACCCGAAGATGATGCATCAACATGCACTTTCTTCGTTTGGGCGGCACGGGAAATCTGGTATTCCCCAATTTCCTGCTCTGTCTTATAACAATTATAAGTTGGAGCGGGACCAACGTTCCCCAGCTCAGTATAACAAGTGGGTTCGGTCAATATATCCGTTTTATTATCTTGATTAAGGCGTGATATGGTCGCTATCTGGAGAGAGAGAGAAGAAAACACTCAGCGTATGCTCTTGCAAGATTAGATTGGTTATCTAATATATCTAATCAGGATGTCTCCCACTGTTTTAGTCAAATCTTCCTTCAAACCCTAAAAGGAAAGACTAGCCGGGATTAATTACGCGCTACAAGTTCGCCAATCTTTCAGCCAGGCCAGTGTCGGTAATTTGAGGGAGGTCCCCCGTGCTTTCGCACGAACCTAATTACAGTAAACCTCGTTTTCCCAGAGCCGTAACCCCGTTAACACCTTTCTAGACACCTACTTGATCGGCTAATTGTAATGTGTAAAACTCTCCCAGGAGTAACTCTTACTCGCAGCGGGTATCGGAATCCAACTATCTTATAGAATGTGTGCAATCTCATTGCAAATTTCAACACTTGAAATTCCCAATAATATTTTACCCCTAGCGTCCCATGACCTTGACGGAGGCCAAACTCTCATAGTCCGCTAGTCAAGTTCAACCCGTTCAGTTCTTGATTAATTAGACCCACCCACATGACCCTTAACTAAGGTCAACAAAGTCATATGACTGTCCTAACTAATCGCATCATATGCTATATAGGAAGACATCACTTAGCTACCGCACACTGTGCCTTAACTATGGTCAACAAACACAGCACGAATACTAAGTACTCTACTTCCTAAAATGACGGAGGTTACGACGGGTTTTTCAGAAAACCCTTTGCGTAATGAACTTGATATCGTTGTAGAATCGAGTGATTTTAAATGGAGTGTTTTTGAGGCTTTTCTAGTTTTGCTAAAGGAGTCACTCCCGGTGAAGGGATCGTCGGTCCTTTCCTCGTCGAATGAGGTGCGGGATATATCATATATATCGCTGTGCAAAGCAGAAACTATAGAAGCAATCAAAAGACAAACCGAGTTTGTAGCATCTACCAGTTATTGCTAAAGGAGTCACTCCCGGTGAAGGGATCTCGGTCCTTTCCTTATCGAATAAGGTGCTGGATGTTCTACAAGGAACACCGCTATGCAAAGCAAGAACTGTAGCTACCAGTTTTTATAAACAAGTTTCTACAACATCTTAGGTTTATTTTATTTCATTAATTTCATTAATGAAGTCCCATTTTATTATGCTTCACAAGCATCTCTTTTGAAACGAAATCTGCAATATAACATATATCTCATAT
Organism: Agapanthus africanus; assembly: GCA_030015575.1. NCBI lineage: Eukaryota > Viridiplantae > Streptophyta > Magnoliopsida > Asparagales > Amaryllidaceae > Agapanthus > Agapanthus africanus. The sequence continues at coordinate 610,268,277 of CM057339.1, read as the reverse complement.
ATATAATATAAACATTCGTCTCAGGCAGTAATATGATCTCATCACAGAACATTGTAGCAGAATAACATATATGAAATATTGGATATACTAGGACGTCCGTGTTTTTCAATACGACCCAGTATAAAACACGGATTCCACGGTCGCGATGAATAGCCAAACCCACATCCCCAGACCCCTACGAGAGCGGCAAGCAACACTGCCAATTCTAGGGTTAGGAGACCCGGTCTCGACTCCTCGAGATGGTCTCCCACTGGACCCTAGAACCCGGTTACTTGTGCTCCCCGCCTTGGGTCTACCTAATGCGGAAAAGTAAATAATATACAACGGTGATATCTTCCGCTACCTGGAAGTGCCCCAATAAAAGAATATTACATACAAATGAATTTTACATGAATGAAAAAGAAAAAACTCTCATCTCACATAAAACCCCCGGCTATTCAAACACGACGATCCAATATAACATATCACAGCAACACATAATATCTCATATCATCAACATAAGCAAGTATGCGTATCCCGATTGTCGTTGATGTATAGCAACGAAGCCGGCAATACACCACATACTACGCTTACGGTCACAGAAAAGAAAGTGTAAAAGTACAACAGTTGGAATCCGCAACCTCCTTAGACATCGCATGCCTAACCAAATGAATTCCTTAGACATCGCATGCCTAACAATTATAAACCCCGCATTTTAGTCTCATTATCGAAAACTCTTTTCAATATCAAGTCGGGCAATTCAACAAGATTCCCGACGCCCTGATCGAATGCTCGTCGCAAACTTTAGTAGACGGCCGCACCCCCGATACCGTCGACGAAGTGCACCAAGGAGGAACACCGCTACCGGGAGCACCCGAACGGATGCTTTCGGCGACGGGGTTCTCCTACAGTCACTTGGTCGGGGCTATGGAGTGAGGCTGTCTATTAAGTTTACCCGGCGAGTATCCGCGTACACTACGTGATTGCGACGGACTTTTGATCACATCAAAATTCCGTAGCAACCGATCAACTGAGACTAAACTACTATGTTTATAATATTCAAATCAGTTATCTCATAACTATTTGTGGATTCCAATTATTGTATCACATTCCAGATAAATAGAAAAAGTTAAACTTTCCGATCGAATCATCAAGCACCCAAGATTTACCCAATATATCTCAACACTTGAAATCAGTTTAAAAACGTTCATCACATGCCACAGTACCAATGGTCCAGCCGTAGAAGGGTCAAGCCAACGCCTCACATGTGGCATGCCGTACTGCCACAAACCCTAAGGTTCAAAAAGCAGTTCAAGACGGTCACATAATCGAGTTAAGGTTTGTTGTCTTCTAGAGGGTCCATCACGTTACTTGCACGACTTAGAACATTCTTAAACACGAGGAAAAATCCAACTTTTGAAAAATTTTCCGATAGGGGAAAAAATGAGTTATTGATATCCGTTCGAACTTTTTAACAGTTTCTAAAAATTATCCGGAAAGACACATAGACAAAATCTAATACTCCGATCGAAACATCGAATCCCCAAAATAACCTCAGAAAACTCAACTGTAGAATAAATATTAAAAATTCCCAGAAAATACAAGAATAAAAATAGGAGTTACTGTTGGAAGCACGTGACAAGAATCGACTGTGTAGCCGCGGAAGCGCCGCATATGCAGGGGTGGGGCCGCGGATCCGCGCTACTTTTGTCGACTTGTGCTCACGTGCTTCACAGTAATTCTTATAATTACCTGCTGTAATTTTTGGATATTTTTAATGTGGAAAAAACCCAGTTTTTAGAAAATTTCCAGAGAGCAATTTTGAGTTTTGGGTTTCGGGTTTTCCGGGTTCGATCGGACTTTAAACTTCGTCTAGACTTCGCCTAAAGCTCTAGCTTGGCTCTGATACCACTGTAGGGTTGCTAGGCACGCGCACAAGGGTCTACGAGGCATCAACCATGCCCGAATAAAAAATTTAGCCGTGCCGAACAACCCGAATACGGAACTTTAAACTAGAGATTATGCAAAAAACAACATGCTAAACAATTTAACACTAAGTGAGAGGGATCACAACCTTTGTAGATCCGGTCCTTCACTTCATATGCTCCGTGTTGTGGTCCCTTCGCTGCGATCATCGGGTTCCGGACTCTCGAGAGGTTCCACGAAGAGAAAGACACAACCTTTGCTTCCGATCTTCGATACTAAGATGATCTACCTCGAAGTTTCTTTAACACAAGCTAACACTCATGAAATGATGTGAACACCCTCATCTAAATGGCAAGGGAAGATGAGGATGATGAAGTAGGATTTTTTGCTCTATTTATTTATCTTTTTCTCACAATTATTCATCACCTTTGAAAAATCAAGCAAGCTTTTTCATGGAAGAATGAAGGAGGAAGAAGAAGATCAATCATTTGTGATGAATAGAAAGAATAATATGATAGATTATGCAACCATGGTTCACTTAACCATTGTAGAGAATAGACTAGGGTTAGGGTTTGGGTTTGGTTAAAGCATGAGTCATGAACAAATATCTTTCACAAAACAAAATAAAACCTTCTAGAAACTTCTAGAAAGTTTAACCCTAATCCAAACCCTAATCATGTTTAATCTCCACTAAACAAGTTGCATTATTTATCATATCATGTTACAATATTATATATCACATATATAATATTTATCGTAACAAAATAAAATAATACAATTAACATATATCGCATATATATCAATGTATTACCCGAGTGAGAAAAAGAATCTTTTAGTGAGCAAATATTAGTTAATGCAATTTAATATATCACATATATTATTATACATTAAATTATCGAATCAACACTTGATCCGACAATCCGGCTATATCGCATATAACCGGCTAATATTTATCCGTACCGATTCATCGAATCAACACTTGATCCGATGACCCGGCTGATATCAAATATCGCGAGAATACAATGCGATATCACATACCGCATTATCCTCGGTCCCGCACATATCACATATGTGCTCCTACTTCGTTTTGCCTGAGTCAAGAAACCTCTGTGTAGGACTCTAAAGAATCGTCAATACGCCGGCAGTAGGTGATGATCATATCAAACACCCACAAGCTGCAAGCGGTCAGCTAAACGTAACAGCTACCCAGGTATTGAGCGCTCAGAAGATCAACAAGCAAGCCTGTAACTTCTCCTGCGAATCCAAATAGTAACACTCCCGTACAGTCCGGTCTCGTCGTCTGATATGTCGCATATCTCGCCTAGGGGTGGTAAACGTCAGACCCCAGTAGCTCGATAAGTCGTGTCGATTTGAGGTCTATAACAGTTCGAGAAACTACCGATAACACTTACCAGTAAATCTCAGCAACCCTGGCCAGGGATTTCCGGTTATAGCCAATCGAACACAGCACAACATCAACTCCCTATACCGGGAGAGACGAATCCCCTCCTATCGCTCATTGCCTCCATATGATTCGGGACTGTACCCAAAAGCCACCTTTTTGCACGCCCTCTTGGACGTGGTATGATGGAAATCAAAGCACAGTGGGAACCACACAAGACTCTATGACGATCTCGGGTCAACAGACTACTCTGTACCAGTGTCACCGGAGAACTGCCATCTGACGTATGGTATAATACCATCTGGGAGTTCTCGGCGAGTCCGTCCAGTGTACCCAATCTCCACTGAGCAACCGTACACCATCCTTGATGTCAAACACCGATGGATATGGGATCATCCATCGCCCATCATATGGGTCAAGATGCGTATACGCTAGTCTACTCTGGTGCATCGATGCCCTGTCCCGATACACCCTCGACTAAGAACAGTTATAGGATGTACTCGCCGACTACCATGGCCCCACTAGTATGATCTCATCATAGTCCCAGTAGTCGAGTACATATCCTAAGGGCTTTATCAACATGTAACATAGAGACAATCAGAGTACATGTTAAGATAAAGTACAACCGGATAGCATACTATCATGTCGAGCAAGAAAGTCCTCCTTATATATGTCCTAGCATCCACTACAATATACATCGCATGTACAGTAATGGCCTCTAGGGCATACATATAACTAACAATCTCCCACTTGCACTAGGGCCATCTGTTATGGTATCGCATACCCAACAATTAGTTGCGGTTGTAGTATCTCATACTCAACCATCCCATAAGAGTCTCTACTGGGAAAAAGGCCTTCGTGAGTGGATTCGCGCTGTTGTCCTCTATGTCTGCTCTCCTAACCTCGATCTCCCTGGAGATCAACCATCTCCATGATCAGGTGATACTGCCTAAGAATTATATTTGGATTTCTGATGGGACGGGGGTTCCTTGGCTAAAGCCACAACTCCATTGTCACACAATGGTAGGAACGAAGTTCATCTTATGAACTTATATATATCCAGACTGCCTCTTTGGTAGCATTCTTGGTAACGATGTATCTTGCCTTTAATCGTCTAATATGTCACGGTATCTAGCTTGGAACTCTTCCAACATACCATCCCTCCACTGAGGGTGAAGACAATGCCTTCGACTGACATTCAGTCGTCCTTATCACCCTGGAACCTTTCCAGTGATTCTCCCCAGGATCGATTGATACCATCTCACTACAACTAGTGAGTATCCTAACATCCATTTAGATCTATCTCATGGATCCAAAACCCAGGATTTAGGAGGTATCACTATGATCCTATATGGAGAATCCTTGTGATAATCGGAGATTGACCGAGCGTAGCATAGGAAACTCCTTCCCTATCAAGAGTATGTCATCCACGTACTCTACGAGGATCACCACCATACTCTCTACTATCTTTTCGTATATACAAGGTTCATCTACCATTTTGATGAAGTCAAACTCTTTGACTACCACATCAAAACAGATGTTCCAACTCCGCGATGCCTGTTTTATCATATAAAACATCTTGCACACGTTTCCGCTGCTCCCACTGTCTACGAAGCCCTCTGGCTGTGTACTTATAGACGCTCTTTTCTAAATCATCATTTAGAAAAGCAGTCAGGACACCCAACCACCAGATATCGTAGTTATGGTATGTAGCCGTAGCAAGTAGGATCTGGATGGACTTAAGCATAGCTCCTTAGAAAAGGTTTCATCATAATCCATACCTGGTCTATGATGCAAACCTTTAACAAGTCTAGCTTTGAAAGTCTCAACTTTTCCATGTACACCAAGTAATCTTCTCAAGATATACTTGCTCCTGATGGGGATTTAACCCTTCAGATAAAGCAACCAAAGTCCATACTTTGTTGGTGTATAAGGATTCCATCTCAGATCGATAAGCATCCAGCCATTCTTACAGAGTCCTACTCCTGATGGCCTGCTCGAAACTAGTTGGGTCATCATCTCATGATGCAATCCTCGCTCCCACTGTCATATAGAAACCGAAGTATCTCTCAGGTGGGTTAGGAACCCTACTAGATCGGCGGAGAGGCTGAGGTTCGTTGGTAACTATTGAATCCTTTGGTTCTACCAAATCATCAGCTACAGTTTGTATAGCTGGAACCATTCCTGTTGTACATAACAGACCTTGCCTCGAGCTTGTCCGGATTTTGCTTTTAGACATAGGCCGGACAACCCCAAATCTTAACAAACTTAAGATATGGGCTCTTCCCTTTCATATCACATATGAAGTGGTAGACAACTGATTTGATTTGAACCCTATTAAATAGGTATGCAGCTTCTCAAGTGCATAACTCCCAAAAGAAAATAGGATACTCAGTAGTACTCATCATAGAGCACACCATATCACATAAGGTGTTGTTGCTCCGCCCCGATATACCATCGTCCTATGGTGTATACGGAGGAGTAATGCTGAGAGAGAATCTCATTCTCCTTTAGAATAGTCCAGGAATTCCGTGCTCAAGTATTCTCCTCCTTGATCTCATCAAAGGACATAATACTTAAACCCGTATTTTGGTTCTCTACTTCTAACTTATATTCTGTGAATATCTCAAAAGGTTCGGACTTGTGTTTCAACTGGAACACATGTCTGAATCTTGAGAGATTATCAGAGAACGTAATGAAGTACAAGAACCGATCTTGGCATGTGTAGACAGGGGACTTTCATACATCAGCATGTATCAATCCCAAAAGTTCACTAACTCTTTCTCTGTTTCCAACAAACAGAGCTGTGATCATCTTATCTTTGTGACATGACCGGCAAGTTTCACAAGATGTAAATTCAAACTAATTTAAATATGCATCTATATGTAACTTAGCTAGTCGGGTCGCATTGATATGACCTAGTCTACAATGCCTCAAGAAGGATTCATTCATTTCTGAACTATTCCTCTTGTGTATGTTCCTTATACTAAGAACTGTAGTTTGATTTAGAACATCAATGCTTTTAGATAACGTGCCTGAACCGATCAACTATTTATATAGGAAATGTTCAAAACATTATCCAACAATACCAAATTATATCCTTTCTTTACTAATAAAGAGACTGATATGATTTTGTATATCAGGTTCGGTATCTAATAACATTCGTTCAGAATCAATGTATTCTGGTAATACAGGGTGACAGTGACCAACAGACTTGGCTGCAACACTTGCACCGTTTTCTGCCTCATGAAACTTATCACCCGTTCTCAGTTCTCTACCTATCTGTAGCCTATGTAACAGATTACATATGCGGGATCCTGATCCGGTATCTCATACCCAGGACGTAAAGGATAATGAGAAACAGTTCTGTGTAATGAACACACCCGAAGATGATGCATCAACATGCACTTTCTTCGTTTGGGCGGCACGGGAAATCTGGTATTCCCCAATTTCCTGCTCTGTCTTATAACAATTATAAGTTGGAGCGGGACCAACGTTCCCCAGCTCAGTATAACAAGTGGGTTCGGTCAATATATCCGTTTTATTATCTTGATTAAGGCGTGATATGGTCGCTATCTGGAGAGAGAGAGAAGAAAACACTCAGCGTATGCTCTTGCAAGATTAGATTGGTTATCTAATATATCTAATCAGGATGTCTCCCACTGTTTTAGTCAAATATTCCTTCAAACCCTAAAAGGAAAGACTAGCCGGGATTAATTACGCGCTACAAGTTCGCCAATCTTTCAGCCAGGCCAGTGTCGGTAATTTGAGGGAGGTCCCCCGTGCTTTCGCACGAACCTAATTACAGTAAACCTCGTTTTCCCAGAGCCGTAACCCCGTTAACACCTTTCTAGACACCTACTTGATCGGCTAATTGTAATGTGTAAAACTCTCCCAGGAGTAACTCTTACTCGCAGCGGGTATCGGGATCCAACTATCTTATAGAATGTGTGCAATCTCATTGCAAATTTCAACACTTGAAATTCCCAATAATATTTTACCCCTAGCGTCCCATGACCTTGACGGAGGCCAAACTCTCATAGTCCGCTAGTCAAGTTCAACCCGTTCAGTTCTTGATTAATTAGACCCACCCACATGACCCTTAACTAAGGTCAACAAAGTCATATGACTGTCCTAACTAATCGCATCATATGCTATATAGGAAGACATCACTTAGCTACCGCACACTGTGCCTTAACTATGGTCAACAAACACAGCACGAATACTAAGTACTCTACTTCCTAAAATGACGGAGGGTTACGACGGGTTTTTCAGAAAACCCTTTACGTAATGAACTTGATATCGTTGTAGAATCGAGTGATTTTAAATGGAGTGTTTTTGAGGCTTTTCTAGTTTTGCTAAAGGAGTCACTCCCGGTGAAGGGATCGTCGGTCCTTTCCTCGTCGAATGAGGTGCGGGATATATCATATATATCGCTGTGCAAAGAAGAAACTATAGAAGCAATCAAAAGACAAACCGAGTTTGTAGCATCTGCCAGTTATTGCTAAAGGAGTCACTCCCGGTGAAGGGATCTCGGTCCTTTCCTTATCGAATAAGGTGCTGGATGTTCTACAAGGAACACCGCTATGCAAAGCAAGAACTGTAGCTACCAGTTTTTATAAACAAGTTTCTACAACATCTTAGGTTTATTTTATTTCATTAATCTCATTAATGAAGTCCCATTTTATTATGCTTCACAAGCATCTCTTTTGAAACGAAATCTGCAATATAACATATATCTCATATATATAATATAAACATTCGTCTCAGGCAGTAATATGATCTCATCACAGAACATTGCAGCAGAATAACATATATGAAATATTGGATATACTAGGACGTCCGTGTTTTTCAATACGAGCCAGTATAAAACACGGATTCCACGGCCGCGATGAATAGCCAAACCCACATCCCCAGACCCTTACGAGAGCGGCAAGCAACACTGCCAATTCTAGGGTTAGGAGACCCGGTCTCGACTCCTCGAGATGGTCTCCCACTGGACCCTAGAACCCGGTTACTTGTGCTCCCCGCCTTGGGTCTACCTAATGCGGAAAAGTAAATAATATACAACGGTGACATCTTCCGCTACCTGGAAGTGCCCCAATAAAAGAATATTACATACAAATGAATTTTACATGAATGAAAAAGAAAAAACTCTCATCTCACATAAAACCCCCGGCTATTCAAACACGACGATCCAATATAACATATCACAGCAACACATAATATCTCATATCATCAACGTAAGCAAGTATGCGTATCCCGATTGTCGTTGATGTATAGCAACGAAGCCGGCAATACACCACATACTACGCTTACGGTCACAGAAAAGAAAGTGTAAAAGTACAACAGTTGGAATCCGCAACCTCCTTAGACATCGCATGCCTAACCAAATGAATTCCTTAGACATCGCATGCCTAACAATTATAAACCCCGCATTTTAGTCTCATTAACGAAAACTCTTTTCAATATCAAGTCGGGCAATTCAACAAGATTCCCGACGCCCTGATCGAATGCTCGTCGCAAACTTTAGTAGACGGCCGCACCCCCGATACCGTCGACGAAGTGCACCAAGGAGGAACGCCGCTACCGGGAGCACCCGAACGGATGCTTTCGGCGACGGGGTTCTCCTACAGTCACTTGGTCGGGGCTATGGAGTGAGGCTGTCTATTAAGTTTACCCGGCGAGTATCCGCGTACACTACGTGATTGCGACGGACTTTTGATCACATCAAAATTCCGTAGCAACCGATCAACTGAGACTAAACTACTATGTTTATAATATTCAAATCAGTTATCTCATAACTATTTGTGGATTCCAATTATTGTATCACATTCCAGATAAATAGAAAAAGTTAAACTTTCCGATCGAATCATCAAGCACCCAAGATTTCCCCAATATATCTCAACACTTGAAATCAGTTTAAAAACGTTCATCACATGCCACAGTACCAATGGTCCAGCCGTAGAAGGGTCAAGCCAACGCCTCACATGTGGCACGCCGTACTGCCACAAACCCTAAGGTTCAAAAGGCAGTTCAAGACGGTCACATAATCGAGTTAAGGTTTGTTGTCTTCTAGAGGGTCCATCACGTTACTTGCACGACTTAGAACATTCTTAAACACGAGGAAAAATCCAACTTTTGAAAAATTTTCCGACAGGGGAAAAAGTGAGTTATTGATATCCGTTCGAACTTTTTAACAGTTTCTAAAAATTATCCGGAAAGACACATAGACAAAATCTAATACTCCGATCGAAACATCGAATCCCCAAAATAACCTCAGAAAACTCAACTGTAGAATAAATATTAAAAATTCCCAGAAAATACAACAATAAAAATAAGAGTTACTGTTGGAAGCACGTGACAAGAATCGACTGTGTAGCCGCGGAAGCGCCGCATATGCAGGGGTGGGGCCGCGGATCCGCGCTACTTTTGTCGACTTGTGCTCACGTGCTTCACAGTAATTCTTATAATTACCTGCTGTAATTTTTGGATATTTTTAATGTGGAAAAAACCCAGTTTTTAGAAAATTTCCAGAGAGCAATTTTGAGTTTTGGGTTTCGGGTTTTCCGGGTTCGATCGGACTTTAAACTTCGTCTAGACTTCGCCTAATGCTCTAGCTTGGCTCTGATACCACTGTAGGGTTGCTAGGCACGCGCACAAGGGTCTACGAGGCATCAACCATGCCCGAATAAAAAATTTAGCCGTGCCGAACAACCCGAATACGGAACTTTAAACTAGAGATTATGCAAAAAACAACATGCTAAATAATTTAACACTAAGTGAGAGGGATCACAACCTTTGTAGATCCGGTCCTTCACTTCATATGCTCCGTGTTGTGGTCCCTTCGCTGCGATCATCGGGTTCCGGACTCTCGAGAGGTTCCACGAAGAGAAAGACGCAACCTTTGCTTCCGATCTTCGATACTAAGATGATCTACCTCGAAGTTTCTTTAACACAAGCTAACACTCATGAAATGATGTGAACACCCTCATCTAAATGGCAAGGGAAGATGAGGATGATGAAGTAGGATTTTTTGCTCTATTTATTTATCTTTTTCTCACAATTATTCATCACCTTTGAAAAATCAAGCAAGCTTTTTCATGGAAGAATGAAGGAGGAAGAAGAAGATCAATCATTTGTGATGAATAGAAAGAATAATATGATAGATTATGCAACAATGGTTCACTTAACCATTGTAGAGAATAGACTAGGGTTAGGGTTTGGGTTTGGTTAAAGCATGAGTCATGAACAAATATCTTTCACAAAACAAAATAAAACCTTCTAGAAACTTTTAGAAAGTTTAACCCTAATCCAAACCCTAATCATGTTTAATCTCCACTAAACAAGTTGCATTATTTATCATATCATGTTACAATATTATATATCACATATATAATATTTATCGTAACAAAATAAAATAATACAATTAACATATATCGCATATATATCAATGTATTACCCGAGTGAGAAAAAGAATCTTTTAGTGAGCAAATATTAGTTAATGCAATTTAATATATCACATATATTATTATACATTAAATTATCGAATCAACACTTGATCCGACAATCCGGCTATATCGCATATAACCGGCTAATATTTATCCGTACCGATTCATCGAATCAACACTTGATCCGATGACCCGGCAGATATCAAATATCGCGAGAATACAATGCGATATCACATACCGCATTATCCTCGGTCCCGCACATATCACATATGTGCTCCTACTTCGTTTTTCCTGAGTCAAGAAACCTCTGTGTAGGACTCTAAAGAATCGTCAATACGCCGGCAGTAGGTGATGATCATATCAAACACCCACAAGCTGCAAGCGGTCAGCTAAACGTAACAGCTACCCAGGTATTGAGCGCTCAGAAGATCAACAAGCAAGCCTGTAACTTCTCCTGCGAATCCAAACAGTAACACTCCCGTACAGTCCGGTCTCGTCGTCTGATATGTCGCATATCTCGCCTAGGGGTGGTAAACGTCAGACCCCAGTAGCTCGATAAGTCGTGTCGATTTGAGGTCTATAACAGTTCGAGAAACTACCGATAACACTTACCAGTAAATCTCAGCAACCCTGGCCAGGGATTTCCGGTTATAGCCAATCGAACACAGCACAACATCAACTCCCTATACCGAGAGAGACGAATCCCCTCCTATCGCTCATTGCCTCCATATGATTCGGGACTGTACCCAAAAGCCACCTTTTTGCACGCCCTCTTGGACGTGGTATGATGGAAATCAAAGCACAGTGGGAACCACACAAGACTCTATGACGATCTCGGGTCAACAGACTACTCTGTACCAGTGTCACCGGAGAACTGCCATCTGACGTATGGTATAATACCATCTGGGAGTTCTCGGCGAGTCCGTCCAGTGTACCCAGTCTCCACTGAGCACCCGTACACCATCCTTGATGTCAAACACCGATGGATATGGGATCATCCATCGCCCATCATATGGGTCAAGATGCGTATACGCTAGTCTACTCAGGTGCATCGATGCCCTGTCCCGATACACCCTCGACTAGGAACAGTTATAGGATGTACTCGCCGACTACCGTGGCCCCACTAGTATGATCTCATCATAGTCCCAGTAGTCGAGTACATATCCTAAGGGCTTTATCAACATGTAACATAGAGACAATCAGAGTACATGTTAAGATAAAGTACAACCAGATAGCATACTATCATGTCGAGCAAGAAAGTCCTCCTTATATATGTCCTAGTATCCACTACAATATACATCATATGTACAGTAATGGCCTCTAGGGCATACATATAACTAACACCGGGAGAGGTAACGTGGACTTATAGTGGTATCAGAGCCTAGTTAAACACTATCTAACATGTTAGCAAAGTAACTAGAAATTCGATCGGAGAAAAAGTCCCGAAATACGCCCGGAACAAAAACTTTCTGTTGATTTTTAAACTGCTGTAAAAATTATTTGACATATAACAAAAATCGACTCAGGGTTTTTATAGTATACTGCAGAAAAACGATCCACAGAACCGACCAACTCACCGCGGATCCACGGTCGAGTTGACTCGGCCGTGGATCGGTTTCACTGCAGTATACTTTATGGGGTATTTTGGGATTTTTGGCGTATGTTTTTTCAGCCCAGATTTTACAGAAAGCAAAATTTGTTTTTGGGGCTTAAAAACCGTATTTTGATCGAGTTTCTAAAGACTAAAGCTAACGGGTTTATATCTGTGATGTGTTATATGTATTGAACGTCTACTAATCGCTATACGTCGATTAGTGGGGGTTATACATATCTGTGATCTGTAATGTTGATGGTATGTGTATATGAATTCATTGGATTGTCGCGGATGAATAGCCGGGGGGTTGTGAGATAAGAGTTTTTTCTTTTTCTTTCAATTCATGTAAATTTGTAATTGATGTAATATTATTTTTGGCCACACAACCGGGGTGAGGTTGTAGCCGTCATTGTATAATTTCTTTTACTGTTTTTGCTCCTAGGATAGACCCAAGGTGGGGTGCACAAACTACCGGGTATCTCGAAGTGCCGAGTGGCCTACTCACGTCGTTGTGGGAGGTTGCTCCGCTTCGAATATTTGGTTGGTAGTTTTCCGCACCCGTAGGGGTCTAGGGTGGGGTATTGGCTATTCATCGCGACCGTATAATCCGCTTTTCGTTACAGGCTCGTACGAATTGCGGATTCCTAGTATATCCAATGTGTTCATCTGTGATCTGGAATGGCTATCATTGCAATATATCTATATATGATATTATTTAGGCGTTGCTTATGTTTTGCATCCGCGCTAGTCCAGCCCCCGCTCTGTCGTTAGTTAAGTAACCTAACGGGTAATGACGGGGCCCCGTGGCGAATGCGGATGGCATAAGCGTATGTCATATTTTGGTTGTTTTCTGCAATGGTAGGATTAATTGATGGGACGCATTAAAATTAATGTAAGAAAAGTAAACCAAGTAAAAGTCGTTGGAACACTTTCAAAACCACTCGGTTTCTTTTCAAAAAAATAACTTTTAAACGCGGAGCTTAAGCCACTCCTTTTAAAAGCTATCTCGTTCCTTCGATTATATCAAGTTCACTACGTTCACGGTTTCGCCAAAACCATTCGTAGCCCTCCGTCGTTTCACATGAATGGTCAATAAGTATTCAAGCTATGCTTGTTGGCCAAAGTCAAGGCATAGTGATTGGTAGGTATTGGGTATTCATGTGCAGCATAGATAGATGTGTTGGTTTGGGGCAGTCGTTCTACCTTGTTGCCAAAAGTCAAGGGTATGTGCGGATGGGCTCAAATTAACCTGGAGTATGATGGGTAGGACTTGACATGTGACTTATGATTTGTTGGCCAAAGTCAAGGTCATAAGAGCATGGGGCAAAAATCCACATCGGGAGTTTCAAAAGAACTGAAACCTGCTAGCGTTGCATACCATTTGGAGTGTGATGATTCTGGTAGGATTCCTTCAGTTTTGTCATGCAATGATATTTGGATCCCGATCCTACTGTGAGTATATGATACTCCTCGGGAAATTTCTCACTTAACGATCAATGTTATAAACCAAGTAGGTGTCTAGAAAGGTGTTAGCGGGGCTACGCCCCCAGGGAAAAGAGGTTATTTAATTAAGTAACTTCGCGAAAGCGTTGGAAAACCTCCCTCGAAGTACCGACACCAGCCTGGCCGAACGGTTAAGCAAGTATTGTACGGTGAGATTGATCCTGACTAATTCTTCCTTTTTGGTTTGAGGAGGGATTCGAGAGACAGTGGGAGCCATCCTGTTTAGACAAATTAAAAACCACTCTAAACTTGCAAGAGCATCATGCTAAAGTGTTTCTTCTCTCTCTCTCCTAATTGCAGCGACCAAACATCATGACCGGACTTAAGTTACTACTAGATAAAAACATATTGACAGGGCCAAACTACAAATATTGGCTCAGGAATGTTAAAATGGCAATCACTTATGACAAGTTGGGGTATCTCCTTACCACCAAAACTCCCCCTGTCCCAGGTCCTAAAACCAGCGTCGCGGATAGGGAAATCCATAAGACCTGGTAAAACGATTGCGCGAAGGCCAAGTGCCTCGTGCCTGCCTCTATGGACAATGAACATCAGAGGAGGCACAAGAATATGGACCTCGAATCCATATTTCTCCATACAAAAGAACTGTATGGAGAGCAATCTCGTATCGCCAGATACGAAGTGTCGAAAAAGCTGTTTTCGGCAAAGTTGGCCGTCGGATCATCGGTAGCGGAACACGTGCTTAAGATGATTGGCTTCATAGAGGAGCTCGCGGACCATGGGACCACGTTGGAGAATGAGCTCTATACGGACTTGATTCTTCAGTCCCTTCCTTCCACTTACGCCCAGTTCATCCTGAATTTTAACTTGCAAGAAAAGGAAGTTGAACTTTCAGAGCTTCTCAACATGCTGAGGAGTGCAGAGGGCACCCTACAGAAAGGTAGGGAAACATCCACTTTGTTTGTAGGAGGATCTTCCTCTTTTAGGTCCATGGCGAAAGCGAAGGGAAAGAAGAAGAAAGCCCCCGCCAAACTGTTCAGTCGATAAAACTGCACATTTGCAGTACATTTTTCCTACCATTTTTATATTAAAAAAGGACTTTATTATAATATATTATACATATGAGGGTTTATGTGTAAAAACATTATTTTCCATGTGTTAATATATTTTAATTATCATTTGGTAGGAAAATGTATGCAAATAATATTATTGATCTAATCCTGGTAGAACAAAGTCTACTAAAATCTTATTTGAGTTGTTGTGCAGATTATTTCCAAGTTGTTATGAAGGATTTAACAAACAAATCAATTTGTTGAAGAAAACTTGCCAAATTAAAAAGCAAACTTGGAGACCAAGTCTGGAAGCAACAGAGAAAAGATTTTCAGATTCTGAAGATGCCTAGGATTGCCACATGTCACCAGATGAAAGCCCAAGAAAAATAAGCAATTGATCACATCCCTTGAGCGCGGATCCGCGGCCAATCACACCTTTGGGCCGCGGATCCGCCGCAATAATGATGAGTTGGAAGGCAATATTTTGGGAGATTGACAACTGCTGAATTTTACCAACTTCTCAACAATAAGATTCTGGGTTTGCACTATATAAAGGCACCGAGAGCCTCTTGGAAAAGCCATCAAGCCGAAGAGATCACGAAGTCCAAGACGGCTCATGCATCCAGGCTGATCATCAACGGTTCATCTACCTCCTTGGAAGAGATCGAGAAGCAAACTAGGTTTTTGTAATCATTTTCTAAGGAATCAAAGTGTACTTGATCTTGTTGATTAATAAAGGTAGTTATTTTATTTAATTCTTTTTGCAAACTACAAACACACTTTTTCGTAACAATCAAATGGCGCCGTTGCCGGGGATCGAACCCGGGTCACCCGTGTGACAGGAGGGAATACTCACCACTATACTACAACGACCGTGATGGACGACACTCCATCTAATTATAACACCACGCCGCCACCTCCCGCAGGTGAGCAGAATCCACCGCGCATCTTTCTCCAAGAGAGATGCTATCCTATTCGTGGTCCTCTTCCTACTTGTCTATCTCTTCCACCACCTAACGGGGATAATTTTGAAATTAAACCCCACTACATCAATCTGCTGCCCAAATTTCACGGGCTTGAGTCGGAAGACGCGTACGTTTTCATCACCAAATTTGAAAACGTATGCGCAATGTTGGGTACTTCACAATTGACCTTAGATGCTATGCGCTTACGTCTTCTCCGATTCACACTGTGCGACTTGGCAGAAAAATGGCTTTATAATACTGCCACACATTCTATCGCTAATTGGGATGAATTTGTCGTAGCATTTCTTAAGAAGTTTTACCCAAATCATAAGACTGTACATGTTAGGAGCGAGATCAACCAGTTCACCCAGCTTCCCAATGAACCATTTTGGAAGTGCTTTGAACGTTTCAAAGATCTGCTTGTCCAATGCCCCCATCACGGAATACAAAGATGGGATTTATGTCGGATTATATATGAGGGCATTAATCCAGCGACAAAGCAGATGCTTGAAACAATGTGTCAATGCAATTTCATGTCTAAAGATGACGGTGAAGCATGGAAATATCTGGAAGACCTTGCTGAACACACGTTGCTGTGGGAAAGCGTAAGACCACCTTCAACTAAGGGAGGTATTCATCAGCTCGACGTTTCTATCGCAGTAAAAGCCGAAATGGCAGCGATTCAGAAGAAACTCGATGCTATTGAAAACAAGTTCTCAACATTCTCCCTAAATCAGGTCACGCTTCCTAAGACTGTCTGTGGTTGCTGTTCGGATCCTTCACACTTAACGGAAGAATGTCCTATGAATGCATCGTTTCAAGCTAATGCTGCTTTTCAGCAGCGACCTAGAAACGACCCTTATTCTTCCACGTACAATCTAGGATGGAGGAATCATCCTAACTTTGCTTGGAATCAAAACCAACAAACTAATTATCAAAGACCTCCTCCACAGCAACCACAACCACAGAATCAGCCCCCCTTTCAGTCACAAAATTTCCAAAATCCGGCCAACATTTCTACACCACAAGTGGCCGGTACTGACAACTCACTTGCACAAACTTTGGATATGTTCATGAAACAATCCATGCAAAATTCGGCTGAGATAAGGTCTTCTATTGATACCCTAACGAAAAACTTCTCTTCCCATGGTGAGAGTATTAAATCAATAGAAAACCAAATTGCACAGTTAAACGCCGCAATGAGTGCGAGAGAGAAAGGGAAACTCCCATCTCAACCCCTACCGAATCCTGGCCATTCACAAAGTCATAATGTGAATGCCATTACTACGTTGAGATCGGGGAGAGTGCTGAATAACCAAGTGGGTGAGCAATTTGATGATAGTGACACATTTGATACCCCTTCTTCTTCTTCTTCTTCCCCTAATTCGTCTAGTCTCCCACCTTCATCCGAGCCTATTCTCCGTTTTCCCCAAGGCTCGAACCCTTTGCCCATTTCGCCAAATCTATCTAAGTCGATTCCCACTTCTGTTTTAGGATCGAATCCATCCCCACAGTCTTCTCCACAAACGTTGGACCCAAAACTTATTGATCAAGCACCTTATGCAAACAGGTTGAGGGGCAACAGACCAAGTCCACAAATGGAGAAGATTGTGGAAATTTTTAAGCAAGTTAACATAAACATTCCTCTCCTAGATGCTATTCAACAAGTTCCGTCATATGCGAAAATCTTAAAGGACTTGTGCACTAGGAAGCGAAAAGTTCAAGTACCTAAAAAAGTTTTCCTTGCGAGTAATGTGAGCACTGCTTTTACACAACAACTACCCAAGAAACGAAAGGATCCCGGAAGTCCTCAATTTCAATTTCTATTGGGGGTAAAAATATTAATCGTGCTCTACTCGATCTAGGTGCCAGTGTTAACTTGCTTCCGTATTCTGTGTATGAGCAATTAGGGATCGGAGAGTTAAAGCCGGTGCATTGCACTCTTCAGATGGCCGATCGATCTATCACCCAACCTAGGGGTGAGCTAGAGGATGTGTTAATCAAAGTCGGGGAATTCATATTCCCTGTGGACTTTATCGTTATAGATACACAACCTGTAGCAAACCCACGCAATCAAATCCCGGTGATACTCGGTCGACCCTTTTTGGCCACTTCCAACGCAGTAATTAATTGTAGAAATGGCTCTATGACCCTATCCTTTGGAAAGAAGTCAATTGAGCTTAATATTTACAAGTTGGGAAGTTAACCCTCCGAACCCTATGCTCATGTGTGTTCTGTCGAATTAATGGATGTCGACAGCAGCGAATTTGATCAACCTCATGATACAGACTCTTTTCATATGTTGTTGTTTGACCCAACCATTTACTCTTCCACCGAGTTGTCCGGGTCAACATCTAATGAGAAACCTTTTATAGTGTCTGACGATCACCCCATTTTTTCTGATGACATTATTTTTCGGGGTATCGATGAAAGCTTTGAGCAAATTTTCGCTAATGAACTCGCATTTTTACAAGACACGGGTGTTGAGATGAATCAACTCCTCGATGAAGAAATTGGACCTCCACCCCTTCTTTTGGACAATCATGATAATGCGAGTAATCCATCATTACTATCACTGTGTCGTCTCTCCAAATTGAGACGCAATCTTTTTCCATTACACCTCTTGTCACCTCCCCACTTCTTCACTTCCATAGGTGACATGTTCTTCCACCAACCTTGGTGCTTCATCGATAAAATTTTTGAATGGTTGGTGTTGAATTTTGGTCTTTGTAAGGCTTTACTTTGACCAATAACCTTGACCCCCTCGTGTGATTTAAAAAAAAAAGATTAAAATTGTTTAACTCAAGTTTGGGGGGTGGTATATTTTGGCTCTTGAAAGAAAATGATTTTTACAAAATTGTGAGCCTAAAATAAGTTTGGGGGAGGATTTTCACTTTCATATATTCTTGCCCCCATTAATAATTTCCTCCCAATTCTACAGGTTTTTGAGCTTAACGGATGACATCAGTGAGGACACTACTGTAAACAGGTTTGGGGTAGGTTTGTGCTTATTTACGCATCAATTTGCATTATACTTTGCATAAGCACAACATTTTTGAAAATTTTAAAAAAAAAAAATTCTTTTATAACAAAAGAGTAGAAAGTGAAAAATTACATCCAAAAGATAGAAATAATTTAAGAAAACCAAGAAAATTAGAAGTTTTCTTACACGAACTAGTAATAAGTAGTTATGAGCTGTTGTCCCAAGGGTTAGTAAGATGAAGAAAGTCACTAATCTGAGGATAAAAATAAGTCTGAAAAATAGTTTCTATTCTGGAAGCCAAACATTTGAATGTTGATACCCTACAATATGCACCTACACACGTCTTGAAACTCGGGATAGTAGAGGATACCTTGAAATGCTCTTGTCTAAAAGCCAAAGTATTAAGGGAAAAAAATGATGAAGAAAATATAAAAATGGTGAAAAGAAAAATGAACACTGGTTTTGTTATCGCCAAGGCAGCAATAAAAAAATATAGCGAGGGTGCCTCTTCACCTAGTGCCCTACGGCCAACTGGTCTGGGAGTCACTGCTAAGCCTTAGGTGGTGCAAGACGAGGAAAATATTATCACCAAATCTGCAAACACATGAGTAATCGGTCGGTTAGTACCTCAAGAAGTATTAACGGTCGCATGAAAATGTGTGAGCAGTTCTAAGTATTCATCAAATTAAAAAGTACTAAGGTAGATGGACAAGAGTATGATAGCTTGAATTGAATTCTCTGAGTGTAGGGATGACCATTTCACACATGTAGGGGTATATGATCAATGTTTGGATGAAAGGTAGGAATGAAGAATAAAGACGATGTTTTATTGAGGGATGATGTGATTTCTAACATTTTTTCATGACTATTAAGATAGGGCTCATAACAACTAAAAAGCTAGTGTAGTTGGAAACTCTTCTTTTCAAGGCCTTTCTTTTATGGTTCTTATCTTTATATGTAAATTTCACCATCTTTCTTTTGTTTTTGGATTTTGTGGGTGTAATCCGCTGAAAACCCTCAGGAGACAACACTCCTCCTACTAGGGATACCTAGAGGTTTAACGGCTTGTTGCACGTGCTCAGTGCAATCGTGTTTGCCTACGAAAGTGTGCTTAGTTTTCTCCTTTCTTTTTCCTCCTCTTAAATAAACTAGTTTGCTCGGGACGATCAAAGATAAGTTTGGGGGTATTTGTTCAGTCGATAAAACTGCACATTTGTAGTACATTTTTCCTACCATTTTTATATTAAAAAAGAACTTTATTATAATATATTATACATATGAGGGTTTATGTGTAAAAACATTATTTTCCATGTGTTAATATATTTTAATTATCATTTGGTAGGAAAATGTATGCAAATAATATTATTGATCTAATCCTAGTAGAACAAAGTCTACTAAAATCTTATTTGAGTTGTTGTGCAGATTATTTCCAAGTTGTTATGAAGGATTTAACAAACAAATCAATTTGTTGAAGAAAACTTGCCAAATTAAAAAGCAAACTTGGAGACCAAGTCTGGAAGCAACAGAGAAAAGATTTTCAGATTCTGAAGATGCCTAGGATTGCCACATGTCACCAGATGAAAGCCCAAGAAAAATAAGCAATTGATCACATCCCTTGAGCGCGGATCCGCGGCCAATCACACCTTTGGGCCGCGGATCCGCCGCAATAATGATGAGTTGGAAGGCAATATTTTGGGAGATTGACAACTGCTGAATTTTACCAACTTCTCAACAATAAGATTCTGGGTTTGCACTATATAAAGGCACCGAGAACCTCTTGGAAAAGCCATCAAGCCGAAGAGATCACGAAGTCCAAGACGGCTCACGCATCCAGGCTGATCATCAACGGTTCATCTACCTCCTTGGAAGAGATCGAGAAGCAAACTAGGTTTTTGTAATCATTTTCTAAGGAATCAAAGTGTACTTGATCTTGTTGATTAATAAAGGTAGTTCTTTTTCTTATTCTATTTCTTCGTAGTTTAATTATGCAATTTCTCTCCATCTCTTTTTCTCCTAACATGCGCGAGTAATTCTCCGCTTGTTAGGGTTCGTAGGATTAGGGTAGGTTAATGGGTGATGAAAATAATTAAACCCTTTTTAAGTCCTATAAAGTTTAGGAACTTTATCAAAATAATCATTAACATCCTAATCGGGCGCGCTAGCAATTCTTTGCTAGTTCCGACCGCGATTAGAGATTAGATTAATGATTGTTTTGGTAAAGGCTAGATATGAACGGAGTTCCGTGTCAAGATAAGGGTTACGAGTGGGATTCCTTTTCCCTCCAGAAACCCTAATCTACACGCATCACCGTCGTTCTAGTTCTAAATCTATTAATGGATAAAAAGGGTAACTTTTAATTAATCTTCCATAACTACTAAATCCTAACGAACCCTACAAGCCCTATTATTATATTATTTAAATCTCTAAAATAATCTAGATCTATATTTAACATTCTTGTTTAAAGTAGATCTAGAAACTTTTCACAAAATTCTTTATACCTCCTCTCTTTCTCAACACATCTAAAGTAAGAATAAAAGGTTCCACGTTTCCCAGAGGACGACCCGTACTCATCTTGGTCTAGCTACGCGCGACACCGTTATTGATTGCGGTTAACTACAAACACGATATTTCGTATCAATCACAAACCAAGGGGTGGTGTTAGTAAAGTGGATACGAAGGGAAAGGCAAAGGTAACAAAGATAGCGGGGAAGCTTATAGGGAAGGAAGAGTGCTTTTTGTGTCATAAGAGTGGGCACTGGAAGAAAGATTGCAGGGCTTGGAAAGCCAGAACACAGGATCTGAAGCAAGTTGCGTCTTCAGCTTCAGGTGTGTATGTTATTGAAAACTGTCTATCAATAAACTCTACTTTCTGGGTATTGGATACCAGATCAGGATCTTATATCTGTAATTCTTTGCAGGCGTTGAGAAAGCGTAGGTTTTTGAAGGCAGGTGAAATGACCCTCAAAGTAGCAAACGGAGCTAGCATGGATGCTAAGGCCGTGGGGGACTATCACCTGGGAATGTCAGATGTACATGTTTTGGTTTTACGTAATTGCTTTTTTGTACCCAACACAACTTGTAATATCATTTCTGTATCCTTAATATCTAAAGAAGGTTATGAATTTGCGTTTGTAAGTAATGTTGTAAACATTCACCTTAATCAAGTTCTGATTGGGTCAGGTACATTGAGCAATGGTATATACGTATTAAACCAACCACATATTTTCATTGTCCAGAATACATACAAAAGAAAGTCTCCGGAAACAAATCAGACTTTCTTATGGCATTGTAGACTGGGTCACATCAATGAGAGAAGGTTGACGAAGTTACATACAGAAGGATATTTGGATCCGTTCGAATATCAATCGTATGCCACTTGTCAATGTTGTCTCAAAGGAAAGATGACAAAGACTCCGTTCACTGGACATGGAGTAAGAGCGAGCGAGCTCTTGGGACTCGTACACAGTGACGTGTGCGTTCCAATGTCTACACATGCGCGAAGCGGTTATTCTTACTTAATCACTTTTACGGAAGACTTTTCAAGGTACGGATATGTCTTCTTAATGAAACATAAATCCAAAGCCTTTGGAAAATTCCAGGATTATAAGAATGAAGTAGAAAAACAAACCGGCAAAAGTATCAAGACACTGAGATCTGATCGAGGTGGTTAATACTTGAGTGCCGAGTTCCTGGATTACTTAAAAGAGAATGGAATTCTCTCTCAGCTTACTCCTCCATACACTCCACAACATAACGATGTATCGGAGAGATGTAACCGAACCCTATTGGATATGGTACGGTCCATGATGAGTAACGCTGAGTTACCGGGATCATTCTGGGGATATGCACTAGAATCAGCTGCATACCTTTTGAACCGAGTTCCAACTAAGACTGTGCCTACCACACCATATCAGATGTGGTGTGGGAAGAAACCCTATCTTAAGCACATTAAGACATGGGGATGTCCAGCTTTTGTCAAAAAGCAGTATGCGGACAAACTCGAGGCACGTTCAGTACAGTGCAAGTTTGTGGGATATCCAAAGATCTCCAAGGGATATTTCTTCTATTGCGAAGAGGAATAAAAGATTTTTGTTTCTCGTCATGCCCACTTCTTGGAAACTGAGTTTTTAGAAAATCGGATAAGTGGGAGCGCAATAGAACTGGAAGAAATTCCAGAACCACGAGCTATTACTAAAAGTTTAGTAGAACCAGAGGGTTTGAAAGATCATGACCTTCCTGCGCCGCTCCGCAGGAGTAGTAGGCAGTTTCATCCGCCCGAGAGATACTACGGTTTTCTCATAGACGGGGATAGAGAGGATTGCATCATTGATAATGATGAGCCGACTAGCTTCCAGCAGGCCATTCAGAGCGTTGACTCGGTAAAATGGCTGGATGCAACGCGGACCGAAATGGAGTCCATATACACCAACAAAGTATGGACGTTGGACGTTGCTCCAGATGGGGTAAAACCCGTAGGATGCAAGTGGATCTTCAAAAGGAAGATTGGTGTAGATGGAAAGGTTGAGACCTATAAAGCTAGACTGGTTGCAAAGGGTTTTCGTCAAAGACCTGGTTTGGACTATGATGAGACCTTTTCTCCAGTAGTTATGCTGAAATCCATTCGGATCCTTCTTGCCAATGCTGCCTTCCATGATTATGAGATTTGGCAGATGGACGTAATGACCGCTTTTCTAAATGAAAATTTAGAGAAGTGTGTTTATATGGACCAGCCAGATGGTTTCATTCAGAGTGGGAGCAGCGGAAAGGTGTGCAAGTTGCTTAAGTCCATCTACGGACTAAAGCAGGCATCGCGGAGTTAGAACATCTGTTTTGATGAGACGGTCAAAGAATTTGGCTTTATCAAAAATCCAGATGAACCATGCATCTATAGTAGATTTATAGCGAGAACTGTAGTATTCCTCGTTTTATACGTGGATGACATTCTCTTAATAGGAAATGATATTCCTATGCTACAATCTGTCAAAGGGTTCTTGTCACACAGGTTCTCCATGAAAGACCTGGGTGATGCCTCATACATTCTGGGGATCCGGATCTATCGTGACAGATCCAAGAGGATACTGGGACTCTCACAGTCCAGGTACATCGACACCATTATGAAAAGATTCAGTATGGAAGATTCCAAGCGCGGTAATCTACCGGCTTGTCACGGGATCACCCTTTCCAAAGAGATGTCTCCCAAGACTGATTTGGAAAGGGATCGCATGTCTATTATACCATACGCTTCTGTGGTAGGCTTATAAGCGATGTTGTGTACCAGACCAGATGTAGCTTATGCACTGAGTGTGGTAAGCCGGTATCAGTTGAACCCTGGGGAGAAACACTGGATTGCAGTAAAGAACATTCTCAAGTACCTGAGAAGGACTAAGGAGATGTTCTCGGTGTATGGCAGAAAAGACCTCCAGATCGAGGCCTTTGCTAACTCCAGCTTCCAGAGTGACAAGGATGATTCCAAGTCCATGTCGGGTTATGTCTTTACCATCAATGGAGGGGCGGTGTGTTGGAAGAGTTCCAAACAGGAAACCGTTGCTGACTCGATGATGGAAGCGGAATATATCGCTGCTGCAGATGCCGCAAAAGAAGCCGTCTGGATAAGGAAGTTCTTAACGGAACTACAGGTGGTTCCGTCCATTGTTGATCTAATACCGCTGTATTGCGACAACAACGGGGCTATAGCTTTAGCAAAAGAACCCAGGTCCCATCAGAAGTCCAGACACATCTTGAGGCGGTATCACCTGATCAGGGAGATCGTGGGTCGCCAGGAGATCGAGGTTCAGAGAGTTTCTACGGAAGATAACACTGCCGATCTACTCATAAAGGCCTTACCCCAGACTCAGTTCGAGCGGCTGATCGAGATGATAGGTCTTCGATACGCCAGTACATGGCCTTAGTGCAAGTGGGAGATTGTTAGTGTATATGCCGTAGAGGCCATTACTGTATCATACTAGTTTGTATATTACTTAATGGAAGCTTGGGATATTCATCTTGTATAGACAATCTTGCTCAATATAGTAGTATGCTACTTGGTTTGTTTCTACTTTAATGTGTACATGTGTTTTTTTTAGTATATCACCTATACACATTAGTGGAGCTCTTAGGATCTTTGCTTGATTACCAGCGTTATGATGGCACTCACACTAGTGGGGGCTGGGTAATCCACAAGCACATCCTTATGAAGGTCCCTAGTCGCAGGACTATCGAGACAGGGCATTGATACTCCGGAGTAGACTAGCGTATGCGCTTCTCATCCCAATGTGGGAGATGGTCTGTCCCACAGCCGTCAGTACGTCGTACTTGAGATAGTATGCGGGTGCTCGTTATGTTACGAGTACGCTGGACATGACTCGTTGGGAACTGTTGGTTGGTACTATACCTATCGTCAGTTATCAGTTCCCAGGTGACATGAGTACGGTTTAGTTCGCTGACTTGACACTGTCACTTCGCCTCGAGTGTGTTCCCACTGTACTTTGATTACTACCCTACCACGGCTCAAAGGAGTCGTGCAAACAGGTAGTACTTGGGTGCAGTCCCGAAGCACTTGGATGCAGTGACGGTTAGACAGGATTCGTCTCTCCCGGTATTGGGGGTTGACATCACGCTGTGTCTAGGAGAGCCATTACACAAGTAGTCCCTGTCCCGGGCAAGCGAGATATACTGGTAGGTTTCCAGTGTGAGCTCAGGGTGTTCTGGGCTACAATCCGACACGACTTGTACCGCTATTAGGGGACTGACGTTTACCGCCACCTAGGCCCGCCATGCAATGTTATCAGACGAACAGACCGAACTGTATGGAGATTGTCACATTCAGGCTCAGTAGGAGTTCAGATGGGTTTCACCTCGTCCGCCTTCTTGTCGGCATCTACCTGGGGACCGTTACGCACAGCTAGTGCCGCTTGCGGTCTATGGTTAAACCCACTGCCAGCGTAGTGTCGAGTTTTTAGAGTCCCACACAGAAATCTATTCGCCATTAGGAAAAAGAGTAGAGGTCGCATGGTTTTGCGACAGGTCGCATGGTTTTGCGACAGGGTTCGGTCACATCCGTGCACTTGTGCACGTTTAGTGTCCGGATAGATAACACTAGCGGGCTTTGGTTTAAGCCAGATCCTAGTGTACGTTTTGGGATTGGTTTTATCTCGTTTTTATTCGTGTTCATCGGAACGCTGATGCGGTTGTGTATGCACAGTTGACAGAGAGACAGAGGCAGAGGATTCTCATTGGGGTTGTTGACTGTTGACTGTTGACTATTGAACTTTTGCTAAACCCTAATGAGAATAAGAAATATGATTAACAATAATTTTATTTAAGTATTATAGTGACATGGTTGTTGAGGGGTTCACTTTGTTGACTTGTTGACTTTGTTGACCGGTTGACTAGGTTGGACTAGTTGACCATCATCATGACAATGGCTATCATTTCATGGCAAAGACTTTTGCTTGCTTGTTTCTTCTTGCAAAATGAGTGCATGAAATGATATGGCCATTTTGACTTGAACCATCACATAATACTTGATTACTATTATTTGTTATGATGGTTTTGGATTATAAAAGCTTGGATGGCAAAAGACTTTCTCATTCTCTCATTTGCTTTCTCTCTCTTGCTTGAGCTCTTCCTCTTGCTCTCTCTAGCTCAAGGCAACTCCCTCTCATGAGTTGTGAAACATTGCCTTAGAGATAAAAAAAAAACCCAAATCACTTCTCTACTCATCCTAGTTCATAAGGTTTAGCAAACCAAGTGTTCTAGTTTCTTCAAGTTCGAAGAAGAAGCCAAAGGTAGAAACTTTCAGGTGGATCCATCTTCGGCGCAAGGAGACGACGAGGTGAGGCCGATCCATACACCGCAAAGAGTTGAAGACGAAGGAGTTCAAGAAAGGTATAACCCCCTAACCGAGTAGGTAAATCTCAAGTTAGGTTGTTAGGTAGTTGTTTAACAAAGACCCGTATTTTGAGTCCATGTTACCACCTCTTGAAAAATCGTTTTTCATCATTTCCGCAAGCCCGTAAGTACCGGGAGAGGTAACGTGGAATTACAGTTTTAACGTCCATTTGCCAGATTTCATAGTCATGGAAGGCAGAAATGGCAAGTAGGATCCGAATGGATTTGAGCATAGCCATTGGAGAAAAAGTTTCGTCATAGTCCAAACCAGGTCTTTGACGAAAACCTTTTGCAACGAGTCAATCCTTATAGGTTTCCACCTGCCCATCTACACCAAGTTTCCTTTTGTAGATCCATTTGCATCCAACGGGTTTTACCCCAGGTGGAGCAATATCCAAGGTCTACACTTTATTGGTGTACATGGACTCCATTTCGGATTGCATTGCATCCAGCCACTTATCAGAGTCCCTACTGATAATGGCCTGCATGAAACTGGTAGGGTCATCTTCTTCCAAGATGCAATCTTCTCGATCCCCGTCTATGAGAAAACCGTAGTATCTCTCGGGCGGATGAGAAATCCTACCAGATCTGCTGAGTGGCTGAGGTTCGTTGGTTGTAACTGAATCTAGCGGTTCCTCCAAATCTTTAGTTAAAGTTTGTGTTTCTGGAATTTCATCTAGTTCTACCGTGCTGCCACTAACATTTTTAACAAGAAATTCTTTTTCCAAAAATTGTGGCATTCCTGGAAACAATTATCTTCTGTTCCTCTGCATGGTAGAATAGATACCCACTTGAATCTTTTGGGTATCCCACAAACTTACATAAACCTGCCCATGCCTAAAGTTTGTCTGGGTTCTGCTTTTTGACATAAGCTGGGCAACCCTAAATCATAATACGTTTAAGATACAAACTCTTACCACTCCATATTTCATACGGAGTCTTAGGCACGGATTTGGATGGAACTTGATTCAATAGATGTGTTGTTGTTAAAAGTGCATGTCCCCAGAATGAAAGAGGCAACTCAGCACTACTCATCATGGAGCGAACCATATCCAATAGGGTACGATTCCTCCGTTCCGATACACCGTTGTGCTGTGGTGTATAAGGAGGAGTGAGCTGAGAGAGAATACCATTCTCTTTTAAGTAATCTACGAATTCCCTGCTTAAGTACTCCCCTCCTCTATCTGATCGGAGGATCTTGATACTTTTGCTAGTCTGGTTCTCTACTTCGTTTCTGAATTCCTTGAATTTCTCAAAAGCTTCAGATTTATGTTTCATAAGATACACATATCCGAATCTATAGAGATCGTCAGTGAATGTGATGTAGCACGAGAACCCACCCCTTGCATGTATAGACATCGGACCACATACATCACTGTGTACGAGTTCCAAGAGCTCTGCTGCCCTTTCTCCATGTCCGGTGAACGGAGATTTGGTCATCTTTCCTTTGAGACAAGACCGACAAGTTTCATAAGATGAAAACTCGAACGTATTCAAGACTCCATCTTTATGCAACTTACTTAGTCTTTTCTCTCCGATATGACCAAGTCTACAATGCCATAAGTAGGATTCATTCGTATCTGAATCCTTCCTCTTGCGTGTGTTTTGTATATTGAGAACTGTATTCTGATTTAGAACGTAGATACCATTACACAGTGTAGCTTCTGCAACCAGTACCTTATGAAGGTAGATGTTCATGATATTTCTATCAAGAACAAAGTTATATCCATCTTTATCGAGTAAAGAAACTGATATGATGTTGCAAACCATGGAAGGTATATAGTAGCAATCGTTCAAAATCATAGTCTTGCCATTTGGCAACACTAGGTGATATTCACCGACGGCTGTAGCATTAACTTGTGCTCCGTTCGCTACTCTGAGCGACATATCACCAGGTACAACTCTCCTACTTTTTCTCAGTCTCTGCAATAAATTACTGATATGAGATCTTGATCCGGTATCAAGTACCCAGGAGGTAGGGCTGACGGTAAAGCGGTTCTCAATTATAAGAACACCTGAAGTAGATACAAAACCATGCTTCTTCTTCAACTGGGTATCCTTGGAATCCATACAATCCTCTTTCCCTTGCTCACACTTATGACTGTTGTCGTAAGTTAGAGCCGAACCAACGTTCCCCAGCCCCGAATAAGAATTCAGATCGGTCAAGCGATACATTTTATTATCTTGATTAGGGCGTGAAATGGCTGCTACCTGGAGAGAGAGAAAAGAAACACTCAGCGTGCGCTCTTGCAAGATTAGATTGGTTTATTGATTTATCTAATCAGGATGGCTCCCACTGTTTCCTCAAATTCTTCTTCAAACCCTAAAAGAAGAACTAGTCAGGATTAATCGCACGTCACAATACTTGCTTAACCTTTCAGCCAGGCTGGTGTTGGTACTTCGAGGGAGGTTTTCCAACGCTTTCGCGAAGTTCCTTAATTAAATAACCTCTTTTCCCTGGAGGCGTAGCCCCGCTAACACCATTCTAGACACCTACTTGGTTTATAGCATTGATTGTTAAGTGAAAAAAATCTCCCGAGAGTAATCCAACTCATCAGTGGGATCAGGATCCAACTATCATTGTGCGATGACCTAGATGGAATCCACTCTAGTCACCACACTCCAGAAGGTATGCTAAATCTGCAAGTTTCAGTTTCTTTAGAAACTCCCGATGTGGATTTTTACCCCTAGGACCCAGGTGATCTTGACGGAGTCAACAAATCAAAGAGTCCTAGTCAAGTTCAACCCGTCATTATCTGGATTGCATTAAACCCACCCGCATAACCCTTGACGGAGTCAACAAGGTCTTACGACTGTCCTAACCAATCCCATATACTTCTACAAACAAGCAGCACTCAGCTACCGTACACTACGCCTTGACGGAGTCAACAAACGCAGCACGAATACTAAGTGTTACTTGTAAGAAATGACGGAGGTCTACGGCTGGGTTTTTAGCAAAAAACCCTTTAACGGAATGAACTTGATATCGTTGAAGGAACCTGATAACCTTTTTTGAAAATATAGTGGCGAAGATTTTTGCTAAAGAGGTCACTCCTTGTGAAGGGATCTCGGCTCTTTCCTCGTCGAATGAGGTGCAGGATATTCCAAACTGAATACCTCGATGCAAAGCAAGAATAATCGACTATAGTGAAGTTATTACTCTGACGCAAACTTTTTGTCCAACGGGTCACTCCCGATGAAGAGATCTCGGCCCTTGCCTCGTCTACTGAGGTTCTGGGCATTCATAACCGAATACCTCTATGCAAAACAAAAGAGAACGTCCTTGCAATAACAGCTTTTTGAAAATTGTTCCAACAACGTCTTTTTGGTTTATTTTTCTTTTCATTAATTTAATGCGTCCAATCAGTTAATCCTACCATTCCAGAAAACAACGAAAATATGACGTACGCTTATGCCATCCGCATTCGCCACGGGGTCCCGTCATCACCCGTTAGGTTACTTAACTAACAACAGAGCGGGGGCTGGACTAGCGCGGATGCAAAACATAAGCAACGCCTAAATAGATATCATATAGATATATACACATTCGTCAGATGCAATGATTGCCATTCCAGATCACAGATGAACACATTGGATATACTAGGAATCCGCATTCCGTACGAGCCTGTAACGAAGAGAGGATTACATGGTCGCGATGAATAGCCAAAAACCCACCCTAGACCACTACGGGTGCGGCAAACTACCCGCCAAGTACCCGAAGCGAAGCAACCTCCCTCAACGCCGTGAGTAGGCCACTCGGCACTTCGAGGTACCCGGTAGTTTGTGCACCCCACCATGGGTCTATCCTAGGAGCGAAAACAGTAAAAGAAATTATACAATGACGGCTACAACCCCATCCCGGTTGTGCGGCCAAATAAATAATATTACATCAATTTACATATTACATGAATTGAAAGATAAATAAAACTCTCATCTCACAACCCCCGGCTATTCATCCGCGACAATCCAACGAATTCATATACACAAACCATCAACATTACAGATCACAGATATGCACAACCCCCACTAATCGACGTATAGCGATTAGCCGATGTTCAGTGCATATATCACATCACATATATAACCCATTAGCCAAAGTCTAGAGAAGTTCGATCAAAATACAGATTTGTTACCACCCCAAAAACAAATTTGTTCTCTGGAAAATCTGGGTAGAAACAACATATACTAAAAATCCCAAAACTTCCAAATAAGAACACCGCACAAAACCCGATCCACGGCCAAGTCAACTCGGCCGCAGTTCCGCGGCAGGAAGCATGTTCTTACCGCTGATCCGCGGCGCTTTGACCGAGTCACTGGATCGTTTTTGTTCTGTGTTTTTACAAAACCCTGAGCCGATTTTTCATGTATGTTAAATCATTTTTAGAGCAGTATAAAAAATCGGCAGAAACATGGTTTTTCCGGACGTGTTTTGCGATTTTTGTCCGATCGAAATTCTAGATACTTTGCTAACATGCTAGTTTGTGTTTAGCCAGGCTCTGATACCACTGTTTGGTCCACGTTACCCACCCCGGTTCTTTCGGGGAGGTAGAATAGGTAAAATGAAATTTTTTCCCTTAGCTAGGTAACATGGACCGTTTCATGAAGGATCGTTGCTAAACAAAACTAACAAAAATCTACAAGTTATAACTACTATGTAGAATGGTTATACCTAGTCTTGAACTCCTTCTCTTCTTGTTGTTCTCTTGAACTCCTTCTCTTCTTGTTTTTCTCCTCCTTGCTTGCTCCTTGTAGTAGTTTGAACGGCTCCTCCTTCTCGTCTCCTCATTGACGAAGATAGATCGACCCGAGGGCTTCGAACTTGAGCTCCTACCTCAACCTAGAGGTAACTAAGGTATTTGGTATGCTAAACCTAGTACCCTAGAATGAGTAGAGATGTGTTATGGTGGCTTTGTCTCAAAAACTTATGATTTCCAACACATGGAACACTTAAGCTTTGAGAGAGGAAGAAGAAGAGCTTTTGCAAAGAGAGAGAAAAGATATGATAGAATGAGAGCTCTCTCTTGCAACCATGCTCATATGAGAATAATAGATTAACAATAATAATCAAAAAGGAAAATGTGATGGTGAGTATGGAATGACCATTATCATTTCATAATAAATGCAATTTGCAAAGATCAAGAAATATCTTTGATATGAAATGATTATGGTCAAAATGTCAACAATGGTCAAAATGTCCACCATGGTCAAATGGTCAACCTAACCATCATACAACAATCCTTGATTATCATTATTGATCTTATTTATCATTCACATTAGGGTTTGGAAAAAGTCAACGGTCAATAAGTCAACCAAAGTCAAACGGTCAACAACCCTAATGAGAATCCTCTGCATCTGCCTCCATCAACAGAGCATACACACCCGCATCCACGTTC
The DNA here is from genome assembly GCA_030015575.1 of Agapanthus africanus. Lineage (NCBI taxonomy): Eukaryota > Viridiplantae > Streptophyta > Magnoliopsida > Asparagales > Amaryllidaceae > Agapanthus > Agapanthus africanus. The sequence goes on along the minus strand of CM057339.1, from coordinate 610,236,178 downwards.
CGAGGAACACGAATACAATGAGACAAAACCATTCCCAAAACCAATACCATTATCTGGCTTAAACCAAAGCCCACTAGTAATAACTGCCCGGTCACCATACATGCATAAGTGCGCGAGTGTGAACGAACCCTGTCGCAAAACCATGCGACCTCTACTCAGTTTTGCCCAAAGGCGAGTAACCCTCTATGTGGGACTCTAAAGACTCGACACTACGCTGGCAGTAGGGTTAACCACAGACCGCAAGCGGCACTAGCTGTACGTAACAGTCCCCATGTAGATGCCGATAAGAAGACTGATAAGGTGAATCCATCCGAACTCCTACTGATCCTGTATGTGACAATCTTCGTATAGTCCGGTCTATTCGTCTAAGAATATCGCATGGCGGGCCTAGGGGGCGGTAAACGTCAGTCCCTTACTAGCGGTACAAGTCGTGCCGGAGTGTAGCCCAGAACACCTGAGATAACACTGGAAACCTACCAGTCTATCTCGCTTGCCCTGGCCAGGGACTTTGTGTAATGGCTCTCCTAGACACAGCGCGATATCAACCCCCAATACCGGGAGAGACGAATCCTATCTAACCGTCAGTGCCTCCAAGTACTTCGGGACTGCACCCAACAACTACCTGTTTGCACGACTCAGTAGAGCCGTGGTAGGGTAGTAATCTAAGAACAGTGGGAACACACTCGAGGCGAAATGACAGTGTCAAGTCAGTGGACTAAGCTGTACTCATGTCATCTGGGAACTGTTAACTGACGATATGTATAATACCAACCAACAGTTCCCAACGAGTCCTGTCCAGTGTACTCGTAACCTAACGAGCACCTGCATACTATCTCCAGTACGACGTACTGATGGCTGTGGGACAGAACATCTCCCCCGCTGGGAAGAGAAGCGTATGCACTAGTCTACTCTGGAGTATCGATGCCCTGTCTCGATAATCCTACGACTAGAGACCAAAATAAGGATGCGCTTATAGACTACCCAGCCCCCACTAGTGTGATCGCCATCACAACGCCGATAGTCAAACAAAGATCCTAAGGGCTCTACCAATATGTTTTTAGCGATATGTTAAAAGAAACATATACACATATTAAGATAGAAACAAACCAAGTAGCATACTACTATATCGAGCAAGACTGTCGTAAAACCATATATGTATCCCAAGCCTCCAAAATGTATTATACAAACCAGTACTATACAATAATGGCCTCTAGGGCATACATATCTAACAAAACACGGATATACTGTGACTGCATAAATCCAATAATCCAATACTAGAATCTGGCTTAAACCAAAGCCCGCTAGTATAATCTGTCCGAATATCATACGTGCACAAGTACACGTATATGTCCGAACCCTTTCGTAAAACCGTACGACCACTATATCGTTTCGCCTGAAGCAGGGAAACTCTCTGTGTGGGTCTCTAAAGACTCGACACTACGCTGGCAGTGGGTTTAACCACAGGCCGCAAGCGGTACTAGCTGTACGTAACGGTCCCCAGGTAGATGTCGATAAGAAGGCCGATGAGGAAACCCATCCGACTCCTACTGAGCCTGATATGACAATCTCCATACAGTTCGGTCTGTTCGTCTAAGACTATTGCATATCGGGCCTAGGGGGAGGCAAGCATCAGTCCCCTAAAAGCGGTATAAGTCGTGTCGGAGTGAAGCCCATTACACCTTGAGAAACTACTGGAAAACCTACCAGTAAATCTCGCTTGCCCTGGCCAGGGACTTTGCGTAATAGCTCTCCAAACACAGTGCGATATCAACCCTCAATATCGCGAGAGACGAATCCTATCTAACCGCCACTGCCTCCAAGTGCTTCGGGACTGCACCCAACTGCTACCTGTTTGCACGACTCCTTTGATCCGTGGTAGGGTAGCAATCTAAGAACAGTGGGAATACACTCGAGACGAAGCAGCAGTGTCAAGTCAACGGACTATGGTGTACTCATGTCACCTGGGAACTGTTAACTGACGACGGGTATAATACCAATGAACAGTTCCCTGTGAGTCCTATCCGGTGTACCCATAACCCAACGAGCACCTGCACACTATCTCCAGTACAACGTACTAATGGCTGTGGGACAGACCATTTCCCCTGCTGGGATGAGAAGCATATACACTAGTCTACTCTAGAGTATCGATGCCCTGTCTCGATAATCCTACGACTACGGACCTGAAAAAGGATGTGCTTGTAGACTACCCAGCCCCCACTAGTGTGACTGCCATCACAACGCTGGTAGTTAAGAAAGATCCTATGGGCTCTATCAATATATATTCACGATATGCTAAAAGAAGCATATACACATTTTAAGATAGATATAAACCAAGTAGCATACTACTATGTTGAGCAAGACTGTTAATACAACTGTGTATATCCCAAGCTTCCATTAAGTAATATACAAACTAGTATGATACAATAATGGCCCCTAGGGCATATACACTAACAATCTCCCACTTGCACTAGGGCCATGTACTGGCGTATCGAAGACCTATTATCTCGAATAGCCTCTCGAACTGTGTCTGAGGTAAGGCCTTTGTGAATGGATCTGCCGTGTTCTCCTCTGTAGCAACTCTCCGGACCTCGATCTCCTGGCGATCTATGATTTCCCTGATCAGGTGATACCGCCTTAAGATGTGTCTGGATTTCTGATGGGACCTGGGTTCCTTCGCTAAAGCTATAGCACCGTTGTTGTCATAATACAGGGGTATTGGATCGACAATGGTTGGAACCACCTGAAGTTATGTTAGTAACTTCTTCATCCAGACTGCTTCTTTTATGGCATCCCAAGCAGCGATATACTCCGCTTCTATCGTCAAGTCAGCAACGGTGTCCTGCTTGGAACTCTTCCAGCACACCGCCCCTCCATTGAGGGTAAAGACATAACCTGACATCGACTTGGAGTCATCCTTGTCACTCTGGAAGCTGGAGTCAACAAAAGCCTCGATCTGGAGGTCTTTTCCGCCATAAACCAAGAACATATTCTTTGTCCTTCTCAGGTACTTGAGAATGTTCTTTACTGCTATGCAGTGCTTCTCCCCTGGGTCTGACTGATACCGGCTTACCACGCTCAGTGCGTAAGCTACATCTGGTCTGGTGCACAACATCACATACATTATAGATCCTACCGCAGAAGCGTTGGGTATAACTGACATGCGATCCCTTTCCAAATCAGTCTTGGGAGACATCTCTTTGGAGAGGGTGATTCCGTGACAAGCCGGTAAATTACGGCACTTTGAATCTTCCATACTGAATCTTTTCAGTATAGTGTTGATATACCTGGACTGCGAAAGTCCCAACATCCTCTTAGATCTATCACGATAGATCTGGATCCCCAGAATGTAAGAGGCATCACCCAGGTCTTTCATGGAGAACCTGTGTGACAAGAATCCTTTGACAGATTGTAGCATAGGAATGTTATTTCCTATCAAGAGAATGTCATCCATGTACAAGACGAGGAATATGACAGTTCATGCTACAATCTTATTATATATACTTGGTTCATCTGGATTTTTTATAAAGTCATATTCTTTGACCGTTTCATCAAAATAGACGTTCGAACTCCGCATTGCCTGCTTTAGTCCATTAATGGACTTAAGCAACTTGCACACTTTCCCGCTGCTCCCACTCTGATTGAAACTTTCTGGCTGATCCATATAGACGCACTCTTTTAAATTACCATTTAGAAAAGCCGTCTTTACGTCCATCTGCCAGATCTCATAATCATGGAAGGAAGCAATGGCAAGAAGGATCCGAATGGATTTGAGCATAGCCACTGGAGAAAAAGCTTCGTCATAGTCCAAACCAGGTCTTTGACGAAAACCCTTTGCAACAAGTCTAGCCTTATAGGTTTCCACCTGTCCATCTACACCAATCTTCTTCCTGAAGATCCACTTGCATCCTATAGGTTTTACCCCATCCGGAGCAAAGTCCAAAGTCCATACTTTGTTGGTGTACATGGACTCCATCTCGGTTCGCATTGCATCCAGCCATCTTTCTGAGTCGCCGCTCTGGATGTCCTGTTTGAAGCTAGTAGGTTCATCATTATAAATGACGTAATATTCTCTATCCCCGTCTATGAGAAAACCGTAGTATCTCTCAGGTGGATGAGACGGCCTACTACTCCTGCGGAGGGGTGAGGGAATGTCCTGTTCTTCTGGAACTTCTGGTTCTACCAAGCTTTCAGTAGTAGATTGTGGTTCTGGAATTTCTTCTCTTTCTATTGCGCTCCCACTTGTTTCCTTTTCTAAAAACTGCTGTTCTAGAAAATGGGCATTGCGAGAAACAAAAACCTTTTGTTCCTCTACGTAATAGAAAAAATACCCCTTGGTGTTCTTTGTGTAGGGTTCATAGGCACACTAATGAAGTCTCACAAGGCATCAAACATGGCTAATTCAAATTTTACGGGTGCCTACAAACCCTAATACGGATCGTTAACTAGATAAATAGGCGAAGCAAGCAAGTAAACGGAAATGTATCTAAAGGAAAGGGGCTACAACCTTTGTAGATCCGGTCCACCACGTCCTAAGCTCCGCGATGAGCTCCCTCCGCTGTCCAAAACGAATCCCAAACTCTAGCATCGGCTTCATCGAAGAATGGGCGGGCTTGATCGTCGGTTCAATGCCGAAGATGATCTACGTCGAGGTATCACAAGAACAAGCTCCAACTTCACCAAGCCTTGAAAACTTGTGAAGGAAACACCCAATACAACTTGACAAGAGGTAGAGGATGAAGAAATAGGAAGTGGGTAAACTTTAGATTTGGATTTCTCACTTGTTTTAGCTAGTTGCCATTGAAGAGGCAAGCTTTCTTCAAGTTGAAGAAGAAGAAGATGATAAAAAAAATATCATAAGTGTTATGTAAATGATAAATAAATCAATACTTATCATTTACTAACTCTTGGTTAGTTGTAGAGAATGGACCATGGTTAACTTTAATGGTTAGAGTTAAGGATGAGACAAGAATGGTGACTTGGTCAAAGTTTCAAGAAACTTCAACTAAAACTAAAACTAGCAACCATTCTTTTTCTCTTTATCCATTTCTTTTTCCAAAATAAACAAAAGAATAAATAAATGAATAAGTAAATAAAAAGAAAACCCTAATCATAAACTTAACCATGGTCTAATTCTTTATACTAACCCTAGCTTGCATGTATCATCAAACATGATACAATCATGTGCACAAAATATATCACATATACAATGTGTACAAACCAAGTGAGTAAATCCATTTAAAGTGAACCAATACTAGTTAATGCAAAGTAATATATCAAATATATAATTATACATTAAATCATTAAATCAACACTTGATTCAATGATCCGGTTATATCGCATATAACCGGCTAGTAACCAATGTATCGGCTTATCGAATCAATCCTTGATTCGATAACTAGGTTATATCGCATGCAACCATTCGACACATTTATCGCGAGAATGAAATACGGTATCACATACACGCATTATTCTCGGTCCCGCACATATCTCATATGCGCTCCTATTTCGTTTCGCTTGAGCCAGGAAACCTCTGTGTAGGACTCTAAAGACTCGTCAATACGCCGGCAGCGGATGATGATCATATCAAACACCCACAAGCCGCAAGCGGTCTGCTAAACGTAACGGCCACCCGGGTATTGAGATATCAGAAGATCGACGAGCAAGCCCGCTCACACTCCTGTGAATCCAACCAGTAACACTTACCGTACAGTCCGGTCTGTTCGTCTGATATGTCGCATATCTCGCCTAGGGGTGGTAAACGTCTGACCCGAGTAGCTCGATAAGTCATGCCGACTTGAGGTCCATAACATTCGTGAAACTACTGATAACTCTTACCAGTATATCACTGCAACCCTGGCCAGGGATTTCCTGTTATGGCCAGTCGAGCATAGCACAACATCAACCCCCAATACCGGGAGAGACGAATCCCCTCCTATCGCTCATTGCCTCCATGTGAATCGGGACTGTACCCAAAAACCACCTGTTTTCACAACTCAGTAGAGCCGTGGTAGGGTGGAAATCAAAGTACAGTGGGAGACACACAAGACTCTATGACGATCTCGGGTCAACAGACTAAGCTGTACCAGTGTCACCAGAGAACTGCCATCTGACGTGAGGTATAATACCATCTGGGAGTTCTCGGCAAGTCCGTTCAGTGTACACAGTCTCCACTGAGCACCCACATACCATCTTCGATGTCAAACACCAATGGATATGGGATCATCCATCGCCCATCGCATGGGTCGAGAAGATATGCGCTAGTCTACTCTGGAATATCGATGCCCCGTCTCGATATTCCCACGACTAGGAACAATGAAGGATGTACTCACTGACTACCCAGGCCCCACTAGTATGATCTGCATCATAGTCCTGGAAGTCGAGTACACATCCTAAGGTCTTTATCAACATGTAATCAGAGAGACAGAAAGTATACATGTTAAGATAAAGAGCAACCAGATAGCGTCCTATCATGTCGAGCAAGAAAGTCCTACCTATATATGTCCTAGCATCCACTACAATATACATCCAATGTACAGTAATGGCCTCTAGGGCATACATATAACTAACAATCTCCCACTTGCACTAGAGCCATCTGTAGCAGTGGTCGCAGTATCTAATACTCAACTATCCCATATGAGTCTCTCTCTGGGAAAAGGCCTTCGTGAGTGGATCCGCCGTGTTGTCCTCTGAGTCTACTCTCCTAACCTCGATCACCTCGGAGATCAACTATCTCCATGATCAGGTGATGCTTCCTCAGAATATGTCTGGGTCACTGATGGGACCAGGGTTCCAGGGCCGAAGCCACATTTCCATTGTCATACAATGGCAGGAACCTAGTTCATCTTATGAACCATTATACACCCAAACTTCCTCTTTGGTAGTATCTTCAATAGCGATGTTACCAGCCTTTTATCGTCTAGTTTGCCACGGCATCGAGCTTGGAACTCTTCCAACATACCGTCCCTTTACTTAGGGTAAAAACAGTGCCTGTGACTGACATTCAGTCGTCTTTATCACCCTGGAACACTTCCAGTGATTCTCCCCAGGATCGATTGATACAATCTCACTATACCTAGTGAGAACCCTAATATCCCTTTAGATCTATCTCATAGGTCCAAATCTCAGGATTTAGGATGTATCATCTTTATCCTATTTGGAGAATCCTTGTGATAATAGGAGATTGACCGATCGTAGTATAGGAAACTCTTTTCCTATCATGAGTATGTTGTCTACGTACAATACGAAGATGACCACCTTACTCTCTACTACCCTTTTGTATATACAAGGTTCGTCTACCATTTTGATGAAGTCAAACACTTTGACTATCACATCAAAACAGACGTTCCAACTCCGCGATGCCTGCTTCATTATGTAAAGCAACCTGCACACGTTTCCGCTGCTCCCACTGTTTACGAAGCCCTCTGGCTGTGTTCTTATAGACGTTCTCTTCTAAATCAGTATTTAGAAAAACAGTCATGGCACCCAACCGCCAGATATCGTAGTCATGGTATGTAGCCGTGGTAAGTAGGATCTGGATAGACTTAAGCATAGCAACTGGAAAAAGGTTTCATCATTATCCACGCCTGGTCGATGACGAAAACCTTTAACAAGTCTAGCTTTGAAAGTCTCAACTTTTCCATCTACACCAAGTAATCTTCTCAAGATATACTTGCTCCTGATGGGGATTTAACCCTTCAGATATAGCAACCAAAGTCCATACTTTGTTGGTGTATAAGGATTCCATCTCAGATCGCTAAGCATCCAGCCATTCTTACAGAGTCCCTACTCTTGATGGCCTGCTCGAAACTAGTTGGGTCATTATCTCATGATGCAATCCTCGCTCCCACTGTCATCGAGAAACCGAGGTATCTCTCAGGCGGATGAGGAACCCTACTAGATCGGCGGAGAGGCTGAGGTTCGTCAGGAACTATAGAATCCTTTGGTTCTGTCAAATCATCAATTGCAGTTTTGTATAGCTGGAACCTTTCCAGTTCTACAGAACTGATCCTGCCTCGATCTTGTCCGGATTTTGCTTTAAACATAGGCCGGACAACCCCAAATCTTAACTAGCTTAAGAGATGGGTTCTTCCCATACCATATCTCATATGGAGTGGTAGGCACTGATTTGATTCAAACCTAATTCAATAGGTATGCAGCTTCTCAAGTGCATAACCCCAAAAGGAAATAGGTAACTCAGTAATACTCATCATAGAGCACACCATATCTAATATTGTGCAATTTCTCCGCCCTGATACACCGTTGTGCTGTGGTGTATTCAGAGGAGTAACAATGAGAGAAAATCTCATTCTCCTTTAGAATAGTCCAGGAATTCTATGCACAAGTATTCTCCTCCCTGATCTTATCATAAGACATAATACTTATACCCGTATTTTGGTTCTCTACTTCTAACTTATATTCTGTGAATATCTCAAAAGGTTCGGACTTAAGTTTCAACAGGAACATATGACTGAATCTTGAGAGATTATCAGAGAATATAATGAAGTATGAAGAACCAGTCCTGGCATGTGTAGACATGAGACTTTACATACATCATCATGTATCAGTCCCAAGAGTTTACTAACTTTTTCTCTGTTTCTAATAAATAGAGCTAGGGTCATCTAATCTTTGTGACATGACTGGCAAGTTTCACAAGATGTAAATTCAAACTGATTTAAATATGCATCTAAAATGTAACTTCAGCCAGTCGAGTCGCATTGATGTGACCTAGTCTACAATGCCTCAAGAAGGATTCGTTCATTTCTGAGCTCTTCTTCTTGTGTGTGTTCTGTATACTAGGAACTGTAGTTTGATTTAGAACTTCAATGCTTTTAGATAACGTGCCTGAACCGATCAACTTTTGATATAGGAAATGTTCAAAACATTATCCATCAATACAAAATTACATCCTTTCTTTACTAATAAAGAGACTGATATGATTTTGTATATCAGGTTCGGTATCTAATAGAATTTGTTCAGAATCAATGTATTGGTAATACAGGGTGACAGTGACCAACAGACTTGGCTGCAACACTTGCCCCGTTTTCTGTCTCATGAAACTTATCACCCGTTCTCAGTTTTTCTACCTTTTTGTAGCCCTATGTAACATATTACATATCTGGGATCCCGATCCGGTATCAAATACCCAGGATTCAGAGGATACTGAGAAACAATTCTTTGTGATGAACACACCCGAAGATGATGCATCAGCATGCACTCTCTTCGTTTGGGCGGCATAGGAATCTTGGTATTCCCTATTTCCTGCTCTGTCTTATAACAATTATAAGTTGGAGCGGGACCAACGTTCCCCAGCTCAGTACAACAAGCGGGTTCGGTCAATACATCCATATTATTATCTTGATTAAGGCGTGATATGGTCGCTACCTGGAGAGAGAGAGAAGAAAACACTCTGCGTGCGCTCTTGCAAGATCAGATTAGTTATATAGTTTATCTAATCGGGATGGCTCCCACTGTTTTTATCAAATCTTCCTTCAAACCTTAAAAGGAAAGACTAGCCGGGATTAATTACACTCTATAAGTTCGCCAATCTTTCAGCCAGGCCAGTGTCGGTACTTTGAGGGAGGTTCCCCGTGCTTTCGCACGGACCGAATTACAGTAAACCTCGTTTTCCCAGAGGCGTAACCCCGTTGACACCTTTCTAGACACCTACTTGATCGGCTAATTGCAAAGTGCAAAACTCTCCCAGGAGTAACAATTACTCGCAGTGGGTATCGGGATCCAACTATCATATAGAAGGTATGCAATCTCATTGCAAATTTCAACACTTGAAACTCCCGATAATGGTTTTTACCCCTAGCACCTATGACCTTGGCTAAGGTCAACAAATCATAGGTACTAGTCAAGTTCTACCCGTCATTTCGTGATTAATTAGACCCACCCACATGACCCTTGGCTAAGGTCAACAAAGCCACATGACTGTCCTAACTAATCGCATCATATGCGGTGTAGGAAGACATCACTTAGCTACCGTACACTGTGCCTTGACTATGGTCAACAAACACAGCACGAATACTAAGTACTCTACTTCCTAAAATGACGGAGGGTTGCGAATGGTTTTTGTGAAAACCTTTAACGCTTTGAACTTGATCTCGTTGCGGAATCAAATGGTTTTTAAATGGAATGTTTTTCGAAGCTTTTCTAGTTTTGCTAAAGGGGTCACTCCCGGTGAAGGGATCGTCGGCCCTTTCCTCGTCGAATGAGGTGCGGGATATATCATATATATCACTGTGCAAAGCAGAAACTATAGAAGCGATCAAAAGACAAACCGAGGGTTGTAGCATCTGCCAGTTATTGCTAAAGGAGTCACTTCCGGTGAAGGGATCTCGGTCCTTTCCTTATCGAATAAGGTGCAGGATGTTCGACAAGGAACACCACGATGCAAAGCAAGAACTGTAGCTACCTGTTTTATTTTGAAATTCGATTCCACAACATCAATTAGGTTTATTTTTCTTTCATTAATCTCATTAATGAATATCCCATCATTTAAGTCCACCTAACCATCACAGATAAATATAACGTACGCTTATGCCATCCGCATTCGCCTCGATGTCCCGTCTGCACCGTTAGGTTAGGTAACTAACGGCAGAGCGAGGCAGGGCTAGCGCGGGTGTAAAACATAAGCAACGTCTATATAATATATCATGTATACTATATACTACATCTATTTGAACAGAGCACAGAACATCGCATGATCACATCACAGATAACGCAGCAGAAAAAATCATATGAAATATTGGATATACTAGGACGTCCGTGTTTTCAATACGAGCCAGTATAAAACAAGGATTCCACGGTCGTGATGAATAGCCAATCCCATACCCCTAGACCCCTACGAGAGCGGCAAGCAACCCTACCAATTCTAGGGTTAGGAGACCCGGACTCGACTCCTCGAGTTGGTCTCCCACTGGACCCCAGAACCCGGTTACTTGTGCTCCCCTCCTTGGGTCTATCCTAGTGCAGAAAAGTAAATAATATACATCAACGGTGACAACTTCCGCAACCTGGAAGTGCCCCAATAAAAGAATATTACATACAAGTTTTTACATGAATGAAAATGAAATAAAAACACTCATCTCACATAAAAACCCCCGGCTATTCAAACACGACGATCCAATATAACATATCCAGCAACACATAACATCACATGTCATCAACGTAAGTAAATATGTCCATCCCAATTGTCGTTGACATATAGCAACGAAACCGGCGATATCACATATTACACTTACGGTCACAGAAAAGAAAGTGTAAAACTACAACAGTTGGAATTCGCAACCATCTCAGACATCGCATTCCTGACCAAATGAATTCTTTAGCCTTATAGGTTTCCACGTGTAAAACTACAACAGTTGGAATCCGCAACCACTGGAGAAAAAGCTTCGTCATAGTCCAAACCAGGTCTTTGACGAAAACCCTTTGCAACAAGTCTAGCCTTATAGGTTTCCACCTGTCCATCTACACCAATCTTCTTCCTGAAGATCCACTTGCATCCTATAGGTTTTACCCCATCCGGAGCAAAGTCCAAAGTCCATACTTTGTTGGTGTACATGGACTCCATCTCGGTTCGCATTGCATCCAGCCATCTTTCTGAGTCGCCGCTCTGGATGGCCTGTTTGAAGCTAGTAGGTTCATCATTATAAATGACGTAATATTCTCTATCCCCGTCTATGAGAAAACCGTAGTATCTCTCAGGTGGATGAGACGGCCTACTACTCCTGCGGAGGGGTGCGGGAATGTCCTGTTCTTCTGGAACTTCTGGTTCTACCAAGCTTTCAGTAGTAGATTGTGGTTCTGGAATTTCTTCTTGTTCTATTGCGCTCCCACTTGTTTCCTTTTCTAAAAACTGCTGTTCTAGAAAATGGGCATTGCGAGAAACAAAAACCTTTTGTTCCTCTACGTAATAGAAAAAATACCCCTTGGTGTTCTTTGTGTAGGGTTCCTAGGCACACTAATGAAGTCCCACAAGGCATCAAACATGGCTAATTCAAATTTTACGGGTGCCTACAAACCCTAATACGGATCGTTAACTAGATAAATAGGCGAAGCAAGCAAGTAAACGGAAATGTATCTAAAGGAAAGGAGCTACAACCTTTGTAGATCCGGTACACCACGTCCTAAGCTCCGCGATGAGCTCCCTCCGCTGTCCAAAACGAATCCCGAACTCTAGCATCGGCTTCATCGAAGAATGGGCGGGCTTGATCGTCGGTTCAATGCCGAAGATGATCTACGTCGAGGTATCACAAGAACAAGCTCCAACTTCACCAAGCCTTGAAAACTTGTGAAGGAAACACCCAATACAACTTGGCAAGAGGTAGAGGATGAAGAAATAGGAAGTGGGTAAACTTTATATTTGGATTTCTCACTTGTTTTAGCTAGTTGCCATTGAAGAGGCAAGCTTACTTCAAGTTGAAGAAGAAGAAGAAGATGATAAAAAAAAATATCATAAGTGTTATGTAAATGATAAATAAATCAATACTTATCATTTACTAACTCTTGGTTAGTTGTAGAGAATGGACCATGGTTAACTTTAATGGTTAGAGTTAAGGATGAGACAAGAATGGTGACTTGGTCAAAGTTTCAAGAAACTTCAACTAAAACTAAAACTAGCAACCATTCTTTTTCTCTTTATCCATTTCTTTTTCAAAAATAAACAAAAGAATAAATAAATGAATAAGTAAATAAAAAGAAAACCCTAATCATAAACTTAACCATGGTCTAATTCTTTATACTAACCCTAGCTTGCATGTATCATCAAACATGATACAATCATGTGCACAAAATATATCATATATACAATGTGTACAAACCGAGTGAGTAAATCCATTTAAAGTGAACCAATACTAGTTAATGCAAAGTAATATATCAAATATATAATTATACATTAAATCATTAAATCAACACTTGATTCAATGATCCGGTTATATCGCATATAACCGGCTAGTAACCAATGTATCGGCTTATCGAATCAATCCTTGATTCGATAACTAGGTTATATCGCATACAACCATTCGACACATTCATCGCGAGAATGAAATACGGTATCACATACACGCATTATTCTCGGTCCCGCACATATCTCATATGCGCTCCTATTTCGTTTCGCTTGAGCCAGGAAACCTTTGTGTAGGACTCTAAAGACTCGTCAATACGCCTGCAGCGGATGATGATCATATCAAACACCCACAAGCCGCAAGCGGTCTGCTAAACGTAACGGCCACCCGGGTATTGAGCGATCATAAGATCGACGAGCAAGCCCGCTCACACTCCTGCGAATCCAACCAGTAACACTTACCGTACAGTCCGGTCTGTTCGTCTGATATGTTGCATATCTCGCTTAGGGGTGGTAAACGTCAGACCCCAGTAGCTCGATAAGTCATGCCGACTTGAGGTCCATAACATTCGTGAAACTACTGATAACTCTTACCAGTATATCACTGCAACCCTGGCCAGGGATTTCCTGTTATGGCCAGTCGAGCAAAGCACAACAACAACCCCCAATACCGGGAGAGACGAATCCCCTCCTATCGCTCATTGCCTCCATGTGAATCGGGACTGTACCCAAAAACCACCTGTTTTCACAACTCAGTAGAGCCGTGGTAGGGTGGAAATCAAAGCACAGTGGGAGACACACAAGACTCTATGACGATCTCGGGTCAACAGACTAAGCTGTACCAGTGTCACCAGAGAACTGCCATCTGACGTGAGGTATAATACCATCTGGGAGTTCTCGGCGAGTCCGTTCAGTGTACCCAGTCTCCACTGAGCACCCGCATACCATCTTCGATGTCAAACACCAATGGATATGGGATCATCCATCGCCCATCGCATGGGTCGAGAAGATATGCGCTAGTCTACTCTGGAATATCGATGCCCCGTCTCGATATTCCCACGACTAGGAACAATGAAGGATGTACTCACTGACTACCCAGGCCCCACTAGTATGATCTGCATCATAGTCCTGGAAGTCGAGTACACATCCTAAGGGCTTTATCAACTTGTAATCAGAGAGACAGAAAGTATACATGTTAAGATAAAGAGCAACCAGATAGCGTACTATCATGTCGAGCAAGAAAGTCCTACCTATATATGTCCCAGCATCCACTACAATATACATCCAATGTACAGTAATGGCCTCTAGGGCATACATATAACTTACACTTTGGATATCCCACAAACTTACACTGTACTGATCGTGCCTCGAGTTTGTATGCATGCTGCTTTTTAACAAAAGCTGGACATCCCCATATCTTCAGATACTGAAGATAGGGTTTCTTCCCACTCCACATCTGATATGGTGTGGTAGGTACAGTCTTGGTAGGAACCCTGTTCAAAAGATATGCAGCTGATTCTAGTGCATGACCCCAGAAAGATCGTGGTAACTCAGCATTACTCATCATGGAATGCACCATATCCAATAAGGTTCGGTTCTGTCTCTCCGATACACCGTTGTGTTGTGGAGTGTATGGAGGACTAAGCTGAGAGAGAATTCCATTCTCTTTTAGATAACCCAGGAACTCGGCACTTAAGTATTCACCACCTCGATCAGATCTCAGTGTCTTGATACTTTTGCCGGTTTGGTTTTCTACTTCATTCTTATATTCTCGGAATTTCTCAAAAGCCTCGGATTTATGTTTCATCAAGAAAATGAATCCATAACTAGAGTAATCATCCGTAAAAGTAATGAAATATGATAAACCGCCTCTTGCATATGTAGACATTGGACTATATACTGTAGGGTTTCCTTAACACCTCGTTTAGGGTTTGGAAGCATCACACATGCCATAACTTTAATTTATGAGGTGCTATGTAAACTAAACTAGGAATCGAACTAGAATTATGAAGTAACAATTAAAAGTATCATATCTAAAAGTTATTGTATTATATGTGGAGAGACTACAACCTTTGTAGACCTCCTAGGATGACTCATTTGGTTTGGAAAGGTTCGCTTGATCACCTCAAATTCCACGACGATCCACCCGAAGTCCTTTATCCTAATCTTGTTGCTTCACTCGATCTTTGAAAATCTTGAAGCAAAACACCCTACACAAAGTAGCAAGGGTTGTGTAGGATGATGAAGTGGTTGCTAATCTCACTTAATACCCTTTCTTTTATTTTATCCAACTCAATATATCACTCAAGAGAGAGCTGGAGTGAGGAAGAAGAAGATGGCTTGATATTTTCTTTTGGAATGAATAATGAAAAACAAAAAGAGAGAGAGAGAGATAATATCAAAAGAATAACCATAGTTAAAATAATATCTAGATATTTTCTTCTTCAGTTAAAAGAAAAGAAAAAATAAACCATGGTTGAGTCAAAGTCAACCATGGAAATGTGTAGAAGAAATGAGTCATGAACAAAGAAATGAGTCATTTCCTTTTTCTTTATCTTTAACTTTATTAAAAAATATCCATATATATATTTATCTACCATGTGATTTTTATATTGCCATCTATCTTGTATCATCAACCATAATACATTTGCATGTATGTATGTGTGTATGCACATCATCATGTATATATACAAGCATGCATCGATTAAAAGAAATGAGTTTAAATAAATGAGATAAAAGTCAATATTAAATCAACACTTGATTTAATAAACCTGTCATATCTCATACGACCCGACTAGTTTAAAATGCCCGATTAAAATACAGTATCACATACTCGTATTTAATCGAGCTTCCGCACATATCTCATATGCGCACTACTTCATTTCGCCTGAGCCGAGAAACTTC
Source organism: Agapanthus africanus (assembly GCA_030015575.1). NCBI lineage: Eukaryota > Viridiplantae > Streptophyta > Magnoliopsida > Asparagales > Amaryllidaceae > Agapanthus > Agapanthus africanus. The sequence goes on along the minus strand of CM057339.1, from coordinate 610,220,427 downwards.
TATTTGGGACTCTAAGACTCGTCAATACGCCAGCAGTAGGTGATGATCATATCAAACACCCACAAGACGCAAGCGGTCAGCTAAACGTAACGGCCACCCGGGTATTGAGCGATAAGAATAAGAACAAGCGAACCTGTCAAAACTCCTATCAATCCAACTGGCAACACTTACCGTACAGTCCGGTCTCTTCGTCAGATATGATGCATATCGAGTCTAGGGATGGAATCGTCGACCCTAATAACTCAATAAGTCATGCTGGTATATGGTCTATAACAGATCGAGAAACTTACTGATAACACTTATCAGTAATATCTCAGCAGCCCTGGCCAGGGACATCCCGTTATAGCCAATCGTGCACACCACAGCATCAACCCCCAATACCGGGAGAGACGAAACCCCTCCTATCGCTCACTTCCTCCATATGCCTCGGGACTATACCCAAAATCCACCTGTTTGTACGACTCAGTAGATCTGTAGTAGGGTGGAGATCAAAGTACAGTGGAAGGACACACAAGACTCTATGACGATCTCGGGTCTACAGACTAACCTGTACCAGTGTCACCTGAGAACTGCTATCCGACGTATGATATAATACCATATAGGAGTTCTCGATGAGTCCGTTCAGTGTACCCAGTCTCACTGAGCACCCGTATACTATCTTTGGTGTCATCACACCAGACGGATATGGGATCATCCATTGCCCATCATATAGAACAAGAATGGTATACGCTAGTCTATACTGGAATATCGATGCCCTGTCTCGATATACCTATGACTAGGAACATTTCAAGGATATGCTTATAAACTACAGATGTCCCACTAGTATGATCCGCATCATAATCCTAGTAGTCAAGCCAATATGCTTAGGGCTTTATCAACATGTACCAAATGAATATAAACATGATCAAGTGAACATATGATAAAGTGAAACCAGATAGCATAATATCATGTCGAGCAACCTGTCCTCTGAATATACATATATATACACATCAGTACAGACACTATCTCATAATGGCCTCTAGGGCATACATATATCCAACAATCTCCCACTTGCACTAAGGCCAGTTATTGGCGTATCTCATACCCAACATAACAAAAAGTCGCTCATGCTGCGGCTGAGGGAGGGCCTTGGTGAATGGATCCACAGCGTTGTTCTTTGTGTCTACTCTCTTAATCTCAATCTCGCGGCGATCAACTATCTCTCGGATCACATGATATCGCCTTAGGATATGTCTGGACTTCTGATGGGACCTGGGCTCTTTGGCCAACGCCATAGCCCCATTATTGTCACAATACAAAAGTATTGGATCAATAATGGTTGGAACTACTCCTAGCTCCGCGATGAATTTCCTCATCCAGACGGCTTCCTTGGCAGCATCATTTGCAGCAATATATTCAGCTTCCATTGTAGAGTCTACAACGGTATTCTGTTTGGAACTCTTCCAACTCACCGTCCCTCCATTGAGGGTAAATGCAAACCCTGAGATAGACTTGCTGTTATCCTTGTCACTCTGGAAGCTCGAATCGGTAAAGGCCTCCATTTGGAGACCCCCGTTACCATACACCAAGAACAATTCTTTAGTCCTTCGCAAGTACTTAAGAATGTTCTTCACAGCAATCCAGTGATTCTTCCCTGGGTTTGACTGATACCTGCTTACTATTCTAAGTGCATAAGCAACATCAGGGCGTGTACATAACATCGCATACATTATCGATCCTACTGCCGAAGCATAGGGAATAATGCTCATGTGAGTTCTCTCTATATCAGACTTTGGGCAATCTTCCTTTGAGAGAGTGTCTCCGTGGCTGGCGGGTAAGGCACCCCGCTTGGAGTCTTCCATACTAAACTTCTTTAGGATGGTGTTAATGTACTTGGTTTGGGACAATCCCAATAACCGTTTGGATCTATCCCTATAGATCCGTATACCCAATATGTATGTGGCATCACCCAGGTCCTTCATGGAGAACCTTTGTGATAAGAATGATTTGACCGACTGTAGAATAGGAATGTCATTTCCTATCAGAAGTATGTCATCTACGTACAATACGAGGAACGTGACATTTCTCCCTACAGTCTTCTTATAAACACAAGGTTCATCTGGATTTTTGATGAAATCAAACTCTTTGATAACCTCATCAAAACAGATGTTCCAACTCCGTGATGCCTGCTTTAATTCATAAATGGATTTAAGCAACTTACATGCTTTTCCGCTGTTCCCACTGTCAATGAAGCCTTCTGGCTGATCCATATAAACGTATTCATCTAAATCACCATTTAGGAATGCAGTTTTAACGTCCATCTGCCAGATTTCATAGTCGTAGTGAGCAGCAATAGCAAGTAGGATCCGAATGGATTTAAGCATGGCTGCCGGAGAGAAAGTCTCGTCATAGTCCAAACCTGGTCTTTGACGAAAACCTTTCGCTACCAACCTTGCCTTATAGGTCTCTACCTGACCATTTACACCGATCATTCTTTTAAAGATCCATTTGCAGCCCACAAGTTTTATCCTTGAGGGTTCATCTTCCAAAGTCCATACTTTGTTGGTGTACATGGACTCCATTTCGGATCTCATGGCATCCAGCCATTTCACAGAGTCACCACTCGTGATGGCCTGATGAAAACTGGCAGGATCATCATCATCCATGATGCAATCTTCTCTATCACCATCAATGAGAAAACCGTAGTATCTCTCCGGTGGGCGATAAGTCCTACTAGATCTACGAAGTGGCTGAGGCTCATTGGATTCTGTTATAACTTCAGGTTCAGCCAAGCTGTCATTTGTAACTTGTGTCTCTAGAACCTCTTCTAGATCTACCATATTTCCATCAGCATCATTTGAAAAAACCTCATTTTCTAAAAAGGTGGCATACTGAGAAACAAACACTTTTTATTCCTCCTTGTGGTAGAAAAAATACCCAAACGAATGTTCAGGATATCCAACAAATATACATTTGACTGATCGTGTCTCGATTTTGTCTGGATTGTGCTTTTTGAAAAAAGCCAGACAACCCCAAATCTTAACTCTTTTAAGAGATGGTTTCTTCCCATGCCATATCTCATATGGAGTGGTAGACACGGTCTTGGTTAGAACTTTGTTTAACAGAAAAGTTGCCGTTTCCAATGCATGCCCCCAAAACGAGAGAGGTAACTCAGAATCACTCATCATGGATCGTACCATATCCAATAGGGTACGATTCCTTCATTCTGACACACCGTTGTGCTGTGGTGTGTAAGGTGGAGTGAGCTGAGAGAGAATCCCATTCTCTTTTAGGAAGTCCAAGAACTCAGTACTTAAGTACTCTCCACCTCGATCTGATCGAAGTATCTTGATACTCTTTCCTGTTTGGTTTTCTATTTCATGTTTATACTCTTTGAATTTCTCGAAAGCTTCAGACTTATGCTTTATCAAATACACATGACCGAATCTTGAGAAATCATCAGTAAAAGTTATGAAGTAAGAAAAACCGCCTCTTGCATTTGTAGACATTGGTCCGCATACATCACTATGTATGAGGCCTAGGAGCTCAGTAGCTCTTTCTCCGTGTCCTGTAAACGGAGTTTTGGTCATTTTACCTTTGATGCAAGACTGGCAAGTTGCATAAGATTTATACTCAAATGAATTTAAATATCCATCTTTATGAAGCTTGTTTAGTCTTGTTTCATTAATATGACCAAGTCTACAATGCCAAAGAAAAGCTTCATTTATATCCGAAAATTTTCTTTTATTTGTGTGTTGTACGTTGAAATCTCTGTGTTGATTAAGGACGTATATCCCGTTATTTAATGTACCACAACCAATCAACTCTTGATTAAGTCTAATGTTCATAACATTGTGTTGCACAACAAAATGATACCCTTCATTGTCTAACAAGGAAACAGATATAATATTACAAAGCATACTTGGCACAAAATAACACGGGTTCAAAACCAATATACAACCCGAAGGCAACCCTAGATGATACTCTCCTACTGAAACTGCATTTACATTGGAACCATTTCCAACTTGGAGAGTATGATCACCCGTCTTCAGAACTCTGCTATTTCTCAACCCCTGCACAGAATTGCAAATATGATAACCCGAACCGGTATCCAATACCCAGGAAGCAGAATTAATAGAAAAACAGTTTTCAATTACGAACACACCTGAAGCTGAAGCATCACCATGCTTCTTCTTGAGTTCTAGGTACTCAATACAGTTTCTCTTCCAATGTCCCGTCTTTTTGCAGTGGAAACATTCTCCTTTCCCCGATTCCCCAACCTTGGGCTTGCCTTTTCCCTTAACCTTTTTGACTCCACCCTTAGGTTTGGTGGATTTCTTCTTCATCTTTTCCTTGGCCTTACCCTTCGGGTAAGAGGAGGAGGATTTCCCAACACTCATAACGGGAGTCTTCACTGACTTCAGTGTGCTCTCTGCACTCCTTAACATATTAAGGAGTTCAGGCAGTTCCTTCTCCATGTTGTGCATGTTGAAGTTAACAATGAACTGAGCAAAGGTTGAGGGGAGAGACTGCAGAATAATATTCGTATAGTGTTCATTGTCCATTGTCTACCCAAGGTCCTCAAGCTCTTCTATGAGAGCTATCATTTTCAGAATATGATATCCTACTGCTGCGCCAGCGGTCATTCGCATCTGAAACAGTTTCTTAGATGCTTCGTATCGTAATACGCGAGATTGCTCTCCATACAACTCTTTTGTATGGAGGAATATGGCTTGTATGTCCGTATTCTCGTGCTGCTTCTGATGTGTATTATCCATCGATGCAAGCGCGAGGCATTTAGCCGTGGCACAGTCAGCGTCCCATGTCTTGCGGATTTCCCTATCCACAACTGAAGGTTTAGGACCTAGGGTGGGCAGGGTTGGAGCCGTGAGGACATATGATACTTTATCATAAGTCAAGGCAATATTTAAATTCCTCAGCCAGTCATTATAGTTGGTCCCATTCAGCTTGTTTTTATCTAATAGAAGCTTAAGTCGTATCATAGGTATCTGCCATTAAGAGAGAGAAAAGAATACACTTAGCGAAAGCTCTTGCAAATATCAGATTGGTTATTATCTTGTCTAATCGATGTTGTAACTGTATGTCCACGTTGCTCACCCCGGTTCTTACGGGGAGGCGGAAACGGCGAAAATCAATTTTGGCGCAAAGGCAACATGGACTAAAAGCCGGATCTTTGCTAAACTAGAAACCAGCAAACAACTAGAGGCTTTAACTACTATGCCGTAGAAATTATACCTCACGAAACCGGTCCTTCGGGTCTTCTCTCCGCTGTCCGGCTCGTCCATCCACGCTCCGAGGGTCGATCCGGATCTTGGTCACCTCTGCGGCCTTCTTGAGTCAAAGACGATCCACCCAAGAGATGTACACCGAGCTTCACCTCGAGCCGAGGCAATTAGGGCAACAAGATCGCTAGTCTTGAAGTCCTAGGTTATGTAGAGGAGGTTGATGGAAGTATTTGTCTATGTGGATTCTTTTTCTCTCAACAAATGAGATCAAAAGAATATTTTAAGAGGAGGAAGATGAAGGAGATCAAGCAACCATGGAGCTCTCTTTCTTTCTTCTCACTTGCAAGAGAGAGAATGAGAAAAGAATAATGAAATTATCAACTAAACAAAAAAGGCACCATGGTTGCAATAATAGTAAAACAACATCATTACCACTCCTATCATGATAAAGTTGATGCTACATTGAATTAACCATTTTCATAATCAAAAAGAAAAAGAAAATCCAAAGAAGACTGTAAACCTCTCATGAAGGTCAATGGTCAACTCCGGTCAACAGGTCAACAAAGTCAAGAGAGGTCATGGTGGTCAAATGGTCTCCGGCTCAATGGGGCATCACAAATTATCACAAAAAGGATTAGTAAAATAATGTCTCCGGCTCATAATAGTTTTGACCGAACGAATTGTCAAAACCCTAATGAGCCTGCCACATAACGGTTTTGGCTGAACCAACTGCCAAAACCCTAATGGGGTACCTCCTCCTTTATCGCTCCTCAAAACTGTGCATACACACCTGCATCCACATTCCGTAGAATGCGAATGCACAGAAGACAAAACAAATGCATCCGTGCAATACAAGGATCCAACTTAAACCAAAGCCCACTAGTATTGCCATCCCGAACAGCATACGCACACAAGTGCACGTAAGTGATCGCAGCCCTGCCGTAAAACCATACGGCCTCTACACGTTTCCCTCAGTGCAGGGAAACTCTCTGTGTGGGACTCTAAAGAATCGACACTACGCTGGCAGTGGGTTTAACTACAGACCGCAAGCGGCACTAGCTGTACGTAACGGTCCCCAGGTAGATGTCGATAAGAAGGCCGATGAGGTAAACCCATCCGAACTCCTACTGACCCTGTATGTGACAATCTCCGTACAGTCCGGTCTGTTCGTCTGATACAACGCATCGCGGGCCTAGGGGTGGTGAACGTCAGTCCCCCAATAGCGGTACAAGTCGTGTCGGAGTGAAGCCTAGAACACCCTGAGATAACACTGGAAACCTACCAGTATATCTCGCTTGCCCTGGCCAGGGACTACTCGTGTAATGGCTCTCCTAGACACAGCGCGATGTCAACCCCCAATACAGGGAGAGACGAATCATGTCTAACCTTCACTGCCTCCAAGTGCTTCAGGACTGCACCCAACTACTCCCTGTGTGCACGACTCCTTTGATCCGTAGTTGGGTAGTAATCTAAGTACAGTGGGAACACACTCGAGGCGAAGTGACAGTGTCAAGTCAGCGGACTAAGCTGTACTCATGTCACCTGGGAACTGATAACCGACGATAGGTATAATACCAACCATTAGTTCCCGACGAGTCCTGTCCAGTGTACTCGTAACCTAACGAGCACCCGCATATTATCTCCAGTACGGCGTACTGATGGCTGTGGGACAGACCATCTCCCCTGCCGGATGAGAAGCTCATACGCTAGTCTACTCCGGAGTATCGATGCTCTGTCTCGATAGTCCTACGACTAGGGACATGTATAAGGATGTGCTTATAGATTACCCAGCCCCCATGAGTGTGACTGCCATCACAACGCTGGTAATCAAGCAAAGATCCTAAGGGCTCTACTAATATGTATAAGCGATATGCTAAAAGAAACACATGCACATATTGAAGTAGAAACAAACCAAGTAGCATACTACCATTTTGAGCAAGATTGTCTATACAACTGTGAATATCCCAAGCTTCCATCAAGTAATATACAAACTAGTATGATACAGTAATGGCCTCTAGGGCATATACACTAAGAATCTCCCACTTGCACTAAGGCCATGTACTGGCGTATCGAAGACCTATCATCTCGATCAGCCGCTCGAACTGAGTCTGGGGTAGGGCCTTCTTGATTGGATCTGCAGTGTTATTCTCCGAATCTACTCTCTTCACCTCGATTTCCTGGCGATCTACGATCTCCCTGATCTGGTGGTACCGCCTCAAAATGTGCCTGGACTTCTGATAGGACCTGGGTTCCTTCACTAAAGCTAAAGCGCTATTGTTGTCGCAATACAGCGGTATTGCATCAACAATGGTAGGAACCACCTGAAGCTCCGTAAGGAACTTCTTCATCCAGACAGCTTCCTTTGCGGCATCGCAAGCAGCTATGTACTCTGCTTCCATAGTTGAGTCAGCAACGGTCTCCTGCTTGGAACTCTTCCAGCAAACCGCCCCTCCATTGAGGGTAAAGACATAACCCAACATGGACTTGGAGTCATCCTTGTCACTCTGGAAGCTGGAGTCAGCGAAGGCCTCGGTCTGGAGGTCTTTTCCGCCATACACCAAGAACATCTCCTTAGTCCTTCTCAGGTACTTGAGAATGTTCTTTACCGCTATCCAGTGTTTCTTCCCTGGGTTTGACTGATACCGGCTTACAACGCTCAATGCGTATGCTACATCTGGTCTGGTACATAACATCGCATACATTATAGAGCCTACCGCCGAAGCGTAGGGTATAGATGACATGCGAGCCCTTTCCAAATCAGTCTTGGGAGACATCTCTTTGGAGAGGGTGATTCCGTGACAAGCCGGTAGATTACCGCGCTTGGAATCTTCCATACTAAACCTTTTCAGTATGGTGTCAATGTACCTTGACTGTGAAAGTCCCAACATCCTCTTAGATCTATCACGATAGATCTGGATCCCCAGAATGTAGTTGGCATCGCCCAGGTCCTTCATGGAGAACCTCTGTGACAAGAATCCTTTGACTGACTGTAGCATAGGAATATCATTTCCTATTAGGAGAATGTCATCCACGTACAAGACGAGGAATACCACAGTTCTCCTTACAATCTTACTGTAAATGCATGGTTCATCTGGGTTCTTGATAAAGTCGAATTACTTGACAGTGTCATCAAAGCAGATGTTCCAACTCCGCGATGCCTGCTTCAGTCCATAGATGGACTTAAGCAACTTGCACACTTTACCGCTGCTCCCACTCTGAATGAATCCCTCCGATTGATCCATAAAGACGCACTCTTCCAAATTTCCATTTAGGAAAGCCGTCTTTACGTCCATCTGCCAGATCTCATAATCGTGGAAGGCAGTAATGGCAAGGAGGATCCGAATGGATTTGAGCATAGCCACTGGAGAAAAGGTCTCGTCATAGTCCAAACCAGGTCTTTGACGAAAACCCTTTGCTACAAGTCTAGATTTATAGTTTCAACCTGCCCATCTACACCAATCTTCTTTCTGAAGATCCATTTGCAGCCTACGGGTTTTACCCCTTCTGGAGCAAAGTTCAAAGTCCAAACTTTGTTGGTGTACATGGACTCCATCTCGGTCTGCATTGCATCCTCCATTTTACCGAGTCACCACTCTGAATGGCTTGCTGGAAGCTAGTAGGCTCACCATAATCCATAGTGCAATCCTCTCTATCCCCGTCTATGAGAAAACCGTAGTATCTCTCGGGCGGATGAGACTGCCTACTACTCCTGCGGAGTGGCACTGGGATGTCCGGTTCTCTTGAAACTTCTGGTTCTTCCAAGCTTTCAGTAATAGCTTGTGGTTCTGGAATTTCTTCCAGTTCTATTGCGCTCCCACTTATCTGATTTTCTAAAAATTCAGTTTCCAAGAAGTGGGCATGCTGAGAAACAAAAACATTTTGTTCCTCTGCGGAATAGAAAAAATACCCCGTGGAGTTCTTTGGGTATCACATAAACTTACACAGTACTGAGCGTGCCTCGAGCTTGTCCGCATGTTGCTTTTTTACAAAAGCTGGACATCCCCATGTCTTATCATACTTAGGACAGGGTTTCTTCCCACTCCACATCTGATATGGGGTGGTAGGCACAGTCTTGGTTGGAGCCTTGTTTAAGAGATATGCAGCTGTTTCTAGTGCATAACCCCAGAAAGATCGCGGCAACTCAGCCTTACTCATCATGGAACGAACCATATCCAATAGGGTTCGATTCAGCCTTTCCGATACACCGTTGTGTTGTGGTGTGTATGGAGGAGTACGCTGAGAGAGAATTCCATTCTCTTTTAAGTAGTCCAGAAACTCGGCACTTAAGTATTCACCACCTCGATCAGATCTCAGTGTCTTGATACTTTTGCCTGTTTGTTTTTAACTTCATTCTTGTATTCCTGAAATTTCTCAAAGGCCTCGGATTTTTGCTTCATCAAGAAGACATGCCCATACCTAGAGAAATCATCTGTGAAAGTAATGAAGTATGAATAACCATTTCGCGCATGTGTAGACATTGGACCACTCACATCACTGTGTATGAGTCCCAAGAGCTCGCTCGCTCTTTCTCCGTGTCCAGCGAACGAAGCCTTTGTCATCTTTCCCATGAGACAAGATTCACAAGTGGCATAAGACTGATACTCGAACGGATTCAAGTATCCCTCTTTATGTAACTTTGTTAACCGTGTCTCATTTATGTGACCCAGTCTACAATCCCATAAGAAAGCCTGATTTGTTTCCGGAGACTTTCTTTTAAGTGTGTTCTGGACACTGAAAATCCAAGCTTGATTTAATACATATATACCGTTTTCTAATATACCTGACCCAATCAGAACTTGATTTAGGTGGATGTTTACTACATCGCTTACAAAAGTAAAATCATATCCTTCCCTAGAAAGTAAAGATACAGATATGATATTACAAGTCGCACCTGGTACATAAAAACAATTACGCAGAATCAATATCTGCCCAGTTGTCAGTCCTAGATGATATTCCCCTACGGATTCAGCGTACATGCTCATTCCGTTAGCAACCCTGAGAGTCATATCACCTTTCCTAATAACCCTACGGTTTCTCAGAGCCTGTAACGAATTACAGATATGAGATCATGATCCGGTATCCAATACCCAGGAAGTAGGGTTAACTGACATACAGTTCTCTATTACAAACACACCCGAAGCCGAAGCCACAACATGCTTCGAATTCTGGCTACTGGCTATACAAGCCCTGCAATCCTTTTGCCAATGTTCATTCCTGTAACAATAGGAAAATCCTTCTTTTACTACATCCAGTCCCGAAACTTCTGCCCTTCCCTTTCTTTCTACTTCCCTGGTTTCCTTCATGGTAGTAGGTAGAGACTGTTGAACTAAGTCAGCATCTGATCCGTTCTTCAACGTGGTCTTCAGGTCCGTGAGCTCAAAAGAGCTGATCTCTGTAAGGACGTTGCCCCTTACAGATGACCCGATAGCCAACCTCGCTGGAAGTAATTCGTTCGAGGTCTCATATCTTGCAATACGAGATTGCTCTCCATATTAATCTTTGTAATGGAGGAAGATAGAAACTAAGTCCACCTTCTCGTGCTTCCTCTGGTTTGCACCATCAACTGAGGCCAACACGAGGCACTTGGCTTTCGCACAGTCTTCTTCCGATGTCCTACGGATATCAATATCCGTGGTAGGGGAAACTGGACCTGAGACGGCAGGGGTTTGATTAGTTAAGAGGTGTCCCAGCTTGTTATGGTCAATGGACATCTGGACAGACCTTTGCCAGTCATAAGAGTCAGATTCAGTCATTTTATTATCTAGATGTTACCTATGTCTGGTCACTGGGTCGCTGCAATTAAGAGAGAGAGAAGAAAACACATTAGCATGATGCTTTTGCAAGTTCAGATTGGTTTTTAATTTATCTAAACTGGATGGCTCCCACTGTCTCTCGAATCCCTCCTCAAACTATAAAGGAAGAATTAGTCGGGATCAATCTCACCGTACAATACTTGCTTAACCGTTCAGCCAGGCTGGTGTCGGTACTTCGAGGGAGGTTTTCCATCGCTTTCGTGAAGTTCCTTAATTAAATAACCTCTTTTCTCTGTGGGCGTAGCCCCGCTAACACCTTTCTAGACACCTACTTGGTTTATAGCATTGATCGTTAAGTGAGAAAGTTCCGGAGGAGTAGCATATACTCACAGTAGGATCGGGATCCAAATATCATTGCGTGACAAAACTGAAGGAATCCTACCAGAATCATCACACTCCAAATGGTTTGCAGCGCTAGCAAGTTTCAGTTCTTTTGAAACTCCCGATGTGGATTTTTGCTCCATGCTCTTATGATCTTGACGAAGGTCAACAAATCATAAGTCACATGTCAAGTTCTACCGGTCATTGTCCAGGTTAATTTGAACCCACCCGTATATACCCTTGACGAAGGTCAACAAGGTAATACGACTATCCCAAACCAACGCATCTATCTATGCTACATATGAACACCCAAAAGCTACCAATCACTATGCCTTGACGAAGGTCAACAAACATAGCTTGAATACTATTGAATATTCATACGAAATGACAGATGGCTACGAATGGTTTTGGCGAAACCGTGAACGTAATGAACTTGATATAATCGATGGAACGAGATACTTTTAAAAAGAAGTGGCTCAAGCTCCGCATTTAAAAAGCCGGTTTTTGAAAAGAACCGAGTGGTTTTCAAAGTGTTCCAACGACTTTTACTTGGTTTATTTTCTTGCATTAATTCCAATGCGTCCCATCATTTATCCTACCATTGCAGAAAACAACGAAAATATGACGTACGCTTATGCCATCCACATTCGCCACGGGGTCCTGTCATCACCCGTTAGGTTACTTAACTAACGACAGAGCGGGGGCTGGACTAGCGCGGATGCAAAACATAAGCAACGCCTAAATAGATATCATATAGATATATATAAACATTCGTCACATGCAATGATAGCCATTCCAGATCACAGATGAATACATTGGATATACTAGGAATCCGCAATTCGGACGAGCCTGTAACGAAGAACGGATTACACGATCGCGATGAATAGCCAAAACCCTACCCTAGACCCCTACGGGTGCGGCAAACTACCCGGCAAGTACCCGAAGCGAAGCAACCTCCCTCAACACCGTGAGTACGCCACTCGGCACTTCGAGATACCCGGTAGTTTGTGCACCCCACCTTGGATCTATCCTAGGAGCAAAAATAGTAAAAAGGAATTATACAATGACGGCTACAACCCCGACCCGGTTGTGCGGCCAAACAAATAATATTACATCAATTTACATTTTACAAGAATTGAAAGAATAAGAAAACTCTCATCTCACAACCCCCGGCTATTCATCCGCGACAATCCAACGAATTCATATACACAAACCATCAACATTACAGATCACAGATATGTATAACCCCCACTAATCGACGTATAGTGATTAGCAGATGTTCAATACATATATCACATCATAGATAATATCCATTAGCCAAAGTCTACGGAATATCGATTAAAATACGGATTTGTAACCCCCCAAAAGTCATTTTGTTCTCTGGAAAATCTGGGTAGAAACAACATGTATTAAAAATCCCAAAACAACCAAATAAGAACACTGTAGCAAAACGGAGTCGCGGCCGAGTCAACTCGGCCGCGGATCCGCGGCCAAACCCATGGTTTGGCCGCGTTTCCGCGGTGAGTTGGACGGGTCAGAGGCTCAGTTTTGCTGTGTGTTCTATAAAAACCCTGAGACGAATTTTCATGTATGTCAAATAATTTTCCGAACAGTGTAAAAATTCGACAGAAAGTTGGTTTTTGCCGGACGTGTTTTGCGACTTTTTTTCGATCGATATTCTTAACACTTTGCTAACGTGCTAGTTTATGTTTAACTAGGCTCTGATACCACTGTAAGTCCACGTTGCTCACCCCGGTACTTACGGGGAGGCGGAAACGGCGAAAAACAATTTTGGCGCAAAGGCAACATGGACTAAAAGCCGGATCTTTGCTAAACTAGAAACCAGCAAACAACTAGAGGCTTTAACTACTATGCCGTAGAAATTATACCTCACGAAACCGGTCCTTCGGGTCTTCTCTCCGCTGTCCGGCTCGTCCATCCACGCTCCGAGGGTCGATCCGGATCTTGGTCACCTCCGCGGCCTTCTTGAGTCGAAGACGATCCACCCGAGAGATGTACACCGAGCTCCATCTCGAGCCGAGGCAACTAGGGCAACAAGATCGCTAGTCTTGAAGTCCTAGGTTATGTAGAGGAGGTTGATGGAAGTATTTGTCTATGTGGATTCTTTTTCTCTCAACACATGAGATCAAAAGAATATTTCAAGAGGAGGAAGATGAAGGAGATCAAGCAACCATGGAGCTCTCTTTCTTTCTTCTCACTTGGAAGAGAGAGAATGAGAAAAGAATAATGAAATTATCAACTAAAGAAAAAAGGCACCATGGTTACAATAATAGTAAAACAACATCATTACCAATCCTATCATGATAAAGTTGATTCTACATTGAATTGACCATTTTCATAATCAAAAAGAAAAAGAAAATCCAAAGAAGAGTGTAGACATCTCATGTAGGTCAATGGTTAACTCCGGTCAATGGGTCAACAAAGTCAAGAGAGGTCATGGTGGTCAAATGGTCAATGCAATTAGCCATCACAAATTATCACAAAAAGGATTAGTAAAATAATGTCTCCGGCTCATAATGGTTTTGACCGAACGAATTGTCAAAACCCTAATGAGCCTGCCACATAACAGTTTTGGCCGAACCAACTGCCAAAACCCTAATGGGGCACCTCCTCTATTATCGCTCCTCAAAACTGTGCATACACACCTGCATCCGCATTCCGTAGAATGCGAATGCACAGAAGACTAAAAAAATCCAACCGTGCAATACTATGATCCAGCTTAAACCAAAGCCTACTAGTATTGCCTGCCCAAACAGCATACGCACACAAGTGACGTAAGTGATCCCAGCCCTGCCGTAAAACCATACGGCCTCTACACGTTTCGCTCAGTGCAGGGAAACTCTCTGTGTGGGACTCTAAAGACTCGACACTACGCTGGCAGTGGGTTTAACCACAGACCGCAAGCGACACTAGCTGTACGTAACGGTCCCCAGGTAGATGTCGATAAGAAGGCCGATGAGGTAAACCCATCCGATCTCCTACTGAGCCTGTATGTGACAATCACCGTACAGTCCGGTCTGTTCTTCTGATACATCGCATGGCGGTCCTAGGGGGTGGTGAACGTCAGTTCCCTAATAGCGGTACAAGTCGTGTCGGAGTGAAGCCCAGAACACCCTGAGATAACACTGGAAATCTACCAGTATAACTCGCTTGCCCTGGCCAGGGACTACTCGTGTAATGGCTCTCCTAGACACAACGTGATGTCAACCCCCAATACCGGGAGAGACGAATCCTGTCTAACCGTCACTGCCTCCAAGTGCTTCGGGACTGCACCCAACTACTACCTGTTTGCACGACTCCTTTGAGCCATGGTAGGGTAGTAATCTAAGTACAGTGGGAATACACTCAAGGCGAAGTGACAGAGTCAAGTTAGCGGACTAAGCTGTACTCATGTCAACTGGGAACTGATAACCGACGATAGGTATAATACCATCCATCAGTTCCCGACGAGTCCTGTCCAGTGTACTCGTAACCTAACGAGCACCCGCATACTATCTCCAGTACGACGTACTGATGGCAGTGGGACAAACCATCTCCCCTGCTGGGAAGAGTAGCGCATACGCTAGTCTACTCCGGAGTATCGATGCCCTGTCTCGATAGTCCTATGACTAGGGACCTGTATAAGGATATGCTTATAGATTACCCAGCCCCCACGAGTGTGACTGCCATCACAACGCTGGTAATCAAGCAAAGATCCTAAGGGCTCTACTAATATGTATAAGCGATATGCTAAAAGAAACACATGCACATATTGAAATAGAAACAAACCAAGTAGCATACTACCCTTTTGAGCAAGATTGTCTATACAACTGTGAATATCAATATACAAACTAGTATGATACAGTAATGGCCTCTAGGGCAAATTCACTAACAGTAACACCTTAGAATGTGATTAGTGGTAATTGTGTTTTAATGTGGGGTTTTTGGTAAAAGGTTTACCAAAACGGATTTTAAATAATTTATCTGGTTTTATGAATATTTTATTAGAATTTTATCTGGACTGCACACACTTGTGCATGTTAACTAGGGTTAAGTCTACGGTTAAACCATGATTTGATAACCATGGTGGACTAACCCAATTGTTAAGTTAAATTGTTTTTAATTAAAGGGTTTTAGTTTTTAAAATTCGAATTTAGCGTAGGGGTTGACTAGTTTAGGGTAAGAGAGGGAGGCCATGATGGCTTGTGCCATGCTTGGCATTTAATGAGGCGAGAGAGTGAGGGGGTTGACTCCTATTTAGTTTCATAACCCTTGCATTTTCTCTCACACTCTTTCTCACTCACATCTCTCCCTCTCACTCTCACACAACAGCCACAACAGCAGCAGCTTTGGTAGCAGTAGCAGCAGCAACAAAAACAACAATAGCAGCAGTAGCAGCAACAAAAATAACAGCAGCAGCAGCAGCATTGCAAGCAGCAGCAGCAGCCAAGAACAACAACAGCAACAACAGCACTTGAAGCAGCAGCAACAGCAATAGCAGTAGCACTTCAGCAGCAGCAACACCTTCTTCTTCTTCTCTTCTCCTACATCCTAGGACCCCTAGATGTATAATTTCTTAACTTGACTTCTTTCTTTGCTAGGATATGGTTTCTAAGCTTAAGTTTAGTGTTTATTATATGAATTAGTGCTAGTTTTGTGTAATTTGAGTATGATTTGGCAATGTGATGGTTTTAATTGTTAGTGTAGCCTTACTAAGTGCTGTAAAGACCAATTAACCTAAGATTCGTCCCAGATTTCAGTAAAATACCAGATTGTTTCGAATTGGTGTAATTTAGTGTTTAAATTGGACTTTTAACCTTTCTGGGATCTGCTCTTGACCCGGGCACTTCAGGAAAAAGTTGTGGATACTGTAGTATAGTGACCATGTCAGAGACACACACACAAAGCACGGGGACCCCTCTCCCCAGTTTGGCCGCAGTTTTATTTTGTCTGGCCGCAAATTGCGGCCAGAGGGTGGGCATGGGTGCTGGAGTTTTGTCTGTAGGTGTCTGCTGTGTATCTAGGGTTTTTGGTATGTGCAACTTTTTCTGTTTTGACTCGAGTAGAAATCTGGAGTATTAAACCCTATATTGATGTTTTTAAACTTGTGCGACACGTGTGTGATCTGTGTGTGTCACGACCCGCAATTCGGCCCGTAACCGGCACTTAAACTACGTAACGTCTACAGGCGTACGTAACTTAAGTAAGCCGAAAACCCAGAAATCTAAACTATCCAAAACTGGATCAACGGAGAAAAACATAATTTAAAAGTGTTAGGAGTCGCCATTTAAAATCTCTAACTCTAGTTTTCTTTCATAAAAATTTCGGCAGCACCTCCTTTGTAAAACTGGCCCTGTAAACGGGTACAACACAGATAAAATATAAATCATCCCAAGAGGGAGAAAAATCACGCCCACCGGCGGAGACGATCACCATAACAAGTATACGACGCCAAAGCGAAGAAATATCAAAGAGAACGACTATAAAAAGAAGTAAACATCACCAAAATAACCTGCTTCTACGAGCACGGTTCCCAAAACCAATATAATACAACACTGATCTCTCACAAGTCGTCTCTAAGTCATATACAACAAGGGTAGATGGAGAATACTAGATCCAACAAAAAAAATAATATACAATGTACAACGGATAACCGCAAACCCACCTATAATGCAACGGCCTCACTGCCCAAGGTAGCGGTATCCCCAAAAGTAGAGATGATAAGCTGCCCCGCCGCGACTACTCAGAGGGTAAGTCCTGCAAAAACTGTGGCACAACGGGGGTGAGTTGCCAACTCGTGAATAGTAATTAACATCATACAGTAATCGCAAGTATGCACTAACATCAATGATCAATAACATGTGAACTGATAGCATGAGTATGACAATATGAATATGCAACTATCATGATATCCATATCAAATGAAAACTGAGTGCGGGAAAGTAAATAATCTCATGCACATATCATAAGCATGGAAAGCACGGTGTATCTCAACAACACCCAAATCCCAAGATACTCAGATCGGCCCTCAGATCGGCCCTCAAATCCTGTGCGTCTCATGAAACCTGAGTGTCAAACATCGACACTCAAAAACATCATGAAAACCGGTGCCTATCATCGACACCTAAATACTGATATCCATACATTCCTCGAAAACCAAGTACCCTACCTCGATACTTGCGTTTTCACGTATCGGTCTTTCTGATATTCATACGTTCCTCGAAACCAAGTATCCCACCTCGATACTTGCGTTTCCACGTATCGGTCTGTCAAACCCCACATATCTCTCGGAAAGTAAGTGCCCAACATCGACACCTTAATTTCCCATATCGCATCTCAATGCATAAGTCCATATAATGTATCTCGCGGATCCCAAGAATCCAAATCCAGAATACATATATATACAGCGTCCCATACCACTGATATATATGCAATACAAATCATATAAATCCAAATCCAAAATACATATATATACAGCGTCCCATACCACCGATATATATGCAATAAAAACTGTAATATCCAAATCCAGAATACATATATATACAGCGTCCCATACCACTGATATATATGCAATACAAACTGATCATATAACAATAGCAAGGTATATGTGCGAACAAGTAATATAGCATGGTATGCATATGAGCATGTAGGTATACAGGTATGTTCTATGTAATATGCATTGTCGCACAAGTATAACTGTTTAATGTCGCTAACCGATAGCAAGGTATATAAATGAGCAATTGTATTGTGCGTGTCATGGCAATTACCGACAGGGTGTGTGTAGCATATCATTGGTGCTCGTGCAACATGGACTGTCGATAATAGTGCAGTGTACAGCAGGTACAGTATTAAGCACAAGTAACTATATGCAACATGAATCATGCAATGTTTCTATATAAACAAATAAGCATACGGCTAATACTATATCATATCTAGCCCCGACGCGTAGCGCCATACGGGCGATTCCCCGTAGATGTTAAATCTACTCACACTGTGGTCTCCAGCTATGAAGATCCGACCACCTGCTTCCCTTTGTTCGCAGCGTCTGAAGTCCCCGCTTGCGACGCTATAATATCACAAACACAAGAAATAAAGCGAACATCTCAGAAGCAATCTCAATAACGCAAAACTACGTAATATATAACGCATCAACGCACTAAACCACACTCACGAATACACGTCTAGCGCAAACACACGAAACGATACCTAAACCCAAACTGAGTATATCGCAGCACGACACACGACTCGTGTCGCAACACACATCACGCGAACTCAAAACACACGATTATAGGTAATCGATCCCAGATTTTGCATACTGCATCTACTAAGTAAATCAACAGTACCAAAAGACCCAAAACCACAGCAGACAACACCCACAGAAACCCCACCCCAACCCTAATCTAATCGGCCGGCGTCGCCGGCCCCCTCTTCAAGTCTCGCCGGCCCCGGCCGGTGGGATGGTCCCCGTCTCCTAGGTGGTGTCTCAGGTCAACCTGCACACTCCTCTGAAGTTGTTGATTTCATCACTAAAACTCCCAGGTCACAGCAGATATCAATATCTCTAAAAAGATACTAAAAACCCGATATCGCCTCAATCGATATAAACTACGTTCTACGCAGAAATTAACAATCAAACCTACACAAAAACTACAATTTAACAGTAGAGGGGTTATACCTAACAACTTTGCTCTCAAGTCCAAGCTTTCCCCCTTCTCCAAGTGATCAAGATCAAGAATATCCAAAGCTTTTGGTATTTTGTGATATATTTCAGAAATTTGATGATTTTGTGATGGAAATGAGTTAAAATGATAAAGGAATTGGGTAAGGGCAGTAGAGGGATGAAGGATTTCGGCCAAGGGAGTGAGGTGGAGGGTTTTTGATGAATTTCCTAGCAATTTCCCTCATTAATTACCCATAAATGCATACACACACACACTCTCTCTCATGCATGCATCTACTTTATCCTTTTCTTTTCTTTTTGATTTAAATCCTAACTTAAATCCTAGGCCACACATTAATCCCCTAGGTGAAGAGAGAAGGATTCTTTAACTAAAAGGTTTTAAAGAAAAGATCGCAAACGGTTATTTTCCCAAAATTTGAATACCGCATTAAAATAATATTAAAAAAAAATTGGGAAAAACCAAATTGAACCAAAACGTCCCATATACTCCCAAAGCTCGCGCACTAGCTTTATTTTTGCTAATCAAGGTGCTGGCAAGTCTATATGGTCGTTTGTTCACAGTCGGTTAAAAACGGAAAATACCGACAAACTTACCCTAAAACGGACGAAATCGCATAACGATTTCCAAAACGTTACAGTGTGGTTCTGTGGTGCGTTGCGGGACACAGCGTGTCGGGTTGGTTTCTGGTGAGTTTACGCACGTCGCGACGTATCGATTGCACGCGCGTTTAGATTCACACACGAGTTATTCTTTTGATCGATATATCACGTTTTTGCAGGATTTGCCTTATGTGTGTTACTTTATGTAAATTCTAGGTTCGCAGTCGGGAACTTTGAGCGCCGCGGAGAAAGGAAAGCAGGTGTTCGGACACACCTAGCGCGAGATCACGGGTGAGTAGATGTAACATCTACGGGGGACAATCGTTTGGATGGCGCAAGTCGCCCGATAGTTTAAGTAATTTAAAGATTCCTAGTGATATTAGTAATTATGAGTTAATGCTTGCATAACATTGTAAGTCCATGTCACGCACCCCACGAACTTGCGGAGAGGCGGAATATATGAAAAACGATTATCTAAACCGTTACTAGCAAACTACGAGAGATTTAACTACTCGGATTCGAAGTTATACCTCACGTTACTTGTCCTTCGGGTCTTCATCGCTGTCCTCCACTCCTCGTAGGCTCCTTGGAACATCGGCACCTCAACGGCCTTCTCGAGTCAAAGACGATCCACCCGAGAGCTCCTACGCCAAGCTTGATCTCTAACTTGAGATAACTAGGTTGCTCAAAGTGCTAATCTAAGCTACCTAGGGGATATAGAGTGAGGTTATGGATGTATTAGTCTAGCTAACCCTTGATCTCAACACATGAGAGGTTAGGGTTACGGTTTGAAGAGGGAGAGCTTGAGGAGAGAGAATGTGAGAATGAGAATCCTTTTGGATGAATAAATCATATGTGTATATATGAAACATATCATATATATTAAATGAATAACAAATAATGATATATCATCATGTTTCATTAATACACTTAGCGATTCATCACATGAGTCATATAAATCATAAATGATTCATTAACTCCATGTATGAATCACACAATTACTCACTTATCCAATTAATGCAAATGCCACCTTAACCCCCAAGTCACCATGCTTCATGAAGCTTCCCGACAAATTACGAGAACGCCCCTCCTATCCGTAAAAACACGGAAAAACTTTAGACTGTATAAATCCAATAATCCGATACTAGAATCTTGCTTAAACCAAAGCCGACTAGTAAAAACTGTCCGAACATTGTACGTGCGTAAAAACACGTATGCGTTCGAACACTGTCGTAAAACCATACGACCTCTATATCGTTTCGCCCGAAGCAAGGAAACTCTCTGTGTGGGACTCTAAAGACTCGACACTACGCTGGCAGTGGGTTTAACCACAAACCGCAAGCGGCACAAGCTGTACGTAACGGTCCCCAGGTAGATGTCGATAAGAAGGCCGATGAGGAAACCCATCCTGTCACGACCCGAGTATTTCGACTCGTGACCGGCACTTAACCACGCTACGTCTACAGGCGTAACGTGACTAAGTAAGCCGAACCCAGAAATCAAAACCATTTAAAAATAGTGAGTGTTGAAAACATTTAGTTAAAACATTTAGAAAACCTTAAATAATTCAATAAGTTCTTTTAAAGTTACTTAATCATTTAAATAATTTTGGCAGCATTTCCTTTGTAAGAGTAGCCCCGAGACCGGGTATAAAAGAGGATACGAGTAAAAAATGAGATATAATGAAACAAAACATTTCCAAACGGGAGCAATCACGCCCAACGGCGAAAACCAACATCACAAGAGTAATATACGACACCGTAGCGAAGAATAAGAAATAAGTAAACATCTCAGAAAATAACTGCATATAAAAACAGTCGGCTCCCACGAGCTCGACACCAGAATACAAAATATACATCATCGTCCTCACACAGTATCTAAGTCCAGTACATAAATGGTAGATGGAGAGTACTAGATACAAAAAGGGATACAATAAAAGTAATCAGATACCACAACCCACCTTAATGCAAAACAGCTCTCGCCGCAACTGTAATGGTTTCTATAGCCAAAAGATGCAAAAGACAGCCTGCCGCGACTATGCTGAGGTCAACCTGCAAATACTGTGGCACAACGGGGGTGAGTTTCCAACTCGTGAATAAAGATAACATATAAAGGTAATCGCGAGCATGCACGTACTGCGCTAATCTAACAAATGCCAGCAGATAATATCAATGCGTGATAAGCAGTATGTGTAATAATCATGCAGATGCTCTGTCAGGTAAAATAACTACAGGATGAGATATATGGTAATCAATGCTGAGCATGGGATAAACAACATCTACACGGAATATCAACGTGGAAAACAATCGGTGCCCACAACTGCACCCAAATCCCAAATAACTCAGGCGCTGGCACACCCATCGGCCCTCAAATCCTGTAAAACTCTGAGAAATCACGAGTGCCCAACATCGGCACCCAAAACATCATAAAATACTCGTGTCCAGCATCGACACGCAAATCCTCATATATCGGGCTCCGTCAGTCCGGATCAGCCCACGGGCTCCGTCTGCGGTATCGGTCCTCGGCCCCGGCAGTACGGATCATCTCGCATCCATCTCTCGACTCTGGTCGGTATCCTCCGGATAACCGCCAGGTCCAACCAATCACCGGTAGGTACTCACCACCCTGCCAGGCTCATCGTCTAATCCACGAAAAACATTTCTCACCCCGGGGAACCATACCGGGTCCACCACGAACCCGCAAACGGATCATCCATCTCCTCGAATCGGGTTTCAAGCACACGTCTCAGCACCGAGAAAACGCGTGGTGGAGGCACCAAAATATCATATCACGAGGAACCGGGTTTTCAAATAGTGCATCTTTTCTTAAAAATCCCACGGTCCTCAAAACCAGAAATCACATGAAAATCCAACACCAAGAAGTAAATCCAATGTGATGTGCCATGTACATCAATCCATGATATAGGTATAAGGGAAAACCGCTTTTAAAATTAGTTTCCGTTTTTAAAGATATCGTGCGGCTCCCAATTTCCATGAAAGTCATATCGAATCATATATGAAATGAACTACAGCAATATAATCATGGCAGTTCTACAGTGAGTGTGTCATGGTAATTACTAACGGTGTGTGTGTAGCATGCAGATTAGTGCTCGTGCAACATGAACCGTTAGTAATAGTGCGGTGTTCTATCAATTCTAAGCATACATACAGCAGGGAATGCAATATCCAATGACGGTCCATGAGGTAAATGCAACATATAATAATAAGGTCCTATCAGCCCTGACGCATAACTCCATGCGGGCGATATCCCCGTAGATGTTAAATCTACTCACCGAAGTCTCGCGCTAAGTGTAGCCGACGACTTGCTTGCCCTTCTTCGCAGCGTCCGTCTCACTAGCCGGCGAACCTAGAATCACATAACATATATCACACATAAGCTAAATTTCACAAAACGTGATATTACGATACAATTAGAAACCCGTGTCGCAAACCAATCGCGCGTGTGCGCGATACGCTAAAACGTGTGATCACGCGCCTGAAACCCAACCTGACGCGTCGCGATACGCAGAAACCCCAAACCCATACGCTTATCACGCGTGTCGCGGAGGTTTAAAATACGAGAAATAGGTATATCGTTCCAGATTTTTATACAGAACTTAAATTACAAAAATATATATACCATAACACTACACACAGTAGAAGACACCTAAAGGACCAAACCCCAACCCAAACCCTACCCATCTGGCCGCAAATTGCGGCCAGATCGAATATTCCGGCGGCCTAAACATGAAGAAAGGGGGTCGGGTTCTACCTGGGGTATCAGTACCTAGCCACTACACTGCAGTCTTCTCAAAATTAATCTGAACTCATCGGGTCGATAGCAGTTTCCAGAAACTCAAATTGGCTTTAAAACGACGAATTGCATCAAATAGGGATCTGGTGGTAATTCAGTGCAATTGGGGGCTAAGCTGGGTTGAAATGGCCTTAACAACACTCTAACAACCTACAACCTACAGAAACCAAATCACACATCACTTGCTCAAGGTTCCCGCTAAACACCTCATATCGCACTAAATCGCATCAAAAACCACTAACCGAAGCAAAACTACACTAAACAAGTAAACTAGGGAGCATGCTTAGGAAATATACCCCACACTCGACCCTAGGGAGCTGGAGGAAGAAGAAGGAGTGAAGGGAAGGGGGCTGTAGTCAAAGTTGTGGCTGCTGCTGCTCACTGATGCTGTTGCCGCTCACTGTTGCTGCTGCTGCTGCTCTCTGTTGCTGCTTCTGGCTGCTGCTGAGCTTGCTTCTGCTGCTGCTGAGATGGTAAGTGGGTGTGTGTGTGAGAGAGAGGGTGAGGTTGAGAGAAAGGAACAAGACAAAATGAGAGGAAAATCATCACCCCAATGTCTACCCCTCCTCTCTTTCTCCTCATTAATTGCAAGCATGGCTTAAGCCATGATGCACTCTCTCTCTCTCTCTCTCTCTCACCAAGTCAACCTCCAAAGGAATTCAAATTAAATCAACTATTAATTAACTAATTAAACTCAATTAAAACCCAAAAGACTTAATCCCCATGATTAAACCCACCATGGTTGCTAATCCTAGTATTAACTCTTTTAAAAACCCTAGTTTACATGCACATGTGTGTGCAAGCCGAGGAAAATTTTAGAAAAATATTTATTAAATTAGGAAAAATATTTAAAACCCAATTTGGTAAACTTCTTATTAAAAACCCATTATTTAAATATAATTAGTCACTAAACATATCCTAAGGTGTTACAATCTCTCCCCCTTAAAGAAATTCGTCCCCGAATTTCAAAATCTAACTACACGTACCTTTGAAAAGATGGGGGTACGTCTTCATCATCTCGCTTTCGGTCTCCCAAGTGACCTCCTCACGGTTCTGACCACGCCAAAGTACCTTAACTGAAGGGATGTCCTTCGATCTCAATCTCTTCACTTGTCGATCCAAGATCATCACCGGCTGCTCTGCATAGGAAAGATCGCGCTCAAGCTGGATCGTCGGGTGCTGAATCGCATGCGAAGGATCATGAAGATATCTACGGAGCATCTAAACGTGAAATACGGGGTGCGCATCTGGAAAACTGGGCGGAAGGGCTAATCGGTATGCTACTGCACCAACAAGCTTGAGGATATCGAAGGGGCCCACATATCTGGGACTGAGCTTCCCCTTCTTCTTAAACCTCATCACACCTTTCATAGGGGAGACCCTCAAGAAAACATGATCACCAACAGAAAACTCAAGCCTGAGCCGCCGACGGTCCGCATAAGATCTCTGCCTACTCTGCGCTACTCTCATCCTATCGCGAATCAACTGGATCTTCGCGGTCGTCTCCTCAACAATCTGTGGCCCTAAGATACTGCCCTCACTGAGCTCTGTCCAACAGGCGGGCGATCTGCATCTCCTCCCATAGAGAGCCTCAAACGGTGCCATCTGAATGGTCTCCTAGTAGCTGTTATTGTAGGAGAACTCTACCAAGGGTAAGTGATGATCCCAGCTACCTCCAAAATCTAATACACACGCTCTGAGCATGTCCTCGAGAGTCTGAATAGTCCGCTCTGACTGTCCGTCGGTCTGCGGATGAAATGCTGTGCTGAAACTCAAGCGAGTGCCCAAAGCCTCCTGAAGCCTCTGCCATAATCGGCTGGTAAACTGGGTGCCTCTGTCGGACACGATACATGTCGGGACTCCGTGCAGCCGTACTATCTCGTCGATGTAGATCTGGGCATACTGAGTTAATTCGAAAGTCGTCTTCACTGGTAGGAAGTGAGCCGCCTTCGTCAAACGATCCACGATCACCAAGATGGAGTCATACCCTCGACTAGTCCTGGATAGACCCACAACGAAATCCATCGAAATCTGCTCCCATTTCCACTCCGGAATGGGTAACGGTTGTAGCTCTCGCGCGGTCCTCTGCTGCTCAGCCTTGACTTGCTGACAAGTCAGGCATCTCGACACGAAATCTGCGATGTCCCTCTTCATTCCGTCCCACCAATAAACATCTCTCATATCATGATACATCTTGGTGGAACCGGGATGGACGCTGTACACCGATCGATGTGCCTCCTCAAGAATCTCGCGCCGCAGTCCCTCAGCATCAGGTACGCACAGTCTAACTCCAAATCGTAGTACCCCCTGATCATCGATCACGAACTCGGAAAATCTGCCCTGTCCAATCTGTGCCACGATCTCCGAACATCGGTCATCACTGCGTTGTGCCTCATGTATGCGGTCAAGTAACTGTGGGCGTGAACGAACATGCGCGATCTGTCCTCCAATCGGCGTGAACTCGAACTGTATCCAGCTGTCGCATAATATCTGCCAATCGGCCGACGACTGTCCTCGTGCCGCGCTCAAATAAGATAGACTACTCCCGGGCCTCCTGCTCAACACATCCGCCACTACATTCGCCTTTCCCGGGTGGTACAAGATCTCGCAGTCGTAATCCTTCACTAACTCCATCCATCGGCGCTGCCTAAGGTTCAGGTCTCGCTGCTGAAATATATACTTTAAACTCTTGTGATCAGTGAATATCTGGCACGACTCGCTGTATAGGTAATGTCGCCAGATCTTAAGTGCAAAGACCACTGCAGCCATCTCCAAATCATGAGTGGGGTAGTTCTGTTCATGTTTCTTCAATTGTCGCGAAGCATACGCGATCACCCTATCATGCTGCATCAACACGCACCCTAGTCCCACTCGAGAGGCATCACAATAGACCACAAACCCGCCTGAGCCTGAAGGTAAAGATAACACCGGTGCCGTAGACAGCTGAGTCCGTAACTGCTGAAAACTGTGCTCACACTCCTCCGTCCAATCGAAAGGTACTCCCTTCCGGGTCAACCCGGTCAAAGGGGTAGCAATACTGGAGAATTCATGCACCAATCGCCTGTAGTAACCGGCCAACCCCAAAAAGCTGCGAATCTCCGTAACCGATGTGGGTCTGGGCCAACGCTGAACGGCATCGATCTTCCTCGGGTCTACACATATACCGTCTCGTGAAATCACATGCCCCAAGAAGTCTATGCTGTCCAACCAAAAAGCACACTTGGAGAATTTCGCATAAAGCTGGTGCTCCCTCAAAGTCTGCAGTGTAATCCGCAGGTGCTGCTCGTGCTCCTCACTACTCCGGAAATACACCAAGATATCGTCAATGAACACTATAATGAACAAATCCGAATATGGCCGGAAAATACGGTTCATCAAGTCCATGAATGCTGCTGGCGCATTGGTGAGTCCGAACGACATCACCAAAAACTCATAATGGCCGTAGCGCGTACGGAAAGCTGTCCTGGGAATGTCCTCCTGTCGAACCCGCAGCTGATGATAGCCCGATCGTAAATCGATCCTCGAAAAGTACCCTGCCCCCTAAAGCTTTTCGAACAAATTGTCGATGCGCGGCAAAGGATACCTGTTCCGCACTGTCACCCTGTTCAGCTGCCGGTAGTCGATACACAGACGCAAACTGCCGTCCTTCTTCTTGACGAACGGGACTGGAGCACCCCAAGGAGAAACACTGGGTCGAATAAGTCCCTTATCCAGCATATCTTGCAACTGAACCTTCAACTCTCGAAGTTCCGCCGGGGCAATCCGATAAGGCGGTATGGAAACAGGCCCCGTGCCAGGAATCAAATCGATACAGAAAGAAATGTCGCGCTCGGGCGGTAGCCCAGGAAGCTCGTCAGGGAACACATCAGGGAACTAGCTAACAACCGGAACCTGATCCAATGGAACCTGTATAGCACTAGCATCGCAAACATAAGCTAGAAATCTCTGACATCCCTTCCTCAAAAGCTGTCCAGCGCTAAAAGACGAAATCACACTGTGAGGGGCGGCACCACGGTCCCCCAACACAACAAACACCGACTCGCCGGGAAAGAAGAATCTAACTGTCTTCTCACGGCAGTCTACAGAAGCGTAGCACGTGGCTAACCAATCCATGCCCAAAAGAACGTCGAAGTCCAACATCTCAAGAAGGATCAAGTCGACAGGCAACTCCCTCTCGCCAATACAGACGGTACATGATCGGAACACGTGCCTAGCAACAAACGACTCTCGCACAGGAGTGGTCACAACAAGTGGCTGATCAAGCAAACCGGACTCTCTACCCAAACTCGGCACGAAGTGTGTGGATACGTACGAGTGCGTGGATCCGGGATCGAACAACACGTGTGCATCAACTGTACATACAGGAAGGATACCTGAAACCACCGCATTAGACGCCTGCGCGTCCTGATGCGTCAAAGCAAAAACCCGCGCCTGTCTACCACCTGCGACTGACTGCCCTCTGCCTCGGTCATCCCGTCCTCTCTGAGCAACTCCTCCACGCCCACGACCTCTCTGTGTATGAGTCTGGCGCGGAGCAACGGTAGGTACAACAGGCAACGCCCTCTGGGGTGGTGAAGGTGGTAAGGTAACGTGCGGTGCTGCCGCCTCCCTCCGGTGTATCTCAGGACAATCTCTAACGAGGTGAAGTAGACTGCCGCACCTAAAGCAACCCCGCGGCGACTGCTGACTCTCCTGGGGATACGAACTAAACATCTGGCCTCGTCCCGAATCACTGCTACTCCTCGTACCCGAACGATACCTGTCGCGGCGTCTGAATGACTGCCTCCGTGAGGATATACTGGTACGAACTCTCTTCGGCTCTGGAACAACCGAAGTCTCAGCAAGGTGCTCCTCGACTACTAGGGCTGCGTCTATAGCTGCTGCATTGGTCTCGTAGTGCTGCACGCTAATCGCGAGGAACAGTGGTGTAAGTAAGCCTCGAACAAATCTCTTGACTCGCAACTCCTCGGTAGCCACTAAATATGGGGCATAGACTGCTAGTTCTGTAAACAGCACGTCATACTCTGCCACTGTCATCCCTGGCGTCTGGCGCAAGGACTCAAATCTGCGTGCTCGGGCATCCCTAACACTTTGGGGAAGGAAACAGGCTAGAAATACTGTCACAAACTCTGTCTAGGTCATAGGAGGAAGACCTGCTGCTCTGCCCTTCTCAACTGAATCACACCACTTCTGCGCAAGACCTTCCAGGCGAAAGCTCGCGAACTCAACCCATCTCGTATCTGCGCATATGAGGGAACGGCATATCCGGGCCATCCTGTCGATGAATGACTGTGGGTCCTCGGCTGTATCAGTGCCTGTGAAGACCGGAGGCTTCAGCCTCATGAACTCTGATAGCGATACTGTAATCACCTCCGTGGCTGCAGGGGCAACTGGCTGTGCGGTAGGTACCATCGCGGTCTCTGGAACGGGTGGAGCTACCTCTGGTCGCTGTGCTCGAAGAGTCTCAACTAGCGATCCTATCATCTGGCGCATCTCCTGCATGCTGGATCCCACCGTCTGGCACATCTCCTGCATACCAACCCCTAGCGTGGCGATCTGATCTGTCACGGGAGGAACAGTCTGCTGGGGTACAACGGGTTCACTGCCCGGATCAGTCCTCGTCTCGGACGAGTCAACTCGAATCTCGGCCCTTGCGGCCGCTCTCTGCGCCCTCGTAGTCTTTGGCGGCATAATGGCTGAAAGAAAATTAGGATTCGATGAGAACACGGAAATCGAATCACAAGAATATATATACTCAAGAAGGAATTTAAACCAATAAGTCCTAAGGTCGCCTTGGCGGAGTACCGTGTCGTTAGTATGCCGCGGAACATACACACGCTACGCCACTCTGCTTCGGCTACCTACTCCATCATACCAAGGTCATCCTACACTCCGAAAGCTAAAACCTACGATCTGATACCAACTTTGTCACGACCCGAGTATTTCGACTCGTGACCGGGACTTAAACACGCTACGTCTACAGGTGTAACGCGACTAAGTAAGCCGAACCCAGAAATCAAAACTATTTAAAAATAGTGAGTGTTGAAAACATTTAGTTAAAACATTTAGAAAACCTTAAATAATTCAATAAGTTCTTTAAAAGTTACTTAATCATTTAAATAATTTTGGCAGCATTTCCTTTGTAAGAGTAGCCCCGAGACCGGGTATAAAAGAGGATACGAGTAAAAAATGAGATATAATGAAACAAAACATTTCCAAACGGGAGCAATCACGCCCAACGGCGGAAACCAACATCACTAGAGTAATATACGATGCCGTAGCGAAGAATAAGCAAAAAGTAAACATCACAGAAAATAACTGCCTATAAAAACAGTCGGCTCCCACGAGCTCGACACCAGAATACAAAATATACATCATCGTCCTCACACAGTATCTAAGTCCAGTACATAAATGGTAGATGGAGAGTACTAGATACAAAAAGGGATATAATAAAAGTAATCAGATACCACAACCTACCTTAATGCAAAACAGCTCTCGCCCCAACTGTAGTGGTATCTGTAGACAAAAGATTCAAAGGACAGCCTGCCGCGATGTCACGACCCGAGAGTTCGACTCGTGACCGGCACTTAACCACACAACGTCTACAGGCACAACGCGGCTAAGTAAGCCGAACCCAGAAATCAAAACCAATAAATATAGAGTGATTTAAAACATCTTGTAAAAACAATCGTACATTTCCGAAAAACTTCCATTTATTTAGTAGAAATCCTTTTTTAAATTCAATAGTTATAAGTTTTATAATTTTGGTAACATTTCCTTTTTAAAACATTAGCCCCGAAAGTCGGATAAAAGCAAGGTGTAGCAGAGATAACAAGTGACATGAATAAAGCATCACAATATGATATACGACGCCGTAGCGAAGAATACACAGTAAAACAAGGACAATATCATAAAAGGTGAGACTTCATAAAGTAACGTCGGCTCACATGCGAGCTCGACACCAGAATAAAAAATCATACATATCGTCCTCACAACTGTCTCTAAGTCAATACAGAAGGTAGATGGAGAGTACTAGATACATCAATATACAACTGAAATGATAACAGATACCGTACAAAACCCACCTAAACAGCAAAAGGGCTATCTCTGCTCAAAAAGGGTATCTGTGCCAAAAGATGCGGTAACAGCCAGCCGTGACTACTCTCCAGGGCAACCTGCAAACACTGTGGCACAACGGGGGTTTGTTGCCAACTCGTGAATAGAGATAACATATAAAGGTAATCGCGAGCATGCACGTACAGCGCTACTCTAACAAATGCCAGCAGATGATATCAATGCGAGGTAAACAGCATGCATGGTAATAATGCAAGTCCTCTATCAGGTGATATGCTACAGGATGAGATGTGATAATGAATGCTGACCATGGGGATACAGTATCTACATGAAGTATCGGGGTGGACTACATAAGTATGTATGCACCACAAATCCCAACATCTCAAACGCCGGTACTCCATCGGCCCTCATATCCTGTATATTCCTGAAAATCCCGAGTGCCCAACATCGGCACCCAAATATCATAAATACTCGTGTCTAGCATCGACACGCAAAACCTCCTGTATCGGCCTCCGTCAATCCGGATCAGCCCTCTCTCAAAGTATATACCGGGAATACGTCAGTCCGGGTCATCCCTCTCTCAATATATCGGGCGTCCGTCAGTCCGGGTCAGCCCTCTATCAATCCATCGGGCATCCGTCAGTCCGGGTCAGCCCTCTATCAATCCATCGGGCATCCGTCAGTCCGGGACAGCCCTCTATCAATCCATCGGGCATCCGTCAGTCCGGGTCAGCCCTCTATCAATCCATCGGGCATCCGTCAGTCCGGGTCAGCCCTCTATCAATACGTGCCTCAAGCACCGAGAAAACACGGGGTGACGCCCCAAAATATCATATCAAGGGAACCGTGTTTTTAAATGATTACTTATTTGAAAAGGCCACGGTTCCCAAATCCAGAGATCACATGAAATCCCAACAATGATACAAGTAACTGTGATGTGATAGGTGCCTCAAATATGTATATCAAGTCATGTCACATAAAAACGAACTACAATGCAATGATCTACTGTGATATAGGTATCAAGTATAAAATTCCAAGTCATGTCAAGTATAGATGAGCTACAACAATATACTACAGTATGATCATGGCAGTTCTATCAGTTCTAAGCAATATATATATATATATATATATATATATATATATATATATGTATAACAGGGAATGCAATATGCGATGACAATCCATGGTATGGTATATGCAGTATATAACAATAAGGTCCTATCAGCCCTGACGCATAACGCCATGCGGGCGATATCCCCGTAGATGTGAAATCAACTCACCGTGTCTCGCGCTAAGTGTATCCAACCACTTGCTTGCCCTTCTTTGCAGCGTCCTTCTCACTGGCCTGCGAACCTAGAATCACATAACATATATCACACATAAGCTCATTTCACAAAAACGCGACATTACGGTCCAACTAGACTCTCGTGTCGCAACCCATCGCGCGTGTGCGCGATACGCTAAAACGTGTAATCACGCGCTACGAAACTACCCCGACGCGCCGCGATACGCAGAAACCCAAACCTACTCACGTACCACGCGTGTCGCGAAGGTTTAGAAAAACGACAAAAAGGGTAACTGGTCCCAGATTTTGCCACAGAACTAATCTTACAAAAATATATATATCAAAGGACCCTACACACTAGCAGACACCTACAGAACCGAAAAACACCCAAAACACTTCCTGTCTGGCCGCAATTTGTGGCCAGAATGGTGATTTCGGCGGCCGGAGTGGGGAGTCAGGGGGTCGGGTTTCACCAGTGGTATCAGCTCTACTCCACAATGCTACAGTCTTCCCAATTTCATTCTGAAATCACCGAGTCAAAAGCAGATCCAGAAAAAATCATTTTAGCACAAATACGACATTTGCATCGAATATGAAAACTGGTGATATTTTAGTGTAATCGGGGTTGGACTAGGTTACAATGGTCTCACTAACAAGCTACTGAAACCCAAACACATCACCCTAGCACGAAGTTCCCACAAAACACCTCATATCACCCTAAAATACACTAAAATCCACTAACCGATGCAAAACTACACTAACTAAGCTAACTAGGGAATAAGTTTAGGAAATATACCTCATACTTAACCCTAGGGAGCTGCAAGAAGGTGAAGAAGTGAAGAGGAGGGGCTGCACTTGGTGCTGGAGCTGCTACTGCTCACTGCTGCTGCTGCCAATGCTTGCTGCTGTTGCTGCTGAGTGCTTGCTGCTGCTGCTGCTTCTTCTTGGTGCAGGTTCTGGAACTGGGGAAAAGGTAAGTGTGTGTGTGTGTGAGTGTTTGATAGAATAAGAAATGAGAGAGGAAAACAATCAACACTCAAGGGTCAACCCCTCTCTCTCTCTCTTCATTAATGGCAAGCATGGGCTAAGCCATGATGCCCTCTCTCTCTCTCTCACAAGTCAACACACAAAAGAAACTAATTCTAATAAAAGAAATCTTTTAATTAGCTAATTAAATCCACTTAAAACCCATAAGACTTTTAACCCTCAAGATTAACCCACCATGGTTAATAATTATGGTATTTACTTCATTTAAAAACCCTAGTTTACATGCACATGTGTGTGTAAGCCTAGGAAAATTTTGGAAAAAATATTTATTAAATTAGGAAAAATATTTAAAACACAATTTGGTAAACTTTTTATTAAAAACCATTATTTAATTATAATTATTCACTAACCCTTATCCTAAGGTGTTACAATCTCTCCCCCTTTAAGAAATTCGTCCCCGAATTTCAAAAATCTAACTAAGGTTACCTTCAAAAAGATGGGGATACGTCTTCATGATCTCGCTTTCGGTCTCCCAAGTGACCTCTTCACGGTTCTGACCACGCCAAAGTACCTTAACTGATGGAATGTCCTTCGATCTCAATTTCTTCACTTGTCGATCCAAGATCATCACCGGCTGCTCTGCATAGGAAAGATCGCGCTCAAGCTGGATCGTCGGATGCTGAATCGCATGCGAAGGATCATGAAGATATCTGCGGAGCATCGAGACATGGAATACGGGGTGCACGTCTGGAAAGCTGGGCGGAAGGGCTAACCGGTAAGCTACTGCACCGACACGCTCGAGGATCTCGAAGGGGCCCACATACCTGGGGCTAAGCTTCCCCTTCTTCCCAAACCTCATCACACCTTTCATTGGGGAGACCCTCAAGAAAACATGATCACCAACAGAAAACTCAAGTCTGCGTCGCCGACGGTCCGCATAAGATCTCTGCCTACTCTGGGCTGCTCTCATCCTATCGCGAATCAACTGGATCTTCGCTGTCGTCTCCTCAACGATCTGCGGCCCTAAGATACTGCCCTCTCTGAGCTCCGTCCAACAAGAGGGCGACCTGCATCTCCTCCCATAAAGAGCCTCAAATGGTGCCATCTGAATAGTCTCCTGGTAGCTGTTATTGTAGGAGAACTCTACTAAGGGCAAATGATGGTCCCAGCTACCTCCGAAATCTAGTACACAAGCTCTAAGCATGTCCTCGAGAGTCTGGATGGTCCGCTCTGACTGTCCGTCGGTCTGCGGATGAAATGCCGTGCTGAAACTCAAGCGAGTGCCCAAAGCCTCCTGAAGTCTCTGCCATAGTCTACTGGTAAACTGGGTGCCTCTGTCGGACACAATGCACGTCGGTACACCGTGTAGCCGCACTACCTCGTCAATATAGATCTGGGCATACTGAGTAAATCCGAAAGTCGTCTTCACCGGTAGGAAGTGAGCCGCTTTCGTCAAACGGTCCACGATCACCCAGATAGAGTCATACCCCCGACTAGTCCTGGGTAGACCCACAACGAAATCCATCGAAATTTGTTCCCATTTCCACTCCGGAATGGGTAACGGCTGTAGCTCTCCCGCAGGCCTCTGGTGCTCAGCCTTGACTTGCTGACACGTCAGGCATCTCGATACAAAATCTGCAATGTCCCTCTTCATTCCGTCCCACCAGTAAACATTTCTCATATCATGATACATCTTGGTGGAACCGGGGTGGACGCTATACACCGATCGATGTGCCTCCTCAAGAATCTCACGCCTCAGTCCCTCTGCATCAGGTACGCACAGTCTGACTCCAAACCGTAGTATCCCCTGATTATCGACCACGAACTCGGAAAATCTGTTCTGTCCTATCTGTGCCATGATCTCTGAGCATCGGTCGTCACTGAGCTGTGCCTCACGTATACGATCGATCAACTGTGGGCGTGCACGGACATGTGCTATCTGTCCTCCAATCGACGTGAACTCGAACTGTACTCGACTGTCGCATAATATCTACCAATCTGCGGATGACTGCTCCTGTACTGCGCTCAAACATGATAAACTACTCCCGGGCCTCCTGCTCAAAGCATCCGCTACCACATTTGCCTTGCCCGGGTGATGTAAGATCTCGCAGTCGTAATCCTTCACTAACTCCATCCATCGACGTTGCCGAAGGTTCAGGTCCCGCTGCTGGAATATGTATTTCAAACTCTTGTGATCCGTAAATATCTGGCACGACTCGCCGTATAAGTAATGTCGCCAGATCTTAAGTGCGAAGACCACTGCTGCCATCTCCAAATCATGAGTGGGGTAGTTTTGTTCATGTCTCTTCAATTGTCGCGAAGCATACGCGATCACCATATCAAGCTGCATCAGAACGCATCCCAGCCCCAATCGAGAAGCATCACAAAAGACCATAAATCCGCCCGGTCCAGAAGGTAAAGATAACACCGGTGCCCTCGTCAGCTGGGTCCGTAACTGCTGAAAACTGTGCTCGCACTCCTCCGTCCAAACGAAAGGAACTCCCTTCCGGGTCAACCCGGTCAACGGTGTAGCAATACGTGAGAAGTCCTGCACAAAACGCCTGTAGTAACCGGCCAATCCCAAAAAGCTGCGAATCTCCGTCACCGATGTGGGTCTTGGCCAACGCTGAACGGCCTCGATCTTCCTCGGGTCTACACATATACCGTCTCGTGAAATCACGTGACCCAAGAAGTCCACGCTGTCCACCCAAAAATCACACTTGGAGAATTTCGCATAAAGCTGGTGCTCCCTCAATGTCTGCAATGTAATCCGCAGGTGCTGCTCGTGCTCGTCACTACTCCGGGAATACACCAAGATATCGTCAATGAAGACTATGATGAACAGATCCAAATAAGGCCAGAAAATACGGTTCATCAAGTCCATGAATGCTGCTGGCGCATTGGTGAGTCCGAACGACATCACCAAAAACTCGTAATGGCCGTAGCGCGTACGGAAAGCCGTCCGGGGAATGTCCTCCTGTCGAACCCGCAGCTGATGATAGCCCGATCGTAAATCGATCCTCGAAAAGTACCCTGCCCCCTGGAGCTGGTCGAACAAATCGTCGATACGCGGCAAAGGATACCTGTTCCGCACTGTCACCCTGTTCAGCTGGCGGTAGTCGATACAAAGGCGCAAACTGCCGTCCTTATTCCTGACGAACAGGACTGGAGCACCCCAAGGAGAAACACTGGGTCGAATAAGTCCCTTGTCCAGCAAATCTTGCAACTGCTCCTTCAACTCTCGAAGTTCCGCCGGGGCCATCCGATACGGCGGTATAGAAATAGGCCCCGAACCAGGAACCAAATCAATACAGAAAGAAATGTCGCGCTCGGGCGGCAACCCAGGAAGCTCGTCAAGGAACACATCAGGAAACTCGCTAACAACCGGAACCTGATCCAATGGAACCTCTGTAGCGCGAGCATCGCAAACATAGGCGAGAAATCCCTGACATCCCTTCCTCAAAAGCTGTCCAGCACGAAAAGAAGAAATCACACTGTGAGGGGCGGCACCACGGTCCCCCAACACAACAAAACCCGACTCACCGGGGAAACAGAATCTAACTGTCTTCTCGCGGCAGTCCACAGAAGCATAGCACGTGGCTAACCAATCCATGCCCAAAAGAACGTCGAAGTCCAACATCTCCAGAAGGATCAAGTCGACAGGCAACTCTCTCTCGCCAATACAGACGATACAGGATCGGAACACGTGCCTGGCAACAAACGACTCTCCCACAGGAGTAGCCACCACAAGCGGCTGATCAAGCAAGCCGGACTCTCTACCCAAACTCGGCACAAAGTGCGTGGATACGTACACGTGTGTGGATCCGGGATCGAACAATACATGTGCATCAACTGAACATACAGGGAGGATACCTGAAACCACTACATTGGACGCCTGCGCGTCCTGATGTGTCAAAGCAAAAACCCTCGCCTATCCACCACCTGTGACTGGCTGCCCTCTGCCTCGGTCACCTCGCCCTCTCTGAACAACTCCTCCACGCCCACGACCTCGCTGTGTATGAGTCTGGCGCGGAGCAACGGTAGGTACGACAGGCAACGCTCTCTGGGGTGGTGAAGGTGGTAATGTGACATGCGGTGCTGTCGCCTCTCTCCGGGGTAACTCAGGACAATCCCGTACACGGTGGTAAGAACTCCCACAGCGAAAACATCCCGACGACGGCCGCTGACCATCCTGGGAATAAGAACTGAATAACCGGCCCCGCCCTGAATCTCTGCTGCCTGCAATACGTCTATCACGGCGCCGAAAAGGCTGTCTCTGTGCTGAAGTATCCGCACGAGCTCTCTTCGGCTCTGGAAGTGCCGAAGTCTCAACAAGGTGCTCCTCGACCACTAGGGCTGCGTCTACAGCTGCTGCGTAGGTCTCGTAGTGCTGCGCGCTGATCGCGAGGAACACTGGTGAAAGCAAGCCTCGAACAAATCTCCGGACTCGCAACTCCTCGGTGGCCACTAAATGTGGGGCGTAGACTGCTAGCTCTGTAAACAGTACGTCATACTCTGCCACTGTCATCCCTGGCGTCTGGCGCAAGGACTCGAACCTGCGTGCTCGGGCATCTCTAACACTCCGGGGAAGGAAACGAGCTAGAAATATGGTCACGAACTCCGTCCAGGTCATAGGAGGAAGACCTACTGCTCTGCCCTTCTCAACGGAATCACACCACTTCTGCGCAAGACCTTCCAGGCGAAAGCTCGCGAACTCGACCCATCTCGTATCTACGCATCTGAGGGAACGGCATATCCTGGCCATCCTGTCGATGAAAGACTGTGGGTCCTCGGCTGTATCGGTGCCTGTGAAAACCGGAGGCTTCAGCCTCATAAACTCTGATAGCGATACTGTAATCACCTCCGTGGCTGCAGGGGCAACTGGCTGTGCGGTAGGTACCATAGCGATCTCTGGAACTGGTGGAGCTACCTCTGGTCGCTGCGCTCGAAGCGTCTCAACAAGCGATCCTATCATCTGACGCATCTCCTGCATGCTAGATCCCACCGTCTGGCGCATCTCCTGCATACCAGCCCCTAGCGTGGCGATCTGCTCTGTCACGGCAGGAACAGCCTGCTCGGGTACAACGGGTGCACTGCCCGGATCAGTCCTCGTCTCGGACGAGTCCACACGAATCTCGGCCCTTGCGGCCGCTCTCTGTGCCCTCGTAGTCTTAGGCGGCATAATGGCTGAAAGAAAATATGGATTCGATAAGAACACGGAAATCGAATCGCAAGAATATAAGGAGGGATCAAATCAATAAGTCCTAAGGTCGCGTAAGCGGAGCACCGTGTCGTGAGTATGCCGCGGAACATACGCACGCTACGCTACCCTGCTGCAGCTACCTACTCCATCATACCAGGGTCATCCTACACTCCGAAGGTAAAACCTACGCTTTGATACCAACTTTGTCATGACCCGAGAGTTCGACTCGTGACCGGCACTTAACCACGCAACGTCTACAGGCGCAACGCGGCTAAGTAAGCCGAACCCAGAAATCAAAACCAATAAATATAGAGTGATTTAAAACATCTTGTAAAAACAATCGTACATGTCCGAAAAACATCCATTTATTTAGTATAAATCCTTTTTTAAATTCAATAGTTATAAGTTTTATAATTTTGGTAACATTTCCTTTTTAAAACATTAGCCCCGAAAGTCGGATAAAAGCAAGGTGTAGCAGAGATAACAAGTGACATGAATAAAGCATCACAATATGATATACGACGCCGTAGCGAA
Organism: Agapanthus africanus; assembly: GCA_030015575.1. Classification (NCBI taxonomy): domain Eukaryota; kingdom Viridiplantae; phylum Streptophyta; class Magnoliopsida; order Asparagales; family Amaryllidaceae; genus Agapanthus; species Agapanthus africanus. The sequence goes on along the minus strand of CM057339.1, from coordinate 610,181,891 downwards.
GAATACACAGTAAAACAAGGACAATATCATAAAAGGTGAGACTGCATTAAAGTAACGTCGGCTCACATGCGAGCTCGACACCAGAATGTAAAATCATACATATCGTCCTCACAACTGTCTCTAAGTCAATACAGAAGGTAGATGGAGAGTACTAGATACATCAATATACAACTGAAATGATAACAGATACCGTACAAAACCCACCTAAACAGCAAAAGGGCTATCTCTGCTCAAAAGGGGTATCTGTGCCAAAATATGCGGTAACAGCCAGCCGTGACTACTCTCCAGGGCAACCTGCAAACACTGTGGCACAACGGGGGTGAGTTGCCAACTCGTGAATAGAGATAACATATAAAGGTAATCGCGAGCATGCACGTACAGCGCTACTCTAACAAATGCCAGCAGATGATATCAATGCGAGGTAAACAACATGCAAGGTAATAATGCAAGTCCTCTATCAGGTGATATGCTACAGGATGAGATGTGATAATGAATGCTGAGCATGGGGATACAGTATCTACATGAAGTATCGGGGTGGACTACATAAGTATGTATGCACCACAAATCCCAACATCTCAAACGCCGGTACTCCATCGGCCCTCATATCCTGTATATTCCTGAAAATCCCGAGTGCCCAACATCGGCACCCAAATATCATAAATACTCGTGTCCAGCATCGACACGCAAAACCTCCTGTATCGGCCTCCGTCAATCCGGGTCAGCCCTCTCTCAAAGTATATACCGGGAATCCGTCAGTCCGGGTCATCCCTCTCTCAATATATCGGGCGTCCGTCAGTCCGGGTCAGCCCTCTATCAATCCATCGGGCATCCGTCAGTCCGGGTCAGCCCTCTATCAATCCATCGGGCATCCGTCAGTCCGGGACAGCCCTCTATCAATCCATCGGGCATCCGTCAGTCCGGGTCAGCCCTCTATCAATCCATCGGGCATCCGTCAGTCCGGGTCAGCCCTCTATCAATACGTGCCTCAAGCACAGAGAAAACACGGGGTGACGCCCCAAAATATCATATCAAGGGAACCGGGTTTTTAAATGATTACTTATTTGAAAAGGCCACGGTTCCCAAATCCAGAGATCACATGAAATCCCAACAATGATACAAGTAACTGTGATGTGATAGGTGCCTCAAATATGTATATCAAGTCATGTCACATAAAAATGAACTACAATGCAATGATCTACTGTGATATAGGTATCAAGTATAAAATTCCAAGTCATGTCAAGTATAGATGAGCTACAATAATATACTACAGTATGATCATGGCAGTTCTATCAGTTCTAAGCAATATATATATATATGTATAACAGGGAATGCAATATGCGATGACAATCCATGGTATGGTATATGCAGTATATAACAATAAGGTCCTATCAGCCCTGACGCATAACGCCATGCGGGCGATATCCCCGTAGATGTGAAATCAACTCACCGTGTCTCGCGCTAAGTGTATCCAACCACTTGCTTGCCCTTCTTTGCAGCGTCCGTCTCACTGGCCTGCGAACCTAGAATCACATAACATATATCACACATAAGCTCATTTCACAAAAACGCGACATTACGGTCCAACTAGACTCTCGTGTCGCAACCCATCGCGCGTGTGCGCGATACGCTAAAACGTGTAATCACGCGCTACGAAACTACCCTGACGCGCCGCGATACGCAGAAACCCAAACCTACTCACGTACCACGCGTGTCGCGAAGGTTTAGAAAAACGGCAAAAAGGGTAACTGGTCCCAGATTTTGCCACAGAACTAATCTTACAAAAATATATATATCAAAGGACCCTACACACTAGCAGACACCTACAGAACCCAAAAACACCCAAAACACTTCCTGTCTGGCCGCAATTTGCGGCCAGAATGGTGATTTCGGCGGCCGGAGTGGGGAGTCAGGGGGTCGGGTTTCACCAGTGGTATCAGCTCTACTCCACAATGCTACAGTCTTCCCAATTTCATTCTGAAATCACCGGGTCAAAAGCAGATCCAGAAAAACTCATTTTAGCACAAATACGACATTTGCATCGAATATGAAAACTGGTGATATTTTAGTGTAATCGGGGTTGGACTAGGTTACAATGGTCTCACTAACTCACTAACAAGCTACTGAAACCCAAACACATCACCCTAGCACAAAGTTCCCACAAAACACCTCATATCAACCTAAAATACACTAAAATCCACTAACCGATGCAAAACTACACTAACTAAGCTAATTAGGGAATAAGTTTAGGAAATATACCTCATACTTAACCCTAGGGAGCTGCAAGAAGGTGAAGAAGTGAAGAGGAGGGGCTGCACTTGGTGCTGGAGCTGCTACTGCTCACTGCTGCTGCTGCCAATGCTTGCTGCTGTTGCTGCTGAGTGCTTGCTGCTGCTGCTGCTTCTTCTTGGTGCAGGTTCTGGAGCTGGGGAAAAGGTAAGTGTGTGTGTGTGTGAGTGTTTGAGAGAATAAGAAATGAGAGAGGAAAACAATCAACACTCAAGGGTCAACCCCTCTCTCTCTCTCTTCATTAATGGCAAGCATGGGCTAAGCCATGATGCCCTCTCTCTCTCTCTCACAAGTCAACACACAAAAGAAAATAATTCTAATAAAAGAAATCTTTTAATTAGCTAATTAAATCCACTTAAAACCCATAAGACTTTTAACCCTCAAGATTAACCCACCATGGTTAATAATTATGGTATTTACTTCATTTAAAAACCCAAGTTTACATGCACATGTGTGTGTAAGCCTAGGAAAATTTTGGAAAAAATATTTATTAAATTAGGAAAAATATTTAAAACACAATTTGGTAAACTTTTTATTAAAAACCATTATTTAATTATAATTATTCACTAACCCTTATCCTAAGGTGTTACACGCGACTATGCCGAGGGCAACCTGCAAATACTGTGGCACAACGGAGGTGAGTTGCCAACTCGTTGTAAGGTTCCTAGGCACTATATATAGGTCTCACAAGGCATCGAACATGCCAATTTAAAATTTTATGGGTGCCGAGAAACCCTAACACGGATCGTAGACTAGATGTTTAGGCGAAATATAAATCTAGTTAAGTACTTAACTAAGAGTTAGATGCTACAACCTTTGTAGATCCGGATTTCCACTTGCTTAGCTCCACGTGGGTGTCCTCTCGCTGTCCATCTCGAATCCTAGACTCGATCGTCGGCTTCATCGGGAAAACGAGCGGGCAATGTCGTCGGCTTCGTGCCGAAGATGATCTACGTCGAGGTTGCGCAAGTTCAAGATCCAATCTTCACCAAGTTGTGAAACTTGTGAAGAAAACACCCAAAACAATTTGGCAAGAGGTAGAGGGTGAAGAAATAGGAGGTGGGTTCACTTTAGAATTGGATTTTACTCACTATTGCTCAAGTTGCCATTGATGACATCTAGTTTTCTCTCTTGAAGAAGAAGGAGGAGATGAAGCTAGAATATGATAAGTGTTGAGATAAAATAAAATTAAATCAATACTTATCATAATGAGAACCATAGTTAAGTGTAGAGAGTTAACTAAGGTTAGAAGAATGGTTAGGGTTTAGTGTAAAGACAAAATGGTCACAAAGTCAAAGCTTCATGAAGCTTCAACAATGTTCACGAATGAAAGCAACCATTTTGTATTTTTTATCCCATTCTTTTTCCAAAAAAGAATAAATAAAAGAATGGATAAATAAAAACCCTAATCACTTTCTTAACCTAAGTTTAATTCTATACACTTAACCAAATGAGCATGCATCATCAAACATGATACAAACATGTGCACAAAAGTATATCACATATACAATTTGCACATCAAGTGAGAATAACCATTTAAAGTGAACCAACACTAGTTAATGCAAAGTAATATATCAAATATATAATTATACATTAAATCATTAAATCAACATTTGATTCAATGATCCGGTCATGTCGCACATAACCGACAAGTATCCAATGTATCGATTTATCGAATCTATGATTCGATAACTAGGTCATATCGAATATCACCAATCGAAACATATATCGCGAGAATGAAATGCGGTATCACATACACGCATTATTCTCGGTCCTGCACATATCTCATATGCGCTCCTATTTCGTTTCGCTTGAGCCAGGAAACCTCTGTGTAGGACTCTAAAGACTCGTCAATACGCCGGTAGCAGATGATGATCATATCAAGCACCCACAAGCCTCAAGCGGTCTGCTAAACGTAACGGCCACCCGGTTATTGAGCGATCAGAAGATCGACGAGCTAGCCTGCTCACACTCCTGTGAATCCAACCATTAACACTTACCGTACAGTCCGGTCTGTTCGTCTGATACGTCGCATATCAAGTCTAGGGGTGGTAAACGTCAGACCCCAATAACCGATAAGTCATGCCGATGTGAGGATCATAACGGGTCGAGAAACTACTGGTAACACTTACCAGCAAATCTCTGATCAGCCCTGGCCAGGGACTTCCCTGTTACGGCCAATCGAGCACAGCGCAACATCAACCCCCAATACCGGGAGAGACGAAACCCCTCCTATCGCTCATTGCCTCCATGTGACTCGGGACTGTACCCAAAGACCACCGTTTTGCACGCCCTCATGGACGTGGTAAGGTGGAGATCAAAGCACAGTGGGAATCACACAAGACTCTATGACGATCTCGGGTGTACAGACTAACCTGTACAAATGTCACCTGAGAACTGCCATCTGACGTGAGGTATAATACCATCTGGGAGTTCTCGGCGAGTCCGTCCTGTGTACCCAGTCTCCACTGAGCACCCGCATACCATCTCTGATGTCAAACACCAATGGATATGGGATCATCCATCGCCCATCTCATGGGTCGAGAAGCGTATACGCTAGTCTACACTGGTATATCGATGCCCCGTCTCGATACACCTACGACTAGGGACCTTGAAGGATGTACTTATGGACTACCATGTCCCCACTAGTATGATCTGCATCATAGTCCAGGCAGTCAAGTACACATCCTAAGGGCTTTACCAACATGTAACTATAAGACAGTATAAAGAGACAAGTGTACATGTTAAGATAAAGAGCAACCAGATAGCATACTATCATGTCGAGCAAGAAAGTCATCTCTATATATGTCCAAGCATCCAATATAATATACATCATCTGTACAATACTGGCCTCTAGGGCATACATACAACTAACAATCTCCCACTTGCACTAAGGCCAGATGCTGTAGTATCGCATACCGAGCATCCCGAAGAGTCTCTCAAACTGTATCTGGGGAATGGCCTTCGTGAGTGGATCCGCCGTGTTGTCCTTCATGTCAACTCTCCTGACCTCGATCTCCCGGCGATCAACTATCTCCCGGATCAGGTGATACCGCCTCAGAATATGCCTGGATCGCTGATGGGACCTGGGTTCCTTGGCCAAAGCCACTGCTCCATTGTTATCGCAATACAAAGGTATTGGATGCTCAATGGATAGAACCACTCCACGTTCAGTAATGAACTTCTTGATCCAGACAGCCTCTTTGGCAGCATCGTTGGCAGCGATGTATTCAGCCTCAATCGTCGAGTCTGCCACGGTTTCCTGCTTGGAAGTCTTCCAGCTAACCGCCCCTCCGTAAAGGGTAAAGACAAAGCCCGACTGCGACTTAGAGTCGTCCTTATCACTCTGGAAGCTCGAATCGGTAAAGGACTCCACTTGGAGTTCTCCGTTACCATACACCAAGAACATATCTCTAGTCCTTCGCAAGTACTTGAGAATGCTCTTCACAGTTGTCCAGTGACTCTCTCCAGGATCAGCTAGATACATGCTCACTATACTTAGTGAGTATGCTACATCGGGTCTGGTACATAGCATCGCATACATGATAGAGCCTACTGCCGAAGCATAGGGTATCCCTTGCATGCGCGCTCTCTCCAAATCAGTCTTGGGAGACATCTCTTTGGAGAGAGTGACTCCAGAGATCGTGGGCAAGTTCCCACGCTTGGACTCTTCCATACTAAACCTCTTTAGTATGGTGTCAATGTACCTGGATTGGGACAATCCCAAAATCCGTTTGGATCAATCTCTATAGATCCTAATTCCTAATATGCAGGAGGCATCACCAAGATCTTTCATTGAGAATCTTTGTGATAAGAAGAGCTTGACCGATTGCAGCATAGGAATATCATTTCCTATCAAGAGTATGCCGTCCACGTACAATACGAGGAAGACAACCTTACTCTCTGCCACCTTCTTGTAGATACAAGGTTCATCTGGATTTTTGACGAAATCAAACTCTTTGATAACGACGTCAAAGCAGATGTTCCAACTCCGCGATGCTTGCTTTAATCCATAAATGGATTTAAGCAGCTTGCACACTTTCCCGCTGCTCCCACTGTCTACGAAGCCCTCTGGCTGAGTCATGTACACGCACTCTTCTAAATCACCGTTTAGAAAGGCGGTCTTAACATCCATTTGCCAGATTTCGTAATCATGATATGCAGCGATGGCAAGCATGATCCGGATGGATTTAAGCATAGCCACTGGAGAAAAGGTTTCGTCATAGTCCACACCTGGTCTTTGACGAAAACCCTTTGCTACAAGTCTAGCTTTGAAAGTCTCCACTTTCATATCTACAACAAGTTTCTTCTTGAAGATCCACTTGCTCCCAATGGGTTTTACCCCTTCAGGAGCAACTTCCAAAGTCCATACTTTGTTGGTGTACATGGAATCCATCTCAGACCGCATAGCATCCAGCCATTTCACTAAGTCCTCACTCGTGATGGCCTGCTCGAAGCTAGTTGGGTCATCATCCTCCATGATGCAATCCTCACTACCACCATCAATGAGAAAACCATAGTATCTCTCAGGTGGACGAGAAACCCTACTAGATCGGCGGAGAGGCTGGTGTACGTCGGCCACCACTGAATCCTCTGGTTCTACTAAATCGTCAGTTGCAGTTTGTGGTGCTGGAACCTCTTCCAGCTCTACCTCTTTGCCATTAATTTCTTTTGCAAGAAATTCCCTTTCCAAAAAGGTGGCATGTTGAGCAACAAACACTCTTTGTTCCTCAGCTTGGTAGAAAAAATATCCTTGAGAATTCTTAGGATATCCCACAAACTTGCAAAGGACTGATCGTGCCTCGAGTTTGTCCGGATTTTGCTTTTTGACATAGGCCTGACAACCCCATATCTTAATTCGTTTAAAATATGGTCTCTTCCCACTCCATATCTCATATGGTGTGGTAGGTACAGATTTAGACGGAACCGGATTCAATAGGTATATGGCTGTCTCTAGCGCATACCCCCAAAAGGAAATAGGTAACTCAGCATTACTCATCATTGAACGCACCATATCTAATAGGGTGCGATTCCTTCGTTCCGATACACCGTTGTGCTGTGGTGTATAAGGAGGAGTAAGCTGAGAGAGAATCCCATTCTCTTTTAGATAATCCAGGAATTCACTGCTTAAGTATTCACCTCCTCGATCAGATTGAAGAACCTTAATACTTTTGCCCGTTTGGTTCTCTACCTCGTGCTTATATTCTTTGAATTTCTCAAAAGCTTCAGACTTGGGTTTCAACAGGAACACATGCCCGTATCTAGAGAGATCGTCAGTGAATGTAATGATGTAGGAAGAACCATTTCTGGCGTGTGTAGACATTGGACCGCATACATCACTATGCACCAGTCCCAAGAGTTCTGTAACTCTTTCTCCGTGTCCCGTAAACGGAGTTTTGGTCATTTTTCCTTTGAGACATGAATGGCAAGTGTCATAAGATGATAATTCGAATGAATTCAAATATCCATTCTTATGCAACTTAGCTAGTCGTGTCTCATTGATATGGCCAAGTCTACAGTGCCACAAGAAGGATTCGTTCATTTCCGAGCTTTTCCTTTTGTGTGTGTTTTGTATATTGAAGACTGTATTTTGATTGAGAATGAATATGCCATTATGTAGCGAGCCTGATGCAATCAACTTTTGAGCCAGGAATATGTTCATAACATTATCCTTTACTACAAAATTATATCCTTCTTTACTTAATAAAGAAACTGATATAATGTTGCACATCATGTTCGGTATATAATAGCACTCATTCAGGACTAGTGTATCACCATTTGGTAATACCAGGTGATATATGCCAACTGCTTTGGCTGCAACATTTGCCCCATTCCCTACATGAACGGAATGATCACCTTTTCTCAGTTCTCTACCTTTTCGCAGCCCATGTAACATCTTACATATGTGGGATCCTGATCCGGTATCTAATACTCAGGACGTAGGGTGAACTGAGAAACAGTTCTCAATGACAAACACACCCGAAGATGATGCATCAACATGCATATTCTCCGTTTGGGCGGTGTGAGAATCCAGATATTCTCCTGTTTCCTGTTCAGTCTTATAACATTTATAAGATAGAACGGGTCCAACGTTCCCCTGCACAGTATAACATGCGGGTTCGGTCAATACATCCATATTATTATGTTGATTAAGGCATGAAATGGTCGCTACCTGGAGAGAGAGAGAAGAAAACACTTTAGCGTATGCTCGTGCAAGATCAGATTGGTTATTATCTTATCTAATGAGGATGGCTCCCACTGCTTTTTATCAAATCTTCCTCCAAACCCTAAAAGGAAAGACTAGCCGGGATTAATTACACACTACAAGTTCGCCAATCTTTTAGCAAGGCCAGTGTCGGTACTTTGAGGGAGGTCCCCCGTGTTTTCGCACGAACATAATTAATGTAAACCTCGTTTTCCCAGAGGCGTAACCTCGTTAACACCTTTCTAGACACCTACTTGATCGGCTAATTGTAATGTGTAAAACTCTCCCAGGAGTAACTCTTACTCACAGTGGGTATCGGGATCCAACTATCTCATAGAAGGTATGCAATCTCATTGCAAATTTCAATACTTGAAATTCCCGATAATGCTTTTGCCCCTAGCGATCTATGACCTTGACTAAGTCAACAAACCATAAATCGCAAGTCAAGTTCAACCCGTACATTTCCCGATTGAATTAAACCCACCCGTACGACCCTTGACTGAGTCAACAAAGCCGTGCGAATGCTCTAATCCAATCACATCTCATGTTGTTACAGATAAACATAATTTAGCTACCATACACTATGCCTTGACTAAGTCAACAAACATTGCACGAATACTAAATAATATCTATCTGAAATGACGGAGGGCTACGCGGGTTCTTTCAGAAAAAAACCATGAGCGTAATGAACTTGATATCGTTGTAGAATCGAATGAAGTTTTGAAATGGAGTGATTTTGAGGCTTTTCTAGTTTTGCTAAAGGGGTCACTCCCGGTGAAGGGATCGTCGGCCCTTTCCTCGTCGAATGAGGTGCGGGATATATCATATATATCACTGTGCAAAGCAAAAACTCTTAAAAGCAATCAAAGCCAAACCGAGTGTGTAGCATCTGCCAGTTACTGCTAAAGGAGTCACTCCCGGTGAAGGGATCTCGGTCCTTTCCTCATCGAATAAGGTGCAGGGTATATCATATATACCGCTATGCAAAGCGAGAACTGTAGCTACCTGTTTTGTTTAAAATTTGATTCTACAACATCTTAGGTTTCTTTTCTTTCATTAATCACATTAATGAAGTCCCATCATTTAAGTACCTAAACATCACAGATAAATACGACGTACACTTATGCCATCCGCATTCGCCTGGATGTCCCCTCGTGCACCGTTAGGTTAGGTAACTAACGACAGAGCAGGACAGGGCTAGTGCGGGTGCAAAACATAAGTAACGTCTATATAATATATCATATATACTATATACTGTATCTATCACAGAATCACATCACAGATATCGCAGCAGAAGAAACATATGAAATATTGGATATACTAGGACGTCCGTGTTTTCAATACGAGCCAGTATTAAACACGGATTCCAAGGTCGCGATGAATAGCCAATCCCACACCCCTAGACCCCTACGAGAGCGGCAAGCAACCCTGCCAATTCTAGGGTTAGGAGACCCGGACTCGACTCCTCGAGTTGGTCTCCCACTGGACCCCAGAACCCGGTTACTTGTGCTCCCCTCCTTGGGTCTATCCTAAAGCGGAAAAGTAAATAATATACAAAGGGTGACAGCTTCCGCTACCTTGAAGTGCCCCAAAAAAAAAGAATATTACATACAAGTTTTTACATGAATGAAAATGAAAAACACTCATCTCACATAAAAACCCCCGGCTATTCAAACACGACGATCCAATATAACATATCCAGCAACACATAACATCACATGTCATCAACGTAAGTAAGTATGCATACCCCAATTGTCGTTGACGTATAGCAACGAAACCGGCGATATGAACATACTACACTTACGGTCACAGAAAAGAAAGTGTAAAACTACAACAATTGGAATCCGCAACTTCTTTAGACATCGCATGCCTAATCAAATGAAATACTTAGACATCACATGCCTAACAGATATAAATCCCGCATTTTAGTCTCATTATCGAAAACTCTTTCCAATATCATGTGGGACTAAACTGCTAGATTTATAACATTCATTCAGTTATCTCATAACTGTTTGTGAGTTCCAATTATTGTATCACATTCCAGATAAACAGAAAATGTTAAACTTTCCGATCGAACAGTCGAATACCCAAGTTTTCCCAATATAGCTCAACACATGAAATAAGTCTAACAACATTCAGTTCGTGCCTCAGTACCAACGGTCCAGCCGTAGAAGGGTCAAGCCAACGCCTCACATGTGGCACGCCGTACTGCCCCAAACCCGAAGGTTCAAAGGGCAGTTCAAGACGGTCACATAATCGAGTTAAGGTTTGTTGTCTTCTAGAGGGTCCATCGCGTTACTTGCACTACTTAGAACGTCGTTAAACTACGAAAAAATCCAACACTTGGAAATTTCCCGACAGGGGAAAAATTGGGTATTTATATTCGGTCTAACTTTTAACATATTCCAAAAAATTATCCGGAAATACACAAAGACGAAATTTGATAATCCGATCGAAACATCGAAGCTCTAAAACACCCCAGAAAATTCAACTCTTGAAAAAATATTTAAAATACCCATAAAACTCAGCACCAGAAAATAAGAATTACTTTGCCAACCATATTGCGCAATGTGAATAGTAGGCGGCGAAACCGCGACAGAATCCACGCTTCTGCCGCGTTTCCGCGGCTGTTTGGATGAATCATGAGCCCGTGTTTCACCATAATTCTTAGATCTTCCTGCTGAATTTTTTAGACATTTTTAATCAGGAAAAATCCCTGTTTTTAGAAAAAGTCCAGAGAGCATGATGTGTTAGGGTTTCGATGCGTATTCGGGTTTCAAACGTCGTCTAGACTTCGCCTAAGGCTCTAGCTAGGCTCTGATACCACTGTAAGGTTCCTAGGCACCATATAGAGGTCTCACAAGGCATCGAACATGCCAATTTAAAATTTTATGGGTGCCGAGAAACCCTAACACGGATCGTAGACTAGATGTTTAGGCGAAATATAAATCTAGTTAACTACTTAACTAAGAGTTAGATGCTACAACCTTTGTAGATCCGGATTTCCACTTTCTTAGCTCCACGTGGGTGTCCTCTCGCTGTCCATCTCGAATCCTAGACTCGAACGTCGGCTTCGTCGGGAAAACGAGCGGGCAATGTCGTCGGCTTCGTGCCGAAGATGATCTACGTCGAGGTTGCGCAAGTTCAAGCTCCAATCTTCACCAAGTTGTGAAACTTGTGAAGAAAACACCCAAAACAACTTGGCAAGAGGTAGAGGGTGAAGAAATAGGAGGTGGGTTCACTTTAGAATTGGATTTTAATCACTATTGCTCAAGTTGCCATTGATGGCATCTAGTTTTCTCTCTCTTGAAGAAGGAGGAGATGAAGCTAGAGTATGATAAGTGTTGAGATAAAATAAAATTAAATCAATACTTATCATAATGAGAACCATAGTTAAGTGTAGAGAGTTAACTAAGGTTAGAAGAATGGATAGGGTTTAGTGTAAAGACAAAATGGTCACAAAGTCAAAGCTTCATGAAGCTTCAACAATGTTCAAGAATGAAAGCAACCATTATGTATTTTTTATCCCATTCTTTTTCCAAAAAAGAATAAATAAAAGAATGGATAAATAAAAACCCTAATCACTTTCTTAACCTAAGTTTAATTCTATACACTTAACCAAATGAGCATGCATCATCAAACATGATACAAACATGTGCACAAAAGTATATCACATATACAATTTGCACATCAAGTGAGAATAACCATTTAAAGTGAACCAACACTAGTTAATGCAAAGTAATATATCAAATATATAATTATACATTAAATCATTAAATCAACATTTGATTCAATGATCCGGTCATGTCGCACATAACCGACTAGTATCCAATGTATCGATTTATCGAATCTATGATTCGATAACTAGGTCATATCGAATATCACCAATCGAAACATATATCGCGAGAATGAAATGCGGAATCACATACACGCATTATTCTCGGTCCTGCACATATCTCATATGCGCTCCTATTTCGTTTCGCTTGAGCCAGGAAAGCTCTGTGTTGGACTCTAAAGACTCGTCAATACGCCGGTAGCAGATGATGATCATATCAAGCACCCACAAGCCGCAAGCGGTCTGCTAAACGTAACGGCCACCCGGGTATTGAGCGATCAAAAGATCGACGAGCTAGCCCGCTCACACTCCTGTGAGTCCAACCAGTAACACTTACCGTACAGTCCGGTCTGTTCGTCTGATACGTCGCATATCAAGTCTAGGGGTGGTAAACGTCAGACCCCAATAACCGATAAGTCATGCCGATGTGAGGCTCATAACGGGTCGAGAAACTAATGGTAACACTTACCAGCAAATCTCTGATCAGCCCGGGCCAGGGACTTCCCTGTTACGGCCAATCGAGCACAGCGCAACATCAACCCCCAATACCGGGAGAGACGAAACCCCTCCTATCGCTCATTGCCTCCATGTGACTCGGGACTGTACCCAAATACCACCGTTTTGCACGCCCTCATGGACGTGGTAAGGTGGAGATCAAAGCACAGTGGGAATCACACAAGACTCTATGACGATCTCGGTTCTACAGACTAACCTGTACAAGTGTCACCTGAGAACTGCCATCTGACGTGAGGTATAATACCATCTGGGAGTTCTCGGCGAGTCCGTCCAGTGTACCCAGTCTCCATTGAGCACCCGCATACCATCTCTGATGTCAAACACCAATGTATATGGGATCATCCATCGCCCATCTCATGGGTCGAGAAGCGTATACGCTAGTCTACACTGGTATATCGATGCCCCGTCTCGATACACCTACGACTAGGGACCTTGAAGGATGTACTTATGGACTACCATGTCCCCACTAGTATGATCTGCATAATAGTCCAGGCAGTCAAGTACACATCCTAAGGGCTTTACCAACATGTAACTATAAGACAGTATAAAGAGACAAGTGTACATGTTAAGATAAAGAGCAACCAGATAGCATACTATCATGTCGAGCAAGAAAGTCATCTCTATATATGTCCAAGCATCCAATATAATATACATCATCTGTACAATACTGGCCTCTAGGGCATACATACAACTAACACTCGTGAATAGAGATAACATATAAAGGTAATCGCGAGCATGCACATACTGCGCTACTCTAACAAATGCCAGCAGATAATATCAATGCGTGATAAGCAGTATGTGCAATAATCATGCAGATGCTCTGTCAGGTAAAATAACTACAGGATGAGATATATGGTAATCAATGCTGAGCATGGGATAAACAACATCTACACGGAATATCAACGTGGAAAACAATCGGTGCCCACAACTGCACCCAAATCCCAAATAACTCAGGCGCCGGCACACCCATCAGCCCTCAAATCCTGTAAACCTCTGAGAAATCACGAGTGCCCAACATCGGCACCCAAAACATCATAAAATACTCGTGTCCTGTATCGATACGCAAATCCTCATATATCGGGCTCCGTCAGTCCGGATCAGCCCATGGGCTCCTTCTGCGGTATCGGCCCTCGCCCCCGGCAGTACGGATCATCTCGCATCCATCTCTCGACTCTGGTCGGTATCCTCCGGATAACCGCCAGGTCCAACCAATCACCGGTAGGTACTCGCCACCCTGCCAGGCTCATCGTCTACTCCACGAAAAACATTTCTCGCCCCGGGGAACCATACCGGGTCCACCACGAACCCGCAAACGGATCATCCATCTCCTCGAATCGGGTTTCAAGCACACGTCTCAGCACCGAGAAAACGCGTGGTGGACGCACCAAAATATCATATCACGAGGAACCGGGTTTTCAAATAGTGCAACTTTTCTTAAAAATCCCACGGTCCTCAAAACCAGAAATCACATGAAAATCCAACACCAAGAAGTAAATCCAATGCGATGTGCCATGTACATCAATCCATGATATAGGTATAAGGGAAAACCGCTTTTAAAATTAGTTTCCGTTTTTAAAGATATCGTGCGGCTCCCAATTTCCATGAAAGTCATATCGAATCATATATGAAATGAACTACAGCAATATAATCATGGCAGTTCTACAGTGAGTGTGTCATGGCAATTACTAACGGTGTGTGTGTAGCATGCAGATTAGTGCTCGTGCAACATGAACCGTTAGTAATAGTGCGGTGTTCTATCAATTCTAAGCATACATACAGCAGGGAATGCAATATGCAATGACAGTCCATGAGGTAAATGCAACATATAATAATAAGGTCCTATCAGCCCTGACGCATAACGCCATGCGGGCGATATCCCCGTAGATGTTAAATCTACTCACCGAAGTCTCACGCTAAGTGTAGCCGACGACTTGCTTGCCCTTCTTCGCAGCGTCCGTCTCACTCGCCGGCGAACCTAGAATCACATAACATATATCACACATAAGCTAAATTTCACAAAACGTGATATTACGATACAATTAGAAACCCGTGTCGCAAACCAATCGCGCGTGTGCGCGATACGCTAAAACGCGTGATCACGCGCCTGAAACTACCCTGACGCGTCGTGATACGCAGAAACCCCAAACCCACACGCGTATCACGCATTTCGCGGAGGTTTAAAATACGAGAAATAGGTATATAGTTCCAGATTTTTATACAGAACTTAAATTACAAAAATATATATACCATAACATTACACACAGCAGAAGACACCCAAAGGACCAAACCCCAACCCAAACCCTACCCATCTGGCCGCAAATTGCGGCCAGATCGAATATTCCGGCGGCCTAAACATGAAGAAAGGGGGTCGGGTTCTACCTGGGGTATCAGTACCTAGCCACTACACTGCAGTCGTCTCAAAATTAATCTGAACTCATCGGGTCGATAGCAGTTTCCAGAAACTCAAATTGGCTTTAAAACGACGAATTGCATCAAATAGGGATCTGGTGGTAATTTAGTGCAATTGGGGGTTAAGCTGGGTTGAAATGGCCTTAACAACACTCTAACAACCTACTGAAACCAAATCACACATCACTTGCTCAAGGTTCCCGCTAAAAACCTCATATCGCACTAAATCGCATCAAAAACCACTAACCGAAGTAAAACTACACTAAACAAGTAAACTAGGGAGTAAGTTTAGGAAATATACCCCACACTCGACCCTAGGGAGCTGGAGGAAGAAGAAGGAGTGAAGGGAAGGGGGCTGCAGTCGAAGTTGTGGCTGCTGCTGCTCACTGATGCTGCTGCTGCTCACTGTTGCTGCTGCTGCTGCTCTCTGTTTCTGCTGTTGCTGCTTCTGGCTACTGCTGAGCTTGCTTCTGCTGCTGCTGCTGAGATGGTAAGTGGGTGTGTGTGTGTGAGAGAGGGTGAGGTTGAGAGAAAGGAACAAGACAAAATGAGAGGAAAATCATCACCCCAATGTCAACCCCTCCTCTCTCTCTCTCCTCATTAATTGCAAGCATGGCTTAAGCCATGATGCACTCTCTCTCTCTCTCTCACCAAGTCAACCCCCCAAGGAATTCAAATTAAAGCAACTATTAATTAACTAATTAAACTCAATTAAAACCCAAAAGACTTAATCCCCATGATTAAACCCACCATGGTTGCTAATCCTAGTATTAACTCTTTTAAAAACCCTAGTTTACATGCACATGTGTGTGCAAGCCTAGGAAAATTTTAGAAAAATATTTATTAAATTAGAAAAAATATTTAAAACCCAATTTGGTAAACTTCTTATTAAAAACCCATTACTTAAATATAATTAGTCACTAAACACATCCTAAGGTGTTACACATCCGAACTCCTACTGAGCCTGATGTGACAATCTCCGTACAGTCCGGTCTGTTCGTCTAAGACTATCGCATATCGACCCTAGAGGGCGGCAAGCGTCAGTCCCCTAATAGCGGTATAAGTCGTGTCGGAGCGTAGCCCATTACACCCTGAGAAACTACTGGAACCTACCAGTAAATCTCGCTTGCCCTGGCTAGGGACTTTGCGTAATGGCTCTCTGACACAGCGCGATATCAACTCCCAATACCGGGAGAGACGAATCCTTTCTAACCGCCACTGCCTCCAAGTGCTCGAGACTACACCCAACTGCTACCTGTTTGCACGACTCCTTTGAGCCATGGTAGGGTAGTAATCTAAGAACGGTGGGATACACTCGAGGCAAAGTAGCAGTGTCAAGTCTGCGGACTATGCTGTACTCATGTCACCTGGGAACTGTTAACTGACGATTGGTATAATACCAACCAACAGTTCCCCTGCGAGTCCTATCCAGTGTACCTGTAACCTAACGAGCACCTGAATACTATCTCCAGTACGACGTACTGATGGCTGTGGGACAGACCATCTCCCCAACTGGGATGAGAAGCGTACACACTAGTCTACTCCGGAGTATCGATGCCCTGTCTCGATAATCCTACGACTAGGGACAAGTATAGGATGTTGCTTATAGACTACCCAGCCCCTACTAGTGTGACTGCCATCACAACGCTGGTAATCAAGCAAAGATCCTATGGGCTCTACTAATATGTATAAGTGATACGTTACAAGAAACATATGCACATATTAAAGTAGACACAAACCAAGTAGCATACTACCATTTTTAGCAAGACTGTATATACAACTGTGAATATCTCAAGCTTCCATTAAGTAATATACATACAAGTATAATACAATAATGGCCCATAGGGCATATACACTAACAATCTCCTACTTGCACTAGGGCCATGAGCTGGCATATCGTAGACCTATCATCTCGAATAGCCTCTCGAACTGCGTCTGAGGAATGGCCTTTGTGAATGGATCAGCAATGTTATTCTCCGTCTCTACTCTTTTTATCTCGATCTCCCGGCGATCTACAATCTCCCTGATCAGGTGATACCGCCTTAAGATGTGTCTGGATTTCAGATGGGACCTGGGTTCCTTCGCTAAAGCTATAGCGTCGTTGTTGTCACAATACAGAGGTATTGGATCAACACTGGTAGGAACCACCTGAAGTTCTGTGAGGAACTTCATCATCCAGACAGCTTCTTTTGCGGCATCGCAAGCAGCTATGTACTCCGCTTCCATCGTTGAGTCAGCAACGGTCTCCTGTTTGGAACTCTTCCAATAGACCGCCCCTCCATTGAGGGTAAAGACATAACCTGACATGGACTTGGAGTCATCTTTGTCACTCTGGAAGACGGAGTCGGCAAAGGCCTCAATCTGGAGGTCGTTTCCGCCATACACCAAGAACATATCTTTAGTCCTTCTTAGGTACTTGAGAATGTTCTTTACTGCTATCCAGTGATTCTCCCCCGGGTTTTCCTGATACCGGCTTACAACGCTCAACGCGTATGCTACATCTGGTCTGGTACATAACATCGCATACATTATAGAGCCTACCGCTGAAGCGTAGGGTATAATCGACATGCGATCCCATTCCAAATCAGTCTTGGGAGACATCTCTTTGGAGAGGGTGATTCCGTGATAAGCCGGTAGGTTACCGCGCTTAGAATCTTCCATACTGAATCTTTTCACTATGGTGTCTATGTACCTGGACTGCGAAAGTCCCAACATCCTCTTTGATCTATCACGATAGATCCGGATCCCTAGAATGTAGGTGGCATCACCCAGGTCTTTCATGGAGAATTTCTGTGATAAGAATCTTTTAACTGACTGTAACATAGGAATATCATTTCCTATTAGGAGAATGTCATCTACGTACAAGACGATGAATACTACAACTCTCCCTAAAATCTTACTGTATATGCATGGTTCATCTGGATTTTTGATAAAGTCGAATTCTTTGACAGCATCATCAAAACAGATGTTCCAACTCCGCGATGCCTGCTTTAGTCCATAAATGGACTTAAGCAGCTTGCATACTTTACCGCTGCTCCCACTCTGAATGAATCCCTTTGGCTGATCCATATAGACGCTCTCTTCCAAATTTCCATTTAGAAATGCCGTCTTTACGTCCATCTACCAGATCTCATAATCGTGGAAGGCAGCAATAGCAAGAAGGACTCGAATAGATTTGAGCATAGCCACTGGAGAAAAGGTTTCGTCATAGTCCAAACCAGGTCTTTGACGGAAACCCTTTGCAACAAGTCTAGCTTTATAGGTTTCAACCTGTCTATCTACAGCAATCTTCTTTTTAAAGATCCATTTGCATCCTACGGGTTTTACCCCATCTGGAGCAATGTCCAAAGTCCATACTTTGTTAGTGTACATGGACTCCATTTCGGTCCGCATTGCATCCAGCCATTTTACTGAGTCACCGGTCTGAATGGCTTGCTTGAAGCGAGTAGGCTCATCATACTCAATAGTGCAATCCTCTCTATCCCCGTCTATGAGAAAACCGTAGTATCTCTCGGGCGGATAAGATTACTTACTACTCCTGCGGAGTGGCATCGGGATGTCCTGTTCTCCTGAACCTTCTGGTTCTTCCAAGCTTTCAGTAATAGCTTGTGGTTCTGGAATTTCTTCCAGTTCTATTTCACTCCCACTTGTATCCTTTTCTAAAACTTGCTGTTCTAAAAAATGGGCATTACGAGAAACCAAAACCTTTTGTTCCTCTGCGTAATAGAATAGATACCCCTTGGAGTTCTTTAGATATCCCACAAACTTACACTGTACTGATCGTACCTCGAGTTTGTCCGCATACTGCTTTTTAAAAAAAACGGACATCTCCAAATCTTTAAATACCGAAGATATGGTTTCTTCCCACTCCACATCTGATATGTGGTGGTAGGTACTGTCTTGGTAGGAACCCTGTTCAGAAGATATGCCGCTGATTCTAGCGCATATCCCCAGAATGATCGCGGTAACTCAGCGTTACTCATCATGGAACGAACCATATCCAATAGGGTTCGATTCCTCTTTTCGATACACCGTTATGTTGTGGCGTGTATGGAGAAGTAAGCGGAGAGAGAATTCCATTCTCTTTTAAGTAACCCAGGAACTCGGCACTTAAGTATTCAACACTTCGATCAGATCCTAGTGTCTTTATACTCTTGCCTGTTTGTTTTTCCACTTCATTCTTGTATTCTTGGAATTTCTCAAAAGCCTCGGATTTATGCTTCATTAAGAAGACATATCCATACCTAGAGAAATCATCCGTAAAAGTAATGAAGTAGGAATAACCACCTCATGCATGTGTAGACATTGGACCGCACACGTCACTGTGTACGAGTCCCAAGAGCTCGCTTGCTCTTACTCCGTGTCCAGTGAACGGAGTCTTTGTCATCCTTCCTTTGAGACAAGATTCACAAGTAGCATAAGATTGATATTCGAACGGATTCAAATATCCTTCTCTATGTAACTTAGTCAACATTCTCTCATTGATGTGACCTAGTCTACAATGCCATAAGAAAGCCTAATTTATTTCTGGAGACTTTCTTTTAAGTGTGTTCTGGACATTGAAAACCTGAGCTTGATTTAATACGTATATACCGTTATCTAATGTACCGGACCCAATCAAAACTTGATTTAGGTGGATGTTAACTACATCGCTTACGAATGTAAAATCATATCCCTCTCTCGAAAGTGAGGACACTGATATGATATTACAAGTCATACTAGGTATATATAAACAGTTACGTAGAATCATTATATGCCCACTTGTCAAACCTAGGCGATATTCTCCCACGGATTCAGCGTCCACGCTCATTCCGTTTGCAACTCTGAGAGACCAATCACCAACCTTTATAACTCTTCGGTTTCTGAAAGCATGTATTTAATTACAGATATGAGATCCTGCTCCGGTATCTAGTACCCAGGAAGTAGAGTTAATTGACAAACAGTTTTCAATAACAAATACACTTGAGGTCGAAGCCACAACATGCTTCGTATCCTGGTTACTGGCTTCTAAATCCCTGCAATCTTTCTGCCAATGCCCAGCCTTATAACAATAGGAACGTTGCTCTTTTACTACATTCAGTCCCGAAACTGTTGCCCTTCTCTTTCTTTCTTCTTCCCTGGTTTCTTTCAGGGTAGAAGGCAGAGACTGTAGAATCAAGTCAGTATCTGACTCGTTTCCCAACGTGGTCTCCAGGTCCTGGAGTTCATCAATACAGCTAGTCATTGTAAGGACGTTGTCCCCTACAGATGACCCGAAAGTCAACCTCACTTGAATTAATTCGCTCGAGGTCTCATATCTTGCGATATGAGATTGCTCTCCATATAAATCTTTGTTATGTAGAAAGATGGAAACTGAGTCCATCTTCTCGTGGTGCTTCTGGTATATACCATTAACTGAAGCTAACACGAGGTATTTGGCTTTCGTTTTATCCTTTTCCCTTGTCTGGCGGATATCCATATCCGTGACGGTGGAAACTGGACCTGGGACGGTGGGAACTTGAGTAGTAATAGGGTGGTCCAGCTTGTCATAGGCAAAGGACATCTGGATAGACCTTTGCCAATCATATAAGTCAGAATCAGTCAATTTATTATCTAGATGTAACCTAGTCGTGGTCACAAGGTCGCTGCAATTAAGAGAGAGAGAAGAAAACTTTTTAGCATGATGCTCTTGCAAGTTTAGAGTCGTTTTTAATTTATCTAAACAGGATGGCTCCCACTGTTTCTCGAATCCCTCTTCAAACCATAAAAAAAGAATTAGCCAGGACTATTCTCACCGTACAATTCTTGCTTAACCATTCAGCCAGGTCAGTGTCGATACTTCGAGGGAGGTTTTCCAACGCTTTCGCGAAGTTCCTTAATTAAATAACCTCTTTTCTCTGGGGGCGTAGCCCCGCTGACACCATTCTCGACACCTACTTGGTTTATATCATTGATCGTTAAGTGACGAATCTCCTGATAAGTAATATATACTCACAGTAGGATCGGGATCCAAAATATCATCGTATGATAATGTTGAAGGAATCCTACCAACATTCATCAAACTCCAAAATGGTATGCATCTCTCTGCAAATTTCAGTTTCTTTAGAAATTCCCGATATAAAATTTTGCCCCATGCTCTTATGACCTTGGCGTTGGTCAAAATATCATAAGTCACATGTCAAGTTCTACCCATCATTGTCCTTGTTAATTTGAACCTATCCGTACATATCCCTGACGTTGGCCAAATGATAATACGACTGTCTCAAACTAACACATCTATCTATGCAACAAATGAAATACCCAGCAACTACCAAACACTATCCCCTGGCGTTGGTCAAATGCATAGCTTGATTACTACTAAATACCCAAATGAAATGATGGAGGGCTACGAATGGTTTTGGCAAAACCCTGAACGTAGTGAACTTGATATAATTGAAGGAACCTGATACTTTTTAAAAGGAGTGGTTAAAGCTCCTCAATTAAAAATTTTGATCTTTTAAAATAACCGAGTAGTTTCTTTTAAATTTGTTCCAACGATTAAACTTTGGTTTATTTTCTTTGCATTATAATAATGCGTCCCATCTTTTATCCTATCATTGCAGAAAACAACGAAAATACCACGTCCTCTTATGCCATCCGTATTTGCCACGGGGTCCCGTCATCACCCGTTAGGTTACTTAACAAACGACAGAGCGGGGGCTGGGCTAGCACGGGTGTAAAACATAAGTGACGTCTTATAGCTATCATATATAGATATTGTACATTCGTCAGACGCAATAATAAGCATTCCAGATCACTGATGAACTTTATTGGATATACTAGCAATCCACATTTGCTTTGAGCCTGCAATAAAAGACGGATTACACAGTTGTGATGACTAGCCATTACCCTAACCCTAGAGCCCTACGGGTACGGCAAACTACCCGCCAAATACCCGAAGTGAAGCGGTCTCCCTCAACAACGTGAGTAGGCCACTAAACACTTCAACATACCTGGTAGTTTGTGTACCCCGCCTTGGGTCTAACCTAGGAGCAAAAAACAGTAAAAAGAAATAATACAACGGTGGCTACAACCGCAACCTGGATGTGCCCCGCAAAAGAATATTACATCATATTACATTTACATCAAATGAATGAATATTAAACCCATCTCAAACCCCGGCAAATCATCACAACATTCCAATCAAGTCCATAAACACAAACAGTAAACATTACAGAAATGTGCAACCCCCTGCCAACCGGCATACTAGCAGTTCGGGGAGGTTTACGAACGCATTAAACATTACAGATAAAATCCCAATTAGCAAATAACTTAGAACATCGATCGACAACCTTTATCCGTGTCTACCCCAAAAGCAAACCTGCACTGAAGTAATCTAGGCAAAAACAGAACATACTGGAAAACAAAACACCATAATAAATGAATAACAGAGCAGATCCGAGTCTACTCGGTGTTGACTCGGCGGTGGATCCGCGGCTGTCACGACCTAAAGTTTGGCCCGTGACCGGCACTTAACCACGTAACGTCTACAGGCATAACGCGACTAAGTGAACCGAAAACCCAGAAATCAAACCAGTAAAAGTATAGAGTGTTTTAAGTTTTAAATGGAAGCACTTACTAACATGTTAAGAAATCTAAGTAAACAATCACCAAGATAGCAATATACGACGCCATAGCGAAGATCAAGATCCACAAGTGGGAACATCACAGATAGAATAAACTGCAAGGTACAGTCGGCTCACAACAAGCACGACACCAGAAAACAAATAATATACATCATCGTCCTCACACTGTCTCTAAGTCAAATACATACATGGTAGATGGAGAATACTAGATACAAAAGTGCGTACAATAAAAGTAACCAGATACCACAACCCACCTAATAGCAAAATAACTCTCGCACCAACTGTAGTGGTATCTGTAGCCAAAAGATGCAAAAGACAGCCTGCCATGACTACTCCAAGGGCAACCTGCAAATACTGTGGCACAACGGGGGTGAGTTGCCAACTCGTGAATAGAAATAACATATAAAGGTAATCGCGAGCATGCACGTACTGCGCTACTCTATCATATGCCAACAGATGATATCAATGCGTGATAAGCAGTATATGCAATAATTATGCAAGTGCACTATCAGGTGATATAACTACAGGATGAGGTACAATAATAAATGTTGAGCATGGGCAATATAACATCGACACGGAATGTCAACGTGGAATATATAATCGGTGTCCATCAATGCACCCAGATCCCCTAAATAGCTCAGGCGTCGGCACTCTCATCGGCCCTCTAATCCTGTAAATCTCTGAGAATCACGAGTGCCCAACATCGGCACCCAAATATCATAAGTACTCGTGTCCAGCATCGACACGCAAATCCTAATCAATCGGGCCCCATCAGTCCGGGTCAGCCCACGGGCTCCGTCTGCGGTATCGGCCCTCGGCCCCGGCAGTACGGATCATCCCGCATCCATCTATCGACTCTGATCAGTATCCTCCGGATAACTGCCAGGTCCAACCAATCACTGGTAGGTAGTAGTCTCTCTGCCAGGCTCACCGTCTACTACACAGCGAAACCGTTCTCGCCCCGGGGTACCATACCGGGTCCACCATGTACCCATAATTGGCCTCATTCAGCTCCTCGCTTCGGGTTCACATATATCACTCTAGCACCGAGGAAACACATGGTGGACGCACCGAAATATCATATCAAGGGAACCGGGTTTTTAAATGATTACATATTTGAAATATCCACGGTTCCCAAATCCAGAAATCACATGTAATCCAAACCAATATGCAAGTCAATGATCCGATGTGATATGTGCATCAAGTATGAATATCATGTCAAGTCACATAAAGATAAGCTACAACATAATGATCCGATGTGATATATGCATCAAGTATGAAAATCATGTCAAGTCACATAAAGATGAGCTACAACATAATGACCTTATGTGATATATGCATCAAGTATATGAATATCATGTCAAGTCACATAAAGATGAGCTACAACATAATGATCCGATGAGATATATGCATCAAGTATGAATATCATGTCAAGTCATATAAAGATGAGCTACAACATAATGATCCGATGGAAATTCTAAAGTGTGAGTGTCATGGCAATTACTAACGGTGTGTGTGTAACATGCAGCATAGTGCTCGTATAACATGAACCGTTAGTAATGGTGCGGTGTTCTATCAATTCTAGTTTATATACATACATCAGGGAATGTGGTATGCACTAAATAGTAGCCATGAACAGTCAATGCATGGAAATGTAGCTATAAGATCCTATCAGCCCTGACGTAGAACGCCATGCGGGCGATACCCCGTTGATGTTAAATCTACTCACCGTAGTCTCTCGCTAGGTATAGCCGACGACTTGTTCCCCTCCTTCGCGGCGCCCGTCGCACTCCCCTGCGAATCCTAGAATTTCACAATATATCACTCATAAGCTCAAAACTATACAAACACGATATTTAAAGTCAACTAGAAACCCGTGTTGCAAACCAAGCGTGCGTGTGCGCGATACGCTAAAACGTGTGATTACGCGCTTGAAACCACTCTGACACGTCGCGATACGCAGAAACCCCAAACCCACTTACACGTATCACGCGTATCGCGAAAGATTAAAAAATACGGGAAATAGGGTATTCTACTCCAGATTTTGATACAGAAGAGATAGTATAAAAATATATATCCCACAAAAACCCACATAACAGCAGACTCCAGTGGCCCAAACTCCAAACCCAACTCACCCATCCGGCCGCAAATTGCGGCCAGAATGATTATTCTGGCGGCCTCTCTTGGGAATTGTGCTACCAGGTTTGGTGTGTGCACTCAATACGCCCTGTGTATGCTACAGTAATTCCAATTTCATTCTGAAATGACCCGGGTAGCAGCAGATCCAATAGAACCCTATTTCTAGTTAAAAACCCCACTTTTACACTAGAATGAAACTTTAGGGTATTTTTATGAAACCTGAAGCAAAACCTGGTCTAAACAGCTCTAATAACACTTAAAAGAGTTAACTAAACCATGAGAACATCAATCTATCACATACTTCACAAATATCCTTTAATATCACCAATAATGCACAAAAACATGATTTTTAGGTAGGATACTACAAGATATTGAAAAGAGTGTTAACTATGAGCCATATACCTTCAAGAGACCTTAAGAAACACCAAAATTCTCAGCCCTTGCCTCAAGTGTGCAGATTTGCCTCCAAACATTTCAAAAGGCCCCTTTTTCTATGGTTTTGTGAAGAAAATGTGTTGATTTGTGTAGGGTTTTGTGTAGAGATCAAAAGGAAGTGAAAAGAGAAGAGGAGGAGAAGAAGAAGCTGGGGTTTTTGGCTGGAATTTCTGCAGGAAAATCTGAATGAGGAGAAGAGAGAGAAGAGAGAAAGAAAAGGGTCAAAAGTCAACTTCTTTACCTAACCCCCGCTCCTCATTTTTCTATTGCTAAAAGAACATTTAAAACGGGTTTTGTTTAGATAAAAGGGTGGGGAAAATAACAAGGAAACATGCAAGGAAAGAATGGCTAACACTTTAACCTAGGTTACAACATGGCTAAGTGTGCAAGTGTACACTACAAAATGGAAAATTTTCCAATTAGGGTAACCCGACTAAAAATAACTAATAAACCCAAGTACACATATAAAATAACACGCACAAATTGCTAATCAACACGAAAAACATTCTAACGAAATTTCAAAGTGTTACAATCTACCCCCCTTAAAGAAATTCGGTCCACGAATTTAAAAAACTAACTACACGCACCCTCAAAAAGATGAAGATACATCTTCCTCATCTCGCTCTCGGTCTCCTAAGTGACCTCCTCTCTGCTCGGACCACACCAAAGAACCTTGACGGACGGTATGTCCTTCGATCTCAATTTCATCACTTGCCGATCCAAAATGATCACCGGCTGCTCTGCATAGGAAAGGCCATGCTCAAGCTGGATCGTCGAGTGCTGAATCGCATGCGAAGGATCATGAAGATATCTGCTGAGCATCGAAACATGAAATACGGGGTGCACGTCTGGAAAACTGGGCGGAAGGGCCAACCGATACGCAACTGCACTAACACGCTCGAGGATCTCGAAGGGGCCCACAAATCTGGGGCTAAGCTTCCCCTTCTTCCCAAATCTCATCACACCTTTCATTGGGGAGACCTTCAAGAAAACATGATCACGAATAGAAAACTCAAGTCTGCGCCGACGACGGTCCGCATAAGATCTCTGCCTACTCTGGGCTGCTCTCATCCTATCCCGAATCAACTGGATCTTCGCGGTCGTCTCATCCATAATCTGCGGCCCTAAGATACTGCCCTCACTGAGCTATGTCCAACAAGCGGGCAATCTGCATCTTCTCCTATAAAGAGCCTCAAACGGTGCCATCTGAATGGTCTCCTGGTAGCTGTTGTTGTAAGAGAACTCTACTAAGGGTAAATGATGATCCCAGCTACCTCCGAAGTCTAATACGCACGCTCTGAGCATGTCCTTGAGAGTCTGAATAGTCCGCTCTGACTGTCCGTCGGTCTACGGATGAAATGCTATGCTGAAACTCAAGCGAGTGCCCAAAGCCTCCTGAAGTCTCTGCCATAGCCGGCTGGTAAACTGGGTGCCTCTGTCGGACACGATACATGTCGGAACTCCGTGTAGTCGTACGACCTCGTCGATGTATATCTGGGCATACTGAGCAAATCCGAAAGTCTTCTTCACCGGTAGGAAGTGAGCCGCTTTCATCAAACGATTCACGATCACCCAGATGGAGTCATACCCTCGACTAGTTCTGGGTAGACCCACAATGAAGTCCATAGAAATCTGCTCCCATTTCCTTTCCGGAATGGGTAATGGTTGTAGCTCTCCCGCGGCCTCTGGTGCTCAGCCTTGACTTGCTGACAAGTCAGGCATCTCGACATAAGATCTACGATGTCTCTCTTCATTCTGTCCCACTAGTAAACACCACTCATATCATGGTATATCTTAGTGGAACCGGGATGAACACTATATACCGATCGATGTGCCTCCTCAAAAATCTCACGCCGCAGTCCCTCAGCATCTGGTACGCACAGTCTATCCCCAACAGTAGTATCCCCTGATCATCGATCGCGAACTCAGGAAATCTGCCCTGTCCAATCTGTGCCCTGATCTCTGAACATCGGTCGTCACCGTGCTGTGTCTCATGTATACGGCCGAGCAACTTTGGGCGTGCACGAACATGCGGAATCTGTCCTCCGATCGGCGTAAACTCGAACTGTACCCAGCTGTCGCATAAGATCTGCCAATCTGCCGACGACTGCCTCTGTACTGCGCTCAAATAAGATAGACTACTCCCGGGTCTCCTGCTCAAAGCATCCGCCACTACATTAGCCCTGCCCGGGTGATACAAGATCTCACAATCGTAGTCCTTCAGTAACTCCATCCATCGACGCTGTCTAAGGTTCAGGTCTCACTGCTGAAATATATACTTTAATCTTTTGTGATCAGTGAATATCTGGCACGACTCGCTATATAGGTAATGTCGCCAGATCTTAAATGCAAAGACCACTGCAGCCATCTCCAAATCGTGAGTGGGGTAATTCTGTTCATGTACTTTAATTGCCGCGAAGCATACGCGATCACCCAGTCATGCTGCATCAATACGCGCCCTAGCCCCACTCGTGAAGCATCACAATAGACCACAAATCCGCCTGATCCTGAAGGCAATGATAGCACAGGTGTCATGGTCAGTAGAGCCCG
The DNA here is from genome assembly GCA_030015575.1 of Agapanthus africanus. NCBI lineage: Eukaryota > Viridiplantae > Streptophyta > Magnoliopsida > Asparagales > Amaryllidaceae > Agapanthus > Agapanthus africanus. The sequence continues at coordinate 610,153,912 of CM057339.1, read as the reverse complement.
TAGCTGCTGAAAACTGTGCTCACACTCCTCTGTCTAATCGAAACGAACTCCTTTCCGGGTCAACCCGGTCAAAGGTGTAGCAATACGGGAGAAGTCCTGCATGAATCGCCTGTAGTAGCCTGCCAGCCCTAGAAAGCTGCGAACCTCCGTCACTGACGTAGGTCTAGGCCAACTCTGAACGGCGTCAATCTTCCTCGGGTCTACACATATACCATCTCGTGTAATCACGTGCCCTAAGAAGTCTACAATGTCCAGCCATAAAGCACACTTGGAGAATTTAGCGAAAAGCTGATGCTCCCTCAAGGTCTGTAGTATAATCCGCAGGTACTGCTCGTGCTCCTCTCTACTTTGAGAATACACCAAGATATCGTCAATGAATACTATGATGAACAGATCAAGATACGGCCGGAAAATACGGTTCATCAAGTCCATGAATGCTGCTGGCGCGTTGGTGAGTCCGAACGACATCACCAAAAACTCATAATGGCCGTAACGCGTGCGGAAAGCTGTCCTAGGAATGTCCTCCCGTCGAACCCGCAGCTGATGGTAGCCTGATCGCAAATCGATCCTCCAAAAGTATCCTGCCCCCTGGAGCTGGTCGAACAAATCGTCGATGCGTGGCAAAAGACACCTTTTCCGTACTGTCACCCTGTTCAGCTGGTGGTAGTCGATACACAAACGCATACTGCCGTCCTTCTTCTTGACAAACAGGACTGGAGCACCCCAAGGAGAAACACTGGGTCGATCAAGTCCCTTATCCAGCAAATCTTGCAACTGACCCTTCAATTCTCTAAGTTCCGCCGGGGCCATCCGATAAGGCGGTACAGAAATAGGCCCCGTGCCAGGAACCAAATCAATACAGAAAGAAATGTCACGCTCGGGCGGTAGCCCAGGAAGCTCGTCAGGGAATACGTCAGGGAATACATCAGGGAACTCGCTAACAACCGGCACCTGATCCAACGGAACCACTATAGCTCTAGTACCGCAAATATAGGCGAGAAATCCCTGACATCCCTTCCTCAAAAGCTGTCCCGCGTGAAAAGAAGAAATCACACTGTGAGGGGTGGCACCACGGTCCCCCAACACAACAAAAACCGACTCACCGGGAAAACAAAATCTAACTGTCTTCTCGCGGCAGTCAACAGAAGCATAGCACGTGGCTAACCAATCCATGCCCAAAAGAACGTCGAAGTCCAACATCTCAAGAAGGATCAAATCGACCGGCAACTCTCTCTCGCCAATACGGACGATACAGGATCGGAACACGTGACTAGCGACAAACGACTCTCTCACGGGAGTAGTCACAAGTAGCGGCTGATCAAGAAAACCGGACTCTCTACCCAAACTTGGCACAAAGTGTGTGGATACGTACGAGTACGTGGAAACATACGAGCACAAGGATCCAGATCAGACAATACGTGTGCAACAAAGGACATACTGAAATAGTACCTGAAAGCTCTGTGTTGGACTCCCTCGCGTCCCGATGAGTCGAAGTGAAAACTTGTGCCTGTCCTTCTTCTGCGACTGGCCGAACTCCTCCTCTACTAACCTGACCCCTCTGCGCGAACCCTCCGCGTCCACGACGTCTCAGAATACGACCCTGACGTGGTGTGATGGAACACTGACTAATGAGGTGTTGAAGGCTCCCACATCGTAAACATCTACGCGCTGGCTGCCGTCCTCCCTGGGGATGAGAGCCAAACAACTGTCCTCGTCCTAAGCCTCTGCTCTGGGCTGGTACAACAGTACGATTCCTCAACTGTTTTGGAACTCTCACGTTCTCTGGAAGACGTGTCCCGTAAACTGGGGCTGCCTCCACCGGTGCTATTTAGGGGACGGAATACTGCATGATGATTGTCACGACCCGAGAATTTCGACTCGTGACCGGCACTTAACCACGCAACGTCTACAGGCGTAACGCGACTAAGTCATGCATGTCCGAAAAACATTTTATTAATTTAGTAGAAATCCTTTTTAGTTGAAGAGTTATAACTTTTATAATTTTGGCAACATTTCCTTTTTTAAACATTTGCCCCGCAAGTCGGGTAAAAGCAAGGTGTAGCAGAAATGACAAGTAAAATGAATGAAGCATCACAATATGATATACGACGCCGTAGCGAAGAATACACAGTAAAGCAAGGACATAATCACAAAAGGTAAGACTGCATAAAATAAAGTCGGCTCACATGCGAGCTCGACACCAGAATATAATATTATACATATCGTCCTCACAACTGTCTCTAAGTCAATACAGAAAGGTAGATGGAGAATACTAGATACATCAATATACAACTGAAAGATAACAGATACCGTACAAAAACCCACCTATCAGCAAAAAGGCTAACTCGCCTCAGAAAGGGTATCTGTGCCAAAAGATGCAGTAAACAGCCAGCCGCGACTACTCCCAAGGGCAACCTGCAAATACTGTGGCACAACGGGGGTGAGTTGCCAACTCGTGAATAGAGATAACATATAAAGGTGATCGCGAGCATGCACATATAGCGTGGCTCTACTAATGCAAGCAGATGATAACAATGCATGCCAAACAGTGGATGCAATAGTAATACAAGTGCTCTATCAGGTAAATACTACAAGATGAGATACATAGAAATCAATACTCAGCATGGGATAAATAACATCTATATGGAATATGTCAACATAGAAAACAATAGGTGGTGCCTCAGGCTGCACCCAAATCCCAAATATACTCAGGCGCCGGCACTCCCATCGGCCCTCAAATCCTGTATACCTCTGAGAAATCACGAGTGCCCAACATCGGCACCCAAAACATCATCAAATACTTGTGTCCAATATCGACACGAAAATCCTCATATATCGGGCTCCGTCAGTCCGGATGAGCCCACGGGGTCCGTCTGCGGTGTCGGCCCTCGGCCCCGACAGTACGGGTCATCCCGCAACCATCTCTCGACTCTGGCCAGTATCCTCGGGACAACTGCCAGGTCCAACCAATCACCGGTAGGTACTCCCCCACCTCCAGGCTCAATCGGCAAAACCCATCGATCATCTCGCCGAGGGGAACCATACCGGACCCACCACGAACCCGCAAACGGAACATCCACTCCTCGAATCGGGTTTCAAGCACACGTCTCAACACCGAGAAAAACGCTTGGTGGACACACCAAAATATCATATCACGAGGTACCGGGTTTTCAAAATAGTGCATCTTTTCTTAAATATTTCCACGGTCCTCAAAACCAGAAATCATATGATCATCACCAATAAGTCAATCCAATGCGAGTGATTGATACGAAAAATCGTTTTTGTAGTTAACCGCAATCAGAACGGTATCGCGCGTAGCTAGACCGAGATGAGTATGGGTCGTCCTCTGGGAAACGTGGAACTTTTTATTCTTACTTTAGATGTGTTGAGAAAGAGAGGAGGAATAAAGAATTTTATAGAAAGATTTCTAGATCTACGTTAAACAAGAATGCAAAAATATAGATCTAGATTATTTTAAAGATTTAGATAATATAATAAAAAGGCTTGTAGGGTTCGTTAGGATTTAGTAGTTATGGACGATTAGTTAAAAGTTACCCTTTTTATCCATTAATAGATTTAGAACTAGAACGACGGTGATGCGTGTAGATTAGGGTTTCTGGAGGGAAAAGGAATCCCACTCGTAACCCTTATCTCGACACGGAACTCCGTTCATTATCTAGCCTTTACCAAAACAATCATTAATCTAATCTCTAATCGCGGTCGGAACTAGCAAAGAATTGCTAGCGCGCCCGATTAGGATGTTAATGATTCTTTTGATAAAGTTCCTAAACTTTATAGGACTTAAAAAGGGTTTAATTATTTTCATCGTCCATTAGCCTACCCTAATCCTATGAACCCTAACACGCGGAGAATTACTCGCGCATGTTGGGAGAAAAAGAGATGGAGAGAAATTGCATAATTAAACTACGAAGAAATAGAATAAGAAAAAGAACTACCTTTATTAATCAACAAGATCAAGTACACTTTGATTCCTTAGAAAATGATTACAAAATCCTAGTTTGCTTCTCGATCTCTTCCAAGGAGGTAGATGAACCGTTGATGATCAGCCTGGATGCGTGAGCCGTCTTGGACTTCATGATCTCGTCGGCTTGATGATTTTTTCCAAGAGGCTCTCGGTCTTTATTTATAGCCCCAAAGGAAGAAATTTAGTTTCCAAAGTTGGAAACTAACAGTAAAGATTCTCCCACAAATTTCTGAGCTCCTAAATCCCCTACACTGCCGCGGATCCGCAGCCCAAGGGGGTATGGCCGCGGATACGCGGCCATATGATCTGATCCCTTGATCAAATCTCTGTGGGTTGCTCCTTGTGATATGTGGTGCTCTCTGGTACCTTTGGATCTTTGAAATCTTCTCGTAGTCACTGCCAGACTTGGTCTCCAAGTTTTGATTCTTAATTTGGCAAGATTTCTTCAACAAATTGATTTGTTTGTTAAATCCTTCATAACAACTTGGAAATATTCTGCACAACAACTCAAATAAGATTTTAGTAGACTTTGTTCTACTAGGATTAGACCAATAATATTATTTGCATACATTTTCCTACCAAATGATAATTAACATATATTAATACATGGAAAATAATGTTTTTACACATAAACCCTCATATGTATAATATATTATAATATAGTCCTTTTTTTAATATAAAAATGGTAGGAAAAATATACTACAAATGTGCAGTTTTATCGACTGAAAAAATACCCCCAAACTTATCTTTGATCGTCCCGAGCAAACTAGTTTATTCAAGAGGAGAAAAAGAAAGGAGAAAACTAAGCACACTTTCGTAGGCAGACACGATTGCACTGAGCACGTGCAACAAGCCGTTAAACCTCTAGGTGTACCTAGTAGGAGGAGTGTTGTCTCCTGAGGGTTTTCAGCGGATTACACCCACAAAATCCTATAACAAAAGAAAGATGGTGAAATTTACATATAAAGACAAGAACCATAAAAGAAATACTTTGAAAAGAAGAGTTTCCAACTATACTAGCTTTTCAGTTGTTATGAGCCCTATCTTAATAGTCATGAAAAAATGTTAGAAATCACATCATCCCTCAATAAAACATCGTCTTTATTCTTCATTCCTACCTTTCATCCAAACATTGATCATATAACCCCACGTGTGTGTAAAGAACATCCCTACACTCGGAGAATTCAATTCAAGTTATCATACTCTTGTCCATCTACCTCAGTACTTTTTAATTTTATGAATACTAAGATTCGCTCACACATTTTCATGCGACCGTTAATACTTCTTGAGGTACTAACCAACCGATTACTCCTGTGCTTGCTGATTAGGTGATAATATTTTCCTCGTCTTGCACCACCTAAGGCTTAGCAGTGACTCCCAGACCAGTTGGCCTTAGGGCACTAGGTGAAGAGGCACCCTCGCTATATTTTTTTTATTGCTGCCTTGGCGATAACAAAACCAGTGTTCATTTTTTTCTTTTCACCATTTTTATATTTTCTTCATTTTTTTCACTTCCTTCTACTTTGGCTTTTAGACAAGAGCATTTCAAGGTATCCTCTACTATCCCGAGTTTCAAGACGTGTGTAGGTACATATTGTAGGGTATCAATATTCAAATGTTTGGCTTCCGGAATAGAAACTAATTTTCAGACTTATTTTTATCCTCAGATTAGTGACTTCCTTCATCTTACTAACCCTTGGGACAACAGCTCATAACTACTTATTACAAGTTCGTTTAAGAAACTTCTAATTTTCTTGGTTTTCTTAAACTATTCCTATCTTTTGGATGTAATTTTTCACTTTCTACTCTTTTGTTATAAAAGAATTTTTTTTTAATTTTTGAAAATGTTGTGCTTATGCAAAATATGATGCAAATTGATGTGTAAATAAGCACAAACCTCCCCAAACCTGTTTACAGCAGTGTCCTCACTGATGTCATCCGTTAAGCTCAAAAACCTGTAGACTTGGGAGGAAATTATTAATGGGGGCAAGAATATATGAAAGTGAAAATGCTCCCCCAAACTTATTTTTGGCTCACAAATTTGAGGACAAAAGTTATGATCAAGAGCCAAAAATATACCCCCCCCTCAAACATGAGTTAGACAATATGAAGCATTTTAAGAGGGGGTGAGTCATTTAGTCAAAGTAAGGCTTTACAAAGACCAAAAGTTAACACCAACCATTCAAAGATTTTATCAGTATATCGTATAGGTTGGTGGAAGAATGTGTTGTATCGACTCAAGAAAAAGTGGGGAAGGCATAAGAGGTGGTCTGGAAAGGGTTTGAAATTAGAGAAAAGAAAGAATGAGGATGAATGTGAATGATTAGAAAGAAGGAATGGTGACGGTTCAACCTCTAGAGGTGGAGATTGATCAATCACAAAATCCGTATTGTTTAAAAATTCAAGTTCGTCAGCAAAAAGTTCTTCAAAACTTTTATCAATAGTGTGATTGAACATTTTGCTGTCAAAGAGTTTTATGCCAGAATTTATTCTACTTGATTCATAAAAAATCACTGAGGTAGAGGACTCAAAAAACTCATCTACCTCTGTTTCAAAAATATCCAAATCAAGTTGAATTTCTGGTATTATTGAACTTGAATTAACAGATTGTGATTTATCAAAACTCACTGAAACTATAGGAACAGAAGAAGAACCGGAGAAAGTAGAAGGTGAAATGGGTAAACAAATTGGTATGTCGAGTGTTGCTGAACCAGATGTGGAAGATGGAGGTTGTATTTCGGTCTGATCTTCGGGTATACCATTATCATCAACTTCAAGACATATTTGGGATTCGGGAAGAATTAAAGGCTCAAGATGATGACCATAAGGAAGTGAAAGGATTTGATGAATTGGTGGGCCAAAATCATCCAAAATTTCGGGTTCATCAATCAAAATATCCCCAACGTCAATCACCTCATTCAAGTGAAGGTTAAAATTCTCAAACTCCTCATCAAAAGTATGGTTTTCAATCAGTTTTGGTTCAAGAGTGGAGGTGTAGAGATCACAAGGGTTGGGTATGGTTTCACTTGAAAGGGATCCTTCACAGTTGGGTAAATCAAACACTACAAAGTCACACAACTTATTAGTCATTCTATTTGGTGTACTTGATGAATCTATGAAGCTGGAGTTGTGGATTTCAGTTTGGAGGTACAGTTCTGTCTTACTACCCAAATCCATCATAATTTGGTTCGACATTTCCATAAATTTTTCTAATGTCTGCTCCAGACTAGTCTTGGGCTGATAAGGGGTTTCAGTATAAGATTGAAATTCCTGTGGATAATTAAAACTCCCAAATGACTGATTAGAAGAACTGTCTAGAGTAGGTGGAAAAGTCGGATTGGATTGATAGGAATAGAATGGTTGCGGAACTTGGGTAGGAGTAGGATCAATATTATGATAAGAAGAATATTGATATGGGTTGGTTGGTTGGCTATTTTCAACAGACATCTTATATGCCACAAACCGCATATCAAACTCTTCTCCGGACAGTTGATATTGGTCCGGGTTGAAACTTTGGCCTCTAGACCTAGCTATGTGCTCAGCAATGGACATTCGTCTAGGGGCTTCCTCACTCTGGGTATGAACTGAAACAGGTGTAGGATTAGGATATGGTTGATAAGACCTAGACTGAGGTGTCCAACTGTTTCTTCCTGCTTGTTCTATATGATCTCTTAAGGACATGGAAGAGCCGGACGGTATACCGAAGGGATTTCGAAAACAGGAGATATCTGGTTGTGGACAGCAAAGCTCGGCAAGTGTTCTTCTGTTTAGGTCACCCATTATAAGAAGAGAAGAATGGGGAAGGGGTAAAAAGGAGAGAAAGTAATTGGTTTGTTTTGAAAAATGACGGATTTAGACAAATCACAAAAAATGCACAACCCTAGAACTATGGTTGCATAGGTCCAGTCTCTAGACCGCTCCTAGACTTCCAAAGGAAAAGCCGCAGGATAAATCCTCTACCACCTCCGTACTACCCTTGTAGCCAGGTAAGTGCCAGGTAAGTGGGAAGGAACCACGTCGTGGGCCTAATTAAAAACCACTAGCCTTTGTCACACTTGCCTAGGCACTACAAAAGTAATGCGGATAAACGATAGATTACCCACGACCTTCCTCTGTCCTTATTGAGCACGACAGTCCTTAGAGTCTGATCTAGATATTTTTTAAATTAATGAAGGGTTGATCTATATGCTCGGTTTGTGATTTGTGGGGCTTAGGAAGGGTGATGAAATCCCCACCTAATCTTGATTTGGTCTTTGCCCCTTAAAGATCCGTATTAAAATATGCAAAAACAAACCGAAAAACAAAACTCTGCAAAAAGATTTTTGAGCGGCGATATTTTGCAAAGAATCCTGCAGAAAATAGATTTTATTGGATTTTAGAGAAGAGAGAAGGGAGTTAGAATCTTACCAGAGAAGTGTGAACCCTAGATCTCCTGTATCCTCAAGTCCGTGACTCCAGATTTTCTCGCAAAAATTGACACAATAATCGTTAAATATACAATTTGCAGTTTTGTTTTAATAATGATATGACTCGTCTAAGAATTCAACACAAATAGTAAAAATAAAAAATTACGCACGTTTCCCCGGCAACGGCGCCATTTGATTGATACGAAAAATCGTTTTTGTAGTTAACCGCAATCAGAACGGTGTCGCGCGTAGCTAGACCGAGATGAGTACGGGTCGTCCTCTGGGAAACGTGGAACCTTTTATTCTTACTTTAGATGTGTTGAGAAAGAGAGGAGGGAATAAAGAATTTTATAGAAAGATTTCTAGATCTACGTTAAACAAGAATGCAAAAATATAGATCTAGATTATTTTAAAGATTTAGATAATATAATAAGAAGGCTTGTAGGGTTCGTTAGGATTTAGTAGTTATGGACGATTAGTTAAAAGTTACCCTTTTTATCCATTAATAGATTTAGAACTAGAACGACGGTGATGCGTGTAGATTAGGGTTTCTGGAGGGAAAAGGAATCCCACTCGTAACCCTTATCTCGACACGGAACTCCGTTCATTATCTAGCCTTTACCAAAACAATCATTAATCTAATCTCTAATCGCGGTCGGAACTAGCAAAGAATTGCTAGCGCGCCCGATTAGGATGTTAATGATTCTTTTGATAAAGTTCCTAAACTTTATAGGACTTAAAAAGGGTTTAATTATTTTCATCGTCCATTAGCCTACCCTAATCCTACGAACCCTAACACGCGGAGAATTACTCGCGCATGTTGGGAGAAAAAGAGATGGAAAGAAATTGCATAATTAAACTACGAAGAAATAGAATAAGAAAAAGAACTACCTTTATTAATCAACAAGATCAAGTACACTTTGATTCCTTAGAAAATGATTACAAAAACCTAGTTTGCTTCTCGATCTCTTCCAAGGAGGTAGATGAACCGTTGATGATCAGCCTGGATGCGTGAGCCGTCTTGGACTTCGTGATCTCGTCGGCTTGATGATTCTTTCCGAGAGGCTCTCGGTCTTTATTTATAGCCCCAAAGGCAGAAATTTAGTTTCCAAAGTTGGAAACTAACAGTAAAGATTCTCCCACAAATTTCTGAGCTCCTAAATCCCCTACACTGCCGTGGATCCGCGGCCCAAGGGGGGTATGGCCGCGGATACGCGGCCATATGATCTGATCCCTTGATCAAATCTCTGTCGGTTGCTCCTTGTGATATGTGGTGCTCTCTGGTACCTTTGGATCTTTGAAATCTTCTCGTAGTCACTGCCAGACATGGTCTCCAAGTTTTGATTCTTAATTTGGCATGATTTCTTCAACAAATTGATTTGTTTGTTAAATCCTTCATAACAACTTGGAAATATTCTGCACAACAACTCAAATAAGATTTTAGTAGACTTTGTTCTACTAGGATTAGACCAATAATATTATTTGCATACATTTTCCTACCAAATGATAATTAACATATATTAACACATGGAAAATAATGTTTTTACACATAAACCATCATATGTATAATATATTATAATATAGTCCTTTTTTTAATATAAAAATGGTAGGAAAAATATACTACAAATGTGCAGTTTTATCGACTGAACAGCGAGGTACAATGTAAATCAATCCATGGTATGGGTATAAGGGGAAAACCGCTTTTAAAATAGTTCTCGTTCTTAAAGATGTCATGCGGCTCCCAATTTCTAGAAAATCATAACCAATCATATGTAAGATGAACTACAGCAATATAATCATGGCAGCTCTACAGTGAGTGTGGCATGGCAATTACTAACGGTGTGTGTGTAGCATGCAGAATCGTGCCCGTGCAACATAAGCCGTTAGTAATAGTGCAGTGTTCTATCGGTTCTAAGCATATATATATATATATGGCAGGGAATGCAATATGCGATGACAATCCATGGTATGGTATATGCAATATATAACAATAAGGTCCTATCAGCCCTGACGCATAACGCCATGCTGGCGATATCCCCGTAGATGTGAAATCTACTCACCGAAGTCTCGTGCTAAGTGTAGCCGACGACTTGCTTGCCCTTCTTCGCGGCGTCCGTCTCACTGGCCTGCGAACCTAGAATCACATAACATATATCACACATAAGTTCAATTTCACAGAAACGCGACATTACAGTCCCACTAGAAACCCGTGTCGCAAACCAATCGTGCGTGTGCGCGATACGCTAAAACGTGTGATCACGCACCTGAAACTACCCCGACGCGTCGCGATATGCAGGAACCCCAAACCTACTCACGTATCACGCGTGTCGCGAAGGTTTAGAAAAACGGCAAAATAGGTATTTGGTCCCAGATTTTTATACAGAGCTAAACTTACAAAAATATATATACCACAACACTACACACATTAGCAGACACCTATAGGACCAAACCCCAACCCAAACCCTACCCATCTAGCCGCAAATTGCGGCCAGAACGAAGAAATTGGCGGCCACGTGAAGGAGTTAGGGGGTCGGGTTAAATCTGGGGTATCAGCACCTATCAACTATACTGCAGTCTTCTCAATTTCAAACTGAACTCATCGGGTCAAAAGTAGTTCCAGAAAACCTCAATTTTGCACAATACGATAAATTGCATCAATTAGGGAAACTGGTGGTATTTTAGTGCAATTTGGGTTAAACTAGGTTAATATGGTCTTAATAACCCACTAACAACCTACTGAAACCAAATCACACCACATTAGCACAAGATTCCCACTAAACATCTCATATCGCACTAAAACGCACTAAAAACCACTAACCGATGCAAAATTACTCTAACCAAGCAAACTAGGGAGTAAGTTTAGGAAATATACCTCATACTTAACCCTAGGGAGCTAGAGGAAGAAGAAGAGATGAAGGGAAGGGGCTGCACTTGGTGCTGGTGCTGCTGCTGCTCACTGTGCTGCTGCTGCTGCTACTGCCTCTGGCTGCTGTTGCTGCTTCAGGCTTCAGTTTGGTGCTGTTGCTGTGCTTGCTGCTGTGGCTGCTGCTGGGGGTTTGGGAGAGGTAAGTGTGTGTGTGAGTGTGTGTGAGATTTGAGAGAAACAAAGAAATGAGAGGAAATAATTATCACCCAATTGTCAACCCTCCTCTCTCTCTCTTCATTAATGGCAAGCATGGCTTGAGCCATGATGCCCTCTCTCTCTCTCTCACAAGTCAACACCCAAAACAAATTCAAATTAAAGTAACTTTTAATTAACTACTTAAACTCACTTAAAAACCCAAAAGACTTAATCCCATGATTAACCCACCATGGTCACTAATCATGGTAAAAACTCATTTAAAAACCCTAGTTTACATGCACATGTGTGTGCAAGCCTAGGAAAATTTTAGAAAAATATTTATTAAATTAGGAAAAATATTTGAAACACAATTTGGTAAACTTTTTATTAAAACCCATTATTTAAATATAATTAGTCACTAAACAAATCCTAAGGTGTTACAATGATCGCAAGGAACAACTGGGTAACAGGGGTGACAACCACCTGTCGCTGCGCTCGAACGACCTCCACCAACGAGCTCATCGCCTGGCGCAAGCCCTGCATCTCTACCACTAGTCTAGTGATCTGAGCTGTCGTAGGGGGAACAATCTGTCCTGGTACAACAGGAGTACTACTCGGATCAGTCCTCGTCTCAGATGAATCAACTCGAACCTCGGCTCTCACGGCCGCTCCCTGCACCCTCGTAGTCCTTGGCGGCATAATGGCTGAAAAGAAGGTAGGAATCAATGAGGATACAGAAATCGAATCGCAAGGATGTATACAATCATGAGGGAATTTCAATCAATAAGTCCTAAGGTCGCTTAGGCGGAGTACCGTGTCGTGAGTATGCCGCGGAACATACGCACGCTACGCCACTCTGCTGCAGATACCTACTCCATCATACCAGGGTCATCCTACACTCCGAAGGTAAAACATACGCTCTGATACCAACTTTGTCACGACCCAAAGTTTGGCCCGTGACCAGCACTTAACCACGTAACGTCTACAGGCGTAACGCGACTAAGTGAACCGAAAACCCAGAAATCAAACCAGTAAAAGTATATAGTGTTTTATGTTTTAAATGGAAGCACTTACTAACCTGTTAAGAAATCTAAGTAAACAATCACCAAGATAGCAATATACGACGCCGTAGCGAAGATCAAGATCCACAAGTAGGAACATCACAGATAGAATAAACTACAAGGTATAGTCGGCTCACAATAAGCACGACACCAGAAAACAAATAATAAACATCATCGTCCTCACACTGTCTCTAAGTCAAATACATACATGGTAGATGGAGAATACTAGATACAAAAGTGCGTACAATAAAAGTAACCAGATACCACAACCCACCTAATAGCAAAATAACTCTCGCACCAACTGTAGTGGTATCTGTAGCCAAAAGATGCAAAAGACAGCCTGCCGCGACTACTCCAAGGGTAACCTGCAAATACTGTGGCACAACGGGGGTGAGTTGCCAACTCGTGAATAGAAATAACATATAAAGGTAATCGTGAGCATGCACGTACTGCGCTACTCTATCATATGCCAACAGATGATATCAATGCGTGATAAGCAGTATATGCAATAATCATGCAAGTGCTCTATCAGGTGATATAACTACAGGATGAGGTATAATAATAAATGCTGAGCATGGGCAATATAACATCTACACGGAATGTCAACGTGGAATATATAATCGGTGTCCATCAATGCACCCAGATCCCCCAAATAGCTCAGGCGCCGGCACTCTCAACGGCCCTCTAATCCTGTAAATCTCTGAGAATCACGAGTGCCCAACATCGGCACCCAAATATCATAAGTACTCGTGTCCAGCATCGATACGCAAATCCTCATCCATCGGGCCCCGTCAGTCCGGGTTAGCCCACGGGCTCCGTCTGCGGTATCGGCCCCCGGCCCCGGCAGTACGGATCATCCCGCATCCATCTATCGACTCTGATCAGTATCCTCCGGATAACTGCCAGGTCCAACCAATCACCGGTAGGTAGTAGTCCCTCTGCCTGGCTCACCGTCTACTACACAGCGAAACCGTTCTCGCCCCGGGGTACCATATCGGGTCCACCATGTACCCGTAATCGGCCTCATCCAGCTCCTCAATTCGGGTTCATATATATCACTCTAGCACCGAGGAAACACATGGTGGACGCACCGAAATATCATATCAAGGGAACCGGGTTTTTAAATGATTACATATTTGAAATATCCATGATTCCCAAATCCAGAAATCACATGTAATCCAAACCAATATGCAAGTCAATGATCCGATGTGATTTGTGCATCAAGTATGAATATCATGTCAAGTCACATAAAGATGAGCTAAAACATAATGATCCGATGTGATATATGCATCAAGTATGAATATCATGTCAAGTCACATAAAGATGAGCTACAACATAATGATCCGATGTGATATATGCCTCAAGTATGAATATCATGTCAAGTCACATAAAGATGAGCTACAACATAATGATCCGATGTGATATATGCATCAAGTTTGAATATCATGTCAAGTCACATAAAGATGAGCTGCAACATAATGATCCGATGGAAATTCTGCAGTATGAGTGTCATGGCAATTACTAACGGTGTGTGTATAACATGCCGGATAGTGCTCGTGCAACATGAACCGTTACTAAGGGTGCGATGTTCTATCAATTCTAGTTTATATACATACATCAGGGATTGTGGTATGCACTAAATAGTAGCCATGAACGATTAATGCATGGAAATGTAGCTATAAGATCCTATCAGCCCTGACGTAGAACGCCATGCGGGAGATATCCCCGTAGATATTAAATCTACTCACCGTAGTCTCTCGCTAGGTATAGCCGAAGACTTGTTCCCCTCCTTCGCGGCGCCCGTCGCTCTCGCTTGCGAATCCTAGAATTTCACAATATATCACTCATAAGCTCAAAACTGTACAAACAAGACATTTAAAGTCAACTAGAAACCCGTGTCGCAAACAAAGCGCGCGTGTGCGCGATACGCTAAAACATGTGATTACGCGCCTGAAGCCACTCCGACGCGTCGCGATACGCAGAAACCCCAAACCCACTCACACGTATCACGCGTGTCGCAAAAGATTAAAAAATACGGGAAATAGGGTATTCTACTCCAGATTTTGATACAGAAGAGATAGTATAAAAATATATATCCCACAAAAACCCACATAACAGCAAACTCCAGTGCCCCAAACCCCAACCCCCAACTCACCCATCTGGCCGTAAATTGCGGCCAGAATGATTATTCCGGCGGCCTCTCTTCGGAATTGGGCTCCCAGGTTTGGTGTGTGCACTCAATACCCTCTGTGTATGCTTCAGTAATTCCAATTTCATTCTGAAATGACCCGGGTAGCAGCAGATCGAACAGAACCCTATTTCTAGTTAAAAACCCCACTTTTACACTAAAATGAAACTTTAGGGTATTTTTATGAAACCTGAAGCAAAACCTGGTCTAAACAGCTTTAATAACACTTAAAAGAGTTAATTAAACCATGAGAACACCAATCTATCACATACTTCACAAATATCCTTTAATATCACCAATAATGCATAAAAAAAATGATTTTTAGCTAGGATACTACAAGATATGGAAAAGAGTGTTAACTATGAGCCATATACCTTCAAGAGATCTTAAGAAACACCAAAATTCTCAGCCCTTGCCACAAATGTGCAGATTTTCCTCCAAACACCTCAAAAGGCCCCTTTTTCCATGGTTTTGTGAAGAAAATGTGTTGATTTGTGTAGGGTTTTGTGTAGAGATCAAAGGGAAGTGAAAAGAGAAGAGGAGAAGAAGAAGCTGGGGTTTTTGGCTGGAATTTCTGCAGGAAAATCTGAATGACGAGAAGAGAGAGAAGAGAGAAAGAAAAGGGTCAAAAGTCAACTTCTATACCTAACCCCCACTCCTCATTTTTCTATTGCTAAAAGAATATTTAAAAAGGGTTTTGTTTAGATAATAGGGTGGGGAAAATAATAAGGAAACATGCAAGGAAAGAATGGCGAACACTTTAACCTAGGTTACAACATGGCTAAGTGTGCAAGTGTACACTACAAAATGGAAAATTTTCCAATTAGGGTAACCCGACTAAAAATAACTAATAAACCCAAGTACACATATAAAATAACACGCACAAATTGCTAATCAACACGAAAAACATTCTAACGAAATTTCAAAGTGTTACAGCGGCTAAAAGCACCTTCTTGCCGCGGATCCGCGGCCGTCTTGCCGAGTTAGGGGCTCGTATTTTCCCAGTATTCTTATAATACCCTGTTGTGAATTTTAAGGCATATCAAATAATTTTTATGACACTTTTAAAATCAACAGAAACTGTTAGGTTGTCCGGGGTGTTGTTTTCGTGTTTTCCGTCGATCGAAGTTCTAATTAGTTGCTAACAAGCTAGTAATGGTTTAGTTGGCTCTGATACCACTGTAAGTCCATGTCACGCACCCCACAAACTTTCGGGGAGGCGGAATATATGAAAAACGATTATCAAAGCTTCGTAACATGGACTTGAGCGCATGAATCGTATCTAAACCGTTACTAGCAAACTACGAGATGTTTAACTACTCGGATTCGAAGTTTTACCTCACGTTACTTGTCCTTCGGGTCTTCATCGCTGTCCTCCACTCCTCGTTGGCTCCTTGGAATATCGGCACCTCAACGGCCTCCTCGAGTCAAAGACGATCCACCCGTGAGCTCCTACGCCAAGCTTGATCTCTAACTTGAGATAACTAGGTTGCTCAAAGTGCTAATCTAAGCTACCTAGGGAATATGGAGTGAGGTTATTGATGTATTAGTCTAGCTAACCCTTGATCTCAACACATGGGAGGTTAGGGTTAGGGTTTGAAGAGAGAGAGCTTGAGGAGAGAGAAAGTGAGAATGAGAATCCTTTTGGATGAATAAATCATATGTGTATATATGAAACATATCATATATATTAAATGAATAACAAATAATGATATATCATCATGTTTCATTAATACACTTAGTGATTCATCACATGAGTCATATAAATCATAAATGATTCATTAACTCCATGTATGAATCACACCATGACTCACTTATCCAATTAATGCAAATGCCACCTTAACCCCCAAGTCACCATGCTTCAAGAAGCTTCCCGACAAACTACGAGAACGCCCCTCCTATCCGTAAAAACACGGAAAAACTTTAGACTGCATAAATCCAATAATCCGACACTAGAATCTTGCTTAAACCAAAGCCGACTAGTAAAAACTATCTGAACATCGTACGTGCGTAAAAACACGTATGCGTCCGAACACTGTCGTAAAACCATACGACCTCTATATCGTTTCGCCCGAAGCAGGGAAACTCTCTGTGTGGGACTCTAAAGACTCGACACTACGCTGGCAGTGGGTTTAACCACAGACCGCAAGCGGCACTAGCTGTACGTAACGGTCCCCAGGTAGATGCCGATAAGAAGGCCGATGAGGAAACCCATCCGAACTCCTACCGAGCCTGATATGACAATCTCCGTACAGTCCGGTCTGTTCGTCTAAGACTATCCTATATCGAGCCTAAGGGCGGCAAGCGTCAATCCCCTAATAGCGGTATAAGTCGTGTCGGAGCGTAGCCTATTACACCCTGAGAAACTACTGGAACCTACCAGTAAATCTCGCTTGCCCTGGCCAGGGACTTTGCGTAATGGCTCTCTGACACAGCGTGATATCAACTCCCAATACCGGGAGAGACGAATCCTTTCTAACCGCCACTGACTCCAAGTGCTCGAGACTGCACCCAACTGCTACCTGTTTGCACGACTCCTTTGAGCCGAGGTAGGGTAGTAATCTAATAACAGTGGGACACACTCGAGGCGAAGTAGCAGTGTCAAGTCTGCGGACTATGCTGTACTGATGTCAACTGGGAACTATTAACTGACGATTGGTATAATACCAACCAACAGTTCCCCTGTGAGTCCTGTCCGGTGTACCCGTAACCTAACGAGCACATGTATACTATCTCCAGTACGACGTACTAATGGCTATAGGACAGACCATCTCCCCAACTGGGATGAGAAGCGTACATACTAGTCTACTCCGGAGTATGGATGCCATGTCTCGATAATCCTACGACTAGGGACAAGTATAGGATGTTACTTATAGACTACCCAGCCCCCACTAGTGTGACTGCCATCACAACTTTGGTAATCAAGCAAAGATCCTATGGGCTCTACTAATATGTATAAGTGATACGTTACAAGAAACATATGCACATATTAAAGTGGAGACAAACCAAGTAGCATACTACCATTTTTAGCAAGACTTTATACACAACTGTGAATATCCCAAGCTTCCATTAAGTAATATACATACAAGTATGATACAATAATGGCCCCTAGGTCATATACACTAACAAACATCTTGCTACATTCATGCTCTATATTGTCATACATATGCGAACTCATTCTATAGGACACCTACACCATTGCCAGGGTTTTTATATGCAGCACGAGCACTATTCATGCGTACACACACGCCTTGGTAATTGCCATGCCACAACACTAGATAACTTATAATCTGGAACATTTTCACCATATCTGATGCTTAAACCTGTGTCATTGCATTTAAATCCCAAAAATGAAATTGTAGGATTGCTATTCTTATGCATGTACCTCATTACATCATTTGTTCATGCCTAGTCTATTAATCATACATTGCAACTTGATTATTGATACCCTATGCATTCATTATCATTGACATATGCACTTATGATGATTTCTTGAGATTTAAGATATTTCTGGATTTCGGGGGAAAGCCGCAAGAATTTCTAAACTTATTATCCTTTTTTTGTAAATATGCAAAGTTGCTGTTTTCTAGTGATGTAAGTGTCGTCCACCATGAGTTTGCTGTGGTTTTTGAGACCCGTTTCGAGGAGTTGGATGAACCGCCTCGGGTACGTGGTGGGCCCGGTAAGGTACCCCGGGGTAAGAAGCTCATGTAGTAGACGATGAGCCTGGCAGGGGATAGACTACCTACCGGTGACTTTTTGGCATGGCGGATATCCAGAGGATACCGACCGTGGCCACGAGATGTTGAGATATGGATATTTGAGATGGGTCAGCCGGACGGCTGAGGCCAGAGATACCGTGATTTGGATACATGAGATTTGAGACAGTTTGAGGTGTCGATGCTGGACACGGATTCTTGATGATTCTAGTGATGTTTTGCTGATATTTCAAAAGAGATTCCAAAAAGAAAATAATAATTCTTATACCTACATATTCAGATCACGAGTTGATTCATGCTGCATACGTACCTGCTAGCACTTTCATGTTGCATACATACCTGCTAGTATATCTTGCCTTATCTGTATTGTAGATGCTAGGATGCTTGTGTGCATGCTTGCGATAGCCTCTATGGATGTTATTTATTACTCACGAGTTGGCAACTCGCCGCCATTGTGCCACAGCCTTTTTGCAGGTCCGCTCCGTCAGCACATCAGCTGCGGGCGCACTAGCTTCTTTTGCCTCTTTTTCCTGGACTCGAGGTTTTGCTCGGAGGTTGGTTGTGTTATTATTTTGTACCACCTTGTATATTCATTGTATCTAGCGTACTCCATCTACTGTATCAGCTGCACCTGTTATTTGTATTGTTGTATATTGACCTAGAGACGAGGCTGTAAGATTTGTGGATTTTTATGCTGTATTTGGGGTCGAGCTCACTTGAGTCGACATGATATTTTACTTGTGCTTCTCATGCTTATTTTTGTACATTGTTGTTTAACATTGCGTGGGATTTGTGACCTCCTTGAGGCGAAGAGCTAGCTCCCGCTTGGGGATGCCATATTTCATGTTATTCATTTATACTCCTGTTTTGTACCCATTTGGGGGGGGCTGTTTTTACAAAGGAGACTCTGCCGGAATTTTTGGAAAAAGGGATGTTGCTTTTAATAAGCTTGATGTGACTTAATGGGTTAAATCGTTTTCACTAAATTGGTTTTCCTTCACTCTATTTTCTTAATCGGGTTTTGATTTCTGGGCTTTGGCTTACTTATTTTATGTACGACTTGAGACGTTTCGTAACTTAAGTGCCAGTCACGTTCCGTACCCTGCGGGTCGTGACAAAGTTGGTACCAGAGTGATAGGTTTTACCTTTCTGAGTGTAGGATGACCCTTGGTAGATGGAGTAAGTGACTTAAGCAGAGTAACGTATCGTGCGTATGTCCGCGGCATACTTGCGATACGGTACTCCGCCTAGGTGACTTTAGGATATACTTATTTGGAATTCCTTCTTCAATTCCGTGTATCCTATGATTCTATTGCACTATTCTTACTATCCTGTTTCCTGTACCAGCTACTATGCCGCCGAAGGCTACGAGAGCGCAGAGGGATGCCGCCCAAGATGAGATCCGAGCAGGCTCGTCCGAGACGAGGACCGAGTAGGGTGGTATACCTACCCTCAGGGACAGACTGATCCACCTTCCCTAGGCCACATGGATAGGCTAGAGTCTGGTATGGAAGAGCTACGACAGATGATGACAGGTATGCAGGAGTTACGATAGATGGTGGGATCCTTAGTAGAGGCTAGTCGTGCACCGAGATCGAAGGAAGTACCTACCACATTACAGACTACCATGGTACCTGCTGCCCAGACAGTCGTTCCTACTACGACTACCGTGGCTATCCCAGTATCGCTACAGGATTTCATGAGGCTGAGACCTCCAGTCTTCACAGGCACAGATGCAGCGGAGGATCCACAAACATTCCTTGACAGATTAGCCAGGATTTTCCATTCGCTCAGATGTTCTGACGATCGATGGTTGGAGCTTGCGAGTTTCCGTCTAGAGGGCCTTGCGCAGACGTGGTGTGAGTCCGTCGAGAGAGGTGGAGCTGCAGGTCTACCACCTATGACTTGGGCTGAGTTCACAGCTGTATTTCTAGCTGGTTTCCTTCCAGAGAGCGTTCATGACACTATAGCTCGTAGTTTTGAAGCTTTGATCAAGACTCCCGGGATGACGGTGTCTGAGTATGATGTCCAGTTCACGCAGTTGTCCAGATATGCTCCGTGTTTGGTGGATACTGAAGAAAAGAGAGTGAAGAGGTTCGTGCAGGGACTTGACACCCAGCTATTTCTTGCCATCGACGCCCAGCACTTCGACACTTATTCAGCTGATATGGACACGGCATTACGGATGGAGGCACGCATTTCAGCGAATTCAGCCGTTTCTGGGCTGAAGAGGATTCGTACAGATGTGCCAGCTCAGAGGTATCGTGCCAGATTCTTTCCGAGAGATGGTGTCGGCAGAGGAGTTGGACGGGGTCAGCTATATGGTTCATATCCGCAGGGATAGCAGGCGTCGCCAGGATGTTATGGGTGCGGGAGTCTGCACCATCTTATCAGAGACTGTCCGGTGAGACGGCAGGGAGCGGCGACAGTTCCTCATGTGACCTTACCACCTTCACCACCTCCTCACAGAGCTCTACTTCCTACCCCAGGCGATGCTCCATGTCAGTTTGATGCACCCAGAGGCCGTGGACGTGGCGGTCCTATTCAGAGAGGACGAGGTGGCCGAGGCCGAGGACAGCCAGCTATTGGTGGGGGACAGGCCCGAGTATTTGCTTTGACACCGCTGGATGCACAGGCATCCCACGCCGTTGTGACAGGTATCTTGCCAGTTTTTTCTTCGACGCACGAGTATTATTCGACCTAGGTTCCACACATTCGTATGTCTCTATACACTTTGCACCGATGTTGGGCCGTGAGTCATCGACGTTAGATCAGCCGCTTGTTGTTACTACTCCGGTAGGCGAGTCGTTTGTCGCTCGTTTTGTGTTTCGTTTGTGTTCCGTTCATATCGGGGAGAGGGATTCATCGTTTGATTTGATTCTCCTCGATATGTTGGACTTTGATGTGCTTCTGGGCATGGATTGGCTAGCCACTTGTTATGCTTCTGTGGACTGCCATGAGAAGGCAGTCAGATTTAGCTTTCCGGGAGAGCCAGTCCGTGTTATTCAGGGAGACCGCAGTGTCACATGTCCCAGCTTAATTTCGTCTCTTCGCGCCGGTCAGCTATTACGGAAGGGATGTCAGGGATTCTTAGCTTGTGTTTGTGATACTCGAGCTGTGGAGGGTCCTTTGAACCGGGTTCCGATTGTTTGTGAGTTCCCAGATGTTTTCCCTGATAAGCTGCCTGGGCTACCGCCTGAGCGCGATGTGGAGTTCTGCATTGACTTGATTCCCGGCTCGGAGCATATTTCCATACCGCCTTATCGGATGGCCCCGGCGGAGCTTAGAGAGCTGAAGGATCAGTTGCAGGATTTGTTAGATAAAGGGCATATTCGACCTAGCGTTTCTCCGTGGGGTGCTCCTGTCCTGTTCATCAAGAAGAAAGACAGAAGTATGCGTTTGTGTATCGACTACCTGTTGGAGATAGTGCCCTCAGAGTCAATTATTGGATCACAGGCACGTGATTGCAATGATTGAGGGAGGAGCTATCCCGGTAGGACAGTCTTACTCAAGATGACAGTATGCTACCTGGTTTATCTTTATCATCGTGTACTGCTTTAGGTGACCTTTCAGGTCACTATTGCACGTTGATAGAGCCCCTAGGATTCTTGCTTGACTACCAGCAGTATGAGTGCGATCATATAGGTGGGAGCTGGGGTCTATAAGCACATCCTTAAAAGGTCCCTAGTCGTGGGAGTTTCGAGACAGGGCATCGATACTCCAGAGTAGACTAGTGTATACTGTCGAGACCCCGACGAGGTGGCCGGTCTCACAAGCCACTGGTGTCAGTTGGTTCACCAAAGATGTATGCAGGTGCTCATTGGGTTATGAGTACACAGGACAGGACTCGCCGGGAACATGCTAGTTGGTCTTATACCTGACGTCAGATAGCAGTTCCCTGGTGACATGTGTACAGGTTAGTTCATCGACCTGAGGTCGTTATTTGTCTCGTATGAGTTCCCACAGTGCTTTGATTACTACCCTAACACGGTCAAAGGAGACGTGCAAACAGGTTTTAGTTGGATACAGTCCCGAGCCACATGGAGGCAGTGAGCGGATCTGCAGGCGTTCGTCTCTCCTGGTATTGGGGGTGAGGTCGCGCTGTGTCTAGGAGAGCCATTACACGAAGTCCTTAGCCAAGGCAGGAGATTTACTGGTAGGTATTCCATTAGTATCTCAGGGTGTTATGGGCAACACTCCGACACGACTTGTACCGCTTTTGGGGGTCTGACTTTTACCAACCCTCTAGGCCCGCCATACGATGTTCACAGAAGAACGGACCGGACTGTACGGATATTATCACTGACAAGCTCAGTAGGGTGTCAGGATGAGTTCGCTCATCGACGTCACTTTTGGTCAATAGCTGGTAGCCCGTCATGTATGGATAATACCTCTGACGTGCTACTGGTTAAATCCACAGCCATAGTATTGACGCGTCTTTAGAGTCCACCATACACAGTTACTCAAGTTTCGGGAGAAACGCTGTAGAGGCCGTATGGAGATATGGCAGGGTTTGATCTGATACGTGCGGTATTGCACGGATCGTGATCGAACGAATTTTACTAGCGAGCTTTGTTTTAAGCCGGATCCTAGTATTAGACAGTGTTGATTTTGTCTCTTTGCATTTGTGTTCAGTGGGAATACAAATGCGGGCATGTATATCCAGTCGCGGGGTTTTCCTGTAATTTATTACGGGATCAGTTTTCTGAAGTTGCTAGTTTGCATTCCGTTCCGGCCAGTTTTCCTTTGTTCCTTCTCGGCCGGACTTTTGTGATGGAGGGGCTAATTTGCAAGTTCGCAAATTAGCATTTGTGGAGGGTTTATTTGGATATGGAAAGATTATGAAAGAATCTTTTGATTCCATTCTTTTCTTTCATCATTTCTTTAGCATTAATGAGATTAGAATGGATGAGAGTTGATGTGAGGCTTGCTTTTGGATGTGGTCGCCTCTTTTGATTTCTACACTCACCTCCCTTCTTGGTTTGGTATTTTTCCCTCCACCATTTCCATATAGGGCCGGCCACTACTTGAGAGAGAGAGAGAGGAGTTCATATTTGATGTGGGAAAAATTATCATTCATCTCATTTTAGCTTGCACCAAAATTCCTAAGTTCATATCTTGTTCATTCCTCCATCACCAAAGGAAACTTCACGCCAAATGAGACAATGGTTTCTACACTACACCTACAGCATCTCTTAGACGCGTCGGCTCGCCAACTTCACGCCCGAGTTGCCTCGGTCCAGAGGTGGGAGCCTGTAAAAAGAACCCGGCGTTGTGGTGCCCGTTTCGACGAGGAGGCGACGACCGGAGATTCCGCGAGGAGATCGGGGTGGAGACGAAGACCGAAGGACACGTATCGCTTAGTATATCTCTCTACCCATCTTTTAGTTTGCTAGTAGTTAGGTTAATTGCCCGATCCGGGTTTCTAGTGCGCGGTGGTGCCGGTTTGCTAGTTTGCAAAGTTTTTCGTTTCCGCATTTCCGGCGTCGGATCGATGGCCGGGGCGCCGCCGTGCACTTACAGTGGTATTAGAGCCACACCATTAACCTAGTCTAGCTTGCTCTAATGTGTTTACAAGTTCGATCGAACGGATTTTCAAAAAACCGTATTTCCATGTCGTACTTTCTGTCGAATTTTTCTGTGCTCTAAAAATTATTTGGTACATTGGAAAATTACGTGCAGGGTTTTTTATGAATTCTGGGAAAATTTGGTACGCTGATGTTACTGTAGCGCGGAGGTTCCGCGGCCAAAACCACGTTTTGGCCGAGGAACCGCCGCCGTTTTGTGGCCAAACCATACCAAATATTCACAGTAGGCTTCTGACATGGAAATAGGGTTTCTGGTATACTGTTTTTGAGCCCAGATGTTTTTAAGTGCTGCAGTTGTGCTTGGGGGCCCACTTCGGAAAATTCAGTCGATCGAAAATTTTAAACATGTTAGTTCACAGTATTTACATTATATCTGCGACCGTGAATGTCACTCGATCGGTAAATCCAGTCTATCTGTTATAGCCCTTTTAGACAGATTTGCGAACGTGACATTCACGTTGATGTTCAGTGTTGTGCTGTGATGTTGCGGATTGATCGTGGGGGATAGCCTGGATGCAATGGTAGTACAGTTTGGTTTATTATGTACATTTGATATTGCGGGGCGAGCGTCCGACATGTGGACTGCCGTCACTGCCTTTTTGTATTATTCTTTTGAGGCACGACCGGGTCGAGGTCGATGTACCCGTTGTATATTTTACTTTCTGTACTAGGATTACCCCACGATGGAGTGCATGGATAGCCGGGTTCTAGAGGGCAACAGGCCCGCATCTCATGGCATTGAGATGGAGGGGGCTTTACTCTAGAATTGGCGGGCTATTCGCCGCACTCGTAGGGGGTACAGGTTGACCCAGGAGGGGTGCCCAAGTTACCAGATTCCGTGAAGTGCTGGGTGGTCCATTCACGTTCCTGAAGGGGGCTGCCTCTCTTCAGGTTTTGGTGGGTAACTTTCCGCGCCCGTAGGGGTCTAGGATTTCATTGCACAGGCTATCCACACGACCAGGGGAACGTCGGGTTTCAGTAGCGGCTCTATGAAACCCGGGGATCCCAGATATCTGTATTGTTCTGTGATGCTTATTACATTTCTGTGATGTTGCATTTTATTACGCCTTGAGCGAATATTGTATATTGATATATATACTAGTAGATGTTGTATATGGTTTTCATCCGCGCTAGTCCAGTCCCCTCTCTGTCGTTAGTTAAGTAACCTAACGGGTGATGACGGGACCCAGTGGCGAATGCGGATGGCATATACGAACATCATTATTTTCGTTCTTTATTGGTGTGATCAATTGATGGGACTGCGTTGATTCGGATCAATGCAAGCTAAAGAAACCTATTCTGATGTTGTTGGAACATTTTTCAGAAAAAGCTGTTATTGCAAGGACGTTCTCTTTTGTTTTGCACAGTGGTATTCAGTTGGAATATCCTGCACCTCAGTCGACGAGGCAAGGGCCGAGATCCCTTCACCGGGAGTGACCCCTTAGACAGAAGTTTGCGTCAGGGCAATAACTTCACTATTGCCGATTACTTTTGCTTTGCATCGTGGTATTCAGTTGGAATATCCTGCACCTCATTCTACGGGGAAAGAGCAGAGATCCCTTCACCGGGTGTGACCTCTTTAGCAAAGGTTTCCGTCACTATATTTTTAAAAAGCTATCTGGTTCCTTCAACGATATCAAGTTCATTACGTTAAAGGTTTTCGCCAGAAACCATTCGTAGCCCTCCGTCGTTTCATATGGATAGTCAATAGTATTCAAGCTGTGTTTGTTGGCCAAAGTCGAGCCACATTGATTGGTAGCTGTTGGGTATTCATATGCAGCATAGATAGATGCGTTGGTTTGGGACAGTCGTACTGCCTTGTTGGCCAAAGTCAAGGGTAGGTACGGGTGGGTTTAAATTAACCTGGACAATGGTGGGTAGAACTTGACATGTGACTTATGATTTGTTGGCCAAAGTCAAGGTCATAAGAGCATGGGGTAAAAATCACATCGGGAGTTTCTAAAGAAACTGAAACTTGCCAGATATGCGCATACCTCTGGAGTGTGATAATGTGAGCGGATTCCGTCACGTTATCATGCGATGATAGTTGGATCCTGATTCCCACTGATGAGTTAGTTTACTCCTCGGGTGATCCCGACTAATTCTTCTTTCAGGTTTGGAGGAGAATTTGACGATACAGTGGGAGGTTTCCTGATTAGATAAAGTGATAACCATTTTGATCTAAGTTAGAGTGCATGCTGAGTGTTTCTTTTCTCTCTCTCTTTGGCAGCGACCATTGACCTGACCCTAAACTATGACTCAGTGACCAAAATTAACCGAACCTTCTTTAACACTGGCTTTTGGATTGTCAGAGTTGCAAACCTCTTTGCCACTCCTACTTTTACCCTTTTCTCCAGGACACCCCGTATTACTACGAACGTCCACTTCCATTGGATAAAACCATCATATGGTTATATACGAACTCGAAGGAATTTATTCGAGGATGGTTTCCGGTTCTGGAGAAAACGAATAGGACTATTTAGTTGTCTTTTCCTTTTACATTCTCTCAGGTTGCGAGTACTCCTTGGTTTAGGAGATAGTTTACCTATTACGCAAATTGGATAGTCTTCTTCCAAACCTTAGGCCGGTGCCAAACGGTGGGAAAAGAAGAAAATCGATTAGCATAACGATGGTGTACAGAAGGTATTAAGTAAAGACATATCAAGGGATTAGTAAGAGGGCAAAGTAAATTGCGACTGCTATTCACGATCAAACCAAGTATTTCATTACCACTCCCACTTCACCTTTGTATTTCTCCAGGACACTCCGTATTGCTACGAAGATCCACAGTTTATTGGATACTCCATCGTATGGTTATATACGAACTCGAAAGGAACTTGTTCCAGTTCGGTGATGGATTCTGGTTCAGGAGAAATAGGAATAAGGTTTATTCAGGAGTTTTTTATCTTCACCTTCTCTCGCATTGCGAGTGCTCCTTGGATTAGGACAGTACACCCATTATGCTTATTGGATAGTCTTCTTCCAAACCATGGGCTGGTGCCGAACGGTAGGGAAGGAAGAAAACCATTTGGCCTAAAGGGATGTACAGAAGGTAATGACTAAAGACATATAAAGGGATTTGGAGAGAAGGAAAAGAAATATACGGTTACAGTTGTGAATATGGATAATAGAAGTGGCATTACTATGAATACCGGATACCCCATCGAAACATTCCAATGTTTCAGTTTCACTGTGTACTGTTAATAGAAAACTGATTTCCCAATTAGTCCTTACTCCAGGGTATGTATTTACCAGGTTTGATTCTCACATCTGTATGGTTTTACAGATGATGAGTGGGAGTAAGTTATTAGGAATTAGGTGATCATCCTCATTATATCGGGATTCGTTGTAATTGGTGATATTTGAGGAAATCACCTGGGGAGTTTGCCGGACGGCAAATATTTGGTTTTGAATATCCACTGTTATGCACCAATTTCAAATTAATATATCTGTACATCTATTTTTATAGAGTGAGATATACCTTTTTGAAATTATGTCTATGTCATTTACCTATATCAGTGGATGGTTAGGTAAAGAGCATTAAACAGCGGTGTAATTCTTCTTAACCATAAGTACAGTTTTCAATCTACGACATAGAGGGAATGAGTCATTAGAATCAAGGGACTTGTACAAAGTCTTGTATATTGTCCAGTGTCCATTAGGACAGAGGGGTTGGTCCTCGTACTATATTCGGTTTACTTATGACTTCTGTGGTTCTTAGACAAGTGTTTCGTACTAACATGTTTAAATTTCGATCGACAAAATATCACAAAGTGGGCCCCACGAACAACTGGTGAACAGTAAAAAAATCTGGGCCCAAAAGATATATACCAAAAACCACAAATCCAAGAGAAGAACCCACTGACCAAATTTGAGGGCATGATGAAACAGAATGGCCGCGGATCCGCGGCCAAACAATGGGTTTGGCCGCGTTTCAGCGGCCATTCTGTTTCATCATGCCCTCAAATTTGGTCAGTGGGTTCTTATAAAAGCCTGCACAGTTTTCTGAAATGTGTGGAATATTTTTAGGACACCATTTAAAATCAACAGAAACTGTCAATTTGAAAAATGCGATTTTTGATTTCCGTTTCGATCGATGTTTTAAACGCGTTAGCACAAGTTAGTATAGCAAAATGGTGAGGCTCTGATACCACTGTAAGTCTACGGTAGCGCCCCGGCAGTCTACAGACGCCAAATGCGGAACAAAAAACTTTTAACTGGCGCTATCGAATACTTTAACCCGGATCTGCCATTATTGCTAAACTAACAAACTGTAAAAAGAGTGTAGAAAGGTTATACCGAATGATCCGAGTCCTTCGTTCTTTAACCATCATCCCACGCTCCGTTGCGGCTGCTCCGATCTCTTCGATCTCCGATCTGCTCGTCCAGGTGGCACCACATCAACGATTCTTTAAACGGGCTCCCGCCTCTGACTTGAGGCAACTCGGTCGTTAAGTTTTCTAAAAGAGACGACCAAGAATGATGTAGAGAATGAGTAGATGACTTTGTCTCACTTCGTCCAAAGCCGTGGACGATCGGTTAATGAAGTTGCCGATGGAAATGAAATGGAACAAGAAATGAACAATGAAATTTCCATGCATCCAAAACTTTAGTCTTTTCTTTTTAGCAACCATAATTTTTCAAAATGAGTGAGTGTGTGAGGAGAGAGAGGGCCGGCCACTTTATAGCAAAGTGGGAGGTGAGTGTAGGAGAGGGGAGAGTAACCTTAAGCAAAATATCATATGTGAACACAAACTAAAATATCTTAAGGAAAACAAAACCTCATTGAAATCAAAGCATGAGTCATTAACCTTGTCACCAAATTCTAGAACCTTCTAGAACCTTCTAGAAGCATGACTCACTCTCATCCAAGAAAAGATAAATCCGTCTTTAACCAAATGTTAAAAGACGGCTGATAGAAAACTGGAAACTGGCAACTTCCAAAAGTGATCCTGAAACGACTTTCAGGATAACCCCGTAACTGTATAAATATACCAGCATTTGTATTACGACCGAATACAAATGCAACTGAGACAAAGATATTATACCTACTCAATATAATACTCGGATCCGGCTTAAACCAAAGCCGACCAGTATCATCTGCCCGAAAAATAACACGTGCGTAAACGCACGTGCATTTTCCGAACCCTGCCATAAAACCATACGGCCTCTACAACGTTTCGCCCGAACTTGGGAAACTGTCTGTGGGGGACTCTAATGACTCGTCAGTACCCTGGCAGTGGTTTTAACCACAAACCGTCAGCGGCACTAGCTATGCGTAACGGCTGCCCATGGACTGACCTCAAGGGAGGCCGATGAGCGAACTCATCCGGAAACCCTACCGAGCCTAACAGTGACAATGTATATACAGTCCGGTCCGTTCGTCTATGAGTATCGCATATCTGCCTAGGGGCTAGTAACGTCAGACCCCCAATAGCAGTATAAGTCGTGTCGGAGTGTAGCCCAATAACACCCTGAGATACTACTGGAGTACCTACCAGTAAATCTCCTTCCCTGGCCATGGACTTTGTGTAATGGCTCTCCTAGACACAGCACGACCTCGCCCCCAATACCGGGAGAGACGAATCCCCTGCCGATCCGCTCACGTGCCTCCATATGGCTCGGGACTGTACCCAAAAACTACCTGTTTGCACGACTCCTTTGATCCGTGGTAGGGTAGAAATCAAAGAACAGTCGGAACTCACACGAGACAAATGACGACCTCAGGTCGATGAACTAACCTGTACACATGTCACCAGGGAACTGCTATCTGACGATAGATATAGTACTAACTAGAAGATTCCCGGCGAGTCCTGTCCGGTGTACTCATAACCCACTGAGCACCTGTATACATCTTAGGTGATACAACTGACACCAATGGCTTGTGAGACCGGCCACCGCCCCTCGTCGGGGTCTCGACTGTACACACTAGTCTACTCCGGAGTATCGATGCCCTGTCTCGAAACTCCCACGACTAGGGACCACAATTAAGGATATGCATATAAACCACCCAACTCTCACGTATATGATCGCCATCATACTGTTGGTGGTAAAGCAAGATCCTAAGGGCTCTATCAAAGTGTAACATGTAATCAGTCACCTGAACATGTACACGACTGATAAAGGCAAACCAGATAGCATACTATCATCTCGAGTAAGACTGTCCTACCGGTATAGGTCCTCCGCAATCATTGCAATCACGTACCTGCGATCCAATAATTGACTATGAGGGCATTATCTCCAACAATCTCCCACTTGCACTCAAGGCTAATTATTGCGATGTCGACTACTCACAGCCCGTGTGAAACCGAACATCCAACTCCTCTACTAATCAGTTTCACAAAGCCCATTTGTAAAACTATTGTGTTCGAGAAGTAGCCTCAGTGAGTGGATCCGCCTAGAAGTTTCTTTCTATATCTCTCTAAATCTCAAGTTCGCGGAGAAGGCTATCTCCCGAATTGAGTAATACCTGTCTTAGAATTTGTCTGGATATCAGATGGGACCTAGTTCATAAATGAACTCCAAATCCAAACTTCTTAGACTGTATCGATCACTGAACCTAATCAGTATCTGGCACCATGCCTCCCACAGTATCCTCTTGGACCACCTGTCCATAATACTGTCCCTCGTCAGAGGGAAAACTGTAACTCTGACAATCACTCTGTCATCCATGTCACCTTTGAATCCTGGAATGATAATCGTCTCCCGAAGGAGGCTGCCGTCATCAAATCCGTAGAACATGCACTTATGTTCCAAAACTGCTTTCTTATGTTTCTCCAGGATTGGATTAATATAAACTCATCGCATCTAGTGCAAAAACAACATCTGGTGTGGTACTTGACATCTCACGATTGACTCAATTTCCTAAGCAAGTGATCTGTCAATCATGCACATCCCTCTCCCCTTTAGTCTATACGACACCTTTAGAGAGGGTGACTCCATCACCTGCAGGTACACCACCATGCTAGGAGTCAACTATTCCAAAAACCATTAGAATATCTGTCAAAGTACCCACATTGGGAAACTACCCAAATCTAGATCTAAAACTATAGATCTAGAAACCAGAATGTCAAATATTATATCCGTATCCTGTCTGGAGAAACAACTGTGTGACGACCACAGTTCAACCGATCGTAGTATAGGAATTTTACTTCCTACTTTGTGTATGTCATCCAGATACCATGACATCACACCCTACTACCTTCTTAACAGATCCATCCCCTATCCTGATTGAAGTCAAACCCATGACTGTCACATCAAAATTAGATGATCTATCTCCGCTATAACTACTCAAGTCTATAAATAGATATAAGCATCTTGCCCACTATGCTTCCGCTGCTCCCACTGACTACGACAACCCTCCTACCGGGTCTCATATCCTGGAACAACAGTAGTGTCAAGTCTGGGTAAACATGATCCTCCCTGTCACCGTCCTTGAGGCTACCGGAGTACCTCTCGGGTGTCTGAGGTTACCCATCATATCTGCGGAGTGGCTATTGGAATGTCAAACCTGATTGAATATATAGGTCCTATTAAATTTTCCGTAATCGTTCGCGGTTCTGGAATCACTTCCAGTTCTACCATACTCCCACTACTGTTTTCTGAAAAAGTCCATTTTACTAAAACTGTGGCGAGTCAAGAACAATATCACTATTGATCTTCCAAATGATAGAATATCAACCCTCGTCATATCCAGGGTCAACCCACAAACAGCCATTACAGAAACGTGCCCTGAATTATCCAGAGTCTGGTTTTAAGCATAAGCTGGACAACTCCCTGTACTTTAACATCTTTTAAGGTACGAACTATTCTATATCCAATATAGAAACTTTGGCACTTATTTAATTGGAACCATATTCAAATCATGCAGCTGTCTCCAGTGCAT
Source organism: Agapanthus africanus (assembly GCA_030015575.1). Lineage (NCBI taxonomy): Eukaryota > Viridiplantae > Streptophyta > Magnoliopsida > Asparagales > Amaryllidaceae > Agapanthus > Agapanthus africanus. The sequence goes on along the minus strand of CM057339.1, from coordinate 610,122,019 downwards.
ATCAACTTGATGGAAAGAGGCTAATTAGCATTACTCAGCTTAGGAATCCACCCAATTATGAGCAACCTGAAAGAGAAAACACGTTTCTCAAAACCATCACTATCATCTGAATACCAATCACAAGAATATACATCTTCGATCTCTTTGAAGAATCCCGATACTTGTGACACCTGGTTCTCTACTTTATTCTTATACCCACAACTTCTCAAAACATAGACCTTGTATTTCTATGAAACACTTGTCTAAATACTAGAGAAGTCATAAGTAAACAGAACATAGTACGATAACCTACCCCTTTGTCCTGATGGACACTGGACAACATACAATACTCTGTATAAGTCCGCTGAGTTAAACAACTCAAAACCTGTGCGTCGTAGGTTGAAAACTGTACCCTGGCGATTTCCTCAAATATCACCAATTACAACGAATTCCGATATAATGAGGATAATTACCTATTTCCCAATAACTTACTCCTGCTCATCATCTGTAAAACCATACAGATATGAGAATGAAACCTGGTAAATACATACCCTTGGAGTAAGTATCCAATCGGGAAAACAGTTTTCCTTTAACAATGCACTGAAACATGAAAATGTTTCGTAGGGGTATCCTGGTATTCACAGTAATGCCTCTTCCATAATCCAAATCATGACTTCAACCGTATATCTCTTTGCCATCTCTCCAAATCCCTTTATTTGTCTTAAGTCATTACCTTCTGTACACCATCGTTAGGCTAAATGGTTTTCTTCCTTCCCTACCGTTCGGCACCAGCTTATGGTTTGGAAGAAGACTATCCAGTAAGCATAATAGGTGTACCCTCCTAAACCAAGGAGTACTCGCATCTTGAGAGAAGGTGATGATAAAAGACAACTGAATAATACCTTATTCCTTTAAAGGTGAAATAGGAGTGGCGATGAAGTACGCGGTTTGGTCGTGAATGATAACAGTCGCAATTTACTTTGCCCTCTTTCTAATCCCTTTATTTTGTCTTTACATATTACCTTCTGCACACCCTACTTAGGCTAATTGGTTTTCTTCATTCCCTACGTTTCGGCACCTGCCTATGGTTTGGAATAAGACTATCCAATAAGCGTAATAGGTGTACTCTCCTAAACCAAGGAGCCCTCGCAACCTGAGAGAAGGTGATAATAAAAGACAACTGAATAAACCAATTCTATTTCTCCTGAACCTGGATCCATCCTCGAAGAAGTCCCTTCGAGTTCGTATATAACCGTACGATGGATCTATCCAATGGAAGTGGATATCCGTAGTAATACGGGTGTTCTGAGAAATTCAAAGGGTAAAAGAAGGAGTGGCAATGACTTATGCAACACAGACAATCCAAAAGCCAGTATTTTAAGAAGGTTCGGTCAACTTGGTCACTGAGTCATAGTCTAGGGTCGGTCAAAGGTCGCTGCCAAAGAGAGAGAGAAAAGAAACACTCTGCGTGCACTCTAACCTAGATCAGAATGGTTATCACTTTATCTAATCCGGAAAAACTCCCACTGGCCTGTCAAATTCTCCTCCAAACCTAAAAGAAGAATCAATCGGGATCACCCGAAGAGTAAACCAACTCATCAGTGGGAATCGGGATCCAACTCTCATCGCATGATAACGTGATGGAATGCATCCACGTTACTCATACTCCAGCAGGTATGCGCATACTTGGCAAGTTTCAGTTTCTTTAGAAACTCCCGATATGATTTTTGCCCCATGCTCTTATAACCTTGGCGTTAGGTCAAAATGTCATAAGTCACATGCCAAGTTCTACCCGTCACTATCTTGTTAATTTGAACCCACCCGCACATGCCCTTGGCGTTAGGTCAAAATGGCAGAACGGCTGCCCCAAACTAACTCATCTATCTATCCAACAATTGAATACCCAGCAGCTACCAAACACTATGCCTGGGCGTTGGTCAAAATACATAGCTTGAATACTACTGAATACCCAAAATAAGTGACGGAGGGCTACGGCTGGTTTTTGGCGAAAAACCTTTAATGTAGTGAACTTGATATCGCTGAAGGAACCTGATAGCTTTTTTTTTTTTAAATATAGTGGCGAAAACCTTTTGCTAAAGAGGTCACTCCCGGTAAAGGGATCTCGGCTCTTTCCTCGTGGAATGAGGTGCAGGATATTCCACTGAATACCGCTATGCAAAGCAACATGTAATCGACTATAGTGAAGTTATTACCCTGACGCAAACTTCTGCCCAAGGGGTCAGTCCCGGTGAAGGGATATCGGCCCTTGCCCCGTCGAATGAGGTGCAGGATATTCCAACCGAATATCTCTATGCAAAACAAAAGGAAACGTCTTTGCAATAACACTTTTAAATTTGTTCCAACAACTGTAAACAGGTTTGCTTTACTTTGCATTGATCAGAATCAACGCAGTCCCATCAATCGATCACACCAGAAAAGAACGAAAATAAAATGTACGTATATGCCATCCGCATTCGTCACTGGGTCCCGTCATCACCCGTTAGGTTACTTAACTAACGACAGAGCGGGGACTGGACTAGCGCGGGTGTAAAACATATACAACATCTAATAGTATATAAACCAATATACAATAATCGCTCCAGGCGTGATAATATGCAACATTACAGAAAAGTAATAAGCATCACAGAACAATACAGATAATCTGGGATCCCCGGGTTTCACAGAGCCGCTGCTGAAACCCGACGTTCCCCTGTCGTGTGGATAGCCTGTGCAATGAAACCTAGACCCCTACGGGTGCGGCAAGTTACCCGCCAAAACCTGAAGCGAGGCAGCCCCCTATAGCATAGTGAATGGACCACCCGGCACTTCACGGAATCCGGTAATCTTGGGCACCCCTCCTTGGGTCAACCTGTACCCCCTACGAGTGCGGCGAATAGTCTGCCAATTCTAGAGTGGGACCCCTCTGCCTCTCAAAGCCATGAGATGCGGACCCGTTGCCCTCCAGAACCCGGCTATCCGTGCACTCCGTCGCGGGGTAAAACCTAGTACAGTAATGAAAAATAGTACAATAGGTACATCGACCGCAACCTGGTCGTGCCCCAAAAGAATATTATACAACAGGCAGTGACGGCAGTCCACAAGTTGGACGCTCGCCCCGCAATATCAAATGTACAAATAAACTCAAACTGCACTACCATTGCACACTGCTATCCACCACGACAAATCCGCAACATCACAGCACAACACAGAACATCAACGCGGATGTCACGTTCGCGAACCCGTATAAAAGAACTATAGCAATAAGACGCGGTTTACCGATCAAATGACATTCCCGGTCGGAGATATAATGTAAGCACTGTAAACTAACATGTTTAAATTTCGATCGACAAAATATCACAAAGTGGGCCCCACGAACAACTGGTGAACAGTAACAAAATCTGGGCCCAAAAGATATATACCAAAAACCACAAATTCCAGAGAAGAACCCACTGACCAAATTTGAGGGCATGATGAAACAGAATGGCCGCGGATCCGCGGCCAAACCATGGGTTTGGCAGCGGATCCGCGGCCATTCTGTTTCATCATGCCCTCAAATTTGGTCATTGGGTTCTTATAAAAGCCTGCACAGTTTTCTGAGATGTGTGGAATATTTTTAGGACACCATTTAAAATCAACAGAAACTGTCATGTTGAAAAATGCGAATTTTGATTTCCGTTTCGATCGATATTTTAAACGCGTTAGCACAAGTTAGTATAGCAAAATGGTGAGGCTCTGATACCACTGTAAGTCTACGGTAGCGCCCCGGCAGTCTACAGACGCCAAATGCGGAACAAAAAACTTTTAACTGGCGCTATCGTATACTTTAACCCGGATCTGCCATTATTGCTAAACTAACAAACTGTAAAGAGTGTAGAAAGGTTATACCGAACGATCCGAGTCCTTCGTTCTTTAACCATCATCCCACGCTCCGTTGCGGCTGCTCCGATCTCTTCGATCTCCGATCTGCTCGTCCAGGTGGCACCACATCAACGATTCTTTAAACGGGCTCCCGCCTCTGACTTGAGGCAACACGGTCGTCAAGTTTGCTAAAAGAGACGACCAAGAATGTTGTAGAGAATGAGTAGATAACTTTGTCTCACTTCGTCCAAAACCGTGGACGATCGGTTAATGAAGTTGCCGATGGAAATGAAATGGAACAAGAAATGAACTATGAAATTTCCATGCATCCAAAACTTTTGTCTTTTCTTTTTAGAAACCATAATTTCTCAAAATGAGTGAGTGTGTGAGGAGAGAGAGGGCCGGCCACTATATAGCAAAGAGGGAGGTGAGTGTAGGAGAGGGGAGAGTAACCTTAAGCAAAATATCATATGTGAACACAAACTAAAATATCTTAAGGAAAACAAAACCTCATTGAAATCAAAGCATGAGTCATTAACCTTGTCACCAAATTCTAGAACCTTCTAGAACCTTATAGAAGCATGACTCACTCTCATCCAAGAAAAGATAAATACGTCTTTAACCAAATGTTAAAAGACGGCTGATAGAAAACTGGAAACTGGCAACTTCCAAAAGTGATCCTGAAACGACTTTCAGGATAACCCCGTAACTGTATAAATATACCCGCATTTGTATTACGACCGAATACAAATGCAACTGAGACAAAGATATTATACCTACTCAATATAATACTCGGATCCGGCTTAAACCAAAGCCGACCAGTATCATCTGCCCGAAAAATAACACGTGCGTAAACGCACGTGCATTTTCCGAACCCTGCCATAAAACAATACGGCCTCTACAACGTTTCGCCCGAACTTGGGAAACTGTCTGTGGGGGACTCTAATGACTCGTCAGTACCCTGGCAGTGGTTTTAACCACAAACCGTCAGCGGCACTAGCTATGCGTAACGACTGCCCATGGACTGACCTCAAGGGAGGCCGATGAGCGAACTCATCCGGAAACCCTACTGAGCCTAACAGTGACAATGTATATACAGTCCGGTCCGTTCGTCTATGAGTATCGCATATCTGCCTAGGGGGCTAGTAACGTCAGACCCCCAATAGCAGTATAAGTCGTGTCGGAGTGTAGCCCAATAACACCCTGAGATGCTACTAGAGTACCTACCAGTAAATCTCCTTCCATGGCCATGGACTTTGTGTAATGGCTCTCTTAGACACAGCACAACCTCGCCCCCAATACCGGGAGAGACGAATCCCCTGCCGATCCGCTCACGTGCCTCCATATGGCTCGGGATTGTATCCAAAAACTACCTGTTTGCACGACTCCTTTGAGCCGTAGTAGGGTAGAAATCAAAGCACAGTGGGAACTCACACGAGACAAATGAAAACCTCAGGTCGATGAACTAACCTGTACACATGTCACCAGGGAACTGCTATCTGACGATAGATATAGTACTAACTAGCAGATTCCCGGCGAGTCCTGTCCGGTGTACTCATAACCCAATGAGCACCTGTATTCATCTTAGGTAATCCAACTTACACCAGTGGCTTGTGAGACCGGCCACCGCCCCTCGTCGGGGTCTCGACTGTACACACTAGTCTACTCCGGAGTATCGATGCCCTGTCTCGAAACTCCCACGACTAGGGACCACAATTAAGGATATGCATATAAACCACCCAACTCTCACGTATATGATCGCCATCATACTGTTGGTGGTAAAGCAAGATCCTAAGGGCTCTATCAAAGTGTAACATGTAATCAGTCACCTGAACATGTACACGACTGATAAAGGCAAACCAGATAGCATACTATCATCTCGAGTAAGACTGTCCTACCGGTATAGGTCCTCCGCAATCATTGCAATCACGTACTTGCAATCCAATAATTGACTATGAGGGCACTATCTCCAACAGCATGGAGGTTCTTGTTTACCCAGACTTGCCATTACTGTTGTTCCAAACTATGAGACCCGGCAGGAGGATGAGTATAGCGTCGTTCTAAACTAGCTTTAGAAGTGTACGTGTATATGACTCTGCCAGAGGGTTGTCGTAGTCAGTGGGAGCAGCGGAAGCATGGTGGACAAGTGGCTTATGTCTATTTATAGACTAAAGCAGATTTAGCGGAGATAGATCATTTATTTCTGATGTGACAGTCATAGGTTTGACTTCATCAGAATAGGGGATGGATCTGTTAAAAAGGTAGTAGGGTGTGATGTCCTGGTATTTGGATGACATACACAGAGTAGGAAATGATATTCCTATACTACGATCGGTTATATTTTGGTTGTCACACAGTAGTTTCTCCACATAGGAATTGGATATTATATCAGACATTCTGGTTACTGGATCTATGGTTTTAGATCTAGATTTGGGTGGTTTCCCAATTAGGGTGCTTGACAGCATTCTAAGAGTATTTAGAATGGACGACTCCTGGCACGGTAGTGTACCTGCAGGTGATGGAGTCGCCCTCTCCAAAGGTGTCTTACAGACTAAAGGGGAGAGGGATGTACATGATTGGCAGATCACTTGCTTAGGCAATTGAGTCAATCATGAGATGCCATGTACCACACCAGATGTTGTTTTTGCAGTAGGTGCAATAAGTTGATATTGATCCAATCCTGGAGAAACATTCGGAAGCAGTTTTAGAACATAAGTGAATATTCTAGGGAAATGATAACGGCAGCCTCCTTTGGGAGACGGTTATCATTCCAGGCTTCCAAGGTGACCTAGACGGCAGAGTGGCTGTCAGAGTTGTAGTTTTCCCTCTGACTAGGGGCAGTATTTTGGACAGGTGGTCCAGGTGGATACTGAGGGAAGGATGGCGCAGGATACTGATTAAGTTCAGTTGACGATACAGTCTAAGAAGTTTGGATTTGAAGTTCATTTATGAGCTAGCTCCTATCTGATATCCAGACATATTCTAAGATAGGTATTACTCATTTCGGGAGATGGGTTTCTCCGCGAACTTGAGATAAAGTGAGACATAGAAAGAAACATCAGAGCGAATCCACTCACTGAGGTTATTCCTCGAACGCAATAGTTTCGCAAACGAGCTTTGTGAGACTGATTAGCAGATGAGTTGGGTGTTCGGTATCACACGGGCTGTGAGTATGCGACATCGCAATAATTAGCCTTGAGTGCAAGTGGGAGATTGTTGGAGATAGTGCCCTCAGAGTCAATTATTGGATCACAGGCACGTGATTGCAATGATTGAGGGAGGACCTATCCCGGTAGGACAGTCTTACTCAAGATGATAGTTTGCTATCTGGTTTATCTTTATCATCGTGTACTACTTTAGGTGACCTTTCAAGTCACTATAGCACGTTGATAGAGCCCCTAGGATTCTGGCATGACTATCAGCAGTATGAGAGCGATCATATACGTGGGAGCTGGGGTCTATAAGCACATCCTTAAAAGGTCCCTAGTCATGGGAGTTTCGAGACAGGGCATCGATACTCCAGAGTAGACTAGTGTATACAGTCGAGACCCCCACGAGGGGCGGTGGCCGGTCTCACAAGCCACTGGTGTCAGTTGGTTCACCTAAGATGTATGCAGGTGCTCATTGGGTTATGAGTACACCGGACAGGACTCGCCGGGAACATGCTAGTTGGTCTTATACCTGACGTCAGATAGCTGTTCCCTGGTGACAAGTATACAGGTTAGTTCATCGACCTGAGATCGTCATTTGTCTCGTGTGAGTTCCCACTGTGCTTTGATTACTTCCCTACCACGCTCAAAGGAGACGTGCAAACAGGTTTTAGTTGGGTACAGTCCCGAGCTACATGGAGGCAGTGAGCGGATCTGCAGGGGTTCGTCTCTCCCAGTATTGGGGGTGAGGTCGCGCCGTGTCTAGGAGAGCCATTACCCGAAGTCCTTGGCCAACGCAGGAGATTTACCGGTAGGTATTCCAGTAGTTTCTCAGGGTGTTATGGGCTACACTCCGACACGACTTGTACCACTTTTGGGGGTCTGACTTTTACCAACCCCCTAGGCCCGCCATGCGATAATCATAGACGAACGGGCCGGACTGTACGGATATTATCACTGACAGGCTCAGTAGGGTGTCAGGATGAGTTCGCTCATCGACGTCCCTTTTGGTCAATAGCTGGTAGCCTGTCACGTATGGCTAATACCTCTGACGTGCTAGTAGTTAAATCCACAGCTATAGTATTGACGAGTCTTTAGAGTCCACCACACACAGTTACTCAAGTTTCGGGCGAAACGCTGTATAGGCCGTATGGAGATATGGAAGGGTTCGATCTGATACGTGCGGTATTGCATGGATCGTGATCGGACGGATTTTACTAGCGGGCTTTGTTTTAAGCCGGATCCTAGTATTAGACAGTGTAGATTTTGTCTCTTTGCATTTGTGTTTAGTGGGAATACAAATGAGGTCATGTATATGCAGTCGTGGGGTTTTCCTGTAATTTATTACTGGATCAGTTTTCTGAAGTTGCTAGTTTGCATTCCGTTCCGGCCAGTTTTCCTTTGTTCCTTCTCGGCCGGACTTTTGTGATGGAGGGGCTAATTTGCAAGTTCGCAAATTAGCATTTGTGGAGGGTTTATTTGGATATGGAAAGATTATGAACACATCTTTTGATTACATTCTTTTCTTTCATCATTTCTTTAGCATTATTGAGATTAGAATGGATGAGAGTTGATGTAAGGCTTGCTTTTGGATGTGGTCACCTCTTTTGATTCCTACACTCACCTCCCTTCTTGGTTTTGGTATTTTTCCCTCCACCATTTCCATATAGGGGCCGGCCACTACTTGAGAGAGAGAGAGAGGAGTTCATATTTGATGTGGGGAAAAATTATCATTCATCTTATTTTAGCTTGCCACCAAAATTCCCAAGTTCATATCTTGTTCATTTCTCCATCACCAAAGGCAACTTCACCCCAAATGAGACAATGGTTTCTACACTACACCTACAGCATCTCTTGGATGCGTCGGCTCGCCAACTTCACGCCTGAGTTGCCTCGGTCCAGAGGTGGGAGCCCGTAAAAGAACCCGGCGTTGTGGTGCCCGTTTCGACGAGGAGGCGACGACCGGAGATTCTGCGAGGAGATCGGAGTGGAGACGAAGACTGAAGGACACAGATCACTTGGTATATCTCTCTACCCATCTTTTAGTTTTCTAGTAGTTAGGTTAATGGTCCGATCCGAGTATCTAGTGCGCGGTGGTGCCGGTTTGCTAGTTTGCAAAGTTTTTCGTTTCCGCGTTTCCGGCGTCGGATCGACGGCCGGGGAGCCGCCGTGCACTTACAGTGGTATCAGAGCCACGCCATTAACCTAGTCTAGCTTGCTCTAACGTGTTTACAAATTCGATCGAACGGGTTTTCAAAAAACCGTATTTCCATGTCGTACTTTCTGTCGAATTTTTCTGTGCTCTAAAAATTATTTGGTACATTGGAAAATTACGTGCAGGGTTTTTTATGAATTCTAGGAAAATTTGGTACGCTGAACAAAGTTACCGTACGGAACAGGTATCCCTTACCACGTATCGACGGTCTGTTCGACCGGCTTCAGGGAGCGGGATATTTTTTGAGGATCGACTTGCGATCAGGATACCATCAGCTACGAGTTCGACAGGAGGATATACCGAGGACAGCTTTCCGTACGCGCTACGGCCACTCTGAGTTTTTGGTGATGTCGTTCGGACTAACCAACGCCCCAGCAGCATTCATGGATTTGATGAACCGTATATTCAGGCTGTATCTCGACTTGTTCATCATCGTGTTTATTGATGATATTTTGGTGTATTCCCGGAGCCGAGAGGAGCATGAGCAGCACTTGCGGATCATGTTGCAGACTTTGAGGGAGCACCAGCTGTTCACGAAATTCTCCAAGTGTGCTTTTTGGCTTAATAGCGTTGGTTTCTTAGGCCACGTGATTATGAGAGATGGCATATGTGTGGACCCGAAGAAGATCGAGGCCGTTTAGTAGTGGCCCAGACCGACATCAGTTACTGAGATCCGCAGTTTCCTAGGCATGGCTGGCTACTACAGGCGATTCGTTCAGGATTTCTCCCGTATTGATGCACCTTTGACCGGATTGACCCGGAAGGGAGTTCCTTTCGATTGGACGGAGGAGTGCGAGCATAGTTTTCAGCATCTACGGACTTGTTTGACTACGGCGCCGGTGTTATCTTTGCCTTCAGGATCAGGCAGATTTGTGGTCTGTTGTGACGCTTCACGAGTGGGGCTAGGGTGCGTATTGATGCAGCATGACAGGGTGATAGCGTATGCTTCACGGCAGTTGAAGAAACATGAACATAACTACCCCACTCATGATTTGGAGATGGCTGCAGTGGTCTTTGCACTTAAGATCTGGCGACACTACCTATACGGCGAGTCGTGCCAGATATTCACTAATCACAAGAGCTTAAAGTACATATTTCAGCAGCGAGACCTGAATCTCAGACAGCGCCGTTGGATGGAACTAGTAAAGGACTACGATTGCGAGATTTTGTATCACCCGGGCAAGGCTAATGTAGTGGCGGATTCCTTGAGCAACAGACCAGGGGGTAGTCTATCATATTTGAGCGCAGTACAGAGGCAGCCGTCAGCAGATTGGCAGACTTTATGCGACAGCGGGGTTGAGTTCGAGTTCACTCCGACAGGGGGACAGCTTGCGCATGTTCGTGCACGTCTGCAGTTACTTGACCGTATTCGAGAGGCACAGCCCAGTGATGACCGTCTTTCAAAGATCATGGAGCAGAATAGGCAGGGCAGAAATTCCGAGTTCGTGATCGATTATCAGGGAGTACTGCGATTTGGGACTCGATTGTGCGTACCAGATTCTGAGGGACTGTGGCGTGAGATTCTTGAGGAGGAGCATAGATGGCCATACATCGTTCATCCGGGTTCCACCAAGATGTACCGCGATTTGAGAGATGTTTATTGGTGGGACGGGATGAAGAGGGACGTCACAGACTTCGTGTCAAGATGCATGACTTGTCAGCAAGTCAAGACCGAGCAACAAAGGCCAGCAGGCGAGTTGCAGCCTTTGCCCATTCCGGAGTGGAAATGGGAGCAGATTTCTATGGAATTTGTGGTGGGTCTACCCAGGACCAGTCGAGGGTACGACTCCATTTGGGTGATCATGGATCGATTGACAAAAGCGGCTCACTTCCTGCCAGTGAAGACCACTTTCAGTTTTGTTCAGTATGCCCAGATTTACATCGACGAGATCGTACGGTTGCATAGCGTACCGACTTGTATCGTGTCAGACCGAGGCACCCAGTTTACCAGCCGACTATGGCAGAGGCTTCAGGAGGCATTGGGCACCCGTTTGAGTTTCAGCACAGCATTTCATCCGCAGATCGATGGCCAGTCAGAGCGGACTATTCAGACTCTCGAGGACATGCTCCGAGCATGCGTTTTAGACTTCGGAAGTAGCTGGGATCATCATTTACCTTTGGTGGAGTTCTCCTACAATAACAGCATCCAGGATACTATTCAGATGGCACCTTTCGAGGCCTTGTATGGAAGGAGATGTAGATCGCCCGTCCGTTGGACTGAGCATAGCGAGAGCAGTATTTTGGGGCCGCAGATCGTGCAGGAGACGACCGAGAAAGTACAGTTGATTCGAGATTGGATGAGAGCGGCGCAGAGCAGGCAGAAATCGTATGCAGACAGGCGCCGTCGCAGACTAGAGTTCGCAGTTGGCGATCACGTTTTTCTGAGGGTCTCTCCGATGAAAGGTGTGATGCGATTTGGGCGAAAAGGAAAGCTTAGTCCCAGATTTGTGGGTCCCTTCGAGATTCTCGAGCGTGTCGGCGCAGTTGCATATCGTTTGGCTCTTCCACCCAGCTTTCCAGATGTTCACCCCGTCTTCCACGTGTCGATGCTTCGCAGATATCTCCATGACCCTTCTCACACGATTCAGCATCAGACCGTTCATCTTGAGTGCGATCTTTCGTTCACTGTGCAGCCAGTAGTGATATTGGATCGGCAGGTAAAGAAACTTCGATCAAAGGTCCTGCTATCTGTGAAGGTTCTTTGGCGCAGCTCGAATGGTGAAGAGATCACTTGGGAGACCGAGGGAGAGATGCGGAAGAAATTCCCTCATCTCTTTGAAGGTACGTGTAGCTATATATTTTAAATTCGGGGACGAATTTTCTTAAGGGGGGAAGATTGTAACACCTTAGAATGTGATTAGTGGTAATTGTGTTTTAATGTGGGGTTTTGGTAAAAAGTTTACCAAAACGGTTTTTAAATAATTTATCTGGTTTTTTGAATATTTTATTAGAATTTTATCTGGACTGCACACACTTGTGCATGTTAACTAGGGTTAAGTCTAGGGTTAAACCATGATTTGATAACCAAGGTGGACTAACCCAATTGTTAAGTTAAATTGTTTTTAATTAAAGGGTTTTAGTTTTTAAAATTCGAATTTAGTGTAGGGGTTGACTAGTTTAGGGTGAGAGAGGGAGGCCATGATGGCTTGTGCCATGCTTGGCATTTAATGAGGAGAGAGAGTGAGGGGGTTGACTCCCATTTAGTTTCATAACCTTTGCATTTTCTCTCACACTCTTTCTCACTCACATCTGCCCCTCTCACACAACAGCCACAACAGCAGCAGCTTTGGTAGCAGCAGCAGCAGCAACAAAAACAACAATAGCAGCAGCAAAAACAAAAACAACAACAACAGCAACAGCATTGCAAGCAGCAGCAGCAGCCAAGAACAGCAACAACAACAACAGCACTTGAAGCAGCAGCAGTAGCAATAGCAGCAGCACTTCAGCAGCAGCAACACCTTCTTCTTCTTCTTCTTCTCCTTCTTCTTCTCCTTCTTCTTCTTCTTCTCTTCTCCTACATCCTAGGACCCCTAGAGGTATAATCTCTTAACTTGACTTCTTTCTTTGCTAGGATATGGTTTCTAAGCTTAAGTTTAGTGTTTATTATATGAATTACTGCTAGTTTTGGGTAATTTGAGTAAGATTTGGCAAAGTGATGGTTTTAATTGTTAGTGTAGCCTTACTAAGTGCTGCTAAGACCAGTTAACCTAAGATTCATCCCAGATTTCAGTAAAATACCAGATTGTTTCGAATTGGTGTAATTTAGCGTTTAAATTGGACTTTTAGCCTTTCTGGGATCTTCTCTTGACCCGGGCACTTCAGGAAAAAGTTATGGATACTGTAGCATAGTTACCATGTCAGAGACACACACACAAAGCATGGGGACCACTCTCCACAGTTTGGCCGCAGTTTTATTGTGTCTGGCCACAAATTTCGGCCAGAAGGTGGGCTTGGGTGCTGGAGTTTTGTCTGTAGGTGTCTGCTGTGTATCTAGGGTTTTTGGTATGTGCAACTTTTTCTGTTTGGACTCGAGTAGAAATCTGGAGTATTAAACCCTATCAATGTTTTTAAACTTGTGCGACACGTGTGTGATCTGTGTGGTTCTATGGTGCGTTGCGTGACACAGCGTGTCGGGTTGGTTTCTGGTGAGTTTACGCACGTCGCGACGTATCAAGTGCACGCGCGTTTAGATTCACACACGAATTATTCTTTTGATCGATATATCAAGTTCTTGCAGGATTTGCCTTATGTGTGTTACTTTATGTAAATTCTAGGTTCGCAGTCGGGAACTTCGAGCGCCGCGGAAAAAGGAAAGCAGGTGGTCGGACACACCTAGCGCGAGATCACGGGTGAGTAGATGTAACATCTACGGGGGAAAATCGTTTGGATGGCGCAAGTCGCCCGATAGTTTATGTAATTTAAAGATTCCTAGTGATATTAGTAATTATGAGTTAATGCTTGCAAAACATCTTGCTACATCCTTGCTCTATATTGTCATACATATGAGAACTCATTCTATAGGTCACCTGCAGCATTGCCAGGATTTTTATATGCAACACGAGCACTATTCATGCGTACACAAACGCCTTGGTAACTGCCATGCCACAACACTAGATAACTTAAAATCTGGAACATTTTCACCATATTTGATGCTTAAACCTGTGCCATTGCATTTAAATCCCAAAAATGAAATTGTTGGATTGCTATTCTTGTGCATGTACCTCATTACATCATTTGTTCATGCCTAGTCTATTAATCATACATTGCAACTTGATTATTGATACCCTATGTATTCATTGTCATTGACATATGCACTTATGATGATTTCTTGAAATTTATGATATTTCTGGATTTCGGGGGAAATCCGCAAGAATTTCTAAACTTATTACCCTTTTTTTTAAATATGCAAAGTTGCGGTTTTCTAGTGATGTAAGTGTCGTCCACCATGAGTTTGTTGTGGTTTTCGAGACCCGTTTCGAGGAGTTGGATGAACCGTCTCGGGTACATGGTGGGCCCGGTAAGGTACCCCGGGACAAGAAGCTCGAGTAGTAGACGATGAGCCTGGCAGGGGATAGACTACCTACCGGTGAATTTTTGGCACGGCGGATATCCAGAGGATGCCGACCGTGGCCACGAGATGTTGAGATATGGATACTTGAGATGGGTCAGCCGGACGGCTGAGGCCAGAGATACTGTGATATGGATACATGAGATTTGAGACAGTTTGATGTGTCGATGCTGGACACAGATTCTTGATGATTCTAGTGATGTTTTGCTGATATTTCAAAAGAGATTCCAAAAAGAAAATAATGATTCTTATACCTACATATTCAGATCACGAGTTGATTCATGTTGCATACATACCTGCTAGCACTTTCATGTTGCATACATACCTGCTAGTATATCCTGCCTTTTCTGTATTGTAGATGCTAGGATGCTTGTGTGCATGCTTGCGATAGCCTCTATAGATGTTATTTATTACTCACGAGTTAGCAACTCACCCCCGTTGTGCCACAGCCTTTTTGCAGGTCCGCTCCGTCAGCACAGTAGGGGCGGGCGCACTAGCTTCTTTTGCCTCTTTTGGCTGGACTCGAGGTTTTTGCTCTGTCACGACCCAAAATTGGCCCGTGACGGCCCTAATACTACGCAACGCCAAAAGACGTAACGCAGTAAAAGAAAGCCAAAACCCAGAAATCTAAACCATGAAATTACGGAAAAGATAGTATAGTATTTGAAACATTTGAAATCACAACCCAGATTCTTTAAAAGTCACACTTTCTTTCTTTAAAATTTTGGCAACACCCCTTGTAAAAACTAGCTCAAGACGGAAAGCAATAACATCATAAGTATACGACGCCGTGGCGAAGAAATAAGAGACAATAGAGAGAAAGCTGTATATAAAAGACAACAAATCCACAAATAATATACAATAACGTCCTCACCAAGTCTCTAAGTCAACAATACAATAGTAGATGGAGAGTACAAAATACAACGAATATACAATATGAAATACAGATAATCATCTAACCCACCTAAGAAAAATAGTACTGCGAGCTGATGCGGTATCTCTAGCAAAAGATGATAGATGGATACCGAATAGCCTGCCTCGACTACTCTGGGGAACAACCTGAAACACCTGTGGCACAACGGGGCTGAGTTGCCAACTCGTGAATAGTAGATAACATATGCAGGTAATCGCAGGAATGTACGTACAGCATGAATCTAAGGTATGCGATTGCAGTAATAACATGTCAAGTGAATGCAAAATAATGGGAAAGTACACTAGCAGGTACAATCGATATGTGAAGCAATGATGACATGATAATAGTATGCAGTAACTATGTAATAGGGATATGAGAAAGCAAATATGCAACTATCATAAGGGTACACTAACAGGTACTACCAATATATGAAACTTTGCATAAAATAGATAAGTGTGAGGTATAGGGTGGTATATGTCATTTCCACGGAAACCTGACATCGTGGCAGGATCACAATCCATCAAGACACTCCAATCCACAAATCCTCAAGTCAGACCCCAAAACTGGGCTCTCACATCATATAAGTCTCACATCTCCTCAATGTACAATATCGAGTAATCTCCTATATCCCGAATGTACAAATCAGTAATCACATAGATATGTCCAATATCCAATCTCAATGGATCACCTAATATCCCAAGTCAAATCTCAGGTAAGAATCTAACATCCTAAGGTAAATATATACAGAAATAAGTATGATGGGGGCAATACATATATATTAGCATCCCATTCCACTAATATTAGTGTAAGGGTATATATAACAACGGCTAAATCCCCCGTTATATATACAAAGGTGTTAAAGAAATATCATGAAAACCATGTGCCAAGCATCGACACAGAAATCCTGATCACGTATCATACGCTATCCCGAAAGCACGAGTGCCTAGCTCTGACCCTCGCCTTTCGACGTATGCATACGTACATGACTCCCAGCGGTGTCTCCGTGATCCCCCGCCGAGTCATGGGTACTGTCACAAGTAGGTACTCGCCCGCCTCCAGGCTCAATCGGCAAAATCCATCGATCTTCTTGCCGAGGGGAACCATACCGGGCCCCACCATGTACCCTCATATGGCAACCACACCTCGTATGGAGTATATAATCAGCACCGATAAAACTCATGGTGGACGCGCAAATATCATATCAAGGAAACCGGGTTTTTCAATATATGCATAATTTCATGAACTCCCGCGGTTCCCAAATCCTGAAAACACCATGTACAAATCCAAATAAATAAATACGCAAATCCAAAAATAAATATATGCGATATATCTAAATGCAAGCATGTAAATGAAGGTATTTAGCTGAAACCAGATGTATGCAAAATCAATAAGGTACAGCTAAGTATAGGTATCTACCTATAAGTAAAAGATGTCGTAACCGCCCCTGGGTATAAGTAGAATATGAAGGATACCCCCCCGGGTATACGTAAAATATGTACAAGGTATACCTGTAGCTGTATCGCAAGGTGTAGATGTACCTATCACTAATGGTAAGATACACTATAGGTATACCGATAAACTAGATGTCAAGTCTGATAAGCAATAAAGTATCTATAAGGGGTTGTGTCTGACATGGCAATTATTGACGGTGTGTGTGTAGCATACAATCCGTGCTCGTGCAACAAGAACCGTCAATAATATGTGCAGTTTCCTACGGCTGCCAGTCACAATACAACTATATCAAGGAAATAAACTAAAGGCTCAATTCTAACAATGACGTAGAATATGCGACAAATATTAGAATCCTAGCCCTTACGCATAACGCCATGCGGGCGATTCCCCTGTAGATGTTAAATCTACTCACCTACACTGCACGCTAGGTGAATCCTACCATCTGCTCCCCCCTGTAGTTGTGTCCGTAGTCCCTGCCTGCAAACCTGCAATTAAGACACGGAAATCATATATAAGCCAAATATTCCGCGAAACGCGATATCGAACCAAAACGAGAAACTCGCGTCGCGAACTAAACGCGCTTGTACACGATACGCTGAATCGTGTGTGTACGCGTCTAAAACCATCGCGACACGCCGCGATACGCTGGCTCACAGAACCCTCTCACGTATCGCGCGTCTCGCGCAATCACAACGAACACCAAAAACGATATATGATCCCAGATTTCCCTACAGGTCAAATATTACAAAACTAGACATGCCAAAACACTACACAACACAGAAGACAACCCTAGCCAAGACCCCAACACCCCTGCCCCCTACTTGGCCGAAAATTGCGGCCAAACACATTAAATCTGCGGCCTGTTTAGGGAAATAGGGGCTCGTGTTTTGGTGGTGGTGTCTATACCTAGTGTACATGTCCCAGTTTCCTCAATTTTACCCTGAAGGGTCCGGGTGAAAAGCAGATTCCAGATTGCCAATATATCGCTTTAAAATGACCAATTTGCACAATAGGCAAACCCTATGGTATTTTAGTGTAATCTGGGGTTAAACTTAGTTAAGGTGACCCTAACAACACTTAAATAGATAGGGTTTGCTAACAAAATCATCACTTTGCCACAACATCTCACCAATCACCAAAATCTAGCACTAAATTAGCTATTTAACACTAATCGACACAAAACCACACACAACTTAAGCAAACATGAAATGGGGTTCAGAAATATACCCTAATGAACCCTAAGAAGCAGGTGAAGAAGTGGAGAAGAGCTTCTGCAAGTGCTGGGGTTCCTGTTGCTCCAGTTGCTGCTACTGCTGCTTGCTTCTGCAGCTGTTGCTGATGCTGGTGTCACTGCTGCTGCTTCAGATGTTGTTGATGATGCTTCTATTGTTGTTGCTGCCCCTGGTGCTGATGCTAATGGTGCTGCTGCTTGCTTCGGCTGCCGCTGAAGCTGCCTGCTGCTGCTGCTACTACATCTTCTTCTGCTGCTGGGGCTTCTTCTTGGTTGCTTCTGTTATTGTTCTTGTTGCTGTCACTGCTGTTGCTGCTGCTTCTCTCTCTCTCTTGGTGTGAGAGAGTGAGAGATGAGTGATATGAGAGTGAGAAAATGAGAGTAAGGCTAGAACCCCTCCCTCTCTCCTTCTCTCTCATCATTAAATGAGGCATGGCAAAGGCCATCATGCCCCATAATGCACTCTCTCTCTCTCAAGGTCAACATAAAGAAAGTCAATTTAAAAAAAAACCTTTTTCAAATTCATCTTAAAACAACCATACACTATTAAACCCAAAACACCTAATACAATACTAAACTAGATTAGGGAATGGTTAGTTCACCATGTTGCTAATCATGGTTAAACCCCCAAAACAACCCTAGTTATCATGCACAAGTGTGTGCAAGCCTACGAAAAATCTAATAAAATATTCATTAAAATAGTATAAAATATTTAAAACCCAAATTGGTAAACTTTTTATTAAAAACCATATATTAAAATATAATTAGCTACAAAACACATTCTAAGGTGTTACAATCTCCCCCCTTAAAAGAAATTCGTCCCCGAATTTAAAAATATACTGTTACGCGTACCTTCAAAGCGAAGATTACAACTCTCAAATCTCGCTCGCAGCCTCCCAAGTGATTACCTCACTATACGGCTACGTCCAAGAAAAACCTTTCACAGATGGCAAGACTCTTGACCGATGTCCCTCCACCAGCCGAGCCATTAACACAATTAGCTGCTGGTGAACGAAAGATCGCGTCAAGCTAAATGGTCTGATGCTAGATCATGTGAGAAAGTCAAGAAGGTAATTGTAAAGTATTATCACAAGGAATACGGGGTGAAAATCCAATAATCTGGGCGGAAGTGACAAATTAAAGGCAACGAAACTAACTCGCTTATAGGATCTCAAAAGGACCTAAAATCTTAGGACAAGCTCCCCAAAATCCAACACGTCATTCATCGGAAGGTCCGTAGCAATACATGATCTGTCCCTGCGAACTCGAGTCTATGACCAAGGCAGTCGGCATAAGACCTCAGTTCGCAATGGACAATTCCCATCCTGAGCTAACACAACTGGACCATCTCCGAAGTCTCTAGACTAGCTGGGGTCCAAAGTCCTACTTACGCAGAGTCAAAAAAACAACAGACTGGTGATCGACACGACCTAACCCCTAAACCTAAAGGTGGCCAATTGGAGTATCTCCTGATAACAGCTATCGAAGAAGAACCCTAACAATGGCGAGTGACGATCCCCAACTGCTGACAACAATCAACACAAACACACAACTTAACAAGGAACAACTGAGCAAACTGAGTATAACCGGACGACAAGAATCCGAATGGAGTCACACCCTGACTAAACTTGGGTAGAAACCATAACGAAATTCGTGGAGATCTGCTCCCACTCCTACTTCGGAACGGTAAAAGGTTGCAACTCTCCAGCCGGCCTCAGATGCTCGACCCAAGCACACAACAAAACAGACACCTTGAATCGAACCCTGAAACTTCTCTTTACATTCCTGTCCACCCGTAACTATCTCACAAGTCACGTCAATATTGGCGAAACTTGAATGAATACAGAGAGTTGACTGATGTGCTTACTCTAGGATTGCACGTCTCTACCTGATAATGTCAGGTACACAAACGTGTCCTTAACATAGCACATCATTGTCATTAATCAAGGACTCCGAATCATTACCCAGCCGAGTATGCTCAAGTATCACTGACGAACGAGCATGGGCGGGCTGTGTCTCGCGAAAACGATTTAAGGAAGGTGGTCGGGCGCGGACATCAGCAAGCTGTCCCCTCCGTAGAGACGAACTTAAGCTATACTCAACGATCACACAAGAACTGTAAATCTGCAGAAAACTATCACAACAATCAAAATCCGCTGCAGGAAGATGTACATTAAGCTCTGGTGGTCCGTGGAAAATCTGACACGACTCTCAACCAAGTAGTGTCTCTAAATCTCCAACGCAAAACCACCGCGGCCATCTCCAGATCATGAGTGGAATATCCTTCTCGTACTTCCTCCAAATGTAGGGAAGCAAAAGCGATAACTCTATAGTGTCACCTCAGTACACAATCGAGCCCCACTCAAGAAACATTACAGTTACACAACAAGGTCGCCCGAACCAAAAGCAAAGAAAGGACTAATGCAGTTGTTAACAGAATCTTCAACTGCCGAAAATTCCGCACACAAACCTCCCTTCTAGTCAATTCAGTCGACGGTGCAGCCCTGCCCTAGGAATCCTGCACGAAACGGTGGTAAAACTGCTAAGCCCAAAAATCTGCGGTCCTCCGTCCTGCACACAAGTCTGGGCCTAAGTTGTACGGCCACGATCGTTCTCGGAACTATACAAAACCGTCTCCCGTGACTACAAGACCTAGGAGTCAACACAAAACAAGCCTAAAGAAACGCTCCGAGAATTTAGCAAACTGCTGGTGCTCTCTCCAGTATCTGCATAACAAATCCTCAAGTGCTACTACTGTCCCTCAAGATACATTAGATAGACCAGAATGTCGTACATAACACAACAAAACTGGTCGAGGAACGTCCTGCAGAAATCTGGTTCATTATATCTACGAATGCTGCTAGGGCATCAGGGAATCCAACGATTCACTGATACACACAAAGCCCGTAGCACACATAAGGCAGTCTTCGGAATGCCATCATCCCGAATCCGCAATAATGATGACGTGATCCCAAGCAAACTTAGAAAATGTCTCGCACTCTGGAGCTGATCGAAGAAATCGTCAATGCGAGGTAAGGGTTACCTATCCGCACCGCAAGCCGGTTCAATTAACGATTCGTCGATACCCAACCTTAAACTGCCGTCTTTCACCTTGACGACAGGAAAAGGAGCTTCCAAAAGCGAAACACTCAGACGCACAAAACTCCCCAAACCACAACTCTGCAGCTGATCCTTTAGCTCCCAAGCTTCGCCGGCTCATTCGGAACAACGTCGGAAAAACTCTCGCACGAAAGGAACCCGGTCCAACGATCCCACTGTGGCTCCGATATCACGAATGAACGCCAAGAATTCACGACATCTCCTCAGTAGCCGACTAGCGAAAAAGGCTGAATTCAAGCTGTGAGAGGCGGCACAACTATCCACCTGCACAACAAGAACTGACTTGCCGGGGAAAACAAAACCTAACTTGTTTCCCTCACGGTAGTCCACAGATGCCTAACTCGTAACTAAACAGTCCGTGCCAGGAGAACGTCAAATCCAACATCTCTAGAAGGACAAAAACGACGGACGAATCTCTATCTCCTATCCGGTTGGCACACAACTGAAATACGTGTCGCGCAATGTAACGTTTTAAAAATAATTAAATAAATTATTACATGAATAAAATTGTTTAAGTGAATTTTATGATTTTCGGTAAAGCAAAATGTATTTTTCGTAAAATCAAACCGCAATTGTTTTTCATTATAAATTCAAAAATACCTATTTAATTATGTAATTACTAGTAAATAGTGTTTATTTAGCCACTTATAAATTTTTAGTTTAACGTTTTAAAAATAATTAAATAAATAATTAAATGAATAAAATTGTTTAAGTGAATTTTATGATTTTCGGTAAAGCAAAATGTATTTTTCGTAAAATCAAACAGCAATTGTTTTTCATTATAAATTAAAAAATACCTATTTAATTATGTAATTACTAGTAAATAGTGTTTATTTAGCCACTTATAAATTTTTATTTTAATTAAAAAAAAATTTCCTAAATTAATTATTTTAAATATTAACATAAGCTTTATTTTTACACTAAATTAGTGTAAATTACAAATTTAATTTTAATTTGTAAAAATGAACCATGGCATGTTAGAATTTAGTATGTATCATGCAAAAATTATTTGCAAATTTTTCCTATTTTCTAGAGCTTTCTTGAGTTGCTATAGTAAACAAATAAATAAATAATTAAATAAACCATGAAAAGACCTTTATGTGATGTTTTCTTCTCTTGAAAGTTCTACACACTTTCACACTCACTTCTTTCTCTTCCTCACCTCACCAAGGCCGGCCACAACCTCCCATGGCTGCCCCCCCCCCATTTCCCACCTCATTTTTGCACAAAAATCCATCAAATTACATCAAAAATTCAACAAAAAATACACAAAATCCTAATCTCTTCATACCCTTTATTCTCTACCCTTTTTATATGGATTTTGGAGTGGGAAAGCATGTATTTTGGAGGCTCATTTCTTGTTTGGATTTCACATTTTGGAGGTATAATTTTCTTTCTTTTGATTTATTGTTATTAGATAATCATTTAAGCTTAATTAGATTTAATGAATTAATTCTATGTTTTTTAAAAAAAATGCAAGTTAGGGTTTTTAATAATTAATTAGGGTTATAATAGTTATTTTAATACTTTTAGAATTGGAAAATATTGCATGGTTGTTAAATTGTAAAATTTTCATTTATAATTGTTTTAAATAAGGAAATTAGCTAACTAGATTTTTCTAAAATGTGTTTGTGGGTAATATAAAATTCCAATTAAAGTTGCTATCATTAGATTGTAGTTTTAGTGAGAGTATTAGCATGTAAATGGAAAGAAAAACTTAGTTTGATCACTAGATTACTTTGATAATTGGAAAAATAGTAATAAAATGCTATTATTTTGTAAACTAGATTTTAGGAATTTCTAAATAAATATGATTAAAAATATAAGTTATGGTTTCATTAAATCATTATCATCATGAATTGTGGTTTAATACATTAATTCATGCAAAATTATGTTTTGTGGTGGAATTGTGGTATTGTGCTTGAAAAATGTTAAAATTGTTAAATGTTGCAAACTAGAAATTTCAAATTAATATAAATTTGTGTAATAAAAATATAGTAACGGTTTGTATAGTCTAGTTATGCTATATAATGAGTTTTATAACTATTGGTTTCATTTAAATGTCAAGTTTTGATGAAAAACGGTAAATTGGCAATTTCGGTTTTTACGAAATTGGGCGGTTTGATGGATTTTAGGGTTTCGATGGATTTAATCATGTTTTATGGTATAAGTAATGTGTTTTAAAACTACAAGTTGTTTGATGATGTTATCTCGATCCATCGTAGTTTGTACGCCGATATCGAGTGGTATTTGGTTCTTTTGCGTAGACGGGACATAGGTTTTAACCTGTGCTTGTTCCTTGTATCGTTTGACTTTTGTATGTGATTCGGTTTACGATGCTATTTATATGTTTGCGTTTAGGTACCCCTCACGTGGACTGCGGGCGATGAAGAGGAGGATGGCGACACCATTTTCGGCAGACATGGACCAGGTGAGTAGATGCATATCTACGGGGGGAAGTCGGGTGGATGGCGTTTAGCACCCCCGTAACGTAGAATAGGAATAGCACTTATTGATATTAGGAAACCAGATGTGACCCTAGATTCTTACTGAGTAGGACCCTGGTAATGACCCTAGGCGGGACTAGACTGATTTAGGAAAACCACACCTGAGGATGAATACTTTGGGAGAGGTTCGTAGGTTTCTGATAGAAACACACACGCGCACACTAAAACTTGACATGGCGTATACGTATATGTGTGTATCTATATAAAACTAGGTATAGGTGTATATATATACACAACACGTATATGGGATTCATTGATGTTATATGATATCCGAGATATGATGAAACAATGTAACTGGGCTTGATGCCGTAATTCTTGGCTATACAGTCGTATTAAAGTGTTGGCGGATCATTAGAGAATGAGACAATGAACATGAATATATAAATTATAAAGAGTGGTGGTGATATTGATGTACATGGGACGCTAGAATAGTACCCGGACTGTAACTTGTGACTGATCACGATATGATATATGTATAACTTGATTACGACATTATATTGGTGTGACCTGATGCCGATATCATATAAGTATGACTTAATCTCAATATGATACATATGACATGATATTTCTGAGGATAAACTAATGATGCTTATCATGATGGCAAGGATATATGATTGATGTATGCGATCACAGTTTAGCACCTTGATCATGAGATGTGTTGATGATGACATTATACGAATGAGGAGACACCTAGGAGATACTTGACCGTACCCCGATATTGGGATGCCGTACGATGGATTTTACTGTACGAGGCTTTGATTTGATGATTGATCCGCACTCTTGATTCGAGGAAGCCGTACTACGTACGTGACGCTATTGAGGCGGGATCGCCGACTATTAGAGATATTGATTCAGACCTTAGGTAGACTCTAGTTTCTTACTGACTAGTCTATTAGGTTTAGTTCCTTAGGATGTTAAATGGACACTGGTTTAGGTTCGACTCATATAGTGGTAGTTGTACTCGTATCTCGCAGAGGAGTGGATAATGCACACCTGTATTTACATTCATACTGTAACCATCATGGTGCATGTTCTTTTATATGTTGCTATAATCAGTATAAACTTTACCTGTTAGGACACCAGCACTATTACCGATGATGCGCATATTCCACGCACACTTATTTGCCGGCTCACACACATCATCATCAGTAATTGCTATGTCACGTACACTTTAGATCATATTGTCTTTTATGGATAGAATCAGTTAACAACTAGACAGATATAATATTGTGATTATTCTCTGACATTAGTACAGATATGATATTCATTGCTTAGACATTCATGCATTCATATTTTCATTTTATCATGCAGTATTATGGGCATATGCCGACACTTATCATATAGTTACTCATGATTTTGAGATTTGGATTTCTATGAGATTTCTGGATTTTGGGGAAAACCGCAAGAATATGTAAAGACTTTTCTCTCTCCTCCTCCTCTCTTTTGAAAAACATAAGATGCGGTTTTCTCGTGATGTATGTGTCGTCCACCGTGAGATTTCATGTTTTCTGATGGATTTCGAGACCCGATTCGAGGAGTGGATGAACCGTCTCGGGTACATGGTGGGCCCGGTATGGTACCCCGGGGCAAGAAGATCGAGTTGTAGACGATGAGCCTGGCAGGCGAAGGCTACCTACCGGTGATGTCTGGCGCGGCGGATATCCGGAGGATACCGACCGTTGTCGTGAGATTTGATGATATGGGCCGATCCGGACTGACGGAGCCCGAGATATTGAGACTTGAGATTACATGTGTTGTGTCGATGCTTGACACGGATTTCCATGGATTTCATTGTTGAGATTTTAGATTCTTATACACATTTTACTATGATAATAGCTAAAGATTTCTTATACATATATATCTGGATTTCAGGATTTGTTACTTTACATTCATGGTGCATGCATTTCATTTCATATGACATTGTATTATATGAGGCACTGACACGAGCACGGAGTATCTGCACTTACACCTAGTTTTACCCTGCTATTACTAGTTGATTGGGATATAATAGTGTATTATTATGACCTAGGATAGCGTCGTGCATTCGATTTCTTTTCGTAGATGTCTTCTACTCACGAGTTGGCAACTCACCCCCGTTGTGGCAAATTTTAATACAGGTTCGATGTACAGGTTTCTGTAGCAGCTTGTTGGCACATCTTTTCTTCAGGGTGATTTGCACGGTAGGTTGGTTCACTTGTATCCGAACCACCATTGTACTTTTATTCATTCATTTGTATCTAGTAAGATCCATCAACCATATTTGTATTACTTGATAAGTTTATTGGACCAGTCTTTTATTTCGACCTTAGAGTCGCGCATGTATTATTCTGATCTGGTGGTTTTGTTTTCTTTTGAGTTTTGAGACTCGCCCTTTGGCGTTGTATATTATTGTGCTTGTTGTGGTTGTTTCCGCCTGTTGGCGTTGAGTTAGCACCCGTTTGGGGATGCTTTTTATTGTTTATTCATATTATACTTGTTGTACCCATTTGGGGGCCAGTTTTTACAGAGGAGACTCTGCCGAAATTTTTGGTAAAATTTGCTGATGTTTTTATACTTGTTTTCTTTTCTTTTCTTCTTTTTCTTCTTTTATGGTTTAGATTTCTGGGCTTCGGCTTACTTAGGTCACGTGGCGCCTCTAGACGCTTCGTAATCTAAGTGCCGGTCATGTTCCGTACTTTCGGGTCATGACATGCAACAAAAGAATCACTGACAGAAGTTAAAACGACAACTACGACTAATCTACCCAACCACGGTACAAGCATGAAAAACAAACAAATATATCAAAAGAAAATGCGGAATAAGGATACCTGAAAACACCACATTGGACGCCTGCGCGTTCCGATGAGTAGAAGCAAACTCCTGCGTCTGCCCTCTACTCGCAGCTGGATGAACTCCTCTGGTAGACTGAGCCCTCTGAGCGAACCTCCCACGTCCACGGCGTCTCTGAATACGATCCTGACGCCGTGCCGAGGAAAAATCCCTGACGAAGTGCTGAAGGCTCCCGCATCGAAAACATCCACGCGCTGACTGCTGACCATCCTGGGGATGAGAGTTGAACGACTGTCCTCGTCCTAAGCCTCTGCTACTCCCGCGACGGCCACGAAATCTGTCTCGATGACCAAACCTCTGTCTCTGGGCGGGTACACTGGTACGAGTCTTCCACTATCCTGGAACTCTCTGAGCTTCTGGAATATGTGCCTCGTCAACTGGAGCTGCAACCGCTGGTGCTATGTAGGTGACGGACTGTTACATGCTGACCGTAAGCGACAACTGGGTGACAGGGGTGACAACCTCCTGTCGTGGCTCCCGAACGATATCAACCAAAGAACTCATCGTCTGGCGGAAGTCCTGCATCTCTGCCACAAGCCTATCAATAGTATATGTCGTAGGCTGATCCGTCTGCACCTGTGCAACTATAGTGCCATCCTGGTCAGTACTCGTCTCACCCGAGCCAACTCTGACTTCGGCCCTCGATGCATCACTCTGAGTCCCCATAGTCATCGGCGGCAAGGCTATAAATAGATATAAGATTCGATGAGAATAAGAAATCGAATCTTAAGGATACGAATCATCAAGGAAGGAATTTCAAGCAAAATTGTACTTAGGTCACTTAATGCAAAGTACGGCACCGTGGGTATGCTGCAGACATACACACTACGTTACTCGGTTTAAGCTACCTACTCCATCATACTAAGGTCATCCTACACTCCGAAAGGTAAAACCTAACGCTCTGATACCAACTTTGTCACGACCCAAAATTGGCCCGTGACGGCCTTAATACTACGCAACGCCAAAAGACGTAACGCAGTAAAAGAAAGCCAAAACCCAGAAATCTAAACCAAGAAAATACGGAAAAGATAGTATAGTATTTGAAACATTTGAAATCATAACCCGGATTCTTTAAAAGTCCCACTTTCTTTCTTTAAAATTTTGGCAACACCCCTTTTTGTAAAAACTAGCTCAAGACGGAAAACAATAACATCATAAGTATACGACGCCGTGGCGAAGAAATAAGAGACAATAGAGAGAAAGCTGTATATAAAAGACAACAAATCCACAAATAAAATACAATAACGTCCTCACCAAGTCTCTAAGTCAACAATACAATAGTAGATGGAGAGTACAAAATACAACGAATATACAATATGAAATACAGATAATCATCTAACCCACCTAAGCAAAATAGTACTGTGAGCTGATGCGGTATCTGTAGCAAAAGATGATAGATGGATACCGAATAGCCTGCCTCGACTACTCTGGGGAACAACCTGAAACGCCTGTGGCACAACGGGGGTGAGTTGCCAACTCGTGAATAGTAGATAACATATGCAGATAATCACAGGAATGTACGTACAACATGAATCTAAGGTATGCGATTGCAGTAATAACATGTCATGTGAATGCAAAAAAATAGGAAAGTACACTAGCAGGTACAATCGATATGTGAAGCAATGATGACATGATAATAGTATGCAGTAACTATGCAATAGGGATATGAGAAAGCAAATATGCAACTATCATAAGGGTGCACTAACAGGTACTACCAATATATGAAACTTTGCATAAAATAGATAAGTGTGAGGTATAGGGTGGAATATGTCATTTCCACGGAAACCTGACATCGTGGCAGGATCACAATCCATCAAGACACTCCAATCCACAAATCCTCAAGTCAGCCCCCAAAACTGGGCTCTCACATCATATAAGTCTCACATCTCCTTAATGTACAATATCGAGTAATCTCCTATATCCCGAATGTACAAATCAGTAATCACATAGGTATGTCCAATATCCAATCTCAATGGATCACCTAATATCCCAAGTCAAATCTCAAGTAAGAATCTAAAATCCTAAGGTAAATATATACAGAAATAAGTATGATGGGGGCAATACACATATATTCGCGTCTCATTCCACTAATATTGGTGTAAGGGTATATATAACAACGGCTAAATCCCCTGTTATATATACAAAGGTGTTAAAGAAATATCATGAAAACCATGTGCCAAGCATCGACAAAGAAATCCTGATCACGTATCATACGCTATCCCGAAAGCATGAGTGCCTAGCTCTGACCCTCGCCTTTCGACGTATGCATACATACATGACTCCCAGCGGTGTCTCTGTGTCCCCCGCCGAGTCATGGGTACTGTCACCGGTAGGTACTCGCCCGCCTCTAGGCTCAATCGGCAAAATCCATCGATATTCTTGCCGAGGGGAACCATACCGGGCCCCACCATGTACCCTCATACGGAAACCACACCTCGTGTGGAGTATATAATCAGCATCGATAAAACTCATGGTGGACGCACAAATATTATATCAAGGAAACCGGGTTTTTCAATGTATAAATAATTTCATGAACTCCCGCGGTTCCTAAATCCCGAAAACACCATGTACAAATCCAAATATATAAATACGCAAATCGAGAAATAAATATATGCGATATATCTAAATGCAAGCATGTAAATGAAGGTATTTAGGTGAAACCAGATGTATACAAAATCAATAAGGTACAGCTAAGTATAGGTATCTACCTATAAGTAAAAGATGTCGTATACCCCCTGGGTATAAGTAGAATATGAAGGATACCCCTCCCGGGTATACGTAAAATATGTACAAGGTATACCTGTAGCTGTATCGCAAGGTGTAGATGTACCTATCACTAATGGTAAGATACACTATAGGTATACCGATAAACTACATGTCAAGTCTGATAAGCAATAAAGTATCTATAAGGGGTTGTGTGTGACATGGCAATTATTGACAGTGTGTGTGTAGCATACAATCCGTGCTCGTGCAACAAGAACCGTCAATAATATATGCAGTGTCCTACGGCTGCTAGTCACAGTACAACTATATCAAGGAAATAAACTAAAGGCGCAATTCTAACAATGACGTAGAATATGCGACAAATATTAGAATCCTAGCCCAGACGCTTAACGCCATGCGGGCGATTCCCCTATAGATGTTAAATCTACTCACCTACACTCCACGCTAGGTGAATCCAACCATCTGCTCCCCCCTGTAGTAGTGTCCGTAGTCCCTGCCTGCAAACCTGCAATTAAGACACGGAAATCATATATAAGCCAAATATTCCGCGAAACGCGATATCGAACCAAAACGAGAAACTCGCGTCGCGAACTAAACGCGCATGTGCACGATACGCTGAATCGTTTGTGTACGCGTCTAAAACCATCGCGACACGCCGCGATACGCTGGATCACAGAACCCTCTCACGTATCGCGCGTATCGTGCAATCACAACGAACACCAAAAACGATATATGATCCCAGATTTCCCTATAGGTCAAATATTACAAAACTAGACATGCCAAAACACTACACAACACAGAAGACAACCCTAGCCAAGATCCCAACACCCCTGCCCCCTACTTGGCCGCAAATTGCGGCCAAACACATTAAATCTGCGGCCTGTTTCGGGAAATAGGGGCTCGTTTTTTGGTGGTGGTGTCTATACCTAGTGTACATATCCCAGTTTCCTCAATTTTACCCTGAAGGGTCCGGGTCAAAAGCAGATTCCAGATTGCCAATATATCGCTTTAAAATGACCAATTTGCACAATAGGCAAACCCTATGGTATTTTAATGTAATCTGGGGTTAAACTTAGTTAAGGTGACCCTAACAACACTTAAATAGATAGGGTTTGCTAACAAAATCATCACTTTGCCACAACATCTCACCAATCACCAAAATCTAGCACTAAATTAGCTATTTAACACTAATCGACACAAAACCACACACAACTTAAGCAAACATGAAATGGGGTTCAGAAATATACCCTAATGAACCCTAAGAAGCAGGTGAAGAAGTGGAGAAGAGCTTCTGCAAGTGCTGGGGTTCCTGTTGCTACAGTTGCTGCTACTGCTGCTTGCTTCTGCAGCTGGTGCTGATGCTGGTGTCACTGCTGCTGCTTTTGATGTTGTTGATGATGCTTCTGTTGTTGCTGCCCCTGGTGCTGATGCTAATGGTGCTGCTGCTTGCTTCGGCTCCGCTTAAGCTGCCTGCTGCTGCTGCTACTGCATCTTCTTCTGCTGCAGGGGCTTCTTCTTGGTTGCTTCTGTTATTGTTGTTGTTGCTGTCACTGCTGTTGCTGCTGCTTCTCTCTCTCTCTTGGTGTGAGTGTGTGTGAGAGAGTGAGAGATGAGTGATATGAGAGTGAGAAAATTAGAGTAAGGCTAGAACCCCTCCCTCTCTCCTTCTCTCTCATCATTAAATGAGGCATGGCAAAGGCCATCATGCCCCATAATGCACTCTCTCTCTCTCAAGGTCAACATAAAGAAAGCCAATTTAAAAAAAAACTTTTTCAAATTCATCTTAAAACAACCATACACTATTAAACCCAAAACACCTAATACAATACTAAACTAGATTAGGGAATGGTTAGTTCACCATGTTGCTAATCATGGTTAAACCCCCAAAACAACCCTAGTTATCATGCACAAGTGTATGCAAGCCTAGGAAAAATCTAATAAAATATTCATTAAAATAGGATAAAATATTTAAAACCCAAATTGGTAAACTTTTTATTAAAAACCATATATTAAAATATAATTAGCTAAAAAACACATCCTAAGGTGTTACATGCTCGTAGGTTGGTTGTGTTATTATTTTGTACCACCTTGTATATTCATTGTATCTAGCGTACTCCATCTACTGTATCTGCTCCACCTGTTATTTGTATTGTTGTATATTGACCTAGAGATGAGGCTGTGAGATTTATGGATTTTTATGCTGTATTTGGGGTCGAGCTCACTTGAGTCGACATGATATTTTACTTGTGCTTCTCATGCTTATTTTTGTACATTGCTGTTTTACATTGCGTGGGATTTGTGACCGCCTTGGGGCGAAGAGCTAGATCCCGCTTGAGGATGCCATATTTCATGTTATTCATTTATACTCATGTTTTGTACCCGTTTGGGGGGAGGGGCTGTTTTTACAAAGGAGACTCTGCCGGAATTTTTGGAAAAAGGGATGTCGCTTTTAACAAGCTTGATGTGACTTAATGGGTTAAATCGTTTTCACTAAATTGGTTTTCTTTCACTCTATTTTCTTAATCGGGTTTTGATTTCTGGGCTTTGGCTTACTTATTTTACGTACGCCTTGAGACGTTTCGTAACTTAAGTGCCAGTCACGTTCCGTACCCTGCGGGTCGTGACAGATGTCTCCCATTGTTTTTATCAAATTTTCTTTAAAACCTTTTAAAAAGAAAACTAGCCGGGATTAATTACATTCTATAACTTCGCTAACCGTTCAGCAAGGCCAGTGCCGGTACTTGAGGGAGGTTCCCCGTGCTTTCGCACAGACCTAATTAAAATAAACCTCATCTTCCCAGAGGCGTAGCCCCGTTTGACACCTTTTTAGACACCTACTGAGTTAGCTAATTGTAAAGTGCAAAATTCTCCCGGGAGCAACATTTGCTCGCAGTGGCATCGGGATCCTACTATCATATAGAAAGTATACAATCTAATTATAATTTTCAACACTTGAAATTCCCGATATTATTTTTACCCCTAGTACTCATGACCTCAACTAAAGTCTACATATCATAAGTACTAGTCAAGTTCTTCCCATCATTTCGTGATTAATTAGACCCACCCATATGACCCTTAACTAAAGTCAACATAATCATATGAATGTCCTAACTAATCTGCATCATATGCAGTGTAGGAAGACATCACTTAGCTACCGTTCACTGCGCCTGAACTATAGTCAAAATGCGCAGCACGAATACTAATGGGTTTACAAGGAGTGGCTTAAGCTCCGCATTTTGAAACTTGCTTTTTCATAAAAAAAAAGGCCGAGTGTGTTTCAAATCCGATTCTACAACATCTTTTTAGGTTCATTTATCTTTTACATTAATCTCATTAATGTAGTCCCATCATTTGAAATCCTAAGCCATTACAGAAAGAAACGAAAATATAACGTACACTTATGCCACTCGCATTCGCCACAGTATCCTGATATGCACCGTTAGGTTACTTAACTAACGGCATACCGGGACGGGGCTAGTACGGGTGCAAAACATAAGTAACGTCTATTATATATCATATATATAATATCACATTCGTCTCAGATATATATTAAATAATCATATCAGACAATAAAATCAGCAGAAGCACATTTAATATAGGATATCTAGGAGGTCCGTATTTTGTATTTAGCCAGCAATAAAATACGGATTCCACGGTCGCGATGAATAGCCAAGCCCACACCCCTAGACCCCTACGAGAGCGGCAAGCGACCCTACCAATTCTGGAGTTTAGGAGACCCGGTCTCGACTCCTCGAGATGGCCTCCCACTGAACCCTAGAACCCGGTAACTTGTGCCCTCCTCCTTGGGTCTATCCTAATACGGAAATGTAAATAATATACAACAGTGGTGACATCAACCTCAACCTGGAAGTGCCCCAAATAAAAGAATATTACATACAATATAATTTTACATGAATGAAAAGAAAACTCTCATCTCACATAAAACCCCCGGCTATTCATTCACGACAATCCTGCACATCAAATCTCATCGACACATAATATCAAATATCATCAACTTAAGTAAGTATGCATACACTGATCATCGTTGATGTATAGCAAGGAAAATCGGCAAAACAACTACATACTACACTTACGTACACAGAGAAATAAAATAAAAAACTACAACAATTGGAATCTTAACTGCCTTTAGACAACACAAACCCGGAATATCACATATACAAGATTTCATGCCTAATAATGTAAAGCTCGCATTTGGGTCTCATTCAAGAAAACTCCTTTTCAAAACAAACCGGATAATTCAACAAGATTTTCGTTTATCCCGAGACCGAACTGCTAGATTTACACGCAACAAACAAATTTGCAGATTCAAATTATTGTATCACATACTAATAAACTAGGCGTAGTTAAAACATTCGATCGAACGATTAAACACCCACAGACTGCTCAGAAAGCTCAACACTAGAGCAGTTTTTAAAAATACCAGTAACTGCACAAAATACATACGGGCCTGCACAAGAAATTACGGCCCATGAATCACCAACTGCGTCGCGGAACCGCCGCAACAAGGCCACTAAGGCCGCGGTTCGGCGGTCGTACGGTCGATTCTGGGCATCGTACTTCTGGTGGGCACATAAAATACCCTGCTGATTTTTTTAAGTATTTTTAATTTGAAAAAATCCAGGTTTTTGAAAAATTTCCAGAGAGCACCCCCGAGCGTTGTGTTTCGTTCGTTCGAGGTTTTTAACGTCGTCTAGGTTACTCCAAAGCTCTAGCTTGGCTCTCATACCACTGTAGGGTTTCCTTAACACCTCGTTTAGGGTTTGGATGCATCACACAAGCCATAACTTTAATTTATGAGGTGATAAGTAAACTAAATTAGGAATCGAACTAGAATTATGAAGTAACAATTAAAAGTATCATATATAAAAGTTATTTTATACTAAGTGGAGAGACAACAACCTTTGTAGACCTCCTAGGATGACTCCTTTGGTTTGGAAAGGTTCGCTTGATCACCTCCAAGTCCACGACGATCCACCCGAAGTCCTTTGCCCTAAGCTTGTTGCTTCACTCGATCTTTGAAAATCTTGAAGCAAAACACCCTACACAAAGTAGCAAGGGTTGTGTTGGATGATGAAGTGGTTGCTAATCTCACTTAATACCCTTTCTTTTATTTTATCCAACTCAATATATCACTCAAGAGAGTGCTGGAGAGAGGGAGAAGAAGATGGCTTGATATTTTCTTTTGGAATGAATAATGAAAAAGAAAAAGAGAGAGAGAGAGAGATAATATCAAAAGAATAACCATAGTTAAATTAATATCTAGATATTTTCTTCTTGAGTTAGAGGCAAAGAAAAAATAAACCATGGTGGAGTCAAAGTCAACCATGGAAATGTGTAGAAGAACTGAGTCATGAACAAAGAAATGAGTCATTTCCTTTTTCCTTTATCTTTATTCAAAAATATCCATATATATATTTATCTACTATGTGATTCTTATATTGCCATCTATCTTGTATCATCAACCATGATACATTTGCATGTATGTATTTGTGTATGCACATCATCA
Source organism: Agapanthus africanus (assembly GCA_030015575.1). Classification (NCBI taxonomy): domain Eukaryota; kingdom Viridiplantae; phylum Streptophyta; class Magnoliopsida; order Asparagales; family Amaryllidaceae; genus Agapanthus; species Agapanthus africanus. Next base: position 610,087,447 of record CM057339.1, on the reverse strand, counting down.
TGTATATATACATCCATGCATCGAGTAAAAGAAAATGGTTTAAATAAATGAGATAAAAGTCAATATTAAATCAACACTTGATTTAATAAACCGGTCATATCTCATACGACCAGACTAGTATAAAATGCCCGATTAAAATACAGTATCACATACTCATATTTAATCGAGCTTCCGCACATATCTCATATGCGCACCACTTCATTTCGCCTGAGCCGAGAAACTTCTATGTGGGACTCTAAGACTCGTCAATACGCCAGTAGTAGGCGATGATCATATCAAACACCCACAAGCCGCAAGCGGTCAGCTAAACGTAACGGCCACCCGGGTATTGCGCGATCAGAATAAGAACAAGCGAACCTGTCAAAACTCCTGTCAATCCAACTGGCAACACTTACCGTACAGTCCGGTCTCTTCATCAGATATGCTGCATATCGAGTCTAGGGATGGAATCGTCGACCCTAATAACTCAATAAGTCATGCCGGTATATGGTCTATAATAGATCAATAAACTTACTGATAACACTTATCTGCAATATCTCAGCAGCCCTGGCCAGGGACTTCCCGTTATAGCCAATCGTGCACAGCATAGCATCAACCCCCAATATCGGAAGAGACGAAACCCCTCCTATCGCTCACTGCCTCCATATGCCTCGGGACTATACCTAAAGTCCACCTGTTTGTAAGACTCAGTAGAGCCATATTAGGGTGGAGATCAAAGTACAGTAGGAGGACACACAAGACTCTATGACGATCTCGGGTCTACAGACAAACCTGTACCAGTGTCACTTGAGAACTGCTATCCGACGTATGATATAATACCATATTGGAGTTCTCGGTGAGTCCGTTCAGTGTACCCAGTCTCACTGAGCACCTGTATACTATCTTTGGTGTCATCACACCAGACGGATATGGGATCATCCATCGCCCATCATATGGAACAAGAATGGTATGTGCCAGTCTACACTGGAATATCGATGCCCTGTCTCGATATACCTACGACTAGGAACATTTCAAGGATATGCTTATAAACTACAGATGTCCCACTAGTATGATCCGCATCATAATCCTAGTAGTCAAGCCAATATCCTTAGGGCTTTATCAACATGTACCAAATGAATATAAACATGATCAAGTGAACATATGAGAAAGTGAAATCAGATAGCATAGTATCATGTCGAGCAAGACTGTCCTCTGAATATACATATATATACACATCGTACATACACTATCTCATAATGGACTCTAGGGCATACATATATCCAACATATACATCACTGTGTATGAGTCCTAAGAGCTCGCTCGCTCTTACTCCATGTCCAGTGAATGGAGTCTTTGTCATCTTTCCTTTAAGACATGATTGACAAATGGCATAAGATTGATATTCGAACGAATCCAAATATCCTTCTCTATGTAACTTAGTTAACCTTGTCTCATTGATGTGACCCAGTCTATAATGCTATAAGAAAGCCTGATTTATTTCTGGAGACATTCTTTTTAGTGTGTTCTGGACATTGAAAATATGTAATTGGTTTAACACGTATATACCGTTATCTAGTGTACCAGACCCAATCAAACTATGATTAAGGTGGATGTTAACAACATCGCTCACAAACGTAAAATCATAACCTTCTTTTGATAACAAGGATACTAATATGATATTACACGTTAAACTAGGTACACAAAAACAGTTGCGCAAAACCAAAATATATCCACTCGTCAATCCAAGGTGATAATCCCCTACGGACACGGCATTCACACTAGCTCCGTTAGCAATCTGGAGGGTCATATCACCAACCTTCAGCACTTTACGGTTTCTTAGTGCCTGCACTGAATTGCATATATGAGATCCTGATCCGGTATCCGATACCCAGGAAGTAGAGTTGATTGACAGACAATTTTCAATTACAAACACACCAGAAGCCGAAGACACAACTTGCATCGGGTCCTGGTTCTTGGCAATCCAAGCTTTGCAATCCTTCTTCCAATGTCCTTTCCTACGACAGTGGAAGCACTCGTCCTTTGCCACTACCGGCACCGCAACCTTTTCCTTTTCCTTGGCTTCCACCTTACCAACACCACCTCTTGGTTTGGTAGCGGCCTTCTTCTTCCTTCCTTTGGCCCTTGCTTTGGACGTGGAAGAGGAAGCACCACGAACAAACATAGCGGATGTTTCCCTTGCCTTCTGCAAGGTGCCCTCTGCACTCCTCAACATGTTAAGGATTTCTAGAAGTTCAACTTCTTTACCTTGAATGTTGAAATTCAAGATAAACTGGGCGTAGGTGGAAGGAAGGGACTGGAGAATCAAGTCTGTATACAGCTCGTTCTCAAATGTTGTCCCGAGGTCCGCGAGCTCTTCAATATAGCCAATCATCTTAAGGACATGTTCCCCTACAGATGATCCGACGGCCAGCATCGACTGAAACAAGTTCTTCGAGGTCTCGTATCTAGCTATACGAGATTGCTCTCCATATAGTTCCTTGGTGTGGAGAAATATGGATTCTAGATCCATATTCTCGTGCCTCCTCTGATGTTCATTATTCATAAAGGCAAGCACGATGCATTTGGCCTTCGCGCAGTCTAACTCCCAGGTCTTACGGATTTCCTTATCCGCGACACTGGATTCAGTACCTGGGATGGAAGGGGCCTTAGTAGTAAGGACATACCCCAATTTGTCATAGGTAATTGCCATCTTGACATTCTGGAACCAATCTTTATAGTTTGGCCCTATCAAAAAAAATTTATCTAATAATAACTTAAGGCTTGTCATGTTCTGGGTCACTGTAATTAGGAGAGAGAGAGAGGAAACACTTTAGCAAGATGCTCTTGCGAGTTTAGAGTGGTTTTTAGTTTATCTAAACAGGATGTCTCCCACCGTTTCTCGAATCCTTCCTCAAACAAAAAAAGAAGAACTAGTCAGGACTATTCTCACCGTTCAATTCTTGCTTAACCGTTCAGCCAGGACGGTGTCGGTACTTCGAGGGAGGTTTTACGACGCTTTCGCGAAGTTCCTTAATTAAATAACCTCTTTTCCCTAGGGGCGTAGCCCCGCTGACACCTTTCTCGACACCTACTTGGTTTATAGCATTGATTGTTAAGTGAAAGAATCTCCTGATGAGTAGCATATACTCACAGTAGGATCGGGATCCAAATAACATCGTGTGATAAAGTTGAAGGAATCCTACCAAAATTATCACACTCCAAATGGTATGCAACTCTAGGAAGTTTCAGTTTCTTTAGAAACTCTCGATGTGGATTTTTGCCCCATGCTCTTATGACCTTGGCGTTGGTCAAAATATCCTAAGTCACATGTCAAGTTCTACTCATCATTATCTTGTTAATTTAACCCACCCGTACATCCCACTGACGTTGGTCAAATGACAGTACCACTCTCCCAAACCAACTCATCTATCTATGCAACAAATGAATACCCAGCAGCTACCAAACACTATGCCTTGGCGTTGTTCAAAATACATAGCTTGAATAATACTGAATACCCAAATGAAATGACGGAGGGCTACAAATGGTTTTGGCAAAACCGTGAATGTAGTGAACTTGATATGATCGAAGGAACCTGATAGCTTTTAAAAGGAGTGCCTTAAGCTCCGCTATTAAAAATCTTTTGTTTTAAAATAACCGAGTGGTTTCTTTTAAACTGTTCCAACGATTCAACTTTGGTTTATTCTCTTTGCATTAAAATAATGCGTCCTATCAATTAACCTATCATTGCAGAAAACAACGAAAATACAACGTTCGCTTTGTAGGGTTTCCTTAACACCTCTATTAGGGTTTTGAAGCATCACACATGCCATAACAATAAAATTTTGAGGTGCTAAGCAAACTATACTATGAATCGAACTAGAATTTATGAAGTAACTATTAATAGTATCAAATTTTAAGACTTAAGTTATACTAAGTGATGAGACTACAACCTTTGTAGACCTCTTTGGAAGAATACTTTGCTTTGGAAGGGTTCGCTTGATCAACTCCTCGTCCACGACGATCCATCCGAAGCACTTTGCCCTAAGCTTGATGCTTCCTTCGATCTTTGAAAATCTTGAAGCACAACACCCTACACAAGATAGCAAAGGTTGTGTAGGATGATGAAGTGGTTGCTATTCTTATTTAATACCTTTTCTTTTTTGTTTCTCTAACTCTATTTTAATAATTAAAAGAGAGCTAGAGTGAGGAGGAAGAAGATGGCTCTCTCTTTTTCTTTTGGAGTGAATAATGATAACGATGAAAAAAAAATGAGAGAGAGAGAGAGAGATATATATCTTATCATAACCATAACTATAGTTAAAAATAATATCTAGATATTTTAATTTGGGTTAAAGGCAAAAGGAAAAAGAACCATGGTTGAGTTATATTCAACCATGGAAATGTGTAGAAAAGTGTAGAAGGAATGACTCATAAATCTTTTTCTTTTACCCTTAACTTTAATGAAAATATCCAAATATATATTTATCTACAATATGATTCTTATATTGCCATCCTCTTTGTATCATCAACCATGATACATTTCATGTATGTATGTGTGTATGCACATCATCATGTACATATACATGCATGTATCCATAAGAAGAAAAGGATTTAAATAAATAATATAAAAGTCAATATTAAATCAACACTTGATTTAATAAATCGGTCATATCTTATACGACCCGACTAATATTAAATGACCGATTAAAATACAGTGTCACATACTTGTATTTAATCGTGCCTCCGCACATATCTCATATCCGTACCACTTCGTTTCGCCTAAGCCGAGAAACTTTTATGTGGGACTCTAAGACTCGTCAATACGCCAGCAGTAGGTGATGATCATATCAAACACCCACAAGCCGCAAGCGGTCAGCTAAACGTAACGGCTACCTGGGTATTGAGAGATCTGAATAAGAACAAGCGAACCTGTCAAAACTCCTGTCAATCCATCCGGCAACACTTACCGTATAGTCCGGTCTCTTCGTCAGATATGCTGCATATCGAGTCTAAGGATGGAATCGTCGACCCCAATAACTCAATAAGTCATGCCGGTATATGGTCTATAACAGATCGAGAAACTTACTGATAACACTTATCAGTAATATCTCAGTAGCCCTGGCAAGGGACTTCCCGTTATAGCCAATCGTGCACAGCACAGCATCAACCCCCAATACCGAGAGAGACGGAACCCCTCCTATCGCTCACTGTCTCCATATGCCTCGAGACTATACCCAAAATCCACCTGTTTGTACAACTCAGTAGAGCCACAGAAGGGTGGAGATCAAAGTACAGTGGGAGGACACACAAGACTCTATGACGATCTCGGGTCTACAAACTAACATGTACCAGTGTCACCTGAGAACTGCTATCCGACGTATGATATAATACCATATAGGAGTTCTCGGTGAGTCCGTTCAGTGTACCCAGTCTCACTGAGCACCCGTATACTATCTTCGGTGTCAACACACCAGACGTATATGGGATCATCCATCGCCCATCATATGGAAAAAGAATGGTATACGCTAGTCTAAACTGGAATATCGATGCCCTTTCTCGATATACCTACGACTAGGAACATTTAAAGGATATGCTTAAAAACTACAGATGTCCCACTAGTATGATCCGCATAATAATCCCAGTAGTCAAGCCAATATCCTTAGGGCTTTATCAACATGTACTAAATGAATATAAACATGATCAAGTGAACATATGATAAAGTAAAACCAGATAGCATACTATCATGTCGAGCAAGACTGTCCTCTGAATATATATATACATATCAGTACATACACTATCTCATAATGGCCTCTAGGGCATACATATATCCAACAATCTCCTACTTGCACTAAGGCCAGTTATTGGCATATCTCATACCCAACAACTCAAAAAGTCGCTTATGCTGCGGCTGAGGGAGGGCCTTGGTGAATGGATCCGCAGCGTTGTTCTTTGTGTCTACTCTCTTAATCTCGATCTCGCGGCGATCAACTATCTCCCGGATCGCATGATATCGCCTCAGGATGTGTCTGGACTTCTGATGGGACCTGGGCTCTTTGGCAACCGCCATAGCCCCATTATTGTCACAATACAAAGGTATTGGATCAATAATGGTTGGAACTACTTCTAGCTCCGCGATGAATTTCCTTATCTAGACGGCTTCCTTGGCAGCATCATTTGAAGCAATATATTCAGCTTCCATCGTTGAGTCTGCAACGGTATCCTGTTTGGAACTCTTCCAACTCACCGTCCCTCCATTGAGGGTAAATGCAAACCCTGAGATAGACTTGCTATCATCCTTGTCACTCTGGAAGCTCGAATCGGTAAAGGCCTCCATTTGGAGATCCCCGTTACCATATACCAAGAACAATTCTTTAGTCCTTCGCAAGTACTTAAGAATGTTCTTCACAGCAATCCAGTGATTCTCCCCTGGGTTTGACTGATACCTGCTTACTACACTAAGTGCATAAACAATATCAGGGCGTGTACATAACATCGCATACATTATCGATCCTACTGCCGAAGCATAGAGGATATTGCTCATGCGAGCTCTCTCTATATCAGACTTTGGGCAATCGTCTTTTGAGAGAGTGACTCCGTGACAAGCGGGTAAGGCACCCCGCTTGGAGTCTTCCATACTAAACCTCTTTAGGATGGTGTTAATGTCCTTGGTTTGGGACAATCCCAATAACCGCTTGGATCTATCCCTATAGATCCGTATTCCCAATATGTATGTGGCATCACCCAGGTCCTTCATGGAGAACCTTTGTGATAAGAATCATTTAACCGACTGTAGCATAGGAATGTCATTTCCTATCAGAAGTATGTCATCGACGTACAATACGAGGAAAGCGACATTTCTCCCTACAGTTTCTTATAAACACAAGGTTCATCTGGATTTTTGATGAAATCAAACTCTTTGATAATATCATCAAAACAGATGTTCCAACTTCGTGATGCATGCTTTAATCCATAAATGGATTTAAGCAACTTACATGCTTTACTGCTGCTCCCACTATCAATGAAGCCTTCTGGCTGATCCATATAAACGCATTCATCTAAATCACCATTTAAGAATGAGTTTTAACGTCCATCTGCCAGATTTCATAGTCATAGTGAGCAGCAATAGCAAGTAGGATCCGAATGGATTTAAGCATGGCTACCGGAGAGAAAGTCTCGTCATAGTCCAAACCTGGTCTTTGACGAAAACCTTTCGCTACCAACCTTACCTTATAGGTCTCTACCTGTCCATCTACACCGATCTTTCTTTTAAAGATCCATTTGCAACCCACATGTTTTATCCCGGAGGGTACATCTTCCAAAGTCCATACTTTGTTGGTGTACATGGACTCCATTGCGGATCTCATGGCATCCAACCATTTCACAGAGTCACCACTCGTGATGGCCTGTTGAAAACTGGCAGGATCATCATCATCCATGATGCAATCTTCTCTATCACCATCAATGAGAAAACCATAGTATCTCTCCGGTGGGCGAGAAGTCCTACCAGATCTACGGAGTGGCTGAGGTTCATTAGATTCTATTATAACTTCAGGTTCAGCCAAGTCGTCATTTGTAACTTGTGTCTCTAGAACCTCTTCTAGATCTACCACATTGCCATTTGTATTATTTGAAAAAATCTCATCTTCTAAAAAGGTGGCATACTGAGAAACAAACACTTTTTGTTCCTCCTTGTGGTAGAAAAGATACCCAAACGAATATTTAGGATATCCAACAAATATACATTTGACTGATCGTGTCTCTAGTTTGTCTGGACTCTGCTTTTTAACAAAAGACGGACAACCCCAAATCTTAACTCTTTTAAGAGATGGTTTCTTCCCATGCCATATCTCATATGGAGTGGTAGATACGGGCTTGGTTGAAACTTTGTTTAACAGAAAAGCTGTTGTTTACAATGCATGCCCCCAAAACGAGAGAGGTAACTCAGAATCACTCATCATGGATCGTACCATATCTAATAGGGTACGGTTCCTTCGTTCTGACACACCTTTGTGCTGTGGTGTGTAAGGTTGAGTGAGCTGAGAGAGAATCCCATTCTCTTTTAGGAAGTTTAAGAACTCAGTACTTAAATACTCTCCACCTCGATCTGATCGAAGTATCTTGATACTCTTTCCTGTTTGGTTTTCTACTTCATGTTTATACTCCTTGAATTTCTGAAAAGCTTCAGATTTATGTTTTATCAAATACACATGACCAAATCTTGAGAAATCATCAGTAAAAGTTATGAAGTATGAAAAACCGCCTATTGCATGTGTAGACATTGGTCCACATACATCACTATGTATGAGGCCTAGGAGCTCAGTATCTCTTTCTCCGTGTCCTGTAAACGGGGTTTTGGTCATTTTACCTTTGATACAAGACTGGCAAGTTGCATAAGATTTATACTCAAATGAATTTAAATATCCATCTTTATATAGCTTGTTTAGTCTTGTTTCATTAATATGACCAAGTCTACAATGCCAAAGAAAAGCTTCATTTATATCTGAAAATTTTCTTTTATTTTTGTGTTGTACGTTGAAAACTGTGTGTTGATTAAGGACGTATATCCCGTTATTTAATGTACCACAGCCAATCAACTCTTGATTAAGTCTAATGTTCATAACATTGTGTTGCACAGCAAAATGATACCCTTCATTGTCTAACAAGGAAACAGATATAATATTACAAAGCATACTTGGTACAAAATAACACGGGTTCAAAACCAATATACATCCCGAAGGCACACCTAGGTGATACTCTCCTACTGAAACCGCATTTACATTGGAACCATTTCCAACTTGGAGAGTATGATCACCTGTCTTCAAAACTCTGCTATTTCTCAACGCCTGCACAGAATTGCAAATATGAGAACCCGAACCGGTATCCAATACCCAGGAAGCAGAGTTAATAGAAAAACAGTTTTCAATTACGAACACACCTGAAGCTGAAGCATCACCATTCTTCTTCTTGAGTGCTAGGTACTCAATACAGTTCCTCTTCCAGTGTCCCGTCTTCTTGCAATGGAAACATTCACCTTTCCCCGATTCCCCAACCTTGGACTTGCCTTTTCCCTTCACCTTTTTGACTCCACCCTTAGGTTTGGTGGGTTTCTTCTTCATCTTTCCCTTGGCCTTAGCCTTTGGGTAACAGGAGGAGGATTGCCCAACACTCATAACGGAGTTTTCACTGACTTCAGTGTGCTCTCTGCACTCCTTAACATATTAAGGAGTTCAGGCAGTTCCTTCTCCATGTTGTGCATGTTGAAGTTAATGATGAACTGAGCAAAGGTGGAGGGGAGAGACTGCAGAATAATATATGTATACTGTTCATTTTCCATTGTCAACCCAAGATCCTCAAGCTCTTCTATGTGAGCTATCATTTTCAGAACATGGTCTCCTACTGCTGTGCCAGCGGTCATGCGCATCTGAAATAGTTTCTTAGACGCTTCGTATCGTAATACGCGGGATTGCTCTCCATACAACACTTTTGTATGGAGGAATATGGCTTTTACGTCCATATTCTCGTGCTGCTTTTGATGTGTGTTATCCATTGATGCAAGCGAGAGGCATTTTGCCGTGGCACAGTCAGCGTCCCATGTCCACAACTGAAGATTTACCTATCCACAACTGAAGATTTAGGACCTAGGGGGAGGGGCAAGGATGGAGCTGTAAGGACATATGATACCTTATCATAAGTCAAGGCTATGTTTAAATTCCTCAGCCAGTCTTTATAGTTGGTCCCATTCAGCTTGTTTTTATCTAATAAAAGCTTAAGTCCTGTCATGGGTATCTGCCATTAAGAGAGAGAAAAGAATGCACTCAGCGAAAGCTCTTGCAAAGATCAGATTGGTTATTATCTTGTCTAACCGATGTCTCCCACTGTTTTTATCAAATTTTCTTTAAAACCTTTAAAAAGAAAACTAGTCGCGATTAATTACATTCCACAACTTCGCTAACCTCTCAGCCAAGCCAGTGTCGGTACTTGAGGGAGGTTCCCCGTGCTTTCGCACGAACCTAATTAAAGTAAACCTCGTCTTCCCAGAGGCGTAGCCCCGTTTGGCACCTTTCTAGACACCTACCGAGTCAGCTAATTGTAAAGTGCAAAATTCTTCCGGGAGCAACATTTGCTCGCAGTAGGATCAGGATCCTACTATCATATAGAAGGTATACAATCTCATTGTAATTTTCAACTCTTGAAATTCCCGATATTATTTTTACCCCTAGTACTTATGACCTTAACTAAAGTCAACATATCATAAGTACTAGTTAAGTTCTTCCCGTCATTTCGTGATTAACTAGACCCACCCATATGACCCTTAACTAAAGTCAACATAATCATATGAATGTCCTAACTAATCTGCATCATATGCAGTGTAAGAAGACATCACTCAGCTATCGTACACTGCGCCTTAACTAAAGTCAAAATACGCATCACGAATACTAAGTACTCTACTTCCTAAAATGATGGAGGGTTGCGGATAGTTTTTAAGAAAACTTTTGACTCTTTGAACTTGATATCGTTGTAGAATCTAATGGGTTTAAAAGGAGTGGCTTAAGCTCCGTATTTTGAAACTTGCTTTTTCATAAAAGGCCGAGCATGTTTAAAATCTGATTCCACAACATGTTTTTAAGTTCATTTATCTTTTACATTAATCTCATTAATGTAGTCCCATCATTTAAATCCTAAGCCACTACAGAAAGAAACGAAAATATGACGTACACTTATACCACTCACATTCGTCACAGTGTCCTAATATGCACCGTTAGGTTACTTAACTAACGGCATACCGGGACGGGGCTAGTGCGGGTGCAAAACATAAGTAACGTCTAATATATATCATATATATAAAATATTGCATTCGTCTCAAATATCTATTAAATGATCACATCAGATAATAAAAGCAGCAGAAGCACATATAGGATATCTAGGAGGTCCGTATTTTGTATTTAGCCAGCAATAAAAATACGGATTCCACGTCGCGATGAATAGCCAAGCCCACACCCCTAGACCCCTACGAGAGTGGCAAGCGACCCTACCAATTCTGGAGTTTAGGAAACCCGGTCTCGACTCCTCGAGATGGCCTCCCACTGAACCCTAGAACCCGGTCACTTGTGCCCTCCTCCTTGGGTCTATCCTAATGCCGAAAAGTAAATAATATACAACACTGGTGAAAACAAGCTCAACCCGGAAGTGCCCCAAATAAAAGAATATTACATACAATTTAATTTTACATGAATGAAAAGAAAACTCTCATCTCACATAAAACCCCCCGGCTATTCATTGCGACAATCCTGCACATCAAATCTCATCAACACATAATATCAAATATCATCAACATAAGTAAGTATTCATACACCGATCGTCGTTGTTGTATAGCAACAAAAACCGGTAATACATACTACACTTACGGTCACAGAGAAATAAAATGAAAAAAAATACAACAATTGGAATCTTTAACTGCCTTTAGACAACACAAACCCGGAATATCACATATACAAGATTTCATGCCTAAATAATGTAAAGCTCGCATTTGGGTCTCATTCAAGAAAACACTTTTTCAATCCAAACCTGATAATTGAAAAAGATTTCCGTTTATCCCGAGACCGAATTGCTAGATTTACACGCAACAAACAAATTTGTAGATTCCAATTATTGTATCATATACTATTAAACTAGGCACAGTTAAAACATTCGATCGAACGATTTAAACAACCACAGACTGCTCTGAAAGCTCAACACTTGAGCAGTTTTGAAATATACCATAAATAGCAGCAAACACATACGGGCCTGCACAAGAAACTACGGCCCAGGAATCACCTACGGCGCCGCGGAACCGCCGCAACAAGGACACTCTGGCCGCGGTTCCGCGGTCGTACGGTCGATTTAGGGAGTCGTATTTCTGGTGGGCCCATATATTTCCCTGCATAATTTTTTACATATTTTTAATTTGAAAAAATCCAGGATTTTAAAAAATTTCTAGAGAGCAACCCCCGGGTGTCGTTTTTCGTCCGTTCGATATTTTCAACGTCGTCTAGGTTACTACAAAGCTCTAGCTTGGCTCTGATACCACTGTAGGGTTTCCTTAACACCTCTATTAGGGTTTTGAAGCATCATACATGCCATAACAATAAAATTTTGAGGTGCTAAGCAAACTATACTATGAATCGAACTAGAATTTATGAAGTAACTATTAATAGTATCAAATTTTAAGGCTTAAGTTATACTAAGTGATGAGACTACAACCTTTGTAGACCTATTTGGAAGACTCCTTTACTTTGGAAGAGTTCGCTTGATCAACTCCTCGTCCACGACGATCCATCCGAAGCACTTTGCCCTAAGCTCGATGCTTCCTTCGATCTTTGAAAATCTTGAAGCACAACACCCTACACAAGATAGAAAAGGTTGTGTAGGATGATGAAGTGGTTGCTATTCTTATTTAATACCTTTTCTTTTTTGTTTCTCTAACTCTATTTTAACAATTAAAAGAGAGCTAGAGTGAGGAGGAAGAAGATGGCTCTCTCTTTTTCTTTTGGAGAGAATAATGATAATGACGAAAAAGAAAATGAGAGAGAGAGAGATATATCTTATCATAACCATAACTATAGTTAAAAATAATATCTAGATATTTTAATTTGGGTTAAAGGCAAAAGGAAAAAGAACCATGGTTGAGTTATATTCAACCATGGAAATGTGTAGAAAAGTGTAGAAGGAATGACTCATAAATCTTTTTCTTTTACCTTTAAATTTAATGAAAATATCCATATATATATTTATATACAATATGATTCTTATATTGCCATCCTCTTTGTATCATCAACCATGATACATTTCATGTATGTATGTGTGTATGCACATCATCATGTACATATACATGCATGTATCCATAAGAAGAAAAGGATTTAAATAAATAATATAAAATTCAATATTAAATCAACACTTGATTTAATAAATCGGTCATATCTTATATGACCCGACTAATATTAAATGCCCGATTAAAATACAGTATCACATACTTGTATTTAATCGAGTCTCCACACATATCTCATATGCGCACCACTTCGTTTCGCCTAAGCCGAGAAACTTCTATGTGGGACTCTAAGACTCGTCAATACGCCAGCAGTAGGTGATGATCATATCAAACACCCACAAGCCGCAAGCGGTCAGCTAAACGTAACGGCTACCCGGGTATTGAGCGATCAGAATAAGAACAAGCGAACCTGTCAAAACTCCTGTCAATCCATCCGGCAACACTTACCGTACAGTCCGGTCTCTTCGTCAGATATGCTGCATATCGAGTCTAAGGATGGAATCGTCGATCCCAATAACTCAAAAAGTCATGCCGGTATATGGTCTATAACAGATCGAGAAACTTACTGATAACACTTATCAGTAATATCTCAGCAGCCCTGGCCAGGGACTTCCCGTTATAGCCAATCGTGCACAGCACAGCATCAAACCCCAATACCGGGAGAGACGAAACCCCTCCTATCGCTCACTGTCTCCATATGCCTCGAGACTATACCCAAAATCCACCTGTTTGTACGACTCAGTAGATCCGCAGTAGGGTGGAGATCAAAGTACAGTGGGAGGACACACAAGACTTTATGACGATCTCGGGTCTACAGACTAACCTGTACCAGTGTCACCTGAGAACTGCTATCCGACGTATGATATAATACCATATAGGAGTTCTCGGTGAGTCCGTTCAGTGTACCCAGTCTCACTGAGCACCCGTATACTATCTTCGGCGTCAACACACCAGACGGATTTGGGATCATCCATCGCCGATCATATGGAACAATAATGGTATACGCTAGTCTAAACTGGAATATCGATGCCCTTTCTCGATATACCTACGACTAGGAACATTTCAAGGATATGCTTATAAACTACAGATGACCCACTAGTATGATCCGCATCATAATCCCAGTAGTCAAGCCAATATCCTTAGGGCTTTATCAACATGTACTAAATGAATATAAACATGATCAAGTGAACATATGATAAAGTAAAACCAGATAGCATACTATCATGTCGAGCAAGACTGTCCTCTGAATATATATGTACATATCAGTACATACACTATCTCATAATGGCCACTAGGGCATACATATATCCAACACGCTTATGCCATCCGCATTCGCTACTGGGCCCCGTCATTCACCCGTTAGGTTACTTAACTAACGACAGAGCGGGGGCTGGGCTAACGCGGATGCAAAACAGAAGAAACGCCTACTAGATATCATATATAGATATTGTACATTTGTCAGACGCAATAATAGTCATTCCAGATCACAGATGAACATATTGGATATTCTAGGAATCCGCATTCCCTTTGAGCCTGCAATGAAATACGGATTACACAGTCGTGATGAATAGCCAACCCTACCCTAGACCCCTAAGGGTACGACAAACTCCCGCCAAGTACCCGAAGTGAAGCGGTCTCCCTCAACAACGTGAGTAGGCCACTAAGCACTTCAAAGTACCCGGTAGTTTGTGCATCCCACCTTGGGTCTATCCTAGGAGCAGAAAACAGTAAATGAAATAATACAACGGTGGCTACAACCTCAACCGGGATGTGCCCCGCAAAAGAATATTGCAACAAATTACAATTTATATTTGAATGAAAGAAACACTCGTCTCACATCCCCGGCTATCTATTCACGACAATCCAACAAGTTCATATTCACAAACATAAAGTAACCGTTACAGAAATGTGCAACCCCCTGCTAACCGACATACTAGCTGTTAGGGGAGGTTTACGAACACATTAATCACAACACAGATATAATCCAGTTAGCCAAAGTTCTTAGAATTTCGATCAATCATCATATATGAATCTACTCCAAACAATTCTCTGTGCACATAAAACCTAAGCAGAAACAAAACATCCCAGAAAACACAACATCGACACAGAAAAATAATTGAGCAAATTTGGGTTGACTCGGTGACAACTCGGCCGCGGATCCACGGCGGATCACTTGGATCGACCGCGGTTCCACGGTGGTTTGGACGAGTCATGATCCCAAATTTCTTCACAATTCATAAAAAACCCTGCTTGTATTTTTAAGGGCCCCTGAAAAATTTTTAGACCCCATTTTAAAAACGGTAGAAACTTGGTGAAAACGTCGGTTTTTCGGGATTAAATTGCGATCGAATTTCTAAAGACTTTGCTAACATGTTAGTTATGATTTAGCTAGGCTCTGATACCACTGTAATTCGACATTACACACCCCACTAGATGCGAGGAGGCGGAATAGGTAAAAAAATCATTTTGTTCAAGGTTACATCGACTAACTTTACGGATCTTTGCTAAACCCTAACTAACAAACTATCTAGAAGTGCTAAACTACTATGATAAATGGTTATACCTCAAGATACTAGTCCTTCTTGTTCTTATTGTTCACTTCCTCGTCGGCCTCCTCGATGTAATAGAAGATCCACCCGAGAGTTCATTCTTCAAGCTTTAACCTCAAATTTGAGGTAACTAAGTGGCTAGGATTGCTAATCCAAGTGACCTAGAAGATATAGAAGTGGATTAAGGATCTATTAGTCTTTCTAACCCTTGGGATCTCAACACATGAGAGGATTAGGGTTAGGTTGAAAAAGAGGAGAGCTTGAGGAGAGAGAGTGTGTATGTGAGAATGAAATGAATTATTACTCATTTGTGAATATATGAAGCATGATAATTACTAAAATAATAATATATAATAATAACAACCATGCTTCATTAACTCACTTTGGATGAATCATTTCATGAGTCATTAAAACATTTAATGCAAATAACACATCACCTCTCCACCTCATTTAGTTTAAGTCATAAATGAATTAAATCTAAATGAGTCACCTTTCTTCTAGATGCTTCTCGAGTAATTACGAGAATGCCCCTCCCATCCATATTTATGAAAAACACGGATATACCGTGACTGCATAAATCTAATAATTCAATACTAGAATCTGTCTTAAACCAAAGCCCGCTAGTATAATCTGTCCGAATATCATACGTGCACAAGTACACGTATATGTCCGAACCCTGTCGTAAAACCATACGACCACTATATCGTTTCGCCTGAAGCAGGGAAACTCTCTGTGTGGGACTCTAAAGACTCGACACTACGCTGGCAGTGGGTTTAACCACAGGCCGCAAGCGGTACTAGCTGTACGTAACGGTCCCCACGTAGATGTCGATAAGAAGGCCGATGAGGAAACCCATCCGAACTCCTACAGAGCCTGATATGACAATCTCCGTACAGTCCGGTCTGTTCGTCTAAGACTATCGCATATCGGGCCTAGGGCCAGCAAGCGTCGGTCCCCTAAAAGCGGTATAAGTCGTGTCAGAGTGAATCCCATTATACATTGAGAAACTACTGGAAAACCTACTAGTAATACTCGCTTGCCCTGTCCAGGGACATTGCGTAATGGCTCTCCAAACACAGTGCGATATCAACCCCCAATACCGGGAGAGACAAATCCTATCTAACCGCCACTTCCTCCAAGTGCTTCGGGACTGCACCCAACTGCTACCTGTTTGCAGGACTCCTTTGAGCCGTGGTAGGGTAGCAATCTAAGAACAGTGGGAACACACTCGAGACGAAGCAGCAGTGTCAAGTCAGCGGACTATGCTGTACTCATGTCACCTGGGAACTGTTAACTGACGATGGGTATAATACCAACCAACAGTTCCCTACGAGTCCTGTCCGGTATTCCCGTAACCCAACGAGCACCTGCATACTATCTCCATTTCGATGCCCTGTCTCGATAATCCCTATGAGAAGCATATACACTAGTCTACTCTGGAGTATCGATGCCCTGTCTCGATAATCCTACGACTATGGACCTGAAAAAGGATGTGCTTGTAGACTACCCAGCCCCCACTAGTATGACTGCCATCACAACGCTTGTAGTCAAGCAAGATTCTATGGGCTCTATCAATATGTATTCGTGATTTGCTAAAAGAAACATATACAGATATTAAGATAGATATAAACCAAGTAGCATACTACTATGTTGAGAAAGACTGTTAATACAACTGTGAATATCCCAAGCTTCCATTAAGTAATATACAAACTAGTATGATACAATAATGGCCCCTAGGGCATATACACTAACAACAGTTTACTAGTATATGGTTACTGGTACGATTGGGGTTTTAGGCTTGGTGGTTTTCACGAATAGGGACCCTAGTTAGGGTTTTGGCTATGTTTTTCCTGTATTTGGATTCTTGGTTTTGAGATTTGATATTGTTGTCATGACCCGAAGGTACGGAACGTGACTGGCACTTAGATTACGAGACGTTAAAAAGTGTAACGTAACCTAAGTCAGCCAAAGCCAAGAAAATCTAAACCAACATCAACAAGAGTGAAGGAGACCTTTCATGAAAACGACTTTAAAATCAATTAAGTTGCATTAACCCCTTTTTAAAAACATCAAAAAATTTCCGAAAATTTCGGCAGAGTCTCCTTTGTAAATACTAGCCCACAAAATGGGTACAACAAGATATATAAACCTGTAATAACAAAATTGCATCCCCAAGCGGGAGCTAGCTCTTCGGCTAAGGAGGATCACAACCACACACAATATATATGCAATATCAAGCAAATAAGCATAAAGAAATGCAAAAATAAGAAAAACACAACGTCGGCTCAAGTGAGCTCGACCCCAAAGAAACCACATATACACAAATCTCTCAGTCTCATCACTAGGTCGCATATACAAATAAGAAGTGGTTGATGGAGAATACTAGATATAATATAGCACAAAAGAGACAAAAGTGTCATCGCAACCCACCTACGAGCAATGTCGCGAGTCTGAACAAAGAAGCCAATGTAAAGATACGCCCGTCGCTGCAAAGATGACGGGTCCGACCTGCAAGACACTGTGGCACAACATGGGTGAGTTACCAGCTCGTGAGTAGCAAGTAACATATAATAAGGTTATCGTAAGAATGCACGCAATGCATCACAGTCTGCATATCTAAGTATGATGTGATGCTACTAATATGTATGCACATGGATGCAAAATCAATACGAAATCTTTAAGTGTTTAAATACGATAATTTCTGCATTCTTAACTTAAAGAAAATCAGTACAATAGCTAAGGTACCATCAATGAAATCATCCGAAAACCGTGTCAAGTATCGACACCAAATATGGAAGTATATCTGTCTCATTGTCTCACTATGTCAATATCTCAATACATCGGGCTCCGTCAGTCCGGATTGGCCCATATCATCAAATCTTATGACAACGGTCGGTATCCTCCGGATATCCGCCTCGCCAGACATCACCGGTAGGTAGTCTTCCCCTGCCAAGCTCATCGTTTACAACTCGATCTTCTTGCCCCGGGGCACCATACCGGGCCCACCATGTACCCGAGACGGTTCATCCACTCCTCGAATCGGGTCTCGAAATCCAACAGAAAATATGAAAAATCATTGTGGACAACCCATACATCATGAAAAAACCGCAACTTAATTTTAAAAATGATTATAATAAACATTTGTTAAATTCTTGCGGTTTTCCCCAAAATCCAGAAATCTCATCAATACTAAAATCCTCAAGAAAATCGTAATATCCAACATGTTGTATATGATACAAGCTTATGATGTCAAGGTATGCAATGTGATTTATGGCTAGGAATCTATATAAGCATGATGATGAAATGAGGTATATACGTGCTATGCAATTCAATGTATCATATATGATGCAAGTGTTGATACTGAACTAAGAAGGTTCTAAAGTGCTCGTGACATGTCAATTACAAAGGCGTGTGTGTTCACATGAATAGTGCGCGTGCATCATGAGCCAATGGTAATGGTGTAAGTGTCCTAAGAGATTATATCACACATAGGTATATAGATAACCATGCAATGCCAGCAGACGAACAACTAGAAAGAGGTACGTACGAATCAGATGGTTAACTAACTAACTATGCATATAGTGTGCAAGTAATAAAGTGATCCTAACTATGGGGAGCCTCGCGCCATCCAGACGATTTCCCCATAGATGTATACATCTACTCACCCGGACGCCTCGCTAATCTGATCTAACCACCGCTTTGCCTTTGCGCGCCGCGTCCGATTCTTCCGCAACCGATCCTAAAATTGCATAACACACAACATAAGGTTACACATCATGAAACAATGCAAATCATAATATGAAAAGATCGACGCTCACAAGTTAGGCACAACGTGCACTCGGTGCGCGGAAAACACACGAAAACCACTAAAACCTTAACTAAAATCGTCGTTTCGGGGCAACCGTCAAAACTAAAACCCGACTAAACCATACTCCGCATTCGTACACCCTAAATGTCTTAAGAGATGCTAATAATATTGTCATGATATCGCAATTAAATCACCTCCTAAATTTATGGAAAACATAGTAAGCATTCACATATCAATTTCGATGCAAACATCGCGAATTAACGATATAGCGTTCACAAACTAGCATAAATTTCCAAACTAACCCTCTAGATGGCCACAACACTAACTTTATCCAATTTACCATGCTTTAAACCCTAATTAAAAAATCAATCCTTTTCTAGAATTCCTAAACAATAATTTATAACCAAATTTCATACTTAAATTTCTAAATTAGCATATTTAAACAACAATTTAACAATTAGATTAGAATTATACCTTACAAGTTGTGAACCCTAGCTTGCACTAGCCTCCAAGACACCTCCTTTCTCCATATTTTAAGCAAATTTGGGTTTGAAAAGTGGTAGAATAGGAATTTGGTTTGAATAAGTGAAGGATTTTGTGGATTTCGGTGGATTTTTGAATGAATTTGAAACAAAATGAAATTGGGGGAAAAGATGAGCTGCTGGAGCAAGAGGCTCGGCCAAGGGGAGAATGGGGAGAAAGTGAGGGAATTGTGTGGAATTTTCTACATATAAACTCTCTCTCAAGTGTATTAAATGCTTTCACACCACTCTTTACATTAAAACTCCTCCCATTTAAGTTTCTCTCTACCTCTAGTTTAAAGTGAACATTGAGGGGGGGGGGATTCCAGCAGCAATATCGGCCAAAGAAGAGGAGAATTTAGTGTGGGTGTGTGTTGAATTTTCTAGGCTAAGAAAACCAACATATGTAATTTACAATTTACACCCATTTCTATTCCCATTTTACTTTATATAGCTTTTCTATAGTTGCAATCCTAGAACTAACTAGAACTTGGAGTTACATGCTAAAAAAATTATGTTACAAACTAAATTTTAGTTGTTATGGTTCATATGTGTGTAATTGACTGAAGGGTTACACTAGCGCCCCGGTCAACTACTGTGGCCAAATGCGGAACAAAAATTTTACGACGAACATAAACTTGGCGCTAGAATAACACTAAAACCAGGATCTTTACCATAAACCAAACTAGCAAAAGAAGAGTTCTATCTACTATGATAGAAAGTTATACCTTAAACTTGAACTCCTTCTTCTCCTTGTTGTGAGCTCCTCGGAATGATCTAGATGGCTCCTCCTCACCGGCTTCTCTATATCGAAGAAGAACCACGCGAAGGCCTCTATCTTGAGCTCCTATCTCAAACATGAAGTAACTAGAGTGCTTTTCTTGCTAGACTAAGAACCCTAGAGTGAGTAAAGAGTTGTTTTAGTGGTTAGATCTCACAAAGCTCTAGATTTTCAACTCATGAAACAAGAGAGCTTTGAGAGAAGAAGAGGAGAGAGCTAGCAAGAGAGAGAATGCATAATGATAGAATGAGGAGATAGCTCTCATATGATGAAAATGAATAATGATAATTTTAATTAGGATAAATTGTCATGGTTGATGTTGATTTGACCATTATCATGTCACAATTAATGCTAAGCATGCTCACAAAAATATCTAAGTCAACATGGGTCAACAAAGTCAATTGGTCAAACCAATTAACCATGATACAATTATCTCTAATTAAAACTCATTAATCAATTTTCTCCGTCTCATTATTGTTTTAATCAAGTCAATGGTCAAAACCCTAATGAGGTTCCTCTGCCTCTGTCAACTGTGTATACACACCCGCATCCGTGTTCCAAGGAACACGAAAACAATGAGACCGAACCAACCCGAAACCAAATACTAGGATCTGGCTTAAACCAAAGTCCACCAGTATCAACTGCCCGAACACCGAACATGCACAAGTACGCATATGTGAACGAACCCTGTCGTAAAACCATACGACCTCTACTCGTTTCGCCCAAAGGTGAACAACCCTCTGTATGGGACTCTAAAGACTCGACACTATGCTGGCAGTGGGTTTACCCACAGGCCGCAAGCGGTACTAGCTTTACGTAACGGTCCCCAGGTAGATGACGATAAGAAGACCGATGAGGTGAACCCATCCGAACTCCTAATGAGCCTGAATGTGACAATCTCCGTACAGTCCGGTCTGTTCGTCTAAGAGTATCGCATGTCGGGCCTAAGGGGCGGTAAATGTCAGACCCCTAATAGCGGTACAAGCCATGTCGGAGTGTAGCCCAGAACACCCTGAGAAGCTACTGGAAACACTAGCAGTAAATCTCGCTTGCCTTGGCCAGGGACTTTGTGTAATGGCTCTCCTAGACACATCGCGATATCAACTCCGAATACCGGGAGAGACGAATCCTGTCTAACCATCACTGCCTCCAAGTGTTTTGGGACTTCACCCAACTACTACCTATTTGCACGACTCAATAGAGCCGTGGTAGTGTAGTAATCGAAGAACAGTGGGAACACACTCGAGGCGAAGTGACAGTGTCAAGTCAACGGACTAAGCTGTACTCATGTCACCTGGGAACTGTTAATTGACGATAGGTATAATACCAACCAACAGTTCCCGACGAGTCCTGTCCAGTGTACTCGTAACCTAACAAGCACCGGCAATCTATCTCCGGTACGCCGTACTGATGGCTGTGGGACAGACCATCTCCCCTGCTGGGACGAGAAGCGTATGCACCAGTCTACTCTGGAGTATCGATGCCCTGTCTCGATAATCCTATGACTAGGGACCTGTATAAGGATGTGCTTATAGACTACCCAGCCCCCACTAGTGTGATCGCCATCACAATGCCGGTAGTCAAGCAAAGATCCTAAGGGCTCCATCAATATGTATTAGCGATATGTTAAAAAAACATATACACATATTAAGATAGAAACAAACCAAGTAGTATACTACTATATTGAGCAAGACTGTCATAAACCCGTATATATATCACAAGCTTCCAAAATGTATTATACAAACTAGTACTATACAATAATGGCCTCTAGGGCATATATATCCAACAATCTCCCACTTGCACTAAAGGCGAGTAATTGGTGTACCTCATACCCAACGTCTGCTCTATGGCCAGCTGCTGGCGTACCGCATACCCAATAGCTCAAAAAGTCACTCGAACTGTGTTTAAGGGAGGGCCTTTGTGAATGGATCCTCCATGTTGTCTTTTGTGTCCACTCTCCGTACCTTGATCTCCTGGCGATCAATGATCTCCCTGATCATGTGATACCGCCTTAAGATGTGTCTGGACTTCTGATGGGACCTTGGTTCCTTCGCTAAAGCTATAGCCCCATTGTTATCGCAATACAAAGGTATTGGTTCAACAATGGATGGAACCACCTGAAGTTCACTAATGAACTTCTTCATCCAGACCGCCACTTTTGCGGCATCGCTTGCAGCAATGTATTCAGCCTCCATCGTCGAGTCTGCGATGGTGTCCTGTTTGGAACTCCTCCAACACACCGCCCCTCCGTTGAGGGTAAACACAAAACCGGAGACAGACTTGCTGTCATCCTTGTCACTCTGGAAGCTTGAATCGGTAAAGGACTCGACCCTGAAATCTCCATTACCGTAAATCAGGAACATCTCCTTAGTCCTTCTCAGGTACTTGAGAATGTTCTTCATTGCCGTCCAGTGGTTCTCACCTGGGTCTAACTGATACCGGCTCACCACGCTTAGCGTGTAAGCTACATCTTGTCTTGTATATAGCATCGCATACATTATAGATCCTACCGCCGAAGCGTAGGGTATAGTGCTCATGAGAACCCTCTCCTCGTCAGTCTTGGGAGACATATTCTTGGAGAGGGTGATTCTATGCAATGCGGGTATATTACCACGCTTGGAATCTTCCATTCTAAATCTCTTTAGTACGGTCTCTATGTACCTGGACTGCGAAAGTCCTAGTAATCTCTTGGATCTATCTCTGTAGATCTTGATCCCCAGAATGTACGAGGCATCACCCAGGTCCTTCATGGAGAACCGTTGTGACAAGAATAGCTTGACCGATTGTAGCATAAGAATGTCATTTCCTATCAAAAGAATGTCGTCCACGTACACGACTAGGAATACGACAGTTCGTCCTACAATCTTCTTATAGATACAAGGTTCATTCGTTCTTGATGAAATCAAATTCCCTGATTGCCTCATCAAAACAGATGTTCCAGCTCCACGATGCCTGCTTTAATCCATAAATGGATTTAAGCAACTTGCACACCTTCCTTCTGCTCCCACTGTCTACAAAACCTTCTGGCTGATCCATATAAACGTACTCTTCCAAACTGCCATTTAGAAAAGCCATTTTTATGTCCATCTGCCAGATTTCATAGTCATGGAAGGCAACAATGGTAAGTAGGATCCGGATGGATTTGAGCATAGACACTGGAGAAAAAGTTTTGTCATAGTCCACACCAGGTCTTTGACGAAAACCTTTTGCAACGAGTTTAGCCTTATAGGTTTCCACCTGCCCATTTACACCAAGTTTTCTTTTGTAGATCCATTTGCATCCAACGGGTTTTACCCCAGGTGGAGCAATATCCAAGGTCCACACTTTATTGGTGTACATGGACTCCATTTCGGATCGCATAGCATCCAGCCATTTATCAGAGTCCCTACTGATAATGGCTTGCCCAAAACTGGTAGGATCATCTTCTTCCAAGATGTAATCCTCTCGATCCCCGTCTATGAGAAAACCGTAGTATCTCTCGGGCGGATGTGAAATCCTACCAGATCTGCGGAGTGCCTGAGGTTCGTCTGGGATTACTGAATCTAGTGGTTCCTCCAAATCTTCAGTTACATTTTGTGGTTCATGGATTTCTCCCAGTTCTACCGTACTCCCACTAGTTTCTTTTGCAAGAAACACCCTTTCTAAAAAGGTAGCATGGCGAGATACAAACAACTTCTGTTCCTCAGTGTGGTAGAACAGATATCCTAGTGAATCCTTAGGATATCCCACAAATTTACATAGAACTGAACGTGCCAGAAGCTTGTCCAGTTTCTGTGTTTTCACATAGGCTGGACAACCCCATATCTTAATATATTTAATACATGGTTTCTTACTACTCCATATTTCATACGGATTTTTAGGCACAGATTTGGACGGAACTTGATTCAAAAGGTATGCCTCTGTCTGAAGCGCATGTCCCCAGAATGAAAGAGGCAACTCAACACTACTCATCATGGAGCGAACCATATCCAATAGGGTACGATTCCTCCGCTCCGATACACCGTTGTGTTGTGGTGTATACGGAGGAGTGAGCTGAAAGAGAATTCCATTCTCTTTTAAGTAATTTAGGAATTCCATGCTTTAGTACCCCCCTCCTCTATCCGATCGGAGGATCTTGATACTTTTGCCAATCTGGTTCTCTACTTCGTTTCGGAATTCTTTGAATTTCTCGAAAGCTTCGGATTTGTGTTTCATAAGATACACATATCCGAATATAGAGAGATCGTCAGTGAATGTGATGAAGTACGAGAACCCACCCCTTGCATGTATAGACATTGGACTACACACATCACTGTGTATGAGTCCTAAGAGCATTGCTGCTCTTTCTCCATGTCTGGTGAATGGAGATTTGGTCATCTTTCCTTTGAGACAAGACTGACAAGTTTCATAAGATGAAAATTCAAATGTATTCAAGAGTCCATCTTTATGTAACTTAGTCTTTTCTCTCCGATAGGACCAAGTTTATAATGCCACAAGTAGGATTCATTCGTATCTGAACTCTTCCTCCTGCGTGTGTTTTGTACATTGAGAACTGTATTCTGATTTAGAACATAGATACCATTACACAGTGTACACTTTGCAACCAGTACCTTATCAAGGTAAATGTTCATAATATTTCTATCAAGAACAAAGTTATATCCATCTTTATCAAGTAAAGAAACTGATATGATGTTGCAAACCATGGAAGGTACATAGTAGCAATTGTTCAAAATCATAGTATTGCCATTTGACAGCACTAGGTGATATTCACCGACGGTTGCAGCATTAACTTGTGCTCCGTTCCGTACCCTGAGGGACATATCACCAGGTCCAACGATCCTACTTTTTCTCAGTCCCTGCAATAAATTACAGATGTGAGATCCTGATCCGGTATCTAGTACCCAGGAGATAGGACTGACCGAAAAGCAGTTCTCAACTACAAGAACACCTGAAGTAGATGCAATAGTATGCTTCTTCTTCATTTGGGTCTCCTTGGAATTCATACAATCCTCTTTCCCTTGCTCATACTTATGATTGTTGTCATAAGTTAGAGCCGAACTGACGTTCCCCAGCCCCTAATAAGAATTCGGATCGGTCAAGTGATACATTTTATTATCTTGATTAGGGCGTGAAATGGTTGCTACCTGGAGAGAGAGAGAAAGAAACACTCGGCGTGCGCTCTTGCAAGATTAGATTGGTTATTAATTTATCTAACCAGGATGGCTCCCACTGTTTCCTCAAATTCTTCTTCAAACCCTAAAATAAGAACTAGTCAGGATTTAATCACACGTCACAATACTTGCTTAACCTTTCAGCGAGGCTAGTGTTGGTACTTAGAGGGAGGTTTTCCAACGCTTTCGCGAAGTTCCTTAATTACATAACCACTTTTCCCTGGAGGCGTAGCCCCGCTAACACCGTTCTAGACACGTACTGGTTTATAGCATTGATTGTTAAGTGAAATAATCACCCGAGAGTAATCCTACTCATCAGTGGGATAGTGATCGAACTACCATTGTGTAATGACCTAGATGGAATCCACTCTAGTCACTACACTCCAGAAGGTATGCTAAATTTGCAAGTTTCCTGTATATTTGAAACTCCTGATGTGGTTTTTGCCCCTAGGACCCAAGTGATCTTGACGAATAATCTACAAATCAAAAGGTCCTAGTCAAGTTCAACCCGTCGTTATCCAGGATTGCATTAGACCCACCCGCATGATCCTTGATGAATAATCAACAAAATCATGCGACCGTCCTAACCTATCGCATCTATCAGTGCAACAGAGAATTATTACTTAGCTACCGTTCACTGTGCCTTGACGAATAATCAACAAACGCAGCACGAATACTAAGTATTAATTATCTGAAACGACGGAGGGCTACGGCTGAGTTTTTGGCAAAAAACCCGTTAACGTAATAAACTTGATTTCGCTGAAGGAACCTGATAGCTTTGTAAATATATAGTGGCAAAACATTTGCTAAAGAGGTCACTCCCTGTGAAGGGATCTCAGCTCTTTCCTCGTCGAATGAGGTGCAGGATATTCCAAACTGAATACCACGATTCAAAGCAAAAATAATCGACTATAGTGAAGTTATTACCCTGATGCAAACCTCTGTCCAAGGGGTCACTCCCGATGAAGGGATCTCGGCTCTTGCCTCGTCGAATGAGGTGCTGGATATTCATAACCGAATACCTCTGTGCAAAACAAAAGAGAACGTCCTTGCAATAACAACCTTTTGAAAATTGTTCCAACAACATCTTTTAGGTTTATTTTCATGCATTAATAAAAATTAATGTTGTCCCATCAATTAACCTATCACACCAAAAAAGAACGAAAATAAAATGTACGTATATGCCATCCGCATTCGCCACTGGGCCCCGTCATCACCTGTTAGGTTACTTAACTAAGGACAGAGCGGGGGATGGACTAGCACGGGTGCAAAACATATACAACATCTATTAGTATATATATATAAGTATATACAACATTCGTCCCAGGCATGATAATAAACAACATAACAGAAACACAGCCAACAATACAGAATGGTGGATAATCTTGGAGCCTCGGGTTTCATTTGAGCCCCAAATAAAACCCGACGTTCCCGGTCGTGTTGATAGCCTATGCAATGAAAACCAGTATCCCCTACGAGTGCGGCGAATAGCACGCCAATTCTAGAATGAAGCCCCCTCCATCTCAACACCATGAGAAAGAATCCCTTCTGTCTCAACGCCATGAGATGCGGGCTTGCTGTCTTTCTAGAACCCGGCTATTCGTGCACTCCACGGCGGGGTAATCCTAGTACAAAAAAGAAAATAATATGTACAAACGGTGACATCGACCTCAACCCGGTCGTGCCCCAAAATAATATACAACCCGGCAAAGACGACAGTCCACATGTCGGACGCTCTCCCCGCAAAAAAAAATGTACAAATGAATTTAAACTGTACTACAAACATTGCAAAACTTGCTATCCATCACGACTATCCAACCACAATCACAGAACAAGCACACAACATCAACTCGAATTTCACGTTCGTAAAACCCGTTTAAAAGAACATATAGCAATCAGACGAGTTTACCGATCGAGTGACATTCCCGGTCGCAGATAAAAGTGAATGTACTGTAAAATACACATTTAAAATTTCGATCGACTAAACTTTTCCAAATAGGCCCCCAAAAGCAAATCCAGCACTTAAATAAACCTGGGCCAAAACTATATATCACAAATATCATATTTTCATGCACTAGAGCCCCAGAAAAATTTTATGGTAATGTCGCCCAAAACGAGCCGCGGAAGCGCCGCAAAATGCGCCATTTTGCTCACTTTCCGCGGCGGAATTTTAAAGTTAGCCCCCCAAATTTTTTCTGTAGCTATAGTTTCTCCTGCATGAAATTCTAAGATACTCAGAAAAATTTTAGGACAACTTCGAAAATCGACAGCAAGATCATGAACATAGATTCGTGATTTGGAAAAATTTGACAATCGAGATTTTAACCTTGTGCAAACTAGCTAGTAGGGTTTATGGGTAGGCTCTGATACCATGAAGGATTACACTACCGCCCGGCCAACTTCCGTGGCCAAATGTGGAACAAACATTTTACGACGGACATAAACTTGGCGCTAGAATAACACTAAAACCCGGATCTTTACCATAAACCTAACTATAAAAAGAAGAGTTCTATCTACTATGATAGAAATTTATACCTTAAACTTGAACTCCTTCTTCTCCTTGTTGTGAGCTCCTTGGAATGATCTAGATGGCTCCTCCTCACCGGCTTTTCCATATCGAAGAAGATCCACCCGAAGGCCTCTACCTTGAGCTCCTACCTCAACCATGAAGTTACTAGAGTGCTTTGCTTACTAGACTAAGAACAATAGAGTGAGTAGAGAGTTGTTTTAGTGGTTAGATCTCACAAAGCTCTTGATTTTCAACTCACGAAACAAGAGAGCTTTGAGAGAGGAAGAGGAGAGAGCCAGCAAGAGAGAGAATGCATCATGATAGAATGAGGAGATAGCTATCATATGATGAAAAATAATAATGATAATTTTAATTATGATAAATTGTCATGGTTGATGTTTATTTGACCATTATCATGTCACAATTAATACTAAGCATGCTCACAAACATATCTAAGTCAACATGGGTCAACAAAGTCAAATGGTCAAACCAATTAACCATGATACAATTATCTCTAATTAAAACTGATTAATCAATTTTCTCCATCTTATTATGGTTTTAATCAAGTCAATGGTCAAAACCCTAATGAGGTTCCTCTGCCTCTGTCAACTGTGTATACACACCCGCATCCGTGTTTCAAGGAACACGAATACAATGAGACCGAACCAACCTGAAACCAAACACTAGGATCTGGTTTAAACCAAAGCCCACTAGTATCAACTGCCCGAACACCGAACACGCACAAGTACGCATATGTGAACGAACCCTGTCGTAAAACCATACGACCTCTACTCATTTCGCCCAAAGGTGAAAAACCCTCGGTGTGGGACTCTAAAGACTCGACACTAAGCTTGCAGTGGGTTTAACCACAGGCCGCAAGCGGTACTAGTTGTACGTAACGGTCCTCAGGTAGATGCCGATAAGAAGACCGATGAGTTGAACCCATCCGAACTCCTACTGAGCCTGAATGTGACAATCTCCGTACAGTCCGGTCTGTTCGTCTAAGAGTATCGCATGTCGGGCCTAGGGTCGGTAAACGTAAGACCCCTAATAGCTGTACAAGTCGTGTCGGAGTGTATCCCAGAACACCCTGAGAAACTACTGGAAACACTACCAGTAAATCTCGCTTGCCTGGCCAGGGACTTTGTGTAATGGCTCTCCTAGACACAGTGCGATATCAACTTCCAATACCGGGAGAGATGAATCCTGTCTAACCATCACTGCCTCCAAGTGCTTCGGGACTACACCCAACTACTACCTGTTTGCATGACTTAATAAAGCCGTGGTAGGGTAGTAATCTAAGAACAGCGGGAACACACTTGAGGCGAAGTGACAGTGTCAAGTCAACGGACTAAGCTGTACTCATGTCACCTGGGAACTGTTAACTGACGATAGGTATAATACCAAACAACAGTTCTCGACGAGTTCTGTCCAGTGTACTCGTAACCTAACGAGCACCTGCATACTATCTCCAGTACGACGTACTGATGGCTGTGGGACAGACCATCTCCCCTGTTGGGACGAGAAGCGTATGCACCAGTCTACTATGGAGTATCGATACCCTGTCTCGATAATCTTACGACTAGGGACCTGTATTAGGATGTGCTTATAGACTACCCAACCCCCATTAGTGTGATCGTCATCACAACGCCGGTAGTCAAGCAAAGATCCTAAAGGCTCCATCAATATGTATTAGCGATATGTTAAAAGAAACATATACGTATATTAAGATAGAAACACACCAAGTAGCATACTAGTATATTGAGCAAGACTGTCGTAAACCCGTATATATATCCCAAGCTTCCTAAATGTATTATACAAACTAGTACTATACAATAATGGCCTCTAGGGCAAACATATCCAACACTGACGCATTCAAATTTGTATTTATCACTAATTTAATGTATCTTTAAAAGCTTAAAATAATATTAAAAATAATTAATTAAGGAATTTTTTTTAAATGACTAGAAATTTTTAAGTGACAATTAACTGACCAATTTCTAGTAATTTCTTATCTAAATTTTGTATAATTAGGCCTATATTGAAAAATAATTATTTTTACTTTTTACGGAAAAGACTGTTTATTTTAGCGATTATCGAAAAACTGCCTAAACAATTTTCGAAGCGTTACAGTCTACCCGCCTTAAAGAAATTCAGTCCCCGAATTTAAAATTTAACTATGCGTACTTTCAAAAAGATGGGGATATTTCTTCCTCATCTCGTCCTCGGTCTCCTAGGTGACCTCCTCGCTGTTCGGGCCACGGTAAAGAACCTTAACGGACGGTATAACCTTCGACCTCAATTTCTTCACCTGCCAATCCAAAATGACCACCGGCTGCTCGGTGAATGAAAGATCGCGCTCTAGCTGGATTGTCTGGTGCTGAATCGCATGGGAAGGGTCATGAAGGTACTTGTGAAGCATCAAAACATGAAACACGGGGTGAACATCGGGGAAGCTGAGCGGAAGAGCAAACCGATAAGCCACTGAACCGACACGCTCTAGGATCTCGAAGGGATCAACATATCTAGGACTAAGCTTCCCTTTCCGCCTAAATCTCATCACACCCTTCATTGGAGATACCCTCAGGAAAACATGATCGCCAACAGCGAACTCGAGTCGGCGACGGCGCCTGTCAGCATATGATTTCGGCCTACTCTGTGCTGCCCTCATGCTATCTCGAATTAGCTGGATCTTTTCGGTCGTCTACTGTACGATCTGCAGCCCTAAAATACTACTATCCCTGAGCTCTGTCCAACATACAGGCGATCAACATCTCCTCCCATATAAAGCCTCGAAAGGTGCCATCTGAATCGTCTCATGGAAGATATTATTGTAGGAGAACTCGATCAAGGGCAAATGACGATCCCAGCTACCACCGAAATTTCAAACACAAGCTCTGAGCATGTCCTCAAGAGTCTGAATAATACACTATGACTGACCGTCAGTCTGTGGATGAAATGCTGTGCTAAAACTCAATCGGGTGCCTAAAGCCTCCTGAAGTTTCTGCCATAATCGGCCGGTAAACTGGGTGCCCCGGTCGGACACGATGCAAGTCGGGACGCCATGCAATCGCACGATCTCATCAATATAAACATGGGTGTACTGAGAAAATCCAAAAGTGGTCTTCACTGGCAGGAAGTGAGCCGCTTTCGTCAGTCGATCCACAATCACCAAAATAGAGTCATACCCTCGACTGGTCCTGGGTAGACCCACAATGAAGTCCATGGAGACTTGTTCCCACTTCCACTAAGGAATGGGCAAAGGCTGTAACTCATCGGCTGGCCTCTAGTGCTTGGCCTTGACTTGCTGACAAGTCAGGCATCTCGACACGAAGTCTGTGACATCCTTCTTCATCCCGTCCCACCAGTAAACCTTTCTCAAATCACTGTACATCTTGGTAGAACCTGGATGCACACTGTACACTGATCTATGTGCCTCCTCAAGAATATCACACCTCAGTCCCTCAGAATCTGGTACGCACAGTCGAGCCCCTAATCGAAGTATCCCCTGGTCATCAATCATGAACTCGGAAACTCTGCCTGACGAATCTGCTCGATAATCTTTAAAATACGGGCATCGCCGGACTGTGCCTCGCGGATACGGTCAAGTAACTATGGGCGTGCGCTGAAATGGGCCAGCTGTCCCCCTATAGGAGTAAACTCGAACTGCACTCTGTTGTCACATAAAACCTGCCAATCCGCCGTCGACTGCATCTGTACTGCGCCCAAACATGATAAGCTACCTCCGGGCCTCCTACTCAAAGCATCTGCCACCACATTCGCCTTGCCCGGATGGTATAGAATCTCACAGTCATAGTCTTTCACCAACTCTATCCAACGACGCTGTCTTAGATTCAGATCTCGCTGCTGAAAAATATACTTCAAGCTCTTGTAGTTTATGAATATCTGGCACGACTCGCCGTATAGGTAATGTCTCCAGATCATGAATGCAAACACCACAGCAGCCATTTCTAAATCATCAGTGGGGTAGTTTTGTTCGTGTTTCCTCAATTTCCGAGAAGCATACGCGATCACTCTGTCATGCTGCATCAATACACAGCCCAGCCCCACTTGAGAAGCATCACAATATACCACGAAACCGCCCGATCCTGAAGGCAATGATAACACTGGTGCAGTAGTCAGACGAGTCTTCAACTGCTGGAAGCTATCCTCACATGCCTCGGTCCAATCAAAAGGAACCCCCTTACGGGTCAAACCGATCAACGGTGCAGCAATACGGGAGAAGTCCTAGACAAAACGTCGATAATAGCCGACCAGACCCAGAAAGCTACGAACCTCTGTAACTGATATCGGTCTGGGCTAACGCTGAACTGCCTCGATCTTCTTCGGGTCCACACAAATACCATCTATCGTCACCACATGACCCAAGAAGTCAACACTGTCTACCCAGAATGCGCGCTTGGAAAATTTAGCGAACAGCTGATGCTCCCTTAAAGTCTGCAATGTGATACGCAAGTGCTATTCGTGCTCCTCCCGGCTCCGAGAATATACCAAGATTTCGTCAATTAAAACAATGATGAACTGATCAAGATACGGCCTAAATACACGGTTCATCAAGTCCATAAATGCTGCCGGGGCATTGGTGAGCCTGAGCGACATCACCAAGAACTCATAATGACCATACCGTGTACGGAAAGAGGTCTTCGGAATATCCTGCTTCCAAACCCGCAACTGGTGATAACCTGACCGTAAATCAACCTTCGAGAAATACCCCGCATCCTGGAGCTGATCAAATAAGTCGTCAACGCAGGGTAGGGGATATCTGTTCCGCACAGTAACCCGGTTCAGCTGACGATAATCAATGTATAAGCGCATACTGCCGTCCTTCTTCTTAACAAACAGGACGGGAGCACCCCAAGGTGACACACTCGGTCGGATAAGCCCTTTGTCCAGTAAGTCATTTAACTGATCCTTCATCTCTCTAAGCTCCGCCGGGGCCATCCGATAAGGCTATATAGAAATAGGCCCCGTACCGGGGATCAAGTCAATGCAGAACTCAATCTCGCGCTCTGGTGGCAGACCAGGCAGCTCGTCAGGGAATACATCAGGAAACTCTCTCACAACAGGGACTTGGTCCAACAGAACCTCTGTGGTGCTAGTATTACAGACATAGGCTAAGAATCCCTGACACCCTTTCCGCAAGAGCTGACCAGCGCGAAGAGAAGAAATCAAGCTGGGAAGGGTAGCGCTACGATCTCCCTAAATAACAAGAACCGGCTCACCAAGAAAACTGAATCTGGCTGCTTTCTCACGGCAGTCCACAGATGCATAACAGGTGGCTAGCCAGTCCATACCAAGAAGAACGTCGAAGTCTAACATATCGAGGAGAATCAAATCAACTGAAGAATCCCCCTCCCCGATACGAACAGGACACGATCGGTACACAAAACGAGCAACAAACGACTCGTCTACCTGAGTAATAACAACAAGCGGCTGATCTAACGAAGAAGACCCTCGGCCCAACCTCGGCGCAAAGTATGTGGATACATAAGAATGTGTGGAGCCTGGATAAAATAATATCCGTGCATCAAAAGAACATACTGGCAGAGTACCTGTCACGATGGCATTGGATGCCTGCACATCCTGAGGAGCCAACGCGAACACTCGGGCCTGTCCACCACTAATAGCTGTCTGTCCTCTGCCTCTACCTCTACCTCTACCTCTGCCTCTATCGCCTCGTCCGCTATGAACCGGACCTCCTTGCCCACGACCTCTAGGAGCATCTACCTGGCATGGAGCATCATCAGGGTAGGAAGTATAGCTCTCTGAGGAGGTGGTGAAGGTGGTAAGGTCACATGTGGCACTGTCGCCGCATCCTGGCGCCCTATGGTACAGTCGCTAACATGATGGTACTGACTCCCGCACCGAAAACATCCTGGCGACGACTGCTTGGTATGCGGATATGAACCAAATAACTGACCCCGTCTCAATCCTCTGTCGCCGCCATCTCCCGGAAAGAACCTGTCATGGTGTCTACCCATCTGCCACTGGGCTAGCGTATCAGTATGAATCCTCTTCGTCCTAGAAACGACCGGAGTCT
The DNA here is from genome assembly GCA_030015575.1 of Agapanthus africanus. Lineage (NCBI taxonomy): Eukaryota > Viridiplantae > Streptophyta > Magnoliopsida > Asparagales > Amaryllidaceae > Agapanthus > Agapanthus africanus. Next base: position 610,053,284 of record CM057339.1, on the reverse strand, counting down.
CAGAAATGCGCTCCTCCAAAAGTAAGGCTGCATCCATCGCGGCTTCGTATGTGTCATAGTGCTGGGTGCCTATGGCAAGGAATAACTGTTTCAAGTCCTCGCACAAACCTCTTTATCCTCTTCTCTTCTGTGTGTACTAGGTACGGAGCATATCGGGACAACTGAGTAAACTGTATATCATACTCGGACACTGTCATCCCAGGAGTCTTCCGCAAAGACTCAAAACTACGGGCTCGAGCATCTCGGACACTCTCCGGAAGAAAACGGGAAAGAAATACAGCTGTGAACTCGTCCAAAGTCATAGGAGGTAGACCTGCAGCTCGGCCTCTCTCCACTGAATCGTACCACATCTGGGCAAGGCCCTCCAGACGAAAACTCGTGAACTCAACCCATCTATCATCAGAACACCTCAACGAACGGCAAATCCTAGCCATCCTATCAAGAAATGCCTGCGGGTCCTCTGTCGCATCCGTGCCGGTAAAAGCTTGAGGTCTCAGCCTCATAAACTCCTGTAGTGATACGGGGATAGTCGCAGTAGTAGCAAGAGCAACCATCTAGGCAGCAGGTACAATCGTGGTCTGTGCGGTGGAAGGAACGTCCTCGGATCTCTGTACCCGACTGGACTCAACTAAAGATCCCATCATCTGTCGCAACTCCTGCATGTCGGCCTCTAATCTGTCAATACGGTCTGGAAAAGGCGGATTAATCTGACCCTGAAGGGTAGGCGTATCATCCCGCTCGATCCTCGCCTCAGACGAGCCCGCTCGAAGCTCATCCCTAGCGGCAGCCCGCTGAGATCTCGTAGTCTTTGGCGGCATCGAAGCTGTAATAAGAAAGAGGAGCGATAAGAACGTTGCGATTGAATCAAGAAATGCAAGGAATCAAGAGAGGAAATACAAGCAATTATGTCCTAAGGTCACTTAGGCGGAGTACCGTATCGTATGTATGCCGCGGAACATATCCACGCTACGCCACTCTGCTTAAGTCACCTACTCCATCTACCAAGGGTCTTCCTACACTCAGAAAGCTAAAACCTACTCTCTGATACCAACTTTGTCACGACCCGAAGGTACTGAATGTGACTGGCACTTAGATTACGAGACATCTAAAGGCGTAACGTAACCTAAGTCAGCCAAAACCCAGAAAATCTAAACCAACATCAACAAGAGTGAAGGAAACCTTTCATGAAAAAGACTTTAAAATCAATTAAATTCTATTAACCCCTTTTTAAAAACATCAAAATTTTTCCGAAAATTTCGGCTGAGTCTCCTTTATAAATACTAGCCCCCAAAATGAGTACAACAAGATAAATAAACCTGTAATAACAAAATGGCATCCCTAAGCGGGAGCTAGCTCTTCGCCCAAGGCGGATCACAACCACACACAATATATATGCAATATCAAGCAAATAAGCATAAAGAAATCCAAAAATAAGAAAAACATAACGTCGGCTCAAGTGAGCTCGACCCCAAAGAAACCACATATACACAAATCTCTCAGTCTCATCACTAGGTCGCATATACAAATAAGAAGTGGTAGATGGAGAATACTAGATACAATGACAGCACAAAAGAGACAAAAGTGTCATCGCAACCCACCTACGAGCAATGTCGCGAGTCTGAACAAAGAAGCCAATGAAAAGATACGCCCGCCGCTGCAAAGCTGACGGGTCCGACCTGCAAGACACTGTGGCACAACGGAGGTTAGTTACTAGCTCATGAGTAGCAAGTAACATCTAATAAGGCTATCGTAAGAATGCACGCAATGCGTCACAGTCTGCATATCTAAGTATAATGCGATGCTACTAATATGTATGCACATGGATGCAAAATCAATACGAAATCTTTAAGTGTGTAAATACGATAATCTCTGCATTCTTAACTTAAAACAAAATCTGTACAATAGCTAAGGTACCATCAATGAAATCATCCGAAAACCATGTCAAGCATCGACACCAAATATGGAAGTATATTTGTCTCAATGTCTCACTATGTCAATATCTCAATACATCCGGCTATGTCAGCCCGGATCGGCCCATATCATCAAATCTCACGATAACGGTCGGTATCCTCCGGATATCCGTCGTGCCAGACATCACCGGTAGGTAGTCTTTCCCTATCAGGCTCATCGTCTACAACTCGATCTTCTTACCCCGGGGTACCATACCGGGCCCACCATGTACCCGAGACGGTTCATCCACTCCTCGAATCGGGTCTCGAAATCCAACAGAAAACATGAAAACTCATGGTGGACGACCCATACATCACGAGAAAAGCACAACTTTATTTTAAAAACGATGATAATAAAAATTTGTTAAATTTTTGCGGTTTTCCCCAAAATCCAGAAATCTCATCAATGCTAAAATCCTCAAGAAAATCATCATATCCAACATGTTGTATATGATACTTGCTTATGATGTCAAGGTATGCAATGTGATTTATGGCTAGGAATCTATATAAGCATGATGATGAAATGAGGTATATACGTGCTATGCAATTCAATGTATCATATATGATGCAAGTGTTGATACTGAACTAAGCAGGTTCTAAAGTGCTCGTGACATGTCAATTACCAAGGAGTGTGTGTTCACATGAATAGTGCGCATGCATCATGAGCCAATGTTATTGGTGTAAGTGTCCTAAGAGGTGATATCACACATAGATATATAGATAACCATGCAATGCCAGCAGACGAACAACTAGAAAGAGGTACGTACGAATAAGATGGTTAACTAACTAACTATGCATATAGTGTGCAACTAATAAATTGATCCTAACTATAGGGCGCCTCGCTCCATCCAGAAGATTTCCCTATAGATGTATACATCTACTCACCCGGACACCTCGCTAATCTGATTCAACCACAGCTTTGCCTTTGCGTGCCGCGTTCGATACTTCTGCAACCGATCGTAAAATTGCATAACACACAACATAATATTACACATCATGAAACGACGCAAGTCACAATATGAAAAGATCGACGCTCACAAGTTAGGCAAAACGTGCACTCGGTGTGCGGAAAACACACGAAAACCACAAAAACCATAAATAAAATCGTCGTTTCGGGGCAACCGTCAAAAATAAAACCCGACTAAACCAAACTCCGCATTCGCACACCCTAAATTTCGTAGGAGATGCCAATAATATCATGAAGATATAGTAATTAAATCACCTCCTAAATTTATTGAAAACCTAGTAAGCATTCACATATCAATTTTGATGCAAACATCGCGAATTATCGATATAGCGTTCACAAACTAGCATAAATTTTCAAACTAACCCACTAGATGGCCACAACACTAACTTTATCCCATTTACCATTCTTTAAACCCTAATTACAAAATCAATCCTTTTCTAGAATTCCTAAACAAGAATTTATAACCAAATTTCACACTTAAATTTCTAAATTAGCATATTTAAACTACAATTTAACAACTAGATTAGAATTATACCTTACAAGTTGTGAACCCTAGCTTGCACTAGCCTCCAAGACACCTCCTTTCTCCATGTTTTAAACAAATTAGTGTTTCAAAAGAGGTAGAATAGGAATTTGGTTTGAATTAGTGAAGGTTTTTTTGGATTTTGGTTGATTTTTGAATGAATTTGAAACAAAATGAAATGGGGGTAAAAGATGAGCTGCTGGAGCAAGAGGCTCGGCCAAGGGGAGAATGGGGAGAAAGTGAGGGAATTGTTTGGAATTTTCTACATAGAAACTCTCTCTCAAGTGTATTAAATGCTTTCACACCACTCTTTACATTAAAACACCCCCCATTTAAGTTTCTTTCTTCCTGTAGTTTAAAGTGAACATTGGGGTGGGGGTGGGGTGGGGAATTCTAGCAGTAATTTCGGCCAAAGAAGAGGAGAATTTAGTGTGGGTGTGTGTTGAATTTTCTAGGCTAAGAAAACTAACATTTGTAATTTACAATTTACACCCATTTCTATTCCCATTTTACTTTATATAGCTTTTCTATAGTTCCAATCATAGACCTAACTAGAACTTGGGGTTACATGCTAAAAAAATTATGTTACAAACTAGATTTTAGGTTTTATAGTTCATATGTGTGTAATTGACCCATTCAAATTTGTATTTATCACTAATTTAATGTATCTTTAAAAGCTTAAAATAATATTAAAAATAATTAATTAAGGAATTTTTTTTAAATGACTAGAAATTTTTAAGTGACAATTAAGTGACCAATTTCTAGTAATTTCTTATCGAAATTTTGTATAATTAGGACTATATTGAAAAATAATTATTTTGACTTTTTACGGAAAAGACTGTTTATTTTACCAATTATCGAAAAACTGCCCAAACAATTTTCGAAGCGTTACAATTGTAATTGGTCGTTGGATGTTTGTATGTCAACGACAAAGGTTTGCCGATATTTTTGCATTTGTAGGCTATAGGTTTTAACCTATGAGCGCACCACGTGCCGTATTGGATTTCAGAACTTGATGTTAATAACTTTGCGATTTCATATTGATTGTAGGTACATTCGCGTGGATTCCGAGACGACGAAGCACATCGACTTCGGCTAAGTGAGGAGTTTAGTAGGTGAATAGATTTATATCTACGGGGGAGGTCGGGTGGATGGCGTATAGTACCCCCGCAAATTTATGATTGGAGACCGATATATATATATATATATAGAGAGAGAGAGAGAGAGACACACACACACACATACAAAGAATACTGTAAGAGAATCCTACATTAGAAAACTATTGAGGTGTGTAAAAGATAGTTAGAGGTGATATAATGATTTAGTATATATATCGAGATATGAGATGAACGCTAGGGACATAATCCTTTGACGTGCTATGATAGAAATGATGTCTCAAAATGATATAAGAATATGAAAAGTGAATGTGAATCACAATATATAGATATGTAGTTGCACGGGTTTAGGTATGAGATTTTGAGTAGCGTGACATGTGATTCATCTGATAGAATGCTTATGTAAAATGACTTGATGTGAGAGATTGATACGATAAAAAGAGTATACGATGAGATATGATGACTTAGTTGATATGTTGTTATATAGATACGAGTCGATATTAGATTGTTGATACCTTCATCGGTCCCCTGATACGAGATTGACACGGATGAGACCTGAGAGATATGTATTTATATATGGATATATGTTGTACATAATGAGTGATATGCCGTACGAGACTTAGGTCCGTACCCTCGATGTTGCATAGGTTGATAGAATCCCTATTTATTTAATGCCGTCGTACGTTAGATTAACGTACGCGATGAGTTTTACTTGTTGATTTATCCATACCCTTGATTAGAGGATGCCGTATGATGGTTTGTATCGTACTTGTTGTTGTGAGGCTGGATGCCGATTGATAGATTCACCGACTCGGATATATTGTAGATATGTATACCTGATAGCATTTAGCTGACAATGTACTTTATGCTACGTTCATGTTATTCGCATTTCATTCTATATACCTGTGCTAGTACACCTACACCATTATCGATGATGCGTATGTTACACTTACACCGATTGCCGGCTCACACACTTTCATCATCGATAATTGCTATGTCACTTACACAGTAAAATCGCTACATCATGCTATGATATACTTGCCATGTTCACATTACTATGCTAGGTTGCATGATGTACTGACATGTACACCCACATACTTTGTTACAGCTACATAAATATCATGCATACATACTGACATGTACACTCATATATCTTACTATAGCTGCATATACCCCTAAGAGGTATTGTATTGACATGTGATTTGGAGACGTTGATTTTTGTGCTATTGCGCTTATGAAATGCATCATACATACTTGCTTATATGTAGATACTTATATCTTGTTACAGTTACATGTACACCTCATATGATACTGCACTTTTTTTCGGAGGATTTGGGAACCGCATGATATATTTTAACGGCTGGATTTATTTAAAAGAGCGGTTTTCCCTTAATATGCTCATATTGCGGTTTTATGTTGCATATATCAGTTTTTCATGGATTTACGCATTGAGACATGGATTTCATGTGATTTATGGATTTGAGAACCGTGGGGGTGTTTCAAGAAATTTGATTGATGAGAATTTCTGTGATTGTAATAAATCGAATGAAATAGTAAAGAAATCACAACCAAAGATTATTTGACCGCAATCAACTACGGTGTCGGATTGTAGTTAGTATGTGAGTGCGGATCGTCCACAGGGAAAGTGTAATCGTTCGTCTTTCGAATTAGATGAATTGAATCTTTAATGAAAAGGAAACAAAACAATTCAGGATTTGTAGTTGATGTTCAAGAATGAGAAAAAACTAGATCTAAGAAAGCATTAAAAGATAGAATCAAGAATTGATCGTTTGATGATTTTTCCAAACCAAATCTCAAGAATCGAAATGAGGCTCGTAGGAATCGATCGGATCTATAGATGTGATGTAATCTTACAATTACGTATTCTTATCCTTCGATGAATTGATACTAGATCGATGATCATCGATGAGAATTAGGGATTTCTTGTGAAACTAGGGTTTCATCTTATCCCTTGTTCTTTCGTCGTTGTCATTCACATTCTAGCCTCTAGTAAATTCAAGAAGCGATCGTAGATCCCTAATTTCGAGCGATCGCAATCAAGAAAGCATCGCTACGAAACTAGGTCATCGATTCTTGAACTTGCTAGGGTTTACAAAACTCGTAGGACTTAAAAATAGTATTTAAATTTGTTACATCATCATTCTATAATCGTCTCGACTCCTTAACGAGCGGAGTTTTACTCAAACATCACAACAAGAACAACAATTACAAATTGAGATCTAATCATGATGCAAGAATTAAAAGAAAGCAAGATTAACGAATTTCACCTTTATTTATATCAACAATTTCGTTACAATCACTCAAGAACTACAAGAGGAGGAACTTGATCGTCGACTTGGCTTCGCTCGTCTCCGTGGATCGCGGATCGGCTTGGATCACTTGCCCGATTGAAGATCGGCTCGGCTCCTAAAAGGTTGAAGGCTTCTCGCTTGATTTGGTACTCAAGATCTTGGATTAGGAGTGGAATTAGGGTTAGGGTTTCGCACAAGCCTTGTCACGAGACTTGTGGAAGAAGATGGTGTAGAATGAACCAATGGTTATTGATTAGCCTTTAACCCTAGATCTAATGATCTATTTATAGATAACTAACCCTAGATCTAGGATTTCAAATTCTAACTTTCCCTCCAAAAGTTTGTTGGGGGAAATTCAAATTTCCCTCCAAAAGTTAGTTAGGGGAGAAGGTTCTAGATGTAATTAGTTAGGAGGAGCTTCTAGAATAGGATTAATTAGGAGCTTAATTTAGGATTAGCCTTCTTAATCTTCATTTCTGATCTGGAAGAAGCTTCTGGAAAATTATGGAATTTGACATATCACAATGAACTGTGGAACCAGAGAGAGGAATTATGCTGTAAAGATTCCTTGCTGACGTGGCAGATCCGCGGCGCTTCCGCCGCAAATACCCCATAACCGCCGCTCTTCCGCGCTCTGTTGGAAGGATTGGGCCTAGGGCTTTCTGGTGTGATCTTGGGCTGTTGTATGGGCCTTCTTTTGATATGCTGAATTTAATAATTCCTCCTGAAATGTTACCAGATCTGAAAGTATGGAGTTGGCTTATTGTTTGATCAGCTTCTTTTGATTTTCTTCTGTATTTTCCTGCACAGACTCAAGACAAGTGTTGCGCAAATACAGAAATGATGCGATACCATGAAATGCAGTTAATTTCCTTTAAAGTGTCGGTTTAAAAGTCTAACACATGCAATCTCATATTTTGTGACAGATTTGCTAATATGTAGAATATGAATGCCGAAAGCTTCTAAGTGTATGCAAATGTTAAGGAAATTGCCGGCTAAAATATACAATATTTTCGACTGATCAAATACCCCCAAACTTAATTTCGATCGTCTCAAGCGAATGTTTTATTAAAAAGAGAAGGAGAAAATAAAGAAAGAGAAAAACTAACTAGCACACTTTCGTAGGCAACACGATTGCACTGAGCACGTGCAACAAGCCTTTAAACCTCTAGGTGTCCCTAGTAGGAGGAGTGTTGTCTCCTGAGGGTTTTCAGCGGATTGCACCCACAAAATCCAATAATAAAAGTAAGATCATGAATATTACATTTAAAGATAAGAATTGTAAAAGAAAGACTTTGAAAATTAGGGTTTCCAACTAAGCTAGCTTTTCGGTTGTCATGAGCCCTATCTTAATGGTCATGAAAAAATGTCAGAAATCACGTCCTCCCTCAATAAAACATCGTCTTATTCTTCATTCCTATCTGTTTTCCAAACATCGATCATATCACCCTGCGTGTGTGTAAAGACATCCCTACACCCGGAGAATTCAATTCAAGCTATCATACTCTTGCCCATCGGCCTCAGTACTTCTTGACAAACGAGATTGCTTACACACTTTCATGCGACCGTTAATACTTCTTGAGGTACTAACCGACCGATTACTAATGTGCTTGCTAACTTGGTGTATTTTCCTAGTCTTGCACCACCTTAGGCATAGCAGTGACTCCCAGACCAGTTGACCTTGGGGCACTAGGTGAAGAAGCACCCTTTTGCTATATATTTTTCTTGCCCTTGGTGATATCAAAACCAGTATCCATTTTTTTCACCACTTTAAAACACACTTTTCTTTTTTTCCATACTTTTGGCTTTAAGACAAGAGCATTTCAAGGTATCCTCTACTATCCCAGGCTTTAAGATGTGTGTAAGTGCGAATAGCAGGGTAGCAACGTTCAAAATGTTTGGCTTCCAGAATAGAAACTATTTTTCAGACTTATTTTTATCCTCAGATTAGTGACGTCCTTCATCTTACTAACCCTTGGGACAACGGCTCATAACTACTTATTACTAGTTCGTATAAGAAAAACTTCTAATTTTCTTAGTTTTCTTAAATTTTTCTAATCTCATGGATGTAATTTTTCACTATCTAAACTTTCATTATCTTATTTATGTACAAAAATTATTTTTATAGTTTTGAAATTTTTTAAATTTTTATAGGTTTTTAAAGAAATGTTTTGTGCTTATGCAAATGATATGCAAATGATGCGAAAATAAGCACAAACCTCCCCCAAACTTGTTTTCAACAGTGTCCTCACTGTTGCCTTCTGCTAAATCTCGAAAAACCTGTAAGCTTGGGAGGAATTTATTAGTGGGGGCAAAATATTTAAGTGAAGAACCTCCCCGAAACTTATTTTTGGCTCATAATTTTGTAAAAATTTTCTTTTCAAGAGCCAGAAAAAATGTACCCCCCCAAACTTGAGTTATGCAATGTTAAGTTTTGAAAATCACAAGTGGGGGTCAAAAATCAGTGGTCGATGCCAAGCTTTGCAAAGACCGAAAGTTAACACCAACCATTCGAAAATTTTATCAATGCAGTGCTCGGGTTGGTTGAAGAAGAAGTGGGGAAAAGGTAAGTGGTAGAAGAGAATTTGTGTGCGTCTCATTTTGGAGAGACGATGCAGTGTTTGTGATGGATTACTCGCATTCTTTTTATAGTTCAAAAGAAGGGGTGGAGGTCCAATTTCATTGATTGGGAGATGATTCATCTCAACACCCGTGTCATTTAAAAATGCGAGCTCATCAGCGAAGATTTCCTCAAAAGTTCCATTAATACCCCGGTGAATAATGTCATCACAAAGTGCGGGGTGATCTTCAGACTCTAAGAACAGTTCATAATCAGTGTTAATTGTTGACCCGGACATCTTAGTGGAAGAGTCCGTATGTGTATGATACATAATTGGGTCAAACAATAACATATGAAAAGAGTCAAGATCAGTATCAGGAGGATCATTAAATTCGCTGCTGTCGACATCCATTAAGTTGACAGAACATACCTGAGCAATAGGTTCGTAGGGTACACTTCCCAACTTGTAAATGTTCAGCTCTATTGACCTATTCCCGAAAGATAGGGTCATAGAACCATTACGACAGTTGATAATAGCATTGGAAGTGGCCAAAAAGGGGCGACCTAAAATCACCGGAATTTGATTCCGTGGGTTCGCTACAGGCTGTGTATCAATTACAATAAAATCTACCGGGAATATAAATTCTCCGATTTTTATTAACACATCCTCCAGTTCACCCCTAGGTTTGGTGATAGATCGGTCAGCCATCTGGAGAGTGCAATTGGTTGGCTTCAACTCTCCGATTCCTAATTGCTCATAGACTGAGTAAGGAAGCAAGTTAACACTAGCGCCAAGATCTAATAGAGCACGATTGATGTGTTTTTCCCCAATAGAAACAGAAATAGTAGGATATCCAGGATCCTTACGTTTCCTCGGTAATTGTTGGGGGAAAGCCGTGTCTATTGTTTTTTCCATGAAAATCTTCTTGGGCACTGGATTCTTCCTCTTTCTAGTGCACAAGTTCTTAAGAGTTTTCGCATAGGACGGAACTTGTTGGATGGCATCTAGGAGAGGGATGTTGGTGTTTACTTGCTTAAAAATGTTCATAATCTTCTCCATATGTGGACTCGGTGTGTTAGCCCTTACCCGATTAGGATAAGGTGCTTTAGCAATAAGCGATGGGTCCATCATAGGAGAAGAAAGTGTGTGTGGAACCGATCCCGGAATAGAAGTGGGGATCGTCCGAGGAGGGGTAAAAGAGGTGGGCTGTAATGGCGAGCCTTTTGGGAAATGAAGAATAGGCTCGGAAGAAGATGGTAGGGTAGAAGAACTGGGGTAAAAAGTGTGTGTGTGAGAAAAGGTCTCAGCCGGGGTGTTATTGAATGATTTATCAGTATCATCTAACTCTTCTCCAAGGTGATTGTCAAGCACTCTTCCAGATCTCAACGTGATTGCATCCACATCATGTGAATAGCCAGAATTAGGTAAAGGTTGAGCTGGAAGTTTCCCTTTCTCTCGTGCACTCATTTCGGCTTTTAGTTGTGCAATTTGTTCTTCCATCGATTTGATGTTTTCATTTTGAGAGATAATGATCTTCATTACATTCTCGACGGAAGATTGCAAACTTGCCGTCTCTTGGATGGATTGTTTCATGAAAGTATCCAAGGTTTGTGCTAGTGCAGAGGTATTATCTGTACCGGTCAATTGCAAAAAATTTTCATGTGGTGAAAAAGTGTTGGCCGGATTTTGGAAATTTTGTGCTTGGAAGGGGTGCTGACTCAATTGAAGTGGTGGGTGCTGTTGTGGTGAAGGGACCCTTTGGAAATTGTTTTGAATTGGAACCGTGTTTTGAAATTATGATTGGTTCCAAGCAAAGTTAGGGTTATTCCTCCAACCCTGATCATATGTGGAGGAAGATGGATCGTTTCTAGGTCCTTGAAATGATGCATTGGTATGCTCATGACCTTGAAACGGACATTCTTCCGTCAAGTGAGACGGATCAGAACAACAACCACATACAGTTTTGGAGAGTGATATTTGACTTAGGGCGGCAGCTAAAAATTTATTTTCCATATTCTCGAGTTTCTTATTGATAGCTGCAATGTCAGCTCTAACTTCTATGGAAATATCATTGCCATCCCTAGACGATTGACTCACACCCTCCCACTGTAAAGATTTTTCGGCGAAATCTTCTAGAAAGTTCCAGGCTTCCCTATCATCTTTGGTCATAAAGTTGCCTTGACACATGGATTCAAGGGACTGTCTCGTGTAAGGAGTAATGCCCTCATAAATGATTCGGCATAATTCCCATCTCGGGATGCCGTGATGTGGACATTGGACTAACAGATCCTTGAAACGGTCAAGACATTTTGAAAATGTTTCATTTGGAAGCTGGGTGAATTGATAAATTTCGCTGCGAACTCGAGCTGTCTTTTGATGTGGGTAGAATTTCTTAAGGAATGCTTTGACGAATTCGTCCCAATTTGAAATGGAATGTGCGGTAGTGTTATATAGCCACTTCTCGGCTAAATCGCACAAAGTGAATGGGAGAAGACGAAGACGTAAAGCATCCACAGAAAGCTGTGAAGTACCCATCATTGCGCATACATTTTCAAATTTCGTGATAAACACGTATGCGTCTTCAGACTCGAGACCGTGAAATTTTGGTAGAAGGTTGATGTATTGGGGTTTTATTTGAAAATTTTCCCCGTTGGCTGGTGGTGTGGAAAGACATGTGGAAAGTGGGCCTCGTGTAGGATAACATCTCTCTTGGAGAGAGATGCGAGGTGGAATCTGCGCACCAACGGACGGCGGCAGGGTAGTGGAAAAGAAGTTCGATGGAGGTGGATCCATCGAAGTGGGTGTGGTGGTGGGTAAAAGAAAGATAAATGTAGAAATACCGACTTTTGGGTCGATAAAAGGAAACGCGGACTAAAGGGCACTAGACACCCGTGTCCAGCCTATCTTGCACTAAAAAGGGTTAGTACAAGTGGCAGCGTGAATTTATAATTAGGGGAAAGAATGAATGTGATTGGTGTTTGTTTTGAAAGAGATACGGATTTTTTTGAAAAATATGATGCAACAAAACAAATGCAACACACAAAACCCTAAAATCTAGTGGTCACCTAGGTCAAACTCTAGACCGCTCCTAACTGCCAAAAGACAAGTCGCAGGATAAAATCCTCCACTGCCTCTTTGTCCCCCTGTGGCCGGATAAGTGCCAGGTAAGTGGGAAGGAACCACCACTACAGTGGGCCTAATTAATAACCACTAGCCTTAGACACACTCGCCTTAGGCACCACAGAAAAACGCAGATAAACAATGGATTACCCACGGCCTTCTTCTGTCCTAATTGAGCGCGACGGTCCTTAGAGTCATCTCTAGATTTCTTTTAATTAATGAGGGTAAATGCGGATGCAAGTTTTGCGATTTTTGGGGCCTAGGAAGGGTAATGAAATCCCCACCTAATTTGAATTTGGTCGTGCCCCTTAAATTTCCGTATTAATATGCAACAACCACAAGAATCAAAACACGCACAAATTTTTATTGCTTTGCGGCGCTGCGATTTATTTGCAAAAAAACCTGCACAAAATATTAGTTGGAGCAGAGACAGAAGAAGATAAGAAAGATAGAAAGTTACAGAGCAAGTTTGGTGCAGTGAAGCCTCAAGGGAGCCGCGGAAGCGCCGCAGGTAAGGGGTTCTTGCCGCCCTTCCGCCGCGGAATTTTGGGATCAGTGTACAAAATTTTCTGTACAAGCTCCTATTCACCTACACAGCTCTCTGGAATGCTCAGAAAAAATTTTCTCCAGCTCCAATGATTCCAGATTTTCTCGCAACAAATCACAACACACGTATTAGTGTTTGCACGAATTTAGATCTAAAAAATATAATGGAATAAATTGTTCAACTCAAATTTCAAAATACGAACTATTAGCGCACTATCCCCGGCAACGGCGCCATTTGATTGATGAGAATTTCTGTGATTGTAATAAATCGAATGAAATAGTAAAGAAATCACAACCAAAGATTATTTGACCGCAATCAACTACGGTGTCGGATTGTAGTTAGTATGTGAGTGCGGATCGTCCACAGGGAAAGTGTAATCGTTCGTCTTTCGAATTAGATGAATTGAATCTTTAATGAAAAGGAAACAAAACAATTCAAGATTTGTAGTTGATGTTCAAGAATGAGAAAAAACTAGATCTAAGAAAGCATTAAAAGTTAGAATCAAGAATTGATCGTTTGATGATTTTTCCAAACCAAATCTCAAGAATCGAAATGAGGCTCGTAGGAATCGATCGGATCTATAGATGTGATGTAATCTTACAATTACGTATTCTTATCCTTCGATGAATTGATACTAGATCGATGATCATCGATGAGAATTAGGGATTTCTTGTGAAACTAGGGTTTCATCTTATCCCTTGTTCTTTCGTCGTTGTCATTCACATTCTAGCCTCTAGTAAATTCAAGAAGCGATCGTAGATCCCTAATTTCGAGCGATCGCAATCAAGAAAGCATCGCTACGAAACTAGGTCATCGATTCTTGAACTTGCTAGGGTTTACAAAACTCGTAGGACTTAAAAATAGTATTTAAATTTGTTACATCATCATTCTATAATCGTCTCGACTCCTTAACGAGCGGAGTTTTACTCAAACATCACAACAAGAACAACAATTACAAATTGAGATCTAATCATGATGCAAGAATTAAAAGAAAGCAAGATTAACGAATTTCACCTTTTATTTATATCAACAATTTCGTTACAATCACTCAAGAACTACAAGAGGAGGAACTTGATCGTCGACTTGGCTTCGCTCGTCTCCGTGGATCGCGGATCGGCTTGGATCACTTGCCCGATTGAAGATCGGCTCGGCTCCTAAAAGGTTGAAGGCTTCTCGCTTGATTTGGTACTCAAGATCTTGGATTAGGAGTGGAATTAGGGTTAGGGTTTCGCACAAGCCTTGTCACGAGACTTGTGGAAGAAGATGGTGTAGAATGAACCAATGGTTATTGATTAGCCTTTAACCCTAGATCTAATGCTCTATTTATAGATAACTAACCCTAGATCTAGGATTTTAAATTCTAACTTTCCCTCCAAAAGTTTGTTGGGGGAAATTCAAATTTCCCTCCAAAAGTTAGTTAGGGGAGAAGGTTCTAGATGTAATTAGTTAGGAGGAGCTTCTAGAATAGGATTAATTAGGAGCTTAATTTAGGATTAGCCTTCTTAATCTTCATTTCTGATCTGGAAGAAGCTTCTGGAAAATTATGGAATTTGACATATCACAATGAACTGTGGAACCAGAGAGAGGAATTGTGCTGTAAAGATTCCTTGCTGACGTGGCAGATCCGCGGCGCTTCCGCCGCAAATACCCCATAACCGCCGCTCTTCCGCGCTCTGTTGGAAGGATTGGGCCTAGGGCTTTCTGGTGTGATCTTGGGCTGTTGTATGGGCCTTCTTTTGATATGCTGAATTTAATAATTCCTCCTGAAATGTTACCAGATCTGAAAGTATGGAGTTGGCTTATTGTTTGATTAGCTTCTTTTGATTTTCTTCTGTATTTTCCTGCACAGACTCAAGACAAGTGTTGCGCAAATACAGAAATGATGCGATACCATGAAATGCAGTTAATTTCCTTTAAAGTGTCGGTTTAAAAGTCTAACACATGCAATCTCATATTTTGTGACAGATTTGCTAATATGTAGAATATGAATGCCGAACGCTTCTAAGTGTATGCAAATGTTAAGGAAATTGCCGGCTAAAATATACAATATTTTCGACTGATCAAAATTTAAGTATTGTTTGAAAACCCGGTTTCTCTTGATATGATATTTCAGTACGTATACCATGTAATTTTTCGGTTCTGAGATTGGCATGTGATAACCGATTCGAGGAGTGGGAGGCACCGTTTGTGGGTACATGGTGGACCCGGTATGGTATCCTGGAGCGAGAGGTGATTTCGTGGTGTAGACGATGATCCTGGCAGATGGAGCACTACCTACTGGTGATATTATTTGGACTCGGCGGATATCTGGGGGATACCGACCGGAGTCACCTTCAGACATGCTATGTGGAGTTCGGGTGTCGATGTAGACAATCAAGTTCCATGAGATGTACTGACATTAGGGCCGGTCATGGTGATGGCGCCTGACAGATGAGGATTTACATGTCGATGCTAGACACCGGTTTCATGATGTTTCGAGTGTGTCGATGTGGACACTCCGGTTCTATGATTTTGATGTGTCGCGAGGGACGCACGTTGATTTATATCCTCATTTTACCTACATATACTTTTATGATATTTACATTCAGGAGTTGTTGTGTCAATGGCTGACACGCGAACGAGATCCACTGCATACATGCATTGAATATATTGTTGGACGAGATCTGTTGCATACCTGCATTGATTATATTGTTGGATGATATCCACTTGCGATAGGCATTTATTATGTGTTGGCACATATGCCGTACGGTCACCCTTGATATCATAGTATTACCTTTATGATATAGTTGTCTTAGGAATCGTTGTTTATTTCGATTTCTACCTGATGATGTTTTCTATTCACGAGTTGGCAACTCACCCCCGTTGTGCCACAATTCTTGCCGGTTGACCGTATCGATCAGTAGCGGCATCGTTAGCACACAGCTGTTTTCGGGTGATTTTTTTTTGGTAGGTGGTACCTGTTGGAGATAGTGCCCTCAGAGTCAATTATTGGATCACAGGCACATGATTGCAATGATTGAGAGATGACCTATACTGTTAGAACAGTCTTACTCAAGATGATAGTATGCTATCTGGTTTATCTTTATCATCGTGTACTGTTTCAGGTGACCTTACAGGTCACTATTGCACGTTGATAGAGCCCTTAGGATTCTTGCTTGATGGCCAGCAATATGATGGTGATCATATACATGGGAGCGGGGGTCTATAAGCACATCCTTAAAAAGTCCCTAGTCATAGGAGTTTTCGAGACAGGGTATCGATACTCCAGAGTAGACTAGTGTATACAGTCGAGACCCCGACGAGGGACGGTGGCCAGTCTCACAAGCCACTGGTGTCAGTTGGTTCACCTAAGATGTATACATGTGCTCATTGGGTTATGAGTATATCGGACAGGACTCGCCGGGAATATGCTAGTTGGTCTTATACCAGACGTCAGATAGCAGTTCCCTGGTTACATGTGTACTGGTTAGTTCATCGACCTGAGATCGTCATTTGTCTCGTGTGAGTTCCCACTGTACTTTGATTACTACTCTACCACGGCTCAAAGGAGTCGTGCAAACAGGTTTTAATTGGGTACAGTCCCGAGCCACATGGAGGCAGTGAGCGGATCTGCAGGGGTTCGTCTCTCCCGGTATTGGGGGTGAGGTCGCGCTGTGTCTAGGAGAGCCATTACACAAAGCCCTCGGCCGAGGCAGGAGATTTACTGGTAGGTATTCCAGTAGTATCTCAGGGTGTTCTGGGCTACACTCCGACACGACTTGTACCGCTTTTGGGGGTCTGACTTTTACCAACCCCCTAGGCCCGCCATGCGATACTCATAGACGAACGGACCGGACTGTACGTATATTGTCACTGACAGGCTCAGTAGGGTATCCGGAAGAGTTCGCTCATCGACCTCCCTTTTGGTCAATACCGGGTAGCTCGTTACGTACGGCTAATACCTCTGACGTGCTAGTGGTTAATCCACAGCCAAAGTATTGACGAGTCTTTAGAGTCCCCCACAGACAGTTGCTCAAATTTTGGGCGAAATGCTGTAGAGGCCGTATGGAGATATGGCAGGGTTCGATCAGATACGTGCGGTATTGCACGGATCATGATCGGATGAATAATACTAGCGGGCTTTGGTTTAAGCCGGATCCTAGTATTGTACAGTGTAGATTTTGTCTCTTTGCATTTGTATTCGGTCGGAATACAAATCCGGGTATGTATATACGGTCGCGGGGTTTTCCTGTAATTTATTGCGGGATCAGTTTTTTGAAGTTGCCAGTTTGCATTCCGTTTCAGCCAGTTTTCCTTTCATTGGCTGGTTATTGATGGAAGGGCTAATTTGCATATTTGCAAATTAGCAATTGTGGAGGGGTTTCTTGTGATTTGTGGCTTCATGATGGTTCTTTGTATCATGAGATTCTTTTTGCATCACTTGGTTTGCATTAATGAGATAAGATTTGATTAGAATTGGATGTGACATTATAACCTCATTATCTTCACATTTCTTATGGTTACCTCCTCACTCCTCTTGTCCTCACCCCCCTTGTCCTCACCCCCCTTGTATATTTTCCCTCCTCATTCTTGTAGGGGCCGACCACTTTTAGAGAGAGAGGGAGATGAGGATTCATTTGTTGTGGGGAAAATTAATTCATCTCATATTCTTTGCTTGCCACAAAAATTCCATAGTTCATTTCCTCCATCAAAAGGAAACTTCACAACCCCATGAGACAAACATTACTACACTTAGCCTACAACATCCTTGGGCACGTCGACTCGAGAACTTCATGCTCGAGTTGCCTCGGTCCAGAGATGGGAGCCTGTAAAAGAACCCGGCGATGTGGTGCCCGTTCCGACGAGGAGATGAAGACCGGAGATTCCGCGAGGAGATCGGAGTGGAGGCCGAAAACCGAAGGACTCGGATCGCTCGGTATAGCATTCTATCATTTCTCTTGTTTGCTAGGTTTAGGTTAATGGTTCGATCCGGGTTTTTAAGATGCGGTAGTGCCGATTTAAAGCCAAGAAAATTTTTCGTTTCCTCATTTTGGCCTCGGATAAATGGCCGGGGCGCTACCGTAGTCCTACAAGGTATCAGAGCCACGCCATTAACCTAGTCTAGCTTTCTCTAACATGTTTATAAGTTCGATCGAACGGATTTTCCAAAAACCACGTTTTCTTGTATCAGTTTTCTGTCGAATTTTTGCAGTGCTCAAAAAATTATTTGGTACATGTCAAAAAAATCGTGCAGGTTTTTTTTATGCATTCTTTGAAAATTTGGTGCCCTAACATTACCGTTCCGCCGCGGAACCGGGGCCAAACCCATGCTTTGGCCGCGGTTCCGCCACACTTTTGACTCCTCTCTGCACCAAATTTCTACAGTGCCTCTCTGACATGGAAATAGGGTTTTTGGTATATTCCTTTTGGGCCCAGATGTATTTTGAGTGTTACAGTTATGCTTGGGGCCCACTTCGGTAAATTTTGTCGATCGAAAATTTTAAACATGTTAATTCACAGTATTTACATTATATCTGGGACCGTGAATGTCATTTGATCGGTAAATCCTGTCTAACTGCTATAGCCCTTTTAGACGGATTTGCGAACGTGACATTAACGTTGATGTTCTGTGTTGTGCTGTGATGTTGCGGATTTGTCGTGATGGATAGCCTGGATGCAGTGTTAGTACAGTTTCGTTTTATATGTACATTTGATATTGCGGGGCGACCGTCCGACATGTGGACTGCTGTCACAGCCTGTTTGTATATTATTCATTTGGGGCACGACCGGGTTGAGGTCGATGTACCCGTTTTATGTATATTTTACTTTCTGTACTAGGATTTCCCCGCGGTGGGGTGCACGGGTAGCCGGGTTCTATAGGGCAACGAGCCCGCATCTTATGGCTTTGAGACGGAGGGGGCTTTACTCTAGAATTGGCTGGCTATTCACCGCACTCTTTGGGGGTACAGGTTGACCCAAGGTTGGGTGCCTAAGTTACCGGATTCCGTGAAGTGCTGGGTGGTCCATTCACGTTGCTGAAGGGGGCTGCCTAGCTTCAGGTTTTGGCGGGTAACTTGCCGCGCCCGTAGGGGTCTAGGATTTCATTGCACAGGCTATCCACACGACCAGGGGAACGTCTGGTTTCAGTAGCGGCTCTAAGAAACCCGGGGATCCCAGATATCTGTATTGTTCTGTGATGCTTGTTACATTTCTGTGATGTTGCATTTTATCACGCCTTGAGTGAATATTATATATTGATATATATACTAGTAGATGGTGTATATGTTTTGCATCCGCGCTAGTCCAGTCCCCGCTCTGTCGTTAGTTAAGTAACCTAACGGGTGATGACGGGACCCAGTGGCGAATGCGGATGGCATATACGTACATCATTATTTTCGTTCTTTATTGGTGTGATCAATTGATGAGACTGCATTGATTCGGATCGATGCAAGCTAAAAAACATATTCAGATGTTGTTGGAACAATTTTTCAAAAGCTGTTATTGCAAGGACGTTCTCTTTTGTTTTGCACAGTGGTATTCGGTTATGAATATCCAGCACCTCAGTCGACGAGGCAAGGGCCGAGATCCCTTCACCGGGAATGACCCCTTGGACATAAGTTTGCGTCAAGGTAATAACTTCACTATAGCCGATTGCCTTTTTGCTTTGCATCGTGGTATTCAGTTGGAATATCCTGCACCTCATTCTACGGGGAAAGAGCCGAGATCCCTTCACCGGGAGTGACCTCTTTAGCAAAAGGTTTTCGTCACTATATTTTTATAAAAAGCTATGCAGTTCCTTCAACGATATCAAGTTCATTACGTTAAAGGTTTTCCGCCAAAAACCAGTCGTAGCCCTCCGTCATTTCCTACGGGTATTATTTAGTATCCGTGCTGCGTTTGTTGACCTACTCAAGACGTGGTGTTCAGTAGCTAAGTGGTACTTGTTTGTTGCATAAATGGGATTGGTTAAGACAGTCATGCGGCCTTGTTGACCTTGTCATAGTCACGTACGGATGGGTTTAATGCAGTCCAGAACAATGACGGGTTGAACTTGACTGGCGTATTATGGTTTATTAACCTAGTCAAGGTCATAAACCGCTTGGGGTAAAAACACACATCGGGAGTTTCTAAAGAAATTGAAACATGCCAGGCATGCGCATACCTTCTGGAGTGTGGTGACGTGAGTGGATTCCGTTGCGTTATCATGCGATGATAGTTGGATCCCGATTCCCACTGATGAGTTGGTTTACTCCTCAGGTGAACCCGACTAATTCTTCTTTCAGGTTTGGAGGAGAATTTGACGATACAGTGGGAGGTTTCCTGATTAGATAAAGTGATAACCATTCTTATCTAGGTTAGAGTGCACGCTGAGTGTTTCTTTTCTCTCTCTCTGTTTAACAGCGACCATGACCCGACCCTAAGACTATGACTCAGTGACCAAATTAACCGAACCTTCTTAAACACTTGCTTTTGGATTGTCAGAGTTGCAAACCTCATTGCCACTCCTACTTTTACCCTTTTCTCCAGTGTAGGGTTCCTAGGCATACTAATGAGGTCTCACAACTGATCAAACATGCCCAATTCAAAAAATTTCATGTGCCTACAAACCCTAATACGGATCGTTAACTAGATGTATAGGCGATGAAAGCAAGTAAACTACTTTATTGCTAAAGAAAAGTGACTACAACCTTTGTAGATCTGGTCCTCCACTTCCTTAGCTCCACGATGAAGTCCCTCCGCTGTACCTTTCGGATCCCTGACTCTCGCGGTGGTTTCATCGAAAGAATGATCGGGCTTGGTCGTCGACTTCGATGCCGAAGATGATCTACGTCGAGGCAACTCAAGATCAAGCTCCAACTTCACCAAGTCATGAAACTTGTGAAGAAAACACCCTATACTACTTGGCAAGTGGTAGAGGATGAAGAAATAGGAAGTGGGTTCACTTTAGAATTGGATTTCTCACTCTTTTTCTCAAGTTGCCATTGATGGAGGCAGGGTTTCTTCTTGTTGATGATGAAGAAGAAGAAGAAAAAGAATTATGATAAGTCTTTTAAATTAGGAAATAATATGATACTTATCATAATGGCAACCATAGTTAGGTGTAGAGAATAAACCATGGTTAGGTTTAGGGCTAAGAGACAAAATGGTCAAAACATCATGAACTTTCAAGAAAGAAACAAACTAAGCCACCAATTCATTCTTGCCCCCAAAAAGAATTAATGAATAAATAAATAAATAAGTAAATAAACAAAACCCTAACCATTAACATAACCATGGTTTAAACTAAACATACACCCAAACATTCATGTATCATCAAACATGATACAATCTTGTGCACAAAAATATATCACATATACAATGTGCACATCAAGTGAGAAAATCCTTTTTAAAGTGAACCAATACTAGTTAATGCAAAGTAATATATCAAATATATAATTATACATTAAATCATTAAATCAACACTTGATTCAATGATCCGGTCATGTCGCATATAACCGACTAGTATCCAATGTATCGACTTATCGAATCAATTTTCGATTCGATAACTAGGTTATATCGCATACAACCAATCGATACATTCATCGCGAGAATTGAATACGGTATCACATAGACGCATTATTCTCGGTCCCGCACATATCTCATATGCGCTCCTATTTCGTTTCGCTTGAGCCAGGAAACCTCTGTGTAGGACTCTAAAGACTCGTCAATACGCCGGCAGCAGGTGATGATCATATCAAACACCCACAAGCCGCAAGCTGTCTTATAAACGTAACGTCCACCCGGGTATTGAGAGATCAGAAGATCGACGAGCAGGCCCGCTCACACTCCTGTGAATCCAACCAGTAACACTTACCGTACAGTCCGGTCTGTTCGTCTAATATGTCGCATATCTCGCCTAGGGGTGGTAAACATCAGACCCCAATAGCTCGATAAGTCATTTCTACGTGAGTTCCATAACATTCGTGAAACTACTGATAACTCTTACCAGTATATCACTGCAACCCTGGCCAGGGATTTCCTGTTATGGCCAGTCGTGCATAGCGCAATATCAACCCCCAATACCGGGAGAGACGAATCCCCTCCTATCGCTCTTTGCCTCCATGTGAATCGGGACTGTACCCAAAAACCACCTGTTTGCACGACTCAGTAGAGCCATGGTAGGGTGAAAATCAAGCACAGTGGGAGACACACAAGACTCTATGACGATCTCGGATCAACAGACTAAGCTGTACCAGTGTCACCAGAGAACTGCCATCTGACATGAGGTATAATACCATCTGGGAGTTCTCGGCGAGTCCGTTCAGTGTACCCAGTCTCTACTGAGCACCCGCATACCATCTCCGATGTCAAACACAAATGGATATGGGATCATCCATTGCCCGTCACATGGGTCGAGAAGATATACGCTAGTCTACTCTGGAATATCGATGCCCCCTCTCGATATTCCCACGACTAGGAACATTGAAGGATGTACTCATTGACTACCCAGACCCCACTAGTATGAACTGCATCATAGTCCTGGAAGTCGAGTACACATCCTAAGGGCTTTATCAACATGTAATCAGAGAGACAGAAAGTATACATGTTAAGGTAAAGAGCAACCAGATAGCGTACTATCATGTCGAGCAAGAAAGTCCTACCTATATATGTCCCAGCATCCAGTACAATATACATCCAATGTACAGTAATGGCCTCTAGGGCATACATATAACTAACAATCTCCCACTTGCACTAGGGCCATCTGTAGCAGTAGTTGTAGTATCTAATACTCAACCATCCCCTAAAAGTCTCTCTTTGGGAAAAGGCCTTCGTGAGTGGATCCGCCATGTTGTCCTCTGAGTCTACTCTCCTAACCTCGATCACCATGTTGATCAACTATCTCCGTGATCAGGTGATGCTGTCTCAGAATATGTCTGGGTTACTGATGGGACCGGGGTTCCAGGGCCAAAGCCACACTTCCATTGTCATACAATGGCAGGAACCTAGTTCATCTTATGAACCAATATACACCCAAACTGCCTATTTGATAGTATCTTAAATAGCGATGTTACCAGCCTTTATCGTCTAGTTTGCCACGGTATCTAGCTTGGAACTCTTCCAACACACCGTCCCTTTACTGAGGGTAAAGACAATGCCTGCGACTGACATTCAGTCGTCCTTATCACCCTGGAACCTTTCCAGTGATTCTCCCCAGGATCAACTGATACTATCTCACTATAACTAGTGAGAATCCTAACATCCATTTAGATCTATCTCGTAGATCCAAAACCCAGGATTTAGGAGGTATCACTTTGATCCTATTGGAGAATCCTTTTGATAAGAGCAGATCGACCGATCGTAGTATAGGAAACTCTTTTCCTATCAAGAGTATGTTGTCCACGTACAATACGAGGATGACTACCTTACTCTCTACTACCGTTTTGTATATACAAGGTTCATCTACTATTTTTTATGAAGCCAAACACTTTGACTATCACATCAAAACATACGTTCCAACTCCGCGATGCCTGCTTTATTATGTAAAGCAACTTGCAAACGTTTCCGCTGCTCCCACTGTTTACGAAGCCCTCTAGCTGTGTTCTTATAGACGTTCTCTTCTAAATCATTATTTAGAAAAGTAGTCATGGCACCCAACCACCAGATATCGTAGTCATGGTATGTAGCAATGGCAAGTAGGATCTGGATGGACTTAAGCATAGTCCCTAGAAAAGGTTTCATCATTATCCACACCTGGTTGATGAATAAAACCTTTAACAAGTCTAGCTTTGAAAGTCTCAACCTTTCCATCTACACCAAGTAATCTTCTCAAGATATACTTTCTCCTGATGGGGATTTAACCCTTTAGATATAGCAAACAAAGTCCATACTTTGTTGGTGTATATGGATTCCATCTCAGATCGCTAAGCACCCAGCCATTCTTTCAGAGCCCCTACTCTTGATGGCCTGCTCGAAACTAGTTAGGCCATCATCTCATGATGCAATCCTCGCTCCCACTGTCATCGAGAAACCGAAGTATCTCTCAGGCAGATGAGAAACCTTACCAGATCGGCGGAGAGGCTGAGGTTCGTCGGGGACTATTGAATCCTTTGGTTCTGTCAAATCATCAGCTGCAGTTTTGTATAGCTGGAACCTTTCCAGTTCTACATAAATGACCTTGCCTCGATCTCATCCGGATTTTGCTTTAGACATAGGCCGGACAATCCTAAACCTTAACTTACTTAAGAGATAGGCTCTTCCCATACCATATCTCATATGGAGTGGTAGGTACTGATTTGATTCGAACCTAATTCAATAGGTATGCAGCTTCTCAAGTGCACAACCCCAAAAGGAAATAAGTAACTCAGTAATACTCATCATAGAGCACACCATATCTAATATTGTGCGATTGCTCCGCCCCGATACATCGTTGTGCTGTGGTGTATTCAGAGGAGTAATACTGAGAGAGAATCTCATTTTCTTTTAGAATAGTACAGGAATGTCATGCACAAGTATTCTCCTCCCTGATCTTATCATAGGACATAATACTTATACCCGTATTGGTTCTCTACTTCTATCTTATATTCTGTGAATATCTCAAAAGGTTCGGACTTGTGTTTCAACAGGAACACATGATTGAATCTTGAGAGATCATCAGAGAACGTAATGAAGTATAAAGAACCAGTCCGGGCATGTGTAGACAAGAGACCTTACATACATCATTATGTATCAATCCCAAGAGTTTACTAACTCTTTCCCTGTTTCCAATAAACAGAGCTATGGTCATCTAATCTTTGTGACATAACTGGCAAGTTTCACAAGATGTAAATTCAAACCGATTTAAATATGCATCTAAAATGTAACTTCAGCCAGTCGGGTCGCATTGATATGACCTAGTCTACAATGCCTCAAGAAGGATCCGTTCATTTCTGAACTCTTCCTCTTGTGTGTGTTCTGAATACTAAGAACTGTAGTTTGATTTAGAACGTCAATGCTTTTAGATAACGTGCCTGAACCGATCAACTTTTGATATAGGAAATGTTCAAAACATTATCCAACAATACAAAATTTTATCATTTCTTTAATAAATAAAGAAATTGATATGATTTTGTATATCAGGTTCGGTATCTAATAGCATTTGTTCAGAATCAATGTATTGGTAATACAGGGTGACAGTGACCAACAGACTTGGCTGCAACACTTGCCCCGTTTTCTGTCTCATGAAACTTATCACCCGTTCTCAGTTTTCTACCTTTTTGTAGCCCTATGTAACAGATTACATATCTGGGATCCTGATCCGGTATCAAATACCCAGGATGCAGAGGATACTGAGAAACAGTTCTTTGTAATGAACATACCCGAAGGAGATGCATCATATTCACTTTCTTCGTTTGGGCGGCATAGGAATTCTGGTATTCCCTATTTCCTGCTCTATCTTATAACAATTATAAGTTGGAGCGGGACCAACTTGCCCCAGCTCAGTATAACAAGCGGGTTCGGTCAATACATCCATATTATTATCTTGATTAAGGCGTGATATGGTCACTACCTGGAGAGAGAGAGAAGAAAACACTCTGCGTGCGCTCTTGCAAGATTAGATTGGTTATATATTTTATCTAATCAGGATGACTCCCACTGTTTTAATCAAATCTTCCTTCAAACCCTAAAAGGAAAGACTAGCCGGGATTAATTACACTCTACAAGTTCGCTAATCTTTCAGCCATGCCAGTGTCGGTACTTTGAGGGAGGTTCCCCGTGCTTTCGCACGGACCTAATTACAGTAAACCTCGTTTTCCCAGAGGCGTAACCCCGTTGACACCTTTTTAGACACCTACTTGATCAACTAATTGTAAAGTGCAAAACTCTCCCAGGAGTAACAATTACTCGCAGTGGGTATCGGGATCCAACTATCATATAGAAGGTATGCAATCTCATTGCAAATTTCAACACTTGAAACTCCCGATAATGGTTTTTATCCCTAGCACCTATGACTTTGGCTAAGGTCAACAAATCATAGGTACTAGTCAAGTTCTACCCGTCATTTCGTGATTAATTAGACCCACCCACATGACCCTTGGCTAAGGTCAACAAAGCCACATGACTGTCCTAACTAATCACATCATATGGTGTATAGGAAGACATCACTTAGCTATCGCACACTACGCCTCGGCTATGGTCGACAAACATAGCACGAATACTAAGTACTCTACTTCCTAAAATGACGGAGGGTTGCGGATGGTTTTTATGAAAACCTTTAACGCTTTGAACTTGATCTCGTTGAGGAATCAAATGGTTTTTAAATGGAATGTTTTTGAAGCTTTTCTAGTTTTTCTAAAGGGGTCACTCCCGGCGAAGGGATCGTCGGCCCTTTCCTCGTCGAATGAGGTGCGGGATATATCATATATATCACTGTGCAAAGCAGTAACTATAGAAGCAATCAAAAGACAAACCGAGGGTTGTAGCATCTGCCAGTTATTGCTAAAGGAGTCACTCCCGGTGAATGGATCTCGGTCCTTTCCTCATCGAATAAGGTGCAGGATGTTCTATAATGAACACCGCGATGCAAAGCAAGAACTGTAGCTACCTGTTTTATTTTGAAATTCGATTCCACAACATCAATTAGGTTTATTTTCTTTCATTAATCTCATTAATGAATATCCCATCATTTAAGTCCACCTAAACATCACAGATAAATATAACGTACGCTTATGCCATCCGCATTCGCCTCGATGTCCCGTCTGCCCCGTTAGGTTAGGTAACTAACGCCAGAACAAGGCAGGGCTAGCGCGGGTGTAAAACATAAGCAACGTCTATATAATATATCATATATACCATATATAATATCTATCTGAACATTTCACATGATCACATCACAGATAACGCAGCAGAAAATATCATATGAAATATTGGATATACTAGGACGTCCGTGTTTTTAATACGAGCCAGTATAAAACACGGATTCCACGGTCGTGGTGAATAGCCAATCCCACACCCCTAGACCCCTACGAGAGCGGCAAGCAACCCTACCAAATCTAGGGTTAGGAGACCCGGACTCGACTCCTCGAGATGGTCTCCTACTGGACCCCAGAACCCGGTTACTTATGCTCCCCTCCTTGGGTCTATCCTAATGCGGAAAAGTAAATAATATACAAAGGGTGACATCTTCCGCAACCTGGAAGTGCCCCAATAAAAGAATATTACATACAAGTTTTTTACATGAATGAAAATGAAAAACAATCATCTCACATAAAAAACCCCGGCTATTCAAACGCGACCATCCAATATAACATATCCAGCAACACATAACATCACATGTCATCAACGTAAGTAAATATGCGCATCCCAATTGTCGTTGACATATAGCAACGAAACCGGCGATATCACATATTACACTTACGGTCACAGAAAAGAAAGTGTAAAACTACAACAGTTGGAATCCGCAATCTCTTTAGGCATCGCATGCCTAATTGTTGGAGATAGTGCCCTCATAGTCAATTATTGGATCACAGGTACGTGATTGCGATGATTGCGGAGGACCTATCCCGGTAGCACAGTCTTACTCGAAATGATAGTATGCTATCTGGTTTGCCTTTATCAGTCGTGTACATGTTCAGGTGACTGATTGCATGTTACACTTTGATAGAGCCCTTAGGATCTTGCTTTACTACCAACTGTATGAGGGCGATCATATACGTGAGAGTTGGGTAGTTTAGATGCATATCCTTAATTATGGTCCCTAGTCGTGGGAGTTTCGAGACAGGGCATCGATACTCCGGAGTAGACTAGTGTGTACAGTCGAGACCCCGACGAGGGGCGGTGGCCGGTCTCACAAGCCACTGGTGTCAGTTGGATCACCTAAGATGTATACAGGTGCTCATTGGGTTATGAGTACACCGGACAGGACTCGCCGGGAATCTGCTAGTTAGTACTATACCTACCGTCAGATAGCAGTTCCCTGGTGACATGTGTACAGGTTAGTTCATCGACCTGAGGTCGTCATTTGTCTCGTGTGAGTTCCCACTGTGCTTTGATTTCTACCCTACCACGGCTCAAAGGAGTCGTGCAAACAGGTAGCTTTTGGGTACAGTCCCGAGCCATATGGAGGCACGTGAGCGGATCGGCAGGGGATTCGTCTCTCCCGGTATTGGGGGCGAGATCGTGCTTTGTCTAGGAGAGCCATTACACAAAGTCCATGGCCATGGCAGGAGATTTACTGGTAGGTACTCCAGTAGTATCTCAGGGTGTTATTGGGCTTCACTCCGACACGACTTATACTGCTATTGGGGGTCTGACGTTACTAGCCCCCTAGGCAGATATGCGATACTCATTGACGAACGGACCGGACTGTATATACATTGTCACTGTTAGGCTCAGTAGGGTTTCTGGATGAGTTCGCTCATCGGCCTCCCTTGAGTTCGCTCATCGGCAACCCTTGAGGTCAGTCCATGGGCAGCCGTTACGCATTGCTAGTGCCGCTGACGGTTTGTGGTTAAACCCACTGCCAGGGTGCTGACGAGTCATTAGAGTCCCCCACAGGCAGTTTCCCAAGTTCGGGCGAAACGTTGTAGAGGCCGTATGGTTTTATGGCAGGGTTCGGAAAATGCACGTGCGTTTACGCACGTGTCGATTTTCGGACAGTTGATACTGGTCGGCTTTGGTTTAAGCCGGATCCGAGTATTATATTGAGTAGGTATAATATCTTTGTCTCAGTTGCATTTGTATTCGGTCGTAATACAAATGCGGGTATATTTATACAGATTCGGGGTTGTCCTGAAATTCGTTTCAGGATCACTTTTGGAAGTTGCCAGTTTCCAGTTTTCTATCAGCCGTCTTTTAACATTCTGTTAAAGACGGATTTATCTTTTCTTCAGATATGATGAGTCGTGCTTCTAGAATATTCTAGATGAGGTGACTAAGCTTATTGGTGTAGGGTTTTCATTGGTTGCATTTATTAAAGGATGACTAGGTTTAGTGAGTCATGCTTTGTATTAATGCATTCTTGTTTTGCTTAAGATATTTTGAGTGAGAAGCTTCATACCTTATGGTCACCACTTGCTCCTACGGTCACCTCCCTCTTCTATATTAGTGCACACCCCTCTCTCTCCTCATACACACTCACTTGATAGTTTTTCATGGTTGGAAAAAAGATTATGATAGATTTGGGGTGTATGGAATCCACAGTTCATTTCATTCCATCACCCAATTCCCTCGGCAACTTCATTAACCGATCGTCCACGGATTTGGACGAAGTGAGACAAAGTCATCTACTCATTCTCTACATCAATCTTGGTCGTCTCTTTTGGCAAACTTGACGATCGAGTTGCCTCGAGTCAGAGGCGGGAGCCCGTTTAAAGAACCGATCATGTGGTGCCACCTCGACGAGGAGATCGGAGATCGACGAGATCGGAGCAGCCGCAACGGAGCATGGGATGATGGTTGAAGAACGAAGGACTCGGATCGTTCGGTATAACCATTCTACACTCTTTACAGTTTGTTAGTTTAGCAATAATGGCAGATCCGGGTTAAAGTATACGATAGCGCCAGTTAAAAAGTTTTTGTTCCGCATTTGGCGTCTGTAGACTGCCGGGGCGCTAGCGTAGACTTACAGTGGTATCAGAGCCTCACCATTTTGCTATACTAACTTGTGCTAACGCGTTTAAAACATCGATCCGACCGGAAATCGAAAATTACAAAAATCACAAAATTCAAGCCCGACAGTTTCTGTTAAATTTAAACGGTCTCAAAATTTATTTCTGGATGTCTTAAAAATCCGTGCAGGGAATTCTAAGAACCACGACCAAATTTGGGATCGTGATCCCTCCAGACCGCCGCGGAAGGGCGGCCAAACCCATGGTTTGGCCGCGCAACCGCGGCCACGTGGGGAGCACGTGCTCCGAAATTTGGACAGTGGGTTTTTTGATTGATTTTGGGGTTTTTGGAATATAAAGTTTTGGCCCAGATTTTGTTACTGTTCACCAGTAAGCAGTGGGGCCCACTTTTTGATATTTCGTCTTTGGTCGATCGTAATTTAAACACGTTAGTTTACAGTGCTTACATTATATCTCCGACCGGGAATGTCATTTGATCGGTAAACCGCGTTTCATTGCTATAGTTCTTTTAGACGGGTTTGCGAACGTGACATTCGCGTTGATGTTCTGTGTTGTGCTGTAATGTTGCGGATTTGTCGTGGTGGATAGCAGTGTGCAATGATAGTACAGTTTGAGTTTATTTGTACATTTGATATTGCGGGGCGAGCGTCCAACTTGTGGACTGCCGTCACTGCCTGTTGTATAATATTCTTTTGGGGCACGACCAGGTTGCGGTCGATGTACCTATTGTACTATTTTTCATTACTGTACTAGGTTTTGCCCCGAGACGGAGTGCACGGATAGCCGGGTTCGGGAAAGCAACGGGTCCGCATCTCATGGCTTTGAGAGGCAGAGGGGTCCCACTTCAGAATTGGCAGACTATTCGCCGCACTCGTAGGGGGTAAAGGTTGACCCAAGGAGGGGTGCTCAATTTACCGGATTCCGTGAAGTGCCGGGTGTTCCATTCACTATGCTGTGGCGGACTGCCTCGCTTCAGGTTTTGGCGGGTAACTTGCCGCACCCGTAGGGGTCTAGGTTTCATTGCACAGGCTATCCACACGACAGGGGAACGTCGAGTTTCAGCAGCGGCTCTGTGAAACTCGGGGATCCCAGATTATCTGTATTGTTCTGTGATGCTTATTACTTTTCTGTAATATTGCATACTATCACGCCTGGAGCGATTATGTATATTGGTTTATATACTATTAGATGTTGTATATGTTTTACACCCGCGCTAGTCCAGTCCCCGCTCTGTCGTTAGTTAAGTAACCTAACGGGTTATGACGGGACCCAGTGACGAATGCGGATGGCATATACGTACATTTTATTTTCGTTCTTTTCTGGTGTGATTGAATGATGGGACTGCGTTGATTCTGATCAACGCAAAGTAAAACAAACCTGTTTGAGTTGTTGGAACAATTTTAAAAAGGAGTTATTGCAAAGAAGTTTCCTTTTGTTATGCATAGCGGTATTCAGTGGAATATCCTGCACCTCATTCGACGGGGCAAGGGCCGATATCCCTTCACCGGGACTGACCCCTTGGGCAGAAGTTTGCGTCAGCGTAATAACTTCACTATAGTCGATTACAAGTTGCTTTGCAAAGAGGTATTCAGTGGAATATCCTGCACCTCATTCCACGAGGAAAGAGCCGAGATCCCTTTACCGGGAGTGACCTCTTTAGCAAAAGGTTTTCGCCACTATATTTTAAAAAGCTATCAGGTTCCTTCAGCGATATCAAGTTCACTACGCTAAAGGTTTTTCGCCAAAAACCAGCCGTAGCCCTCCGTCACTTCTTTTGGGTATTCAGTAGTATTCAAGCTATGTATTTTGACCTAACGCCAAGGCATAGTGTTTGGTAGCTGCTGGGTATTCAATTGTTGCATAGATAGATGAGTTGGTTTGGGACAGCCGTTCTGCCATTTTGACCTAACGCCAAGGGCATGTGCGGGTGGGTTCAAATTAACAAGATAGTGATGGGTAGAACTTGGCATGTGACTTATGACATTTTGACCTAACGCCAAGGTTATAAGAGCATGGGGCAAAAACTATATCAGGAGTTTCTAAAGAAACTGAAACTTGCCGAGTATGCGCATACCTTCTGGAGTATGAGTAACGTGGATGCATTCCATCACGTTATCATGCGATGAGAGTTGGATCCTGATTCCCACTGATGAGTTGGTTTACTCTTCGGGTGATCCCGATTGATTCTTCTTTAGGTTTGGAGGAGAATTTGACAGGACAGTGGGAGGTTTCCGGATTAGATAAAATGATGACCATTCTGATCTAGGTTAGAGTGCACGCAGAGTGTTTCTTTTCTCTCTCTCTCTTTGGCAGCGACCTTTGACCGACCCTAGACTATGACTCAGTGACCAGGTTGACCGAACCTTCTTAAAATACTGGCTTTTGGATTGTCTGAGTTGCATAAGTCATTGCCACTCCTTCTTTTACCCTTTGCATTTCTCAGAACACCCGTATTACTACGGATATCCACTTCCATTGGATAGATCCATCGTATGGTTATATACGAACTCGAAGGGACTTCTTCGAGGATGGATCCAGGTTCAGGAGAAATAGAATTGGTTTATTCAGTTGTTTTTTATTATCACCTTCTCTCAGGTTGCGAGAGATCCTTGGTTTAGGAGAGTACACCTGTTACGCTTATTGGATAGTCTTATTCCAAACCATAGGCTTGTGCCGAAAGGTAGGGAATGAAGAAAACCAATTAGCCTAAGTAGGGTGTGCAGAAGGTAATATGTAAAGACAAAATAAAGGGATTAGAAAGAGGGCAAAGTAAATTGCAACTGATATCATTCACGACCAAAACCGCGTACTTCATCGCCACTCCTATTTCACCTTTAAAAGAATAAGGTATTATTCAGTTGTCTTTTATCATCACCTTCTCTCAGATGCGAGTACTCCTTGGTTTAGGAGGGTACACCTATTATGCTTACTGGATAGTCTTCTTCCAAACCATAGGCTGGTGCCGAACGGTAGGGAAGGAAGAAAACCATTTAGCCTAACGATGGTGTACAGAAGGTAACGACTAAAGACAAATAAAGTGATTTGGAGAGATGGCAATAAAATATACGGTTGAAGTCATGGATTGGATTATGGAAGAGGCATTGCTATGAATACCAGGATACCCCTACGAAACATTTTTTATGTTTCAGTGCATTGTTAAAGAAAAACTGTTTTCCCGATTAGACACTTACTCCAAGGGTATGTATTTACCAGGTTTCATTATCATATCTGTATGGTTTTACAGATGATGAGTGGGAGTAAGATATTGGGAATTAGGTGATTATCCTCATTATATCGGAATTCGTTGTAATTGGTGATATTTGAGGAAATCGCCAGGGTACAGTTTTCCACCGACAACGCACAAGTTTTGAGTTGTTTAACTCGGCGGACTTATACAGAGTATTGTATGTTGTCCAAGTGTCCATCAGGACAAAGGGGTAGGTCCTCGTACTATGTTCTGTTTACTTATAACTTCTCTAGTATTTAGACGAGTGTTTCGTAGAAATACAAGGTCTAAGTTTTGAGAAGTTGTGGGTATAAGAATAAAGTAGAGAACCAGGTATCACAAGTATCGGGATTCTTCAAAGAGATCGAAGATGTAGATTCTTGTGATTGGTATTCAGATGATAGTGATGGTTTTGAGAAACGTGGTTCTCTTTCAGGTTACTCATAATTGGATGGATTCCTAAGTTGAGTAATGCTGATTAGCCTCTTTCCATTAAAGTTGATATGCACTGGAGACAGCTGCATGATTCGAATATGGTTCCAATTAAATAAGTGCCAAAGTTTCTGTATTGGATATAGAATGGATCGTACCTTAAAAGAAACTAAGGTATGGGGAGTTGTCCAGCTTATGATTAAAACCAGACACTGGATAAATCAGGGCACGTTTCTGTAATGGCTGTTTGTGGGTTGACCCTGGCTATGACGAGGGTTGATATTCTACCATTTGGAAGATCAATAGTAATATTGTTCTTGACTCGCCACAGTTTTAGTAAAAATGGATCTTTTTCAGAAAACAGTAGTGGGAGTATGGTAGAACTGGAAGTGATTCCAGAACCGCGAACGATTACGAAAAATTTAATAGGACCTATACATTCAATCAAGTTTGACATTCCAATAGCCACTCCGCAGGTATGGTAGGTAACCTCAGACACCCGAGAGGTACTTCGGTAGCCTCAAGGACGGTGACAGGGAGGTTCTTATCTACCAAGACTTGACACTACTGTTGTTCCAGGATATGAGACCCGGTAGGAGGGTTGTCATAGTCAGTGGGAGCAACGGAAGAATGGTGGGCAAGTAGCTTATATCTATTTATAGACTTGAGCAGTTATAGCGGAGATAGATCATCTAATTTTGACGTGACAGTCATGGGTTTGACTTCAATCAGAATAGGGGATGGATCAGTTAAGAAGGTAGTAGGGTGTGATGTCATGGTATCTGGATGACATACACAGAGTAGGAAGTAAAATTCCTATACTATGATCGGTTGTACTGTGGTCGTCACACAGTTGTTTCTCCAGACAGGATATGGATATAATATTTGACATTCTGGTTTCTAGATCTATGGTTTTAGATCTGGATTTGGGTAGTTTCCCAATGTGGGTACTTTGACAGATATTCTAATAGTTTTTGGAATAGTTGACTCCTAGCATGGTAGTGTACCTGCAGGTGATGGAGTCACCCTCTCTAAAGGTGTCGTATAGACTAAAGGGGAGAGGGATGTGCATGATTGGCAGATCACTTGCTTAGGCAATTGAGTCAATCATGAGATGTCAAGTACCACACCAGATGTTGTTTTTGCACTAGATGCAATAAGTTTGTATTAATCCAATCCTGGAGAAACATAAGGAAGCAGTTTTAGAACATTAGTACATGTTCTACGGATTTGATAACGGCAGCCTCTTTCGGGAGACGGTTATCATTCCAGGCTTCGAAGGTGACATGGATGACAGAGTGATTGTCAGAGTTTTTAGTTTTCCCTCTGACGAGGGACAGTATTATGGACAGGTGGTTCCAAAGAATACTGTGGGTGGCATGGTGCCCGATACTGATTAGGTTCAGTGATCGATACAGTCTAAGAAGTTTGGATATAGAGTTCATTTATGAACTAAGGTCCCATCAGATATCCAGACATATTCTAAGACAGGTACTACTCAATTCGGGAGATGGCTTTCTCCGTGAACTTGAGATTAAGAGAGATATAGAAAGATACTTCTAGGCGGATCCACTCACTGAGGCTATTTCTCGAACACAATAGTTTTGCAAACGGGCTTTGTGATACTGATTAGTAGAGGAGTTGGGTGTCGGTTTCACACGGGCTGTGAGTAGTCGACATCGCAATATTAGCCTTGAGTGCAAGTGGGAGATTGTTGGAGATAGTGCCCTCATAGTCAATTATTGGATCACAGGTACGTGATTGCGATGATTGCGGAGGACCTATCCCGGTAGCACAGTCTTACTCGAAATGATAGTATGCTATCTGGTTTGCCTTTATCAGTCGTGTACATGTTCAGGTGACTGATTGCATGTTACACTTTGATAGAGCCCTTAGGATCTTGCTTTACTACCAACTGTATGAGGGCGATCATATACGTGAGAGTTGGGTAGTTTAGATGCATATCCTTAATTATGGTCCCTAGTCGTGGGAGTTTCGAGACAGGGCATCGATACTCCGGAGTAGACTAGTGTGTACAGTCGAGACCCCGACGAGGGGCGGTGGCCGGTCTCACAAGCCACTGGTGTCAGTTGGATCACCTAAGATGTATACAGGTGCTCATTGGGTTATGAGTACACCGGACAGGACTCGCCGGGAATCTGCTAGTTAGTACTATACCTACCGTCAGATAGCAGTTCCCTGGTGACATGTGTACAGGTTAGTTCATCGACCTGAGGTCGTCATTTGTCTCGTGTGAGTTCCCACTGTGCTTTGATTTCTACCCTACCACGGCTCAAAGGAGTCGTGCAAACAGGTAGCTTTTGGGTACAGTCCCGAGCCATATGGAGGCACGTGAGCGGATCGGCAGGGGATTCGTCTCTCCCGGTATTGGGGGCGAGATCGTGCTTTGTCTAGGAGAGCCATTACACAAAGTCCATGGCCATGGCAGGAGATTTACTGGTAGGTACTCCAGTAGTATCTCAGGGTGTTATTGGGCTTCACTCCGACACGACTTATACTGCTATTGGGGGTCTGACGTTACTAGCCCCCTAGGCAGATATGCGATACTCATTGACGAACGGACCGGACTGTATATACATTGTCACTGTTAGGCTCAGTAGGGTTTCTGGATGAGTTCGCTCATCGGCCTCCCTTGAGTTCGCTCATCGGCAACCCTTGAGGTCAGTCCATGGGCAGCCGTTACGCATTGCTAGTGCCGCTGACGGTTTGTGGTTAAACCCACTGCCAGGGTGCTGACGAGTCATTAGAGTCCCCCACAGGCAGTTTCCCAAGTTCGGGCGAAACGTTGTAGAGGCCGTATGGTTTTATGGCAGGGTTCGGAAAATGCACGTGCGTTTACGCACGTGTCGATTTTCGGACAGTTGATACTGGTCGGCTTTGGTTTAAGCCGGATCCGAGTATTATATTGAGTAGGTATAATATCTTTGTCTCAGTTGCATTTGTATTCGGTCGTAATACAAATGCGGGTATATTTATACAGATTCGGGGTTGTCCTGAAATTCGTTTCAGGATCACTTTTGGAAGTTGCCAGTTTCCAGTTTTCTATCAGCCGTCTTTTAACATTCTGTTAAAGACGGATTTATCTTTTCTTCAGATATGATGAGTCGTGCTTCTAGAATATTCTAGATGAGGTGACTAAGCTTATTGGTGTAGGGTTTTCATTGGTTGCATTTATTAAAGGATGACTAGGTTTAGTGAGTCATGCTTTGTATTAATGCATTCTTGTTTTGCTTAAGATATTTTGAGTGAGAAGCTTCATACCTTATGGTCACCACTTGCTCCTACGGTCACCTCCCTCTTCTATATTAGTGCACACCCCTCTCTCTCCTCATACACACTCACTTGATAGTTTTTCATGGTTGGAAAAAAGATTATGATAGATTTGGGGTGTATGGAATCCACAGTTCATTTCATTCCATCACCCAATTCCCTCGGCAACTTCATTAACCGATCGTCCACGGATTTGGACGAAGTGAGACAAAGTCATCTACTCATTCTCTACATCAATCTTGGTCGTCTCTTTTGGCAAACTTGACGATCGAGTTGCCTCGAGTCAGAGGCGGGAGCCCGTTTAAAGAACCGATCATGTGGTGCCACCTCGACGAGGAGATCGGAGATCGACGAGATCGGAGCAGCCGCAACGGAGCGTGGGATGATGGTTGAAGAACGAAGGACTCGGATCGTTCGGTATAACCATTCTACACTCTTTACAGTTTGTTAGTTTAGCAATAATGGCAGATCCGGGTTAAAGTATACGATAGCGCCAGTTAAAAAGTTTTTGTTCCGCATTTGGCGTCTGTAGACTGCCGGGGCGCTAGCGTAGACTTACACTAATCAAACGAATTCCTTAGACATCGCATGCCTAACAATTATAAACCCCGCATTTTAGTCTCATTATCGAAAACACTTTTCAATATCAAGTCGGGCAATTCAACAGAATTCCCGACATTCTGATCGAATGCTCGTCGCAAACTTTAGTAGGCGGCCGCACCCCCGATGCCGTCGACGAAGTGCACCAAGGCGGAACACCGCTGCCGCGAGCACCCGAACGGATGCTTTCGGCGACGGGGTTCTCCTACAGTCACTTGGTTGGGGCTATGGAGTGAGGCTGTCTATTATGTTTACCCGGCGAGTATCCGCGTACGCTACATGATTGCGACGGACTTTTGATCACATCAAAATTCCATGGCAACCAATCAAGTGAGACTAAACTGCTATATTTATAACGTTCATTCAGTTATCTCATAACTACTTATGAATTCCAATTATTGTATCACATTCCGGATAAATAGAAAATGTTAAACTTTCCGATTGAACAATCGAACACCCAAGTTTTCCCGATACAGCTCAACACATGAAATAAGTTCAAAGACATTCACTTCATGCCTCAGTACCAACGGTCCAGCCGTAGAAGGGTCAAGCCAACGCCTCACATGTGGCACGCCGTACTGCCCCAAACCTGAAAGTTCAAAGGGCAGTTCAAGACGGTCACATAATCGAGTTAAGGTTTGTTGTCTTCTAGAGGGACCATCGCGTTACTTGCACTACTTAGAACGTCGTTAAACTACGGAAAAATCCAACCGCTGGAAATTTTCCGACAGGGGAAAAATTGGGTATTTATATCCGGTCGAACTTTTTAACATATTCTAAAATTACCCGGAAAACACACAGACAAAATTAGACAATCCGATCGAAACACCGAGTCCCAAATACAACCCAGAAAACTCAAATCTTGAGTCAGATTTAAAAATTCCCAGAAAATACAGCAACAAAATATAAGAATTACTGTGCAAAGATCAATGGGAGAAGCGACAAAGTTGCCGCGGAACCGCCGCATTAGCCATGCTAATGCCGCGGTTCCACCGCTCTTTGATCGAATCAGGTGCTCGAAATTCACAGTAATTCTTAGATATTCCAGCTTATTTTTCTGCATATTTTTAATTCTCAAAAATCCAAAAAACCAGAAAATGTCCAGAGAGCCGTTTTGAATTATTGTTTCGGGTCGATCGGACTTCTAACTCTGTCTACGCATCGCCTAAGGCTCTAGCTAGGCTCTGATACCACTGTATGGTTCCTAGGCACACTAATGAGGTCTCACAACAGATCAAACATGCCCAATTCAAAAAATTTCATGTGCCTACAAACCCTAATACGGATCGTTAACTAGATGTATAGGCGATGCAAGCAAGTAAACTACT
The DNA here is from genome assembly GCA_030015575.1 of Agapanthus africanus. Classification (NCBI taxonomy): domain Eukaryota; kingdom Viridiplantae; phylum Streptophyta; class Magnoliopsida; order Asparagales; family Amaryllidaceae; genus Agapanthus; species Agapanthus africanus. Next base: position 610,014,748 of record CM057339.1, on the reverse strand, counting down.
TTATTACTAAAGGAAAGTGACTACAACCTTTGTAGATCCGGTCCTCCACTTACTTAGCTCCACGATGAAGTCCCTCCGCTGTACCTTTCGGATCCCGTACTTTCGCGGTGGTTTCTGAAGGCCCGCGGGGGCGCCCCGGCCGTCAATCCGACGCCGGAAACGCGGAAACAAAAACTTTGCAAAACTTGCAACCGGCACCACCGCGCACTTTTCACCCGGAACGGGCCATTAACCTAGCTAACTAGCAAACAAGAAAAGAGTAGAGAAGTTATACCAAGAGATCCGTGTCCTTCATTCTTCATCTCCACTCCGATCTCTCACGGAATCTCCGTCCATCATCGTCTCGTCGGAAAGGGCACCACGTAGCCGGAATCTTTTACGGGCTCCCGCCTCTTGACCGAGGCAACTCGGGCTCGAAGTTGGCTAGCCGACGCGTCCAAGACTTGCTATAGAATAATGTAGGAACTTGTCTCTTTGGGGTTTTATGTTGCCATGGATGGAGGTGGTGATGAGAGAAAGAACTATGGAGGAATATTATGCTCTCAACTTAGCAAAGGAAAAATGAGATAAGAAAAAAAATTGCCACACCTCAAATATGAATCTCTCTCCCCTCTCTCTTAGTGCCCGGCCCCCCCTTCTCCTCATGGTGGAGGAAAACGAATAATCTAAATCAAGAGAAGAAAAGGGGATGAATGTATGAGAAAAAAGTCACACCAAATTCCATTTCAATCCACTCACAAACCATCATATGAAAAGCAATGAAAAGGACATTAATGGAATCTCATCATGAAGAGGCTACAATAATGCAAGAAACCCCTCTACTAAGTGTTAATTGCAAACTTGCAATTAACACCCTCCATCAGAAAGTCCGACCGAGAAGGAATGAAGGAAAACCGGCCGGAACGGAATGCAAACTGGCAACTTCAGAAAACTGATCCCGTAATAAATTACAGGAAAACCCCGCTACTGCAAATACATGCCCGCATTTGTATTCCCACTGAACACAAATGCAAAGAGACAATACTACACTATCTAATACTAGGATCCGGCTTAAGCCAAAGCCGGCTAGTAAAATCTGTCCGATCACGATCCGTGCAATACCGCACGTATCTGATCGAACCCTGCCATATCTCCATACGGCCTCTACAGCGTTTCGCCCGAAACCTGAGTAACTGAGTGTGGCGGACTCTAAAGACTCGTCAATACTATGGCTGTGGATTTAACTACTAGCATGTCAGAGGTATAAGCCAATACATGAGGGGCTACCCGGTATTGACCAAAAGGGACGTCGATGAGCGAACTCATCCTGACACCCTACTGAGCCTATCAGGGACAATATCCGTTCAGTCCGGTCCGTTCGTTTATGAGCATCGCATGGCGGGCCTAGGGGGTTGGTAAAAGTCAGACGCCCAAAAGCGGTACAAGTCGTGTCGGAGTGTAGCCCAGAACACCCTGAGATACTACTGGAATACCTACCAGCAAATCTCCTGCCTTGGCCAAGAACTTTTCATGTTCTGGCTCTCCTCGACACAGCGCGACCTCACCCCCAATACCGGGAGAGACGAACCCCTGCAGATCCGCTCACTGCCTCCATATGGCTCGGGACTGTACCGAACTAAAACCTATTTGCACGACTCCTTTGAGCCGTGGTAGGGTAGTAATCAAAGCACAGTGGGAACTCACACGAGACAAATGACGATCCCAGGTCGATGAACTAACCTGTACACATGTCACCAGGGAACTGCTATCTGATGTCTGGTATAAACCCAACTAGCAGGTTCCCGGCAAGTCCTGTCCGGTGTACTCATAACCCAATGAGCACCTGTATACATCTTAGGTGAACCAACTGACACCAGTGGCTTGTGAGACCGGCCACCGCCCCTTGTCGGGGTCTGGACTGTATACACTAGTCTACTCCGGAGTATCGATGCCCTGTCTCGAAACTCCCACGACTAGGGACCTTTTAAGGATGTGCTTATAGACTCCAGCTCTCACTTATATGATCGCCCTCATACTGCTGGTAGTCAAGCAAGAATCCTAGGGGCTCTATCAACTTGTAATAGTGACCTGTAAGGTCACCTAAAGCAGTACACGATGATAAAGGTAAACCAGATAGCATACTATCATCTCGAGTAAGACTGTCCTACTGGGACAGGTCCTCCCCTCAATCATTGCAATCACGTGCCTGTGATCCAATAATTGACTCTGAGGGCACTATCTCCAACAATCTCCTACTTGCACTCAAGGCTATTTATTGCGATGTCGCATACTCACAGCCCGTGTGATACCGAACACCCAACTCCTCTACTAGTCCGTCTCACAAAGCTCGTTTGCGAAACTATTACGTTCGAGGAATAGCCTCAGTGAGTGGATCCGCTCTGGTGTTTCTTTCTATGTCTCTCTCTATCTCAAGTTCGCGGAGAAAACTATCTCCCGAAATGAGCAATACCTGTCTTAGAATATGTTTGGATGTCTGATGGGACCTAGCTCATAAATGAACTCAAATCCAAACTTCTTAGACTGTATCGTCAACTGAACTTAATCAGTATCCTGCGCCATGCCTTCCCTCAGTATCCACCTGGACCACCTGTCCAAAATACTGCCCCTCGTCAGAAGGAAAACTATAACTCTGACAGCCACTCTGCCATCCGGTCACCTTGGAAGCCTGGAATGATAACTGTCTCCCGAAGGAGAATACTGTTATCATATCCCTAGCACATCAACTTATGTTCTAAAACTGCTTCCGACTGTTTCTCCAGGATTGGATCAATATCAACTTATTGCACCTACTGCAAGAACAACATTTGGTGTTTTACTTGACATCTCATGATTGACTCAATTGCCTAAGCAAGTGATCTGCCAATCATGCGTATCCCTCTCCCCTTTAGTCTGTAAGACACCTTTAGAGAGGGTGACTCCATCACCTGCAGGTATACTACCGTGCCAGGAGTCGTCCATTCTAAATACTCATAGAATGCGGTCAAAGTACCCAGATTGGGAAACCACCCAAATCTAGATCTAAAACCATAGATCTAATAACCAGAATGTACGATATAAGATCCAATTCCTATGTGGAGAAACCACCGTGTGACGACCATAGTATAACCGATCGTAGTATAGGAATATCACTTCCTACTCTGTGTATGTCATCAAATACCATGACATCACACTCTACTACCTTCTCAACAGATCCATCCCCTATTCTGATGAAGTCAAACCTATGACTGTCATATCAGAAATAGATGATCTATCTCCGCTATATCTGCTTTAGTCTATAATTAGACATAAGCCTGATGTCCACCAATGCTTCCGCTGCTCCCACTGACTACGACAACCCTCTGGCAGAGTCATATACACATACGCTTCTAAAACCAGTTTAGAACGACGCTATACTCATCCTCCTGCCGGGTCTCATAGTCTGGAACACCAGCAATGGCAAGTCTGGGTAAACAAGAACCTCTCTGCCACCGTCCTTGAGTATACCGAAGTACCTCTCGGGTGCCTGAGGTTACCCACCTTATCTGCGGAGTGGCCAATGGAATGTCAAACCAGATTGAATCTTAAGGTTCTTATCAAATCTTCAGTAATCGTTTGCGGTTCTGGAATCACTTCCAGTTCTACCATACTCCCACAACTGTTTTCTGAAAAAATCCATTTTATTAAAACTGTGGCGAGTCAAGAATAATATCACTATTGATCTTCCAGATGGTAGAATATCAACCCTCTGCATAGCCCGGGTCAACCCACAAACAGACATTACAGAAACGTGCCTTGAGTTATCCAGAGTCTGGTTTTAAGCATAAGCTGGACAACTCGCCGTATCTTAACAATGTCAAGATATGAACTGTTCTATATCCAATATAGAAACAGAGGCACTGATTTAATTGAACCAGATTCAAATCATGCAGCTGTCTCCAGTGCATGTCAACTAAATGGAAGGAGGCCGATCAGCGTTACTCAACTTAGGAATATTTCCAATTATGAGTAACCTGAAAGAGAAGCAAGTTCTCTTAATCATAACTATCAACTGAATACCATACACAAGTATCTACATCTTCGATCACCTTGAAGAATCTCGATACTTGCAATACCTGGTTCTCTACTTTATTCTTATACCTATAACTTCTCAAAACTTAGCCCCTATGCTTCTACGAAACACCTGTCTAAGAACCAGAGAAGTCATAAGTAAACAGAATATAGTACGAGGACCAACCCCTCTGTCCTAATGGACACTGGACAATATACAATACTCTGTATAAGTCCCCTGAGTCTAGCGATTCAATCACTGTGTGTCGTAGGTTGAAAACTGTACTTATGGTTAAGAAGAATTACACCGCTGTTCAATGCTCCTTACCTAACCATCCACTGGTATAGGTAAATGTCATAGACATAATTTCAAAAAGGTATGTCTCACTCTATAAAAATAGACCTACAGATATATCAATTTGAAATTGGTGCACAACAACGGATATTCAAAACCAAATATTTGCCGACCGGCAAACAACCCAGGTGGCTTCCTTAAATATCACCAATTCCAACGAATCCCGATATAATGAGGATGGTCACCTAATTCCCAATAACTTACTCCCACTCATCATCTGTAAAACCATACAGATGTGAGAATCATACCTGGTAAATACATACCCTGGAGCAAGTGTCTAATTGGGAAATCAGTTTTCTTTTAACAGTACGCAGTGAACCTGAAACATTGAAATGTTTCGATGGGGTATGCTGGTATTCCTAGTAATGCCTCTTCCATTATCCAGATTCACAACTATAACCGTATAATTATTTGCCACTTCTCCAAATCCCTTTATATGTCTTTCGTCATTACCTTCTGTACACCCCTTTAAGCCAAATGGTTTTCTTCCTTCCCTACCATTCGGCACCAGCCTATGGTTTGGAAGAAGACTATCCAATAAGCATAAAGGGTGTACTGTCCTAATCCTAGGAGCACTCGCAACGCAAGAGAAGGTGAAGATAAAAGACACCTGAATGTACTTTATTCCTATTTCTCCTCAACCAGGATCCATCCCCGAACTGGAACAAGTTCCTTTCGAGTTCGTATATAACCATACGATGGATTATCCAATAAACTGGGATCTTCGTAGTGATACGGAGTGTCCTGGAGAAATACAAAGGTGATTTAGGATTGGCGAAGAAATACTTGGTTTGTTCGTGAATAGCAGTCGCACTTTACTTTGCCCTCTTACTAATCCCTTGCTTTGTCTGAACTTAATACCTTCTGTACACCGTTTAGGCTAACTGGTTTTCTTCATGCCCTACCGGTCGGCACCAGCCTATGGTTTGGAAGAAGACTATCCAATTTGCGCAATAGGTGTACTACTCCTAAACCAAGGAGTACTCGCAACCTGAGAGAAGGTGAAAAGAAAAGACAACTGAATAGTCCTATCCGTTTTCTCCAGAACCAGAAACCATCCTCGAAATCCTTCGAGTTCGTATATAACCATACGATGGTTTTGCCCAATGGAAGTGGACGTTCGTAGCAATACGGGGTGTCGTGGAGAAAAGGGTAAAAGTAGGAGTGGCAATGAGGTCTGCAACTCAGACAATCCAAAAACCAGTGTTAAGAAGGTTCGGTCAACTTGGTCACTGAGTCATAGTCTAGGGTCAGGTCAATGGTCGCTGCCAAAGAGAGAGAGAATAGAAACACTCAGCGTGCACTCTAACCTAGATCAGAATGGTTATCACTTTATCTAATCTGGAAACCTCCCACTGTAACGTCAAATTCTTCCCCAAACCTGAAAGAAGAATTAGCCGGGATCACCCGAGGAGTAAACCAACTCATCAGTGGGAATCGGGATCCAACTATCATCACATGATAACATGAAAGTATCCGCTCACATTATCACACTCCAGAAGGTATGCGCATATCTGGCAAGTTTCAGTTCTTTTGAAACTCCCGATGTGGATTTTTACCCCATGCTCTTATGACCTTGACGAAGGCCAACAAATCATAAGTCACATGTCAAGTTCTACCCGTCATTGTCCAGGTTGATTTGAACCCACTCGTACAAGCCCTTGATGAAGGCCAACAAGGCTATACGACTGTCCCAAACCAACGCATCTATCTATGCAGCAGAAAGGCAACAAGCAGCTACCATACACTATGCCTTGACGAAGGCCAACAAACATAGCATGAATACTACGTGCTACCCGTCTGAAACGACGGAGGGCTACGAATGGCTTGTGGCGAAATCCTTTAACGTAATGAACTTGATATCGTTGAAGGAACTGATAGCTTTTAAAATATAGTGACGAAAACCTTGGCTAAAGAGGTCACTCCCGGTGAAGGGATCTCGGCTCTTTCCCCGTAGAATGAGGTGCAGGATATTCCAACTGAATACCACGATGCAAAGCAAAAGTAATCGGCTATAGTGAAGTTATTGCCCTGACGCAAACTTCTGTCCAAGGGGTCACTCCCGGTGAAGGGATCTCGGCCCTTGCCTCGTCGACTAAGGAGCAGGATATTCCAACTGAATACCACTATGCAAAACAAAGTGAACGTCCTTGCAATAACAGCTTTTTGAAAAGTGTTCCAACAACATCAGAATAAGTTTGTTTATCTTGCATTGATCCGAATCAACGCAGTCCCATCAATTGATCACACCAAAAAGAACGAAAATAATGATGTACGTATATGACATCCGCATTCGCCACTGGGTCCCGTCATCACCCGTTAGGTTACTTAACTAACGACAGAGCGGGAACTGGACTAGCGCGGATGCAAAACATATACAACATCTACTAGTATATATAAAATATATAATTTTCGCTCAAGGCGTGATAAAAATGCAGCAACACAGAAATGTATAGCAACACAGATCAATACAGATATCTGGGATCCCCGGGTTTCACAGAGCCGCTGCTGAAACCCGACGTTCCCCTGGTCGTGTGGATAGCCTGTGCAATGAAATCCTAGACCCCTACGGGCGCGGCAAGTTACCCGCCAAAACCTGAAGCGAGGCAGCCCCCTTCAGCGACATGAATGGACCACCCAGCACTTCACGGAATCCGGTAACTTGGGCACCCCTCCTGGGTCAACCTATACCCCCTACGAGTGCGGCGAATAGCCCGCCAATCCTAGAGTGAAGCCCCCTCCGTCTCAATGCCATGAGATGCGGGCCCGTTTCCCTCTAGAACCCGGCTGTCCGTGCACCCCTCCTTGGGGTAATCCTAGTACAGAAAGTAAAATATACATACACCGGGTACATCGACCGCAACCTGGTCGTGCCCCAAATGAATAATACAAACGGGCAGTGACGGCAGTCCACATGTCGGACACTCGCCCCGCAATATCAAATGTACATAATACAACAAAACAGTACTAGCATTGCACCCAGGCTATCCCCCACGACCGATCCGCAACATCACAGCACAACACAGAACATCAACGTGAATGTCACGTTCGCAAATCCGTCTAAAAGGGCTATAGCAGATAGACTGGATTTACCGATCGAGTGACATTCACGGTCACAGATATAATGTAAATACTGTGAACTGGCATGTTTAAAATATCTGATCGAACAAATTTATCAAAGTGGGCCCCAAGGAGTACTGTAGCACTTACAGAAAATCTGGGCCCAAAAAGAATATCCCAAAACCCCTATTCTGAACTCAAGAGCACTCTGGAAAAATTTGGTCAAATGAGGAGTCAAAAGCGCGGCGGAACCGCGGCCCAAGCATGGGTTTGGCCGCGGTTCCGCGGTCTTATGGACGTATCAGGTTACCAAATTTTTCCAGTGTTCTTAGAATTCCCAGTACATGTTTCTGCAACGACCTGAAAATTTTTTGGAGCTTGAAAAAATTTTGACAGAAACATGAAGTATTGAAAATGCGGTTTTTGGGGTTTTTGTTCGATCGAGTTCTAAACATACTAGAGCAAGCTAGGCATGGTTAATGGCGTGGCTCTGATACCATTGAAGGCCCGCGGGGGCGCCCCGGCCGTCAATCCGACGCCGGAAACGCGGAAACAAAAACTTTGCAAAACTTGCAACCGGCACCACCGCGCACTTTTCACCTGGAACGGGCCATTAACCTAGCTAACTAGCAAACAAGAAAAGAGTAGATAAGTTTGTAAGTCCACGTTGCGACCCCCGGTGCTTACGGGGAGGCGGAAACGGTATAAAAAACAAATTTTTATCGCAAGAGGCAACATGGACTAAACAAGGTCGGGATCGTGTCTAAACTAAACTAGCAAACTTGCTAAAGAGATTTAGCTACTCGGATGAAGATGGTTATACCTAAACTTGAACTCCTTCTTCTTCAAACTTTTGTAGAGGTTGATGGTTCTCTTCTTGTCGCCTTCTTCCGTCGAAGATGGATCCACCTCGAGGGTTCAACCTTTGGGCTTTTTCTCGAACTTGGAGTGAACTAGAATCTCCGGCTTGCTAAACCCTTGATCCTAGAGTGAGTAGAGAGTGTCTAAGAGGTGCTTTTCCTTTTAAAGAGAGGATTCACAACACATGAGAAGGGTTCTCTTTATGCTAGAGGAAGAAGAAGATGAAGTGAGGAGAGAGAAGCTAAATGAGATAATGAGCTCTCTTTTCTTTTGCAACCATAACATAAAGCAAAAGAATTATCTAATTAATAATAAAAATGAAAATGAAAAAGGTTGATGGAAGGTTTATGAATGACCATTATCATTTCAAACATTAAATGAATTTGCTAGAATCAAAGAGCATCTTCATTTGTAATGATGATGGTCAAAACATCAACCATGGTCAACAAGTCAACCATGGTCAACAAGTCAACAAAAAAACCAACCATGACACTTTTTCATTTTATTAATATTATTAATTGATATAACATAAATCCATTAGGGTTTGGAAAAAGACGACTGTCAACTGTGCATGCGCACCCGTTCCGAAACCCTAATGAAAGTCCTCTTCCTCCTCCTCAAAAACTGTGCATACACACCTGCATTCTTGTTCCGAGGAACATGAATACTGAGAGATAAAAGAAACCCCAAAACATACACCGGTATCTGACTCAAACCAGAGCCAGCCAGTAAAATCCGTCCGGACTCCAAACGTGCACAAGTGCGCGGATGAGAACGAACCCGTCGCAAAACCATGCGACCTCTACTCTGTTTTGCCAAGAGGCGAATACCCTCTGTGTGGGACTCTAAAGACTCAACACTACGCTGGCAGTGGGTTTAACCACAGACCGCAAGCGGCACTAGCTGTGCGTAACGGTCCCCAGGTAGATGTCGACAAGAAGGCTGACGAGGTGAAACCCCATCTGAACTCCAACTGAGTCTGAATGTGACAGTCTCCGTACAGTCCGGTCTGTTCTAATACATCGCATGTCGGGCCTAGGGGGCGGTAAAACGTCAGTCCCCTAATAGCGGTACAAGTCGTGCCGGAGTGAAGCCCAAAACACCCTGAGATAACACTGGAACCTACCAGTATATCTCGCTTGCCCTGGCCAGGGACTACTCGTGTAATGGCTCTCCTAGACACAGCGCGATGTTAACCCCCAATACCGGGAGAGACGAATCCTGTCTAACCGTCACTGCCTTCAAGTGCTTCGGGACTGCACCCAACCACCACCTGTTTGCACGACTCCTTTGAGCCGTGGTAGGGTAGTGATCAAAGCGCAGTGGGAACACACTTGAGGCGAAGTGCCAGTGTCAAGTCAGCGGACTAAGCTGTACTCATGTCACCTGGGAACTGATAACTGACGATAGGTATAATACCAACCTGTCAGTTCCCGACGAGTCCTGTCCAGTGTACTCGTAACCCAACGAGCACCCGTATACTATCTCCAGTACGACGTACTGATGGCTGTGGGACAGACCATCTCCCACACTGGGATGAGAAGCGCATACGCTAGTCTACTCCGGAGTATCGATGCCCTGTCTCGATAGTCCTGTGACTAGGGACCTGTATAAGGATGTGCTTATAGATTACCCAGCCCCACTAGTGTGACTGCCATCACAACGCTGGTAATCAAGAAAAGATCCTAAGGGCTCCACTAATGCGTATAGGTGATATACTAAAATAAACACAAGTACACATTGAAGTAGAAACAAACCAAGTAGCATACTACTATTTTGAGCAAGATTGTTTATACAAGGTGAATATCCCAAGCTTCCATTAAGTAATATACAAACTAGTATGATACAGTAATGGCCTCTAGGGCATATACACTTACAATCTCCCACTTGCTCTAAGGCCATGTACTGGCGTATCGAAGACCTATCATCTCGATCAGCCGCTCGATCTGAGTCTGGGGTAAGGCCTTGGTGAATGGATCTGCAGTGTTTTCTTCTGAAGCAACCCTCCGAACCTCGATCTCCTTGCGATCCACGATCTCCCTGATCAGGTGATACCGCCTCAAGATGTGCCTGGATCTCTGATGGGACCTGGGTTCCTTCGCTAAAGCTATAGCCCCGTTGTTGTCGCAATACAGAGGTATTGGGTCAACAATGGACGGAACCACCTGAAGTTCTTTCAAGAACTTCCTCATCCAGACAGCTTCTTTTGCGGCATCAGATGCAGCAATGTATTCCGCTTCCATGGTCGAGTCTGCAACGGTTTCCTGTTTGGAGCTCTTCAAACACACCGCCCCTCCATTGAGGGTAAAGACAAAACCCGACATGGACTTGGAATCATCCTTGTCACTCTGGAAGCTGGAGTCAGCAAAGGCCTCGATCTGGAGGTCTTTTCCGCCATACACCAAGAACATCTCCTTAGTCCTTCTCAGGTACTTGAGAATGTTCTTTACCGCTATCCAGTGTTTCTCCTCAGGGTTTGACTGATACCGGCTTACCACGCTCAGTGCATAAGCTACATCCGGTCTGGTACACAACATCGCATACATTATAGAGCCTACCGCAGAAGCGTAGGGTATAATAGACATGCGATCCCTCTCCAAATCAGTCTTGGGAGACATCTCTTTAGAGAGGGTGATCCCGAGACAAGCCGGTAGGTTACCGCGCTTGGAATCTTCCATACTGAATCTTTTCACTATGGTGTCGATGTACCTGGACTGAGAAAGTCCTAATATCCTCTTGGATCTATCACGATGGATCCGGATCCCCAGGATGTAAGAGGCATCACCCAGGTCTTTCATGGAGAACTTATGCGACAAGAACCCCTTGACAGATTATAGCATAGGAATGTCATTTCCTATTAAGAGAATGTCATCCACGTATAAAATGAGGAATACTACAGTTCTCGCTACAAATCTACTATAGATGCATGGTTCATCTGGATTTTTGATAAAGCCAAATTCCTTGACCGTCTCATCAAAACAGATGTTCCAACTCCGCGATGCCTGCTTTAGTCCATAGATGGACTTAAGCAACTTGCACACCTTTCCGCTGCTCCCACTCTGAATGAAACCCTCCGGCTGATCCATATAGACACACTCCTCTAAATTTCCATTTAGAAAAGCGGTCTTTACGTCCATCTGCCAAATCTCATAATCGTGGAAGGCAGCAATGGCAAGAAGGATCCGAATGGATTTCAGCATAGCCACTGGAGAAAAGGTTTCGTCATAGTCCAAGCCAGGTCTTTGACGGAAACCCTTTGCTACAAGTCTAGCTTTATAGGTCTCAACCTGTCCATCTACACCAATCTTCCTTTTGAAGATCCACTTGCATCCTACGGGTTTTACCCCGTCTGGAGCAATGTCCAACGTCCATACTTTGTTGGTGTACATGGACTCCATTTCGGTCCACATTGCATCCAGCCATTTTACCGAGTCAACGCTCTGAACGGCATGCTGGAAGCTAGTAGGTTTATCATAATCTATGATGCAATCCTCTCGATCCCCGTCTATGAGAAAACCGTAGTATCTCTCGGGCGGATGAGACTGCCTACTACTCCTGCGGAGCGGCGTAGGAATGTCCTGTTCTTTCGAACCCTCTGGTTCCTCTAAGTTTTCAGTAATGGTTTGTGGTTCTGGAGTTTCTTCCCGTTCTACTGTGCTCCCACTTATCTGGTTTTCCAAAAACTCAGTTTCCAAGAAGTAGGCATGACGACAAACAAGAACTTTTTGTTCCTCTTCGCTGTAGAAGAAATATCCCTTGGAGTTCTTTGGATATCCCACAAACTTGCACCGTACTGAGCGTGCCTCGAGCTTGTCCGCATGCTGCTTTTTAACAAAAGCTGGACATCCCCATGTCTTAATGTGCTTAAGATAGGGTCTCTTCCCACTCCACATCTCATATGGTGTAGTAGGCACAGTCTTAGTAGGAACTCGGTTCAAAAGGTACGCAGCTGATTCTAGCGCATACCCCCAGAATGATCGCGGTAACTCAGCCTTACTCATCATGGACCGTACCATATCTAATAGGGTTCGGTTCCGTCTCTCCGATACACCGTTGTGTTGCGGAGTGTATGGAGGAGTGAGCTGAGAGAGAATTCCGTTCTCTTTTAAATAATTCAGGAACTCGGCACTCAAGTATTCTCCACCTCGATCCGATCTTAGAATCTTGATACTTTTGCCGGTCTGTTTCTCTACTTCATTCTTATATTCCTGGAACTTTTCAAAGGCCTCGGACTTATGTTTCATTAAGAAGACATAACCGTACCTTGAAAAATCATCCGTAAAAGTGATGAAGTAAGAGTAACCGCTTCGCGCATGTGTAGACATTGGACCGCACACGTCGCTGTGTACGAGCCCAAGAGCTCGCTCGCTCTTTCTCCGTGTCCAGTGAACGGAGTCTTTGTCATCTTTCCCATGAGACAAGATTCACAAGTGGCATAAGACTGATACTCGAACGGATCCAAGTATCCTTCTTTATGTAACTTAGTCAACCGTGTCTCATTGATGTGACCCAGTCTACAATGCCATAAGAAAGCTTGATTAATATCTGGAGACTTTCTTTTGTGTGTATTCTGGACATTGAAAATCTGTGGTTGGTTTAACACGTATATACCATTGCTCAGAGTACCTGACCCAATCAGAACTTGATTAAAGTGAATGTTTACAACATTACTTACAAACGCAAATTCATAACCTTCTTTAGAAACTAAAGATACAGAAATGATATTACAAGTTGCGTTGGGTACAAAAAAGCAATTACGCAAAACCAAAACATGCCCATCTGTCATTCCTAGGTGATAGTCCCCCACGGCTTTAGCATCCATGCTAGCTCCGTTCGCAACTCTGAGGGTCATGTCACCTGCCTTCAAAAACCAACGGTTTCTCAACGCCTGCAAAGAATTACAGATATGAGATCCTGATCCGGTATCCAATACCCAGGAAGTAGAGTTTATAGAAAGACAGTTTTCAATAACATACACACCTGAAGCTGAAGCCGCAACCTGCTTCAGTTCCTGTGTCCTGGCCATCCAAGCCCTGCAATCTTTCTTCCAGTGTCCACTCTTATGACAATAGAAGCATTCCTCCTTTCCCACAAGCTTCCCCGCAATCTTTGTTGCCTTTTCCTTTCCCTTCGTACCCACTTTACTAACACCGCCTCTTGGTTTGGCGGGGGCTTTCTTCCTCTTTCCCTTGGCTTTCGCCTTGGACCTAGAGGAAGAAGATCCTCCTACAAACAAAGCGGGTGTTTCCCTACCTTTCTGTAGGGTGCCCTCTGCGCTTTTCAGCAAGTTTAGGAGTTCTGAAAGTTCAACTTCCTTTTCTTGTAAGTTGAAGTTCAGTATAAACTGGGCGTAAGTGGATGGAAGGGACTGGAGGATTAAATCCGTATAGAGTTCACTTTCCAACGTGGTCCCAAGTTCCGCGAGCTCCTCAATGTAGCCAATCATCTTAAGCACGTGGTCCGCTACCGATGATCCGACGGCCAACCTTGCCGAAAATAACTTCTTCGACAATTCGTATCTTGCGATACGAGACTGCTCTCCATACAGTTCTTTTGTATGAAGAAATATGGATTCCAAATCCATATTCTCGTGCCTCCTCTGGTATTCGTTGTCCATAGAGGCAAGCACGAGGCATTTGGCCTTCGCGCAATCAATCTCCCAAGTCTTACGGATTTCCTTATCCGCGACGCTGGAGGTGGGACCTGGGACGGGGGGAGCTTTGGTGGTAAGAAGATACCCCAACTTGTCGTAAGTGATTGCCATTTTTACATTCCTGAGCCAATCTTTGTAGTTTGGCCCTGTCAGTATATTTTTATCTAGAAGTAACTTAAGTCCAGTCATTTCGATTTGGTCGCTGCAGGGGGAGAGAGAAGAAACACTTTAGCACGATGCTCTTGCAAGTTTAGAATGGTTTTTAATTTGTCTAAACAGGATGGCTTCCACTGTCTCTCGAATCCCTCCTCAAACCATAAAGGAAGAATTAGTCGGGATCAATCCCACCGCACAATACTTGCTTAACCGTTCAGCCAGGCCAGTGTCGGTACTTCGAGGGAGGTTTTCCAACACTTTCGCGAAGTTCCTTAATTAGAGAACCTCTTTTCCCTGGGGGCGTAGCCCCGCTAACACCTTTCTAGGCACCTACTAGGTTTATAGCATTGATCGTTTAGTGAAAAAATTTCCCGAGGAGTAGCATATACTCACAGTAGGATCGGGATCCAAATATCATCGTGTGACGAAACTGAAGGAATCCTACCAGAATCACCACACTCCAAATGGTATGCAAATCTAGCAAGTTTCAGTACTTATGAAACTCCCGATGTGGATTTTTGCCCCATGCGCTTATGATCTTGACTTTGGCCAACAAATCATAAGTCACATGTCAAGTTCTACCCGTCGTTCTCCAGGTTAATTTGAATCCACCCGTACCTACCCTTGACTTTGGCCAACAAGGCAGTACGACTGTTCCAAACCAACGCATCTATCTATGCTGCACATGAATACCCAATAGCTACCAATCACTATGCCTTGACTTTGGCCAACAAACACAGCTTGAATACTATTGACTATTCATGTGAAACGACGGAGGGCTACGAATGGTTTTTGTTAGTTGTATGTATGCCCTAGAGGCCAGTATTGTACAGATGTTGTATATTATATTGGATGCTTGGACATATATAGAGATGACTTTCTTGCTCGATATGATAGTATGCTATCTGGTTACTCTTTATCTTAACATGTACACTAGTCTCTTTATACTGTCTAGTAGTTACATGTTGGTAAAGCCCTTAGGATGTGTACTTGACTACCTGGACTATGATGCAGATCATACTAGTGGGGACATGGTAGTCCATAAGTACATCCTTCAAGGTCCCTAGTCGTGGGTGTATCGAGACGGGGCATCGATATACCAGAGTAGACTAGCGTATATGCTTCTCGACCCATGTGATGGGCGATGGATGATCCCATATCCATTGGTGTTTGACATCAGAGATGGTATACGGGTGCTCAGTGGAGACTGGGTACACTGGACGGACTCGCCGATGTTAGTTATGTATATGCCCTAGAGGCCATTGTTGTACATATGATGTATATTATAATGGATGCTTGGTTATATATAGAGATGACTTTCTTGCTCGTCATGATAGTATGCTATTTGGTTTCACTTTATCTTAACATGTTGACTTGTATTGGTTTACTATTTTACTCTCACATGTTGATAAAGCCCTTAGGATCTGTACTCGACTACTGGGACTATGATGAGATCATACTAGTGGGGCCGCGGTAGTCGATGAGTACATCCTATAACTGTTCCTAGTCGAGGGTATATCGAGACAGGGCATCGATACACCAGAGTAGACTAGCGTATACGCATCTTGACCCATATGATAGGTGATGGATGATCCCATATCCATCGGTGTTTGACATCAGAGATGGTGTACGGGTGCTCAGTGGAGACTGGGTTCACTGGACGGACTCGCCGAGAACTCCCAGATGGTGATATACCACACGTCAGATGGCAGTTCTCCGGTGACACAGGTACAGGGTAGTCTGAAGACCCGAGATCGTCATAGAGTCTTGTGTGATTCCCACTGTGCTTTGATTTCCACCTTACCACGTCCAAGAGGGCGTGCAAAACGGTGGCTTTTGGGTACAGTCCCGAATCACATGGAGGCAATGAGCGATAGGAGGGGATTCGTCTCTCCCGGTATAGGGAGTTGATGTTGTGCTGTGTTCGATTGGCTATAACTGGAAGTCCCTGGCCAGGGCTGATATGGAGATTTACTGGTAAGTGTTACTAGTAGTTTCTCGACCCGTTATGAGCCATACATCGACACGACTTATCGGTTACTGGGGTCTGACGTATACCACCCCTAGACTTGATATGCGACATATCAGACGAACAGACCGGACTGTACGGGAGTGTTACTGGTTGGATTCACAGGAGAACGCACAGGCTAGCTTGTTGATCTTCTGATCGCTCAATACCTGGGTGGCTGTTACGTTTAGCTGACCGCTTGCAGCTTGTGGGTGTTTGATATGATCATCACCTGCTACCGGCGTATTGACGATTCTTTAGAGTCCTACACAGAGGTTTCTTGGCTCAGGCGAAACAGAGTAGTGGCACATATGTGATATGCGCAGGAGCGAGAATAATGCGATATGGGATACCGTATTATATTCTCGCGATTTATGGATATGAATCGGGTCATCGGATCAAGTGTTGATTCGATGAATCGGTACATGATATATTAGCCGGTTATATTCGATATAGCCGGATCGTCGGATCAAGTGTTGATTCGATGATTTAATATATAATAATATATATGATATATTATTATATTAACTGATATTGGCTTACTTTATTATTTCATTTTCTCAGTGGATGATACATTGATATATATGCGATATATGTTAATTGTATTATTTTCTTTTGTTGCAAATATATAATATATATATGATATATATTATTGTGACATGATATGATTAATTGTTAAACATGTTTAAGGATGATTAATTGAGGTTAGGGTTTGATTAGGTTTAGTTGCTTCAAGTTCCTTCTAGAAGCAATTTTCTTTTGTCATTTGTAAAGATATTTTGTGATGACACATTATTAACTTAACCAAACCCTAACTCTAGTTGTTTCTCTACTTGTTCTCATCCAATCATCCTTGACCATGGTTAGTAATTCAATCATATGTTTATATTTCTATTCATCACAAAAGGAAATGATTATCATTATCTTTTGATTATCCATTATCTTATTCTTCTTCTCTCTTGAAGAAGCTCTCTTGAAAATTCTTATGTGATGAAAGATTATGAGAAAATGATATAAAAAGAAACCAAAATCACTACTCTCTCATCCTCATCTCATCTAGCCCATGTGATTAGGGTGTTCTTCTCTTTTGAGTGAGAAATCTTGAGTCGAAGCAACTTCAAGGTAGATCATCGGAGATTTGGAATACGACAAGCTAGAATGGATCGTTCGAGTCGTGGAGCCTCTCATGAGTCCGGGAGATCATGGATCGCGGCAAAGGGACTTCTACTCGGAGCTTGTGAAGTGAAGGAGCGGACTACAAAGGTTGTAATCCCTCACACTTAGATAAAAGTTATCTTATTGCATGTTAAACCCTAATAACCTAGCTAAAATCCCGGCTTTGGGTTGTTCGGCACGTCTAAAATTTAATCCGGGCATGTTTGATGCCTTTTGAACCTTCACAAGAGTGCCTAGGAACCCTACAGTGGTATCAGAGCCTAGCTAGAGCATTAGGCGATGTGTTTACGAAGTTAAAACTCCGATCGAACCCGAAACGACAAATTTGTACCCCTCTCTGGAAATTTTTTAAATTTTGGGATTTTTCAGAATTAAAAATATGTAAAAAAATCAGCAGGGAATTCTAAGAATTACCATGAAACACGTGCCCAAAATTCCACCAAAGTAGCGCGGAAGAGCGGCATAAACAGGGTTCGCGCGGCGGATCAGCGGCGGCACTGTAGAATTGGGACACGTGGCTTCATGGTTTTAACCGTAGGTACTTGCTGATCATTCTGGATATTTTTATTCTGTTCCAGGTGTTTAAAATTCTGGGGTTTGTTTTGTAATAGTAGACTCGATCGGAAATTTTAAATTCGTATTTCTTTCCGGATATTTAGAAACTGTTAAACTGGTTGAACGGATATCATTAACCCACTTTATTCCGGCACGGCAAACTTTCAAGCGTTGAATTTTTATTGGGTTTAAATCTTTCGGAAAATTGTACAAGTTAAGCGGTGGACCCTCTAGAAGACAACAAACCTTAACTCGATTATGTGACCGTCTTGAACTGCCTTTTGAACCTTCGGGTTTGGGGGAGTACGGCGTGCCACATGTGAGGCGTTGGCTTGGCCCTTCTACGGCTGGATCACTGGTACTGTGACATATTCTGGGATTATTTGAACTCCGCTCAAGAGTTGAGCACTTCGGGAAATTTTGGGTGTTTGATTATCTGTTCAAATAGTTTAATACCGTATATTTATCTGGAATGTGATACAATATGTGGAATTCATAGAGTTAGGCATGAAATATGAAGTATGTGATATTTCGGATTTACGATGTCTAAAGTGATTGTGGATTCCAAATATTGTAGTTTTACACTTTCTTTTCTGTGACCGTAAGCGTAGTATGTGGTGTATCGCCGGCTTCGTTGCTATACATCAACGACAATCGGGATACGCATACTTGCTTACGTTGATGATATGAGATATTATGTGTTGCTGTGATATGTTATATTGGATCGTCGCGATCAGAATAGCCGGGGGTTTTATATGAGATGAGGGATTTTATTTTCATTCATGTAAAATTCATTTGTAATGTAATATTCTTTTATTTGGGGCACTTCCAGGATGCGGTTGCTGTCACCAGTGTATATTATTTACTTTTCCGCATTAGGTAGACCCAAGGAGGGGAGCACAAGTAACCGGGTTCTAGGGTCCAGTGGGAGGCCATCTCGAGGAGTCGAGACCGGGTCTCCTAACCCTAGAATTGGCAGAGTTACTTGCCGCTCTCGTAGGGGTCTTGGGATGTGGGTTTGGCTATTCGTCGCGACCGTGGAATCCTTGTTTTATACAGGCTCGTATTGAAAACACGGACGTCCTAGTATATCCAATATTTCATATATGTTCTTCTGCTGCAATGTTCTGTGATGAGATCATATTACTGCCTGAGACGAATGCTTATACTATATATATATGCTGATATATAAATATTACTGCTTTCGTTTCTTCTGTGATGCTTAGGAAGCATAAGCTGATGGGATTTTTATTAATGAGATTAATAAAAGAAAAGAAACCTAAAGATGTTGTAGAATCAAAAACTTTATAAAAAGGGTAGCTACAGTTTTGCTTTGCACAGTGATATATACGATATATCCTGCACCTTATTCGATGAGGAAAGGACCGAGATCCCTTCACCGGGAGTGACTCCTTTAGCGAAACTGGCAGATGCTACAAAACGCGGTTTGTCTTTTGATTGCTTTAAGTGTTTTGCTTTGCACAGTGGTATATATGATATATCCTGCACCTTGTTCGATGGGGAAAGGGCCGACGATCCCTTCACCGGGAGTGACCCCTTTAGCGAAACTAAGAAAAGCCTCAAAACACTCCTTTTCAAAAACTACATGATTCTACGACGATATCAAGTTCATTACGCTCAGGGTTTTCTGAAAAACCTGCGTAGCCCTCCGTCATTTCAGATAGATATTATTTAGTATTCGTGCTATGTTTGTTGACTTAGTTAAGGCATAGTGTACGGTAGCTAAGTAATGTTTATCTGTTAAAACATGAGATGTGATTGGATTAGGGTATTCGTACGGCTTTGTTGACTTAGTTAAGGGTCGTGCGGGTGGGTTTAATTCAATCAGGAAATGTACGGGTTGAACTTGACTTGCGATTTATGGTTTGTTGACTTAGTTAAGGTCATAGATCGCTAGGGGCAAAATATTATCGGGAATTTGAAGTGTTGAAATTTGCAATGAGATTGCATACCTCCTATGAGATAGTTGGATCCTGATACCCACTGCGAGTAAGAGTTACTCCTGGGAGATTTTTACACAGGACAATTAGTCATTCAAGTAGGTGTCTAGAAAAGTGTTAACAAGGTTACGCCTCTGGGAAAACGAGGTTTACTTTAATTAGGTCCGTGCGAAAGCACGGGGAACCTCCCTCAAAGTACCAACACTGATCTGGCTGAAAGATTGACGAAGTTGTAGGGTGTAATTAATCCCGGCTAATCTTACCTTTTATGGTTTGAAGGTAGATTTGATAAAAACAGTGGGAGACATCCTGATTAGATAAGATAATAACCAATCTAATCTTGCAAGAGCATACGCTAAAGTGTATTCTTCTCTCTCTCTCCGGGTAGCGACCATTTCAGGCCATAATCAAGATAATAATATGGATGTATTGATTGAACCTGATTATTGTACTGAGCAAGGGAACGTTAGACCCATTCTTTCTTATAAGAGTTATAAGACTGAACAGGAAACAGGAGAATATCTGGATTCTCATGCCGCCCAAAAGAACATGCATGTTGATGCATCTTCTTCAGGTGTGTTTGTTATTGAGAACTGTTTCTCAGTTCACCCTACGTCCTGGGTATTAGATACCGGATCAGGATCCTACATACGCAAACAGTTGCATGGGCTACGTAGAGGTAGAGAACTGGGAAAAGGTGATCATTCCGTTCAAGTAGGGAACGGTGCGAGTATTGTAGCCAAAGCAGTTGGCGAATATCACCTTGTATTGCCAAGTCGCAATACACTGATTCTAAATGAGTGCTATTATATACCGAACATGATGTGCAACATTATATCAGTTTCTTTATTAAGTAAAGAGGGATATAATTTTGTAGTACAGGATAATGTTATGAACATATTCCTAGATCAAAAGTTGATTGCATCAGGCTCGTTACATAATGGCATATTCATTCTAAATCAGAATACAGTCCTGAATATACAAAACACACACAAGAGGAAAAGTTCAGATATGAACGAATCCTACTTGTGGCATTGTAGACTTGGTCATATCAATGCGACACGACTGGCTAAGTTACATAAGGATGGTTATTTGAATCCGTTCGAATTATCATCTTATGATACTTGCCATTCATGTCTCAAAGGAAAAATGACCAAAGCTCCGTTTAGTGGACACGGAGAAAGAGTTACCGAACTCTTAGGACTGGTACATAGTGATGTATGCGGTCCCATGTCTACGCATGCTAGGAACGGTTCTTCTTACTTCATTACATTCACTGACGATCTCTCTAGATTCGGACATGTGTTCCTGATGAAACACAAGTCTGAAGCTTTTGAGAAATTCAGAGAATATAAGCACGAAGTAGAGAACCAAACGGGCAAAAGTATTAAGATTCTTCGATCTGATCGAGGAGGTGAATACTTAAGCGGTGAGTTTTTAGATTATCTAAAAGAGAATGGGATTCTCTCTCAGCTTACTCCTCCTTATACACCACAGCACAACGGTGTATCGGAACGAAGGAATCGGACCCTATTAGATATGGTGCGATCTATGATGAGCGAAGCTGAGTTACCTATTTCCTTCTGGGGGTATGCGCTTGAGACAGCCATATACATATTGAATCTAGTTCCGTCTAAATCTGTACCTACCACACCATATGATATATGGAGTGGGAAGAGACCATATTTTAAACGAGTTAAGATATGGGGTTGTCCGGCCTATGTCAAAAGACAAAATCCAGACAAACTCGAGGCACGATCAGTTCTTTGCAAATTTGTGGGATATCCTAAGAATTCTCAAGGATATATTTTCTATCACGCTGAGGAACAAAAAGTGTTTATTTCTCAATATGCCACCTTTTTAGAAAAGGAATTTCTTGCAAAAGAAATTAGTGGCAGAGAGGTAGAACTAGAAGAGGTTCCAGCACCACAAACTGCAACTGATGATTTGATGGAACCAGAAGATTCAATAGTACCCAACGAACCCCAGCCACTCCGCCGATCTAGTAGGGTTTCTCGTCCACCTGAGAGATACTACGGTTTTCTCATTGATGGTGGAAGCGAGGATTGCATCATGGATGATGATGAACCCACTAGTTTCGAGTAGGCCATCACGAGTGGTGACTCTGTGAAATGGCTGGATGCAATGCGATCTGAGATGGAATCCATGTACACCAAAAAAGTATGGACTTTAGAAAATGCTCCTGAAGGGGTAAAACCCATTGGGAGCAAGTGGATTTTTAAAAAGAAATTTGGTGTAGATGGAAAAGTTGAGACTTTCAAAGCTAGACTGGTAGCAAAGGGATTTCGTCAACGACCAGGTGTGGACTATGACGAAACCTTTTCTCCAGTAGCTATGCTTAAGTCCATCCGGATCTTACTTGCCATTGCTGCATACCATGACTACGAAATCTGGCAAATGGATGTTAAGACCGCCTTTCTAAACGGTGATTTAGAAGAGTGCGTGTACATGACTCAGCCAGAGGGCTTCGTAGATAGTGGGAGCAGCGGTAAGGTGTGCAAGCTGCTTAAATCCATTTATGGGTTAAAGCAAGCATCGCGGAGTTGGAACATCTGTTTTGATGTTGTAGTCAAAGAGTTTGACTTCATCAAAAATATAGATGAACCTTGTATCTATAAGAAGATAGCAGAGGGTAAGGTAGTCTTCCTCGTATTGTACGTGGATGACATACTCTTGATAGGAAATGATATTCCTATGCTGCAATTAGTCAAGCTCTTCTTATCACAGAGATTCTCAATGAAAGATCTAGGTGATGCCTCCTGCATATTGGGAATCATGATCTATAGAGATAGATCTAAACGGATACTGGGATTGTCCCAATCCAGGTACATTGACACCATACTAAAGAGGTTTAGTATGGAAGAATCCAAACGTGGGAATCAGCCCACGATCTCTGGACTCACTCTCTCCAAAGAGATGTCTCCCAAGACTGATTTGGAGAGAGCTCGCATGCAAGGGATACCCTATGCTTCGGCAGTAGGCTCTATCATGTATGCGATGCTATGTACCAGACCCGATGTAGCATACTCACTAAGTGTAGTGAGTCGGTATCAAGCAGATCCTGGAGAGAGTCATTGGACAGCAGTAAAGAACATTCTCAAGTACTTACGAAGGACTAAGGAGATGTTCTTGGTGTATGGTAACGGAGAACTCCAGGTGGAGTCCTTTACCGATTCCAGCTTCCAAAGTGATAAGGACGACTCTAAGTCGCATTCGGGTTTTGTCTTTACCCTCAATGGAGGGGCGGTATGTTGGAAGAGTTCCAAACAGGATACCGTTGCAGACTCAACGATGGAGGCTGAATACATCACTGCCAACGATGCTGCCAAAGAGGCTGTCTGGATCTAGAAGTTCATTAGTGAACTTGGTGTGGTTCCATCCATTGAGCATCCAATACCTCCGTATTGCGATAACAATGGAGCTGTGGCGTTAGCCAAGGAACCCAGGTCCCATCAGAAGTCCAGACATATTCTGAGGCGGTATCACCTGATCAGGGAGATAGTTGATCGCCGGGAGATCGAGGTCAGGAGAGTAGATACGAAGGACAACACTGTGGATCCATTCACGAAGGCTATTCCCCAGATACAGTTTGAGAGATTATTCAGGATGCTAGGTATGAGATACTACAGCAGCTGGCCTTAGTGCAAGTGGGAGATTGTTAGTTATGTATATGCCCTAGAGGCCATTGTTGTACATATGATGTATATTATAATGGATGCTTGGTTATATATAGAGATGACTTTCTTGCTCGTCATGATTGTATGCTATTTGGTTTCACTTTATCTTAACATGTTGACTTGTATTGGTTTACTGTTTTACTCTCACATGTTGATAAAGCCCTTAGGATCTGTACTCGACTACTGGGACTATGATGAGATCATACTAGTGGGGCCGCGGTAGTCGATAAGTACATCCTATAACTGTTCCTAGTCGAGGGTATATCGAGACAGGGCATCGATACACCAGAGTAGACTAGCGTATACGCATCTTGACCCATATGATGGGTGATGGATGATCCCATATCCATCGGTGTTTGACATCAGAGATGGTGTACGGGTGCTCAGTGGAGACTGGGTACACTGGACGGACTCGCCGGGAACTCCCAGATGGTGATATACCACACGTCAGATGGCAGTTCTCCGGTGACACAGGTACAGGGTAGTCTGAAGACCCGAGATCGTCATAGAGTCTTGTGTGATTCCCACTGTGCTTTGATTTCCACCTTACCACGTCCAAGAGGGCGTGCAAAACGGTGGCTTTTGGGTACAGTCCCGAATCACATGGAGACAATGAGCGATAGGAGGGGATTCGTCTCTCCCGGTATAGGGAGTTGATGTTGTGCTGTGTTCGATTTGCTATAACTGGAAGTCCCTGGCCAGGGCTGATATGGAGATTTACTGGTAAGTGTTACTAGTAGTTTCTCGACCCGTTATGAGCCATACATCGACACGACTTATCGGTTACTGGGGTCTGACGTATACCACCCCTAGACTTGATATGCGACATATCAGACGAACAGATCGGACTGTACGGGAGTGTTACTGGTTGGATTCACAGGAGAACGCACAGGCTAGCTTGTTGATCTTCTGATCGCTCAATACCTGGGTGGCTGTTACGTTTAGCTGACCGCTTGCAGCTTGTGGGTGTTTGATATGATCATCACCTGCTACCGGCGTATTGACGATTCTTTAGAGTCCTACACAGAGGTTTCTTGGCTCAGGCGAAACAGAGTAGTGGCACATATGTGATATGCGCAGGAGCGAGAATAATGCGATATGGGATACCGTATTATATTCTCGCGATTTATGGATATGAATCGGGTCATCGGATCAAGTGTTGATTCGATGAATCGGTACATGATATATTAGCCGGTTATATTCGATATAGCCGGATCGTCGGATCAAGTGTTGATTCGATGATTTAATATATAATAATATATATGATATATTATTATATTAACTAATATTGGCTTACTTTATTATTTCATTTTCTCAGTGGATGATACATTGATATATATGCGATATATGTTAATTGTATTATTTTCTTTTGTTGCAAATATATAATATATATATGATATATATTATTGTGACATGATATGATTAATTGTTAAACATGTTTAAGGATGATTAATTGAGGTTAGGGTTTGATTAGGTTTAGTTGCTTCAAGTTCCTTCTAGAAGCAATTTTCTTTTGTCATTTGTAAAGATATTTTGTGATGTCACATTATTAACTTAACCAGACCCTAACTCTAGTTGTTTCTCTACATGTTCTCATCCAATCATCCTTGACCATGGTTAATAATTCAATCATATGTTTATTTTTCTATTCATCACAAAAGGAAATGATTATCATTATCTTTTGATTATCCATTATCTTCTTCTTCTTCTCTCTTGAAGAAGCTCTCTTGAAAATTCTTATGTGATGAAAGATTTTGAGAAAATGATATAAAAAGAAAGCAAAATCACTACTCTCTCATCCTCATCTCATCTAGCCCATGTGATTAGGGTGTTCTTCTCTTTTGAGTGAGAAAGCTTGAGTCGAAGCAACTTCAAGGTAGATCATCGGAGATTTGGAATACGACAAGCTAGAATGGATCGTTCGAGTCGTGGAGCCTCTCATGAGTCCGGGAGATCATGGATCGCGGCAAAGGGACTTCTACTCGGAGCTTGTGAAGTGAAGGAGCGGACTACAAAGGTTATAATCCCTCACACTTAGATAAAAGTTATCTTATTGCATGTTAAACCCTAATAATCTAGCTAAGATCCCGGCTTTGGGTTGTTCGGCACGTCTAAAATTTAATCCGGGCATGTTTGATGCCTTTTGAACCTTCACAAGAGTGCCTAGGAACCCTACAGCCGAGAACTCCCAGATGGTATTATACCTCACGTCAGATGGCAGTTCTCAGATGACACTTGTACAGATTAGTCTGTAGACCCGAGATCGTCATAGAGTCTTGTGTGATTCCCACTGTGCTTTGATCTCCACCTTACCACGTCCATGAGGGCGTGAAAAACGGTGGTCTTTGGGTACAGTCCCGAGTCACATGGAGGCAATGAGCGATAGGAGGGGTTTCGTCTCTCCCGGTATTGGGAGTTGATGTTGCGCTGTGCTCGATTGGCCGTAACAGGGAAGTCCCTGGCCAGGGCTGATCAGAGATTTGCTGGTAAGTGTTACCAGTAGTTTGTCGACCCGTTACGAGCCTCACATCAGCACGACTTATCGGGTTATTGGGGTCTGACGTTTACCACCCCTAGACTTGATATGCGACATATCAGACGAAGAGACCAGACTGTACGGTAAGTGTTACTGGTCGGATTCGCAAGAGTGTGAGCGGGCTAGCTCGTCGATCTTCTGATCGCTCAATACCCGGGTGGCCGTTACGTTTAGCAGACCGCTTGCGGCTTGTGGATGCTTGATATGATCATCATCTGCTACCGGCGTATTGTCGAGTCTTTAGAGTCCTACACAGAGGTTTCCTGGTTCAAGCGAAACGAAATAGGAGCGCATATGAGATATGTGCAGGACCGAGAATAATACGTGTATGTGATACCGCATTTCATTCTCGCGATAAATGTTTCGATTGGTTATATTCGATATGACCTAGTTATCGAATCATTGATTCGATAAATCGATACATTGCATACTAGTCGGTTATGTGCGACATGACCGGATCATTGAATCAAATGTTGATTTAATGATTTAATGTATAATTATATATTTGATATATTACTTTGCATTAACTAGTATTGGTTCACTTTAAACGGATTTTTCTCACTTGGATTGCACATTGTATATGTGATATACTTTTGTGCACTTTTTGTATCATGTTTGATGATACTTGATCATATGGTTAAGTGAATAGAATTAAACCATGGTTATTATGATAATTAGGGTTTTGCATATTTATTTATTTATTTATTTTTTCATTTGTTTATTTGGAAATGATTTAAAAAGGATGATGGCTTTCTTTGTCATTTAGTTGAAGCTTCATGAAGCTTTGACTTCTTATCCTTTCTTATCATCATGCTTAACCCTAACCCATCCATTAACCATGGTATATTCTCTACACTTAACCCTAGTATGAATTATGATAAGTATTGCTTTTTCTTTTTATTTTAAAAAGACTTATCATAATACTAGATCATCTTCTTCTTCTTCTTCAAGCTTGCTAC
The DNA here is from genome assembly GCA_030015575.1 of Agapanthus africanus. Classification (NCBI taxonomy): domain Eukaryota; kingdom Viridiplantae; phylum Streptophyta; class Magnoliopsida; order Asparagales; family Amaryllidaceae; genus Agapanthus; species Agapanthus africanus. The sequence continues at coordinate 609,987,744 of CM057339.1, read as the reverse complement.
TCCAATGGCAACTTGAGTTTTAGTGAGAGAAATCCAAATCTAAAGAGAACCCACCTCCTATTTCTTCACCCTCTACCTCTTGTCAAGTTGTTTTTGGTGTTTACTTCACAAGTTTGTGAAGTCGGAGCTTGAACTTGCGATGCCTCGACGTAGATCGTCTTTGACACGAAGCCGGCGACCTAGCTCACCCGTTTCTTCGACGAAGCCGACGCTTGAGCCCGGGGTTCAACATGGACAGCGAGGAGACTTCGTTGCGGAGCCGTGGAGGTGGATATCCGGATCTACAATGGTTGTTATTTCCATATCCAAGTAGTTAAATAGTTAACTAGTTTTCCGTTTCGCCTAAACATCTAGTATTAGATCCGTAGTTTAGGGTTTCTCGGCACAAAAATTTTAAAATTGGCATGTTCGATGCCTTGTGAGACCTTACTAGAGTGCCTAGGAACCTTTCACTGGTATCAGAGCCTAGCTAGAGCCTTAGGCGAAGTCCCGACGGAGTTTGAAGTCCGAACGAACCCGAAACTATAATTCCAAGGTGCTCTCTGGAAAATTTCTGAAATTTTGGATTTTTGTCAATTAAAAATGTCCAGAAAATCATGCAGGGTCTTATATGAAATACTGTGAAATTCGAGGGCCTGATTCAACTTTTCCACCGCGGAACCGCGGCACGAGCTATGCATGCGCGGCGGTTCCGCGGTCGTACTGTCCCATTGTCTGGTTATTTTTCCACAGTAATTCATGAATTCAGAGATTATGTTTTCTGGGTATTTTTATTGTGACTCTACAGAAGAGTATTTTGGGGTTGCTTTGGGGATTCAATTATTCGTTCGGGTTATCAAATTTCGTCTTTGTGTATTTCCGGATAATTTCCAGAATATGTTAAAAAGTTCGACCGGATATAAATACCCAATTTTTCCCCTATCGGGAAATTTCCAAGTGTTGGATTTTTCCGTAGTTTAACGACGTTCTAAGTAATGCAAGTAACGCGATGGACCCTCTAGAAGACAACAAACCTTAACTCGATTATGTGACCGTCTTGAACTGCCCTTTGAACCTTCGGGTTTGGGGCAGTACGGCGTGCCACATGTGAGGTGTTGGCTTGACCCTTCTACGGCTGGACCGTTGGTACTGAGGCACGAACTGAATGTTGCTAGACTTATTTCATGTGTTGGACTGTATCGGGAAAACTTGGGTATTCGACTGTTCGATCGGAAAGTTTAACATTATCTGTTTATCTGGAATGTGATACAATAATTGGAATTCACAAACAGTTATGAGATAACTGGATGAATGTTATAAATTTAGCAGTTTAGTCCCATATGATATTGAAAAGAGTTTTCGATAATGAGACTAAAATGCGGGATTTATATCTGTTAGGCATGCGATGTCTAAAGGTGTTGCGGATTCCAATTGTTGTAGTTTTACACTTTCTTTTCTGTGACCGTAAGTGTAGTATGTTCATATCGCCGGTTTCGTTGCTATACGTCAACGACAATTGGGGTATGCATACTTGCTTACGTTGATGACATGTGATGTTATGTGTTGCTGGATATGTTATATTGGATCGTCGTATTCGAATAGCCGGGGGGTTTTTATGTGAGATGAGTGTTTTTCATTTTCATTCATGTAAAAACTTGTATGTAATATTCTTTTATTTGGGGCACTTCCAGGTAGCGGAAGTTGTCACCTTTTGTATATTATTTACTTTTCCGCATTAGGATAGACCCAAGGAGGGGAGCACAAGTAACCGGGTTCTGGGGTCCAGTGGGAGACCAACTCGAGGAGTCGAGTCCGGGTCTCCTAACCCTAGAATTGGCAGGGTTGCTTGCCGCTCTCGTAGGGGTCTAGAGGTGTGGGATTGGCTATTCGTCACGACCGTGGAATCCGTGTTTTATACTGGCTCGTATTGAAAACACGGACGTCCTAGTATATCCAATATTTCATATGTATATTCTGCTGCGATATCTGTGTTGTGACTCTGTGATGGATATAGTATATGATATATATGATATATTATATAGACGTTACTTATGTTTTACACCCGCGCTAGCCCTGCCCTGCTCTGTCGTTAGTTACCTAACCTAACGGTGCACGAGGGGACATCGAGGCGAATGCGGATGGCATAAGTGTACGTCATATCTATCTGTGATGTTTAGGTATTTAAATGATGGGACTTCATTAATGTGATTAATGAAAGAAAAGAAACCTAAGATGTTGTGGAATCGAATTTTTAAAATAAAACAGGTAGCTACAGTTCTTGCTTTGCACAGCGGTATATATGATATACCCCGCACCTTATTCGATGAGGAAAGGACCGAGATCCCTTCACCGGGAGTGACTCCTTTAGTAATAACTGGCAGATGCTACAGACTCGGTTTGCTTTTGATTGCTTTTGGGTTTTTGCTTTGCACAGTGATATATATGATATATCCCGCACCACATTCGACGAGGAAAGGACCGAGATCCCTTCACCGGGAGTGACTCCTTTAGCAAAACTGGAAAAGCCTCAAAATCACTCCATTTCAAAACTTCATTTGATTCTACAACGATATCAAGTTCATTACGCTCATGGTTTTATGAAAACCTGCGTAGCCCTCCGTCATTTCAGATAAATCCTACTTTGTATTCGTGCTACGTTTGTTGACCTCCGTCAAGGCTTAGTGTGCGGTAGCTAACTAGTATTTGTCTGCTTATGCATATGATGCAGATTGGATTAGGGTAGTCGTAAGACCTTGTTGACCTCCGTCAAGGGTCGTGCGGGTTGGTTTGATTCAATCAAGATATGACGGGTTGAACTTGACTTGCACCCTGTGGTTTGTTGACCTCCGTCAAGGTCATAGGATGCTTGGGGCAAAATATTATCGGGAATTTCAAGTGTTGAAATTTGCAATGAGATTGCATACCTTCTATGAGATAGTTGGATCCCGATACCCGCTGCGAGTAAGAGTTACTCCTGGGAGAGTTTTACACAGTGCAATTAGCCGATCAAGTAGGTGTCTAGAAAGGTGTTAACGAGGTTACGCCTCTGGGAAAACGAGGTTTACATTAATTAGGTTCGTGCGAAAGCACGGGGGACCTCCCTCAAAGTACCGACACTGGCCTGGCTGAAAGATTGGCGAACTTGTAGTGTGTAATTAATCCCGGCTAGTCTTTCCTTTTAGGGTTTGGAGGAAGATTTGATAAAAAGCAGTGGGAGCCATCCTGATTAGATAAGATAAAAACCAATCTGATCTTGCACGAGCATACGCTAAAGTGTTTTCTTCTCTCTCTCTCCAGGTAGCGACCAGTTCATGCCTTAATCAAGATAATAATATGGATGTATTGACCGAACCCGCATGTTATACTGTGCTGGGGAACATTGGTTCCGTTCTTTCCTATAAGAGTTATAGGAATGAACAGGATATAGGGGAATACCAGGATTCCCATGCCACCCGAATGAAGAAAGTACATGTTGATGCATTTTCTTCGGGTGTGTTCGTTACTGAGAACTGTTTCTCCATTTGCTCTACGTCCTGGGTATTGGATACCGGGTCGGGATCCCATATATGTAATCAGTTACATGGGCTAAGGAAAGGTAGAGAACTTGGAGAAGGTGATAAAGACATTAGAGTTGGAAATGGTGCAATTGTTGCAGCTAAGACTGTCGGGGAATATCACCTTGTATTACCAACTGGTAATACATTGGTTCTGAACGAATGCTATTACATGCCGAACCTGATATGCAACATTATATCGGTTTCTTTATTAAGTAAAGAGGGATATAATTTTGTATTACAGGACAATGTTATGAACATTTTCCGAAACCAAAAGTTGGTTGGATCAGGCACGTTGTGCAATGGCATTTATGTTCTAAATCAATCAACAGTTCTGAGCATAACAAACACACACAAGAGGAAGAGTTCAGAACTGAACGAATCCTTCTTGTGGCATTGTAGACTAGGTCACATCAATGTGATACGACTAGCTAAGTTGCATAAAGATGGATATTTAAATCCGTTTGAATTTTCATCTTATGACACTTGCCAGTCATGTCTCAAAGGAAAGATGACCAAAACTCCGTTTACGGGACACGGAGAAAGAGTTACCGAACTCTTGGGACTGATACATAGTGATGTATGCGGTCCCATGTCTACACATGCCAGGGATGGTTCTTCATACTTCATTACATTCACTGACGATCTCTCTAGGTTCGGGTATGTGTTCCTGATGAAACACAAATCAGAAGCTTTTGAGAAATTTAGGGAATATAAGCAAGAAGTTGATAACCAAACCGGAAAAAGTATTAAAATCCTACGATCTGATCGAGGAGGAGAATACTTAAGCATTGAATTCCTGGACTTCCTAAAAGAGAATGGGATTCTCTCTCAGCTAACTCCTCCATATACACCACAGCACAATGGTGTATCGGAGCGGAGAAACCGCACCCTATTAGATATGGTGCGCTCTATGATGAGTATAGCTGAGTTACCTATTTCCTTCTGGGGATATGCACTGGAAACAGCAGCATACCTACTGAACAGGGTTCCCACCAAATCTGTGCCTACCACACCATATGAGATATGGGAAGGGAAGAGACCATATCTTAATTTTATAAAGATATGGGGTTGCCCGGCTTATGTCAAAAGACAAAAACCGGACAAACTCGAGGCAAGATCTGTTTTGTGTAAGTTTGTTGGATATCCCAAACATTCGCGAGGGTATATCTTCTACCACAGTGAGGAACAAAGAGTATTTGTTGCTCAACATGCCACCTTTTTAGAAAAGGAATTTCTTGCAAAAGAAATTAGTGGCTCTGAGGTAGAACTGGAAGAGGTTCCAGCTGAACAAAACACAACAGAAGATTTAGTGGAACCAGAGCATTCAGTAGCTTCCGACGAACCTCAGCCTCTCCGCCGATCTAGTTGGGTTCCTCGCCAACCTGAGAGATACTACGGTTTTCTCATAGATGGTGGGAGCGAGGATTGCATCATGGAGGATGATGACCTAACTAGCTTCGAGCAGGCCATCACGAGTGGGGACTCAGTGAAATGGCTGGATGCTATGCGGTCTGAGATGGATTCCATGTACACCAACAAAGTATGGACTTTGGAAGTTGCTCCTGAAGGGGTAAAACCCATTGGGAGCAAGTGGATCTTCAAGAAGAAACTTGGTGTAGATGGGAAAGTGGAGACTTTCAAAGCTAGACTTGTAGCAAAGGGTTTTCGTCAAAGACCAGGTGTGGACTATGACGAGACCTTTTCTCCAGTGGCTATGCTTAAATCCATCCGGATCATGCTTGCCATCGCTGCATATCATGATTACGAAATCTGGCAAATGGATGTTAAGACCGCCTTTCTAAATGGTGATTTAGAAGAGTGCGTGTACATGACTCAGCCAGAGGGCTTCGTAGACAGTGGGAGCAGCGGGAAGGTGTGCAAACTGCTTAAATCCATTTATGGATTAAAGCAAGCAACGCGGAGTTGGAACATCTGCTTTGACGTCGTTATCAAAGAGTTTGATTTCGTCAAAAATCCAGATGAACCTTGTATCTACAAGAAGGTGGCAGAGAGTAAGGTTGTCTTCCTCGTATTGTACTTGGACAACATACTCTTGATAGGAAATGATGTTCCTATGCTGCAATCGGTCAAGCTCTTCTTATCACAAAGATTCTCAATGAAAGATCTTGGTGATGCCTCCTGCATATTGGGAATCAGGATCTATAGAGATAGATCCAAACGGATTTTGGGATTGTCCCAATCCAGGTACATTGACACCATACTAAAGAGGTTTAGTATGGAAGAGTCCAAGCGTGGGAACATGCTCACGATCTCTGGAGTCACTCTCTCCAAAGAGATGTCTCCCAAGACTGATTTGGAGAGAGCTCGCATGCAAGGGATACCCTATGCTTCGGCAGTAGGCTCTATCATGTATGCGATGCTATGTACCAGACCCGATGTTGCATACTCACTAAGTATAGTGAGCAGGTATCAAGCTGATCCTGGAGAGAGTCACTGGACAGCTGTGAAGAGCATTCTCAAGTACTTGCGAAGGACTAGAGATAAGTTCTTGGTGTATGGTAACGGAGAACTCCAAGTGGAGTCCTTTACCGATTCGAGCTTCCAGAGTGATAAGGACGACTCTAAGTCGCAGTCGGGTTTTGTCTTTACCCTTTACGGAGGGGCGGTTAGCTGGAAGAGTTCCAAGCAGGAAACCGTGGCAGACTCGACGATGGAGGCTGAATACATCGCTGCCAACGATGCTGCTAAAGAAGCTGTCTGGATCAAGAAGTTCATTACTGAACTTGGAGTAGTTCCATCCATTGAGCATCCAATACCTTTGTATTGCGATAACAATGGAGCGGTGGATTTGGCCAAGGAACCCAGGTCCCATCAGCGATCCAGGCATATTCTGAGGCGGTATCACCTGATTCGGGAGATTGTTGATCGCCGGGAGATCGAGGTCAGGAGAGTTGACACGAAGAACAACACGGCGGATCCACTCACGAAGGCCATTCCCCAGACACAGTTTGAGAGACTCTTCGGGATGCTCCGTATGCGATACTACAGCAGCTGGCCCTAATGCAAGTGGGAGATTGTTAGTTGTATGTATGCCCTAGAGGCCAGTATTGTACAGATGTTGTATATTATATTGGATGCTTGGACATATATAGAGATGACTTTCTTGCTCGATATGATAGTATGCTATCTGGTTACTCTTTATCTTAACATGTACACTAGTCTCTTTATACTGTCTTGTAGTTACATGTTGGTAAAGCCCTTAGGATGTGTACTTGACTACCTGGACTATGATGCAGATCATACTAGTGGGGACATGGTAGTCCATAAGTACATCCTTCAAGGTCCCTAGTCATGGGTGTATCGAGACGGGGCATCGATATACCAGAGTAGACTAGCGTATACGCTTCTCGACCCATGTGATGGGCGATGGATGATCCCATATCCATTGGTGTTTGACATCAGAGATGGTATACGGGTGCTCAGTGGAGACTGGGTACACTGGACGGACTCGCCGAGAACTCCCAGATGGTATTATACCTCACGTCAGATGGCAGTTCTCAGGTGACACTTGTACAGGTTAGTCTGTAGACCCGAGATCGTCATAGAGTCTTGTGTGATTCCCACTGTGCTTTGATCTCCACCTTACCACGTCCATGAGGGCATGCAAAACGGTGGTCTTTAGGTACAGTCCCGAGTCACATGGAGGCAATGAGCGATAGGAGGGGTTTCGTCTCTCCCGGTATTGGGAGTTGATGTTGCGCTGTGCTCGATTGGCCGTAACAGGGAAGTCCCTGGCCAGGGCTGATCAGAGATTTGCTGGTAAGTGTTACCAGTAGTTTCTCGACCCGTTACGAGCCTCACATCGGCACGACTTATCGGGTTATTGGGGTCTGACGTTTACCACCCCTAGACTTGATATGCGACATATCAGACGAAGAGACCGGACTGTACGGTAAGTGTTACTGGTCGGATTCGCAGGAGTGTGAGCGGGCTAGCTCGTCGATCTTCTGATCGCTCAATACCCGGGTGGCCGTTACGTTTAGCAGACCGCTTGCGGCTTGTGGATGCTTGATATGATCATCATCTGCTACCGGCGTATTGACGAGTCTTTAGAGTCCTACACAGAGGTTTCCTGGTTCAAGCGAAACGAAATAGGAGCGCATATGAGATATGTGCAGGACCGAGAATAATGCGTGTATGTGATACCGTATTCCATTCTCGCGATGTATGTTTCGATTGGTTATATTCGATATGACCTAGTTATCGAATCATTGATTCGATAAATCGATACATTGAATACTAGTCGGTTATGTGCGACATGACCGGATCATTGAATCAAATGTTGATTTAATGATTTAATGTATAATTATATATTTGATATATTACTTTGCATTAACTAGTATTGGTTCACTTTAAACGGATTTTTCTCACTTGGATTGCACATTGTATATGTGATATACTTTTGTGCACTTTTTGTATCATGTTTGATGATACTTGATCATATGGTTAAGTGAATAGAATTAAACCATGGTTATTATGATAATTAGGGTTTTTCATATTTATTTATTTATTTATTTTTTCATTTGTTTATTTGGAAATGATTTAAAAAGGATGGTGGCTTTCTTTGTCATTTAGTTGAAGCTTCATGAAGCTTTGACTTCTTATCCTTTCTTATCATCATGCTTAACCCTTACCCATCCATTAACCATGGTATATTCTCTACACTTAACCCTAGTATGAATTATGATAAGTATTGCTTTTTCTTTTTATTTTAAAAAGACTTATCATAATACTAGATCATCTTCTTCATCTTTTCTTCTTCTTCAAGCTTGCTACTCCAATGGCAACTTGAGTTTTAGTGAGAGAAATCCAAATCTAAAGAGAACCCACCTCCTATTTCTTCACCCTCTACCTCTTGCCAAGTTGTTTTGGGTGTTTACTTCACAAGTTTCACAAGTTTGTGAAGTCGGAGCTTGAACTTGCGATGCCTCGACGTAGATCGTCTTTGACACGAAGCCGGCGACCTAGCTCACCCGTTTCTTCGACGAAGCCGACGCTTGAGCCCGGGGTTCAACATGGACAGCGAGGAGACTTCGTTGCGGAGCCGTGGAGGTGGATATCCGGATCTACAAAGGTTGTTATTTCCATATCCAAGTAGTTAAATAGTTAACTAGTTTTCCGTTTCGCCTAAACATCTAGTATTAGATCCGTAGTCTAGGGTTTCTCGGCACAAAAATTTTAAAATTGGCATGTTCGATGCCTTGTGAGACCTTACTAGAGTGCCTAGGAACCTTTCAGTTTTGGCGAAACCGTGAACGTAGTGAACTTGATATAATCGATGGAATGAGATAGCTTTTAGAAGGAGTGGCTCAATCTCCGCATTTAAAAGTTAGTTTTGAAAAGAACCGAGTGGTTTTTCGAAAGTGTTCCAACGACTTTAACTTGGTTTATTATCTTGCATTAGTTCTTTTAATGCGTGATATTCTTGCATTAGTTCTTTTAATGCGTCCCATCATTTAATCCTACCATTGCAGAAAACAACCAAAATATGACGTACGCTTATGCCATTCGCATTCGCCACGGGGCCCCGTCATCACCCGTTAGGTTACTTAACTAACGACAGAGCGGGGGCTGGGCTAGCGCGGCTGTAAAACATAAGCAACGCCTAAATAGTTATAGATATAGCAATAGTAGACATTACAGATCACAGATGAATGCATTGGATATACTAGGAATCCGCAATCCGTTCGAGCCTGTAACGAAAAGCGGATTACACGGTCGCGGTGAATAGCCAAAACCCCACCCAAGACCCCTACGGGTGCGGCAAACTACCCGCCAAGTACTCGGCAGTTTGTGCACCCCCTCCATGGGTCTATCCTAGGAGCAAAAACAGTAAAAAGAATTATACAATGACGGCTACAACCCCGACCCGATTGTGCGGCCAAACAAATAATAATATTACATCAATTTACATTTACAATGAATGAAAGAAAAACAAAAGCTCATCTCACATCCACCCCGGCTATTCACCCGCGACAGTCCAACACATTCATATACACATTCCAAATATCAAACACAGATCATGTATAACCCCGACCAATCTACTTATAGCGATTAGCCGACGTTCAATACATGCAAACATCACAGATATAACCATCATAGTCAAAGTGTAGTGAAGTTCGGAAAAAATACGAAATTATAGGACCCCAAAAGTAAATTTCTGTTCTGGAGAATCTGGGCACATATAACATATTTTAAAAATCCCAAAACCAATACAGAGACACACTGCACGAAAGACGATCACCAGAAGACTCTAAACGGCGGCGGTTCCGCGGCTCAATGAATAGGTGAGGCCGCGGATCCGCGGCGGTTTGAACGAATTAGGGGATCGTTTTTCTTGGGTGTTCACACAAAACCCTGAGCCGAATTTAGGTGTATAACAAATCTTGTTTTGACCAGAAAATTTTTTAAGAGAAACTAGGATTTTGAAATAGTTTGGTTTTTGGATTTTTTCGGTTCCGAACTTCGTTACACTTCACTATCAAGCTAGTTTAAGTTTAGTTAGGCTCTGATACCACTGTAAGTCCACGTTCCGACCCCCGGTGCTTACGGGGAGGCGGAAACGGTATAAAAAACAAATTTTTATCGCAAGAGGCAACATGGACTAAACAAGGTCGGGATCGTGTCTAAACTAAACTAGCAAACTTGCTAAAGAGATTTAGCTACTCGGATGAAGATGGTTATACCTAAACTTGAACTCCTTCTTCTTCAAACTTTTGTAGAGGTTGATGGTTCTCTTCTTGTCACCTTCTTCCGTCGAAGATGGATCCGCCTCGAGGGTTCAAACTTTGGGCTCTTTCTCGAACTTGGAGTGAACTAGAGTCTCCGGCTTGCTAAACCCTTGATCCTAGAGTGAGTAGAGAGTGTCTAAGAGGTGCTTTTCCTTTTAAAGAGAGGATTCTCAACACATGAGAAGGGTTCTCTTTATGCTAGAGGAAGAAGAAGATGAAGTGAGGAGAGAGAAGCTAAATGAGATAATGAGCTCTCTTTTCTTTTGCAACCATAACATAAAGCAAAAGAATTATCTAATTAATAATAAAAATGAAAATGAAAAAGGTTGATGGAAGGTTTATGAATGACCATTATCATTTCAAACATTAAATGAATTTGCTAGAATCAAAGAGCATCTTCATTTGTAATGATGATGGTCAAAACTTCAACCATGGTCAACAAGTCAACCATGTTCAACAAGTCAACAAAAAAACCAACCATGACACTTTTTCATTTTATTAATATTATTAATTGATATAACATAAATCCATTAGGGTTTGGAAAAAGACGACTGTCAACTGTGCATGCGCACCCGTTCCGAAACCCTAATGAAAGTCCTCTTCCTCCTCCTCAAAAACTGTGCATACACACCTGCATTCTTGTTCCGAGGAACATGAATACTGAGAGATAAAAGCAACCCCAAAACATATACCGGTATCTGACTCAAACCAGAGCCATCCAGTAAAATCCGTCCGGACTCCAAACGTGCACAAGTGCGCGGATGAGAACGAACCCTGTCGCAAAACCATGCGACCTTTACTCTGTTTTGCCCAGAGGCGAATACCCTCTGTGTGGGACTCTAAAGACTCGACACTACGCTGGCAGTGGGTTTAACCACAGACCGCAAGAGGCACTAGCTGTGCGTAACGGTCCCCAGGTAGATGTCGACAAGAAGGCTGACGAGGTGAAACCCCATCTGAACTCCTACTGAGTCTGAATGTGACAGTCTCCGTACAGTCCGGTCTGTTCGTCTAATGCATCGCATGTCGGGCCTAGGGGGCGGTAAAACGTCAGTCCCCTAATAGCGGTACAAGTCGTGTCGGAGTGAAGCCCAAAACACCCTGAGATAACACTGGAACCTACCAGTATATCTCGCTTGCCCTGGCCAGGGACTACTCGTGTAATGGCTCTCCTAGACACAGCGCGATGTCAACCCCCAATACCGGGAGAGACGAATCCTGTCTAACCGTCACTGCCTCCAAGTGCTTCGGGACTGCACCCAAACACCACCTGTTTGCACGACTCCTTTGAGCCGTGGTAGGGTAGTGATCAAAGTGCAGTGGGAACACACTTGAGGCGAAGTGCCAGTGTCAAGTCAGCGGACTAAGTTGTACTCATGTCACCTGGGAACTGATAACTGACGATAGGTATAATACCAACCTGTCAGTTCCCGACGAGTCCTGTCCAGTGTACTCGTAACCCAACGAGCACCCGTATACTATCTCCAGTACGACGTACTGATGGCTGTGGGACAGACCATCTCCCACACTGGGATGAGAAGCGCATACGCTAGTCTACTCTGGAGTATCGATGCCCTGTCTCGATAGTCCTGCGACTAGGGACCTGTATAAGGATGTGCTTATAGATTACCCAGCCCCCACTAGTGTGACTGCCATCACAACGCTGGTAATCAAGCAAAGATCCTAAGGGCTCCACTAATGCGTATAGGTGATATACTAAAATAAACACAAGTACACATTGAAGTAGAAACAAACCAAGTAGCATACTACTATTTTGAGCAAGATTGTTTATACAATGTGAATATCCCAAGCTTCCATTAAGTAATATACAAACTAGTATGATACAGTAATGGCCTCTAGGGCATATACACTAACAAAGTTATACCAAGCGATCTGTGTCCTTCGGTCTTCATCTCCACTCCGATCTCTCGCGGAATCTCCGTCCATCATCGTCTCGTCGGAAAGGGCACCACGTAGCCGGAATCTTTTACGGGCTCCCGCCTCTTGACCGAGGCAACTCGGGCGCGAAGTTGGCTAGCCGACGCGTCCAAGACTTGCTATAGAATAATGTAGGAACTTGTCTCTTTGGGGTTTTATGTTGCCATGGATGGAGGTGGTGATGAGAGAAAGAACTATGGAGGATTATTATGCTCTCAACTTAGCAAAGGAAAAATGAGATAAGAAGAAAAATTGCCACAACTCAAATATGAATCTCTCTCCCCTCTCTCTTAGTGGCCGGCCCCCCCTTCTCCTCATGGTGGAGGAAAAAGAATAATCTAAATCAACAGAAGAAAAGGGGATGAATGTATGAGAAAAAAGTCACACCAAATTCCATTTCAATCCACTCACAAACCATCATATGAAAAGCAATGAAAAGGACAAGAATGGAATCTCATCATGAAGAGGCTACAATAATGCAAGAAACCCCTCTACTAAGTGTTAATTGCAAACTTGCAATTAACACCCTCCATCAGAAAGTCCGACCGAGAAGGAATGAAGGAAAACCGGCCGGAACGGAATGCAAACTGGCAACTTCAGAAAACTGATCCCGTAATAAATTACAGGAAAACCCCGCTACTGCAAATACATGCCCGCATTTGTATTCCCACTGAACACAAATGCAAAGAGACAATACTACACGATCTAATACTAGGATCCGGCTTAAGCCAAAGCCGGCTAGTAAAATATGTCCGATCACGATCCGTGCAATACTGCACGTATCTGATCGAACCCTGCCATATCTCCATATGGCCTCTACAGCGTTTCGCCCGAAACCTGAGTAACTGAGTGTGGCGGACTCTAAAGACTCGTCAATACTATGGCTGTGGATTTAACCACTAGCATGTCAGAGGTATAAGCCAATACGTGACGGGCGACCAGGTATTGACCAAAAGGGACGTCGATGAGCGAACTCATCCTGACACCCTACTGAGCCTGCAATATCCGTTCAGTCCGGTCCGTTCGTCTATGAGCATCGCATGGCGGGCCTAGGGGGTTGGTAAAAGTCAGACCCCCAAAAGCGGTACAAGTCGTGTCAGAGTGTAGCCCAGAACACCCTGAGATACTACTGGAATACCTACCAGCAAATCTCCTGCCTTGGCCAAGGACTTTTCATGTTCTGGCTCTCCTCGACACAGCGCGACCTCACCCCCAATACCGGGAGAGACGAACCCCTGCAGATCCGCTCACTGCCTCCATGTGGCTCGGGACTGTACCCAACTAAAACCTGTTTGCACGACTCCTTTGAGCCGTGGTAGGGTAGTAATCAAAGCACAGTGGGAACTCACATGAGACAAATGACGATCCCAGGTCGATGAACTAACCTGTACACATGTCACCGGGGAACTGCTATCTGACGTCTGGTATAAACCCAACTAGCGGGTTCCCGGCGAGTCCTGTCCGGTGTACTCATAACCCAATGAGCACCTGTATACATCTTAGGTGAACCAACTGACACCAGTGGCTTGTGAGACCGGCCACCGCCCCTCGTCGGGGTCTCGACTGTATACACTAGTCTACTCCGGAGTATCGATGCCCTGTCTCGAAACTCCCACGACTAGGGACCTTTTAAGGATGTGCTTATAGACTCCAGCTCTCACTTATATGATCGTCCTCATACTGCTGGTAGTCAAGCAAGAATCCTAGGGGCTCTATCAACGTGTAATAGTGACCTGTAAGGTCACCTAAAGCAGTACACGATGATAAAGGTAAACCAGATAGCATACTATCATCTCGAGTAAGAATGTCCTACTGGGACAGGTCCTCCCCTCAATCATTGCAATCACGTGCCTGTGATCCAATAATTGACTCTGAGGGCACTATCTCCAACAGTTTCATCGAAAGAATGATCGGGCTTGGTCGTCGACTTCGATACCGAAAATGATCTACGTCGAGGCAACTCAAGATCAAGCTCCACCTTCACCAAGTCATGAAACTTGTGAAGAAAACACCCTATACTACTTGGCAAGTGGTAGTGGATGAAGAAATAGGAAGTGGGTTCACTTTAGAATTGGATTTCTCACTCTTTTTCTCAAGTTGCCAATGATGGAGGCAAGGTTTCTTTTTGTTGATGATGAAGAAGAAGAAGAAAAAGAATTATGATAAGTCTTTTAAATTAGGAAATAATATGATACTTATCATAATGGCAACCATAGTTAGGTGTAGAGAATAAACCATGGTTAGGTTTAGGGCTAAGAGACAAAATGGTCAAAACTTCAAAGCTTCATGAACTTTCAAGAAAGAAACAAACTAAGCCACCATTTCATTCTTGCCCCCAAAAAGAATTAATGAATAAATAAATAAATAAATAAGTAAATAAACAAAACCCTAATCATTAACATAACCATGGTTTAAACTAAACATACACCCAAACATTCATGTATCATCGAACATGATACAATCTTGTGCACAAAAATATATCACATATACAATGTGCACATCAAGTGAAAAAATCCTTTTTAAAGTGAACCAATACTAGTTAATGCAAAGTAATATATCAAATATATAATTATACATTAAATCATTAAATCAACACTTGATTCAATGATCCGGTCATGTCGCATATAACCGACTAGTATCCAATGTATCGACTTATCGAATCAATCTTCGATTTGATAACTAGGTTATATCGCATACAACCAATCGATACATTCATCGCGAGAATTGAATATGGTATCACATACACGCTTTATTCTCGGTCCCGCACATATCTCATATGCGCTCCTATTTCATTTCGCTTGAGCCAGGAAACCTCTGTGTATGACTCTAAAGACTCGTCAATACGCCGGCAGCAGGTGATGATCATATCAAACACCCACAAGCCGCAAGCGGTCTGCTAAACGTAACGGCCACCCGGGAATTGAGCGATCAGAAGATCGACGAGCAAGCCCACTCACACTCCTGTGAATCCAACCAGTAACACTTACCGTACAGTTCGGTCTGTTCGTCTGATATGTCGCATATCTCACCTAGGGGTGGTAAACGTCAGACCCCAATAGCTCGATAAGTCATGCCGAGGTGAGGTCCATAACATTCGTGAAACTACTGATAAATCTTACCAGTATATCACTGCAACCCTGGCCAGGGATTTCCTGTTATGGCCAGTCGTGCATAGCGCAACATCAACCCCCAATACCGGGAGAGACGAATCCCCTCCTATCGCTCATTGCCTCCATGTGAATCGGGACTGTACCCAAAAACCACCTGTTTGCATGACTCAAAAGAGCCGTGGTAGGGTGAAAATCAAAGCACAGTGGGAGACACACAAGACTCTATGACGATCTCGGGTCAACAGACTAAGCTGTACCCGTGTCACCAGACAACTGCCATCTGACGTGAGGTATAATACCATCTGGGAGTTCTTGGCGAGTCCGTTCAGTGTACCCAGTCTCCACTGAGCACCCGCATACCATCTCCGATGTCAAACACCAATGGATATGGGATCATCCATCACCCATCACATGGGTCGAGAAGATATACGCTAGTCTACTCTGGAATATCGATGCCCTGTCTCGATATTCCCACGACTAGGAACATTGAAGGATGTACTCATTGACTACCCAGACCCCACTAGTATGATCTGCATCATAGTCCTGGAAGTCGAGTACACATCCTAAGGGCTTTATCAACATGTAATCAGAGAGACAGAAAGTATACATGTTAAGATAAAGAGCAACAAGATAGCGTACTATCTTGTCGAGCAAGAAAGTCCTACCTATATATGTCCCAGCATCCACTACAATATACATCCAATGTACAGTAATGGCCTCTAGGGCATACATATAACTACCATCCAGAACACCCGGTATTACTACGAACGTCCACTTCCATTGGATAAAACCATCGTATGGTTATATACGAACTCGAAGGAATTTATTCGAGGATAGTTTCTGGTTCTGGAGAAAACGAATAGGACTATTCAGTTGTCTTTTCATTTTACCTTCTCTCAGGTTGCGAGTGCTCCTTGGTTTAGGACGGAACACCTATTACGGTAATTAGATAGTCTTCATCCAAACCATAGGCAGGTGACGAACGGTAGGGAATGAAGAAAACCATTTAGCCTAAAAGGTGTACAGAAGGTATTAAGTAAAGACGAATAAAGGGATTAGTAAGAGGGCAAAGTAAACTGCGACTGCTATTCACGACCAAACCAAGTATTTCATTACCACTCCCACTTCACCTTTGTATTTCTTCAGGACACTCTGTATCACTATGAAGATCCACAATTATTTGGATACTCCATCGTATGGTTATATACGAACTCGAAAAGAACTTGTTCAAGTTCGGGGATGGATTCTGGTTCGGGATAAATAGGAATAAGGTTTATTCGGTTGTCTGTTATCTTCACCTTCTCTCGCATTGCGAGTGCTCCTAGGATTAGGACAGTACACCCATTATGCTTATTGGATAGTCTTCTTCCAAATCATATGCTGGTGCCGAACGGTAGGGAAGGAAGAAAACCATTTGGCCTAAAGGGGTGTGCAGAAGGTAAAGACCAAAGACATATAAAGGGATTTGGAGAGGTGGCAATGAAATATACGGTTACAGTTGTGAATCTGATAATAGAAGAGGCATTACTAGCAATACCCGGATACCCCTACGAAACATTCAATGTTTCAGTTTCACTGTGTACTGTTAATAGAAAACTGATTTCCTAATTAGACACTTGCTCCAGGGTATATATTTACCAGGTATGATTCTCACATCTGTCTGGTTTTACAGATGATGAGTGGGAGTAAGTTATTGGGAATTGGGTGATTATCCTCATTATATCGGGATTCGTTGTAATTGGTGATATTTGAGGAAATCGCCTGGGTTATTTACCGGACGACAAATATTTGGTTTTGTATATCCGTTGTTATGCACCAATTTCAAATTGATATATATGTATGTCTATTTTTATAGAGTGAGATATACCTTTTTGAAATTATGTCCATGACATTTACCATATCAGTGGATGGTTAGGTAAGGAGCATTAAATAGTGGTGTAATTTTTCTTAACCATAAGTACAGTTTTCAACCTACGACACACAGGGAATGAATCATTAGACTCAAGGGACTTATACAGAGTATTGTATGTTGTCCAGTGCCAATTAGGACAGAGGGGTTGGTACTCGTACTAGATTCTGTTTACTTGTGACTTCTCTGGGTCTTAGACATGTGTTTCGTAGAAACACAAGGTCCAAGTTTTAAGAAGTTATAGGTATAAGAATAGAGTAGAGAACAAGGCGTTGCAAGTATCAAGATTCTTCAAGGTGATCGAAGATGTAGATACTTGTGTATGGTATTAAGTTGATAGTAATGATTAAGAGAACTTGCTTCTCTTTCAGGTTACTCATAATTGGAAGCACTCTTAAGTTGAGTAACGCTGATCGGCCTCCGTCCATTTAGTTGACATGCACTGGAGACAGCTGCATGATTTGAATCTGGTTCAATTAAATCAGTGCCTCTGTTTCTATATTGGATATAGAATAGTTCATATCTTGACATTGTTAAGGTACGGGGAGTTGTCCAGGTTATGCTTAAAACCAGACACAGGATAACTCAAGGCACGTTTCTGTAATGGATGTTTGTGGGTTAACCCGGGCTATGACGAGGGTTGACTTTCTACCATATAGAAGATCAATAGTGATATTGTTCTAGACTCGCCACATTTTTAATAAAAATGGATTTTTTCAGAAAACAGTAGTGGGAGTATGGTAGAACTGGAAGTGATTCCAGAACCGCAAACGATTACTGAAAATTTGATAAGAACCTAAAGATTCAATCTGATTTGACATTCCATTAGCCACTCCGCAGATATGGTGGGTAACCTCAGGCGCTCGAGAGGTACTTCGGTGGCCTCAAGGACGGTGACGGGGAGGTTCTTGTTAACCCAGACTTGCCATTGTTGTTGTTCCAGACTGTGAGACCCGGCAGGAGGATGAGTATAGCGTCGTTCTGAACTGGCTTTAGAAGTGCACGTGTATATGACTCTGCCAGAGGGTTGTCGTAGTTAGTGAGAGCAGCGGAAGTATAGTGGACAAGTGGCTTGTGTCTATTTAGAGAATAAAGCAGAGATAGCGGAGATAGATCATCTATTTCTGATGTGACAGTCATGGGTTTGACTTCATCAGAATAGGGGATGGATCTGTTAAGAAGGTAGTAGGGTGTGATGTCCTGGTATTTGGATGACATACACAGAGTAGGAAGTGAAATTCCTATACTACAGTCGGTTATACTTTGGTTGTCATACAGTGGTTTCTCCACAAAGGATTTTAATCCAGTCCCGGAGAAACTATTGGAAGCAGTTTTAGAACATAAGTGGATGTTCTAGGGATATGATAACGACATACTCTTTCGGGAGACGGTTATCACTCCAGGCTTCCAAGGTGACCTGGATGACAGAGTGTCTGTCAGAGTTATAGTTTTCCCTCTGACGAGGGGCAGTATTTTGGACAGGTGGTCCAAGCGGATACCGAGGGAGGCATGGCGCAGGATACTGATTAGGTTCGGTTGATGATACAGTCTAAGAAGTTTGGATTTGGAGTTCATTTATGAACTAGGTCCCATCAGATATCCAGACACATTCTAAGACAGGTATTGCACATTTTGGGAGATGTCTTTCTCCGCGAACTTGAGATAAAGAGAGACATAGAAAGAAACATTAGAGCGGATCCACTCACTGAGGCTATTGCTCGAACGCATTAGTTTCGCAAGCGGGTTTTTGTGAGACTGATTAGTAGAGGAGTTGGGTGTTCGGTATCACACGAGCTGTGATTATGCGACATCGCAATAATTAGCCTTGAGTGCAAGTGGGAGATTGTTGGAGATAGTGCCCTCATAGTCAATTATTGGATCACAGGCACGTGATTGCAATGATTGAGAGAGGACCTATACCGTTAGAAAAGTCTTACTCAAGATGATAGTAAGCTATCTGGTTTATCTTTATCATCGTGTACGGTTTCAGGTGACCTTACAGGTCACTATTGCACTTTGATAGAGCCCTTAGGATTCTTGCTTGACTGCCAGCAGTATGATGGCGATCATATACGTGGGAGCTGGGGTCTATAAGCAAATCCTTAAAAAGTCCCTAGTCGTGGGAGTTTTCGAGGCAGGGCATCGATACACCAGAGTAGAATAGTCTATACAGTCGAGACCCTGACGAGGGGCGGTGGCCGGTCTTACAAGCCACTGGTGTCAGTTGGTTCACCTAAGATGTATAGAGGTGCTCATTGGGTTATGAGTACACCGGACAGGACTCGCCGGGAACATGCTAGTTGGTCTTATACCAGACGTCAGAAAGCAGTTCCCTGGTGACATGTGTACAGGTTAGTTCATCGACCTGAGATCGTCAATTGTCTCGTGTGAGTTCCCACTGTACTTTGATTACTACTCTACCACGGCTCAAAGGAGTCGTGCAAACAGGTTATAGTTGGGTACAGTCCCGAGCCACATGGAGGCAGTGAGCGGATCTGTAGGGGTTCGTCTCTCCCGGTATTGGGGGTGAGGTCGCGCTGTGTCGAGGAGAGCCATTACACAAAGCCCTCGGCCCAGGCAGGAGATTTACTGGTAGGTATTCCAGTAGTATCTCAGGGTGTTCTTGTTAGTGTATATGCCCTAGAGGCCAGTACTGTATCATACAAGTCTGTATATTACTTAAAGGAAGCTTGGGATATTCACAGTTGTATAGACAATCTTGCTCAATATAGTAGTATGCTACTTAGTTTGTTTCTACTTCAATGTGTACATGTGTTTATTTTAGTATATCACTTATACACATTAGTGGAGCCCTTAGGATCATTGCTTGATTACCAGCGTTGTGATAGCAGTCACACTAGTGTGGGCTGGGTAATCTATAAGCACATCCTTATGCAGGTCCCTAGTCGCAGGACTATCGAGAGAGGGCATCGATACTCCGGAGTAGACTAGCGTATGCGCTTCTCATCCCAGTGTGGGAGATGGTCTGTCCCACAGCCATTAGTACGTCGTACTGGAGATAGTATGCGGGTGCTCGTTGGGTTACGTGTACACTGGACAGGACTCGTTGGGAACTGTTGGTTGGTACTATCCCTATCATCAGTTATCAGTTCCCAGGTGACATGAGTACAGCTTAGTCCGCTGACTTGACACTGTCACTACGCCTCGAGTGTGTTCCCACTGTACTTAGATTACTACCCTACCGCGGCTCAAAGGAGTCGTGCAAACAGGTAGTAGTTGGGTGCAGTCCCGAAGCACTTGGAGGCAGTGACGGTTAGACAGGATTCGTCTCTCCCGGTATTGAGGGTTGACATCGCGCTGTGTCTAGGAGATCCATTACACGAGTAGTCCCTGGCCAGGGCAAGCGAGATATACTGGTAGGTTTCCAGTGTTATCTCAGGGTGTTCTGGGCTTCACTCCGACACGACTTGTACCGCTTTTAGTGGACTGACGTTTACCGCCCCCTAGGCCCACCTTGTGATGTATCAGACGAACAGACCGGACTGTATGGAGATTGTCACATTCAGACTCAGTAGGAGTTCAGATGGGTTTCACCTCGTCTGTCTTCTTATCGGCATCTACCTGGGGACCGTTACGCACAGCTAGTGCCGCTTGCGGTCTGTGGTTAAACCCACTGCCAGCGTAGTGTCGAGTCTTTAGAGTCCCACACAGAGGGCTATTCGCCTTTGGGCAAAACAGAGTAGAGGTCGCATGGTTTTGCGACAGGGTTCGTTCTCATCCGCGCACTTGTGCACGTTTGGCGTCCGGACGAATATTACTAGCGGGCTCTGGTTTGAGCCAGATCCTAGTATATGTTTTGGGGTTAGTTTTATCTCATAGTAGTCATGTTCCTCGGAACAAGAATACGGGTGTGTATGCACAGTTGATTGAGGCGGAGGAAGAGGAATTTCATTAGGGTTTCGGAACGGGTGTGTATGCACAGTTGACAGTCGTCTTTTTCCAAACCCTAATGAATTTGTGATATATCTATTAATAATATTAATTAAATGAAATTGTGTCATGGTTGGGTTTGTTGACTTATTGACCAAGGTTGACTTGTTGACCATGGTTGAAACATTGACAATCATCATTACACATCAAAGATGCTCTTTGATTCAAGCAAAACCATTTAATGTGAAATGATAATAGTCTTATCAAACCTTCCATCAACTTTTCATTTAGATTAATTTTATTAATTTGATAATTCACTATATATTGTTATGGTTGTAAAAAACCATTTCATTCTCTCATATTGATTCTCTCTCCTCTCTTCTTCTTCCTCCTCCTCTAGTTCAACGAGATCCATTCTCATGTGTTGAGAAACCTCTCCTTAAGATAAAACACTCTAAACCACTCTCTACTCACTCTGGGGTTGAAGGTCTAGCAAGCCAAAGACCTTAGTTCTCTCAAAGTTCGAGAAAGGAGCCCAAGGTTGAACCCTCAGGTGGATCCATCTTTGACGGAAGAAGGCGACGAGGATTGCACCATCCAACCACTACAAAGAGTTCAAGAAGAAGGAGTTCAAGTGAGGTATAACCCCTAACCGAGTAGATAAATCTCTTGTTAGGTTGCTACTGTGTAGTTTAGCCAAGATCCGTTTTTGTAGTCCATGTTACCCAAACCCTAAAAATCGTTTTTCACCATTTCCGCAAGCCCGAAAGAACCGGGAGAGGTAACGTGGACTTACAGTGGTATCAGAGCCTAACTAAACACACCCTAGCATGTTAGCAAGGTATTTAGAATATCGACCGACCGAAAAAACCGCAAAACACCCCGGAAAACCCTAGTTGCTGCCGATTTTTTTCTGCTCAAAAATTAAAAAATCATGTCTTAAAAATCGGCTCAGGCTTTTCTATAAACAGGCAAGAAAAACGATCGCACGAGCCGACCAAGTCGCCGGGGTTCCACGGCAGAAGCTTGCTTCTGCCGCGGATCCGCGGCCGACTTGACTCGGTCGTGGATCGTTTCTCCTGCAGTTTGTTTCTGGGGGTGTTTTGGGATTTTTAGGATGGTTTGTTTCTGCCCAGATTTTCCAGAGAACAAGTTTGTTTTTGGGGTGGCTACAAATCCGTATTTTTGTCGATTTTCTGTAGACTCTGGCTAATGGTTATATCTGTAATGTTTTATATGTATTGAACGTCTACTAATCGCTATACGTCGATTAGTGGGGGTTATACATATCTGTGATCTGTGATGTTGATGGTTTGTGTATATGAATTTTTGGATTGTCGCGGATGAATAGCCGGGGGGAATTGTGAGATGAGAGTTTTTGTTTATCTTTCAGTTCTTGTAATATGTAAATTGATGTAATATTATTTTTTGGCCGCACAACCGGGTCGGGGTTGTAGCCGTCATTGTATAATTTCTTTTTACTGTTTTTGCTCCTAGGATAGACCCAGGTGGGGTGCACAAACTACCGGGTATCTCGAAGTGCCGAGTGGCCTACTCACGTCGTTAAGGGAGGTTGCTCCACTTCGGATATTTGGCGGGTAGTTTGCCGCACCCATAGGGGTCTAGGGTGGGGTTTTGGCTATTCATCGCGACCGTGTAATCCGCTTTTTGTTACAGGCTCGTACAAATTGCGGATTCCTAGTATATCCAATGTATTCATCTGTGATCTGAAATGGCTATCATTGCAATATGTCTGTGTATGATATTATTTAGACGTTGCTTATGTTTTGCAGCCGCGCTAGCCCATCCCCCGCTCTGTCGTTAGTTAAGTAACCTAACGGGTGATGACGGGGCCCCGTGGCGAATGCGAATGGCATAAGCGTACGTCATATTTTGGTTGTTTTCTGCAATGGTAGGATTAAATGATGGGACACATTAAAAGAACTAATGCAAGAAAAATAAACCAAGTAAATGTCGTTGGAACACTTTCAAAACCACTCGGTTTCTTTTCAAAATAACTTTTAAACGCGGAGCTTAAACCACTCCTTTTAAAAGCTATCTCGTTCCATCGATTATATCAAGTTCACTACGTTCACGGTTTCGCCAAAACCATTCGTAGCCCTCCGTCGTTTCACATGGATGGTCAATAGTATTCAAGCTATGTTTGTTGGCCAAAGTCAAGGCATAGTGATTGGTAGCTATTGGGCATTCATGTGCAGCATAAATAGATGTGTTGGTTTGGGACAGTCGTACTGCCTTGTTGGCCAAAGTCAAGGGTAGGTGCGGGTGGGTTCAGATTAACCTGGAGAATGACGGGTAGAACTTGACATGTGACTTATGATTTGTTGGCCAAAGTCAAGGACATAAGAGCATGGGGCAAAAATCCACATCGGGAGTTTCCAAAGAACTGAAACTTGCTAGCGCTGCATACCATTTGGAGTGTGATGATTCTGGTAGGATTCCTTCAGTTTTACCACGCAATGATATTTGGATCCCGATCCTACTGTGAGTATATTCTACTCCTCGGGAAATTTCTCACTAAACGATCAATGCTATAAACCTAGTAGGTGTCAAAAAAGGTGTTAGCGGGGCTACGCCCCCAAGGAAAGAGGTTCTTAAATTAAGGAACTTCGCGAAAGCGTTGGAAAACCTCCCTCGAAGTACCGACACCAGCCTGGACGAACGGTTAAGCAAGTATTGTGCGGTGAAATTGATCCTGACTAATTCTTCCTTTTTGGTTTGAGGAGGGATTCGAGAGACAGTGGGAGCCATCCTGTTTAGACAAATTAAAAACCACTTTAAACTTGCAAGAGCATCGTGCTAAAGTGTTTCTTCTCTCTCTCCTAATTGCAGCGACCATTCATCATGACTGGACTTAAGTTACTACTAGATAAAAACATACTGACAGGGCCAAACTACAAAAATTGGCTCAGAAATGTCAAGATGGCAATCACTTACGACAAGTTGGGGTATCTCCTTACCACCAAAGCTCCCCCCGTCCCAGGTCCCACCTCCAGCTTCGCGGATAAGGAAATCCGTAAGACTTGAGAAATAGATAGCGCGAAGGCCAAATGCCTTGTGCTTGCCTCTATGGACAACAAACATTAGAGGAGGCATTAGAAGAATGCTTTTACTGTCACAAGAGTGGACACTGGAAGAAAAATTGCAGGGCTTGGAAAGCCAGAACACAGGAACTGAAGCATGTTGCGGCTTCGGCTTCAGGTGTGTATGTTATTGAAAACTGTCTATCTATAAACTCTACTTTTTGGGTATTGGATACCGGATCAGGATCTCATATCTGTAATTCTTTGCAGGCGTTGAGAAACCGTAGGGTTTTGAAGGCAGGTGACATGACCCTCAAAGTTGCAAACGGAGCTGGTATGGATGCTAAGGCCGTGTAGCACTATCACCTGGGGTTGTCAGATGGACACGTTTTGGTTTTGCGTAATTGCTATTTTGTACCCAACGCAACTTGTAATATCGTTTCTGTATCTTTGACTTCTAAAGAAGGTTATGAATTTGCGTTTATAAGTAATGTTGTAAACATTCACCTTAATCAAGTTCTGATTGGGTCAGGTACATTAAGCAATGGAATATACGTATTAAACCAACCACAGATTTTCAATGTCCAGAATACACACAAAAGAAAGTCTCCGGAAACAAATCAGACTTTCTTATGGCATTGTAGACTAGGTCACATCAATGAGAGAAGGTTGACGAAGCTACATACAGAAGGATATTTGAATCCGTTCGAATATCAATCATATGCCACTTGTCAATCCTGTCTCAAAGGAAAGATGACAAAGACTCCGTTTACTGGACACAGAGTAAGAGCGAGCGAGCTCTTGGGACTCGTACACTGCGACGTGTGCGGTCCAATGTCTACACATGCGCGAAGCGGTTATTCTTACTTTATTACTTTTACGGATGACTTTTTAAGGTACGGTTATTTCTTCTTAATGAAACATAAGTCCGAAGCCTTTAGAAAATTCCAAGAATATAAGAATGAAGTAGAAAAACAAACCGGCAAAAGTATCAAGATTCTAAGATCGGATCGAGGTGGTGAATACTTGAGTGCCGAGTTCCTGGACTATTTAAAAGAGAATGGAATTCTCTCTCAGCTTACTCCTCCATACACTCCGCAACATAACGGTGTATCGGAGAGACGGAACCGGACCCTATTGGATATGGTACGTTCCATTATGAGTAACGCTGAGTTACCGCGATCATTCTGGGGATATGCACTAGAATCAGATGCATACCATTTGAACCGAGTTCCCACTAAGACTGTGCCTACTACACCATATCAGATGTGGTGTGGGAAGAGACCCTATCTTAATCACATTAAGACATGGGGATGTTTAGCTTTTGTCAAAAAGCAGCATGCGGACAAGCTCGAGGCACGCTCAGTACAGTGCAAGTTTGTGGGATATCCAAAGAACTCCAAGGGATATTTTTTCTATTGCGAAGAGGAACAAAAGATCTATGTTTCTCGTCATGCCCACTTCTTGGAAACTGAATTTTTGGAAAATCAGATAAGTGGGAGCGCAATAGAAATGGAAGAAATTCCAGAACCACAGACTATTACTAAAAGCTTAGTGGAACCAGAGGGTTCAAAAGAAAATGACATTCCTATGCCGCTCCGCTGGAGTAGTAGGCAGTCTCATCCGCCCGAGAGATACTACGGTTTTCTCATAGACGGGGATAGAGAGGATTGCATCATTGATTATGATGAGCCGACTAGCTTCCAGCAAGCCATTCAGAGCGTTGACTCGGTAAAATGGCTGGATGCAATGCGGACCGAAATGGAGTCTATGTACACTAACAAAGTATGGACGTTGGACGTTGCTCCAGATGGGGTGAAACCCGTAGGATGCAAGTGGATCTTCAAAAGGAAGATTGGTGTAGATGGACAGGTTGATGTTGGAGATAGTGCCCTCATAGTCAATTATTGGATCGCAGGTACGTGATTGCAATGATTGCGGAGGACCTATACCGGTAGGACAGTCTTACTCGAGATGATAGTATGCTATCTGGTTTGCCTCTATCAGTCGTGTACATGTTCAGGTGACTAATTGCATGTTACACTTTGATAGAGCCCTTAGGATCTTGCTTTACTACCAACAGTATGATGGCGATCATATACGTGAGAGTTGGGTAGTTTATATGCATATCCTTAATTGTGGTCCCTAGTCGTGGGAGTTTCGAGACAGGGCATCGATACTCCGGAGTAGACTAGTGTATACAGTCGAGACCCCGACGAGGGGCGGTGGCCGGTCTCACAAGCCACTGGTGTCAGTTGGATCACCTAAGATGTATACAGGTGCTCATTGGGTTATGAGTACACCGGACAGGACTCGCCGGGAATCTGCTAGTTAGTATTATATCTACCGTCAGATAGCAGTTCCCTGGTGACATGTGTACAGGTTAGTTCATCGACCTGAGGTCGTCATTTGTCTCGTGTGAGTTCCCACTGTGCTTTGATTTCTACCCTACCACGGCTCAAAGGAGTCGTGCAAACAGGTAGCTTTTGGGTACAGTTCCGAGCCATATGGAGGCACGTGAGCGGATCGGCAGGGGATTCGTCTCTCTCGGTATTGGGGGCGAGGTCGTGCAGTGTCTAGGAGAGCCATTACACAAAGTCCATGGCCATGGCAGGAGATTTACTGGTAGGTACTCCAGTAGTATCTCAGGGTGTAATTGGGCTTCACTCCGACACGATTTATACTGCTATTGGGGGTCTGACGTTACTAGCCCCCTAGGCAGATATGCGATACTCATTGACGAACGGACCGGACTGTATATACATTGTCACTGTTAGGCTCAGTAGGGTTTTCCGGATGAGTGCGCTCATCGGCATCCCTTGAGGTCAGTCCGTGGGCATCCGTTACGCATTGCTAGTGCCGCTGACGGTTTGTGGTTAAACCCACTGCCAGGGTACTGACGAGTCATTAGAGTCCCCCACAGACAGTTTCCCAAGTTCGGGCGAAACGTTGTAGAGGCCGTATGGTTTTATGGCAGGGTTCGGAAAATGCACGTGCGTTTACGCACGTGTTATTTTTCAGGCAGATAATACTGGTCGGCTTAGGTTTAAGCCGGATCCGAGTATTATATTGAGTAGGTATAATATCTTTGTCTCAGTTGCATTTGTATTCGGTTGTAATACAAATGCGGGTATATTTATACAGTTTCGGGGTTATCCTGAAAGTTGTTTCAGGATCACTTTTGGAAGTTGCCAGTTTCCAGTTTTCTATCAGCCGTCTTTTAACATTCGGTTAAAGACGGATTTATCTATTCTTGGATGAGAGTGTGTCATGCTTCTAGAAGGTTCTAGAAGGTTCTAGATTTGGTGAGGTGTCTTGTGACTCATGCTTTGATTTTAACCACTTTCTTGTTTTGGTTAAGATCTTTTATTTAGCTAAAGATATTTTGTAAGAAGCTTCTTGTCTTAGGGTCACCACTTGGTTCCTACGGTCACCCCCTCTCTTTATAAGAGGCCGTCCCCCTCCTCTCTCTCTCATGGTTGTTGATTTCATTTTGTAGAAAAGATATGATAGGTTTTATCGGTGTATGGAATTTCACAGTCCATTTCATTCCATCACCCGATTCCTTCGGCAACTTCATTAACCGATCGTCCACGGACATGGACGAAGTGAGACAAAGTCATCTACTCATTCTCTACATCAATCTTGGTCGTCTCTTTTAGCAAACTTGACGATCGAGTTGCCTCGAGTCAGAGGCGGGAGCCCGTTTAAAGAACCGATCATGTGGTGCCACCTCGACGAGGATATCGGAGATCGACGAGATCGGAGCAGCCGCAACGGAGCGTGGGATGATGGTTGAAGAACGAAGGACTCGGATCGTTCGGTACAATCTTTCTACACTCTTTTTAGTATGTTAGTTTAGCAATAATGGCAGATCCGGGTTAAAGTATACGATAGCGCCAGTTTAAAAGTTTTGTTCCGCATTTTGGCGTCTGTAGACTTCCGGGGCGCTAACGTAGACTTACAGTGGTATCAGAGCCTAACCATTTTTCTATACTAACTTATGCTAACGTGTTTAAAACATCGATCCAACCGAAAATCGAAAAACACAAAATCCTAGCTCGACAGTTCTGTTAATTTTAAATGGTCTCAAAATCAATTTCTGCATGTCTTAAAAATCCGTGCAGGGAATTCTAAGAACCACGACAAAATTTGGTATAATGATTCCTCCAACTTGCCGCGGAAACGCGGCTAAACCCCTGGTTTGGCCGCGCATCCGCGGCCACTTGGGGAGTTCATTATCCCAAATTTTTCCAGTGGGTTTTCTGTTAGATTTTGTGATTTTTGGTATATATCTTTTTGGCCCAGGTTTTGTTACTATTCACCAGTAAGCAGTGGGGCCCACTTTTTGATATTTGGACTTTGGTCGATCGAAATTTAAACACGTTAGTTTACAGTGCTTACATTATATCTCCGACCGGGAATGTCATTTGATCGGTAAACCGCGTCTGATTGCTATAGTTCTTTTAGACGGGTTTGCGAACGTGACATTCGCGTTGATGTTCTGTGTTGTGCTGTGATGTTGCGGATTTGTCGTGGTGGATAGCAGTGTGCAATGGTAGTACAGTTTGTGTTTATTTGTACATTTGATATTGCGGGGCGAGCGTCCAACTTGTGGACTGCCGTCACTGCCTGTTGTATAATATTCTTTTGGGGCACGACCAGGTTGCGGTCGATGTACCTATTGTACTATTTTTCATTACTGTACTAGGTTTTGCCCCGAGACGGAGTGCACGGATAGCCGGGTTTTGGAGGGCAACGGGTCCGCATCTCATGGCTTTGGGAGGCAGAGGGACCCCACTCTAAAATTGGCAGACTATTCGCCGCACTCGTAGGGGGTACAGGTTGACCCAAGGAGGGGTGCTCAATTTACCGGATTCCGTGAAGTGCCGGGTGTTCCATTCACTATGCTGTGGGGACTACCTCGCTTCAGGTTTTGGCGGGTAACTTGCCGCACCCGTAGGGGTCTAGGTTTCATTGCACAGGCTATCCACACGACAGGGGAACGTCGAGTTTCAGCAGCGGCTCTGTGAAACTCGGGGATCCCAGATATCTGTATTGTTCTGTGATGCTTATTACTTTTCTGTAATGTTGCATATTATCACGCCTGGAGCGATTATGTATATTGGTTTATATACTATTAGATGTTGTATATGTTTTACACCCGCGCTAGTCCAGTCCCCGCTCTGTCGTTAGTTAAGTAACCTAACGAGTAATGACGGGACCCAGTGACGAATGCGGATGGCATATACGTACATTTTATTTTCGTTCTTTTCTGGTGTGATTAAATGATGGGACTGCGTTGATTCTGATCAACGCAAAGTAAAAACAAACCTGTATACAGTTGTTGGAACAAATTTAAAAAGTGTTGTTACAAAGACGTTTCCTTTTGTTATGCATAGCGGTATTCAGTGGAATATCCTGCACCTCATTCGACGGGGCAAAGGCCGATTTCCCTTCACCGGGACTGACCCCTTGGACAGAAGTTTGCGTCAGAGTAATAACTTTACTATAGTCGATTACAAGTTACTTTGCATAGCGGTATTCAGTGGAATATCCTGCACCTCATTCCACGAGGAAAGAGCCGAGATCCCTTTACCGGGAGTGACCTCTTTAGCAAAAGGTTTTCGCCACTATATTTTAAAAAGCTATCAGGTTCCTTCAGCGATATCAAGTTCACTACGCTAAAGGTTTTTCGCCAAAAACCAGCCGTAGCCCTCCGTCACTTCTTTCGGGTATTCAGTAGTATTCAAGCTATGTATTTTAGCCAAAGTTAAGGCATAGTGTTTGGTAGCTGCTGGGTATTCAATTGTTGCATAGATAGATGAGTTAGTTTGGGACAGTCGTTCTGCCGATTGGCCAAAGTCAGGGGCATGTGCGGGTGGGTTCAAATTTACAAGATAGTGACGGGTAGAACTTGGCATGTGACTTATGACATTTTGACCAAAGCCAAGGTTATAAGAGCATGGGGCAAAAATCATATCGGGAGTTTCTAAAGAAACTGAAACTTGCCAAGTATGCGCATACCATCTAGAGTATGAGTAACGTGGATGCATTCCATCACGTTATCATGCGATGAGAGTTGGATCCCGATTCCCACTGATGAGTTGGTTTACTCTTCGGGTGATCCCAATTAATTCTTCTTTAGGTTTGGAGGAGAATTTGACAGGACAGTGGGAGGTTTCCGGATTAGATAAAATGATGACCACTCTGATCTTGGTTAGAGTGCACGCAGAGTGTTTCTTTTCTCTCTCTCTCTTTGGCAGCGACCTTTGACCGACCCTAGACTATGACTCAGTGACAAGGTTGACCGAACCTTCTTAAAATACTGGCTTTTGGATTGTCTGAGTTGCATAAGTCATTGCCACTCCTTCTTTTACCCTTTGCATTTCTCAGAACACCCGTATTACTACGGATATCCACTTCCATTGGATAGAGCCATCGTATGGTTATATACGAACTCGAAGGGACTTCTTCGAGGATGGATCCAGGTTCAGGAGAAATAGAATTGGTTTATTCAGTTGTCTTTTATTATTACCTTCTCTCAGATTGCGAGAGCTCCTTGGTTTAGGAGAGTACACCTATTACGCTTATTGGATAGTCTTATTCCAAACCATAGGCTGGTGCCGAAAGGTAGGGAATGAAGAAAACTGATTAGCCTAAGTAGGGTGTGCAGAAGGTAATATGTAAAGACAAAATAAAGGGATTAGAAAGAGGGCAAAGTAAATTGCGACAGATATCATTCACGACCAAAACCGCGTACTTCATCGCCGCTCCTATTTCACCTTTAAAAGAATAGGGTATTATTCAGTTGTCTTTTATCATCACCTTCTCTCGAGATGCGAGTACTCCTTGGTTTAGGAGGGTACACCTATTATGCTTACTGGATAGTCTTCTTCCAAACCATAGGCTGGTGCCGAACGGTAGGGAAGGAAGAAAACCATTTAGCCTAACGATGGTGTACAGAAGGTAACGACTAAAGACAAATAAAGGGATTTGGAGAGACGGCAATAAAATATACGGTTGAAGTCATGAATTGGATTACGGAAGAGGCATTGCTATGAATACCAGGATACCCCTACGAAACATTTTCATGTTTCAGTGCATTGTTAAAAGAAAAATTGTTTTCCCGATTAGACACTTACTCCAAGGGTATGTATTTACCAGGTTTCATTCTCATATCTGTATGGTTTTACAGATGATGAGTGGGAGTAAGATATTGGGAATTAGGTAATCATCCTCATTATATCGGAATTCGTTGTAATTGGTGATATTTGAGGAAATCGCCAGGGTACAGTTTTCTACCTACGACGCACAGGTTTTGAGTTGTTTAACTCAGCGGACTTATACAGACTATTGTATGTTGTCCAAGTGTCCATCAGGACAAAGGGGTAGGTCCTCGTACTATGTTCTATTTACTTATAACTTCTCTAGTATTTAGACGAGTGTTTCGTAGAAATACAAGGTCTAAGTTTTGAGAAGTTGTGGGTATAAGAATAAAGTAGAGAACCAGGTGTCACAAGTATCGGGATTCTCCAAAGAGATCGAAGATGTAGATTCTTGTGATTGGTATTCAGATGATAGTGATGGTTTTGAGAAACGTGTTTCTCTTTCAGGTTGCTCATAATTGGATGGATTCCTAAGTTGAGTAATGTTGATTAGCCTCTTTCCATTAAGTTGATATGCACTAGAGACAGATGCATGATTTGAATATGGTTCCAATTAAATAAGTGCCAAAGTTTCTGTATTGGATATAGAATGGATCGTACCTTAAAAGAAATTAAGGTACGGGGAGTTGTCCAGCTTATGCTTAAAATCAGACTCTGGATAACTCAGGGCACGTTACTGTAGTGGTTGTTTGTGGGTTGACCCTGGCTATGACAAGGGTTGATATTCTACCATGTCGAAGATCAATAGTGATATTGTTCTTGACTCGCCACAGTTTTAGTAAAATGGATCTGTTTCAGAAAACAGTAGTGGGAGTACGGTAGAACTGGAAGTGATTCCAGAACCGCGAACGATTACGGAAAATTTAATAGGACCTATATATTCAATCAGGTTTGACATTCCAATAGCCACTCCGCAGGTATGGTAGGTAACCTCAGACGCCCGAGAGGTACTTCGGTAGCCTCAGAGACGGTGACAGGGAGGTTATTATCTACCAAGACTTGACACTACTGTTGTTCCAGGTTATGAGACCCGGTAGGAGGGTTGTCGTAGTCAGTGGGAGCATCGGAAGCATAGTGGGCAAGTAGCTTATATCTATTTATAGACTTGAGCAGTTATAGCGGAGCTAGATCATCTAATTTTGATGTGACAGTCATGGGTTTGACTTCAATCAGAAAAGGGGATGGATCAGTTAAGAGGGTAGTAGGGTGTGATGTCATGGTATCTGGATGACATACACAGAGTAGGAAGTAAAATTCCTATACTACGATCGGTTGTACTGTGGTCGTCACACAGTTGTTTCTCCAGACAGGATATGGATATAATATTTGACATTCTGGTTTCTGGATCTATGGCTTTAGATCTGGATTTGGGTAGTTTCCCAATGTGGGTACTTTGACAGATATTCTAATGGTTTTTGGAATAGTTGACTCCTAGCATGGTGGTGTACCTGCAGGTGATGGAGTCACCCTCTCTAAAGGTGTCTTACAGACTAAAGGGGAGAGGGATGTGCATGATTGGCAGATCACTTGCTTAGGCAATTGAGTCAATCATGAGATGTCAAGTACCGCACCAAATGTTGTTTTTGCACTAGATGCAATAAGTTTGTATTAATCCAATCCTGGAGAAACATAACGAAGCAGTTTTAGAACATTGGTACATGTTCTACGGATTTGATAACGGCAGCCTCTTTCGGGAGACGGTTATCATTCCAGGCTTCAAAGGTGACATGGATGACAGAGTGATTTTCAGAGTTTTTAGTTTTCCCTCTGACGAGGGACAGTATTATGGACAGGTGGTTCCAGAGGATACTGTGGGTGGCATGGTGCCGGATACTGATTAGGTTCAGTGATCCATACAGTCTAAGAAGTTTGGATATGGAGTTCATTTATGAACTAAGGTCCCATCAGATATCCAGACATATTCTAAGACAGGTACTACTCAATTCGGGAGATGGTTTTCTCCGTGAACTTGAGATTAAGAGAGATATAGAAAGATACTTCTAGGCGGATCCACTCACTGAGGCTATTTCTCGAACACAATAGTTTTACAAACGGGCTTTGTGAAACTGATTAGTAGAGGAGTTGGATGTTCGGTTTCACACGGGCTGTGAGTAGTCGACATCGCAATATTAGCCTTGAGTGCAAGTGGGAGATTGTTGGAGATAGTGCCCTCATAGTAAATTATTGGATCGCAGGTACGTGATTGCAATGATTGCGGAGGACCTATACCGGTAGGACAGTCTTACTCGAGATGATAGTATGCTATCTGGTTTGCCTCTATCAGTCGTGTACATGTTCAGGTGACTGATTGCATGTTACACTTTGATAGAGCCCTTAGGATCTTGCTTTACTACCAACAGTATGATGGCGATCATATACGTGAGAGTTGGGTAGTTTATATGCATATCCTTAATTGTGGTCCCTAGTCGTGGGAGTTTCGAGACAGGGCATCGATACTCCGGAGTAGACTAGTGTATACAGTCGAGACCCCGACGAGGGGCGGTGGCCGGTCTCACAAGCCACTGGTGTCAGTTGGATCACCTAAGATGTACACAGGTGCTCATTGGGTTATGAGTACACCGGACAGGACTCGCCGGGAATCTGCTAGTTAGTATTATATCTACCGTCAGATAGCAGTTCCCTGGTGACATGTGTACAGGTTAGTTCATCGACCTGAGGTCGTCATTTGTCTCGTGTGAGTTCCCACTGTGCTTTGATTTCTACCCTACCACGGCTCAAAGGAGTCGTGCAAACAGGTAGCTTTTGGGTACAGTCCTGAGCCATATGGAGGCACGTGAGCGGATCGGCAGGGGATTCGTCTCTCCCGGTATTGGGGGTGAGGTCGTGCAGTGTCTAGGAGAGCCATTACACAAAGTCCATGGCCATGGCAGGAGATTTACTGGTAGGTACTCCAGTAGTATCTCAGGGTGTAATTGGGCTTCACTCCGACACGATTTATACTGCTATTCGGGGTCTGACGTTACTAGCCCCCTAGGCAGATATGCGATACTCATTGACGAACGGACCGGACTGTATATACATTGTCACTGTTAGGCTCAGTAGGGTTTTCCGGATGAGTGCGCTCATCGGCATCCCTTGAGGTCTGTCCGTGGGCAGCCGTTACGCATTGCTAGTGCCGCTGACGGTTTATGGTTAAACCCACTGCCAGGGTACTGACGAGTCATTAGAGTCCCCCACAGACAGTTTCCCAAGTTCGGGCGAAACGTTGTAGAGGCCGTATGGTTTTATGGCAGGGTTCGGAAAATGCACGTGCGTTTACGCACGTGTTATTTTTCGGGCAGATAATACTGGTCGGCTTTGGTTTAAGCCGGATCCGAGTATTATATTGAGTAGGTATAATATCTTTGTCTCAGTTGCATTTGTATTCGGTTGTAATACAAATGCGGGTATATTTATACAGTTTCGGGGTTATCCTGAAAGTTGTTTCAGGATCACTTTTGGAAGTTGCCAGTTTCCAGTTTTCTATCAGCCGTCTTTTAACAATCGGTTAAAGACGGATTTATCTTTTCTTGGATGAGAGTGTGTCATGCTTCTAGAAGGTTCTAGAAGGTTCTAGATTTGGTGAGGTGTCTTGTGACTCATGCTTTGATTTTAACCACTTTCTTGTTTTGGTTAAGATCTTTTATTTAGCTAAAGATATTTTGTAAGAAGCTTCTTGTCTTAGGGTCACCACTTGGTTCCTACGGTCACCCCCCCCTCTCTTTATAAGAGGCCGGCCCCCTCCTCTCTCTTTCATGGTTGTTGATTTCATTTTGTAGAAAAGATATGATAGGTTTTATCGGTGTATGGAATTTCACAGTCCATTTCATTCCATCACCCGATTCCTTCGGCAACTTCATTAACCGATCGTCCACGGACTTGGACGAAGTGAGACAAAGTCATCTACTCATTCTCTACATCAATCTTGGTCGTCTCTTTTAGCAAACTTGACGATCGAGTTGCCTCGAGTCAGAGGCGGGAGCCCGTTTAAAGAACCGATCATGTGGTGCCACCTCAACGAGGATATCGGAGATCGACGAGATCGGAGCAGCCGCAACGGAGCGTGGGATGATGGTTGAAGAATGAAGGACTCGGATCGTTCGGTACAATCTTTCTACACTCTTTTCAGTATGTTAGTTTAACAATAATGGCAGATCCGGGTTAAAGTATACGATAGCGCCAGTTTAAAAGTTTTGTTCCGCATTTTGGCGTCTGTAGACTGCCGGGGCGCTAACGTAGACTTACAGTTGAGACCTATAAAGCTAGACTGGTTGCAAAGGGTTTTCGTCAAAGACCTGGTTTGGACTATGACGAGACCTTTTCTCCAGTAGCTATGCTGAAATCCATTCGGATCCTTCTTGCCATTGCTGCTTTACACGATTATGAGATCTGGCAAATGGACGTAAAGACCGCTTTTCTAAATGGAAATTTAGAGGAGTGTGTCTATATGGACCAGCCAGAGGGTTTCATTCAGAGTGGGAGCAGCGGAAAGGAGTGCAAGTTGCTTAAGTCCATCTATGGACTAAAGCAGGCATCGCGGAGTTGGAACATCTGTTTTGATGAGACGGTCATGGAATTTGGCTTTATCAAAAATCCAGATGAACTATGCATCTATAGTAGATTTGTAGCGAGAACTGTAGTATTCCTCATTTTATACGTGGATGACATTCTCTTAATAGGAAATGACATTCCTATGCTACAAGCTGTCAAGGGGTTCTTGTCACACAGGTTCTCCATGAAAGACTTGGGTGATGCCTCATACATTCTGGGGATCCGGATCTATCGTGACAGATCCAAGAGGATACTGGGACTTTCACAGTCCATGTATATCGACACCACACTGAAAAGATTCAGTATGGAAGATTCCAAGCGCGGTAATCTACCGGCTTGTCACGTTATCACCCTCTCCAAAGAGATGTCTCCCAAGACTGATTTGGAAAGGGATCGCATGTCTATTATACCCTACGCTTCTGCGGTAGGCTCTATAATGTATGTGATGTTGTGTACCAGACCAGATGTGGCTTATGCACTGAGTGTGGTAAGCAGGTATCAGTCAAACCCTGGGGAGAAACACTGGATTGCGGTAAAGAACATTCTCAAGTACCTGAAAAGGACTAAGGAGGTGTTCTTGGTGTATGGCGGAAAAGACCTCCAGATTGAGGCCTTTGCTGACTCCAGCTTCCAGAGTGACAAGGATGATTCCAAGTCCATGTCGGGCTTTGTCTTTACCCTCAACGGAGGGGCGGTGTGTTGGAAGAGTTCCAAACAGGAAACCGTTGCCGACTAGACTATGGAAGCGGAATATATCGCTGCATCAGATGCCGCAAAAGAAGCCGTCTGGATAAGGAAGTTCTTGAAAGAACTTCAGGTGGTTCCGTCCATTGTTGACCCAATACCTCTGTATTCCGACAACAACGGGGCTATAGCTTTAGCAAAGGAACCCAGGTCCCATCAGAAATCCAGACACATCTTGAGGCGGTATCATCTGATGAAGGAGATCGTGGATCGCAAGGAGATCGAGGTTCGGAGGGTTGCTTCAGAAGATAACACTGCAGATCCATTCACAAAGGCCTTACCCCAGACTCAGTTTGAGCGGCTGATCGAGATGATAGGTCTTCGATACGCCAGTACATGGCCTTAGTGCAAGTGGGAGACTGTTAGTGTATATGCCCTAGAGGCCATTACTGTATCACACTAGTCTGTATATTACTTAATGGAAGCTTGGGATATTCACAGTTGTATAGACAATCTTGCTCAATATAGTAGTATGCAACTTGGTTTGTTTCTACTTCAATGTGTACATGTGTTTATTTTAGTATATCACTTATACACATTAGTGGAGCCCTTAGGATCTTTGCTTGATTACCAGCGTTGTGATGGAAGTCACACTAGTGGGGGCTTGGTAATATATAAGCACATCCTTATGCAGGTCCCTAGTCGCAGGACTATCGAGAGAGGGCATCGATACTCCGGAGTAGACTAGCGTATGCGCTTCTCATCCCAGTGTGGGAGATGGTCTGTCCCACAGCCATTAGTACGTCGTACTGGAGATAGTATGCGGGTGCTCGTTGGGTTACGAGTATACTGGACAGGACTCGTCGGGAACTGTTGGTTGGTACTATACCTATCGTTAGTTATCAGTTCCCAGGTGACATGAGTACAGCTTAGTCCGCTGACTTGACACTGTCACTACGCCTCGAGTGTGTTCCTACTGTACTTAGATTACTACCCTATCATGACTCAAAGGAGTCGTGCAAACAGGTAGTAGTTGGGTGCAGTCCCGAAGCACTTGGAGGCAGTGACGGTTAGACAGGATCCGTCTCTCCCGGTATTGGGGGTTGACATCGCGCTGTGTCTAGGAGAGCCATTACACGAGTATTCCCTGGCCAGGGCAAGCGAGATATACTGGTAGGTTTCCAGTGTTATCTCAGGGTGTTCTGGGCTTCACTCCGACACGACTTGTATCGCTTTTAGTGGACTGGCATTTACCGCCCCCTAGGCCCGCCATGCGATGTATCAGATGAACAGACCGGACTGTATGGAGATTGTCACATTCAGACTCAGTAGGAGTTCAGATGGGTTTCACCTCGTCCGTCTTCTTATCGGCATCTACCTGGGGACCGTTACGCACAGCTAGTGCCGCTTGCGGTCTGTGGTTAAACCCACTGCCAGCGTAGTGTCGAGTCTTTAGAGTCCCACACAGAGGGCTAATCGCCTTTGGGCAAAACAGAGTAGAGGTCGCATGGTTTTGCGACAGGGTTCGTTCTCATCCGCGCACTTGTGCACGTTTGGCGTCCGGACGGATATTACTAGCGGGCTCTGGTTTGAGCCAGATCCTAGTATATGTTTTGGGGTTATTTTTATCTCATAGTATTCATGTTCCTCGGAACAAGAATACGGGTGTGTATGCACAGTTGATTGTGGCGGAGGAAGAGGAATTTCATTAGGGTTTCGGAACGGGTGTGTATGCACAGTTGACAGTCGTCTTTTTCCAAACCCTAATGAATTTGTGATATATCTATTAATAATATTAATTAAATGAAATTGTGTCATGGTTGGGTTTATTGACTTATTGACCAAGGTTGACTTGTTGACCATGGTTGAAACATTGACTATCATCATTACACATCAATGATGCTCTTTGATTCTAGCAAAACCATTTAATGTGAAATGATAATAGTCTTATCAAACCTTTCATCAACTTTTCATTTAGATTAATTTTATTAATTTGATAATTCACTAGATATTGTTATGGTTGTAAAAAACCATTTCATTCTATCATATTGATTCTCTCTCCTCTCTTCTTCTTCCTCCTTCTCTAGTTCAAGGAGATCCATTCTCATGTGTTGAGAAACCTCTCCTTGAGATAAAACACTCTAAACCACTCTCTACTCACTCTAGGGTTGAAGGTCTAGCAAGCCAAAGACCTTAGTTCTTTCAAAGTTCGAGAAAGAAGCCCAAGGTTGAACCCTCAGGTGGATCCATCTTTGACGGAAGAAGGCGACGAGGATTGCACCATCCAACCACTACAAAGAGTTCAAGAAGAAGGAGTTCAAGTGAGGTATAACCCCTAACCGAGTAGATAAATCTCTTGTTAGGTTGCTAATGTGTAGTTTAGCCAAGATCCGTTTTTGTAGTCCATGTTACCCAAACCCTAAAAATCGTTTTCACCATTTCCGCAAGCCCGAAAGAACCGGGAGAGGTAACGTGGACTTACAGTCCTGGGCTACACTCCGACACGACTTGTACCGCTTTTGGGGGTCTGACTTTTACCAACCCCCTTGGCCCGCCATGCGATACTCATAGATGAACGGACCGGACTGTACGGATATTGTCACTGACAGGCTCAGTAGGGTGTCAGGATGAGTTCGCTCATCGACCTCAGTTTTCGACAATACCTGGTAGCTCGTTACATACGTCTAATACCTCTGACGTGCTAGTGGTTAAATCCACAGCCAAAGTATTGACGAGTCTTTAGAGTCCCCCACAGACAGTTGCTCAAATTTCGGGCGAAACGCTGTAGAGGCCGTATGGAGATAAGGTAGGATTCGATCAGATACGTGCGGTATTGCACGGATCATGATCGGACGAATAATACTAGCGGGCTTTGGTTTAAGCCGGATCCTAGTATTGTACAGTGTAGATTTTGTCTCTTTACATTTGTATTCGGTCGGAATACAAATGCAGGTATGTATATACGGTCGCAGGGTTTTCCTGTAATTTATTACGGGATCAGTTTTTTGAAGTTGCCAGTTTGCATTCCGTTTCAGCGAGTTTTCCTTTCATTGGCTGATTATTGATGGAGGGGCTAATTTGCATATTTGCAAATTAGCAATTGTGGAGGGGTTTTTTGTGATTTGTGGCTTCATGATGGTTCTTTTTATCATGAGATTCTATTTGCATCACTTGGTTTGCATGAATGAGATAAGATTTGATTAGAATTTGATGTGACATTATAACCTCATTATCTTCACATATCTTATGGTTACCTCCTCACTCCTCTTGTGCTCACCCCCTTGTATATTTTCCCTCCTCATTCTTGTAAGGGCTGGCCACTTTTAGAGAGAGAGGGAGATGAGGATTCATTTGGTGTGGGGAAAATTAGTTCATCTCATATTCTTTGCTTGCCACAAAAATTCCATAGTTCATTTCCTCCATCAAAAGGCAACATCACAACCCCATGAGACAAACATCACTACACTTAGCCTACAGCATCCTTGGGCACGTCGACTCGCCAACTTCATGCTCGAGTTGCCTCGGTCCAGAGGTGGGAGCCCGTAAAAGAACCCGGCGATGTGGTGCCCGTTCCGACGAGGAGATGAAGACCGGAGATTCCGTGAGGAGATCGGAGTGGAGGCCGAAGACCGAAGGACACGGATCGCTCGGTATAGCATTCTATCCTTTCTCTTGTTTGTTAGGTTTAGGTTAATGGTTTGATCCAGGATTTTAGGATGCGGTAGTGCCGGTTTAAAGCCAAGAAAATTTTCGTTTCCGCATTTTGGCCTCGGATAGACGGCCGGGGCGCTACCGTAGTCCTACAGTACCTATTGGATTATGCCACTCTTATATTATTATTCCTGTTATATCTAGTCAACTCCATCAATTCAGAAACTAGTTATTGTATATGTTGCAGACATAGAAGACTTGTAGTTGCGAGACTTGAGCGATGGGTTTTATATTCGCTTTTGAGTTTGATGTCTTGCTTTACTTTTTTTTTCCCCTTAGGTGGATCTTCGCCGTTGGGCGTCGTATATATTTATGCTTGTGGTGGTTGTTTCCGCTGTTGGGCGTGATTTGCTCCCGTTTGGGGATGCTTTATTATATTCTGTGTTGTACCCATTTTCGGGGCTAGTTTTTACAAAGGAGGTGCTGCCCAAATTTTCAAAAGACAAAACATGATTTATTGTATCTTTATTTCTTAAAAAGGTTTAGATTTCTGGGTTTCAGCTTACTTGAATTTGTCTACGCATGTAGACGTCGCGTGATTTAAGTGCTGGTCACGAGCTAATATTTCGGGTCATGACACAATTTGTGATCGTGCAACATGAACCGTCAGTAATGGTGTTGTGTCTCATTAATACTAGGTCCATACACAATAGAAAATGAGATATGCAACAAAGGTACACATGCAAAATCAATGTCCATATACTTCTACCAATAGTCATATCATTTAATCTAGCCTAGACGCATAACGCCATATGGGCGATTCCCCTGTAGATGTTAAATCTACTCACCGATGACCTCGAGCTAAGTAAATCCGACCACCTGCTTCCCTTTTTTTCGCAGCGTCCGAAGTCCCTGCTCGCAATCCTAAAATTTCAAAAACATAACACATAAGACTAAATATCCTGCGTCGACACAAAACAACGAAACGCAAGGATAACGTCCACAAGATAAACACACTGTGCACTCACTGTACAAAACGCGCACGATATCGGCACAACCCTAGCTAGGAACGCAAAACTACGCAACCACCAAGCTTAGAACCCGATCGTACCGATCGCGGATTCACAACACAAAATAAAACGTGGAATATAATATAAATCACATCGCAACGTCAATAGAAACTCACGCCTAAACTTTACCGAAATCTAATAAGCAACATTTAATCGTTTAGCTCAAGAATACAAGTTTAACCCAAACTAGTAATCACAATCATCTCATAATTGCTTGATTAAACCACACAAACCCTTACTAGAATTTTAATCTCACTCAAATAGGATTTAGTAAAAGTTTAGTTTGCACTTAAGCTAATTAGACAATTAGGAAAATATCATTTAACAATCTTGCAATTAGGTTAAGTTTTCTTTTTCCTAAACTTCACACTTAACCATTTCACTAAACAAAACCCTAACTTGATTATCAAGAACCATTTCTAGAAATTTCCAAACATGCAAATGAAAGCTTAAATTAACATATAATAAGCTAATCAATGTATTAAACCAATGAATAGAGTTTAGGGTTAGGATTATACCTCACACTAGAATCACAACTTGCAACTAGAAATCCAAATTTTAGCCTCCAAAACCCTAACTTGATTGAAGATCCAAGCTTGTTTTGTGATGAAGAATGATGAGTATTGATTTGTATTTGAGTTTGTGGGATTATTTAAGGATTTTTGATGATTTATTGAAGCTTTTTAGAAGTGAAAATGGAGGGGGAAAAGAATGGGGCAGCAAGGATAGGTTCGGCCATGGGAGGAATGACGATATGTGTGGAATGTTGTGGAAAGATCTTAGGTTAAAACACATTAAGCTTACTTACTTTATGCCACCTCAAATCCCACTTTAATTAAAACCATCATTAACTATGAAAATATCTAGATATTTATCCAAGATATTTTGGAACAAACCAAAATGGGTAATCTAGTGATTAAATTAGCATGGAATTAAATTATCATAATTAACCCAATCAAAATGTAATTACCACTAATCAAGTGCATAATTAACAACTTAAAATAATATTTTAATTAAGGGAAAATATTAAAATGCACTAAAATTACAAGTGACTTACAAAAACCCGCAAACTAGCAATTTCCTAGTAAAATTAGATGCATATAATTCTACACAGATAGAAGATCGCTTCTAGGTTTTTACGGAAAACATAAATTATTTTACCTAAAAATGGAAAATCGCCTAAATGATTTCCAAAACGTTACACTATTATTACAAGAATTTGATCTTGTCATTCGAGATAAGAAAGGATGTGAAAACGTAGTAGCTGACCATCTTTCGCACATCTCTTCTTCACCTGTGACCTTGCCAATTAATGATTCTTTCCCAGACGAACAACTCTTGACCGTATCCGGGGAACCTTGATTTGTGGATATTGTGAATTATCTTGCAACAGGACTTATTCTGAGCGATTGGTCTAAACAGGACAATTATCGATTTTTATCCCAAGTAAAGCATTTTTACTGGGATGAACCATATTTGTTTAAATATTGTCCTGACCAAATCATTCGCAAATGTGTCCCTAATGATGAATTTAAGAGTGTTTTGTCTTTTTGTCATGATCACTTAGAGGTCACTTTGGTCCACGAAAGACGGCGAAAAAGGTTTTGCAATGCGATTTTTACTGATAACTTTATTCAAAGATGCATTTGATCATTGCAAAACCTGTCCACAATGTCAACACACGGGTCGAATTTATAAAAGAAATGAGATGCCACTTCAACCGATTTTGGTTGTTGAAATTTTTGATGTTTGGGGTATTGATTTTATGGGTCCTTTTCCCAACTCTTTTGGGAATTTGTACATCTTGTTAGTGGTTGATTACGTCTCGAAATGGGTGGAAGCTATTCCATGTCGCACTAATGACAACAAGGTTGTCTTTAAGTTCCTTAAAGAAATTATTTTTTCACGATTTGGACAACCGCGCGCTATTATTTGTGACAATGGGACGCATTTCTGTAATCGGTCTTTCAAGACTTTGATGCAGAAATATGCAATCAACCACAAACTTTCCACGCCCTATCATCCCCAAACGAGCGGGCAAGCTGAGATTTCCAATAGGTAAATCAAACAAATTCTGGAGAAGACAGTTTCTAAAGACCGGAAGATTGGTCAACCAAATTGACGGATGCTCTTTGGGCATTCCGTACTGCTTATAAGACTAATCTCGGTATGTCTCCTTAACGTTTAGTGTTTGGAAAGGCTTGCCACCTTCCGGTTGAGATTGAACATAAAGAATGTGGGTCATTAAAGAACTGAACTTTGACTTGAATCAAGCCTGCAACTTTCGGAAGCTGCAATTAAATGAGCTAAGCGAACTCCGCAATGAAGCTTACGATAATGCTGTGATTGTAAAGAACCGGACTAAGGTATATCACGATAAAAATATTTTGAGAAAAACTTTTACCCCAGGTCAACAAGTCCTTCTTTATGATTCCCGTCTCTATCTTCATGCGGGTAAGCTACGAACTCGTTGGAAAGGACCATTTGTTGTGCGGTATGTCTACCCGCACGGGGCAGTTGAAGTTGAAAATAGAAAAAATGGTTCAATTTTCAAAGGGAATAGGCATAGATTAAAACCGTATTTTTCCACTGACCCCTCGGAGGAGCTCCTGTTTTTACAGGAGCCGATTTACAATGACTAATTTTTCTCCACCTCACCTCCATGTCTCGGTAATATTGTCTTATCATAAGAATGGAGGTGAGTAATAAAAGAATAAGTTTGGGGGAGATTTTCACGATCATAATTTCATGTCCCCATTAATAACTTTTCCTCCCAAGCTTACAGGTTTTTGAGATTTAACGGATGGCAACAGCGAGGACACTGTTGTAAACAAGTTTGGGGGAGGTTTGTGCTTATTTACGCATCACTTTGCATCATACTTTGCATAAGCACAAAGCATACAAAAAATTTAATATTTAAAACTTTATAATAAAATATTAGAAAGTGAAAAATTACATCTAAAAAAATTGGAAAAGTTTAAGAAAACTAAGAAAGTTAGATGTTTTCTTAGACGATACTAGTAATAAGTAGTTATGATCCGTTGTCCCAAGCATTAGTTAGATGAAGGATGTCACTAATCCGCGGATAAAAATTATTCTGAAAAATAGTTCCTATTCTGAAAGCCAAACATTTGAATATTGATACCCTACTATACGCACTTACACACGTCTTGAAACTCGGGATAGTAGAGGATACCTTGAAATGCTCTTATCTAAAAGCCAAAGTACGAAGAAAA
Organism: Agapanthus africanus; assembly: GCA_030015575.1. Lineage (NCBI taxonomy): Eukaryota > Viridiplantae > Streptophyta > Magnoliopsida > Asparagales > Amaryllidaceae > Agapanthus > Agapanthus africanus. The sequence goes on along the minus strand of CM057339.1, from coordinate 609,943,203 downwards.
TAAATGAAGCATAAAAGATAAAATGGTGAAGAAAAATGAACACTGGTTTTGTTATCACCCAGGCACCATAAAAAATATAGCGATGGTGCTTCATCACCTAGTGCATTAGACTAACTGGTTTGGGAGTCACTGCTAAGTCTTAGGTGTTGAAAGATGAGAAAATTATTAATTAAGTCTAATATGTGATCACATTTAGTAATCGGTCGGTTAATACCTCAAAAAGTATTAACGGTCGCATGAAAAATGTGTATGCAATTCCATCCAAAATATTCACCAACGAAAGAGTACTAAGGTAGATAGACAAGAGTATGATAGCTTGAATTGAATTATCCGAAAGTAGGGATGTCTTTTACACACACGTAGGGGTATATGATCGGTGTATGGAAGAAATGTAGGAATGAAGAATAAAGGCGATGTTTTATTGTGGGATGATATGATTTCTAATATCTTTTCATGACTATTAAGATAGGGCTCATAACAACCGAAAAGCTAGTGTAGTTGGAAACTCTTATTTTCAAAGTCTTTATTATCTTTATATGTAACTTTCATAGTCTTCCTTTTATTATAGGATTTTGTCGGTGCAATCCGCTGAAAACCCTCAGGAGACAACACTCCTCCTACTAGGGACACCTAGAGGTTTAAAGGCTTGTTGCGCATGCTCAGTGCAATCATGTTGCCTACGAAAGTGTGCTAGTTAGTTTTTCTCCTTCTTAATAAATTTCTCCTTCTCTTGAATAAAAGAATTTTGCTCGAGAGGATAAAAATCAAGTTTGGGGGAATTTGTTCAGTCGAAAATATTGCAATCTTGAACATATCAATTTCCTCGCTAATCTAATCATTTAAGAATAGTTGATATATTTATAACACATATTATCAGTTCATCTGGAAAATATCAAATACCACATGTTATATATATATATATATATATATATATATATATATATTGAACATCTTTTTAAGAAAATTGTATGTTTAGTATGTCATGCATAATATTCTATATCTCCAACGCTTTTCATTAAGATTTTGTGCAGAAAATTATCTCAAGACAGATATCGGAATCACAAATTTGCCGATAAAACGCAGAAAGTCAAAGTCTTAAAATCTGGCAGAGATTCAGAAGAGATAAAAATATTCCAGATATCACCTGAAGGCCCATATACCAACATCAGAACACCCCAGAAAAATGAAGCTGCAAGCTCTTCAAACGGCCGCGGAACAGCGGCCGATTCAGCCCAATCCGCCGTGGATCCGCGGCCGAGTTAGGTCATCAGCGGTCGATACTTTTCCAGAGGCTTCCTCGTAACCTCCTAGCTTCCTTAAAACGCTTCATAACCACCTGGCTTCTTCTGGAAGGCTTGATTGATCTCAAAAACTATCGATTACCGCAATCAAGAACGGCGTCGCATGTAGCTAGCCGGTGAGTACGGGTCGGTCCACAGGGATTTTGTGAATTTCCTAGTCGCTCAAACGAGTTAATTCCGATGAGTGTTCGGATTGATTATTAAATCTAAAAACTAAATTAATCTATATCTAAATCTTGCTAGGGTTAGGTCTAGGTTAAGTTTGGAAAGTCAATAAATCTCACCGCTTCTATACCCATATGAAGATCTAATTAGGTGTTATGGTAATTATTAATAAAAGAGATTAGAATCATTTGGAAAGATGTTTCTTCCTCTAGGTTCTTGTCCTTCCTTTATCAATCCTTACCCTAACCTCCATAGAAAAGAATCACAACCGGGCCTTCATACTACGGTATCACCGCTACCTCAAGGAATAGGGTGCCGTAGGGAGCGGTATGTGCATGTATGCATAGAGTCCTATTAATTATATATGATGGGCAAGAAAGGGGTGAGAGATCTTCATCTCTCAAACCTTCCCCAAATCTAACCCTAACAAGCGAGGAGACTACTCACTCATTAGGGAATTAAAGAACATTTATCTAGGGCAGAGAATAAAAGATCTAACTATCTACTAGGGCAAGGAATTAAATTTAACTAGGGCAAGAATAGAAATTTAACCTAGGGCAGAAAATAAAGAACTTACAAATTGATGCTCTCCAAAGAAATCTGAATTTTATTAATGAAGGGAGGCATAAAAAGAATACAATGATTTGGGCTTCTATTTATAGACTATAGAAACCTTAGGTTACAATTGATTCGCATGTCTACATTTACCAAAATATCCTTAGGAAGACCTAGTCAAAGTAGACTTCCAAGCTTTTTGTAAAATTTTATGTCTGGAAATTTTGGAAGTAATTCTGGGCTTCTTGGGCTTTTTATTTCTTTGGATCTTTATTCAATTTGGCTTCTCTATTTCTTCCAGTGAACAATTGCAGTGGACTTTTAACCGTTTGCTTTGTAATCTTGGACCTTGCGTTGCCTTGTACTGATCTTTTGTGTAGGCTTGATTAAGATCCTTCTATTTATTGGTCAAAGTCCCTTTTTGTGTCTTTTTTGTCTTTTTCACTGTTTTCGCTCCAAGAACCTGCAACCTGCAATATGTAGCTGACATGCGTCAAAAGCACCTGTTTATTTGTAAAAAGAATAAGAATGGGGAATATAAAACGCAATATTATGATATGAACAAGGATCTGCATAACTACCAAGCTTCTTATGGAAGTTTGATTTGAGATCTATAAATGGGGATCTAAGCTAATGTTGAGGGGTTACACAATTAGTTGTTGATTAATACATAATTCATCACACAAGTTGAGTGACACAACTTGAGATCCAATTCAAATAAAAAATCAAATCAAGAATCAAGAGAGCAACATCAAGCGAGACATCGAAGATCCTTTATCGCAACGCCGATCATCATCAAGAGCAAGAGATCTGCGAATGATCCACGTCTCATGAAGATCGAGCCGAGCAAAGATCGACGACAAATTCTCTTTTCAAAGGAGTGATCGAGAGCTTAATCTTGTAATCTAGGATTGAGAAGTGTAAATTTGAAGAAAATTGAATAAAGGTGATCAATTGTTCTTAGTCTTGCTTTCTTTAAATTCTCGAATTATGAAATTTCAAATTCTTGATTCTTTTATTTTCATGATGCGTGAGTGAAATCTCCACTTGTTAAGGATACGATTGAATTCGGAAGATCAAATGGTGATGAAATCCTAAACTAATCTTAAGTCTTATGAGAATTATGAACTTTAGGAAAAAGAATCATCAATGACCTAATTTGGATCGAGATCACAATTCTTGATAATTTCGTTGCAATTTGGGAATTAAATAATTGATGATTTTCTTTGCTAAAGGCTAGATTTGAATGATGATCAATGAAAAGGTAAGGGATAGTGAAGGAGAAACCCTAGTTTCTTCAATAGATCCCTAATATTCATTCATCATCATCATTCTAGCTATAATTCATCAATCGATAAGATTAGTCATTTTTAGTATTCATCATTGCTACGATTTCCTATCGAATCCTACAAGCTATTCTTCATTTTCTTGATAACTAAAATTGAATTTGGACATTTTCTTGATTTCTAATTCTTAAACATATTCTTGATTTTCTTAAAATGACAACTCCATTAAATATCGAATTACTTTCTTGAATTTTCGTTGATATTTTCTTTTGACTCGACTAAAGCAAGAACGAATAAATACAAGAATCTCAGTGGACGATCTGTTCTCATTAACGAGCTACATCGACACCGTTATTGATTGCGGCTATAAATTCTTTAATTGTGATAAACACTTTTGCTACACATCGAGAAATCGAATTAATCAAGCGCCTAAATTGAGTAGAGCACGATTGATAGTTTTACACCCAATAGAAATAGATATTGTAGGACTTCCGGGGTCCTTTCGTTTCTTGGGTAATTGTTGGGTAAAAGCAGTGCTTACATTACTCGCTAAAAATTTTTTTTAGGCACTTGAGTTTTTCTCTTCCTAGTGCACAAGTCCTTTAGAACTTTTGCATAAGACGGAACTTGTTGAATAATATCTAGGAGAGGAATGTTTATATTAACTTGCTTAAAAATTTCCACATTCTTCTCCATTTGTGGAATTGGTCTGTTGCCCCTTAACCTGTTAGGATAAGGTGCTTTATCAATAAGGGTTGGGTCCAACATTGGAGAGGACTGTGGGGATGGAATAGATCCCAGAATTGGACTGGGGATCGTTTTAGGTAGACTCGAGGAAGCGGGCAGAGTGTTCGAGCCGAGGGGAACACGGAGAATAGGCTCAGAAGAAGGAGGACTAGATGAAATAGGAGAAGAAGTAGAAGTCGGGGTGTTATTAATATCATCATTATCGTCAACGTGTTCACCCACTTGGTTATTCAGCACTCATCCCGATCTCAACGTTGTAACGGCACTCATATTATAACTTTGTGAGTGGCCAGGATTAGGTATACCTTGAGATGGAAGTTTCCCTTTTTCTCTCGCACTCATCGCGGCATTTAACTGTGCAAGTTGTGCTTCTATCGATTTTATGTTAGTGTATATGCCCTAGGGGCCATTATTGTATCATACTTGTATGTATATTACTTAATGGAAGGTTGGGATATTCACAGTAGTATATACAGTCTTGCTAAAAATGATAGTATGCTACTTGGTTTGTGTCTACTTTAATATGTGCATATGTTTCTTATAACGTATCACTTATACATATTAGTAGAGCCCATAGGATCTTTGCTTGATTACCAGCGTTGTGATGATAGTCACACTAGTGGGGCTGGGTAGTCTATAAGCAACATCCTATACTTGTCCCTAGTCGTAGGATTATCGAGACTGGGCATCGATACTCCAGAGTAGACTAGTGTGTACGCTTCTCATCCCAGTTGGGGAGATGGTCTGTCCCATAGCCATCAGTACGTCGTATTGGAGATAGTATACTGGTGCTCGTTAGGTTACGGGTACACCGGACAGGACTCGCAGGGGAACTGTTGGTTGGTATTATACCCGTCGTCGGTTAACAGTTCCCAGGCGACATGAGTACAGTATAGTCCGCAGACTTGATACTGCTACTTCGCCTTGAGTGTGTCCCACTGTTCTTAGATTGCTACCCTACCACGGCTCAAAGGAGTCGTGCAAACAGGTCGCAGTTGGGTGCAGTCCCGAGCACTTGGAGGCAGTGGCGGTTAGAAAGGATTCGTCTCTCCCGGTATTGGGAGTTGATATCACACTGTGTCAGAGAGCCATTACGCAAAGTCCCTGGCCAGGGCAAGCGAGATTTACTGGTAGGTTCCAGTAGTTTCTTAGGGTGTAATGGGCTACGCTCCGACACGACGTATACCGCTATTAGGGGACTGACGCTTGCAGCCCCCTAGGCTCGATATGTGATAGTCTTAGACGAACAGACCGGACTGTACGAATATTGTCACATCAGGCTCAGTAGGAGTTCGGATGGGTTTCCTCATCGGCTTTCTTATCGACATCTACCTGGGGACCGTTACGTACAGCTAGTGCCGGTTGTGATCTGTGGTTAAAACCACTGCCAGCGTAGTGTAGAGTCTTTAGAGTCCCACGCAGAAAGTTTCCCTGCTCCTGGCGAAACGATATAGAGGTCGTATGGTTTTACGACAAGGGTTCGGATGCATACGTGTGTTTACGCATGTACGACGTTCGGACAGTTTTTACTAGTCGGCTTTGGTTTAAGCCAGATTCTAGTATCAGGTTATTGGATTTATACAGTCTAAAGTTTTTCCGTGTTTTCACGGATAGGAGGGGCGTTCTCGTAATTTGTCGGGAAGCTTCTAGATGGATGATGACATGGAGGGTAAGGTGGCATTAACATTTAATGAATTTGTGACTCACTTAGATGAATCATTCAAGTTAGTTAATGAAGAATTTATTGCTTAATGACACACTTGATGATTCATTGCATATATTTAATGAAGCATGATGATAATGCATTTTGATTTATTCTTTTTGATTTTCTTATGCTTCATAATATATTAGAAGTGAGAAGCTTTTTCATTCATAACTTATGCTCACCTTCTCTCTCCTCAAACTCTCTCTTGAAACCCTAATCCTCCCCTCTCATGTGTTGAGATCAAGGATTAGATAGACTAATACATCCATAACCTCACTCTATATCCCCTAGGTAGCTTAGATTAGCACTTTGAGCAACCTAGTTATCTCAAGTTAGAGATCAAGCTTGGCGTAGGAGCTCTCGGGTGGATCGTCTTTGACTCGAGGAGGCCGTTGAGGTGCCGATGTTCCAAGGAGCCTACGAGGTGTGGAGGACAGCGATGAAGACCCGAAGGACAAGTAACATGAGGTATAACTTCGAATCCGAGTAGTTAAACCTCTCGTAGTTTGCTAGTAACGGTTTAGATACGATTCATGCGCTCAAGTCCATGTTACGAAGCTTGGATAATCGTTATTCATATATTCCGCCACCCCGCAAGTTCGTGGGGTGCGTGACATGGACTTACATTTTATGCTTTCACCATGGGAGGTGGTGGTCTGTGTTAATGCTCGGATAGAAGACTTTATATCATCTGTCGATTGCATGGAATGTTTAATAAACATATCCATGCTTCGTTCAAGTGCAGATGAGTTTTCGGTACCGGCCGTTTGAAAAGAGTTATTATAAGGTGTAGAATTGGTGGCCGGATTTTGAAAAGGTTGCGATTGAATGGGGTGCTGACTCGGTTGTGGTGGTTGCTGTTGCTGTCGAGGAAGTCTTTAATAATTGCTTTGGAACTAGTTTTTATTTTGGGTTTGGTTTTGGTTCCAAGAAAAATTAGGATGATTCCTCCACCCGTCATTGTACATGGAAGAATAAGATCGTTTCTAGGTCGCTGCTAAAAAGTAGCATTAATTTTTTCTTGACCTAGAAACGATGGATTCAAAGGACATTCTTCCGTCAAATATGATGGGTTGGAACAGCAACCACACTCGGTTTTGGGGAGCGTAAATTGGTTTAGGGGGGCTGAAGAGACTTTATTTTCTATAGCATCGAGTTTCCTTTGTATCCCAGCCATTTTGGCTTTCACTGCGATGGAAATATCGAGCTGATGGACACCTCCCCTAGACGATGTAGGTCTAACGCTTTCCCACTGTAAAGTTTGTTCAGTGAGATTTTCCAGAAATTTCCAAGCTTCACCATCATCTTTAGACATGAAATGACATTGACACATGGTTTCAAGCATCTGTTTTGTTGCAAGATCAACACCTTCATATATAATGCGACAAAGGTCCCATCTATTGATTCCGTGATGAGGGCATTGTAGAAGAAGATTCTTAAACCGTTCAAAGCATTTCTAAAATGGTTCATTGGGAAGTTGGGTAAACTGGTTAATCTCGCTTCGAACGCGGGCGGTCTTATGATTGGGATAGTTTTTTTTAAGGAATGGTATAACGAATTCGTCCCATTTTGCGATGGAATGTGCGACAGTGTTATAAAGCCATTTTTCTGCTAGATCGCATAAAGTAAAAGGGAGAAGACGTAATCTTATAACATCCACAGAAAGTTGTGACGTGCCAATCATTGCGCATACGTTTTCGAATTTTCTTATAAAAATGTATGTGTCTTCGGATTCAAGACTGTGAAATTTGGGTAACAGTTTGATGAAGTGGGGTTTAATTTCAAAATTATCCCTATTGGCTGGTGGAATAGATAGACAGGTAGGAAGGGGAACGCATATAGGGTAACATCTCTCTTTGAGAGAGATGCGCGGTGGATTCTGTGCACCGACGGGTGGTGGAAGGGTGGTGGTGGTAAAATCTGAAGGAGAACCATCCATCTCGGTCGATATGGTGGGTGGAGGGGAAAAAGAAGTTGAAGAAGCACCGACTTCGGAGTTGATAGCAGAAACGCGGACAAGACGGGCACTAGAATCCCGTGTCCAGCCGAGCATGCACTAAGCGGGTTTAGCACACGTGGCAGCGTGTGTGAGAAATTAAAAAATGGTTTGTTTTCAAAAAATGTCGGACGTGAGACAAATCACAAAAAATGCACACACAACTCTTGAACTAAGATTACCTAGGTCAAGTCTCTAGACCGCTCCTAGACTTTCAAAGGAAAAGCCGCAAGTTCAATCCTCTACCACCTTTTTATAACTCTTGTGGCCAGGTAAGTACCAGGTAAGTGGGAGGTATTCTCTATACGAATCACCGAAAATAGCGGGTCTAATTAAGTAACCACTTACCTAGACACACTTGCCTAGACACTACAAAAGAAATGCGGATAAGCAATAGATTACCCACGACCTTCCTCTGTCCTTAATGAGCGCGACGGTCCTTAGAGTCTTGGTCTAGATATTTTTTAATTAATGTAGAGTGATGCGGATGCTCGTTTAGTGATTTGTGGGGCCTAGGAAGGGTGATGAAATCCCCACCTAATCTGAATTGTGGTCTTGCCCCTTAAAGTCCATATTAAAATATGCAAAAACAACCCGCAAAACAAAACAAGCAAAAAGATTTTTTAGAGGCGAAATTTGCAAAGAATCCTGCAGAAAAATATATTATAGGATTTTCAGAGGAGAGAGAAAGAGTTGAGGAATATACAAGAGAAGTTTGGAACCCTAAGTACCCAACTGCACCGCGGTTCCGCCGCAAATGTGGTGTTCATGCTGCACTTCCGCCGCGGAGTTGAGAGCTTGCTTATAATTTTTTGTTGCGGTGGCCTCCCTTACTCCTCTAGTCTTGATGAATGTCTCTGAATCTTTATCTCCTCGCTACAGTGACTCCAGATTCCCTCGCAAAAATTGCACACCAATCGTTAAATATGCAAGATGCGGTTTTGTTTTGTTATCATGATATGGATCGAATAAGAATTCAACACGAATAGTAAGAAAAAAATATTACGCACGTATCCCTGGCAATGACGCCATTTGATTGATTTCTTCTAGTTTTAGCCCTCGGTCCATTATATAGCCCCAAAACCAGAAACCAATGATACTAAGAATTAGGGTTTGTTGAGATGATCCAAACCACAAAATCCCACATCCCAACTAAGTGAATCGGCCGCGGAACCACCACATATGGCATGGGTTGGCCGCGGAACCGCGGCCGTTTGGTGGGATCTATGTTCCAAAATTCTGGGGCTTATTTCTTTTGACACATGGAGATTTATTTGATGTCTGGAACTTGAAAATATTTCCTGAGTCCCTGCCAGAATTGATTCTTCGATTTTATCTAACTTTATTAGCAGATTTTTGATTCCCGACATCTCGATATCCCGATCTCCTGACATGAGCTAAAACTTGCACCATATCTCAATGAATAATATTAGTAATATTTGGTATTTTTGAGATATTATCCTAACCATTTTATATCATATTATATTTTGAGAATATTGATTAAAGATATTTGATATGATATGCATATTTAAATTATCAAAATATTATATAAATATTATATGCATACATTTTCCTTCATAATGTTAATTATAATATATAAACATATGGTAAATAATATTTTTACAGATAAACCCAAATATATTCTATATTTATAATAAACACTTTTAGATATTTAAGAAAAGTAAGGAAAATAATATATCAAAAGTGCGATATTTTTGACTGACCAACTGTGCAAAGCAAAAGAGAACGTCTGCAATGTCATTTTTTAAAAACTTGGTTCCAACAACATCATATAGGTTTGTTATCCTTGCATTGATCAGAATCAACACAGTCCCATCAATTAAACACATCACACCGGAAAAGAATGAAAAATATCGCATGGGTTGGCCGCGGAAATACTAAGAATTAGCGTTTGTTGAGATGATCCAAACCACAAAATCCCACATCCCAACTCAGTGAATCGGCCGCGGAACCACCACATATGGCATGGGTTGGCCGCGGAACCGCGGCCGTTTGGTGGGATCTATGTTCCAAAAAGATACTAAGAATTAGGGTTTGTTGAGATGATCCAAACCACAAAATCCCACATCCCAACTCAGTGAATCGGCCGCGGAACCACCACATATGGCATGGGTTGGCCGTGGAACCGCGGCCGTTTGGTGGGATCTATGTTCCAAAATTTTGGGGCGTATTTCTTTTGACACATGGAGATTTATTTGATGTCTGGAACTTGAAAATATTTCCTGAGTCCCTGCCAGAATTGATTCTTCTATTTTATCTAACTTTATTGGCAGATTTTTGATTCCCGACATCTCGATATCCCGATCTCCTGACATGAGCTAAAACTTGCACCATATCTCAATGAATAATGTTAGTAATATTTGGTTTTTTTGAGATATTATCCTAACCACTTTATATCATATTATATTTTGAGAATATTGATTAAAGATATTTGATATGATATGCATATTTAAATTATCAAAATATTATATAAATATTATATGCATACATTTTCCTTCATAATGTTAATTATAATATATAAATATATGGTAAATAATATTTTTACAGATAAACCCAAATATGTTCTATATTTATAATAAACACTTTTAGATATTTAAGAAGAATAAGGAAAATAATATATCAAAAGTGCGATATTTTCGACTGACCAACTATGCAAAGCAAAAGAGAACGTCTGTAATGTCATTGTTTAAAAACTTGGTTCCAACAACATCATATAGGTTTGTTATCCTTGCATTGATCAGAATCAACACAGTCCCATCAATTAAACACATCACACCGGAAAAGAATGAAAAATATAATGTACGTATATGCTATCCGCATTCGCCGCTTGGCCCCGTCATCACCCGTTAGGTTACTTAACTAACAACAGACCGGGGTATGGACTAGCGCGGGTGCAAAACATATACAATATCTACTAGTATATATATATATATATATATATAAATATATAGCAATCATCCCAGGAATGATATAAAGCAACATCACAGAATCTCAGCCAAGCAACACAAAGCCTGGAGCCTCGGGTTTCACTTGAGCCGCAAAGGAGACCCGACGTTCCCTGTCATGTGGATTGCTTGTGCAATGAAAACCTAGACCCCTACGAGCGCGGAAAGTTACCCGCCAATCCCAGAAGTGAGGCAACCCCAATCAACAACTTGAATGGGCCACCCAGCACCTTACCGAATCCGGTAACTTGGGCACCCCTCCGTGGGTCAACCTATACCACTACGAGTATGGCGAATATCCTGCCAATTCTAGAGTAAGGTCTCCTCCATCTCAACGCCATGAGATTCGGACCCATTTCCTTCAAGAACATGGCTATTCGTGCACTCCACCGCGGGGTAATCCTAGTACAGAAAAGAAAATAATATGTACAAGGGTGACGTCGACCTCAACCGGGTCGTTCCCCAAACAAATAATATACAAACTGGCAGAGACCACAGTCCACATGTCGGACGCTCGGCCCGCAAAATCAAATGTACAAATGAATCTAAACTGTACTACCATTACACCACTGGCTATCCACCACGATGATCCAACCACAACCATAGCACAACATAGAACATCAACATGAATGTCAAGTTTGCAAACCCGTCTAAAAGAGCATATTGCAATTAGACGAGTTGTACCACTCTAATGACATTCACGGTCGCAGATAGTAATGCATGTACCGAAAACTTATGCATTTAAAATTTTGATCGCCAAAAAACATTCCATATTGGCCCCAAGTGCAATCCAGTACTCAAACAAATCTGGGCCAAAAATAAAACATCCCAGAAATCACATTTCAAAACATTAGAACAATTGAAGAAATTTTGTGAGCTGAGGCCACATTACGGCCACGCAACCATGACAAACATGTATGTTCTGTCGTGGTTCCGCGGTCTAATGATGGGATAACATACTCAATTTTCATCTGGGCTTCTAAAATTCCCTGCACGAATTTTTGAGAGGGTGGAAATAATTTTCTAACTACTTTGAAAAATCGGCAGAAACATGAAAAATGAAATCGTGATTTCGGGAATTTTGCTCGATCGATCTTTTAAGCACGTAAGAACAAGCTAGTATGGGGTTAATGGGTTTGCTCTGATACCATGTTGGGTTTCGCCAGCGCCCTGGCCATCAAACCGTGGCCGAATGTGGAACAAATTTTTTCTAAACTGACGCTAACGGAACCCGATGCCCTGATCTACCAATAACCCTAAACTAGAAATGTGTAAAGAGATAGGAATGGTTATACCAAATTGATCCGTGTCCTTCGGTCCTTAACCATCGTCCCAAGCTCCTAGAGGCCTCCTTGATCAAACTTGATCTCCGGTCTCCCTCCATCGAAGATGATCCACCCGAGAGTCTATGAAAGGATCTCCAATCTCATAGCCGAGGTAACTAGGGTACCTAGATCGCTACACTAGATAGCCTAGAAGAAGAAGAGAGTGATGAAGGATTAATTTTTCTCAACACACCCTAGGTTTCTCAACATATGAGACTTGTATGGTGGAGGTAGATGAAGATGCCATGAGGATGAGAGAGTGAAACAAAGAGAAAGTCAAGAAAAATGGCTAAGTGTTTTTTTGTGTGTTGTGTGTGTTCTTAGAAATAATGGAGCCATCCAAATAAATATCCCATGTCTCCAAAATATATTAAGTCAACCCAAAATATCTTGAGTCAACAAAAAATCTCAGAACAAACAAAAAACTAAGCATGCTAGAATAGTAACCATGAGTCACTACTAAGCCATGCCATAACAATGCAATAAACACCTTATCCTCCACCTCATAAACCTTTTAATCCAAAAAGGTTTAAAACATAATGAGATGTAATCTTCTAAAAGTAATCTTGTAAGAAATTACAAGAATACCCCTCATCCCTATATACACACCCGCATCCGTATTCTGAAGCATACGAATACAATGAGATGAAAATAATTCAACAATATAATACTAGGATCCGGCTTAAACCAAAGCCCACTAGTATTATACGTCTAAATCATGATACGTGCACAAGTGCACGTATATGATCGAACCCTGCCGCAAAACCATACGACCTCTACATCATTTCGCCCGAAGCAGGGAAACCCTCTGTATGGGACTCTAAAGACTCATCAATACGCTGGCAGTGGGTTTAACCACAAGCACGTCAGTGGCACTAGCTGTACGTAGGTATTGAGCAAAAGGGAGGCCGACGAGCAAACTCATCCTGAACCCCTACTGAGCCTGTCCGTGACAATATCCGTCCAGTTCGGTCTGTTCGTCTAAGAGTATTGTCACGCCCCGCTTCCCAAAAATGTGGAATACGGGAAGCGACGAAGGCCAGCCGTGCTACCTACGGTAAGGAAAAATCCTTCCATAGTCACATAAGGCTGTCTAGATTAACCTATCAAAATAAAATTCAATACCAAAAGAAATAATACTGATAATCATGCTGCAATGAAACCACAAGAAATCCTAAAAATGGGTCCACTAGATAATTGATGCAATTAAAGATCCAAAACAAGAGATTCAGAATAAAATAAGATCAGAAAGAGAAACAAAAGTCCTAATGTCCCATAAGGGCGCACATGCTAAAAGCTAAAAGTAAAGGAAGATAAACCTACGATTAATGATCTTCAGCAAAGTCCTGGTAGCCGCTCTGATCCTGCACAGCCTGCAGATCTGTCTCTATACCTGAGATGGCAAATCTCAGGGATGTCAGAACATCCCAGCAAATACTCAACGTATAAAGTTTGTGTAGCATAATAACAAGAATATATAAAAGTGAAGCCCGGTGCGCAAGAAAGCATATATATAAGTAATTAAATGCACTAACACTATGAAACATGTATGTAAGGGATCGGGTCATAACCTAACTGGCCACTAAAAGGTAAACTATCCTATCGTAAGCTTGAGTGTGTGCGTCAACCTCTGCAGGAGTATTCCTAACCCAAGAGTGGTGCCCCAGGGCTAGGAAACACGGGCCCAACTGTGGAATGAACAAGAGACCGCTATAGCCCGGTACGAGCTGTAAACATGTGACCGCTATATCCCGGTACGAGCTGTAATCATGTGACCGCTATAGCCCGGTACGAGCTGTAATCATGTGACCGCTATAGCCCGGTACGAGCTGCCGGTATGGGACTCCTGAGATCCTGTTGTACACACTCAAACTACCGCAACACCCACGTATTTATAGCTACTATGGTAAAGATTAAAATCACTAATTAAGAATGCTGAAAAGACAAGAATTTGTAGTATGGTAATTGTATGGAAATAAAACTGGAGAATAGTGGTGTCATGGCATGTAGTCCAACACTCTAATTAATGATTTCATTTTTTTTAAAAGAAATAAATAATAAGGATAATGAATAAGCATGTCAAATCAAGGTGTTCTATACATGTAATCAACACGAGTCTCGAACGTGTATAAAGAATGTAAAAGGATTCTTGTGCATAATATTCATGTCATAGCATTACATAAAGAAAAAGCAAGCAGCAGTCAGATATATATATTATCAAGTGTTCCGATAAGGACAGATGATAAAACTGTGAAAGAAACCACTTTCCTCCAATATCCAAACTTGTACAGGCTAAGAACTAATTTAGATAATCGCCGATGTTGCATCGACAAAATGAAAAGAGCAAGAGTACTTGCCTGATGATAGCGATCACGAAAAAAAACGATGTACGAAAATGCAAGCACGATCTCAGCTAAGGTGTGACTTTGGATCAGAGTTATACGATCCGCCTAGATAAATTTCATCGATTTAAATCATAAATATTTACATAAAAATTGTCACACAACCAAAACAAAATTATCTCAATTTAGGGTTTTGATACTAATTTTCCCTTTTCAATTGCTCACTGATTTCAGACCATTTTATTTATTTATTTCCCACTTTTTTTTCCCGAAAATAAAACAGGAACCAGGGAAAGCTTACAGGGGAATCGTTGCAGTTGCTAGGGTTCAGATCTGACGATGGAAGGACAGGGATGGTGTTGCTGCTGGGAGCTGTGGAGATCTGGGTGATGGGAGCAGCGACGAGGCGAAGACGAGGGTTGCGGCGACGTCGAGGGCTCTGTGCAGGTCGCTGGAGGTTGTGGTGGAGTCGGAGATGGCAGCGTGAGGGGACGATGGCTACGGTGATGGGACGAGATGAGGAGATCGGGGTTGTGGCCGCGCGAGGGACGGAGGCGGCGTCGACGGGAGGAGGACGAGAGCGAGGCCGAAGGCGAAGGAGGGAGGAGAGGGTCACGGCGTTGATGGAGGCGAGAGGAGGGTCGGGGTCTGCGGCGGTGTTGGTGGCGACGACTAGGGTTAGGGTTTCGTGGGTGAGGGATTTGATGAGCAGCGGGGGAAAGAGAGAGAGAGAAGCGGGTATGAGAGAGGGAGAGAGATTATGTTTTGAGTGTATATATAAATTATTATTATAAATATATTTATAAAGATAGATATATCTTTAATTGGTTGCATTTAGAGATTCGGTGCAGATTTTCTTGTTCTCATTTTAACAGTAAACAGATACGCAAAATGTTATTTTACTGTCACTAAGAAATTATTATTTATATAATATAAAAACTGAATATTTTCCATATCAAAATTGTTTACAGAGAAAAAAATTCCAAATTAAAATATTTTAGCGGCCAACTAAAAATTCAAAAATTATGGGAAAAGAATCTTGATAAACTTTTGAATTATTGCATTCAAATAGGGCTGTTACATCCTACCCACCTTACAGAAAATTTCGTCCTCGAAATTGGAAGGACGACTACATGATCAAGAAAACAGGTGTGGGTACTTTTGACGAATCGTGTCCTCACGCTCCCAAGTAGATTCTCCGCGAGAACGTCCGCCCCAAGATACAAGAACTAAAGGGATGATCTTGTTTCTCAATACCTTCTCCTTACGGTCGACAATGGCTGTAGGTTGCTCTTCATACGAGAGATCAGCGCTCATGGTTAATTCAGAGTGATCGAGAACATGACTGTCATCGCGAACGTACCGACGCAACTGTGTTACATGGAATACATCGTGCACACCAGCCAAAGAAGGTGGTAATGCCAATCGGTAAGCCACTGCTCCAACGCGTTCCACAATCTCGAATGGTCCAATAAATCGGGGACTGAGTTTCCCACGACTACCGAATCTAATCACTCCTCGAGTCGGCGAAAACTTAAGGAAGGCATGATCCCCTACTCCAAACTCAAGAGGTCTTCGACTAGTATCTGCCCAGCTCATCTGACGATCCTGTGCTGCCTTAATACGGTCCCTGATCAACTGGACCTTCTCAACTGTTTGGGTTACGAGCTCCGGTCCCAATAATCTTCGCTCACCCACATCATCCCAGCAAAGTGGAGAACGACATTTACGTCCGTAAAGTGCTTCGAACGGTGCCATCTGGATACTCGCCTGATAGCTGTTATTATACGAGAATTCCACAAAGTGAAGACGATCCTCCCATGATCCCTTGAAATCTAGCATACAGGCTCTCAAAATATCTTCTAATATCTGTATCGTACGTTCAGACTGTCCGTCAGTCTGGGGATGGTAAGCTGTGCTGTAACGAAGACGAGTGCCTAAACTCTCTTGTAAGCTTCTCCAGAAATGTGAATGGAATCTCGTGTCTCGGTCCAATACTATAGTGATAGGCACCCCATGCAACCGTACGATCTCTTGCATATACTTCTCTGCCAATGTCTCCATCGATTGTCCCACTCGAAAGGGTAGAAAATGGGCAGCCTTTATGAGACGGTCGACGATGACCCAAATAGCATTATTTCCCTTAGGACTCCGTGGTAAAGCTGTCACGAAGTCCACAGTGATGTGTTCCCACTTCCACTAATAATGGGAAGTGGTTGCAATAGGCCGGCCACTCGCTGATGTTCGGCCTTCACCTGCTGGCACACTAAGCATTTCGACACATAACGGGCAATCTCTCTCTTCATGCCATTCCACCAAAAGTGTTATTTAACATCCCTATACATCTTGGTGCCACCCGGGTGCACCGAATAAGTTGAACTGTGTGCTTCCTTCAACACTTCCTCTCGAACGTCGCCCTTTGGCACGCATAACTGACTGCCGAATCTTAATGAGCCATCTTCGTGTATCAATAGATCAGTTCTCAATCCTGCCTCTACTAACCCGCGGAGTTTCTGCAATTGCGGGTCCCCAGCTTGTGCAGCTTTATTACGATCAACTAACGAAGACTGCACCTGTAGTTGCCAATGTTGTCCGGGCGTCCCCTGCTCTACCACTTCTAGATTGAGCCTTCGAAATTCATCAATGAGTTCCTTCTGGCCAGTCAACCACATCGTTGTTGGTCTCCGACTGAGAGCATCTGGTACCATATTTACTTTCCCGGGATGATATTTCAAATCAATATCATAATCAGCCATGAACTCCAACCACCTACGCTGTCTCAAATTTAGCTCCTTCTGCGTGAATACATATTTCAAGCTCTTATGGTCCGTAAAAATTTCCACTCGTTCTCCCAAAAGATAATGCCTCCAAATTTTCAAAGCAAAGATTACAGCGGCCAACTCTAAATCGTGAGTTGGGTAATTCTTCTTGTGCGTCCTCCGTTGACACGAGGCATAAGCGACAAAACTCCCACGTTGCATTAAGAAACAGCCTAGCCCCTTTCCGGAAGCGTCGCTATGAATCACCAGTCCTCCTGTCCCATCTGGTACGGTCAATATGGGTGCGGTTGTGAGTTTCTCCTTCAATAATTCGAACGCTCGGTTGCACTCTTCTGACCATACGAATGGTATCCCCTTTCGAGTAAGTCTTGTCAATGGCTCAGCCGCTCGTGCAAAATCTTTAACAAATCTGCGGTAGTAGCCTGCGAGTCCCAAGAAACTTCTAATCTCTGCTACTGACTTCGGTGCTGGCCAATTCTTCACTGCTTCAATCTTCGCCGGATCTACTGATATACCCTCTCCAGAAACGATGTGGCCCAAAAATTGAACTTGTTCAAGCCAAAACTCGCATTTACTAAGCTTGGCTTAAAACTTTTCTCGCCTCAGTATCTGCAACACGATCCTGAAATGCTCGGCATGCTCCTCCTTGCTTTTAGAGTACACAAGAATGTCGTCGATGAAAACTACGACAAACTGATCAAGGTACTGGGAGAAAACTCGGTTCATTAAATCCATGAACACGGCTGGGGCATTAGTAACACCGAATGGCATTACCAAGAATTCATAATGACCGTATCGAGTTATGAAGGCTGTCTTGAATACATCCTCCGCTTTAACACGAACTTGATGGTACCCCGACCGAAGGTCCAACTTAGAGAACACTCGAGCACCATATAATTGATCGAACAAATCATCGATCCGAGGTATAGGGTACTTGTTTTTAATCGTAACCCGATTCAACTCTCGATAGTCGATGCACATGCGTAACGAGCCGTCCTTCTTCTTTACTAGTAAAACTGGAGTGCCCCACGGAGATGTACTCGGGTGAATGAATCCTTTGCTGAGGAGGTCTTCTATCTGCTACTTCAATTCCGCTAATTCAACTGGTGCCATCCTGTAGGGTGACTTAGAAATTGGTGTCGTTCCTGGCAATAATTCTATCGAAAACCCAAAAGCACGAGGCGGGGGTAAGCCGGGTAAGTCCTCAGGAAAGACATCCAAAAATTCCCGAACTACGACCGGTGCCGAACTCATATCAACCTCCATTGATGCCAGTATATCGCACGTCGGCTTTGCTCTAAACTTTATGGGTCCCAGAGATTTGCTCCCTCCAATGAACACGAACTCTGGGTGGTTAGGAATGCGAAAGTTTACAGCTTTGGCCCGACAATCAATATGTGCGTGAAAGGTGCCCAACCAATCCATTCCTAAGACGATATCATAACTACCGGTCCCAATCAACAGGAAATCTGCGAAAAGCTCCCTTCCGCAAATCACAACCGGACAAAGCTTGCACTCTAGGTTGGTGGTAACTACTCCATTTCCAGTGTGAATGTCCCAACCTGTAGACAGTGTTTTGTGTGCAATAGAATGTGTTGTGGCAAAATCCAAAGACATAAAACAATGCGAAGCTCCGGAATCGAAAAGTGCTCTAGCAGGAACAGAACAAATTAGAACGGTACCTGAAACGACATCTTCTGATGCTTCCGCCTGCTCAGCTGTCAGTGTAAAGGCCCGTCCCTGTCCATGACCTGTGTTTCCTCGCCTCTGATCAAACAGTTGCTCCTGAGGGACAAGTCCTTTCTGAGGTTGGTTGCGCTCTGCTCTCCTTGGACAACTCCCAATCTGATGGTCACTAGCACCACAAATCAGACATGGACCCTTAGAGCGGCGGCAATTTCTCTCGACTTGTCCAGGTATCCGACAGTATCCACAAACCGTAGATTCCCGTTGTGGTCGGGTTGCGGTATGCTTCATCTGAACTCCTCCATGCTGTCTAACTGGAATCCTCCCTGAAGTTTGATTCACGGGCCGTTTGAATCATCCACTCTGAAGTTTCTTCCTCTTATCCATAACTGTCTCAATTCTGCGGGCCGCATTTAATACCTCTGAATAAGTTCTCAGATCATGTGAAGCTAACTTCTCCTGTATTTCCAGAGTGAGACACTGTAAGAATCTTCTAGCCCTATCCTCTTCCTGGGCTACCATTGAAGGAGCAAAACGACTGAGTCGGATAAACTCGGCCGCTAACTCGTCCACTGTGCGATCTCTCTGACGAAGATTGATAAATTGCTTTTCCATTTCGATCCTGGCCGATTTAGGAAAGAATTTCTCAAGGAAAGCCGTAGAGAAATCAGTCCATGTAATCGGTTTCTTCAACCTGTTCTCTTCTGCGAGCCACCAAATTCTAGCAATATCCTGCAGTTGAATCTTGACTATATCCACTCTGTCCTCTTCAGGAACCCGGGCGGCTGACAGCAAATTCCCCATGTCGACAACCCACTGCTCGGCATCCAGTGATCCGCCTGCGCCAGTGAAAATTGCCGGCTGTAGTCTCCTGAAATCGGTGACGCTGCCCGGACGTCTACCTTCACGAACCTCAGCCACCTTATTCAGGGCCGCAGTAGCGGTCTGCTGAGAAGCAAGTAGGCCCCCTTGTAGCAATTCGGTCTGCTGCTGTTGGCTCTCCAGCATTCCACGTATAACTCCAAGCAGTGCAGTATTGTTGTCAGGTCTCCCATATACTCGCAAATTTTCTTCGGCCATGGTTCTGAAGTAAAAATGAATGACGAGGTTTAAATTCAAAATATTAAAACTGAGTGAAGCAAAGAGATAATGAAATAATCAATTCAAAGAATACAGATCAAGTGTAAGACTCTAAGTTAGTCATACAGAATACCGTATTGTATCTATGCCGCAGTACATGGGCACAATATCGTAACTCTATGTAAGTCGCCCGAATCCTACGGTCAGAGTCAACGGAATCTGCAGCATGACATACCGGGGAAAACCTAGACATGTGTTTCTAACCTAAAAGGTCGGTAGAGCCAAGACTAACTTTGATGTCAACCTGGTCTCTGATACCAACAAAACCTTGTCACGCCCCGCTTCCCAAAAATATGGAATACGGGAAGCGACGAAGACCAGCCGTGCTACCTACGGTAAGGAAAAGTCATTCCATAGTCATATAAGGCTGTCTAGATTAACCTGTCAAAATAAAATCCAATACCAAAAGAAATAATACCAATAATCATGCTGCAATGAAACCACAAGAAATCCTAAAAATGGGTCCACTAGATAATTGATGCAATTAAAGATCCAAAACAAGAGATTCAGAATAGAATAAGATCCGAAAGAGAAACAAAAGTCCTAATGTCCCATAAGGGCGCACATGCTAAAAGCTAAAAGTAAAGGAAAATAAACCTACGATTAATTATCTTCAGCAAAGTCCTGGTAGCCGCTCTGATCCTGCACAGCCTGCAGATCTGTCTCTAAACCTGAGATGGCAAATCTCAGGGATGTCAGAACATCCCAGCAAGTACTCAACGTATAAAGTGTGTGTAGCATAATAACAAGAATATATAAAAGTGAAGCCCAGTGCGCAAGAAAGCATATATATAAGTAATTAAATGCACTAACACTATGAAACATGTATGTAAGGGATCGGGTCATAACCTAACTGGCCACTAAAAGGTAAACTATCCTATCGTAAGCTTGAGTGTGTGCGTCAACCTCTGCAGGAGTATTCCTAACCCAAGAGTGGTGCCCCAGGTCTAGGAAACACGGGCCCAACTGTAGAATGAACAAAAGACCGCTATAGCCCGGTACGAGCTGTAATCATGTGACCGCTATAGCCCGGTACGAGCTGTAATCATGTGACCGCTATAGCCCGGTACGAACTGTAATCATGTGACCTCTATAGCCAGGTACGAGCTGTAATCATGTGACCGCTATAGCCCGGTACGAGCTGCTGGCATGGGACTCCTGAGATCCTGTTGTACAACGCACACTCAAACTACCCCAACACCCACGTATTTATAACTACTATGGTAAAGATTAAAATCACTAATTAAGAATGCTGAAAAGACAGGAATTTGTAGTATGTTAATTGTATGGAAATAAAACTGGTGAATAGTGGTGTCATGGCATGTAGTCCAGCACTCTAATTAATGATTTCATTTTTTTAAAAGAAATAAATAATAAGGATAATGAATAAGCATGTCAAATCAAGGTGTTCTATACATGTAATCAACATGAGTCTCGAATGTGTATAAAGCATGTAAAAGGATTCTTGTGCATAATATTCATGTCATAGCAAAAGAAAAAGAAAGCAGTGGTCAGCAATATATATTATCAAGTGTTCCGATAAGGACAGATGATAAAACTGTGAAAGAAACACCTTTCCTCCAATATCCAAACTTGTACAGGCTAAGAACTAATTTAGTTAATCGTCGATGTTGCATCGACAAAATGAAAAGAGCAAGTGTACTTTCCTGATGATAGCGATCATGAAAAAAAACGATGTACGAAAATGCTGGCACGATCTCAGCTAAGGTGAGACTTTGGATCAGAGTTATACGATCCTCCTAGATAAATTTCATCGATTTAAATCATAAATATTTACATAAAAATTGTCACACAACCAAAACAAAATTATCTCAATTTAGGGTTTTGATACTAATTTTCCCTTTTCAATTGCTCACTGATTTCATACCATTTTATTTATTTATTTCCCTCTTTTTTTTCTGAAAATAAAACAGGAACCAGGGAAAGCTTACAGGGGGAATCGTTGCAGTTGCTAGGGTTCAGATCTGACGATGGAAGGATAGGGATGATGTTGCTGTAGGGAGCTGTGGAGATCTGGGTGATGGGAGCAGCGACGAGGCGAAGACAAGGGCTGCGGCGACGTCGAGGGCTCTGTGCAGGTCGCTGGAGGTTGTGGTGGAGTCGGAGATGGCCGCGCGAGGGGACGATTGCTACGGTGATGGGACGAGATGAGGAGATCGGGGTTGTGGCCGCGCGAGGGATAGAGGCGGCGTCCACGGGAGGAGGACGAGAGCGAGGCCGAAGGCGAAGGAAGGAGGAGAGGGTCACGGAGTTGATGGAGGCGAGAGGAGGGTCGGGGTCTGCGGCGATGTTGGTGGCGACGACTAGGGTTAGGGTTTCATGGGTGAGGGATTTGATGAGCAGCGGGGGAAAGAGAGAGAGAGAGAGAAGCGGGTATAAGAGAGGGAGAGAGATTATGGTTTGAGTGTATATATAAATTATTTTTATAAATATATTTATAAAGATAGATATCTTTAATTCGTTTCATTTAGAGATTCGGTGCAGATTTTCTCGTTCTCATTTTAACAGTAAATAGATACGCAAAATGTTATTTTGCTGTCACTAAGAAATTATTATTTATATAATATAAAAACTGAATATTTTCCATATCAAAATTGTTTACAGAGAAAAAAATCCAAATTAAAATATTTTAGCGGCCAACTAAAAGTTCAAAAATTATGGGAAAAGAATCTTGATAAACTCTTGAATTATTGCATTCAAATAGGGCTGTTACAAGTATTGCATATCGAGTCTACGGGGTGGATAAAGTCAGACCCCTAATAACACGACATTTCGTGTCGGTATGAAGCACATCACCAACTGAGAAACCAATGATCCAAATCAGTAATTCTCGACTACCTCGGCTAAGGATTTCTGGTGATGGCCACCCTGTACTACGCGACATCAACCCCCAATACCGGGATAGACGAATCCCCGATGATCCGCTCACTGCCTCCATGTGGCTCGGGACTGTACCTAATTAAAACCTGTTTGCACGACTCCTTTGAGCTGTGGTATAGTAGTAATCAAAACACAGTGGGAACTCACAAGAGACAAATGACGATCTCAGGTCAACAAACTAACCTGCACACATGTCACCTGGGAACTGCTATCTGACAATATGTATACTACCAACTAGCTGGTTCCCGGCGAGTCTGTCCAGTGTACTCATAACCCAATGAGCACCTGTATACTATCTTAGGTGAACAAACTAACACCAATGGCTTGTGAGACCTTGCCACCGCCCCTCGTCGTGGTCTCGATCAGTATACACTAGTCTACTCTGGAGTATCGATGCCCAGTCTCGAAACTCCCACGACTAGGGACATTTAAGGATGTGTTTATATACCACCCAGCTCCCACGTATATGATCGCCATCATAACGCTGATAGTCAAGCAAGAATCCTATGGGCTCTATCATCATGTAATAGTGATCTGTAATTCCACATAAAGCATTTACATGATGATAAAAACTAACCAGATAACATACTATCATCTTGAGTAAGATTGTTCTATCCGTATAGGCCCTCCCTCAATCATTGCAATCTCGTGCCTGCGATTTAATAATTGACTTGAGGGCACTATAGCCAACACATACATCACTATGTATCTGTCCAAGAGTTCAGTAGCTCTTTCTCCGTTTTCAGTAAACGGAGATTTGGTCACCTGGTCTTTGAGACATGACTGGCAAGTTTCATAAGATGTAAATTTGAACGTATTTAAATATGCATCCTTATGAAACTTTAGCTAGTCTTGTCGCATTGATATGACTTAGTCTACAATTCCACAAGAAGACTTCGTTCATTTCTGAACTATTCCTCTTGTTTGTGTTCTGTACGTTTAGAACTGTGGTTTGATTCAGAACGTATATACTGTTACATAACGTACTATACCCAATCAACACTTGATTTAGGAAAATGTTTATAACATTTTTCTCTAAAACAAAGTTATATCTTTCTTTATCCAAATAAAGAGATGAATATGATATTGCACATCATTGAGGATACGTAATAACAATCGTTTTTAGAATCAATGTATTACTACTTAATCCAAGGTGATATGCGCCAACTGATTTGGCTGCAACAATTGCACCATTCCCTACTACTAGAGACATATCACCCTTTCCCAGTTCTCTACCTCTCTATAGCCCATGTAACAAATTACATATGTGGGATCCTGATCCAGTATCAAATACCCAGGACATAGAGTTAACTGAGAAACATTTCTTGGTAATGAACACACCCGAAGAAGTAGCATCAACATACTTATTTTTCATTTGGGTGGCGTGGGAATCCAGATATTCCCATATTCATTGCTCAGACTTATAACAATCATAAGATAGAGAGAAACCTAGCCCAATATAATAAGTGGGTTTGGTCAATACATCCATATTTTTATCTTGATTAAGGCATGTCATTTATCGTTACCATGAGAGAGAGAAGGATAATCACTTTGCGTGCGCTCTTTGCAAGATTAGATTGGTTATTATTTTATCTAATCAGGATGGATCCCACTATTTTTATCAAATCTTCCATCAAACCTTTAAAGCTAAGATTAGCCGGGATTAATTACATTCTACAAGTTCGCTAACCGGTCAGCCTGGCAAGTGTCAGTACTCCGAGGGAGGTTCCCTGTGCTTTCGCACGGACCCAATTAAAATAAACCTCATTTCCCTAGAGGCATAACCCCGTTGATACCTTTCTAGAAACCTACTGGATTAGCTAATTGTAAAGTGCAAAATTCTCCCAGGACTAGCTCTTACTTGCAATGGGTATCGGGATCCAACTATCATATAGAAGGCATGCAATCTCATTGCTAATTTCAACATTTGAAATTCCCGATAATGTTTTTACCCCTAGCGTCCTATGATCTTGACGCAGGCCAACAAAATATAGGGCGCTAATCAAGTTCAACACGTTCATTTCTTGATTGAATTAAACCCATCCGTACGACCCTTGACACGGGAAAACAAAGTCGCACGACTACCCTAATCCAATCGCATCACATGCTGCAGATAATCACTAATTTCGCTACCGCACACTACGCCTTGACGCAGGCCAACAAATGTAGCACGAATACTACAATAGCACTTATCTGAAACGACGGAGGGCTACACAGGTTTTTAAGAGAACCATGAGCGTAATGAACATGATATCGTTTCAGAATCTAGTGATTTGCAGTGTTTTAAGCTCCATTTTAAAATCAAATAGTTTTTTAGTGTTTGCTAGTTTTGCTAAAGAGGTCACTCTCGATGAAGGGATCTCGGCTCTTTCCTCATCGAATGAGGTGCTGGATTTTCATCAAGGAATACCACTATACAAAACAAAAAACTAGTGCAGCTTCCAAAACTAAACGAGTGAGTTATAACATTTGCTAGGTTTGCTAAAGAGGTCACTCCCGGTGAAGGGATCTTGTCTCTTTCCTCATCGAATGAGGTGCTGGATATTCATCAAAGAATACCACTATACAAAGCAAGAACTAGAGCTACCTTGTTTAAAAATTTGATTCTACAACATCTTTAGGTTTCTTTCTTTTCATTAACCTCATTAATGAAGTCCCATCATTTAATGTTTCCTAAACATCACAAAAAATGAAATGAAAATAGGACGCACGCTTATGCCATTCACATTCGCCATGGGGCCTCGTCATGCACCGTTAGGTTACTTAACTAACGGCAGAGCGGGGGTTGGACTATATATAATAACGTTTATTATATATCATATATATATAATATAACATTCGTCTCACGCAGTTATATGATCACATCACAGAACTAAGCAGCAGAAGCAACATATGAAATATTGGATATATTAGGATGTCCGTGTTTTAAATTTAGCTAGTAATGTAAAACACGGATTCCACAGTCGTGATGAATAGCCTAACCCACATCCCTAGATCCCTATTAGAGAAGCAAGTAATCCTACCAATTCTAGAGTTAGGAGACCCAGTCCTAACTCCTTGAGATGGTCTCCCACTGGAATCTAGAATCCGGTTACTTGTGCTCCCCTCCCTGGGTCTATCCTAATGCGGAAAAGTAACTAATATACATTAATAGTGAAATCATCCTCAACCCGAAAGTTCCCCAATAAAAGAATATTATATACAGATTTTACATGAATGAAAATAAAAAAAACTCTCATCTCATATAAAACCCCCGGCTATTCATTCACGACGATCCACTAAATCATATCACCAGCAACACATAACATCTCATGTCATCAACGTAAGTAAATATGCGTATCCCGAAACTCCGTTGACATATAGCAACGTGAACGGGATACCCCACATATTACACTTACGGTCGTAGAAAAGAAAAATGGAAAACTACAATAATTAGAATCCGTATATCCTTAGACATCATAAACCCGGAATATCTCATATTACGAATTTCATGCCTAACCTATAAATCTTGTATTTTAGTCTCAAATTGAAAACACTTTTCAATTACTTTAGACGGGTAATTCAACATGATTCCCGACTACATTATCGAATACTCATCGGAAACTTTACCAGATGGCCGCATCCCGATGCCGTCGACGAAGTGCACTAAGGCGGAACACCGTAGCCGCGAGCACCCGAGTGGGTGCTTTTGGCAACGGGGTTCTTCTACAGTCACTTAGTCGGGGCTATGGGGCGTGGCTTTCTACTAGAGTTACCCGGCGAGTGTTCGTGTACTATAGGCGATTGTGATGGAGTTTTGATTTGAATCAAAACTCCGTGGCAATCGATTGACCGAGACTAAAACACTAGATTTACAATATACTAACAAGCTTTCACAAAACTAATTATTTTGATTCTAAATATTAAATAATTCTAAATATTGTATCACATATCATCAAGATCTCAACAACGTTAAACATTTCGATCGGTTTATTAAACTTCCACAAATTCTAGAGACGTCAACAACTTGAGAAGCATTAAAAATACCCAGAAAGTGCTAAATGAAACCATAGAGCAGCAAGAGAAAATGGACTCCCAACTCCCCAAAACGGCGGCAGAACCGCGACTAAACTAGGGTTTTGGCTACGGTTCCGCGGCGATTTAGGGGAATTAGGGCTCCAAATTTCTTGGGACTCCATAGAAAACCCTGCACGATTTTTTGGATATTTTTAATCACAAAAATTCTAACTTTTGAAAAATTCGACAGAAACATCACATTTGCGGGTTTCGAAATTCCGATCGAACACTTTAACACCGTAAATACCTAACCAAATGTTCTAGCCTGGCTTTGATACCATGAATTCTACCCTAGCACCACCATGAGGTTTTAGTAGCATCAAGCATGCCAAATTTTAAAAATTTTAGGTGCTAAGTTAGACTAACCAAGATCTTAACTAGAAGATTAGGGTTTAACCCATGATGATATGAAATACTAAAGAAGTGAAAGAGATTATACTCTCGTGGATCGAGTTCTTCACTTCTTAAGCTCCGGGTTATAGTCCACGCGACTCCACTAGGCTCCACTTGAGAGTTTGGACGAGCTTCCTCCGATGACCTTCGTGCCGAAGATGATCCACGCGAAGCCCACTAGCTCAAGCTACCTCTTCACGAATCTCTTATTAGTGAAGGAAGCACGCCACACCAAAGTGCTAGTTTGGTGTAGGATGGTGAAGTAGGGGATTTGAAGCTCACTAGTTTGTTCAAAACTTCATGGTTCACATCACATGTGAGGGGTTGGAGTTTTGATGCATGATGATGAGGAAGAAGAAGAGATAGAGAGCTCAAGAGAGAAACTCAAGAAAATGGCTAAGGATCAAAATGAAAATGAACACATCTCACCAATGAACCATACTCTTGCTCACTTATTGAAGCATGGTTGAATTTTGAATAAATTTATTCAACCATACTTCAATAGTGTTGCAAGACTAATAAACAAATATAAAGCCCATGCCATGACCCATGCTCCTATTTACACCTCATTTTTCTATTTCCAAAAATAGAAATTCATGCCATGCTTCATAATATATATATATATATATATATATATCATATATATTAATATATATATTATGAAGAATAATTAGAGAGCTAATAATATTAGTTAAGATATAATTATATCAAATATAATATATATCATATTATTAAATCAACACTTGATTTAATAATCGAGTTTTATCACATATAACCGACCAATATCATTTATCTGTATATCACATTATCAAATCAACACATGATTCGATAATCTGGTTATATCACACATAACCTAACTGATAATAGATAACTGCAAGATTACAATACGGTATCACATAATCAGGCCCACGCACATATCACATATGTGCCCTACTTCGTTTCGCTTGAACTAGGGAACTTCTGTGTGGGACTCTAAAGACTCGTCAATATGCCAGCAGTAGGTGATGATCACATCAGTCACCTACAAACTGTCAGCGGTACTATTTGGACGTAACGGCTATCCGGATATTGAGCGATACGAAGATCAACAATAATGGCCTTTAGGGCATACATATTCCTAAAAATCTCCCACTTGCACTAAGGCCAGTTGTTGTAGTATCTCATACCCAACATCCTAAAAATCTCTCGAATCGCATTTGGGGGGTGGGCCTTTGTGAGTGGATTCGATGTGTTATCCTCTGTGTCAACTCTCCTGATCTCGATCTCCCGGAGATCAACTATCTCCCTGATCAGGTGATACCGCCTAAAAATATGTCAGGATCGCTGATGGGACCGGGGTTCCTAGGCCAACGCCACAGCTCCATTATCATCACAATATACAGGTATTGGATGCTCAATGGTAGGAACCAAGTTCATCTTATAAACTTTATTCATCTAGACAGCGATATGAAGATCCACAAGCAAGCTTGTCCATATTCTCCATGAAGCCTATCAGTAACACTACCGTACAGTCCGGTTTCTTCTTCTGATATGTCGCATATCATGTCTAGGGGTGGTAAACTTTAGACCCCAGTAACGTGATAAGTCATGCTGATGTCTGGCCTATAACGGTTCGAGAAACTACTGATAATGTAAATCTCAGCAGCAGCCCTGGCCAGGGACTTCCAGTTATAGCCAATCGAGTATAGCGCAACATCAACCCCGAATACCGGGAGAAACGAAACCCCTCCTATCGTTCATTGCCTCCATGTGACTCGGGACTGCACCCAAAATCCACCTATTTGCACGTCTCCTTTGAGCATGGTAGGGAGGAAATCAAAGCACAGTGGGACCCACACAAGACTCTATGATGATCTCGGGTCTATAGACTAACCTGCACCAGTGTCACCAGAGGAATGCTATCTGACGATAGGTATACTACCAACTAGGAGTCCTCGGCGAGTCCGTTCGGTGTACCCATTCTTTAATGAGCACCTGTGTACAATCTTTGATGTCACACACCAATGGCTGTGGGATCAACCATCGCCTTATGAGGGACGAGAAACGTACACACTAGTCTACTCTGGAATATCGATGCCCTGTCCTGATAACCCCTCGACTATGAACTGTTAAAGGATGTACTTTTGGACCACCCTGGCCTGTAACACTTTGAAATTCGTTTAGGATGTTTTCGCGTTAATTATCGATTTGGCGTGTTTTTCATAAAAGCCCGAGTATCGTATTTTCCTTCTTGGCTAGGGATAATTGTGTTGTGAAGTGTTATATACATATGTTTATATATAATTTTAGGGTTATCAATTATTTCTAGTCGGGTTTTAATTGGGAAATTTCTTGTGTTAGTGCACACATGCACACTTAGCACAATTTTCCTTGACCTAGGTTAAAAGTGTTAGCATGTTAACCATTTCTTTTCATGCATGGTTCATTGTTATTTCCCAACCTTTTTATCAAAACAAAACCCTTTTTAAAATTCAAAAAAATTAATTAGAATATAGAAGCATGGTGGTTAGGTGAGAATTTGACTTTTGTGACCATTTTCTTCCCTCTTCTCTCTCTCCTTTCTCATTGCAGAATTTCTGCAGAGGCAGCAGCAAAACCCAACAAAATTCATCACATTCCCTTCTCTTTTCACTTCTCTTTGTTCTCCACACAAAAACCTACACAAATCTAACCATTTCCTTCACAAAACCTTGGGAAAAATGGCCTTTTGAGATGTTTGGAGGAAAATCTGCACATTTGGGGCTAGGGCTGAGATTTTTGGTGTTTCAAAAGGTCTTTTGAAGGTACTAACTTATGTTAACACTCCTTTTCCATAAACTTGTAGTATTCTTTAGCTAAAATTATGTTTTGATGTGCTTTTTAGTGATATTAAAGGGATTTATTGATGATATGTTAAATTTAGCATTTTTATGGCTTAGTTAGCTTGTTAATGGGTTATTAGTGTGGTTTTAGACTTGGGTTTGCTTCAGATTTCAGGAAAATACCATAAAGTATCATTTTAGTGTAAAAATATGGTTTTTAGCTAGAATTAGGGCTCTGTGGAATCTGCTTCTACCCGGGGTGTTTCAGAATAAAATTGGATTTACTGTAGCATGTATAGGGGGTATAGAGTGCACACACAAAACCTGGGAGCCCAATTCCCAAGACAGGCCGCCGAAATATAGATTCTGGCCGCAAATTGCGGCCAGATGGGTGAGTTGGGGTTGGGGTTTGGGCCACTGGAGTCTGCTTCTATGTGGAGTATTTTGGTATATATATTTTCATAATATCTTTTCTGTATCAAAATCTGGAGTTGAATACCCTATTTCCCGTATTTTTAATCTTTCGCGACACGCGTGATACATGTGTGTGGGTTTGGGGTTTCTGCGTATCGCGACGCGTCGGAGTGGCTTCAGGCGCGTAATCACACGTTTTAGCGTATCGCGCACACGCGCGCTTGGTTTGCGACACGGGTTTCTAGTTGACTTTAAATGTCGTGTTTGTATGGTTTTGAGCTTATGTGTGATATATTGTGAAATTCTAGGTTCGCAGGCGAGTGCGACGGACGCCGCGAAGAAGGGGAAATAAGTCGTCGGCTATACCTAGCGAGAGACTACGATGAGTAGATTTAACATCTACGGGAAAATCGCCCGCATGGCGTTATGCGTCAGGGCTGATAGGACCTTGTAGCAAAATATTACATTTACATACATTGACTGTTCATGGCTACTATTTAGTGCATACCGCATTCTCTACTATATATATATAAACTAGAATTGATAGAACACCGCACCATTACTAACGGTTCATGTTGCACGAGCACTATTCTGCATGTTACACACACACCGTTAGTAATTGCCATGACACTCACACTGTAGAATTTCCATGATCATTATGTTGTAGCTCATCTTTTATGTGATTGACATGATATTCATACTTGATGCATATATCAATTGGTTTTGGATTACATGAGATTTTTGGATTTGGGAACCGTGGCTGTTTCAAAGAGAATATGTAATTATTTAAAAACCCGGTTTCCCTTGATATGATATTTCGGTGCGTCCACCATGTGTTTTCTCGGTGCAAAAGTGATACATGTGAACCCGAATCGAGGAGTTGGATGAGGCCGATTACGGGTACATGGTGGACCCGGTATGGTACCCCGGGGCGAGAACGGTTTCGCTGTGTAGTAGACGGTGAGCCTGGCAGAGGTACTACTACCTACCGGTGATTGGTTGGACCTGGCAGTTATCCGGAGGATACTGACCAAAGTCGATAGATGGATGCGGTATGATCCGTACTGCCGGGGCCGAGGGCCGATACCGCAGACGGAGCCCGTGGGCTGATCCGGACTGACGGATGCCCGATCGATGAGGATTTGCGTGTCGATGATGGACACGAGAATTTGTGATATTTGGGTGCCGATGTTGGGCACTCGTGATTCTCAGAGATTTACAGGATTGGAGGGCCGATGAGAGCGCCGACGCCTGAGCTATTTGGGGATCTGGGTGCATTGATGGACACTGATTATATATTCCACGTTGACATTCCGTGTAGATATTATTTTTTCCATGCTCAGCATTCATTATTGTATCTCATCCTGTAGTTATATTACCTCATAGAGCACTTGCATGATTATTGCACATACTGCTTATCACGCATTGATATCATCTGCTGGCATATGATAGAGTAGCGCAGTACGTGCATGCTCACGATTGCCTTTATATGTTATTTCTATTCACGAGTTGGCAACTCACCCCCGTTGTGCCACAGTATTTGCAGGTTGCCCTTCGGAGTAGTCGCGGCAGGCTGCTTTCTTACATCTTTTGGCTACAGATACCACTACAGTTGGTGCGTGAGCTGTTTTGCTGTTAGGTGGGTTGTAGTATATGGTTACTTTTATTGTACACACTTTTGTATCTATTATTCTTCATCTACCTTATATGTACTTGACTTAGAGACAGTGTGAGGACGATGATGTATATTATTTGTATTCTGGTGTCGAGCTCGTTGGGAGCCGACTTTACTTATGCAGTTTATTCTATCTGTGATGTTCCCACTTGTTGCTCTTTATCTTCACTACGGCATCGTATATTGCTATCTTGGTGATTGTTTACTTAGATTTCTTAACAGGTTAGAAAATGCTTCCAATTAAAGCTTAAAACAATCTATACTTTTACTGGTTTTATTTCTGGGTTTTCGGTTCACTTAGTCGTGTTACGCCTGTAGACGTTACGTGGTTAAGTGCCGGTCACGGGCAAAACTTTGGGTCGTGACATGGCCCCACTAGTATGATCTCATCATAATCCTGGTAGCCAAGTACATATCCTAAGGGCTTTATCAACATGTAAGAGACAGACAGTATAATAATACCAGTCTACATGTTAAGATAAAGATAACCAGATAGCATACTATCATGTTGAGCAAGAATGTCCTCTATATATATGTCCAAGAATCCACTATATCAACAATAATGGCCTCTAGGGCATACATATTCCTAACAGGTTCTACTCCCGTCCTAACTCATCGGCACCTAATCTGCTCGAATCGACAGACTCATGGCTATGGTGGATGCGCTCGTCCGCGTTCAAGCGGCGGGTCCTGCCCATTAAGCCGCGGTTCACCATTCCCGGGATAACGACGCCCGCAGGAGAACAGAGGAGCATGCCCAGGCCCTCAATCCTGCTCAAGCTCATCCCAGCATCACTGAATACTAGTGTGCCGAATCCGGCAACCACGACCCGCATGCGGTGAATGATTCCATGACCCGTTGGACGCCGGACATCTCTACACCCTAGTCTCACGGAAGACCGGGCCGTTGCTCCGACGCCCGCCGCGCGCTCACTTTCTTAGAGGAGGTGTCAGTCAGTTCGCCTGCTTTCAGGCGCAACCGGCGCCCCAACCCCTGTCGATGCCGGACGAATGGCGAACGTCGGGACTACTCAAGAAGAGCCTCGCCCGAGGATTTAAGAAATGTGATAGAGCGGAATCGAAGCTACATCGTCGCGCAGAACTGGAGCGGGGATAGCCGTTGCTCCGAATGAGCGGAATCCTCGGGATACCACCATCGGATTGAAGCCCTCAAAAAGGAATTTGAAGGCATACGACGAGACGGCCATAAGTCTGGTGAAGGGGCTAAGTACTCCATTGATTTGCTTACAAAAGCGCTTTACAGAAAGCCTACTGGCCGAGTGCGTCTCGTCCAAGAACAAGCCGCTTAAGGTGGCCCTCTTCAACGAGAAGTCCTCCCCGAAGGACCACTTGGACGTATTTACAGCGGTCATGAGATTCCAAGATAACTCGGATGTGGCTCAATGCCGAGCGTTTCCCAATACCCTAATCCGGGCTGCCCGGGACTGGTTCCGAGGGCTTGCGTCGTGCTCCATCTCGACCTTCGACGAGCTGGCTACCCAATTCCGCGGTCACTTCGTCGGAAACCGACGACAGAAGAAGACGGTCAATTACCTGTTCACCGTCAAGAGCGGAGACAAGGAATCCTTCAAAAGGTATGTCACTTGCTTCTACAATGCCCTCTTGGAGGTTCCCGAGCACCGCGATGAAACGGTTATCACCGCGCTAAGGTCGGGTCTTAGGCACAAAGAGTGGCTCCGCTCTTTTGCATTGGCACAACCTAAGACCATGACCGAAGTGAAGGCATGGACCAAGAGAGATATCCAACTCGAGTCAAAGGTGAACTCCAACCTACCCCGAGGCGACCAAGCAGACCGAAAAAGAGGGACATGGAAGAGAAAAAGAAAGTCGATCGCCCGAAACCTTATTCCTCGAGGTTCCAGGAGTACACCCCTTTGAACATTTCCCAGACCGAGTTGCTGGAGGAAACTAAGGGCGAGAGGTTCTTTATGTTCCCGCTAGCTACCCAAAGAATGGGCAAGCATCTTCGTGGCCCGTACTGCACCTATCACAGGTAGTAGTGTCATCCGATTGAGAACTGCAAACAGCTCCATGACTACATAAAGGAGTTGATCCGGTCCGACCGCTTGGCGAAGTACCTACGGGACAAGCGGCAGGCGGAGCGGGAGCAAAAGGACCAAACCCCTCACGGGGAATTAACGATCGGGAAAATCATGGTCGTTACCGAGGACCCAGCTCAGGAAAGTGGGGGGAGCCACCGCCTACTACCAATCGAGGAGGTAAGCGATCCGCCGCATTAGAAATGCAGGAAGAATGACCCGATCATATTCACCAACGAAGACCTTCATGGAATATCACTTCCTCATAATGACCCTCTTGTGATAGCGGCCCGTGTCCACCGTTACGAGGTCCAGAGAATATTGATCGATTCCGGGAGCTCGACAGACATCATGTTCTACGACTGTTTCTGACGTTTGGGGTTGGGTTCATCCGACCTTCAACCGACCTCCCATGTCCTCTCTGGGTTCACTAACCATTCCGTCCCGGCAGAAGGATCGGTCACCCTCCGCCTCAATATTGGGGAAGTGCGCAAGACACGGACCATACCGGTGAACTTCTTCATTGCTAAGGTCCTGTCGTCCTATAACGTTCTCCTGGGATGTCCTACCCTTAACGCCCTCCGGGCTCAGATCTCGACCTATCACCTCACGCTCAAATTCCTTTTGGATCAAGGGGGGATAGGCCGGGTCTATGGGGACCAGCAAACCGCCAAGATTTGCCTCGCCTCAATAGGCCTCGTCGGAGAGCAGGGCAGCGATTTTGGAGACATGCACGACTTTCAGGAATCTTTAGATACACGTGACGACCCAAGGGAAGTTCAAGTTGCCTCGGTGGAAGCGTTGACGGAAGCCCCCCACGTAGAGGAAACCGATAGCCGGACAGTCCAGATCGGCTCACTTTTGACAGGGGACCACCGCGAACGCCTAATCCGGTTCCTCCAAGATAACTCAGACGTATTCTCTTGGGCACCATCGGACATTCCCTGAATCGACCCCGAAGTAATCTCCCACAAGCTCGAGGTTGACCCGAAGGCCCAACCCATCTGACAAAACAAGAGAAGTTTCATGCCGGTTAAACAAAAGGCGATAGAAGATGAGATGGATCGATTGCTCGCCGCCAACTTCATCAGAAACCTGGACTACTCCAATTGGCTGGCAAACAAGGTCATGGTCAAGAAGGCAAGCGGGAAATGGCGCATGTGCGTCGATTTCACGGACTTGAACAAGACTTACCCGAAAGACAACTATCCACTTCCTTGGATAGACCGGCTAGTGGACAGTTCGGCCGGCCACGAACTACTGAGATTTATGGATGCTTTCTCCGGTTACAATCAGATCTGGGTGAACCCGGCCGACAAAGAACTTACCGCCTTCACCACTGATCGAGGGGTCTACTGCTACAAAGTGATGCCCTTTGGACTCAAAAATGCCGGGGCCACGTACCAGTGGCTTGTTAACAAGCTAATCAAACGCATATTGGTAGAAACATGGATGTCTACGTCAACGACATGCTTGTAAAATCCACCTCGTTGGCTGGGCACACTAAAGACCTCGGCGAGACATTCGACGTTCTTCGCAAGTACTAAATGAAGCTGTATCCAGCTAAATATGCTTTCAGAGTCACCAATGGGAAGTTCCTTGGGTTCATGGTTACCTACAGAGGAATCGAAACGAACCCTGAAAAGATCAGCGCCATCCTCAATATGGCAACACCCAATAGCAATGTCGACATCATGAGACTCACAGGGAGGGTGGCTGCCCTGAGCCGCTTTATGTCTAGATCCAGAGAAAAGTGCCTCCCATTTTCAGGGCCCTAAGGAAAATTCCTAAGTTCGAATGGTCTGAAGAGTTCCAGAGCGCTTTTGAACAACTCAAGGCACACCTGGCGACCCCGCCGCTACTCACCCGACCAGTCGAGTGTGATGAGTTATTACTATATCTAGCCATCTCTGACCAAGCTGCAGGCTCAGTGCTCATCAGAGAATTCGAAGGCATACAGAGACCGGTCTACTATGTGAGCCATATTTTCAAGGACGCGGAAACGAGATACCCGGCCATAGAGAAAATTGTCCTGGCGCTTGTCGTCGCCTCCAGAAAAATTCGACACTATATCCAAGCCTACACAATCCTCGTCCTCACAGAGCGACCTTTAGGGTCTATTCTCGCCTCCCTCGAATCATCAGGTCTTCTGGAGAAATGGAGATGGGAATTGTCCCAATTCGATATTAAATACCGCCCTTGACAAGCCATCAAAGTACAGGTCTTAGCGGATTTTGTTGTCGAATACACCATCCCTACTAAAGAAGAAACGGCGGCACGGGCCCCGAACCACGTCCTTCGGTCGAGGAGATGCCCGACCCTATCCTGGATTGGGTGATCTACATGGATGGATCCTCCACAGAGGAGGGAAGCAGGTCTGGACTGATCATCCGCGGCCCGTATGAAGCGGAAATAGAATACTCTTTAAAACTTGGGTTCAGAGCGTCAAACAACGCAACAGAATATGAGGCTTTGTTGGCAGGGCTGCGAATCACCTTCGAGGTAGGGCTGAAGACCATCAAGGTTCGCAGTGACTCCGCACTAGTCGTCGGCCAAGTAACCGGGCGTTTCGAGGCCTGGGACCCACTCATGATAAAATACCTAGCCGAGGTAAAAAGGTGTCGGCAAAATTTCCATGAAGTCCAAGTGGAGCAGATTCCCATGAACTTGAACACCCAGGACGACGCCTTGAGAAAGCTCGCATCTTCCTATTTGGCCAACCATTAAAGAAATATCCTGTTCGAAGTCTTGCCACGGCCCAGCGTGGAAGACGGAGCGGTAACGCTCCAGATCTACGCAATGCAGGAAGAAGGCCGAGATTGGAGAAAGCCCCTCGTGGAATTCCTAAAAGACGATGTACTCCCCGAAGACCGAGGAGAAGCTCGCCGGCTTTGGGCCAAACCACGCCATTTCCTATGGAGCAACGGAAACCTGTACAAGAAGTCATAAACTCAGCCTCTGCTCCGGTGCATCGAACCCCATGAGGCAGACTACATTTTGCGAGAGATACATGAATGGGTCAGGGGAGCACATCAAGGGCCCCGCACCCTAGTCCAGAAGCCACTACTCCGAGGGTACTATTGGCCGAGAATACACCAGGATGTGGAGAAGCTGGTCAAAAGATGCAAGAACTACCAAATCTTCGGCAGCATACCTCGTGTCCCCGCCACCGAACTAACGCCACTCAGTTCCCCTTGGACGTTTGCGCAATAGGGGATGAATATGGTGGGCCAACTCCCCACCAGCACAGGCGGACATAGATACATCCTTATCGCCGTGAACTACTTCACGAAATGAATAGAGGTCGTGCCCATCAACAAACCGGACACCGCCTCTATGATAAGATTCCTACAGAACAACATAATCTCTCGATTTGGAATCATGAGGTGCTTGGTTACCGACCTTGGGACCAACTTCGAAAATGATAAAGTCAAATAGTTTTGCAACGACTACCACATATTGATGAAGTTTTCCGTGGCCGCACATCCACAATCCAACGGGCAGTCCGAGATAGCGAACCGAGGCGTCATCCGCAGTCTCAAAGCCCGTTTGGAAGGAAGATAAGGTAGCTAGGTCGAGGAATTACTGCGGTTGCTATGGGCGTTGCGGACGTCGAAAAAAACACCCACAGGAGAAACCCTATTTAGCCTCTGCTACGAAACCGAGGAGATAGTCCCCGCGGAAATCGGACTACCCAGTTATAGGGTCAAACACTTTGACGACGAAGCTAACACCTTGGCACTCCGAAGCAACTTGGACATCTTGTTGGAAAAGCGAGATCGAGCTCAAATTAGAACAGCCGCCTATCAGCTGCAGACCGCTCGCTACTACAATGTCCGAGTTCGTAGATCAAGGGAGACTGCACAAATTCTCCCTGAAGTGGGATGAACCGTTTCTCATAGCATAAGCGTTGCCCGGTGGAGCATACCGCCTACAGGACGCCGGGGGTCGTAATTTTCCTCGGCCTTATAACGCAGAAAAGCTTAAGTTGTATAAATAAGCAAGTACCCCCTTTTAAATAATGTAATTCCTTTTCAGCTTCATCATTAGCTAAAATAAGAGAAGTTAGACATTAACTAAGTCTTCAAAACTAGGTCCTTTTATGGGAGAGCTTCTCACGTCCACCGTGGGGATCCAAAGCCCTCACTACGAGGCCACCGAGCAGATTCCTGCTCGGTCCATCCACAACGGGTAGCTTCCTGCCTTATAAAGGTGTGGATCCAAAGCCCTCGCGACGAGGCCACCGAGCAGATTCCTGCTTGGTCCATCCACAACGAGTAACCTCCTGCCCTATAAAGGTATGGATCCAAAGCCCTCATCACGAGACCAATGAGCAGATTCTGCTCGGTCCATCCACAATGGGTAGCTTCCTGCCCTTCAAAGGTGTGGATCCAAAGCCCTCATCGCGAAGCCACCGAGAAGATTCCTGCTCGGCCAATCCACAACATTTAGCTTCTTTCCCTACAAAGGTGTGGACCCAAAGCCCTCATCGCGAGGCCATCGAGCAGATTCCTGCTCGGTCCATCCATAATGGGTAGCTTCCTGCCCTACTAAGGTGTGGATCTAAAGCCCTCATCGCGAGACCACCGAGCAGATTCCTGCTCGGTCTATCCGCAACAGGGTAGCTTCCTGCCAAACTAAGGTGTAGATCTAAAGCCCTCATCGTGAGGCCACCGAGTATATTCTTGCTCAGTCCATCCGCAACGGCTAGCTTCATGCTCTCTAAAGGTTTGGATCCAAAGCCCTCATCACAAGGCTACCGAGAAGATTCCTGCTCGGTCCATCCATAATGGGTAGCTTCCTGCCCTATAGGGAAGTGGATCTAAAGCCTTCATCATGAGGCCGCCGAGCATCTTCCTGCCCTACGAAGACATGGGTTCATGACCCGCACCAAGAAAGAGTCGTGAGACACCGGCCTATCCAGACTTGGCTAACGCACGATCCATACTCGATTCCAGGGAAAGGGAGGATACCGGCCTATCCATACATGGCTAACGCACGATCCATACTCGATTCCGGGGAAAGGGAGGATACCGGCCTTCCTACACATGGCTATCGCTCAATTCATGCTCGATGCATGATCGAATCCTCGACTCCGGGGAAAGGGAGGGCTCCGTCCTACCGGAAGATTGCGTCACGCCCATTGGATAACCTTTGCACTTGCGAGCTAAAATTACTTGCAAGATAAAAAGACTTGTACTTGCAAGATAATGAAAATAAGTTTTACAAGCTGAAAAATAGAAGGAAAAACTTTTGGCTTGAGCAAATATATGTGCTTTATTTACAATCAAAATTATATACAAGTTATTGTGGGCTCCTCAGCCTTACAAAAATGCCCGGAGGTTTACAAAAATTCTAAAAGAGAAAAAGAAAAAGGGGAAATAGCTCAGGCTGCCCGCTCAACCGCCACCTCTCCCTTCTCAGCGCCTCCGCCGGGAACCGTAACGGCGACCTCAGGGTTGGCGCTTCTGTCAGCAGCCTCGCCTTCTACGGCCAGCTCGGTGTCGCCCTTCTGTGGTGCTTCCTCGGCGACGGGTTACTTTGCGTTGAGCTCACAGTCGACGAACTCAGGCATAGCCTCTTTGATGGCATTCTGGGCATTGTGCCACCCGACGGCCGCGGAGTCGGCAAGATCAAGGTAAAACTCATCAGACGTCTTGTACTCCTCCATGGCCCTCTCCACCCTGCTCTCAACAAGTTTCGTCGCATCACAAGCCGCCCAGGCATCCTTCTTGATGGCATCTCTTGACCTTTTCATGGCATTGAAAAGCTAGTTCGTCTCTTCCATCCGGGCCTGGATAACCCAGTTAGATTCGGTTAAAAGCCGATGGATGGGACTCCTTCAGCTTGGAGACCGTCATACCCTCAGCGACCAATCTCGAGTTAAGAAGGGTTGCCTTCTCTTCCCCTTGCTGCAATTGAAGAAGAATCTCTTCCTCTCACGAGGAGGATTCACCCGCCTTCTTCATTGCCGGGATGATCTCCTCAGACTCTATGGAGACAAGGAGAGCGCAGTGCTGATGGACCCGAGGAAAACAACAAATATATTAAAAAACTAAAACCGAGGAAATAAAACTTAGGAAAATTTTAAAGAAAGCTACCGACTTGAACCGCCTCCTGAGCTATTGTGGCCACTAGGGCCTGTTAGTTATATATATGCCTTAGAGGCCATTGTTGTACATATGATGTATATTGTAGTGGATGCTTGGATATATATAGAGTGGACTTTCTTGCTCGACATGATAGTATGCTATTTGGTTTCACTTTGTCTTAACATGTTGACTTGTATTAGTTTACTGTCTTGCTCTCACATGTTGATAAAGCCCTTAGGATATGTACTCGACTACTGGGACTATGATGAGATCATAGTAGTGCGGCTAGGGTAGTCAATGAGTACATCATATACTTGTTCCTAGTTGAGGGTGTATCGAGACAGAGCATCGATACACTAGAGTAGACTAGCGTATACGCATCTTGACCCATATGATGGGCGATGGATGATCCTATATCCATCGGTGTTTGATATCAAAGATGGTGTATGGGTGCTCAGTGGAGACTGGGTACACTGGACAGACTTGCCGAGAACTCCCAGATAGTATTATAGCTCACGTCAGATGGCAGTTCTCTGGTGACACTGGTACAGGTTAGTCTGTAGACCAGAGATCCTTATAGAGTCTTGTATGATTCCTACTGTGCTTTGATTTCCATCATACCACGTCCAAGAGGGCATGCCAAACGGTGGCTTTTGGGTACAGTCCCGAATCACATGGAGGTAATGAGCGATAGGAGGGGTTTCGTCTCTCCCGGTATAGGGAGTTGATGTTGTGCTGTGTTCGATTGGCTATAACTGGAAGTCCCTGGCTAGGGCGGATATAGAGTACTACTGGTAAGTGTTATCAGTAGGTTCTCGACCAATTATGAGCCTCACATCTATACGACTTATCGGTTACTGGGGTCTGACATTTACCACCCCTAGACTAGATATGCGACATATCAGACGAAGAGACCGGACTGTACGGTAGTGTTTCTGATTGGATTCACAGGAGAATCTACAGTCTTGCTTGTTGAACTTATGATCGCTCAATACCTGGGTGGCTGTTACGTTTAGCTAACCGCTTCAGCTTGTGGGTGTTTGATATGATCATCACCCTCTGCCGGCGTATTGCCGATTCTTTAGAGTCCTACACAGAGGTTTCTTGGCTCAGGAAAAACGAAGTAGGAGCACATATGTGATATGTGCAGGACCGAGGATAATACTATTTAAGATACCGTATTCTATTCTTACGATATATGATATCGGCCGGGTATATGTGATATACCCGGGTCATCGGATCAAGTGTTGATTCGATTAATCGGTACATGTTATATTAGTCGGTTATATGTGATATAGACGGATTGTCGAATCAAGTGTTGATTCGATGATTTAATGTATAATTATATATGTGATATATTACATTACATTATCTAATATAAGCTCTCTTTATTGATTCATTTTCTCACTGGATAATACATTGATATATATGTGATATATGTTAATTGTATTATTTTCTTTTGTTTCAAATATATATTATATATGTGATATATAATATTGTAACAAGTTATGATTACAAATGCAACATGATTTGTGGAGATTAAATATGGTTAGGGTTTGATTTGGGTTAGCTTTTTCATGAAGCTTCTAGAAGCTTTATTTTTTGTTTTAAGCAAAGATATTTTGTGGAGATATTTCCTAACCCAACCCAAACCCTTTACCATAGTTAAATCTCTACAATGGTTAAAGCCTTTCTTTATTAACCAAGGGTTGCAATTGTAACCATGAGCGATAATTCATTATTCATCACAAAAGGAATTATTCATCTTCTTCTTCCATGAGCTCTTGAAAAAGCTTTAGTAGGTTTTTCTTTTGTGATGA
The DNA here is from genome assembly GCA_030015575.1 of Agapanthus africanus. Classification (NCBI taxonomy): domain Eukaryota; kingdom Viridiplantae; phylum Streptophyta; class Magnoliopsida; order Asparagales; family Amaryllidaceae; genus Agapanthus; species Agapanthus africanus. The sequence continues at coordinate 609,900,997 of CM057339.1, read as the reverse complement.
TATTGAGTGAGAAATTGATAATAAAAGAGAGAATAATTCCTACTTCATCATCCTTATCTATTCTAGCCACTTAGATTAGGGTGTTCACTTCATTAATGCTTGATTAGAGAAGTGAGAGCTTGAGTTATAGATTCTTCAAGGTAGATCATCTTCGAAAAGGAAGACTTCAATAAAGCATGGATCGTTCGGCTTGTGGAGCCTCTTTAGAGCCCGGAATTTCATGGATCGCGGCGAAGGGACTACTACTCGGAGCATATGAAGCGAAGGAACGGACTACAAAAGTTGCAATCCCTTTCTCTTAGATGTAAAGATGTTTACATGCTTTGTTAACCCTAATTATCTAGCAAAGATCCTTCCTTTAGGTTGTTCGGCACTTGTAAATTTTAAATCGGGCATGGTTGATGCCTTATAGACCCTTGTGACAGTGCCTAGTAACCCTACAGGGCCTTCATGATGCCCCGAGGAATCTTGGCCCCAGCCGCCTTTTCAATGTCTGCGCGCAAGCTGTCGGCCACGGATAGCCCCGATGGTACCTCGATGCAGAAGTCGCCCTCTTGCACTTGAATCCCGATAGGGGGTGGCCGAGAAACCACCCGCTTCTGTCTCTTAAGGGGGATTCGGCGGGGGGAGTCACCTGCGCCCTAACCCAAGGCACCGAGTCCCGCGCTTGTTTCTGTCCCTCCCCCACGGCGTTCCTCCGGGACGAGGGGCGTTGCGGGAGTCTTGGCCGGAGGAGTTTGCTTAGGAGCAGCACTCGAACCTGGTCGGGATGAGCTGGCGCCACCGGTCTTTCTTCCCTGGGCCTTGGCAGCCATAGCGACCATAATTTTTGATTGGTCCATGGGCTTTGCAAAAAGCAAAAAAAAAAACATAAGGAAAGGGTCAGCAACACATAGACGACAAAAGAATTTTGGCAAAGTCTAAACAGATCATTGGGAGCCCTAACTTACCCAAAAAAAAGCGCAGGACTGAGCCCAGCCCAGCTCAGTACTTGCTCAGAGAGCAGGACATCAGCCCGCTGAATCAGTTCCTACTGGGACACCACCTTCGCCTCGGGGGCGTTCGACTGCCTCACCCTCGGGCATTCAGCCCTATGCCACTGGGTGGGCACAGGCCAATCCTTACCCTCAGGAGGACCAATGAAAATGAACTTCTCCTTCCACTCATGGATGGAAGAAGGGACGACCACTACCTTAGACCCGGCTGCGTACCCTTACATTTTTAAATGACAGATACACCCAGCTCGGCTCTTCCTTACAAGTCACGGGGAGCTTTTTATAATGAAGAAAATACAGGAGGAGGTTCAAATCAAAGGGGATCCGATAAAATTTTAACCAGACCAGAAACCTGAGGAGGATCCTCCACGAGTTCGACGCTAGCTAGCCTGGGGAAAGACGAAAACAATGGAGCACCGCATAAATCTCGGATGAGAAGGACAGACGCATCCCTGCCCTGAATACTTCCAGATACAGAGCAATCTCCTTGCCCCGCACCTGGTCTGCCCGCTCACCCTCTCTGGCCAGACGGAGTGAATAACCAGAGGGGATATGGAATTGAGTCCGGATGTCGGAAAGCTCGTCCAGACGATTCTGTTGGATATGTATGTCCTAGAGTCCATTATTGTATATGTATACATATGGATGGTTGGACATATATATGTACAGGACAGTCTTGCTCGATATGATAGTATGCTATCTGGTTTGTCTTTATCTTAACATGTGCATGTTTTTACTTGATATTACATATCTTTTATACATGTTGATAAAGCCCATAGGATCATTGCTAGACTACCCGCGTTGTGATGGCGATCATACTTGTGAGAGCTGGGTAGTCGGTACGCACATCCTTAAATGGTCCCTAGTCGTGGGAGTATCGAGACTGGGCATCGATATTCCGGAGTAGACTAGTGTATACGTTTCTAGACCCCGACGAGAGGTGATGGTATGGTCCCGCAACCATTGGTTTTTCTCACCTAAGATCGTATACAGGTTCTTACTGGGGGTGAGTACACCGGAAGGACTCGCCGATAACTTCCAGATAGTACTATACCTATCGTCAGGTGGAAGTTCTCAGGTGACATGAGTACAGGTTAGTCTTTAGACCTGAGATCGACATTTGTCTCATGTTAGTTCCCACTGTGCTTTGATCACCACCCTACCATGGCTCTACTGAGTCGTGCAAACAGGTTTTGGTTCGGTACAGTCCCGAGCCACATGGAGGCAGTGAGCGATTGTCGGGGATTCGTCTCTACCGGTATTGGGAGTTGATATCGCACTGTGAGATTGGTCAGGACCATAAGACCTTGGCTAAGGCAGTTGGGATTTACTGATAGGCTGATCAGTAGTTTCACGGATTGGTCCTGAGCCACATCAGCACGACTTTTCGGGTTATTAGGGTCTGACATTTACCACCCCCTAGACCCGGTATGCGATACTGTCAGACGAAGAGACCGGACTGTACAGAGATTGTCACAGATAGGCTAAGTAGGGATCCAGATGAGTTTTCTCGTCGGCCTTCCTTTTCGACAGGTACCCAGGTAGCCGTTACGTACAGCAAGTGCCGCTGAAGTGCTTGTGGTTATGGATTTATCCAGTAACACACTGCTGGCGTACTATCGAGTCTTTAGAGTCCCACACAGAGGGTTTCCCTGGTTCAGGAGAAATGATGTGGTGGCCATATTGGATACGTGCAGGGTCTCGATCTATTGATGTACTTTGTACTCGGACTTTCGATAAGACAGTTGGTAATACTAGCCGGTTCGGGTTTGAGCCGGATTATTAAATCAGGTATTGATTTAATAGTTTACATATATGTATTTCGATATGTATATTCTAGTATTACTTTCTTCGTGTTATTCTATATCTTTGGGCATTCGTGTTTTTATCCGAATGCAGGTATGTATATACAGCTGACTGTAATCCGTATTTATTACAGATTACCTTCTAGAAGGTGGCCATCTCATTATGCTTTTTCCATTTATTTGATAAATGGAAAATGAGGTGTAAAGTGTGAGGTATGGGAGGAATGAAGATAACTATGCTTCAATAGTTAACAAATGAATTTTTAATTCATTTGGAGTTACTATTGAAGTATGGTTGTTGATTGTTTATTCAAGAAATTCATACACAAAACCTTGGTGTGGATTTTCTCTCTCATGGTTGCTTCATTTTTTCCTTGAGCTCCTATTTTCTTCATCTCCTCCCTCCTCTTGATTTCCTCCACCTTCATCATCTTCCTCTTTCACTACCCTCTCATGAGTTGAGAAACAAGTGAAGAGGCAAGGTAGAGATAGTAGAACACATAGATCTTCATACTACATCCTAGAAAACATGGATTAGCATCCCAAGTTCTCTAGTTGCTCCTTTTGTTACTTAGTTAGGAGCTAGAGCCATGGATCACATCCCTTGGGGGGATTATCTACGACAAAGGAGGGCCGAAGAACAAGCTCGATCCTGGAGGACCGATGGAGCCGGAAATGGAGATCGAACAATTTCAAGGTGGCCACTTGGAGCACATGACGAGGAAAGAAGACCGAAGGACTTGGGTCGCTTGGTGAGAATTCTTTCCATAGTAAATAGCACTACTTTAGTATTGGTAGTTAGGTTTATGGTAAGATCCGGGTTAAAAGTTATTCTAGTGCCATGTTCTAATCATTAGAAAATATTTTGTTCCGCATTTGGTCATTATAGTTGGCCGGGGCAGTAGCGTAACCTTTCAGATTCAAGATGGAGGGCGCATCGCGGGTATTCCCGATGAGCACCTTGGGAGCCCTTGTCGCAACCCGACGGTGAGTGACAAGGGCGGCCCTGACTCTGGGGGGCGACCCCGACACAGAAGACGCGGTAGAAGAAGATCCCTCTCGGCTATCTGAAGACGAGGAGGAGGAAGACCCGCTGGACTCATGTTAGTGTATATGCCCTAGGTGTCATTATTGTATCATACTAGTTTGTATATTACTTAATGGAAGCTTGGGATATTCACAGTTGTATTAACAGTCTTGCTCAACATAAGAGTATGCTACTTGGTTTTTATCTATCTTAATATGTGTATTTGTTTATTTTAGCATATCGCGAATACATATTGATAGAGCCCATAGGATCTTGCTTGACTACCAGCGTTGTGATGGCAGTCACACTAGTGGGGGAAAGGTAGTCTACAAGCACATCCTTTTTCAAGTACCTAGTCATAGGATTATCGAGACAGGGCATTGATACTCCAGAGTAGACTAGTGTATACGCTTCTCATCCCAGTAGGGGAAATGGTCTATCCCACAGCCATTAGTACGCTGTACTGGAGATAGAATGCAGGTGCTCGTTAGGTTATGGGTACACCGGACAGGACTCGCAGGGAACTGTTGGTTGGTATTATACCCATCGTCAGTTAACAGTTCCCAGGTGACATGAGTACAGCACAGTCCGTAGACTTGACACTGCTGCTTCGCCTCTAGTGTGTTCCTACTGTTCTTAGATTGCTACCCTACCATGGCTCGACTGAGTCGTGCAAACAGGTAGCAGTTGGGTGCAGTCCCAAAGCACTTGGAGGCAGTGGCGGTTAGAAAGGATTCGACTATCCCGGTATTTTGAGTTGATATCACACTGTGTTTGGAGAGCGATTACGCAAAGTCCCTGGCCAGGGCAAGCGAGATTTGCTGGTAGGTTTTCCAATAGTTTCTCAAGGTGTAATGGGCTTCACTCTGACACGACTTATACCGCTTTTCGGGGACTGACGCTTGCCGCCCCTAGGACCGATATGCTATAGTCTTAGAAGAACAGACCGGACTGTACAGAGATTTTCACATCAGGCTCAGTAGGAGTTCGGATGGGTTTCCTCATCGACCTTCTTATCGACATCTACCTGGGGACCGTTATGTACAGCTAGTACCGCTTGCGGCCTGTGGTTAAACCTACTGCCGGCGTATTATCGAGTCTTTAGAGACCTACACTGAGAGTTTCCCTGCTTCAGGAGAAACGATATAGAGGTCGTATGGTTTTACGAAAGGGTTCGGACATATACGTGTATTTATGCACGTATGATATTCGGACAGATTTTACTAGCAGGCTTTGGTTTAAGCCAGATTTTAGTATTGCATTATTGGATTTATGCAGTCTCAGTATATCCGTGTTTTTCGTAAATACGGATGGGAGGGGAATTCTAGTAATTACTCGAGAAGCTTCTAGAAGAAAGGTGACTCATTTAGTTTTAATTCATTTATGAATTATACTAAATGAGGTGGAGAGGTGATGTGTTATTTGCATTAAATGTTTTAATGACTCATGAGATGATTCATCCAAAGTGAGTTAATGAAGCATGGTTGTTATTATTGTATATTATTATTTGGATAATTATCATGCTTCATATATTCACAAATGAGTAATAATTCATTTCATTCTCACATACACACTCTCTCTCCTTAAGCTCTCCTCTTCTTCAACCTAACCCTAATCCTCTCATGTGTTGAGATCCCAAGGGTTAGAAAGACTAATAGATCCTTAATCCATCTCTATATCCTCTAGATCACTTGGATTAGCAATCCTAGCCACTTAGTTACCTCAAGTTAGAGGTTAAAGCATGAAGGAGGAACTCTCGGGTGGATCTTCTATTACATCGAGGAGGCCGGGGAGGAGGTGAACAACAAGAACAAGAAGGACTTGTATCTTGAGGTATAATCATCTATCATAGTAGTTTAGCACTTCTAGATAGTTTGTTAGTTAGGGTTTAGCAAAGATACGTTTGATAGTCGATGTTACTTTGAACAAAATAATTGTTTTACCAATTCCGCCTCCCCGCATTGTGGGGTGTGTAACGTTGACTTACAGTGGTATCAGAGCCAGGCTAAACCATAACTAACATGTTTGCAAAGTCTTTAGAAATTCTATCGTGTTTTAATCCCGAAAAAATGACTTTTTCACCAAGTTTCTGTCGATTTTAAATTGGGGTCTAAAAATTTTTCAGGGACCCTTAAAAATACAAGCAGGGTTTTTTAAGAATTGTGAAGAAATTTGGGATCGTGACTCGTCCAAACCACCGCGGAACCGCGGCAGATCCAAGCGATCCGCCGCGGATCCACGGCCTAGTTGACACCGAATCCAGATAAATTTGCTCAGTTATTCTTCTGTGTTGATGTTGGGTTTTTTGGGATATTTTTTTTCTGCTTAGGTTTTATGTGCACAGAGAATTATTCGGAGTAGATTCATATGTGATGCTTGATCGAAATTCTAAGAACTTTGGCTAACTGGCTTATATTTGTATTGTGATTAATGTGTTCGTAAACCTCCCCTAATTGCTAGTATGTCGGTTAGCAGGGGGTTGCACATTTCTGTAATTGTTACTTTATGTTTGTGGATATGAACTTGTTGGATTGTCGTGAATGGATAGCTAGGGATGTGAGACGAGTATTTCTTTCATTCAAATGTAAATTGTAATTTGTTGTAATAATCTTTTGCGGGGAAAATTCAGGTTGAGGTTGTAGCCACCGTTGTATTATTTCATTTACTGTTTTCTGCTCCTAGGATAGACCCAAGGTGGGGTGCACAAACTACCGGGTACTTTGAAGTGCTTAGTGTCCTACTCACGTCGTTGAGGGAGACCGTTTCACTTCGGGTACTTGACGGGTAGTTTTCCATACCCGTAGGGGTCTAGGGTGGGGGTTTGGCTATTCATCGCGACTGTGTAATCCTTCTTTCATTGCAGGCTCAAAAGAAATGCGGATTGCTTGTATATCCAATATGTTCTTCTGTGATCTGGAATGCCTATTATTGCGTCTGACGAATGTACAATATCTATATATGATATCTAGTAGGCGTTACTTATGTTTTGCATCCGCGCTAGCCTAGCCCCCGCTCTTTCGTTAGTTAAGTAACCTAACGGGTGAATGACGGGGCCCAGTGGCGAATGCGGATGGCATAAGAGGACGCTGTATTTTCGTTGTTTTCTGTAATGATAGGTTAATTGATGGGACGCATTATATTAATGCAAAGAAAATAAACCAAAGTTGAATCGTTGGAACCATTTAAAAGAAACCACTCGGTTATTTTAAAACAGCAGATTTTTAATTGCAGAGCTTAAACCACTCCTTTTAAAAGCTATCAGGTTCCTTCGATCATATCAAGTTCACTACGTTCACGGTTTCGCAAAAACCATTCGTAGCCCTCCGTCATTTCATTTGGGTATTCAGTAGTATTTAAGCTATGTATTTTGACCAACGGTAAGGCATAGTGTTTGGTAGCTGCTAAGTATTCATATGTTGCATAGATAGATAAGTTGGTTTGGGACAGACGTACTGCCATTTGGCCAACGTCAGGGGTATGTACGGATGGGTTCAAATTAACAAGTTAATGATGGGTAGAACTTGACATGTGACTTATGACATTTTGACCAACGCCAAGGTCATAAGAGTATGGGGCAAAAATCCACATCGGGAATTTCTAAAGAAACTGAAATTTGCTAGAGTTGCATACCATTTAGAGTGTGATAATTTTGGTAGGATTCTTTCAGCTTTATCACACGATGATATTTGGATCCCGATCCTACTGTGAGTATATGCTACTCATCGGGAGATTCTTTCACTTAACGATCAATGCTATAAACCAAGTAGGTGTCAAGAAAGGTGTCAGCGGGGCTACGCCTCCAGGGAAAAGAGGTTATTTAATTAAGGAACTTCGCGAAAGCGTCGTAAAACCTCCCTCAAAGTACCTACACTTGCCTGGCTGAACGGTTAAGCAAGTATTGCATGGTGAGAATAGTCCTGACAAGTTCTTCTTTTTTGGTTTGAGGAAGGATTCGAGAAACAGTGGGAGCCATCCTGTTTAGATAAACTAAAAACCACTCTAAACTTGCAAAAGCATCATGATAAAGTGTTTCCTCTCTCTCTCCTAATTGCAGCGACCCAGAATATGACATGCCTTAAGTTATTATTAGAAAAAAATATTTTGACAGGGCCAAACTATAAAGATTGGTTCCGGAATGTCAAGATGGCAATTACCTATGACAAATTGGGGTATGTCCTTACTACTAAGGCTCCTGCCGTCCCAGGTCCAGAATCTAGTGTCGTGGATAAGGAAATCCACATGACCTGGGAGATTGACTGCGCGAAGGCCAAATGCATCGTGCTTGCCTCTATGAATAATGAACATCAGAGGAGGCATGAGAATATGGATCTTGAATCCATATTTCTCCAAACCAAGGAACTGTATGGAGAGCAATCTCGTATAGCTAGATACGAGACCTCGAAGAACTTGTTTCAGTCGAGGATGGCCGTCGGATCATCTGTTGGGGAACATGTCCTCAAGATGATTGGCTACATAGAGGAGCTCACGGACCTCGGGGCAACTTTAGAGAACGAGCTATATACAGACTTGATTCTCCAGTCCCTTCCTTCCACCTACGCCTAGTTTATCTTGAATTTCAACATTCAAGGTAAAGAAGTTGAACTTCCAGAACTCCTCAACATGTTAAGGAGTGTAGAGGGCACTGTTAGATATGTGTGCCCTAGAGACCTGTATTGTATAGGATGCTAGGCATGTATATGTACAGAAACAATCTTTGCTCAAAATGATAGTATGCTATCTGGTTTATCTTCATCTTAACATGTGTTGTGTTGTGTTATATTTCATATCTTAATATGCATGTTGATGAAGCCCTTAGGACTATGCTTAACTACGAGGATTATGATGAGATTATACTAGTGGTGCCTGGGCAGTCTACAAGCATATCATTTAATAGTTCCTAGTCGAGGATATATCGAAACAGGGCATCGGTATTGCCAGATTATACTAGTGTGTATGTTTCTTGACCCTGGGGGCGATGGTTGATTCCATAACCATTGGTATTTGACATCAAAGATTATACACATGTGCTCGTTGGAAAATGGGTACACCGAACAGGACTCGCCGAGAACTCCTAGATGGTATATATACCTATTGTCAGATAGCAGTTCTCTGGTGACAGTTGTACAGGTTAGTCTGTAGACCCGAGATCGTCATGGTGTCTTGTGTGATTCCCACTGTACTTTGATTTCCACCCTACCACGGCTTTATTGAGTCGTGCAAACAGGTGGACTTTGGGTACAGTCCCGAATCACATGGAGACAGTGAGCGATAAGAGGGGTTTCGTCTCTCCCGGTATAGGGAGTTGATGTCGTGCTATATTTGATCATCTATAACACCTAAATCCCTGGCCAGGGTTCTCGAGGTTTACTGATAAGTGTTATCAATAGTTCCTCGAACTGTTATGAGCCGTAAATCAGCATGACTTATAAAGTTGCTGGGTCTGACATTTACTACCCCTAGACTTCATATACGACGTATCAGACGAAGAGACCGGACTGTACGGTAAGTGTTGCTTGCAGGCTCGTAGGGGTTGTGATGAGTTCGCTCGTCGGCCACCTTTCGTCATGTACCTGGGTAGCCGTTACGCACAGCTAGTGCCGCTGACGTGCTTGTGGTTAAACCCACTGCCAGCGTACTGTCGAGTCTTTAGAGTCCCACACAGAGGGTTCCTGTTAGGTTTACCTAGCACCTCATGAAGGGTTTGGTAGCATCACATGTGCCAAAATCAAAATTTTAAGGTGCTAAGTGAACATACAAAGAATCATCACTAGAAATTTAGGGTTTCATTATTTTGACATCATCACAAGTAGTAAAAGCTAGGGTTTTGAGAGTACAACCTTTGTAGCTCCCTACGCTAGACTCCTTGGCTACTTGACGGTTGGAAAAAGGTTCGCTTGAGATCCTCTAGGTCCACGACGATCCACCCGAAGCTCCTTTGCCCAAAGCTCCTTGCTATACTTGATATGTGAATGAAGTAGAGCAAACACCCTACACAAATGGTCTAGATGTGTGTAGTATGATGATGTGGTTTGTATTCTATAATCAAAACTCTTTCTTTTTATCAACCTCACTCAAAGAAATTATCAAGAGAGGAATAATAAGATTGTGGCTAAGTTTTCTCACAAAAGGAAATGTTATAAGAGTGAATAATTGAAATGATAAAAGAATAATTTATATTAATCCTTCTCACTTCAACCATGGTTAGAACTATCTAGATCTTTATCAAATGAGTTAAAAGGCAAAAGGATAATTAACTCAATGTTAAAAAGTGGTTGAAGCATCGTCAAAGATGATAAACATTAACCTTGTGTGAATTATCCTTTCCCCTTTTCAAAATGATAAATAAATAGATAATAACTACAATATAAGTCTTGCATTACCACCAAATATATATCAACAACCATGATACAATGTATGTATGTATGTATCCATGCGCATCATCATGTGCATACATGCATGCATACAAAAATAGAAAAAGAGTTTGATTAAAGAATTAATCTAAAAGTCATTTGATAAATCAACACTTGATTTTGCAAACCGGTCATATCACATACGACCCGACTAAAAGAAAATGCCCGATTAATATACCGTATCACATATCCGTATTTAATCGGGTCCCCGCGCATATCCCATATGCACACTACATCTTTTCGCCTGAGCCAGGAAACTTCGTTATAGGACTCTTAGACTCGTCAATACGCCGGCAGTAGGTATTGATCATATCAAATACCTACAAGCCACAAGCGGTCAGCTAAACGTAACGGCCACCCGGGTATTGAGCGATCAGAAGAAAACAAGCGAACCAGTCACAACTCCCGTCGATCCAACCGGCAACACTACCGTACAGTCCGGTCTCTTCGTCAGATATGCTGCATATCGAATCTAGGGATGGTAACGTTGACCCCAATAACTCAATAAGTAGTGCCGATGAATGGTCTATATCAGATCGAGAACCTGCTGATAACACTTATCAGTAAATCTCAACAGCCCTGGCCAGGGACTTACTGATATAGCCAATCGAGCACGACACAACATCAACTCCCAATACCGGGAGAGACGAAACCCCTCCTATCGCCCATTGCCTTCGTGTGTCTCAGGATTGTACCCAACGGCTACCTGTTTGCATGACTCAGTAGAGCCGTGGTAGGGTGGTAATCAAAGTACAGTGGGAGAACACACAAGACTCTATGACGATCTCGGGTCTACAGACTAACCTGCACCAATGTCACCTGAGAACTGCTATCTGGCGATAGATCTAATTCCATATAGGAGTTCTCGGTGAGTCCGTCCAGTGTACCCAGTCACCACTGAGCACCCGTTTACGATCTCGATGTCAAACATCGATGAATGTGGGAACATCCATCGCCCATCGTATGGGTCTAGTGTCATATACGCTAGTGTACTCTGGTATATCGATGCCCCGTCTCGATATACCTCCGACTAGGGACATTCCAGGATATGCTTATAAACTACAGATGTCCCACTAGTATGATCTCTATCATAATCACAGTAGTCAAGCCTATATCCCCAGGGCTTTATCAACATGTGTGAATGAATAAAAGCATGATCAAATCAACATGTCAGATAAAGAAGAACCCGATAGCATACTATCATGTCGAGCAAGACTGTCCTCTGAATATATATATATATATATATATATATATATATATATATATATATATATATACATATCAGTACATACACTATCTCATAATGGCCTCTAGGGCATACATATATCCAACAATCTCCCACTTGTACTAAGGCCAGTTATTGATGTATCTCATACCCAACATCTCAAAAAGTCGCTCATGCGGCGGATGAGGGAGGGCCTTGGTGAATGGATCCGCGGTGTTATTCTTTGTGTCTACTCTCCTAATCTCGATCTCGCAGCGATTTACAATCTCCCGGATCAAATGAAAATGCCTCAGGATGTGTCCGAACCGCTGATGGGACCTGGGCTCCTTGGTTAACGCCATAGCCCTATTATTATCACAATACAATGGTATTGGATCAATAATGGTTGGAACTACTCCTAGCTTCGAGACGAACTTCTTCATCCAGACGGCTACCTTGGCGGCATCATTCGCAGTAATGTACTCAGCCTCCATCATAGAGTCTGCAATGGTATCCTGTTTGGAACTCTTCCAACTTACTGCCCCTCCATTGAGGGAAAATACAAACCCGGAGATAGATTTGTTGTCGTCCTTATCGCTCTGGAAGCTCGAATCGGTAAAGGCTTCCATTTGGTGATCTCCATTACCATACACGAAGAAAAATTATTTAGTCCTTCGCAAGTATTTAAGAATGTTCTTAACAGCTATCAAGTGATTCTCCCCTGGGTTGGATTGATACCTGCTGGCAACACTAAGTGCATAAGCTACATCTGGGCGTGTACATAACATTACATACATTATAGATCCTACTGCCGAAGCATAGGGTATAATGCTCATGCGAGCTCTCTCTTCATCGGTCTTTGGGAAAGAGTCCTTGGAGAGAGTGACCCCATGGCAAGAGGGTAAGGCACCCCGCTTGGAGTCTTCCATACTAAACCTCTTTAGGTTGGTGTTGATGTACCTGGTTTGGGACAATCCTAATAACCTCTTGGATCTATCCCTATAGATTCTTATGCCCAGAATGTATGCGGCATCACCCAGGTCCTTCATGGAGAACCTTAGTGATAAGAAAGATTTGACCGACTGTTGCATAGGAATGTCATTTCCTATCAGAAGAATGTCATCCACGTACAATACGAGGAATGTGACAGCTCTCCCTACAGCCTTCTTATAAACACAAGGTTCATCTGGATTTTTGATGAAATCAAACTCTTTGATAACATCATCGAAACAGATGTTCCAACTCCGTGATGTCTGCTTTAACCCATATATGGATTTAAGCAATCTACATGCTTTCCCTTTGCTCCTACTGTCAATGAAGCCCTCTGGCTGATCCATATAAACGCATTCTTCCAAATTTCCATTTAGGAATGCCGTTTTAACGTCCATCTGCCAGATTTCATAGTCGTAGTGAGCAGCAATAGCTAGTAGGATCCGAATTGATTTTAAGCATGGCTACGGGAGAAAAAGTCTCGTCATAGTCCAAACCTGGTCTTTGACGAAAACCCTTCGCCACAAGTCTTGCCTTATAGGTCTCCACCTGCCCATCTACACCAATCTTTCTTTTAAAGATCCACTTGCACCCCACAGGTTTTACCCCAGAGGGTACAACGTCCAAAGTCCATACTTTGTTGGTGTACAAAGACTCCATTTCGGATCTCATGGCATCCAGCCACTTCACAGAGTCTCCACTCGTGATAGCTTGCTGAAAGCTGGTAGGATCATCATCCTCCATGATGCAGTCTTCTCCGTCACCATCAATGAGGAAACCGTAGTACTTCTCCGGTGGGTGAGAAGTCCTACCAGACCTACAGAGTGACCGAGGCTCCTCAGTTTCTATTGCAACAGCCGGTTCAAACAACTCGTCATTTGTAGTTTGTGTCTCTAGAACCTCTTCTAGATCTACCACATTGCCATCAGTTTCATTTGTGAAAAACTCTTTTTCTAAGAATGTGGCATGCTGAGAAACAAACACCTTTTGTTCCTCCTTGTGGTAGAAAAGATATCCATAAGAATTCCATGGATATCCCACAAAGTTACACATGACCGTCCGTGTCTCGAGTTTGTCCGGATTTTGCTTTTTAATATAGGCCGGGCAACCCCAAATCTTAATTCTCTTAAGAGATGGTCTTTTCCCATGCCATATCTCATATGGCGTGGTAGACACGGTTTTGGTTGGGACCCTGTTCATTAGAAACGCTGCAGTCTCCAATGCATGCCCCCAAAATGAGACGGGTAACTCAGCATAACTCATCATGGATCGGAACATATCAAATAAGGTCCTATTCCGTCTTTCTGACACACTGTTGTGCTGTGGTGTGTAAGGAGGAGTGAGCTGAGAAAGAATCTCATTCTCTTTTAGGAAGTTTGCAAACTCTGTACTGAGGTACTCCCCACCTCAATCTGATCGAAGCATCTTGATACTCAAGCCGGTTTGTTTTTCTACTTCTTGTTTATATTCAGTGAATTTCTCAAAAGCTTCGGATTTGTGCTTTAATAAAAATACATGACCGAATCTTGAGAAATCGTCAGTGAAAGTAATGAAGTATGAAAAAATGCCTCTAGCCTGTGTAGACATTGGCCCACATACATCACTATGTATGAGGCTTAGGAGCTCAGTAGCTCTTTCTCCGTGTCCGGTAAACGTTTTGGTCATTTTGCTCTTGATACAAGACTGGCAAGTCGCATAAGATTTATATTCAAAAGGGTTTAAATATCCATCTTTGTGTAACTTGTTTAGTCTTGTTTCGTTAATATGACCAAGTCTACAGTGCCAAAGAAAAGCTTCATTTATTTCTGAAAGTTTTCTTTTATTAGTGTGTTGTATGCTGAAAATTGTGTGTTGATTTAGGACTTATATCCCGTTATTAAGCGTACCATACCCAACCAACATTTGATTCAGGTGAATGTTCATAACATTGTTCAGCAATACAAAATTATATCCTTCATTTTGTAACAAAGAAACCGATATTATATTACAAAGCATACTTGGTACAAAATAACATGGGTTCAAAACCAATATACACCGAGATGGCAACCCCAAGTGATACTCTCCCACTGCGACTGTATGTACATTGGAACCATTTCCAACGCGGAGAGTATGGTCACCTGTCTTCAAAACCTTGCTATTTCTCAGCCCCTGCATAGAATTGCAAATATGAGAACCCGAACCGGTATCTAATACCCAGGAAGCAGAGTTTATTGAAAAACAGTTTTCTGTCACAAACACACCTCAAGCGGAAGCATCCCCATGTTTCTTCTTGAGATTTAAGTACTCCGTACAGTTGCGCTTCCAATGTCCTGTTTTGTAGCAATGAAAACATTCCCCTTTCCCCGATTCTCCAGCTTTGGACTTGTCCTTCCCCTTAACCTTTTTAACTCCACCCCTAGGCTTGGTGGGCTTCTTCTTGAGCTTTCCCTTGGCCTTAGCCTTTGGGAGAGAAGAAGATGATTGCCCAACACTCAAAACGGGAGTTTTCACTGATTTCAGTATGCTCTCTGCACTCCTTAACATATTAAGGAGTTCAGGTAGTTCGTTCTCCATGTTGTGCATGTTGAAGTTAACTATGAATTGAGCAAAGGTGGAGGGGAGGGACTGCAGAATAATATTTGTATATTGTTCATTGTCCATCGTCCATCGTCCATCCAAGGTCCTCAAGCTCTTCTATGAAAGCTATCATCTTCATAACATGGTCTCTTACTGGTGTGCCAGGGGCCATTCGCATCTGAAACAATTTCTTTGATACTTCGTATCGTAATACACGGGATTGCTCTCCATACAACTCCTTTGTATGGAGGAATATGGCGTGGATGTCCATATTCTCGTGCTGCTTTTGATGTGTGTTGTCCATCGATTCATGCGCGAGGCATTTGGCCGTGGAACAGTTAGCGTCCCATGTCTTGCGGACTTCTTTATCCGCAACTGAGGATTTTGGACCTGAGACGGGCGGGGCTGGAGCCGTGAGGACATATGATACTTTATCATAAGTCAAGCCAATGTTCAGATTTCTCAGCCAGTCTTTATAATTGGTCCCATTCAGTTTATTTTTATCTAGTAGAAACTTGAGTCCAGTCATTGGTATCTGCCATTAAGAGAGAGAAAAGAATACACTCAGCGAAAGCTCTTGCAAAGATCAAATTGATTATTATCGTGTCTAATCGATGTCTCCCACTGCTTTAATCAAGTTTTTCTTTCAAACCTTAAAAAGAAAACTAGCCAGGATTAATTACAGTCTACAACTTCACTAACCGTTCAGCCAGGCCAGTGTCGGTACTTGAGGGAGGTTCCCCGTGCTTTCACACGGACCTAATTAAAGTAAACCTCATTTTGCCAGAGGCGTAGCCCCGTTAACACCTTTCTAGACACCTAATGAGTTAGCTAATTGTAAACTGTAAAACTCTCCTTGGAGCAACTATTGCCCATAGTGGGATCGGGATCCAACCATCATATGGAAGGTATGCAATCTCATTGCAAATTTCAACTATTGAAATTCCCGATGTGGTTTTTACCCCTAGCACTCATGACCTTGGCTATGGTCAACAAATCACAAGCACTAGTCAAGTTCAACCCGTCATTTCTTGATTAATCAGACCCGTTCACATGACCCTTGGCTAAGGTCAACAAAGTCGCATGCCCGTCCTTATTAATCTGCATCATATGTATTGTAGGAAGACATCACTTAGCTACCGTACACTACGCCTTGGATAAGGTCAACAAACGTAGCACGAATACTAAGTACTCTACTTCCTAAAATGACGGAGGGCTGCGAATGATTTTTAAGAAAATCTTTAACGCTTTGAATTTGATATTGTCGTAGAATCAAATGGTTTTCAAAAGGAGTGGCTTGAGCTCCGCAGTTTTGAAATGTAGCTTTTTCATAAAGAGCCGAGTGGTTTTCAAATCCGATTCTGCAACATCTTTTTAGGTTTATTTTCTTTACATTAATCATATTAATGTAGTCCCATCATTTAAGTCCTTAAGCCAGTCACAGAAAAGAAACGAAAATACCACGTACGCTTATGCTATTCGCATTCTCCGCAATGTTCCGTTATGCACCGTTAGGTTACTTAACTAACGGCATACCGGGACGGGACTAGCGCGGGTGTAAAACATAAGCAACGTCTACTATATATCATATATATAATATATCATATATATAATATATCATTCATCTCAGATATCACATCACACAATACAGGCAGCAGAAACACACAAATGATAATACAGGATATACTAGGACGTCCGTA
Source organism: Agapanthus africanus (assembly GCA_030015575.1). Lineage (NCBI taxonomy): Eukaryota > Viridiplantae > Streptophyta > Magnoliopsida > Asparagales > Amaryllidaceae > Agapanthus > Agapanthus africanus. The sequence goes on along the minus strand of CM057339.1, from coordinate 609,884,310 downwards.
TTTAGTATTTAGCCAATCAATAGAAAATACGGATTCCACAGTCGCGATGAATAGCCAAGCCCACACCCGTAGACCCCTACGAGAGCGGCAAGCGACCCTACCAATTCTGGAGTTTAGGAGACCCGGTCTCAACTCCTCGAGATGGCCTCCCACTGAACCCCAGAACCCGGTCACTTGTGCTCCCCTCCTTGGGTCTATCCTAATGCGGAAAAGTAAATAATATACAACACTGGTGACATCAAACTCAACCCGGAAGTGCCCCAAAAAAAAGAATATTACATTACATTTGAATTTTACATGAATGAAAAGAAAACTCTCATCTCACATAAAAAAAACCCGGCTATTCAATCGCGACAATCCGGCACATCATATCTCAGCAACACATAATATCATATATCATCAACGTAAGTAAGTATGCGTACCCCGATTGTCGTTGATGTATAGCAACGAAACCGGCGATAAGCAACATATTACACTTACGGTCATAGAAAAGAAAGTGTAAAACTACAACATTTGGAATCCACATTTTCTTTAGACATCGTAAATCCGAAATATCACATACTTCGCATTTCATGCCTAACTATATGAATTCCACATATTCTATCACATTCCAGATAAATAGACAGTATTAAAGTTTTCGATCAAATGATCAAATACCCAAAATTTCCTAAATAGCTCAACACTTGAGCGGGTTCAAAAATCCCGGAACATGTCACGGTAGCAGCGGTCCAGCCGTAGAAGGGTCAAGCCAACGCCTCACATGTGGCACGTCGTACTTCCCCAAACCCTAAGGTTTAGAGGCAGTTCAGACGGTCACATAATCGAGTTAAGGTTTGTGTTCTTCTAGAGGGTCCACAATGTTACTTGCACGTATTTCCGAAAGATTTAAACTCGAGAAAAAAAATTCAACACTTGAAAGTTTTTCGTGCCGGGAAAAAGTGAGTTAATGATATCCGTTCGACCTTTTTAATACTTTCTAAATTAACCGAAAACAACACGAAATTAAATATTCCGATCGAATCAATGAACCTAAAATAATCCCCAGAACACTCAACACTTGATTCAGATTAAAAATACCCTAAAATATATACAAGCAGGTAAGAATATTACTGTACAAAAACGAGGCAATATGTCATCTGTACGGCCGCGGATCCGCGGCCCAAGCAAGGTCTGGCCGCGGTTCCGCGGCGGCATGTACTGTTTATGGCTTCATTTTTTACATAAATGCTTAGATTTTCCTGCTGAATTTTTTAAGTATTTTTAATTCAGAAATTAACACAGTTTCAAAAAATGTACAGAGAGGGATTAAAAATGCGTATTTCGGGTTCGATCGGAGTTTTAAATTCGTCAAAGCGTCGCCTAAAGCTCTAGCTTGGCTCTGATACCATTGTTAGGTTTACCTAGCACCTCATCATGGGTTTGGAAGCATCACATGTGCCAAAATCAATTTTTTAAGGTGGTAAGTGAACAAACAAAGAATCATCACTAGAAATTTAGGGTTTCATTACTTCGACATCATCACAAGTAGTAAAAGCTAGGGTTTTGAGATTACAACCATTGTAGCTCCCTACGCTAGACTTCTTGGCTACTTGAGGGTTGGAAAAAGGTTCGCTTGTGATCCTCTAGGTCCACGATTATCCACCCGAAGCTCCTTTGCCCAAAGCTCTTTGTTATACTTGATATGTGAATGAAGTAGAGCAAACACCCTACACAAATGGGCTAGATGTGTGTAGTATGATGATGTAGTTTGTATTCTATAATCAAAACTCTTTCTTTTTATCAATCTCACTCAAAGAAATTATCAAGAGAGGAAGAAGAAGATGGTGGCTAAGCTTTCTCACAAAAGGAAATGTAATAAGAGTGAATAATTGAAATGAGAAAAGAATAATCTATATTAATCCTTCTCACTTTAACCATGGTTAGAACTATCTAGATATTTATCAAATGAGTTAAAAGGCAAAAGGATAATTAACTCAAGGTTAAAAAGTGGTTGAAGCATGGTCAAAGATGATAAACATTAACCTTGTGTGAATTATTCTTTCTCTTTTTCAAAATGATAAATAAATAGATAATAACTACAATATAAGTCTTGCATTGACACCAAATATGTATCAACAACCATGATACAATGTATGTATGTATGTATCCATGAACATCATCATGTGCATACATGCATGCATACAAAAATAGAAAAAGAGTTTGATTAAAGAATTAATCTAAAAGTCATTTGGTAAATCAACACTTGATTTTGCAAACCGGTCATATCACATACGACCCGACCAATAGAAAATGCCCGATTAATATACGGTAACACATATCCGTATTTAATCGGGTCCCCGCGCATATCTCATATGCACACCATATCTTTTCGCCTGAGCCAGGAAACTTCATTGTGGGACTCTAAGACTCGTCAATACGCCGGCAGTAGGTAATGATCATATCAAATACCTACAAGCTGCAAGCGGTCAGCTAAACATAATGGCCACCCGGGTATTGAGCTATCAGAAGAAAACAAGCGAACTTGTCACAACTCCCGTCGAGCCAACCGGCAACACTACCGTACAGTCCGGTCTCTTCGTCAGATATGCTGCATATCGAGTCTAGAGATGGTAACGTCGACCACAATAACTCAATAAGTCGTGCTGATGAATGGTCTATAATAGATCGAGAACCTACTGATAACACTTATCAGTAAATCTCAACAGCCCTGCCCAGGGACTTACTGATATAGCCAATCGAGCACAGCACAGCATCAACTCCCAATACCGGGAGAGACGAAACCCCTCCTATTGCTCATTGCCTTCGTGTGTCTCAGGACTGTACCCAACGGCCACCTGTTTGCACGACTCAGTAGAGCCGTGGTAGGGTGGTAATCAAAGTACAGTGGGAGAACACACAAGACTCTATGACGATCTCGGGTCTACAGACTAACCTGCACCAATGTCACCTGAGAACTGCTATCCGACGATAGATATAATTCTATATAGGACTTCTCGGTAAGTCCGTCCAGTGTACCCAGTCACTACTGAGCACCCGTATACGATCTCGATGTCAAACATCGATGAATGTGGGAACATCCATCGCCCATCGTATGGGTCTTGTATCATATATGCTAGTCTACTCTGGTATATTGATGCCCCGTCTCGATATACCTCCGACTAAGGACATTCCAGGATATGCTTATAAACCACAGATGTCCCACTAGTATGATCTCTATCATAATCACAGTAGTCAAGCCTATATCCCTAGGGCTTTATCAACATGTGTGAATGAATAAAAGCATGATCAAATCAACATGTCAGATAAAGAAAAACCAGATAGCATACTATCATGTCGAGCAAGAATGTACACTGAATATATATATATACATGTATAAATACATCCACTATCATATAATGGCCTCTAGGTAATACATATATCCAACAGTTCCCTCGTTCAGGCGAAATATGTAGAGGCTGTAAGTTGTTATGGCAGCCGTTAGCTGTCACGACACGGTTTCGATCATGTTCGTGTAATTGTTACAGGAACAATGACCGGGAGGATAATACTGGTTGGCTTTGGTTTAAGTCGGATACCTGTATTATATTATTGGATTATTTGTATTCGTATTTTTCGGAATTCGGATACGGGTATACGTATACGGTATACGGAAGAGGGGTATTCTTGTAATTGTTACAAGAATACCTTCTAGAAGGTGCCACCTCATAATTACATTATTTGTTTTGTGAAAATAAATAAATGAGGTGGAATTTAGAATGTCCAAGCATGGTTAAAAGAATGGGTTGTTTTATTTTATATTGTTTTGGAGTTACTATTGAAGCATTGTGCTAATTTTATAATGCATGCTTCAATTATTTCATTCTGAGCCATATCTAATTTCCATGCTTGAATTTTCTCATAATCAAAAACACTTTCTCTCTCCTTCTTCTCTCCTCCTCCTTCATCCTAAGCTTCACCCTTCACATGTGATGTGAATCAAAAGCTTGGGGTTAGAGATAATTCAATACACTAATGTCTACATCATCCTAGTGATCTCTTCTAGCAAACTTGATCTCTAGGTTAAACTCTTGCGAAGAGTTTGTAGCTTTCATGATAGCTCTCACGTGGATCATCTAGATCTTGAGGTGGCCGGAGATAGAGAACATCGGCAACATCCAAAGGAGCTAAGGAGTTCATCAAAAGAGAAGGCAAGGAGCAAAGGAGTTTCACCAAAGTGAAGACACGAAGGACCGTATCATCGAGGTATAATCCCAAACATAGTAGATAAGATCTTTAGTTAGGGTTTTCTAGTTGTGGTTTAGACAAGATCTTTTGGAAAGTGCGTGTTGTATGCAAAGAAAATTTTCGTTCACCGCTTCCGCCGCATCACAAGAGTTGTGGGAGCATGCAACATGCACTAACATGGTATCAGAGCCTAACTAAACCATAATTAGATTGTTAGCCAAAAGTTAGAACCTCGATCGACATTTTTTTCTCCCGAAAACATGTTTTTTGTCCCTGCTACTGTCAATTTTTTAAAGTGTTCAAAAAATCTTTTTAGAGGCCTTAAAAATACATGCAGGGTTTTCTAAGAACACTGTAGAAAAACGAGACTCTAACTTGCCAGGAACGTCGCGGATCCGTGGACAAACTCAGTGTTTGGTCGCCGATCCGCGGCCGAGTCGTGGCCGAGTTGACTCGTATTTCAGCAGTTTGCTTAGATTAAGGAAATAGTGTTTCTAGGACATCTGTAATTTTCACAAAGTTGTTTGCGCACTGGAAGATGACAAGTGTTTTCATGGTTTAAAATTATCGATCGAAATTCTAAAGTACTTGGCTAATCGGGTTTTCAGTTATTTGTTATGTGTGTTTGAAACGTCGACTAATTGCTATAAGTCGATTAGTCGGGGTTGCACACTTCTGTAATGATATTATGAGATGGTATGTGTATATGAATGTCTTGGATCGTCATGATGAATGTGTAAGTGCACGGCGGCGCCCCGGCCGCCAATCCGACGGAATGCGGAAACAAAACTTTTTACGAACTTGTAAACCGGCACCACCGCGCACAAATATCCCGAATCGGGACATTAATCTAGTCCTAGCTAACTAGAGAAGGGTAGAGAGATATACCGAGCGATCCGTGTCCTTCGGTCTTATCGTCGTCGTCCCGATCTCCCCGCGGAATCTCCGGTCTTCAACTCCTCGTCGGAAGGGCACCACATCGCCGGGTTCTTTTACGGGCTCCCACCTCTGGACCGAGGCAACTCGGGCACGAAGTTGGCGAGCCGACGTGCCCAAGAAGTGCTGTAGAATGAGTGTAGTGCTCTATGTCTCAAAGGGTTGCTAGAAGTTGCCTTTTGGTGGAGGAATGAGATGATAACCTTTTGTGGATGAACTTGGGAATTTTGTAGCATGAAAAGAGCAAAAATTCCCACATCAAAATTTTGGACAGCCCACTATTTTTGGCCGGCCATTGCTCTTGAGAGAATGAGAGGGGAGAGTGTATGAATGAGGTGAGTGAGTGAGTCAATCATCAAAGAGAGAGAGAGGGGTAATGATGATAAAACAATGATCACAAATAAGAACCTCACTGCTAAACTATAATCATAACCCTCCATCAAGATCCAACATCATCACTCCAAAAGTCAAGTAATGATCAAGTGAAGAAGTCAAGGTCAAACAAGATCTATCATGAAGCAAAAATATGCAAAGACCACCCTCCACAAATGCTTATTTGCACAAATGCAAATAAGCCCTCCTCCACCAATCTTCAGCCAATGAAAGATACAAAGAAAATTGGCCGAAACGGAAAACAAACTGGCAACTTCATAAAACTGATCCCGTAATGAATTACAGGAAACCCTCGCTACTGTATATACATATCCGCATTTGTATTCCGACCGAAATACAAATGCAATGAGACAAAATCTACACAGTACTATACTAGGATTTGGCTTAAACCAAAGCATGCTATTTTTATCCGTCCGATCATGATCCGTGATCGAACCCTGCCGTATCTCCATACGGCCTCTACAGCGTTTTGCCCAAAAATTGAGTAACTGGTTTGTGGGGGACTCTAAAGACTCGTCAATACTATGGCTGTGGATTTAACCACCAGCACGTCAGAGGTATTAGGCATACGTGATGGGCTACCAGCTATTGACCAAAAGGGACGTCAATGAGCGAACTCATCCTGAAACCCTACTGAGCCTGTCATTGACAATATCCGTACAGTCCGGTCCGTTCTTCTATGAGCATCGCATGGCGGGCCTAGGGGTTTGGTAAAAGTCAGACCCCCAAAAGCGGTACAAGTCGTGTCGGAGTGTAGCCCAGAACACCCTGAGATACTACTGGAATACCTACCAGTAAATCTCCTGCCTCGGCCGAGGGCTTTGTGTAATGGCTCTCCTAGACACAGCGCGACCTCACCCCCAATACCGGGAGAGACGAACCCCTGCAGATCCGCTCACTGCCTCCATGTGGCTCGGGACTGTACTCAACTAAAACCTGTTTGCACGTCTCCTTTGAGCATGGTAGGATAGTAATCAAAGTACAGTGGGAACTCACACGAGACAAATGACGATCTCAGGTTGATGAACTAACCTGTACACATGTCACCAGGGAACTGCTTTCTGACGTCAGGTATAAGACCAACTAGCATGTTCCCTGCGAGTCCTGTCCAGTGTACTCATAACCCAATGAGCACCCGTATACATCTTAGGTGAACTAACTGATACCAGTGGCTTGTGAGACCGGCCACCGCCACTCGTCGGGGTCTCGACTGTATACACTAGTCTATTCTGGTGTATCGATGCCCTGTCTCGAAACTCCCACGACTAGGGACCTTTTAAGGATGTGCTTATAGACTACCAGCTCACACGTATATGTTCGCCCTCATACTGCTGTCAGTCAAGCAAGAATCCTAGGGGCTCTATCAACGTGTAATAGCGACCTCTAAGGTCACCTAAAGCAGTACACGGTGATAAAGATAAACCAGATAGCATACTATCATCTTGAGTAAGACTGTCCTACTGGGACAGGTCCTCCTTCAATCATTGCAATCACGTGGCTGTGATCCAATAATTGACTCTGAGGGCACTATCTCCAACAATATCCAACTTGCACTCAAGACTAATTATTGCGATGTCGCATACTCACAGCCCGTGTGATACCGAACACCCAACTCATCTACTAGTCAGTCTCACAAAACCCGTTTGCGAAACTATTGCGTTCGAGGAATAGCCTCAGTGAGTGGATCCGCCTTGAAGTTTCTTTCTATGTCTCTCTATATCTCAAGTTCGCAGAGAAACCCATCTCCCGAAATGAGCAATACCTGTCTTAGAATGTGTCTGGATGTCTAATGGGACCTAGCTCATAAATGAACTCCAAATCCAAACTTCTTAGTCTGTATCGTCAACTGAACTTAATCAGTATCCTGCGCCATACCTCCCTCAGTATCCTCCTGGACCACCTGTCCATTATACCGCCCCTCGTCAGAGGGAAAACTATAACTCTGACAACCTCTCTGTCATCCAGGTCACCTTGGAAGCCTGGAATGATAACTGTCTCCCGAATGCGGTTGTCGTTATCATATCCCTAGAACATCCACTTATGTTCTAAAACTGCTTCCGACCGTTTCTCCAGGATTGGATCAATATCAACTTATTGCATCTACTGCAAAAACAACATCTGATGTGGTACTCATGATCGACTCAATTGCCTAAGCAAGTGATCTGCCAATCATGCACATCCCTCTCCCCTTTAGTCTGTAAGACACCTTTAGAGAGGGTGACTCCATCACCTGCAGGTACACTACCATGCCAGGAGTCGTCCATTCTAAATACCTTTAGAATGTTGTCTAACTACCAAGATTGGGAAACTACCCAAATCTAGATCTAATACCATAGATCCAGTAACCAGAAGGTCTGATATAATATCCAAGTCATTTTTGGAGAAACCACTGTGTGACAACCAAAGTATAACCGATCGTAGTATAGGAATATCACTTCCTACTCTGTGTATGTCATCCAAATACCAGGACATCATACGCTACTACCTTCTTAACAGATCCATCCCCTATTCTGATGAAGTCAAACCTATGACTGTCACATCAGAAATAGATGATCTATCTCCGCTATATCTGCTTTAGTCCATAAATAGACATAAGACACTTGTCCACCAATGCTTCCGCTGCTCCCACTAACCATGACAACCCTCTGGCAGAGTCATATACACGTACACTTCTAAAGCTAGTTTAGAACTACGCTATATTCATCCTCCTGCCGGGTCTTGCAGCCTGGAACAATAGCAATGGCAAGTCTGGGTAAAAAAGAACCTCCCTGTCACCGTCCATGAGGCTACCTGAGTACCTCTCAGGTGCCTGAGGTTACCCACCTTATCTGCGGAGTGGCCAATGGAATGTCAAGCCAAATTGAATCTTTAGGTTCCTTATCAAATCTTCAGTAATCGTTTGCGGTTCTGGAATCACTTCCAGTTCTACCATACTCCCACTACTATTTTCTGAAAAAATCCATTTTATTAAAACTGGGGGAGTCTAGAACAATATCTCTATTGATCTTCCAGATGGTAGAAAGTCAACCCTCGTCATAGCCTGGGTCAACCCACAAACAGCCATTACAGAAACGTGCCTTGAGTTATCCAGAGTCTGGTTTTAAGCATAAGCCGGACAACTCCCCGTACCTTAACAATGTCAAGATATGAACTGTTCTATATCCAATATAGAAACAGAGGCACTTATTTAATAGAACCAGATTCAAATGCAGCTGTCTCCAGTGCATGTCAACTAAATGCAAGGAGGCCGATCAGCGTTATTCAACTTAGGAATGCTTCCAATTATGAGTAATCTGAAAGAGAAGCAAGTTCTCTTAATCATTACTATCAACTGAACACCATACACAACTATCTACATCTTCGATCAACTTGAAGAATCCTGATACTTGCAACACCTGGTTCTCTTCTTTATCCATATACCTATAACTTCTCAAAACTTGGACCCTGTATTTCTACGAAACACCTGTCAAAAAACTAGAGAAGTCATAAGTAAACCGAATATAGTACGAGAACCAACCCCTCTATCCTCATGGACGCTGGACAACATACAATACTCTGTATAAGTCCCTTGAGTCTGATAACTCAATCCCTGTGTGTCGTAGGTTAAAAACTGTACTTATGGTAAAGAAGAATTACACCGCTGTTTAATGCACTTTACCTAACCATCCACTGATATAGGTAAATGTCATAGACATAATTTCAAAAGTATATATCACTCTATGAAAATTGACGTACAGATATATCAATTTGAAATTGCTGCATAACAGCGGATATTCAAAACCAAATATTTGTCGTCCGGCAAATAGCCCAGGCGATTTCCTCAGATATCACCGATTACAAAGAATCCCGATATAATGAGGATGATCACCTAATTCCCAATAACTTACTCCCACTCATCATCTGTAAAACAATACAGATGTGAGAATCATACCTGGTAAATACATACCTTGGAGCAAATGTCTAATTGGGAAATCAGTTTTCTTTTAACAGTACACAGCGAAACTGAAACATTGAAATGTTTCGATGGGGTATCCCGGTATTCCTAGTAATGCCTCTTCCATTATCCAGATTCACAACTGTAACCGTGTAATTCTTTGCCATCTTTCCAAATCCCTTTATATGTCCTTAGTCATTACCTTCTGCACACCCTCTTAGGCTAAATGGTTTTCTTCCTTCCCTACCGTTCGGCATCAGCTTATGGTTTGGAAGTAGACTATCCAATAAGTATAATGGGTGTACTGTCCTAATCCTAGGAGCACTCGCAATGCGAGAGAAGGTGAAGATAAAAGACAACTGAATAAACCTTATTCCTATTTCTCCTGAACCAGAATCCATCCCCGAACTGGAACAAGTTCCTTTCGAGTTCGTATATAACCATACGATGGAGTATCCAATAAACTGTGGATCTTCGTAGTGATAAGGAGTGTCCTGGGGAAATACAAAGGTGATTTAGGATTGGCGAAGAAATACTTGGGTTGGTCGTGAATAGCAGTCACAATTTACTTTGCCCTCTTACTAATCCCTTAATATGTCTTTACTTAATAACTTCTGTACACCATCGTTAGGCTAATTGGTTTTCTTCATTCCCTACCAGTCGGCACCTGCCTATGGTTTGGAAGAAGACTATCAAATTTGCGTAATAGGTGTACTATCTCCTAAACCAAGGAGTACTCGCAACCTGAGAGAAGGTAAAAGGAAAAGACAACTGAATAGTCCTATTCGTTATCTCCAAAGCCAGAATCCATCCTCGAATAAATTCCTTCGATTTCGTATATAACCATACGATGGTTTTGTCCAATGGAAGTGGACGTTCGTAGTAATACGGGGTGTCCTGGAGAAAAGGGTAAAAGTAGGAGTGGCAATGAGGTGTGCAACTCTGACAATCCAAAAGCAAGTGTTTAAGAAGGTTCGGTTAATTTTGGTCACTAAGTCATAGTCTTAGGGTCGGGTCATGGTCGCTGCCAAAGAGAGAGAGAAAAGAAACACTCAGTGTGTACTCTAACCTAGATCAGAATGGTTACCAATTTATCTAATCTGGAAACCTCCCACTGTACCGTCAAATTCTCCTCCAAACCTGAAAAAAGAATTAGTCGGGATCACCCGAGGAGTAATCCAACTCATCAGTGGGAATCGGGATCCATCTATCATCGCATGATAACGTGACGGACTTCGCTCACGTTATCACACTCCAGAAGGTATGCACATATCTGGCAAGTTTCGGTTTCTTTAGAAACTCCCGATGTTATTTTTACCCCATGCTCTTATGACCTTGACGAAGGTCAACAAATCATAAGTCACATGTCATGTTCTACACGTCATTGTCCAGGTTAATTTGAACCCACCCGTACAAGCCCTTGACGAAGGTTAACAAGGCTATACGACTGTCCCAAACCAACGCATCTATCTATGCAGCAGAAAGGTAACAAGCAGCTACCACTCACTATGCCTTGACGAAGGTCAACAAACATAGCATGAATACTACCTACTACCCGTCTGAAACGACGGAGGGCTATGAATGGTTTTTGGCGAAAAACCATTAACGTAATGAGCTTGATATCGTTGAAGGAACCGGATAGCTTTTTATAAAAATATAGTGACGAAAACCATTGCTAAAGAGGTCACTCCCGGTGAAGGGATCTCGGCTCTTTCCCCGTAGAATGAGGTGCAGGATATTCCAACTGAATACCACGATGCAAAGCAAAAGTAAACGACTATAGTGAAGTTATTGCCCTGACGCAAACTTCTGTCCAAGGGGTCACACCCGGTGAAAGGATCTCGGCCATTGCCTCGTCGACTGAGGTGCAGGATATTCCAACTGAATACCACTGTGCAAAACAAAAGTGAACGTCCTTGCAATAACAGCTTTTTGAAAAATATTCCAACAACATCAGAATAGGTTTGTTTAGCTTGCATTGATCCGAATCAACGCAGTCCCATCAATTGATCACACCAACAAAGAACGAAAATAATGATGTACGTATATGCCATCCGCATTCGCCACTGGGTCCCGTCATTACCCGTTAGGTTACTTAACTAACGACAGAGCGGGGACTGGACTAGCGCGGATGCAAAACATATACAACAACTACTAGTATATATATCAATATAATATTTCGCTCAAGGCGTGATAAAATGCAACATCACAGAAATGTAATAAGCATCACAGAACAATACAGAAATCTGGGATCCTCGGGTTTCATAGAGCCGCTACTGAAACCCAACGTTCCCCTTGTCGTGTGGATAGCCTGTGCAATGAAATCCTAGACCCATACGGGCGCGGCAAGTTACCCGCCAAAACCTGAAGCGAGGCAGCCCCCTTCAGCAACGTGAATGGACCACCCAACACTTCACGGAATCCGGTAACTTAGGCACCCCTCCTGGGTCAACCTGTACCCCCTACGAGTGCGGCGAATAACCCGCCAATTCTATAGTAAAGCCCTCATCCGTCTCAATGCCATGAGATGCGGGCTTGTTTCCCTCTAGAATCCGGCTATCCGTGCACCCTACCTTGGGGTAATCCTAGTACAGAAAGTAAAATATACATACAACGGGTACATTGACCTCACCCCGGTCGTGGCCCAAAAGAATAATATACAAAAAGGCAGTGACGGCAGTCCACATGTCGGACGCTCGCCCCGCAATATCAAATGTACATAATACAACCAAAACTGTACTAGCATTGCATCCAGGCTATCCCCATGACCAATCCGCAACATCACAGCACAACACAGAACATCAACGTGAATGTCACGTTCGCAAATCCGTCTAACCGGGCTATAGCAGTTAGACAGGATTTACCGATCAAGTGATATTCACGGTCGCAGATAGAATGTAAATACTGTGAACTAACATATTTAAAATTTCCGATCGATCAAATTTTACCAAGTGGGCCCCAAGCACTACTGTAACACTCAAAGAAATTCTGGGCCCAAAAATAATATTCCAAAACCCCTATTCTCAACTCAGAAGCTCTCTGTAGGAACTTGATGCACTGAACAGTAAGACTGCGGTGGAACCGCGGCCCAAGCATGGGTTTGGCTGCGGTTCCGCAGTAGGATAGTGTGTTCACGTGATAAAATTTCTACAGAAGTCTTAGAATTCCCTGCACATCATTCTGCAACACTTTAAAAAAAATTCTGAGCCAAAACAAAATCGACAGGGAACAGATGTACATGAAAATGCGGTTTTGGGATTTTTGTTCGATCGGAAATGTAAACACGTTAGACCAAGCTAGATTAGGTTAATGGAGTGGCTCTGATACCATGTAAGTGCACGGCGGTGCCCTGGCCGCCAATCCGATGCCGGAATGCGGAAACGAAACTTTTTACGAACTTGTAAACCGACACCACCGCGCACAAATATCCCGGATTGGGCCATTAATCTAGTCCTAGCTAACTAGAGAAAGGGTAGAGAGATATACCGAGCGATCCGTGTCCTTCGGTCTTCTCTTCGTCGTCCCGATCTCCCCGCGGAATCTCCGGTCTTCAACTCCTCGTCGGAAGGGCACCACATCGCCGGGTTCTTTTACGGGCTCCCACCTCTGGACCGAGGCAACTCGGGCACGATGTTGGCGAGCCGACGTGCCCAAGAAGTGCTGTAGAATGAGTGTAGTGCTCTATGTCTCAAAGGGTTGCTAGAAGTTGCGTTTTGGTGGAGTAATGAGATGATAACTTTTTGTGGATGAACTTGGGAATTTTGTAGCATGAAAAGTGCAAAAATTCCTACATCAAAATTTTGGACAGCCCACTATTTTTGGCCAGCCATTGCTCTTGAGAGAATGAGAGGGGAGAGTGTATGAATGAGGTGAGTGAGTGAGTCAATCATCAAAGAGAGAGAGAGGGGTAATGATGATAAAACAATGATCACAAATAAGAACCTCACTCCTAAACTATCATCATAACCCTCCATCACCATCCAACATCATCACTCCAAAAGTCAAGTAATGATCAAGTGAAGAAGTCAAGGTCAAACAAGATCTATCATGAAGAAACAATATGCAAAGACCACCCTCCACAAATGCTTATTTGCACAAATGCAAATAAGCCCTCCTCCACCAATCTTCAGCCAATTAAAAATACAAAGAAAATTGGCCGAAACGGAAAACAAACTGGCAACTTCATAAAACTGATCCCGTAATGAATTACAGGAAACCCTCGCTACTGTATATACATACCCGCATTTGTATTCCGACCGAAATACAAATGCAATGAGTCAAAATCTACACAGTACTATACTAGGATCCGGCTTAAACCAAAGCCCGCTATTATTATCCGTCCGATCATGATCCGTGATCGAACCCTGCCATATCTCCATACGGCCTCGACAGCGTTTCGCCCGAAACTTGAGTAACTGGTTTGTGGGGGACTCTAAAGACTCGTCAATACTATAGCTGTGGATTTAACCACCAGCACGTCAGAGGTATTAGCCATACGTGACGAGCTACCAGCTATTGACCAAAAGGGACGTCGATGAGCGAACTCATCCTGACACCCTACTGAGCCTGTCTGTGACAATATCCGTACAGTCCTGTCCGTTCGTCTATGAGCATCGCATGGCGGGCCTAGGGGGTTGGTAAAAGTCAGACCCCCAAAAGCGGTACAAGTCGTGTCGGAGTGTAGCCCAGAACACCCTGAGATACTACTGGAATACCTACCAGTAAATCTCCTGCCTCGGCCGAGGGCTTTGTGTAATGGCTCTCCTAGACACAGCGCGACCTCACCCTAATACCGGGAGAGACGAACCCCTGCAGATCCGCTCACTGCCTCCATATGGCTCGGGACTATAAACAACTAAAACCTGTTTGCACGTCTCCTTTGAGTGTGGTAGGGTAGTAATCAAAGTACAGTGAAAACTCACAAGAGACAAATGACGATCTCAGGTCGATGAACAAACCTGTACACATGTCACCAGGGAACTGCTATCTGACATCAGGTATAAGACCAACTAGTATGTTCCCTGCGAGTCCTGTCCGGTGTGCTCATAACCCAATGAGCACCTGTATACATCTTAGGTGAACCAACTGACACTAGTGGCTTGTGAGACCGGCCACCGCCCCTCGTCGGGGTCTCGACTGTATACACTAGTCTACTCTGGAGTATCGATGCCCTGTCTCGAAACTCCCACGACTAGGGACCTTTTAAGGATGTGCTTATAGACTACCAGCTCCCACGTAGATGATCGCCCTCACACTGCTGGCAGTCAAGCAAGAATCCTAGGGGCTCTATCAACGTGTAATAGCGACCTCTAAGGTCACCTAAAGCAGTACACGGTGATAAAGATAAACCAGATAGCATACTATCATCTTGAGTAAGACTTTCCTACTGGGACAGGTCCTCTCTCAATCATTGCAATCACGTGCCTGTGATCCAATAATTGACTCTGAGGGCACTATCTCCAACAGAATATCCGGGGGGGTGTTAGAAGAGCATTTTTCTTTTCTTTCATTCAATGTAATTTGTAAAATGCAATGTAATATTATTTTGCGGGGCACATCCGGGATGAGGTTGTTGCCACCGTTGTATAATTTCTTTTTATTATTTTTGCTTCTAGGATAGACCCAAGGTGGGGTGCACAAACTACCGGGTTTTCGAAGTGCCGAGTGGCCTACTCACTTTGTTGAGGGAGGTTGCTTCACTTCGGGAATTTGGCGGGTAGTTTGCCGCACCCGTAGGGGTCTAAGGTGGGGTTTTGGCTATTCATCACGACCGTGGAACCTGTCTTTCATTAAGGGCTTGAATGAAATACAGAATTCCTAGTATATCCAATGTATTTATCTGTGATCTGAAATGGTTATATTTATATATGAGATATATAATAAACGTTGCTTATGTTTTGCACCCACGCTAGTCCAGCCCCCGCTCTGCCGTTAGTTAAGTAACCTAACGGTGTATGATAGGGCCCCGTGGCGAATGCGGATGGCATAAGCGTACGTTATATTTTCATTTCTTTTCTGTGATGTTTAGGAAACGGAAATGATGGGACATCATTAATGTGATTAATCTTAAGAAAAAGAAACCTAAAGATGTTGTAGAATCAAACTTTTTAAAAATGGGTAACTCTAGCTTTTGCTTCGCATAGTGGTATTCTTGAATATCCTGCACCTTATTCGATAAGGAAAGGGCCGAGATCCCTTCACCGGGAGTGACCCTTTTAGCGAAATTGGAAAATGTTACAAAGAACTCGATTTGATTTTATAGTTGATCTAATTTTTGCTTTGCATCGTGGTATTTACATATCCAGCACCTTATTCGATAAGGAAAGAGCCGAGATCCCTTCACCGGGAATGACCACTTTAGCAAGATTAGAAAAATGCTATAAAACCATTCGATTTTTTAAACTGGATCTTAAACCACTCCTTCTCACTCGATTTTACAACGATATCAAGTTCAAAACGTTAAAGGTTTTCTTAAAAACCATCCGTTGCCCTCCGCCATTTTAGGAAGTAGAGTACTTAGTATTCGTGCCACGTTTGTTGACCATAGTTAAGGCGTGGTGTACGGTAGCTAAGTGATATCTTCCTACAAAGCATTTGATGTGATCGATTAGGACATTCGCATGACTTTGTTGACCATAGTTAAGGGCCATGCGGGTGGGTCTAAATCAATCCCGAAATGACGGGTAGAACTTAACTAGTGCTTATGATTTGTTGACCATAGTTAAGGCCATAAGACACTAGGGGTAAAAATCATATGGGGAATTTCAAGATTTGAAATTTGCAATGAGATTGCATACCTTCTATATGATAGTTGGATCCCGATCCCACTGTGAGTAAAACTTACTCCCTGGAGGGTTTTGCACTTTACAATTAGCTAATCCAGTAGGTGTCTAGAAACGTGTCAATGGGGTTACGTCTCTAGGAAAACGAGGTTTATTTTAATTAGGTCCGTGCGAAAGCACGGGGAACCTCCCTCGGAGTACCGACACTGGCCTGGCAGACCGGTTAGCGAACTTATGGATTGCAATTAATCCTGGCTAGTTTTCTTTTTAAATGGTTTGAAGGAAAATTTGATAAAAAGCAGTGGGAGACATCAATTAGATAAGATTAAATACCAATCTAATTATGCAAGAGCAATCGCTGAGTGTCTTCTTTTCTCTCTCCTAATGGCAGATACCTAAGACGGGACTTAAGCTTTTATTAGACAAAAATAAACTCACGGGACCGAATTACAAAGATTGGCTAAGGAACGTGAATATTGCCCTGACCTATGATAAGGTCGGATACGTCCTGACTACTCCAGCCCCTCCTAGCCCAGGCCCTGATTCTTCAGTTGCGGATAAAGAAATCCGTAAGACATGGGATATAGACTGCGGAAAAGCCAAGATCCTCGCGCTTGCTTCTATGAACAATGAACATCAGAAGCAGCACGAGAAGATGGATGTTCAATCCATCTTTCTCCATACAAAGGAGTTGTATGGAGAGCAATCTCGTACTCTCCGATACGAGGCATCTCGAATGTTGTTTCAGATGCGGATGGCTGCTGGCATGTCTGTAGGTGACCATGTATTTAAGATGATTGGACTTATCGAAGAACTTGAGGACCTGGGTTGGACCATGGAGAATGAGCAATATGTTGATATTGTTCTACAGTCCCTTCCCTCTGCCTTTGCTCAATTCATTGTAAACTTCAACATGCACAACATGGAGAAGTCTTTACCTGAACTCCTCAATATGTTGAGGAGTGCGGAGAGCACACTAAATATAGCGAAAACTCCCGCTCTTTTTGCTCGGCCATCTTCTTCCTCCGTCCCGAAAGCCAAGGCCAAGGGAAAGAAGAAGAAGAATCCTATGAAGCAGAGAGGCGGAGTGAAAAAGGCACCGGGAAGGGACAAGAAAGGGGCTGCTGCGATATGACGAGGGGAATGTTTCCACTGCCACCGGACTGGGCACTGGAAGAGAAACTGCGTTGGATACCTGGCCGACCTCAAGAAGAAGAAGCATGGTGATGCTTCCACTTCAGGTGTGTTTGTAATAGAAAACTGTTTTTCAATTAACTCTGCTTCGTGGGTATTAGATACTGGGTCAGGATCTCACATATGCAATTGTGTGCAGGGGCTGAGAAATAGCAGGTTTTTGAAGAAAGGTGATCACACTCTCCGGGTTGGGAATGGTTCCTCGGTACATGATTCTGTTATAGGAGAGTATCATCTTGGTTTGCCGTCGGGTTGTTGTCACGACCCAAAATTGGCACGTGACGGCCCTAATGCTACGCAACGTCTACAGGCGTAACGCAGTAAAAGAAAGCCAAAACCCAGAAATCTAAACCATTAAAAGGCAAGAAAAGATAAGAAACATTGTTTAAACTTTTGAAAATCTCAAGTATAAATTATTTAAGTCCAATTTATTTTCTTGAAAATCTCGGCAGCACCTCTTTTGTAAAAATCAACCCCAAAAATGGGTACAACATAAATATAAAGTAAAGCATCCCCAACGGGAGCAAATCCACGCCAAAAGGTGGAAAACAACCACCACAACAAATATACGACGCCATAGCGAAGAAATAAAAGACGATAGAAAGGAAACTGTATAAAAGACAACCAAGTCACAAAATAATACAATATCGTCCTCACCAAGTCTCTAAGTCAATAAGAAAATAGTAGATGGAGAGTACAAGGATACAATGAATATACAATACAAAAACAAATAACCACAAAACCCACCTAAGCAAACTACACACTGTGAGCTGATGCGGTATTCATAGCAAAAGATGATAAGATAGATGAATAGACTGCCTCGACTACTCTGGGGAACACCCTGCAAAATAAACTCTGGCACAACGGGGGTGAGTTGCCAACTTGTGAATAGTAAATAACATATGCAGCTAATCGCAAGTATGCGCGTACAGCGTGAATCTAAGATATGCAATTAATAGCAATAAAAGGTCATATGAATGCAATAATCATGAAAGGTACACTAGAAGGTACAACTAATACATGAAGCAATAATAATATGACAATCGGTATGCAATAATCATGCAATAATGATATTAAAATTTATATATATGCAACAGTTATGACAGGTACTCTAGCAAGTACAACTAACACATGAAGTAATGCATATAAAATGAAGTATGTAAATGCAACAGTCATCAAAGGTACTCTAACAGGTACAACTATTACATGAAGCAGTGCATAAACAATAAATGTGGAGTATGGAATGAAATATGTCATTTCCACCGAATCCTGACATCGTGGTAGGACCAAAATCCATCAAGACAATCCAAATCCCAAATTCCTCAAATCAGCCTCCAAATTGGCTCTCGTATCATATAAGTCTCACAAATCCTTAATGCACAATATCGAATAAATCTCATATATCCCGAATGTACAAAATCAAGTGAATCTCATATATCCTGTATCCAATATCAAATGAATCACCTATATCCCAAATCCAATATCAAATAAATCTCTAACAACCTAAATATATTTGCATGAATAAATATGATGATGTATATAAATTGATATCAATACACATATATTAGCGTCCCATTCCACTAATATTGGTGTAAAGGCATATATAACAGCGGCCTAAACCCCTGTTATATATACAAAGGAGTAAAAAGAAATATCATGAAACCAATGTGTCAAGCATCGACACAGAAATGCAGGTCTATCAGGTGTTGTCACCACGACTGGCACCCTGATAGGTACGTATCATACGCTATCCCGAAAGGTCGAGTGCTTAGCTCTGACCCTCGCCTCTCGATGTATCTATATGTACATGACTCCCGTCGGTATCTCCACGATAACCGCTGTGTCATTGGTAATGTCACCGGATGGTATGGTTCCCCCACTAACTCATCGTCTAGCTCCACGAAATTCTTGCCCCGGGGTACCTCCGGGCCCCACCATGTACCCGCACACGGACCCCTCCTTTCCTCGCGTGGGGTATATATATATCAGAACCGATAAATCTTATGGTGGTTGCTGAAATATCAAATCAAGGGAAACCGGGTTTTTCAAATAATGCATAATTTCATGAACTCCCATGGTCCTCAAATCCAGAAAACATCATGAAAAATCCATACCACAATGCGAAAATCCATGAATATAATATATGCAACATAAACGAAAATGTAAACATATAAAGGAAAAGCCGCTAATTAACTGCAACAAGTTAATATAAATATCATGCGGTTCCTAATTTTCTCCAATTCTAAAATAACATCAGGTAAAGGTAAACATGTAGCTATAACCATATGTATGTGAAAACATAAAGGTATAGAAAATATATGTATCTACCTATAAGTAATGATGTAGTATACCCCGTGGGTATAAGTGAAATAGGTGTGCAAGGTATACCTGTAGCTATGTCATAAAGTGTGCATGTACCTATCACTAATGGTACAATACTGTAACGTTTTGAAAATCGTTTCGGTGAAATTTCGAAAAAACGGTAAAATAAGGGGGTTTTCTGTAAAAAGTCAAAATGCAAATATCTTTATTTTAAAATTAAATATACATATTCTAGCTATGTAATTGCTTGTATTTGGTGTTTATTGAGCCACTGCTGAAATTTCAAATTTTCTGAAAATTTTTCCGAAATTAATTATTTTAATATTATTTTAAGCCGGTAAGAAAATACATTAAATTAGCGATAAATACAAATTTAAATGGGCAAATTTTAATCTTTAAAATCATGTTAATTAAAATCTAGTTGTAATATAACTTTTTAATATTTTATTTCAAGTTTTAATGGGTTTTTATTATGGAGAACAAAAAAATAATTAATTTAAGCTAAAACTTGCAATTTTGAGCTTGTGGGGGGTCTTTTTGCATAGAATTTCTTTGTAAAATCTCTCTCACTCATTCCTCTACATCATGGCCGGCCCCACCACTGCTGGAGCAGCCCACTTCCCCCCTCATTTTTGTTTTCATCTCTTTTTAAAAGTTCAATATGATAAGGATTAAAATATAGTAATTGGAGTATGGGTTTTTGTTGTTTGTGTGGTCTTTTGATTTTGAGAAACTTTCCCCAACTCCCCACACCCTCTCTCTCCTCTCCCCACCTGCATTTGGCCGAGGCCCCCCCCCCCATTTAGAACAGCCCTTCACTTCTTCATCTCACTTTCTCTTCAAAAAAATCCACAAAAATGCTTAAAAATCCACAAAATTTCAAAATCAAAATCCAACTCCTACCCATTTCTCATTAACCATTCTAGCATGGATCTAGGGATCAAAATGGAATTTTAGGAGGCTAGATCTTGAGCTTGATCTCATAATGGGAGGTATAATTTCATGCTTTTGTTAAAATTTGTTATCTAGTTGCTTTAATCTAAGTTAACTAAGTGCTTAATTAAGTTTTTGATGAGTTTAATTGCATGATTAAAGATTTCAAGTTAGGGTTTTGTTGTGGAAATGGGTTATTATAAATTTTGCATGGTTTTATGTTGTGGATTAACATCTTAAGTTTTATAGAAAGCTAATTTAGTTGTTAATTCCAAACCATTACTTATAAAATGCCCTAATTAAGTTATTTTGCTAACTAGAGTTTTGGAAAATTATTAAATTCTTTAGATTAAATTATAATTATGGTTTCATGTCATTATACATAATATATTAAGTAGTTTAATGCTTTTAGTTCATGAAAATCCTAGCTAAATTGTTGTTTGTGCATTTTGGCTATAAATTGTTAAAAAATTGGGTATTTTGTAAACTATAATTTTGGGGTTAATGGAATTTAATGAGATTAAATTATGGAAATTGTTTTTATGACTTATTTAAGATATTTAATAAGTATTATGGCCACTAGATTTGTTTAAACATCATGTTTTGTACAAAAACGGTGAATTGTGCTTGCTAGATTTTCGGAAAAATGACTTTTTAAGTGAAATTGGGGTTTTTGTGAATTTTAACCTATTTTATATTAAAATTAGTGTTCGTGAATGTGCAAATGAGTGTATTTGGGTTTTTCTCGATAATTTGGCGTTTGTACGCCGACGTCGAGTGTTTTTGGGTTGATTTGTGAAAGCAACCATAGGTTTTGACCTATGTGGGATTCGTGCGTCGTTTTGGTCATGAGTCGGATTTTAATACGATACGGTGCGTTATGATATGTAGGTACCCCATGTGGACTTCGAGACGACAAGCAAGCGCGTGGCGACGTCGGCACCGGTGAACGAGGACCAGGTGAGTAGATTTATATCTACGGGGAGAAGTCGGGTGGATGGCGTATAGCACCCCCGATGTCCGTGGTGGTGTATACGGATGCGTATACACACCAACAATTATTATATGTTATTTCGGATTAATAATGATGTTTAGGATGTATATTGGTGTGTTGGATTATTTTAGTGTTGCGAACCCTAGAGTAGTGTTGCACTACACATACACACATACATACTTGCATACACTCCTATTTATATGTGCTCATGGGATTCTCTATAGTTATGTGTTCACATGGGTATGGGACTATGTGTTCACATACGAATTTGAGGACGATACTTGGGATTGAGCTGAGTCGATGAGATTTGTTTTGTGGTGGTGATATCGGTATGTACGAGACTGTCGATCAGTAGTCAGATCATGACTATATTGATGATTTTAGTATTGTACTAGACATAGGTCAGTACCCTGGACTATGATCTTGGATAAAGAGGATACCAGATGAATAGTGTGATGAATATGATATTAACCCATACCCAGATTTGGGGATGCCGTACGACGGATTTACGTACGAGCTATATTTTGATGATTGATCTGCACTTTTGACTTGGGATGTCTGATTATAGATATGGTATCGGATATGATATTATGGAGGCGGGATCACCGACTAATATATATAGAGGTATGTATATGTATCGACTCAGATGTTAGGCGGTTTCCTTACCTGTAGTCCTGCTTGTTAGCTTAGCCCTTTAGTTTAGTTTAGTTGTTAGATTAGATTCGATTCTTACCTATTTCAAAAACTAACGAATCGTGGGTATTTTAAAAGACAGCCCAAGGGATCCTACGGATATTTCAAAAGACGTATCTTTTCATAAAAACACCGTAGCCCCTATTTTCAAAACCCCATGATTCGTGTTATTTCAAAAGGCACCATTTGTAGGACTTATATTATATTAATGCAGATTAGTTATAGTTGCGTCTAGTATTCAGCTCCCGCTCATTATTGTGGTTCGCTTCGCATCGCATGCTTATATTATGTTTCATACTCCATTATTGATATCATGCTGTTTGGACACCAACACCATTACCGATGATGCGTTTGTACCACGTACACTTACTTGCCGGCTCACACACATCTTCATCGGTAATTGTCATGTCACGTACACCTTAGAAAATATTATTGCTTGACATAGCCTGTTAGCTAATAGTTTAGACATTGTAGTTATTACCTGCTACTTCATGCATACTGTTATTCATTGTTATGCCGCATTCATGGATTCTCACACATATATTCACTATTTTACGTGTTATTGAGGTTTTGGATTCGGATTTCCATGAGATTTTCTGGATTTGGAGGAAAACCGCAAAAACATAAATAAACCTTTTCTCTCTTTAAAATAAAAAGTGCGGTTTTCCCATGATGTATGAGTTGTCCACCATGAGTTTGCTGATGGATTTCGAGACCCGATTCGAGGAGTGGAGGAACCGTTTCGGGTACGTGGTGGGCCCGGTGCGGTATCCCGAGGCAAGAGGAATGTGTTGTTGACGTTGAGCCCGGCAGGGGAGCACTACCGACCGGTGATATTACCCGACGCGTCGAATATCCGGAGGATACCGTCGTGGTCTTGAGATGGATGGTAGGGGCCGATCTGGATTGACGGCACCCTAGATATTGATTTTGAGATATTGAGGTACAGAGATTGTGATACAGAGATATCGAGATATTTGGACACTTGTTTTGTGTCGATGCTGGGCACTGTTTTATGCTGATTTCATTATGATACCTCATTTTAAAAATACAAAGGAAATCTCACTAAATTATGAAAACAGCCCTTCATTTACATGTATTCTGTTTTCATGCATTCATACCTCATTCATATGATATATTGCTACCTGAGGCACAGACACGGGCACATGAGATTACACTCGGGTTAGATATTTACCCTAGCCTTGTTATAGGTTGCATGTTATATTTATAATTGAGGATATATTATGATCTTTGACCTAGGTTGCGTTATTTATGCGATTTCTTTCTGTAGATGTTTTTCTATTCACGAGTTGGCAACTCACCCCCGTTGTGCCCCAGTTTCTTGCAGGTTTGCCGTACAAGTTTCATTACGGCTTGCGGGCATAGTTTCCTTCGGGTGATTTGCTAGTAGGTGGGTTACTTGTATCGTACCCCCATTATATATCTTGTATATTATTATTCTGTTGTATCTAGAAGTTCCATCAACCAAACATGTACTTATTTGAGATAGAGACCAGTGTTGATTATTCTATCGACCTTAGAGTCGCGCTGTGTATTTATACGGATTTCATGCTGTTTTGAGTTCCTTTTCTGTTGTGATCCTCGCCTTTCGGCGTTGTATATTTTATTACTTGCATGGTTGTGACCGTCGATTGACGAAGAGCTAGCTCCCGCTTGGGGATGCCTTTATTCTTTATATATGCTTTATCAGGTTTTGTACCCGTTTGGGGTTAGTTTTACAAAGGAAACTCTGCCGAAATTTTTGGAAAAGACTTGTGATTTTAAAATGCATACTTCGGCATGTGTTGCAAACTGGTTGATTTAAAATGGTTTTCCTACTCTCTACTACTCTTCTTGGTTTGGATTTCTGGGTTTTCGGCTTACTTAGAATACGTACGCCTTGAGACGTTCGTAGTTTAAGTACCGGTCATGTTCCGTACTTTCGGGTCATGACAAATACTCTATAGGTATACAGGTAACTAGCATGCAACTATGTCAGAGCATATGTGTAAGCATGTAGGTATACAGGTATGCTATAAGTCAATGCGTAAAAAAATATGAATCAAAGTCTCAATGTCCCTAACCAAGCAATATCATATCTATAAGTGGGTTGTGCGTGACATGGCAATTATTGACGGTGTGTGTAGCATACAATCAGTGCTCGTGCAACATGAATCGTCAATAATATGTGCAATGTCCTAAGGATACTAGTCCAAGCACAAAATATCTAAGTAATTGGGTAAATGCGTAATTCTAAATATGACATAGAATATGCGACAGAAATAACATCTTTAGCCCAGACGCATAACGCCATGCGGGCGATTCCCCTATAGATGTTAAATCTACTCACCAACGCTCCAAGCTAGGTGAATCCCACCACCTGTTTTCCCTTTGTAGCAGTGTCCGTAGTCCCCGCCTGCGAAACTAAAATTTCACAAATACAACACATAAGAAAAACATCCTACAATGACGAAAAGACAACGAAACGCGATGAAAACGCCCGGAAAATTACACTGCGCGCTTAGCGCATCTATCGCGCACGACATCGGCCAAAAACCCTAACTGGGGTCGCTAAACTACAAAACACTATGTCTAGACCCCGATCGTCCCGATCACGCAACACAACACAAACAATTACGAGGAATAAAATAGATATAACTTCGCAACGACCTATCGAACCCACGTCGGAAAAACCCCGAAACCTAGTGAGCTATTTAACTCAATATTTTTCACTAGTTTCAAGCTAACGCATATCTCGCGATTACAAATACCTTATAATAGCTTAACTAAGCTATCTAAACCATTTCTAAATTTTTAACACTTGCTAAATAAATTTTACCAAAAACCTACTAAGAAAAATTGCATAATTAAACAAAGTATTCATTAACAAAAATTAACATTTCTACTAGGTTAATCTTTTCCAAATCACAAATTAACACTTTAAATGAACAATAATCACTTAAACAAACTTTAACCCTAACATGAATTTCTTAAAACCAATATAAAACACATAATTAGCTAACTTAAAAAGCTAGATTAAGATAAAAACAACTAATTATGGATTAAGGTAAGAAATTATACCTCCCTAAGAACACCAAAATGAAACATAATCTCTCATCATAGCATCAAAAAAACCATGCTTTGTTGAAGATCCAAGAAGGATTAGTGAAGGAAAAGATGGTTTTATTTTAATTTAGGATTTTGTGGATTATTTTTGGGATTTTTGAAGTGTTTAGAGAGCAAGAAAATGGAGAAATGAGCTAAACAAATGCAAAGGGAAGAAATGGGGGAGAGGCTTGGCCAAAGAGGGGATGGGGGGTATTTTTGTGAATTTTGAGTGAAGAAATTGCTAGGAAATTAAGTAATAAATGCTATATGCCACCTTTACACCTTTTCTTTCCTTTTTAAAATAAATCCTTTTGCACTCCAAAAATATCATGATATTTAAAAAAGAAGTTTCCAAAATTTTTTAGTGACAAAAATTAATTTATTCTCAAGAGAAGAAATTTTCCGATTTACGTGCACAAAATACCACTTAAAATAATATTTTATTTAGGAAAAATTCTATCTGAACCAAAACCTCCCATATACCCCCAAAGTTTGTGTACAAGCTTTATTTTAGCTAAAATATGTGTCGGCAAGTTTATACGGACGTTTGATCGAAATCGGGTTAAAATGGAAAATACCGACTATTTTGCCCTAAAACGAAAAAATTCGCAAAACGATTTCTAAAACGTTACAGTTGTATATTGGTTTTGAACCCATGTTATTTTGTACCTTCGATGTTATGTAATATTATATCTGTATCGTTGTTGGACAATGCTGGATATAATTTTGTATTGCAATCGAACATTAACCTTAATCAAGAGTTGATTGGGTATGGTACATTAAATAACGGGATATACGTCCTAAATCAGCATACAGTTTTTTATATACAACACGCAAACAAAAGAAAGGTTTCAGACATAAATGAAACTTTCATTTGGCATTGTAGACTTGGTCATATTAACGAAACAAGACTAACCAAGCTACATAAATATAGATATTTGAACCCTTTTGAATATAAATCTTATGCGACTTGCCAGTCTTGTATCAAGGGTAAAATGACCAAAACTCCATTTACTGGACACGGAGAGAGAGCTACTGAACTCTTAGGCCTCATACATAGTGATGTATGTGGACCAATGTCTACACATGCGAGAGGTGGTTTTTCGTACTTCATAACCTTCACTAATGATTTATAGAGATTCAGGCACCTGTTCTTGTTGAAACATAAGTCCGAAGCCTTCGAAAAATTCAAGGAGTATAAATCTGAAGTAGAAAAACAAACAGGCTTAAGTATCAAGAAACTTCGATCGGATCGAGGAGGTGAGTATCTAAGCTTAGAGTTTCTAGATTTCCTAAAAAAGAATAGGATTCTCTCTCAGTTCACTCCTCCGTACACACCGCAGCACAACGGTATATCGGAAAGGAGGAATCGTACCCTATTAGATATGGTACGATCTATGATGTGTGATGTTGAGTTACCAATATCATTCTGGGGCCACGCATTGGAGACTGCGATTTATCTATCGAACAGGGTTCCGACCAAAACCGTGTCTACCACTCCATATGAGATATGGTATGGGAAGAGACCATCTCTTAAAAGAGTTAAGATAGGGGTTGTCCGACTTATGTAAAAAAGCAGAATCCGGACAAACTTGAGACACGATCGGTTTTGTGTAGATTTGTGGGATATCCAAAACACTCGTATGGATATTTATCAACCACAAGGAGGAACAAAGGGTGTTTGTTTCTCAGTATGCCACATTTTTAGAAAATGATTTTTTTAAAAATTGATATTGTTGTCAATGCGGTAGAACTGGAAGAAATTCCAGATACACAAACAATTACCGATGATTTGGTTGAAGCTGAGGTTTCAATAGAACCTGATGAACCTCAGCCGCTCCGTAGATCCAGTAGGACTTCTCGCCCACCTGATAGATACTACGGTTTTATAATTGATGGTGATAGAGAAGATTGCATCATGGATGATGATGACCCTACTAGTTTTCAGCAAGCTATCACGAGTGGTGACTCAGTGAAGTGGCTGGATGCCATGAGATCCGAAATGGAATCCATGCACACCAACAAAGTATGGACTTTGGAGGTTGCACCTTCTGGAGTAATACCCATAGGGTGCAAATGGATCTTTAAAAGAAAGATCGGTGTGGATGGTCAGGTGGAGACCTATAAAGCTAGGCTGGTAGCAAAAGGATTTCGTCAAAGACCAGGTTTGGACTATGATGAAACCTTTTCACCAGTCGCGATGCTCAAATCCATTCAAATCCTTCTTGCTATAGCTGCTCACTATGGTTTTGAGATCTGGCAGATGGATGTTAAAACGGCATTTCTAAATGGTGATTTAGAAGAATGCGTTTTTATGGATCAGCCAGAAGGCTTCATTGATAGTAGGAGCAGCGGAATGGCATTCAGGATGCTTAAATCCATCTATGGATTAAAGCAGGCATCACGGAGTTTGAACATCTGCTTTGATGATACAATCAAAGAGTTGGGTTTTATCAAAAATGTGGATGAACCATGTATTTATAAAAGGATTGTAGAGAGTACTGTTACATTCCTCGTATTGTACGTGGACGACATTCTCTTGATAGGAAATGATATTCCTATGCTACAATCGGTCAAACTATTCTTATCGCAGAGGTTCTCCATGAAATACCTGGGCAATGCCTTGTACATTCTGAGGATTAAGATCTATAGAGATAGATTTAATAAATTATTGGGATTTTCCCAATCGAGATACATTGACACCATACTAAAGAAGTTTAATATGGAAGATTCCAAGAGGGGTAATTTACCCGCTTGTCACAGGATCACCCTCTCCAAAGAGATGTCTCCAAAGACTGATGAGTAGAGGGCTCGCATGAGCATTATACCCTATGCTTCGGCAGTAGGATCTATAATGTATGCGATATTATGTACTCGTCCAGATGTAGCTTATGCACTGAGTGCAGTAAGCAGGTATCAATCTAACCCAGGGGAGAAACACTGGACTGCTGTGAACAACATTCTGAAGTACCTGAGAAGAACTAAAGAAATGTTCTTAGTGTATGGTAATGGAGATCTCCAAATGGAGGGATTTAACGATTCCAACTTCCAGAGCGACAATGATGACAGTAAGTCTATCTCAGGGTTTTTATTTACCCTAAATGGAGCGGCGATATGTTGGAAGAGTTCCAAGCAAGATATCGTCGCTGACTCCGTGATGGAAGCTGAGTATATTGCTGCTAATGATGCCGCAAAAGAGGCAGTCTGGATGAGGAAGTTCATTTCTGAACTTCAGGTGGTTCTATCCATTGCTAATCCAATACCTCTGTATTGCGATAACAATGGAGCCATGGCTTTGGAAAAGGAATCGAGGTCCCATCAGAAATTCAGACATATCTCGAGGCAGTATCACCTCATCAGGGAGATAGTGGATCGCCAGGACATCGAGGTACGGAGAGCAGACACGAAAGAAAACACGACAGATCCATTCACCAAGGCCATCCCTCAAGTCCAGTTTGAGAAACTGTTCGAGCTGTTGGGCATGCGGTACGCCGGCAACCGGTTCTAGTGCGAACAGTGGGTACTTATTGCATCAACTACAGGCCTTAGTGCAAGTGGGAGATTGTTAGATATGTGTGCCCTAGAGGCCAGTATTGTATAGGATGCTAGGCATGTATATGTACAGAAACAATCTTTGCTCAAAATGATAGTATGCTATCTGGTTTATCTTCATCTTAACATGTGTTGTGTTGTGTTATATTTCATATCTTAATATGGATGTTGATGAAGCCCTTAGGACTATGCTTGACTTCCAGGATTGTGATGAGATCATACTAGTGGGGCATAGGCAGTCTACAAGCATATCCTTTAATAGTTCCTAGTCGAGGGTATATCGAGACAGGGCATCGGTATTACCAGATTAGACTAGTGTGTACATTTCTTGACCCTGGGGGCGATGGTTGATTCCACAAACATTGGTGTTTGACATCAAAGATTATACACAGGTGCTCGATGGAGAATGGGTACACAGAACAGGACTCGCCGAGAACTCCTAGATGGTATATATACCTATTTTCAGACAACAGTTCTCTGGTGACACTTGTACAGGTTAGTCTGTAGACCCGAGATCGTCATGGTGTCTTGTGTGATTCCTACTGTACTTTGATTTCCACCCTAACGCGGCTCTATTGAGTCGTGCAAACAGGTGGACTTTGGGTACAGTCCCGAATCACATGGAGACAGTGAGCGATCAGAGGGGTTTCGTCTCTCCCGGTATAGGGAATTGATGTCACGCTATGTTTGATCGGCTATAACACCCAAATACCTGGCCAGGGTTCTCGAGGTTTACTGATAAGTGTTATCAGTGGTTCCTCGAACTGTTATGAGCCGTAAATCAGCATGACTTATAAAGTTGCTGGGGTCTGACATTTACTACCCCTAGACTTCATATGCGACGTATCAGACGAAGAGACCGGACTGTACGGTAAGTGTTGCTTGCAGGCTCGTAGGGGTTGTGATGAGTTCGCTCGTCGGCCACCTTTTCGTCATGTACCTGGGTAGCCGTTACGCACAGCTAGTGCCGCTGACGTGCTTGTGGTTAAACACACTGCCAGCGTACTGTCGAGTCTTTAGAGTCCCACACGGAGGGTTCCCTCGTTCAGGCGAAAGATGTAGAGGCTGTAAGTTGTTATGGCAGCCGTTAGCTGTTACGGCAGGGTTTTGATCATGTTCGTGTAATTGTTACAGGAACAATGATCGGGAGGATAATACTGGTAGGCTTTGGTTTAAGCCGGATACCGGTATTATATTATTGGATTATTTGTATTCGTATTTTTCGGAATTCGGATACAGGTATACGTATATGGCATACGGTATACGGAGGAGGGGTATTCTTGTAATTGTTACAAGAATACCTTCTAGAAGGTGCCACCTCATAATTACATTATTTTTTTGTGAAAATAAATAAATGAGGTGGTATTTAGAAAGTCCAAGCCTGGTTGAAAGAATGAATTGTTTTATTTTATATTGTTTTGGAGTTACTATTGAAGCATGGTGCTAATTTTATAATGCATGCTTCAATTATTTCATTTTGAGCCATATCTAATTTCCATGCTTGAATTTTCTCATAATCAAAAACACTTTCTCTCTCCTTTTTCTCTCTTCCTCTTTCATCCTAAGCTTTACCCTTCATATGTGATGTGAATCAAAAGCTTGGGGTTAAAGATAATTCAATACACTAATCTCTACATCATCCTAGTGATCTCTTCTAGCAAACATGATCTCTAGGTTAAACTCTTGTGAAGAGTTTGTAGCTTGCATGATAGATCTCGCGTGGATCATGTAGGTCTTGAGGTGGCCGGAGATCGAGAACATCGGCAACATCCAAGGGAGCTAAGGAGTTCATAAAAAGAGAAGGCAATGAGCAAAGGAGTTGCACCAAAGTAAAGACCCGAAGGACCGTATCATCGAGGTATAATCCCTAACATAGTAGATAAGATCTCTAGTTAGGGTTTTCTAGTTGTGGTTTAGACAAGATCTTTTGGAAAGTGCGTGTTGTATGCAAAGAAAATTTTTGTTCACCGCTTCCGCGGCCTCACAAGGGTTGTAGGAGCAAGGAACATGCACTAACAGGCACCTTGCAGAAAGAGAGGGAAACCCCCACTATGTTTTTTCGTGGTGCTTCTTCTTCCAGGTCCAAGGCAAAGGCCAAAGAAAGGAAGAAGAAGGCCGCTACTATACCAAGAGGTGGTGTTGGTAAGGTGGAAGCCAAGGGAAAGGCAACGGTTGCGGTACCGGTAGTAGCAAAGGACGAGTGCTTCCACTACCGTAGGAAAGGCCATTGGAAGAAGGATTGCAAAGCTTGGATTGCCAAGAACCAGGACCCGAGGCAAGTTGTGGCTTCGGCTTCAGGTTTGTTTGTAATTGAAAATTGTCTGTCAATTAACTCTACTTCCTGGGTATTGGATACCGGATCAGGATCTCATATATGCAATTCATTGCAGGCACTAAGAAACCGTAGAGTGCTAAAGGTTGGTGATATGACCCTCCAGGTTGCTAATGGAGCTAGCGTGAATGCTGTGTCCGTAGGAGATTATCACCTCGGACTGACGAGTGGACATATTTTGGTTTTGCGCAACTGTTTTTGTGTACCTAGTTTAACGTGTAATATCATATCAGTATCATTTTTATCAAATGAAGGTTATGATTTCACGTTTGTAAGCGATGTTGTTAACATCCACCTTAATCATGGTTTGATTGGGTCCGGTACACTAGATAACGGTATATACCTGTTAAACCAATTATAGATTTTCAATGTCCAGAGCACACTAAAAAGAAAGTCTCCAGATATAAATCAGGCTTTCTTATGGCATTGTAGACTAGGTCACATCAATGAGACAAGGTTAACTAAGTTACATAGAGAAGGATATTTGGATCCGTTCAAATATCAATCTTATGCCACTTGTCAATCATGTCTCAAAGGAAAGATGACAAAGACTCCATTCACTGGACATGGAATAAGTGCGAGCGAGCTCTTAGGACTCATACACAGCGATGTATGTGGTCCAATGCCTACACATGCAAGAGGCGGTTTTTCATATTTCATTACTTTTACGGATGATTACTCTATGTATGGATTCATTTTCTTGATGAAGCATAAATCCGAGGCCTTTGAGAAATTCCGAGAATATAAGAATGAAGTAGAAAACCAAACCGGCAAAAGTATCAAGACACTGAGATCTGATCGAGGTGGTGAATACTTAAGTGCCGAGTTCCTGGGTTACCTAAAAGGGAATGGAATTCTATCTCAGGTTACTCCTCCATACACTCCACAACAACGGTGTATCGGAAAGACAGAACCGAACCCTATTGGATATGGTACGTTCCATGATGAGTAATGCTGAGTTACCGTGATCTTTCTGGGGTTATGCACTAGAATCAGCTGCATATCTTTTGAACAGGGTTCCTACCAAGACTGTGCCTAGCACACCATATTAGATGTGGTGTCGAAAGAAACCCTATCTTCAGTATCTGAAGATATGGGGATGTCAAGCTTTTGTTAAAAAGCAGCATGCAGACAAACTCGAGGCACGCTCAGTGCAATATAAGTTTGTGGGATATCCAAAGAACTCCAAGGGGTATTTTTTCTATTACGCAGAGGAACAAAAGGTTTTTATTTCTTGTAATGCCCATTTTCTAGAACAGCAGGTTTTAGAAAAGGAAACAAGTGGGAGCGTAATAGAACTTGAAGAAATTCCAGAACCACAAGCTACTACTGAAAGTTTGGTAGAACCAGAAGTTCCAGAAGAACTGGACATTCCCGCACCCCTCCGGAGGAGTAGTAGAACGTCTCATCCGCCTGAGAGATACTACAGTTTTCTCATAGATGGGGATAGAGAGGATTGCGTCATTGATAATGATGAACCTACTAGCTTCCAGCAGGCCATCCAGAGCGGCGACTCAGTAAGATGGCTGGATGCAATGCGGACCGAGATGGAGTCCATGTACACCAACAAAGTATGGACTTTGGACTTTTTTCCAGATGGGGTAAAACCCATAGGATGCATGTGGATCTTCAGAAAGAAGATTGGTGTAGATGGACAGGTGGAAACCTATAAGGCTAGACTTGTTGCAAAAGGGTTTTCGTCAAAGGCCTGGCTTGGACTATGACGAAACCTTTTCTCCAATGGCTATGCTCAAATCCATTCGAATCCTTCTTGGCATTGCTGCCTTCCACGATTATGAGATCTGGCAGATGGACGTAAAGACGACTTTTTTAAATGGAAAATTGGACGAGTGCGTCTATATGGATCGGCCAGAAGGTTTCAATCAGAGTGGGAGAAGCGGGAAAGTGTGCAAGTTGCTTAAGTCCATTTATGGACTAAAGCAGGCATCGTGGAGTTGGAACATCTGTTTTGATGAAACGGACAAATAATATGGCTTTATCAAAAATCCAAATGAACCATGTATATATAGTAAAATTGTAGCACGAACTGTTGTATTCCTCGTCTTGTACGTGGATGACATTCTCTTGATAGGAAATGACATTCCTATGATACAATCTGTTAAAGGATTCTTGTCACACAGGTTCTCCATGAAAGACCTGAGTGATGCCTCTTACATTCTGGGAATCCAGATCTATCGTGATAGATCAAAGAGGATGTTGGGAATTTCGCAGTCCAGGTATATCAACACTATACTGAAAAGATTCAGTATAGAATATTCAAAGCGCGGTAATTTATCGGCTTGTCACGGAATCACCCTATCCAAAGAGAAGTCTCCCAAGACTGATTTGGAAAGGGATCGCATGTCAGTTATATCCTACGCTTTTGCGGTAGGCTCTATAATCTATGCGATGTTGTGTATCAGACCAGATATAGCATACGCACTGAGCGTGGTAAGCCGGTATCAGTCAGACCCAGGAGAGAAGCACTGGATAGCAGTAAAGAACAGTCTCAAGTACCTGAGAAGGACTAAGGATATGTTCTTGGTTTACGGCGAAAAAGACCTCCAGATCGAGGCTTTTGCTGACTCCAGCTTCCAGAGTGACAAGGATAACTCTAAGTCCATGTCAGGTTATGTATTTACCCTCAATGGAGGAGCGGTATGCTGGAAGAGTTCCAAGCTGGACACCGTTGCTGACTTGACGATGGAAGCGGAGTATATCGCTGCTTGCGATGCCGTAAAAGAAGCAGTCTGGATGAAGAAGTTCCTAACAGAACTTCAAGTGGTTCCTACCATTGTTGATCCAATACCGCTGTATTGTGACAACAACGGAGCTATAGCTTTAGCAAAGGAACCCAGGTCCCATCAGAAGTCCAGACACATCTTAAGGCGGTATCACCTGATCAGGGAGATTATAGATCGCCAGGAGATCGAGGTCCGGAGAGTTGCTACAGAGGAGAACATTGCAGATCCATTCACAAAGGCCTTTACCTCAGACACTGTTCGAGAGGCTATTCGAGAAGATAGGTTTTCGATATGCCAGTACATGGCCCTAGTGCAAGTGGGAGATTGTTAGTGTATATGCCCTAGGGGCCATTATTGTATCATATTAGTTTGTATATTACTTAATGGAAGCTTGGGATTTTCACAGTTGTATTAACAGTCTTGCTCAACATAGTAGTATGCTACATGGTTTATATCTATCTTAATATATGTATATATTTCTTTTAGCATATCGCGAATACATATTGATAGAGCCCATATGATCTTGCTTGACTACCAACATTGTGATGACAGTCACACTAGTGGGGGCTGGGTAGTCTACAAGCACATCCTTTTTCAGGTCCCTAGTCGTAGGATTATCGAGACAGGGCATCGATACTCCATAGTACACTAGTGTATACGCTTCTCATCCCAGTAGGGGAAATGGTCTGCCCCACAGCCATTAGTACGTTGTACTGGAGATAGTATGCATGTGCTCGTTGGGTTACGGGTACACCGGACAGGACTCGCAGGGAACTGTTGGTTGTTATTATACCGGTTGTCAGTTAACTGTTCCCAGGTGACATGAGTACAGCATAGTCCGTAGACTTGACACTGTTGCTTCGCCTCGAGTGTGTTCCCACTGTTCTTAGATTGCTATCCTACCACGGCTCGACTGACTCGTGCAAACAGGTAGCAGTTGGGTGCAGTCCCGAAGCAATTGGAGGCAGTGACGGTTAGAAAGGATTCGTCTATCCCGATATTGGGAGTTGATATCGCACTGTGTTTGGAGAGCCATTACGCAAAGTCCTTGGCCAGGGCAAGCGAGATTTACTGGTAGGTTTTCCAGTAGTTTCTCAAAGTGCAATGGGCTTCACTCCGACATGACTTATACCGCTTTTAGGGGACTGACGCTTGCCGCCCCCTAGGCTCGATATGCGATAGTCTTAGACGAACAGACGGGCTGTACGGAGATTGTCACATCAGGCTCAGTAGGAGTTCGGATGGGTTTCCTCATCGACCATCTTATCGACATCTACCTGGGGACCGTTACGTACAGCTAGTACCGCTTACGTCCTGTGGTTAAACCTACTGCCAGCGTAGTGTCGAGTCTTTAGAGTCCCACACAGAGAGTTTCCCTGCTTCAGGAGAAACGATATAGAGTTCGTATGGTTTTATGACAGGGTTCGGACATATACGTGTATTTATGCACGTATGATATTCGGACAGATTTTACTAGCGGGCTTTGGTTTAAGCCAGATTCTAGTATTGGATTAATGCAGTCTCAGTATATCCGTGTTTTTCGTAAATACGGATGGGAGGGGCATTCTCGTAATTACTCAAGAAACATCTAGAAGAAAGTTTACTCATTTAGTTTTAATTCATTTATGAATTAAACTAAATGAGGTGGAGAGGTGATGTGTTATTTGCATTAAATGTTTTAATGACTCAAGAGATGATTCATCCAAAGTGATTTAATGAAGCATGGTTGTTGTTATTGTATATTATTATTTGGATAATTATCATGCTTCATATATTCACAAATGAGTAATAATTCATTTCATTCTCACATACACACTCTCTCTCCTCATGCTCTCCTCTTCTTCAACCTAACCCTAATCCTCTCATGTGTTGAGATCCCAAGGGTTAGAAAGACTAATAGATCCTTAATCCATCTCTATATCCTTTAGGTCACTTAGATTAGCAATCCTAGCCACTTAGTTACCTCAAGTTAGAGGTTAAAGCTTGAAGGAGGAATTCTCGGGTGGATCTTCTATTACATCGAGGAGGCCGACGAGGAGGTGAACAACAAGAACAAGAAGGACTAGTATCTTGAGGTATAATCATCTATCATAGTAGTTTCACACTTCTAGATAGTTTGTTAGTTAGGGTTTAGGAAAGATCCGTTTGATAGTCGATGTTACTTTGAACAAAATGATTGTTTTACCTATTCCGCCTCCCCGCATCTTGTGGGGTATGTAACGTTGACTTACAACTCGGCCCCAGAAACTGGAGCCTCATCGCCCAACTCTACCTCTTGTAAGTCCATGTCACGCACCCCACGAACTTGCGGGGAGGCGGAATATATGAAAAACGATCATCAAAACTTCGTAACACGGACTTAAGCGCATGAATCGTGTCTAAACCGTTACTAGCAAACTACGAGAGGTTTAACTACTCAGATTTGAAGTTATACCTCACGTTTCTTGTCCTTCGGGTCTTCATCGCTATCCTCCACTCCTCGTAGGCTCCTTGGAACATCGGCACCTCAACGGCCTCCTCGAGTCAAAGACGATCCACCCGAGAGCTCCTACGCCAAGCTTGATCTCTAACTTGAGATAACTAGGTTGCTCAAAGTGATAATGTAAGCTACCTAGGGGATATAGAGTGAGGTTATGGATGTATTAGTCTAGCTAACCCTTGATCTCAACACATGAGAGGTTAGGATTTCAAGAATGAGAGAGCTTGAGGAGAGAGAAGGTGAGCATAAGTTATGAATGAAAAAGCTTCTCACTTCTAATATATTATGAAGCATAAGAAAATCAAAAAGAATAAATCAAAATGCAATATCATCATGCTTCATTAAATATATGCAATGAATCATCAAGTGAGTCATTAATCAATAAATGCTTCATTAACTCACTTGAACGATTCATCTAAATGAGTCACAAATTCATTAAATGTTAATGCCACCTTATCCTCCATGTCATCATCCATCTAGAGGCTTCTCGAAAAATTATGAGAACGCCCCACCTATCCGTGAAAACACGGAAAAAATTTAGACTGTATAAATCCAATAACCTGATACTTGAATCTGGCTTAAACCAAAGCCGACTAGTAAAAACTGTCCGAACGTCGTACGTGCGTAAACACATGTATGCGTCCGAACCCTTGTCGTAAAACCATACGACCTCTATATCGTTTCGCCTGGAGCAGGGAAACCCTCTGTGTGGGACTCTAAAGACTCGACACTACGTTGGCAGTGGATTTAACCACAGACCGCAAGCGGCACTAACTGTACGTAACGGTCCCCAGGTAGATGTCGATAAGAAGGCCGATGAAGAAACCCATCCGAACTCCTACTGAGCCTGATGTGACAATCTCCGTACAGTCCGGTCTGTTCGTCTAATACTATCGCATATCTAGCCTAGGGGCCGGCAAGCGTCAGTCCCCTAATAGCGGTATAAGTCGTGTCGGAGCGTAGCCCATTACACCCTGAGAAACTACTGGAACCTACCAGTAAATCTCGCTTGCCCTGGCTAGAGACTTTGCGTAATGGCTCTCTGACACAGCGCGATATCAACTCCTAATACAGGGATAGATGAATCCTCTCTAACCGCCACTGCCTCCAAGTGCTCGGGACTGCACCCAACTGCTACCTGTTTGCACGACTCCTTTGAGCCGTGGTAGGGTAACAATCTAAGAACAGTAGGACACACTCGAGGCGAAGTAGCAGTGTCAAGTCTGCGGACTATGTTGTACTCATGTCACCTGGGAACTGTTAACTGACGATTGGTATAATACCAACCAACAGTCCCCTGTGAATCCTGTCCGGTGTACCCGTAACCTAACGAGCACCTGTATACTATCTCCAGTACGACGTACTGATGGCTGTGGGACAGACCATCTTCCTAACTAGGATGAGAAGCGTACACACTAGTCTACTTTGGAGTATCGATGCCCAGTCTCGATAATCGTACGACTAGGGACAAGTATAGGATGTTGCTTATAGACTACCCAGTCCTCACTAGTGTGACTGCCATCACAACGCTGGTAATCAAGCAAAGATCCTATGGGCTCTACTAATATGTATAAGTGATACGTTACAAGAAACATATGCACATATTAAAGTAGACAGAAACCAAGTAGCATACTACCATTTTTAGCAAGACTGTATATACAACTGTGAATATCCCAAGCTTCCATTAAGTAATATACATACAAGTATGATACAATAATGGCCCCTAGGGCATATACACTAACAATCTCCCACTTGCACTAGGGCCATGAGCTGGCATATCGTAGACCTATCATCTCGAATAGCCTCTCGAACTGCGTCTGAGGAATGGCCTTTGTGAATGGATCAGCAATATTTTTCTCCGTCTCTACTCTCTTTATCTCGATCTCCCGGCGATCTACAATCTCCCTGATCCGGTGATATCGCCTTAAGATGTGTCTGGATTTCTGATGGGAACTAGGTTCCTTCGCTAAAACTATAGCGCCGTTGTTGTCACAATACAGAGGTATTGGATCAACACTGGTAGGAACCACCTGAAGTTCTGTGAGGAACTTCTTCATCCAGACAGCTTCTTTTGCGGCATCGCAAGCAGCTATGTACTCCGCTTCCATCGTTGAGTCAGCAACGGTCTCCTGTTTGGAACTCTTCCAATAGACTGCCCCTCTATTGAGGGTAAAGACATAACCCGACATGGACTTGGAGTCATCTTTGTCACTCTGGAAGCCGGAGTCGGCAAAGGCCTCAATCTGGAGGTCTTTTCCGCCATATACCAAGAACATATCTTTAGTCCTCCTCAGGTACTTGAGAATGTTCTTTACTGCTATCCAGTGATTCTCCCCAGGGTTTGCTTGATACCGGCTTACAAAGCTCAATGTGTATGCTACATCTGGTCTGGTACATAACATCGCATACAATATAGAGCCTACCGCTGAAGCGTATGGTATAATCGACATGCGATCCCTTTCCAAATCATTCATGGGAGACATCTCTTTGGAGAGGGTGATTCCGTGACAAGCCGGTAGGTTACCGCGCTTAGAATCTTCCATACTGAATCTCTTCACTATGGTGTCTATGAACCTGGACTGCGAAAGTCCCAACATCCTTTTTGATCTATCACGATAGATCCTGATCCCTAGAATGTAGGTGGCATCACCCAGGTCTTTCATGGAGAATTTCTGTGATAAGAATCTTTTGACTGACTGTAACATAGCAATATCATTTCCTATTAGGAGAATGTCATCCACGTACAAGACGAGGAATACTACAGCTCTCCCTACAATCTTACTGTATATGCAAGGTTCATCTGGATTTTTGATAAAGTCGAATTCTTTGATAGCATCATAAAAACAGATGTTCCAACTCCGCGATGCTTGCTTTAGTCCATAAATGGACTTAAGAAACTTGCATACTTTACCGCTGCTCCCACTCTGAATGAATCCCTCTGGCTGATCCATATAGACGCACTCTTCTAAATTACCATTTAGAAAGGCCGTCTTTACGTCCATCTGCCAGATTTCATAATCGTGGAAGGCAGCAACAACAAGTGGTAGTTATGTATATGCCCTAGAGGCCATTGTTGTACATATGATGTATATTATGATGGATGCTTGGATATATACAGAGAGGACTTTCTTGCTCGTCATGATAGTATGCTATTTGGTTTCACTTTATCTTAATATGTTGACTTGTATTGGTTTACTGTCTTTCTCTCACATGTTGATAAAGCCCTTAGGATCTGTACTCGACTACTGGGATTATGATGAGACCATACTAGTGGGGCTACAGTAGTCGAT
The DNA here is from genome assembly GCA_030015575.1 of Agapanthus africanus. NCBI lineage: Eukaryota > Viridiplantae > Streptophyta > Magnoliopsida > Asparagales > Amaryllidaceae > Agapanthus > Agapanthus africanus. Next base: position 609,844,400 of record CM057339.1, on the reverse strand, counting down.
GAGTACTGTAAGTCCACGTTGCTCACCCCGGTTCTTACGGGGAGGCGGAAACGGCGAAAAACAATGATTTGGCGCAAGGCAACATGGACTCAAAAGCAAGGATCTTGGCTAAACTAGAAACTAGCAAACAAGTAGAGGCTTTAACTACTATGCTGTAGAAAATATACCTCACGGAACCGGTCCTTCGGGTCTTCTCTCCTCAGTCCGGCTCGTCCATCCACGCTCCGAGGGTCGATCCGGATCTTGGTCACTTCCGCGGCCTTCTTGAGTCAAAGACGATCCACCCGAGAGTTGTACACTAAGCTCCGCCTCAAGCCAAGACAACTAGGGCAAAGAGATTACTAATCTAAATGCCTTAGGTTGTGTAGAAGAGAAAGATGGAAGTGTTTGTCTATGTGGATTCTTTTTCTCTCAACACATGAGATCAAAAGAATTTTCAAGAGGAGGAAGATGAAGGAGAAAACTTAGCAACCACGGAGCTTTTCTTTTCTTCTCATTTCAAGAGAGAGAATGAGAAGAGAATAATGAAAAGATTAACTAAAGCAAATAAAACATGGTTGCAATAATACACTAAAATCATCATTACTAATCCTATCATGATAAAGTTGATGGCACATTGAATTGACCATTATCATAACTCAAGAACTAAAAAGAAAATGAAAGAAGAGTGTAGATCTCTCTTGAAGGTCAATGGTCAACACGGTCAACGGGTCAACAAAGTCAAGAGAGGTCTAAGTGGTCAAATGGTCAATGCAATTAGCCATCACTAATCTATCACTAAAAGGATTAGTAAACAATATCTCCGGCTCATAACGGTTTTGACCAAACGAATTGTCAAAACCCTAATGAGTGTGCCACATTACGGTTTTGGCCCAACCAACTGCCAAAACCCTAATGGGGCACCTCCTCCTTCATCGCTCCTCAAAACTGTGCATACACACCCGCATCCGCATTCCGTAGAATGTGGATACACAGAAGACAAATCAAATCGATCCGTGCAATACTAGGATCTGTCTTAAACCAAAGCCTACTAGTATTGCCTGCCCGAACAGCATACGCACACAAGTGCGTGTAAGTGATCGTAGCCCTGCCGTAAAACTATACGGCCTCTACACGTTTCGCTCAGTGCAGGGAAACTCTCTGTGTGGGACTCTAAAGACTTGACACTATGCTGGCAGTGGTTTAACCACAGACCGCAAGCGGCACTAGCTGTACGTAACGGTTCCTAGGTAGATGTCGATAAGAAGGCCGATGAGGTAAACCCATCCGAACTCCTACTGAGCCTGTATGTGACAATCTCCATACAGTCCGGTCTGTTCGTCTGATACATCGCATGGCGGGCCTAGGGGGTCGGTGAACGTCAGTCCCCTAATAGCGGTACAAGTCGTGTCGGAGTGTAGCCCAGAACACCCTGAGATAACACTGGAAACCAACCAGTATATCTCGCTTGCCCTGGCTAGGGACTACTTGTGTAATGGCTCTCCTAGACACAGAGCGATGTCAACCCCCAATACCGGGAGAGACGAATCCTGTCTAACCGTCACTGCCTCCAAGTGCTTCGGGACTGCACCCAACTACTACCTGTTTGCACGACTCCTTTGAGTCGTGGTAGGGTAGTAATCTAAGTATAGTGGGAACACACTTGAGGCGAAGTGACAGTGTCAAGTCGGCGGACTAAGCTGTACTCATATCACCTGGGAGCTGATAACTGACGATAGGTATAATACCAACCAACAGTTCCCGATGAGTCCTGTCCAGTGTACTCATAACCTAACGAGCACCCGTATACTATCTCAAGTACGACGTACTGATGGCTGTGGGACAGACCGTTTCCCCCGCTGGGATGAGAAGCGCATACGCTAGTCTACTCCGGAGTATCGATGCCCTGTCTCGATAGTCCTACGACTAGGGACCTGTATAAGGATGTGCTTATGGATTACCCAGCCCCCACGAGTGTGAGCGCCATCACAACGCTGGTAATCAAGCAAAGATCCTAAGGGCTCTACTAATATGTATATAAGAGATATGCAAAAAGAAACACATGCACATAATGAAGTAGAGACAAACCAAGTAGCATACTACCATTTTGAGCAAGATTGTCTATACAACTGTGAATATCCCAAGCTTCCATCAAGTAATATACAAGCTAGTATGATACAGTAATGGCCTCTAAGGCATATACACTAACTATCTCCCACTTGCTCTAAGGCCATCTACTGGCGTATCGAAGACCTATCATCTCGATCAGCCGCTCGAACTGAGTCTGGGGTAGGGCCTTCGTGAGAGGATCTGCAGTGTTGTTCTCCGTATTTACTCTCTTCACTTCGATCTCCCGGCGATCTACGATCTCCCTGATCAGGTGGTACCGCCTCAAAATGTGCCTGGACTTTTGATGGGACCTCGGTTCCTTCGCTAAAGCTATAGCGCCGTTGTTGTCGCAATACAGCGGTATTGGATCAACAATGGTAGGAACCACCTGAAGCTCCGTTAGAAACTTCTTCATCCAGACAGCTTCCTTTGCGGAATCGCAAGCAGCTATGTACTCCGCTTCCATAGTTGAGTCAGCAACGGTCTCCTGCTTGGAACTCTTCCAGCAAACCGCCCCTCCATTGAGGGTAAAGACATAACCCGACATGGACTAGGAGTCATCCTTGTCACTCTGGAAGCTGGAGTCAGCAAAGGCCTCGTGCTGGAGGTCTTTTCCGCCATACATCAAGAACATCTCCTTAGTCCTTCTCAGGTACTTGAGAATGTTCTTTACCGCTATCCAGTGTTTCTCCCCTGGGTTCGACTGATACCGGCTTACAACGCTCAATGCGTATGCTACATCTGGTCTGGTACACAACATCGCATACATTATAGAGCCTACCGCAGAAGTGTAGGGTATAATAGACATGCGATCCCTTTCCAAATCAGTCTTGGGAGACATCTCTTTGGAGAGGGCGATCCCGTGACAAGCCGGTAAATTACCGCGCTTGGAATCTTCCATACTGAATCTTTTCAGTATGGTGTCAATGTACCTTGACTGTGAAAGTCCCAACATCCTCTTAGATCTATCACGATAGATCTGGATCCCCAGAATGTAGTTGGCATCGCCCAGGTCCTTCATGGAGAACCTCTGTGACAAGAATCCTTTGACTGACTGTAGCATAGGAATATCATTTCCTATTAGGAGAATGTCATCCACGTACAAGACGAGGAATATCACAGTTCTCCCTACAATCTTACTGTAAATGCATGGTTCATCTGGGTTTTTGATAAAATCGAATTCCTTGACAGTATCATCAAAGTAGATGTTCCAACTCCACGATGCCTGCTTAAGTCCATAAATGGACTTGAGCAACTTGCACACTCTACCGCTGCTCCCACTCTGAATGAATCCCTCCGGCTGATCCATATAGACTCACTCTTCCAAATTTCCATTTAGAAAAGCCGTCTTTACGTCCATCTGCCAGATTTCATAATCGTGGAAGGCAGCAATGGAAAGAAGGATCCGAATGGATTTCAGCATAGCCACTGGAGAAAAGGTCTCGTCATAGTCCAAACCAGGTCTTTGACGAAAACCCTTTGCAACAAGTCTAGCTTTATAGGTCTCAACCTGCCCATCTACACCAATCTTCTTTCTGAAGATCCATTTGCAGCCTATGGGTTTTACCCCTTCTGGAGAAAAGTCCAAAGTCCAAACTTTGTTGGTGTACATGGACTCCATCTCGGCCAGCATTGCATCCAGCCATTTTACCGAGTCACCGCTCTGAATGGCTTGCTGGAAGGTAGTAGGCTCACTATAATCCATAGTACAATCCTCTCTATCCCCGTCTTTGAGAAAACCGTAGTATCTCTCGGGCAGATGAGACTGCCTACTACTCCTGCGGAGTGGCGCTGGGATGTCCGGTTCTCTTGAAACTTCTGGTTCTTCCAAGCTTTCAGTAATAGCTTGTGGTTCTGGAATTTCTTCCAGTTCTATTGCGCTCCCACTTATCTGATTTTCTAAAAATTCAGTTTCCAAGAAGTGGGCATGCTGAGAAACAAAAACCTTTTGTTCCTCTGCGGAATAGAAAAGATACCCCCTGGAGTTCTTTAGGTATCCCACAAACTTACACAGTACTGAGCGTGCCTCGAGCTTCTCCGCATGCTTCTTTTTTACAAAAGCTGGACATCCCCATGTCTTAAGGTACTTAAGACAAGGTTTCTTCCCACTCCACATCTGATATGGGGTGGTAGGCACAGTCTTGGTTGGAGCCTTGTTCAAGAGATATGCAGCTGTTTCTAGCGCATAACTCCAAAAAGATCGCAGCAGCTCAGCCTTACTCATCATGGAACAAACCATATCCAATAGGGTTCGATTCCACCTTTCCGATACACCATTGTGTTGTGGTGTGTATGGAGGAGTAAGCTGAGAGAGAATTCCGTTCTCTTTTAAGAAGCCCAGAAACTCGGCACTCAAGTATTGACCACCTCGATCAGATCTCAGTGTCTTGATACTTTTTCCTTTTTGTTTTTCAACTTCATTCTTATATTCCTGAAATTTCTCAAAGGCCTCGGATTTGTGCTTCATCAAGAAGGCATGCCCATACCTAGAGAAATCATCTGTGAAAGTAATGAAGTATGAATAACCACTTCGCGCATGTGTAGACATTGGACCACACACATCACTGTGTATGAGTCCCAAGAGCTCGCTTGCTCTTTCTCCGTGTCCAGTGAACGGAGTCTTTGTCATCTTTCCCATGAGACAAGATTCACAAGTGGCATAAGACTGATACTCAAACGGATTCAAGTATCCCTCTTTATGTAACTTTGTTAATCATGTCTCATTAATGTGACCCAGTCTACAATGCCATAAGAAAGCCTGATTTAATTCCGGAGACTTTCTTTTAAGTGTGTTCTGGACACTGAAGACCTGAGCTTGATTCAAAACGTATATACCGTTTTTCAATGTACCTGACCCAATCAGTACTTGATTTAGGTGGATGTTTACTACATCGCTTACAAAAGTAAAATCATATCCTTCCTTAGAAAGTAAGGATACAGATATGATGTTACAAGTCGCACCTGGTACATAAAAACAGTGACACAGAATCAATATCTGCCCAGTTGTCAGTCCTAGATGATATTCCCCTACGGATACAGCATACATGCTCATTCCGTTAGCAACCCTGAGAGTCATATCACCTTTCCTGATAACCCTACGGTTTCTCAGAGCCTGTAACGAATTACACATATGAGATCCTGATCCGGTATCCAATACCCAGGAAGTAGGGTTAACTGACATACAGTTCTCAATTACAAACACACCCGAAGCCGAATCCACAACATGCTTCGAATTCTGGCTACTGGCTATACTAGCCCTGCAATCCTTCTGCCAATGTTCATTCCTGTAACAATAGGAATGTCCCTCTTTCACTATATCCATTCCCGAAACTTCTGCCCTTCCGTTTCTTTCTACTTCCCTGGTTTCCTTCAGGGTAGTAGGTAGAGACTGTTGAACTAAGTCTGCATCTGACCCGTTCTTCAACGTGGACTTCAGGTCCGTGAGCTCGAAAGAGATGGTCTCTGTAAGGACGTTCCCCCTACAGATGACCCGATAGCCAACCTCGCTGGAAGCAATTCGTTCGAGGTCTCATATCTTGCGATACGAGATTGCTTTCCATATAAATCTTTGTTATGGAGGAAGATAGAAACTGAGTCCATCTTCTCATGCTGCCTCTGGTATATACCATCAACTGAGGCTAACACGAGGCACTTGGCTTTTGCACATTCTTCATTCGATGTCCTACGGATATCAATATCCGTGACAGGGGAAACTGGACCTGAGACAGCAGGGGTTGGATCAGTCAAGAGGTGTCCCAGCTTGTCCTGGGCAATGGACATCTGGACAGACCATTGCCAGTCATAACAGTCAGATTCAGTCGTTTTATTATCTAGATGTAACCTAGGTGTTGTCACTGGGTCGCTGCAATTAAGAGAGAGAGAAGAAAACACTTAGCATGATGATCATGCAAGTTTAGATTAGTTTTTAATTTATCTAAACAGGATGGCTCCCACTGTCTCTCGAATCCCTCCTCAAACCATAAAGGAAGAATTAGTCAGGATCAATCCCACCGTACAATACTTGCTTAACCGTTCAGCCAGGCCAGTGTCGGTACTTCGAGGGAGGTTTTCCAACGCTTTCGCGAAGTTCCTTAATTAAGTAACCTCTTTTCCCTATGGGCGTAGTCCAGCTAACACCTTTCTAGACACCTACTTGGTTTATAGCATTGATCGTTAAGTGAGAAAGTTCCCGAGGAGTAGCATATACTCACAGTAGGATCGGGATCCAAATATCATCGCGTGACAAAACTGAAGGAATCCTACCAGAATCATCATACTCCAAATGGTATGCAGCGCTAGCAAGTTTCAGTACTTTTGAAACTCCCGATGTGGATTTTTGCCCCATGCTCTTATGACCTTGACGAAGGTCAACAAATCATAAGTCACATGTCAAGTTCTACCCGTCATTATCCAGGTTAATTTGAACCCACCCATACATACCCTTGACGAAGGTCAACAAGGTAATACGACTGTCCCAAACCAACGCATCTATCTATGCTACATATGAACACCCAACATCTACCAATCACTATGCCTTGACGAAGGTCAACAAACATAGCTTGAATACTATTGAATATCTATACGAAATGACGGAAGGCTACGAATGGTTTTGGCGAAACCATGAACGTTGTGAACTTGATATAATCGATGGAACGAGATAGCTTTTAAAAGGAGTGGTTCAAGCTCCGCGTTTAAAATGCTGGTTTTTGAAAAGAACCGAGTGGTTTTCAAAGTGTTCCAACGACTTTTACTTGGTTTATTTTCTTGCATTAATTCCAATGCGTCCCATCATTTAATCCTACCATTGCAGAAAAAAACCAAAATATGGTGCACGCTTATGCCATCCTTCGCCACAGGGTCCCGTCATCACCCGTTAGGTTACTTAACTAACGACAGAGTGGGGGCTGGACTAGGGCGGATGCAAAACATAAGTAACACCTAAATAGTTATCATATATAGATATATAGCAATGATAGCCATTACAGATCACAGATGAACACTTTGGATATACTAGGAATCCGCGATTAGTTCGAGCCTGCAACAAAAAGCGGATTACACGGTCGCGATGAATAGCCAAACCCCACCCTAGACCCCTACGGGTGCGGCAAACTACCCGCCAAGTACCCGAAGCGAAGCAACCTCCCTCAATGGCGTGAGTAGGCCACTCGGCACTTCGAGATACCCGGTAGTTTGTGCACCCCACCATGGGTCTATCCTAGGAGCAAAAACAGTAAAAAAGGAATTATACAATGACGGCTACAACCCCGACCCGGTTGTGCGGCCAAACAAATAATATTACATCAATTTACAAATTTTACAATGAATGAAAGAAAAAGAAGCTCTCATCTCACACCCATTCCCGGCTATTCATCCGCGACAATCCACCGAGTTCATATACACAAACCAACAACATTACAGATCACAGATATGTATAACCCCCACTAATAGACGTATAGAGATTAGCGGACGTTCAATACATATATCACATCATAGAAAATATGCATTAGCAACTATGGAGCTTTTCTTTTCTTCTCATTTTAAGTCTACGGAATATCGATCAAAATACGGATTTTTAACCACCCCAAAAGTCAATTTTCTCTCTGGAAAATCTGGGTAGAAAAAACATGTATAAAAAATCCCAAAACAGCCAAACTAAAACACTGCACAAAACCCAATCTACTGCCGAGTCAAAACGGCCGCGGAACCGCGGCGATGGGTATGTTATTGCCGCGGAACCGCGGTCGTTTGATCGAGTCACTGGATCGTTTTTCTGCAGTGTTTTTACAAAACCCTGAGATGATTTTTCATATATTTTAAATCACTTTTTGAGCAGTATGAAAATCGACAGAAACTTGAGGTTTTGCGGACGTGTTTTGCGACTTTTTTCCGATCGATATTCTAAACACTTTGCTAACTTACTAGTTTATGTTTAGCTAGGCTCCGATACCACTGTAAGTCCACGTTGCTCACCCCGGTTCTTAAGGGGAGGCGGAGACGGCGAAAAACAATGATTTGGCGCAAGGCAACATGGACTCAAAAGCAAGGATCTTGGCTAAACTAGAAACTAGCAAACAAGTAGAGGCTTTAACTACTATGCTGTAGAAAATATACGTCACGAAACCGGTCCTTCGGGTCTTCTCTCCGCTGTCCGGGTCGTCCATCCACGCTCCGAGGGTCGATCCGGATCTTGGTCACTTTCGCGGCCTTCTTGCGTCGAAGACGATCCACCCGAGAGTTGTACACTAAGCTCCGCCTTAAACCAAGGCAACTAGGGCAAAGAGATTGCTAATCTAAATGCCTTAGGTTCTGTAGAAGAGAAAGATAGAAGTGTTTGTCTATGTGGATTCTTTTTCTCATAACAAATGAGATCAAAAGAATTTTCAAGAGGAGGAAGATGAAGGAGAAAACTTAGCAACTATGGAGCTTTTCTTTTCTTCTCATTTTAAGAGAGAGAATGAGAAGAGAATAATGAAAAGATTAACTAAAGCAAATGAACCATGGTTGCAATAATACACTAAAATCATCATTACTAATCCTATCATGATAAAGTTGATGGCACATTGAATTGACCATTATCATAACTCAAGAATTAAAAAGAAAATGAAAGAAGAGTGTAGATCTCTCTTGAAGGTCAATGGTCAACACGGTCAACGGGTCAACAAAGTCAAGAGAGGTCTAAGTGGTCAAATGGTCAATGCAATTAGCCATCACTAATCTATCACTAAAAGGATTAGTAAACAATGTCTCCGGCTTATAACGGTTTTGACCAAACGAATTGTCAATACCCTAATGAGTGTGCCATATTACGGTTTTGGCCGAACCAACTGCCAAAACCCTAATGGGGCACCTCCTCCTTCATCGCTCCTCAAAAATGTGCATGCACACCCGCATCCGCATTCCGTAGAATGCGGATGCACAGAAGACAAGTCAAATCCATCCGTGCAATACTAGGATCTGGCTTAAACCAAAGCTCACTAGTATTGCCTGCCCGAACAGCATACGCACACAAGTGCGTGTAAGTGATCGTAGCCCTGCCGTAAAACTATACGACCTCTACACGTTTCGCTCAGTGCAGGGAAACTTTCTGTGTGGGACTCTAAAGACTCGACACTACGCTGGCAGTGGGTTTAACCACAGACCGCAAGTGAACTAGCTGTACGTAACGGTCCCCAGGTAGATGTCGATAAGAAGGCCGATGAGGTAAACCCATCCGAACTCCTACTGAGCCTGTATTTGATAAACAGTCCGGTCTGTTCGTCTAATACATCGCATGGCGGGCCTAGGGGGGCGGTGAACGTCAGTCCCCTAATAGCGGTACAAGTCGTGTCGGAGTGTATCCCAGAACACCCTGAGATAACATTGGAAACCAACCTGTATATCTCGCTTGCCCTGGCCAGTGACTACTTCTGTAATGGCTCTCCTAGACACAGCGCGATGTCAACCCCCAATACCGGGAGAGACGAATCCTATCAAACCGTCACTGCCTCCAAGTGCTTCGAGACTGCACCCAACTATTACCTGTTTGCACGAATCCTTTGAGCCGTGGTAGGGTAGTAATCTAAGTACAGTGGGAACACACTTGAGGTGAAGTGACAGTGTCAAGTCGGCGGACTAAGCTGTACTCATGTCACCTGGGAACTGATAACTAACGATAGGTAAAATACCAACCTACAGTTCCCGACGAGTCCTGTCCAGTATACTCGTAACCTAACGAGCACCTATATAGTATCTCAAGTACGACGTACTGACAGCTGTAGGACAGACCGTATCCCCCGCTGGGATGAGAAGCGCATACGCTAGTCTACTCCGGAGTATCGATGCCCTGTCTCGATAGTCCTACGACTAGGGACCTGTATAAGGATGTGCTTATGGATTACCCAGCTCCCACGAGTGTGAGCGCTATCACAAAGCTGGTAATCAAGCAAAGATCCTAAGGGCTCTACTAATATATATATAAGCGATATGCTAAAAGAAACACATGCACATATTGAAGTAGAGACAAACCAAGTAGTATACTACCATTTTGAGCAAGAATGTCTATACAACTGTGAATATCCCAAGCTTCCATCAAGTAATATACAAGCTAGTATGATACAGTAATGGCCTTTAGGGCATAAACACTAACAAGTACATCCTATAAATGTTCTTAGTCGAGGGTATATCGAGACAGGGCATCGATACACCAGAGTAGACCAGCGTATACGCATCTTGACCCATATGATGGGCGATGGATGATCCCATATCCATTGGTGTTTGACATCAAGGATGGTGTACGGGTGCTCAGTGGAGACTGGGTACACTGGACGGACTCGCCGAGAACTCCCAGATGGTGATATACCACACGTCAGATGGAAGTTCTCCGGTGACACTGGTACAGAGTAGTCTGTAGACCCGAGATCGTCATAGAGTCTTGTGTGTTTCCCACTGTGCTTTGATTTCTACCTTACCACATCCAAGAGGGCGTGCAAAATGGTGGCTTTTGGGTATAGTCCCGAATCACATGGTGGCAATGAGCGATAGGAGGGGATTCGTCTCTCCCGGTATAGGGAGTTGATGTTGTGCCGTGTTCGATTGGCTATAACTGGAAGTCCCTGGCCAGGGATGATATAGAGATATACTGGTAAGTGTTACCAGTAGTTTCTCGACTTGTTATGAGCCTCACATCGACACGACTTATCGGTTACTGGGGTCTGACGTATACCACCCCTAGACTTGATATGCGACATATCAGACGAACAGACCGGACTGTACGGGAGTGTTACTGATTGGATTCACAGAAGAACGTACAGGCTAGCTTGTTGATCTTCTGATCGCTCAATACCTGGGTGGCTGTTACGTTTAGTTGACCGCTTGCAGCTTGTGGGTGTTTGATATGATCATCACCTGCTACCGGCGTATTGACGATTCTTTAGAGTCCTATACAGAGGTTTCTTGGCTCAGGAAAAAAGGAGTAGAGGCACATATGTGATATGTGCAGGACCGAGGATAATGCGATATGAGATACCGTATTATATTCTCGCGATATTTAGATATGAACCAGGTCATCGGATCAAGTGTTGATTCGATGAATCGGTACATGATATATTAGTCGGTTATATTCGATATAGCCGGATCGTCGGATCAAGTGTTGATTCGATGATTTAATGTATAATGATGTATATGATATATTGTATTACATTATCTACTATTGGCTCACTTTATTATTTCATTTTCTCACCGGATAATACATTGATATATATGCGATATATATTAATTGTATTATTTTCTTTTGTTACAAATATAATATATATGTGATATATATTATAGTAACATGATATGATTTATTATGAAACATGTTTAGTGATGATAAAAAGAGATTAGGGTTTGATTAGGATTAGATCCATCTTGCTCATTCTAGAAGGATTTGCTTTTGTCTTGGTTAAGATATTATGGTTGATATTATCCATGACACATTCCTTAACCTAACCTAACCCTAGCTCTAGTTCATTCTGTACAAAGGTTAAGCTTCTCATCCTTGACCATGTTTCCATAATCAATCATATATTCTTTACTACTATTCATCACAAAAGGATTATCTTTTTCATTCATCATCTTCTTCTCTCTTTAGCTTTTGAGAAAGCTTACTAGAAATTTCTTTTGTGATGATTTCATGTAAGATTATGATATAAAAAGAAAGAATAAAATACTCCATCATCCTCATCTAATCTAGCGCATTAGATTAGGGTGTTCACCTCATTAGAGTGAGAGAGCTTGAGCTATTGAAACTTCGACGTAGATCATCGGAGAAAAGGAATACGACAAGCTATCATGGATCGTTCGAGTCGTGGAGCCTCTCTTGAGTCCGGGAGATCGTGGATAGCGGCGAAGGGACTTCTACTCGGAGCTTATGAAGCGAAGGAGCGGACTACAAAGGTTGTAATCCCTCACACTTAGTAGTAAAGATGTTTACATGCATGTTAAACCCTAATAATCTAGCAAAGATCCCGGCTTTGGGTTGTTCGGCACATCTAAAATTTTATTCGGGCATGTTTGATGCCTTATGAACCTTCACAAGAGTGCCTAGCAACCCTACAGTGGTATCAGAGCCTAGCTAGAGCATTAGGCGATGTGTTAACGAAGTTAAAACTCCGAACGAACCCGAATACGTCAAAGTTAACCCCCTCTCTGTACATTTTTTCAAAACTGTGTATTTTCACTATTAAAAATACCTAAAAAATTCAGTAGGGTTTTCTAAGAATTGTGGTGAAAAACGACAGCATATTCCGTACAAGACACCACGGAAATGCGGCTGTACCCTGTTTGGGCCGCGATTCCGCGGCCGTACAGAGGAGATATGCCATCATTTTTATACTGTAATTTCTATTTCTGTAATTGATATTTTCGGGGGTTTTTTTAAACTCACTCAAGTGTTGAGTATTTTGGGGTTTATTTTGTAATCGTCGATTCGATTGGAGAATTTAATTTTGTTTTGTTATTCCGGATAATTTAGAAAGTATTAAAATTTTCGAACGGATATCATTAACTCAATTTTTCCCGGCACGAAAAACATTCAAGTGTTGAATTTTTCTCGGGTTTAAATCTTTCGGAAAAACGTGAAGTAATGCGATGGACCCTCTAGAAGACAACAAACCTTAACTCGATTTTGTGACCGTCTTGAACTGCCTTTTGAATCTTAGGGTTTGAGGCAGTACGGCGTGCCACAAGTGAGGCGTTGGCTTGACCCTTCTACGGCTGGACCGTTGCTACTGTGACGTATTCTGGAATTTTGAACTCCGCTCAAGTGTTGAGCTATTTAGGAAATCTTGGGTATTTGATTATTCGATCGGAAAGTTTAATACTGTCTATTTATCTGGAATGTGATACAATATGTGGAATTCACACAGTTAGGCATGAAATGCGAAGTATGTGATATTTCGGATTTTACGATGTCTAAAGTGATTGTGGATTCCAAATATTGTAGTTTTACAATTTCTTTTCTGTGAGTGTAGTATGTAGTTGTATTGCCGGTTTTCGTTGCTATACGTCAACGACGATCGGTGTATGCATACTTACTTACGTTGATGATATGTGATATTATGTGTTGCTGTGATATGTTATATTGGATCGTCGTGTTCTGAATAGCCGGGGGTTTTATGTGAGATGAGGGTTTTTATTTTCATTAATGTAAAATTCATTTGTATGTAATATTCTTTTATTGGGGAACTTCCGGGATGAGGTTGATGTCACCATTGTATATTATTTACTTTTCCGCATTAGGTAGACCCAAGGAGGGGAGCACAAGTAACCGGGTTCTAGGGTCCAGTGGGAGGCCATCTTGAGGAGTCGAGACCGGGTCTCCTAACACTAGAATTGGCAGTGTTACTTGCCCCTCTCGTAGGGGTCTTGGGATGTGGGTTTGGCTATTCGTCGCGACCGTGGAATCCGTGTTTTATATCGGCTCGTATTGAAAACACGGACATCCTAGTATATCCAATATTTCATATATGTTCTTCTGCTGCAATGTTATTTGATGAGATCATATTACTGCCTGAGACGAATGCTTATATTATATATATATGATGATATATAAATATTACTGCTTTCGTTTGTTCTATGATGCTTAGGAAGCATAAGCTGATGGAATTTTATTAATGAGATTAATAAAAAGAAAAGAAACCTAAAAGATGTTTTAGAATCAAAACTTTATAAAAAGGGTAGCTACAGTTTTGCTTTGCATAGCGGTATATATGATATACCCTGCACCTTATTCGATAAGGAAAGAGCCGAGATCCCTTCACCGGGAGTGACCTCTTTAGCGAAACTGGCAGACGCTACAAAACGCGGTTTGTCTTTTGATTGCTTTTAGAGTTTTGCTTTGCACAGTGATATATATGATATGTCCTGCACCTTATTCGATAAGGAAAGAGCCGAGATCCCTTCACCGGGAGTGACCTCTTTAGCAAAACTAATTAAAGCCACAAAATCACTCCATTTTAAAATTCCACTTGATTCTACAACGATATCAAGTTCATTACGCTCATGGTTTTTTCTGAAAAACCTACGTAGCCCTCCGTCATTTCAGATAAAGACTAGTTAGTATTCGTGCTACGTTTGTTGACTATGTTAAAGCGTAGTGTGCGGTAGCTAATTAGTACTTATCTACTAAAACATGAGATGTGATTGGATTAGGGTAGTTGTACGACTTTGTTGACTATGTTAAGGGTCGTGCAGGTGGTTTTAATTCAATCGGGAAATGACGGGTTGAACTTGGCTAGCAATTATGATTTGTTGACTATGTTAAGGTCATAAGTTGCTAGTGGCAAAATATTATTGGGAATTTCAAGTGTTGAAATTTGCAATGAGATTGCATACCTCCTATAAGATAGTTGGATCCCGATACCCACTGCGAGTAAGAGTTACTCCTGGTAGAGTTTTACACATGACAATTAGCCGATCAAGTAGGTGTCTAGAAAAGTGTTAACGGGGTTACGTCTCTGGGAAAACGAGGTTTACTTTAATTAGGTCCGTGCGAAAGCACGGGGAACCTGCCTCAAGTACCGACACTGATCTGGCTGAAAGATTGACGAAATTGTAGGGTGTAATTAATCCTGGCTAATCTTACCTTTTAGGGTTTGAAGGAATATTTGATAAAAACAGTGGGAGACATCCTGATTAGATAAGATAATAACCAATCTAATCTTGCAAGAGCATACGCTAAAGTGTTTTCTTCTCTCTCTCTCCAGGTAGCGACCATGTCAGGCCATAATCAAAATAATAATATGGATGTAGTGACTGAACCCGCTTATTATACTGAGCAGGGGAACGTTGGATCCGTTCTTTCTTATAAGAGTTATAAGACTGAACAGGGAATAGGAGAATATCTGGATTCTCAAGCCGCCCAAAAGAACATGCATGTTGATGCATCTTCTTCGGTAATGTCAGTTATTGAGAACTGTTTCTCAGTTCACCCTACGTCCTGGCTATTAGATACCGGATCAGGATCCCACATATGTAAATTGTTATATGGGCTACGAAAAGGTAGAGAACTGGGAAAAGGTGATCATTCCTTTCAAGTAGGAAACGGTGCAAGTATTGCAGCTAAAGCAGTTGGCGAATATCACCTAGTATTGCCAAGTCGTAATACACTGATTCTAAATGTGTGCTATTATATAACGAACATGTTGTGCAACATTATATCAGTTTCTTTATTAAGTAAAGAAGGATATAATTTTGTAGTAAAGGATAATGTTATAAACATATTCCTAGATCAAAATTTGATTGCATCAGGCTCATTACATGATGGCATATTCATTCTAAATCAGAATACAGTCCTCAATATACAAAACACACACAAGAGGAAAAGTTCAGAAATGAAAGAATCCTTCTTGTGGCATTGTAGACTTGGTCATATCAATGCGACACGACTAGCAAAGTTACATAAAGATGGATATTTGAATCCGTTCGAATTATCATCTTATGATACTTGCCATTCATGTCTCAAAGGAAAAATGACCAAAGCTCCGTTTAGTGGACACGGAGAAAGAGTTACGGAACTCTTAGGACTGGTACATAGTGATGTATGCGGTCCCATGTCTACGTAAGCCAGGAACGGTTCTTCCTACTTCATTACATTCACTGACGATCTCTTTAGATTCGGACATGTGTTCTTGATGAAACACAAGTCTGAAGCTTTTGAGAAATTCAGAGAATATAAGAACGAAGTAGAGAATCAAACTGGCAAAAGTATTAAGATTCTTCGATCTGATCGAGGAGGTGAATACTTATGGAATGAGTTCCTAGATTATCTAAAAGAGAATGGGATTCTCTCTCAGCTTACTCCTCCTTATACACCACAGCAGAACGGTGTATCGGAACGGAGGAATCGCACCCTATTAGATATGGTGCGCTCGATGATGAGTACAGCTGAGTTACCTATTTCCTTCTGGGGTTATGCACTTGAGACAGCAGCATACCTATTGAATCATGTTCTGTCTAAATCTGTACCTACCATACCATATGAGATATGGAGTGGGAAGAGACCATGTTTTAAACGAGTTAAGATATGGGGTTATCCGGCCTATGTCAAAAGGCAAAATCCAGACAAACTTGAGGCACGGTCAGTACTTTGCAAGTTTGTAGGATATCCTAACAATTCCCAAGGATATTTTTTCTACCACGCTGAAGAAAAAAAAGTGTTTGTTTCTCAATATGCCACCTTTTTGGAAAAGGAATTTCTTGCAAAAGAAATTAGTGGCAAAGAGGTAGAGCTGGAAGAGGTTCCAGCAACACAGACTGCAACTGTAGAACCAGAGGATTCAGTAGTACCCGACGAACCCCAGCCTCTCCTCCGATCTAGTAGGGTTTCTCGTCCACCTGAGAGATACTACGGTATTCTCATTGATGGTGGAAGCGAGGATTGCATCATGGATGATGATGACCCAACTAGTTTCGAGCAGGACATCACGAGTGGTGACTCTGTGAAATGTCTGGATGCAATGCGATCTGAGATGGAATCCATGTACACCAACAAAGTATGGACTTTGGAAAATGCACCTGAAGGGGTAAAACCCATTGGGAGCGAGTGGATCTTTAAAAAGAAATTTGGTGTAGATGGAAAAGTTGAGACTTTCAAAGCTAGACTTGTAGCAAAGGGTTTTCGTCAATGACCAGGTGTGGATTATGACGAAACCTTTTCTCCAGTGGCTATGCTTAAGTCCATCCGGATTTTACTTGCCATTGCTGCATACCATGACTATGAAATCTGGCAAATGGATGTTAAGACCGCCTTTCTAAACGGTGATTTAGAAGAGTGCGTGTACATGACTCAGCCAGAGGGCTTCGTAGATAGTGGGAGCAGCGGAAAGGTGTGCAAGCTGCTTAAATCCATTTATGGGTTAAAGCAAGTATCGCGGAGTTGGAACATCTGTTTTGATGTTGTAGTCAAAGAGTTTGACTTCATCAAAAATATAGATGAACCTTGTATCTATAAGAAGGTAGCAGAGAGTAAGGTTGTTTTTCTCGTATTGTACGTAGATGACATACTCTTGATAGGAAATGATATTCCTATGCTGCAATCAGTCAAGCTCTTCTTATCACAAAGATTCTCAATGAAAGATCTAGGTGATGCCTCCTGCATACTGGAAATTATGATCTATAGAGATAGATCTAAAAGGATATTGGGATTGTCCCAATCCAGGCATATTGACACCATACTAAAGAGGTTTAGTATGGAAGAGTCCAAACGTGGGTTTTTACCCACGATCTCAGGGCTCACTCTCTCCAAAGAGATGTCTCCCAAGACTGATTTGGAGAGAGCTCGCATGAAAAGGATATCCTATGCTTCGGCAGTAGGCTCTATCATGTATGCGATGCTATGTACCAGACCCGATGTAGCATACTCACTAAGTGTAGTGAGTCGGTATCAAGCAGATCCTGGAGAGAGTCACTGGACAGCTGTGAAGAACATTCTCAAGTACTTGCGAAGGACTAAAGAGATGTTCTTGGTGTATGGTAACGGAGAACTCCGGGTGGAGCCCTTTACCGATTCAAGCCTCCAAAGTGATAAGGACGACTCTAAATCGCACTCGGGATTTGTCTTTACCCTCAATGGAAGGGCGGTATGTTGGAAGAGTTCCAAACAGGATACCGTTGCACACTCGACGATGGAGGCTGAATACATCGCTGCCAACGATGCTGCCAAATAGGCTGTCTGGACTAAGAAGTTCATTTATGAACTTGGTGTGGTTCCATCCATTGAGTATCCAATACCTCTGTATTGCGATAACAATGGAGCTGTGGATTTGGCCAAGGAACCCAGGTCCCATCAGAAGTCCAGACATATTCTGAGGCGGTATCACCTGATCAGGGAGATAGTTGATCGCCGGGAGATCGAGGTCAGGAGAGTAGATACAAAGGACATACACTGTGGATCCACTCATGAAGGCCATTCCCCAGATACAATTTGAGAGATTATTCGGGATGCTAGGTATGAGATACTACAGCAGCTGGCCTTAGTGCAAGTGGGAGATTGTTAGTTATGTATATGCCCTAGAGGCCATTGTAATACATATGATGTATATTATGATGGATGCTTGGATATATACAGAGAGGACTTTCTTGCTCGTCATGATAGTATGCTATTTGGTTTCACTTTATCTTAACATGTTGACTTGTATTGGTTCACTGTCTTTCTCTCACATGTTGATAAAGCCCTTAGGATCTGTACTCGACTACTGGGATTATGATGAGATCATTCTAGTGGGGCCACGGTAGTCGATGAGTACATCCTATAATTGTTCCTAGTCGATGGTATATCGAGATAGGGCATTGATACACCAGAGTAGACTAGCGTATACGCATCTTGACCCATATGATGGGCGATGGATGATCCCATATCCATCGGTGTTTGACATCAAGGATGTTGTACGGGTGCTCAGTGGAGACTGGGTACACTGGACGGACTCGCCGAGAACTCCCAGATGGTGATATACCACACGTCAGATGGCAGTTCTCCGGTGACACTGGTACAGAGTAGTCTATAGACCCGAGATCGTCATAGAGTCTTGTGTGTTTCCCACTGTGCTTTGATTTCCACCTTACCACGTCCAAGAGGGCATGCAAAACGGTGGCTTTTGGGTATAGTCCCGAATCACATGGAGGCAATGAGCGATAGGAGGGGATTCGTCTCTCCCGGTATAGGGAGTTGATGTTGTGCTGTGTTCGATTGGCTATAACTTGAAGTCCCTGGCCAGGGCTGATATAGAGATATACTGGTAAGTGTTACCAGTAGTTTCTCGACCTGTTATGAGGCTCACATCGAGACGACTTATCGGTTACTGGGGTCTGACGTATACCACCACAATACTTGATATGCGACATATCAGACGAACAGACTGGACTGTACTGGAGTGTTACCGATTGGATTCACAGGAGAACGTACAGGCTAGCTTGTTGATCTTCTGATCGCTCAATACCTGGGTGGCTGTTACTTTTAGCTGACCGCTTGCAGCTTGTGGGTGTTTGATATGATCATCACCTGCTACCGGCGTATTGACGATTCTTTAGAGTCCTACACAGAGATTTCTTGGCTCAGGAAAAATGAAGTAGAGGCACTGTTCATATCAGATTTTTGCATTTTTATACCGCCCAATTTTTATCACATTGCATATCGGTAGGTACTCTTGAGCCGTGTTTGCTAGTCAATTGCAGGATACAGGTTCTCGGCTCTAAACGATGAAATTCAAGGAAAAACACGATAAAACCCGGGTTCCTGCCAACAACAGATAAAACACGGGTCTCCGCTCTCTATCCCTATGTTGCCGCACACCAGTTTAAAAGAAAAAATGGCAAATCAATGTCATTTTCATGCACAAGGCTCAATGGCAACACAAGATCCAAGAAATCTATGCGGAGCTCGAGAAAATCATGACAAAAAGATCCATATCCAATCACCTTTTGATCAACAGAAATTCTGGAAAAATCGTGAAGCAATTCTGAGAAAAATCATATACCAGGCTAATGGGCACAGAAAAACAGGAAAAGCCACCAAAAATGATGAACCAATTCCTCTAAAGTGCCGCGGTTCCGCGGAAATAGCAGGCTTAGGCCGCGGAACCGCGGCCGTACTGTGGCGGCAGAATGTCAAACTTTGGGGGTATTTTGGTATTTGCATGTAGAGGCAGAATTTTGGCCTAGATTTTCAGTTCCCTGCCTATAAATAGCCTAGAACCTTGTGAAGCCAAGGGTGCTTAATCTTGTATTTTTAGGTCTTAGAATACTTGTTGTTCTTCTTCCTCTTCTCATCTCTTCTCCATTGAAAAACTTGTAGTGAGCTTTTGTGAGTGAAGAATGATGAATAAAGAAGTTCCTTTTGTTATTATACTTGTCTTGTTCTTTAGTTAAATTATTATTGCTTGTAATTTTCATTTGTTAACTTAGTTGTTGTTATTTGTGTTTGTTTCTTTCTTGTCTCTTTTCCTTTATCCTTAAACAACCATGATGCTTACGCTTGATCCTTGCCGAGGTGAGGTCGCAAATAGCTAGTTGTTATCTTCTAATCTCCTTCTTTCTATCTTCCTCTTTTGTTTTATTTTATTTTCCGTATAATGGGTGAGTAGTTTCATACTTGTTAGGGTAGGATAAGGGAAGTTTGTGAGAAGGAAATCTCTCTCACTCTTTCCTTCCCAACATCTTAATTCGACTCCCGTTAATTGAACCACAATCCGCTCCCTATGGCACCCTATCCTACATGATAGCGGTGATTCCGTAGTGAGACCGGTTGTGGTTGAATTGACCGGAGGTTATGGTTAAGAGCCAAGAACGGACGGACAAGTACCAAAAGGAAGAACTTAAGCGTTGGAAAGCCTAGCTTATACTCGCAAGTTCCTTCCTAGTCGTGCTAATCCCCGTTGTTGCCGATTACCGTAACACCGATATTAAGAGTGGCAATGAAAGAAGTGAGCGACTCCTAACTCAAACTAACCTAATCCTAACCCTAACAAGCTCTCTTTACATATCATTTTAACACATAGTTAATCACAAACAAATCTGGACTTTTTGACTTAACTCGTTAAAGCACATAGAAAAAGATTCCCATCTCCCTGCGGACGACCCGTACTCAACCGGCTAGCTACATGCGAAACCGTTTTGTTTGCGGTAATTAACTAAACTTGAACACGCAGAATCTCTAACAATCATGCACATATGTGATATGTGCAGGACCGAGGATAATGCGATATGAGATACCGTATTATATTCTCGCGATATTTAGATATGAACCAGGTCATCGGATCAATTGTTGATTCGATGAATCGGTACATGATATATTAGTCGGTTATATTCGATATAGCCGGATCGTCGGATCAAGTGTTGATTCGATGATTTAATGTATAATGATATATATGATATATTGTATTACATTATCTAATATTGGCTCGCTTTATTATTTCATTTTCTCACCGGATAATACATTGATATATATGCGATATATATTAATTGTATTATTTTCTTTTGTTACAAATATAATATATATTATAGTAACATGATATGATTTATTATGAAACATGTTTAGTGATGATAAAAAGAGATTAGGGTTAGCTCCTTCTTGCTCATTCTAGAAGGATTTGGTTTTGTCTTGGTTAAGATATTATGGTTGATATTTATCCATGACACATTCCATAACCTAACCAAACCCAAGCTCTAGTTTATTTTCTACAAAGGTTAATCTTCTCATCCTTGACCATGGTTCCATAATCAATCATATATTCTTTACTACTATTCATCACAAAAATATTATCTTTTTCATTCATCATCTTCTTCTCTCTTTAGCTTTTGAGAAAGCTTACTAGAAATTTCTTTTGTGATGATTTCATGTGAGATTATGATATAAAAAGAAAGCATAAATACTAATCCATCATCCTCATCTAATCTAGCCCATTAGATTAGGGTGTTCACCTCATTAGAGTGAGAGAGCTTGAGCTATTGCAACTTCGACGTAGATCATCGGAGAAAAGGAATACGACAAGCAATCATGGATCGTTCGAGTCGTGGAGCCTCTCTTGAGTCCGGGAGATCGTGGATCGCGGCGAAAGGACTTCTACTCGGAGCTTATGAAGCGAAGTAGCGGACTACAAAGGTTGTAATCCCTCACACTTAGTAGTAAAGATGTTTACTTGCATGTTAAACCCTAATAATCTAGCAAAGATCCCGGCTTTGGGTTGTTCGGCATATCTAAAATTTTATTCGGGCATATTTGATGCCTTATGAACCTTCACAAGAGTGCCTAGGAACCCTACAAAAAGAAGGACCCGAATGGAATTGAGCATAGCCATTGGAGAAAAGATTTCGTCATAGTCCAAACAAGGTCTTTGACGGAAACCCTTTGCAACAAGTCTAGCCTTATAGGTTTCAACCCGTCTATCTACACCAATCTTCTTTTTGAAGATCCATTTGCATCCTACGGGTTTTACCCCATCTGGAGCAATGTCCAAAGTCCATACTTTGTTAGTGTACATGGACTCCATTTCGGTCCGCATTGCATCTAGCCATTTTACCGAGTCACCGCTCTGAATGGCTTGCTGGAAGCTAGTAGGCTCATCATAGTCAATAGTGCAATCCTCTCTATCCCCGTCTATGAGAAAACCGTAGTATCTCTCGGGCGGATGAGACTGTCTACTACTCCTGCGGAGTGGCGCTGGGATGTCCGGTTCTCCAGAACCTTCTTGTTCTACCAAGGTTTCAGTAATAGCTTGTGGTTCTGGAATTTCTTCTAGTTCTATTGCGTTCCCACTCTTCTGATTTTCCAAAAATTCAGTTTCCAAGAAGCGGGCATGTTGAGAAACAAAGACCTTTTGTTCCTCTGCGTAATAGAAACAATATCCCATGGAGTTCTTTGGATATCCCACAAACTTACACTGTACTGAGCGTGCCTCGAGTTTGTCCGTATGCTGCTTCTTTACAAAAGCTGGACATCCCCATGTCTTAATATACTTAAGACAGGGTTTCTTCCCACTCCAAATCTGATATGGTGTGGTAGGCACAGTCTTGGTTGGAACTCGGTTCAAAAGATATGTAGCTGATTCTAGTGCATATCCTCAGAATGGGTAACTCAGCATTACTCATCATGGAACGTACCATATCTAATAAGGTTCGGTTCCATCTCTCCGATACACCGTTATGTTGTGGTGTGTACGGAGGAGTAAGCTGAGAGAGAATTCCATTCTCTTTTAAGTAACCTAGGAACTCGGCACTTAAGTATTCACCACCTCGATCAGATCTCAGTGTCTTCATACTTTTGCCTGTTTGGTTTTCCACTTCATTCTTATATTCTTGGAATTTCTCAAAGGCTTCGGATTTATGCTTCATTAAGAAGACATATCCATACCTAGAGAAATCATCCGTATAAGTAATGAAGTAGGAATAACCACCTCGCGCATGTGTAGACATTGGGCCGCACACGTCACTGTGTACGAGTCCCAAGAGCTCGCTTGCTCTTACTCCGTGTCCAGTAAACGGAGTCTTTGTCATCTTTCCTATGAGACAAGATTCACAAGTAGCATAAGATTGATATTCGAACGGATTCAAATATCCTTCTTTATGTAACTTAGTCAACCTTCTCTCATTGATGTGACCTAGTCTACAATGCCATAAGAAAGCCTGATTTAATTCCGGAGACTTTCTTTTAAGTGTATTCTGGATATTGAAAACCTGAGCTTGACTTAATACGTATATACCGTTATCTAATGTACCTGACCAAATCAGAACTTGATTTAGGTGGATGTTAACTACATCGGTTACGAATGTAAAATCATATCCCTCTCTCGAAAGTGAGGATACTGATATGATATTACAAGTCATACTAGGTATATATAAACAGTTACGTAAAATCAATATATGCCCATTTGTCAAACCTAGGCGATATTCTCCCACGGATTCAGCATCCACGCTTATTCCGTTTGCAACTCTGAGAGAAAAATTACCTAACTTTATAACTGTACGGTTTCTCAAAGCATGTAATGAATTACAGATATGAGATCCTGCTCCGGTATCTAGTACCCAGGAAGTAGAGTTAATTGACAAACAGTTCTCAATTACAAATACACTTGAGGCATTTTGCTTTCGCTTTATCCTATTCCCTTGTCTGGTGTTCACACCATATTATTGCATTATTATATTCCCCATTCTTATTCTTTTTATAAATAAACGGGTGCTTTTGACGCATGTCTGCTACATGTTACAGGTTACAGGTTCTTGGACAGGAAGCAGTGAAAATGATGAAAAGACGATGCAAAAGTGGATTTTAACCGACAAACTGAGAATCTTGATCAAGCCTACATAAGGAACAATTCACAAAGCAAGATTCAAGAGATCGACTCAAAGCAAACGGGTAGAAGTCCACTACAATATTCACTGGAGATCTGGAACCAACCTAGAAGCCCAAATGGAAAAGGACATGTAGAAACAGCAAGAAAATAAAGCCCAAAAGCAGCACAAAAAATTTGACAAGCCAAGTCCACTATTGGGCCGCGGAATCGCGGCCCAACCCCTACCAAAGCCGCGGTTCCGCGGCCATCAAGCGCAATCAGGAGCTGAAAATTTTACCTAAACTTTATGCGACGTTGACTGGTCTTATAGGGCTATTTTTGTAATTTCAGACATGCGAAACAAATGTAACCCTAGGGTTTCCTATTCTTTATAAATAAGACTCTAAATCATTGTAATCCTTATGCCTCCCTTTAATGAATAAAATTTAGTAATCTTTTGGAGAGCATCGGTGCCTCTTTTCACTTCATGAATTCAGATCTGACAACCCTGCATTGATGTTTGGAGAGAGCCATCTGTAAGTAATTTAATTTCTTGCCCTAGTGTAGATTTCAATTTCTTGCCCTCGTGTAGATTTCAATTCCTTGCCCTAGGTAGATTTAATTTCATGCCCTAGGAACTTGTTTAGGGTTTAGCTTTGAGGAAGGATTTTGAAAGATGAGATCTCTTATCCCTTTCTTACCCACCAAATATTTACAATAGGACTCCATGCATACACGCACATACCGCGCCCTACGACATCCTACCCCTCGAGGTAACGATGACACCGTAGTGTAAAGGACCGGTTGCGCGTGTTTTCCATGGAGGTTAGGGTAAGGATCTCTAAAGGAAGGACAAGAACCTAGAGGAAGGAACACCTTCCCGAACGGATCTAATCCACTTTATTGATAATTACCATAACTCCTCACAAATCTTCATTCGGGTATTGAAAGCGGTGAGATTTAATTATATTTCCAAACCATCCCTAAACCTAGCCCTAGCAAGAGTAGATCTAGATAATTGCCCTAGGATAATTTAGATTTTTAGATTTAATAATCAATCCGAACACCCTTCGGAACTAACTCGTAAGAACGAATCGGAAATTCACAAAATCCCTGTGGACCGACCCGTACTCACCGGCTAGCTTCATGCGACGCCGTTCTTGATTGCGGTTTAGAAATAGTTTTTGACATACGAATCATCTGGCGGATATCCATATCCGTGACGGTGGAAACTGGACCTGGGACGGTGGGATCTTGAGTAGTGATAGGGTGGTCCAGCTTGTCATAGGCAATGGACATCTGGACAGACCATTGCCAGTTATGTAAGTCAGAATCAGTCAATTTGTTATCTAGATGTAACCTATGTGTGCTCACAAGGTCGCTGCAATGAGAGAAAAAGAAGAAACATTTTAGCATGATGCTCTTGCAAGTTTAGATTGGTTTTTAATTTACCTAAACAGGATGGCTCCCACTGTTTCTCGAATCCCTGCTCAAACCATAAAAGAAGAATTAGCCAGGAATATTCTCACCGTATAATTCTTGCTTAACCGTTCAGCCAGGTCAGTGTCGATACTTCGAGGGAGGTTTTCCAACGCTTTCGCAAAGTTCCTTAATTAAATAAACTCTTTTCTCTAGGGGCGTAACCCCGCTGACACCTTTCTTGGCACCTATTTGGTTTACAGCATTAATCGTTAAGTGACGAATCTCCTGATAAGTAGTATATACTCACAGTAGGATCGGGATCCAAAATATCATCGTATGATAATGTTGAAGGAATCCTACCAACATTCATCAAACTCCAAAATGGTATGCTCTCTCCGCAAATTTCAGTTTCTTTAGAAATTCCCGATATGGATTTTTGCCCCATGCTCTTATGATCTTGACTTTAGTCAACAAATCATAAGTCACATGTCAAGTTCTACCCGTCATTATCCAGGTTAATTTGAACCCACCCGTACATACCCTTGACTTTAGTTAACAAGGTAATACGACTGTCCCAAACCAACGCATCTATCTATGCTGCATATGAATATCCAACAGCTACCAAACACTGTGCCTTGACTTTAGTCAACAAACACAGCTTGAATACTATTGACTATCTATATGAAATGACGGAGGGCTAAGAATGGTTTTGGCAAAACCGTGAACGTAGTGAACTTGATATAATCGAAGGAACCTGATACTTTTTTTAAAAGGAGTGGTTAAAGCTCCGCAATTAAAAATAACCGAGTGGTTTCTTTTAAATTTTTTCCAACGATTGAATTTTGGTTTATTTTCATTGCATTATAATAATGCGTCCTATCATTTATCCTATCATTGCAGAAAACAACGAAAATACCACGTCCTCTTATGCCATCCGCATTCGCCACGGGGTCCCGTCATCACCTGTTAGGTTACTTCACTAACGACAGAGCGGGGGCTGGGCTAGTGCGGGTGTAAAACATAAGTGACGTCTAATAGCTATCATATATAGATATTGTACATTCGTCAGATGCAATAATAAGCATTCCGGATCACTGATGAACTTTATTGGATATACTAGCAATCCGCATTTGCTTTGAGCCTGCAATAAAAGACAGATTACACAGTTGTGATGAATAGCCATTAACCCAACCCTAGACCCCTACGGGTACGGCAAACTACCCGCCAAGTATCCGAAGTGAAGCGGTCTCCCTCAACAACGTGAGTAGGCCACTAAACACTTCAACGTACCCGGTAGTTTGTGTACCCCGCCTTGGGTATATCCTAGGAGCAAAAAACAGCAAAAAGAAATAATACAACGGTGGCTACAACCGCAACCTGGATGCGCCCCGCAAAAGAATATTACATCATATTACATTTACATCGAATGAATGAATATTAAACCCATCTGAAACCCCGGCTAATCATCAGAACACTCCAATCAAGTCCATATACACAAACAGTAAACATTATAGAAATGTGCAACCCCCTGTCAACAGACATATTAGCAGTTAGGGGAGGTTTACGAGCACATTAAACATTACAGATAAAATCCCAATTAGTAAATAACTTAGAATATTGATCAACAACCTTTTTCCATGTCTACCCCAAAAGCAAACCAGCACTGAAGAAACCTGGGCAGAAACAGAACATACAGGAAAACAAAACTCCAAACAATATGAATTATTGTGCAAATCCGAGTCAACTCGGGGTCGACTCGGCGGCGGATCCGCGGCCAAAAGCACCTTCTTGCCGCGGATCCGCGGCCGTCTTGACGAGTTAGGGGTTCGTATTTTCCCAGTATTCTTATATTTCCCTGCTGTGGATTTTAAGGCATATCATATAATTTTTTAGACATGTTTAAAATTAACAGAAACTGTTAGGGTTCCGGGGTTTCATTTTCGTGTTTTCCATCGATCGAACTTCTAATTAGTTTCTAACAAGCTAGTAATGGTTTAGTTGGCTCTGATACCACTGTAAGTCCATGTCATGCACCCTACGAACTTGCGGGGAGGCGGAATATATGAAAAACGATCATCAAAGCTTCGTAACATGGACTTGAGCGCATGAATCGTGTCTAAACCGTTACTTGCAAACTACGAGAGGTTTAACTACTCGGATTCGAAGTTATACCTCACGTTACTTGTCCTTCGGACCTTCATCGCTGTCCTCCACTCCTCGTAGGCTCCTTGGAACATCGGCAGCTCAACGGCCTCTCGAGTAAAAGACGATCCACCCAAGAGCTCCTACGCCAAGCTTGATCTCTAACTTGAGATAACTAGGTTGCTCAAAGTGCTAATCTAAGCTACCTAGGGGATATAGAGTGAGGTTATGGATGTATTAGTCTAGCTAAGCCTTGATCTTAACACATGAGAGGTTAGGGTTAGGGTTTCAAGAATGAGAGAGCTTGAGGAAAGAGAAGGTGAGCATAAGTTATGAATGAAAAAGCTTCTCACTTCTAATATATTATGAAGCATAAGAAAATCAAAAAGAATAAATCAAAATGCATTATCATCATGCTTCATTAAATATATGCAATGAATCATCAAGTGAGTCATTAAGCAATAAATGCTTCATTAACTCACTTGAATGATTCATCTAAGTGAGTCACAAATTCATTAAATGTTATTGCCACCTTACCCTCCATGTCATCAACCATCTAGAAGCTTCTCGACAAATTACGAGAATGCCCCTCCTCTCCGTCAAAACACGGAAAAATTTTAGACTGTATAAATCTAATAACCTGATACTAGAATCTGGCTTAAACCAAAGCCGACTAGTAAAAACTGTCCGAACGTCGTACGTGCGTAAACACACGTATGCGTCCGAACCCTTGTCGTAAAACAATACGACCTCTATATCGTTTCGCCTGGAGCAGGGAAACCCTCTGTGTGGGAGTCTAAAGACTCGACACTACGCTGGCAGTGGGTTTAAACACAGAACGCAAGCGGCACTAGCTGTACATAACGGTGCCCAGGTAGATGTCGATAAGAAGGCCGATGAGGAAACCCGTCCGAACTCTTACTGAGCCTGATGTGAAAATCTCCGTACAGTCCAGTCTGTTCGTCTAAGACTATCGCATATCTAGCCTAGGGGGCGGCAAGCGTCAGTCCCCTAATAGCAGTATATGTCGTGTCGGAGCGTAGCCCATTACACCCTGAAAAACTACTGGAACCTACCAGTAAATCTCTCTTGCCCTGGACAGGGACTTTGCGTAATGGCTCTCTGACACAGCGCGATATCAACTCCCAATACCGGGAGAGACGAGTCCTTTCTAACCGCCACTGCCTCCAAGTGCTCGGGACTGCACCCAACTGCTACCTGTTTGCACGACTCTTTTGAGTAGGGTAGCAATCTAAGAACAGTAGGACACACTCGAGGCGAAGTAGCAGTGTCAAGTCTGCGGACTATGCTGTACTCATGTCACCTGGGAACTGTTAACTGACGATTGGTATAATACCAACCAACAGTCCCCCTGCGAGTCCTGTCCGGTGTACCCGTAACCTAACGAGCACCTTTATACTATCTCCAGTACAACGTACTGATGGCTGTGGGACAGACCGTCTCCCCAACTGGGATGAGAAGCCTACACACTAGTCTACTCTGAAGTATCGATGCCCAGTCTCGATAATCCTACGACTAGGGACAAGTATATGATGTTTCTTATAGACTACCCAGCCCCCACTAGTGTGACTGCCATCACAACGCTGGTGATCAAGCAAAGATCATATGGGCTCTACTAATATATATAAGTGATACGTTACAAGGAACGTATGCACATATTAAAGTAGACACAAACCAAGTAGCATACTACCATTTTTAGCAAGACTGTATATACAACTGTAAATATCCCAAACTTCCATTAAGTAATATATATACAAGTATGATACAATAATGGCCCCTAGGGCATATACACTAACACATCTACTACATCTACAGACATCTCGGAGGAAGACATCTAACCTGATTCAAGGAAAGGGTTTGCCGAGGAAAATTCTGTTGGGTTACCCTAATGCCCTGGTCATCATCCGTGGCCATTTGCAGAACAATTTTTTCTACCAAAGTAAAAACGGCGCTAGAATAACCCAGAAAACTAGATCTAACCATAAACCTAACTAGCAAAACTAGGAGAGCTATCTACTATGATAAGAATGCCTCACCTAAAGATCCATGTTCTTCGGTCTTCTTTCTTCATCATGTGCTCCTAGTGGCCGCCTTGAACAAGCATGATCTTCACTTCTTGCTCCATCGGTTCTCCGCGATCGATCTTGCTCTCCATTCCTCCTTTGTCATAGATGATCCATCCGAGGGATGTGATCCATGGCTCTAGCTCCTAGCTAAGTGTCATTAGGAACAACTAGAGAACTTGGGATGTTAATCTAAGAACTCTAGGATGTAGTGTAAAGTTCTAAGTGTTCTACTATCTCTATCTTTCCTACTCTCTTGTTTCTCAACACATGAGAGTGTAGAGAGGAGGAAGATGATGAAGGTAGTAAAGCTCAAGAGAAGGAGATGAGGGTGAAGCAAAAATGGTGAGATGCAAAAATAATGAGCAACCATGAGAGAGAAAATATCTCACCAAGGTTTTGAAAAACAATATCCATGAATAAACAATATCAACCATGCTTCAATAGTTGCCACAAATGAATTAATAATTCATTTGTCAACTATTGAAGCCACCATACCCCCTCTCCTTCACTTTACACCTCATTTCCATTTATAAATAAATGGAAAAACATGATGCGGTGTCCACCTTCTAGAATGTTCTGCATAATAAAATACGGATTACAGTCTACTGTATATACATACTTGCATTCGGATAAAAACACGAATGCCCAAAGAGATAGAATAACACAAAGAAGATAATACTAGAATATACATATCGAAATACATATATGCAAATTATTAAATCAATACCTGCTTTAATAATCCGGCTCAAATCCGACCCGGCTAGTATTATCAACTGTCCGATCGAAAGTCCGGGTACGCAGTACATCAAAAGATCGGAACCCTTCACGTATCTAATACGGCTACTACATCATTTCGCCTAAACCAGGGAAACCCTTTGTATAGGACTCTAAAGACTCGACAATACGCTGGCAGTGAGTTATTGGATGAATCCATAACCACAAGCACGTCAGCGGTACTAGCTGTACGTAACGGCTACCCGGGTACCTGTCGAAAAGGAAGGCTGACAAGCAAACTCATCCGGATCCCTACTGAGCCTATCTGTGACAATCTCCGTACCGTCCGGTCTATTCGTCTGAAAGTATCGCATACCAGGTCTAGGGGGTGGTAAATGTCATACCCTAATAACCCGATAATTCATGCTGATGCGGCTCAGGACCAATCCAGAAAACTACTGATCAACCTATCAGTAAATCCCGACTGCCTTGGCCAAGGTCTTATCGTCCTGACCAATCGAACACAGTGCGATATCGACTCCATATACCGGGAGAGACGAATCCCCAACAATCACTCACTGTCTCTATATGGTTCGGGACTGTACCCAACCAAAACCTTTTTGTACGACTCAGTAGAGCCGTGGTAGGGTAGTGATCAAAACACAATGGGAACTCACATGAGACAAATGACGATCTCAGAACTAAAGACTAACATGTACTCATGTCACCTGAGAACATCCACCTGACGATAGGTATAGTACAATCTAGAAGTTCTCGGCAAGTCCGTCCAGTGTACTCACCCCCAGTGAGCACCTGTATACGATCTTAGGTGCAAAAGACCAATGGTTGCGGGACCATACTATCGTCCCTCATCGGGGTCTAGAAACGTATATACTAGTCTACTCCGGAATATATATGCCCGTTGTCGATACTCCCACTACTAGGGACCTTTTAAGGATGTGCGTACCGACCACCAAGCTCCCACAAGTATGATCAGCATCACAACGCAGGTAGTCTAGCAATGATCCTACGGGCTTTATCAACATGTATAAATGATATGCAATAGTAAGTAAAACATACGCACATGTTAAGATAAAGTCAAACCAGATAGTATACTATCATATCTAGCAAGACTGTTGTCACGCCCCGCTTCCCAGAGTACGCAAGATTTGGGCACGTGACATAGCCAACCATGCTACCTGTGGGTAGGAAGTATCCATCCACAGTCACATTACGGTTGTAAAGATATCAAGAACAGTAAAATAAACTAAACTAATACATGTCCAAATCCATAATAACAAGAATCAATAAACAATAAGTGCGGAAGCTAATGATCCAATACAATGAAATAACAGTATGTCCCATAATGCGGGCTCACATCTGGAAATGAAATGACATAAATAAACGGAACTCTAAAGAACTCACAATTCAGCCTGCTGGCTGAAGTAATCCAGCTCGGTCGGCGGCAAAGGTACGGAATCTGGGCCATGCAAAACCCAGACGTCAGCGCGTCAAGATATCAAGTATGAAGCATAAACATGGTAATAAACAGTGCAAGCGTGAACATGAATAAGCAGTAATAAGAAGTAATAAACAGGGTAACGTGCAGTAGTGACTAAACTGTCCTATCAGGTTTTCTACTCTATAGTCTTTGAAACCAATTGATGAATCGTCGATATAACTCAATAGTATCCCGTGCGTGCCCGGGACCACGGTCATAATTCTCGGGGCTGAATCCGAGACGTGCCGCTAAGCAGTAAAAGGTAGTAGGATAGATGAGTGTTGTCAGCATCAACACTCCGGAGCTGGCCAAGCCCGTAAGACTGATCAGAACAATGTATCGAACAGTTGAGTTACAAGTCGGTTTCACCTTTGATTTCCCCATACCCCCAAACTATGTATGTCAGTCAGGTATTCAGTAGTCAAGAACTAATGCCAACACAAGTCAAGTAAAGGTAGGTCTGTCTGGATTGACAGCAGGAATGGTTAGGTTTGTCGGCATTAGGCATAAGATCAGGTAACAGGTCAGGTTACCTTCAACAGGTAGAGTCGATATGTACAGGGTGTTGTGTCCGGTGTATCAGTACATGTGTCAGGTGTATCAGGATCGGTCAATATGTAATGCAATCAGGTATGTGATGAAAACAGGTATAGTAACAAATAATGAACAGTAGCAGGAAAACAGTAAATAACAATTATTATTCTATGTGAACACAGTGATGTTTGTATTTTCATATTAACAGGTTCAATCATCTTTAGGGTGCAAAAGCCACAAGGTAAAGCAAGATTCACAATTATAAATTAAGGAATTATACTAAGTATGATGATTGTCTCAAGAATAGTTTAACAGTTCAAGCAGATATGATTCAGTCGTTTTATTTGGTTAAAGCATGGATTGATGTGGGTTAAATAATTACGAGGAACCGTTGTAACGATTCCAATATAAAGATAACTGCAATACTATGATATACATTACCATCGTTAAGCTGTTTAGTATAAAATCAAGTGCGTGGCGAGACTAGATCTCGCACGCTAGCATGTTAGAGCAAGTATTCAAATACTTGCCTCGGAACAAGGGTCGAGATGCAGGCGGCCTGGTGCACAAGTCACGATACGGTGTGTGAAACGGCGCGACACGGTACTGGGTCCGGGCGCGATCTGCTGCGCGGTACGGACGCGATCTGCGGCGCGGTCTGGTGCGCGATACGGACGCGATCTGCGGCACGGTCTGGTGCGCGATACGGACGCGATCTGCGGCGCGGTCTGGTGCGCGATACGGTCACGGTCTGTAGCGCGATCTGGTGCACGGTATGGGCGCGATACGGTCACGGTCTGCAGCGCGATCTGGTGCACGATACGGTCACGGTCTGCAGCGCGATCTGGTGCACGGTACGGGCGCGATACGGTCACGGTCTGCAGCGCGATCTGGTGCACGATACGGTCACGGTCTGCAGCGCGATCTGGTGCACGGTACGGGCGCGATACGGTCACGGTCTGCAGCGCGATCTGGTGCACGATACGGGCGCGATTCCAAACACGAACAGCGGGATCACACGGACCAGGGTACTTCGAGGGAAACCCCAGGGGGTGACCACGGAGGGTTCGACGGCACTGGAACGCCAGCGAGGCCGCGACGGTGGCTGTGAAGGCTGGAACAGCCGCTGGGCTCGCTGGAGAGAGGTGCGACGAGTGGAGGAGGGTGTGGTCGGCCCTGGTGGTCGTGGGAGAGAGAGAGGTGGTCGGGGTGGCGTCGACGAGGTTGCCGGCGCGCTTCTCCGGCGAACAGGGGAGGTGCAGGCGAAGGGTTTGGGCTCGGGTTTACTGTTCCGGCGAGGGGAGGAAGGAAACGACGACTAGGTCTCGTCGAGGAGGGTGAGAGGGAGTCGTGGGAGGCTTCGACGGTCGGAGGCGACGTCGACGGCGAGGTCTGCGAGGGGATGGAGGCGTCGGGGAGATGGGTTGCAGGCGCTGAAGGAGGAGGAAGGAGGGAAGGAAAGTGCGGCGGTCTCGTGGTGGCGAGGGCGGCGACGGCGAAGTCGCGGGGAAGTCGGCGATGGGATCGCGGGGCTAGGGTTAGGGTTCTCGTCGAGTGCTCGTGAAGAAAGGAAATGGTGAGGGCGGCTGCGTGCATGGGATTGATATAGGAGGAGAGAGAGAGGCTTATGACGAGGGGAGAGAGAAATTTGTGAAGAGAGAGATAGAGAGAGAGTGGGAAAAGGTGGGGCCCACGAGAATTTCTTTTCTCGTGATTGGCTGAAAGGAGAAGGGAAGATTTCACAGAAAAATTTAAAAGGGATTTTGGTAAGGATTTACTGTTAAAGAAATATATTCGTATATATATTATAGTTTAAGGTATTCAGTTAAATGGGCCTTTTTGGCGCGAAACGAAACATTTCCAAATCGCGCCCGGGTTGCGCCCAAATGTTCCAAATTCAAATTATAGGATTTTAAGCGGGTTCCAAATTTTGAAAAGTGGTGTTTAGTGATTAAAATGCATGCCCCCAAGTCGGACACTTGTACGCGCGCGTAGTCGCCCAAACTGGCCCGTTTAGCCAAACGGAACGGAATCTCGACACGCGGACGCTACCACGCGACTAGTGGCGACGAGTAGGCTAACATGGACATCTTAAATTTCATTTTCGGAGTTAAAATTTGTTATGTGCCAAAATGACTTAACCGGGTAAAACTTAGCAATAAACACCAGAAAATCAGGGAAATTGGAAAGAGCAATAAATAACCCTCAACTAGTAATATACATAGTATTATTGGGCTCGGGTGTTACATCATACCCAACTACAAAAGAATTTCGTCCTCGAAATTTCAAGAATACAGGATAACTAACTACTGGAAAAGATGAGGGAATTTCTGCCGGATCTCGTCTTCTCGCTCCCAAGTAGATTCTCCATGCGATCGGTTACCCCAAGAAACTAGCACAAGAGGGATAACCTTGTTCTTAAGAACCTTTTCTCTTCGATCCTTGATCTCGACTGGTCGCTCCTCAAAAGTCAGGTCTTCCCGAACGGTCAACTCCGAGTGATCCAAAACATGGGTCTCATCACGAACATACCTCCGTAGTTGAGACACATGAAATACATCACGAACTCCTGCTAATGACGATGGTAACGCCAACCGGTACGATACCTCTCCGACACGCTCCAATATCTCGAAGGGTCCAACGAATCGGGGACTAAGCTTTCCCCGACTTCCAAAGCGAATCACCCCTCAAGTCGGTGATATCTTCAGGAGTACCAAATCGCCCACGGCGAACTCTAAAGGTCTTCTTGATGTGTCGGCCCAACTCTTCTGTCTGTCTTGAGCTGCCTTCATATGCTTCTTGATTGTATTCACCTTCTCGACTGTCTGTACCACCAAATCTGGTCCCAATAACCTTCGTTCGCCAACATCATCCCAACAAACCGGCGAACGGCACTTACGACCATACAACGCTTCAAACGGTGCCATCTGAATAGTTGCTTGGAAGCTGTTGTTGTACGAAAACTCCACCAGGTGTAGATGATCTTCCCAAGAACCTTTGAAGTCTAACATGCAAGCCCTCAACATATCTTCAAGGGTCTGGATCGTTCTCTCTGATTGTCCATCAGTCTGGGGATGATAAGCTGTGCTAAACTTCAATCGAGTCCCCAAACTTTCTTGTAAACTCCTCCAAAAGTGTGACAAGAACCGAGTGTCCCGATCGGACACGATGCTTACCGGTACTCCATGTAATCTGACAATCTCCTGCAAGTATCGCTCTGCCAAGGCCTCTGTCGATTGACCAACCCGAAAAGGAATAAAGTGAGCTGCCTTGGTCAACCGATCGACAATCACCCATACTGCATTGTTGCCCTTTGGACTCCGCGGTAAAGCCGTCACGAAATCCATGGTTATATGCTCCCACTTCCATTGAGGAATCGGAAGTGGTTGTAACAAACCAGCAACCCTTTGGTGTTCAGCCTTGACTTGCTGACACACCAAGCACTTAGCCACGAAGCGAGCAATTTCCCGTTTCATACCTTCCCACCAGAAATGCTGTCGAATATCTCGGTACATCTTTGTCCCTCCTGGATGTACAGAGTAAGCTGAACTGTGTGCCTCCTTCATAAGCTCTTCACGCACATCTCCTTTTGGGACACACACACGGCTACCATATCTCAACGAACCATCTTCATGGATCAGTAGATCGGTTCGTAGTCCGGCTCCAATCTGTTCTCGAAACTTTTGCAGTCTAGGATCCTGCGATTGCGCCGCTTTAATCTTCTCAACTAAGGACGATTGTACTTGTAACTGCATCAACTGTCCTGTAGCACGCGGTAGCACAACCTCCAAGTCAAATCTCCGAAACTCCTCAATGATCTCTCTTTGTGCAGTCAATAACTGAATTGCTGGTAACCGACTTAGCGCATCTGGCACGACGTTAACCTTTCCCGGATGGTACTTAAGTTCAAGGTCGTAGTCGGCCATCAGCTCCAACCATCTGCGTTGCCTCATGTTCAACTCCTTCTGAGTGAACACATATTTCAAACTCTTGTGATCCGTAAAGACTTCAACTTTCTCGCCCAGAAGGTAGTGTCTCCAAATCTTCAGGGCGAAGATCACGGCTGCAAGCTCCAAGTCGCGAGTCGGATAGTTCTGCTCATGAGTCTTCAGCGGTCTCGATGCGTAAGCGACGACTTTCCCATTCTGCATCAAAACACATCCCAATCCTTTTCCAGATGCGTCGCTGCGAAACACCAGTCCTCCTGAATCATCCGGTACGGTTAGGATAGGGGCGGTTATCAACTTCTGATTCAGCGTCTCGAAGGCCAATGCGCATCCATCCGTCCAAACAAATGGTACCTCCTTACGCGTAAGCTTGGTTAACGGCTCAGCTACACGAGCGAAGTTCTCCACAAATCTTCTGTAGTAACCGGCGAGTCCAAGAA
Organism: Agapanthus africanus; assembly: GCA_030015575.1. Lineage (NCBI taxonomy): Eukaryota > Viridiplantae > Streptophyta > Magnoliopsida > Asparagales > Amaryllidaceae > Agapanthus > Agapanthus africanus. Next base: position 609,807,746 of record CM057339.1, on the reverse strand, counting down.
AACTTCTTATCTCTGTAACATTCTTTGGAACGGGCCAATCTCGAACTGCTGCTATCTTCTCGGGATCAACGGCGATTCCATCGCCTGACACGACATGCCCCAGAAACCTCACTTCTTCCCACCAGAATTCGCACTTACTCACTTTCGCAAATAACTTCTCTTGTCTCAGCGTCGGCAGTGCGATCCTTCTTCTCCACTAAGAGAACTGGAGTTCCCCACGGTGAGTTGCTGCTTCGAATCCATCCCTTCTCGAGTAATTCACTCACTTGTTTCTTAACTCCCTCCAACACTACTGGCGCCATTGGATAGTCAGTTTTTGGATACTGGCGTTGCACCAGGAGTAAGGTCGAACGCAAACTCCACATCTCGCTTCGGTGGTAAGCCCGAAATGTCTTCAAACCCATCCATAATGTCGCGGACGACTGCCGGCTCTTCATCACTCTCCACTACCATAGCCGCAAGAACACTGTTCGTCGGCCTAGCCCTAAACTCGACTGGCCCGACAGAATCTCTTTCTCCAATGAAAGTAAACTTAGGATGTCCGGGAATCTGGAATTACCTTCCTTGCCCTCCAGCCAATGTGGGCGTGGAAAGTGCCAGGAAAATCCATCCCCAAGACAACCTCGTAACTGATCGTGTCTATCACCAAGAAGTCTGCAAAAAGCTCCCGTCCGCAAACAACAACTGTACGATCTCTACTATCCTTACTAGCTATAATTTTCCCATTCCCAGTGTGTATGTCCCATAAACTAGACAGGGTCGTGCAGTTGATCGAGTGTGTAGTTATAAATTTGGATGACATAAACAATGGGATGCTCCGAAATTAAGTAATGCCAAAGCGGGAAAACCATGAACGAGTAAATTACCTGAAACCACTTCTCCCGATGCCTTAGCTTCTTCAGCTGTGAACGCTCGAGCCTGCTGTGGTCCTTGAGTAAGCGGTTCCTGTCCTTGGAACGGTCCTTGCGGAGGCTTCTGTGTATCATCCTTCGTGCGAGGCTTCGACGGACAAGCATCAACGGTGTGATCTGCCGCTCCACATCTAAAACAAAGTCCCAGCCTCAAACGACACTCCCTTCGCACGTGTCCGAGTTTATGGCAGTAACTACAGATCACGCTCCCCTTCCGATCACCCATACTGGTTTTCTTCATTGGTGCTACGCTGCGCCTGTTCACTGGAATACGTCTACGTACGGACGTGGGGTCCATTGTAAATGCCGGTTCCAGCTCGAGTTGTTCCTTTAGTTTCTCCATCAATCCCCTTATCACTCTTTGCCTGGCGGCTAAGACCGCATGCCCTGGGTCCATCTTCAAATTCTGATCGGCCATATTCCTGGAAATCAAAGTACCCAACATTAGCATGATGATAGATTCTAAGTATAGATCAAGGCTAGAACTCCAAGATACTTAAATGGAGTGCCGCATTGTAGCTATGCCGCGGTATCATAGCCGCAATTACTTAACTCCACCCAAGTCGCCTAAGTCCTAGAGATAACAAGAAGTTAGGTTTCCAAGTTTGACAATGCAAAGTAGGTTTGCATGCCGACATGATCCGGAAGAAGGATTCAAGGATGGTAAAACGGTCAAAGTGGCAGGACATGTTTCCTAATCACGGATATTCTGATTCGTGTATCGGGTGCGATACCCAACTACAAAGAATCAACCCAATTAACCTATGGCTCTGATACCATAAAACCATGTCACGCCCCGCTTCCCAGAGTACGCAAGATTTGGGCACGTGACATAGCCAACCATGCTACCTGTGGGTAGGAAGTATCCATCCACAGTCACATTACGGTTGTAAAGATATCAAGAACAGTAAAATAAACTAAACTAATACATGTCCAAATCCATAATAACAAGAATCAATAAACAATAAGTGCGGAAGCTAATGATCCAATACAATGAAATAACAGTATGTCCCATAATGCGGGCTCACATCTGGAAATGAAATGACATAAATAAACGGAACTCTAAAGAACTCACAGTTCAGCCTGCTGGCTGAAGTAATCCTGCTCGGTCGGCGGCAAAGGTACGGAATCTGGGCCATGCAAAACCCAGACGTCAGCGCGTCAAGATATCAAGTATGAAGCATAAACATGGTAATAAACAGTGCAAGCGTGAACATGAATAAGCAGTAATAAGAAGTAATAAACAGGGTAACGTGCAGTAGTGACTAAACTGTCCTATCAGGTTTTCTACTCTATAGTCTTTGAAACCAATTGATGAATCGTCGATGTAACTCAATAGTATCCCGTGCGTGCCCGGGACCACGGTCATAATTCTCGGGGCTGAATCCGAGACGTGCCGCTAAGCAGTAAAAGGTAGTAGGATAGATGAGTGTTGTCAGCATCAACACTCCGGAGCTGGCCAAGCCCGTAAGACTGATCAGAACAATGTATCGAACTGTTGAGTTACAAGTCGGTTTCATCTTTGATTTCCCCATACCCCCAAACTATGTATGTCAGTCAGGTATTCAGTAGTCAAGAACTAATGCCAACACAAGTCAAGTAAAGGTAGGTCTGTCTGGATTGACAGCAGGAATGGTTAGGTTTGTCGGCATTAGGCATAAGATCAGGTAACAGGTCAGGTTACCTTCAACAGGTAGAGTCGATATGTACAGAGTGTTGTGTCCGGTGTATCAGTACATGTGTCAGGTGTATCAGGATCGGTCAATATGTAATGCAATCAGGTATGTGATGAAAACAGGTATAGTAACAAATAATGAACAGTAGCAGGAAAACAGTAAATAACAATTATTATTCTATGTGAACACAGTGATGTTTGTATTTTCATATTAACAGGTTCAATCATCTTTAGGGTGCAAAAGCCACAAGGTAAAGCAAGATTCACAATTATAAATTAAGGAATTATACTAAGTATGATGATTGTCTCAAGAATAGTTTAACAGTTCAAGCAGATATGATTCAGTCGTTTTATTTGGTTAAAGCATGGATTGATGTGGGTTAAATAATTACGAGGAACCGTTGTAACGATTCCAATATAAAGATAACTGCAATACTATGATATACATTACCATCGTTAAGTTGTTTAGTATAAAATCAAGTGCGTGGCGAGACTAGATCTCGCACGCTAGCATGTTAGAGCAAGTATTCAAATACTTGCCTCGGAACAAGGGTCGAGATGCAGGCGGCCTGGTGCACAAGTCACGATACGGTGTGTGAAAAGGCGCGACACGGTACTGGGTCCGGGCGCGATCTGCTGCGCGGTACGGACGCGATCTGCGGCGCGGTCTGGTGCGCGATACGAACGCGATCTGCGGCACGGTCTGGTGCGCGATACGGACGCGATCTGCGGCGCGGTCTGGTGCGCGATACGGTCACGGTCTGTAGCGCGATCTGGTGCACGGTACGGGCGCGATACGGTCACGGTCTGCAGCGCGATCTGGTGCACGATACGGTCACGGTCTGCAGCGCGATCTGGTGCACGGTACGGGCGCGATACGGTCACGGTCTGCAGCGCGATCTGGTGCACGATACGGTCACGGTCTGCAGCGCGATCTGGTGCACGGTACGGGCGCGATACGGTCACGGTCTGCAGCGCGATCTGGTGCACGATACGGGCGCGATTCCAAACACGAACAGCGGGATCACACGGACCAGGGTACTTCGAGGGAAACACCAGGGGGTGACCACGGAGGGTTCGACGGCACTGGAACGCCAGCGAGGCCGCGACGGTGGCTGTGAAGGCTGGAACAGCCGCTGGGCTCGCTGGAGAGAGGTGCGACGAGTGGAGGAGGGTGTGGTCGGCTCTGGTGGTCGTGGGAGAGAGAGAGGTGGTCGGGGGTGGCGTCGACGAGGTCGCCGGCGCGCTTCTCCGGCGAACAGGGGAGGTGCAGGCGAAGGGTTTGGGCTCGGGTTTACTGTTCCGGCGAGGGGAGGAAGGAAACGACGACTAGGTCTCGTCGAGGAGGGTGAGAGGGAGTCGTGGGAGGCTTCGACGGTCGGAGGCGACGTCGACGGCGAGGTCTGCGAGGGGATGGAGGCGTCGGGGAGATGGGTTGCAGGCGCTGAAGGAGGAGGAAGGAGGGAAGGAAAGTGCGACGGTCTCGTGGTGGCGAGGGCGGCGACGGCGAAGTCGCGGGGAAGTCGGCGATGGGATCGCGGGGCTAGGGTTAGGGTTCTCGTCGAGTGCTCGTGAAGAAAGGAAATGGTGAGGGCGGCTGCGTGCATGGGATTGATATAGGAGGAGAGAGAGAGGCTTATGACGAGGGGAGAGAGAAATTTGTGAAGAGAGAGATAGAGAGAGAGTGGGAAAAGGTGGGGCCCACGAGAATTTCTTTTCTCGTGATTGGCTGAAAGGAGAAGGGAAGATTTCACAGAAAAATTTAAAAGGGATTTTGGTAAGGATTTACTGTTAAAGAAATATATTCGTATATATATTATAGTTTAAGGTATTCAGTTAAATGGGCCTTTTTGGCGCGAAACGAAACATTTCCAAATCGCGCCCGGGTTGCACCCAAATGTTCCAAATTCAAATTATAGGATTTTAAGCGGGTTCCAAATTTTGAAAAGAGGTGTTTAGTGATTAAAATGCATGCCCCCAAGTCGGACACTTGTACGCGCGCGTAGTCGCCCAAACTGGCCCGTTTAGCCAAACGGAACGGAATCTCGACACGCGGACGCTACCACGCGACTAGTGGCGACGAGTAGGCTAACATGGACATCTTAAATTTCATTTTCGGAGTTAAAATTTGTTATGTGCCAAAATGACTTAACCGGGTAAAACTTAGCAATAAACACCAGAAAATCAGGGAAATTGGAAAGAGCAATAAATAACCCTCAACTAGTAATATACATAGTATTATTGGGTTCGGGTGTTACATCTGTCCTGTACATATATATGTCCAAGCATCCACATGTATAGATATATAATAATGGCCTCTAGGCCATACATATCCCACAATCTCCCAATTTCACTAAGCCATATATTGACGTACCGAGTACCCAACGTCTGCTCTAAGGCCAACTGTTGGTGTATCACATACCCAACATCTCAAATAGTCTCTCAAACTGCGCTTGAGGAAGGGCCTTGGTGAATAGTTTCGCCGTGTTGTCTTTTGTGTCCACTCTCCGCACCTCGATCTTCCAGCGATCAATGATCTCCTTGATCGGGTGATTTCGCCTCAAGATATTCCTGGATTTCTGATGGGACCGTGGTTCCTTTGCTAAAGCCATAGCTCTATTGTTGTCGCAATACAAAGGTATTGAGTTAACAATGGATGGAACCACCTGAAGTTCAGTAATGAACTTCTTAATCCAGACGGCTTCTTTTGTGGCATCGTTGGCATCAATGTATTCAGCCTCCATCGTCGAGTCTGCGACGGTGTCCTGTTTGGAACTCTTCCAACATACCGTCCATCCGTTGAGGGTAAATGTCACGACCCGAAAAGTACGGAACGTGACTGGCACTTAAATTACGAAACGTCTTAAGGCGTCCGTAAAATAAGTAAGCCAAAGCCCAGAAACCAAAACCAAATAAGCAAAAGAGTGAAGAAAAACCAATCAATTAAAAGCGAGTTTATCAAGTAAGTCATATAAAACCTTTTTTTTAAAAAAATATTAATTTTTCCGAAAATTTCGGCAGAGTCTCCTTTGTAAATACTGGCCCCCAAAATGGGTACAACAAGAATATATATAAATCCAACAAATAAGGCATCCCCAAGCGGGAGCTAGCTCTTCGCCACAAGGCGGTCACAAATCCCACGCAATATAAAACAACAACATGCAAAATAATCATAAAGAAGCATGAGAAAAACAGCATGTCGACTCAAGTGAGCTCGACCCCAAAATACAGCATAAAAAGTCCACAAATCTTACAGTCTAATCTCTAGGTCAATATACAATAATACTGGTAGATACAGTAGATAGAGTACTCTAGATACAAAGAATATACAAGATGGTACAAAAATAATAACACAACCCACCTACGAGAAAAAACCTCGAGTCCTGGAAAAAGAGGCAAAAGAAGCGGTGCGCCCGCCGCTACTGTGCTAACGGAGCGGACCTGGAAAAGACTATGGCACAACGGTGGTGAGTTGCCAACTCGTGAGTAATAAATAACAACTATAGAGGCTATCGCAAGTATGCACACAAGTATCCTAGCATCTATAATACAGGTATGGTAGGATATAATAGCAGGTATGTATGCAATATGAATATACTAACAGGTATGTATGCAATATGAATATACTCGTGATCTGCATGTGTAAATTTAAGAAATCATCTTTTTCCTTTAGGCATCTCTTTTGAAATATCAGCACAATACCAATAGAATCAACCAGAATCTGTGTCCAGCAACGACACCTCAAAACTGTCTCATATCAAGTATCTCTGGCCTCAGCCGTCCGGCTGACCCATCTCAAATATCAACCCGAAAAGTACAGAACGTGACTGGCACTTAAATTACGAAACTTCTCAAGGCGTCCGTAAAATAAGTAAGCCAAAGCCCAGAAACAAAAACCAAATAAGCAAAAGAGTGAAGAAAAACCAATCAATTAAAAGCGAGTTTATCAAGTAAGTCATATAAAACCTTTTTTTAAAAAAAATATTATTTTTTCCGAAAATTTCGGCAGAGTCTCCTTTGTAAATACTGGCCCCCAAAATGGTTACAACAAGAATATATATAAATCCAACAAATAAGGCATCCCCAAGCGGGAGCTAGCTCTTCGCCACAAGGCGGTCACAAATCCCACGCAATATAAAACAACAACATGCAAAATAATCATAAAGAAGCATGAGAAAAACAGCATGTCGACTCAAGTGAGCTCGACCCCAAAATACAGCATAAAAAGTCCACAAATCTCACAGTCTCATCTCTAGGTCAATATACAACAATACTGGTAGATACAGTAGATGGAGTACTCTAGATACAAAGAATATACAAGATGGTACAAAAATAATAACACAACCCACCTACGAGCAAAAACCTCGAGTCCTGGAAAAAGAGGCAGAAGAAGCGGTGCGCCCGCCGCTACTGTGCTAACGGACCGGACCTGCAAAAGACTATGGCACAACGGGGGTGAGTTGCCAACTCGTGAGTAATAAATAACAACTATAGAGGCTATCGGATGTATGCACACAAGTATCCTAGCATCTATAATACAGGTATGGCAGGATATAATAGCAGGTATGTATGCAATATGAATATACTAACAGGTATGTATGCAATATGAATATACTCGTGATCTGCATGCGTAAATATATGAAATCATCTTTTTCCTTTAGGCATCTCTTTTGAAATATTAGTACAATACCAATAGAATCAACCAGAATCCGTGTCCAGCAACGACACCTCAAAACTGTCTCAAATCTCATATCAAGTATCTCTGGCCTCAGCCGTCCGGCTGACCCATCTCAAATATCAATATCTCATCATCTCGCGGCCACGGTCGGTATCCTCTCGATATCCGCCGTGCCAAAACAGTCACCGGTAGGTAGTCCATCCCCTGCCAGGCTCAACGTCAACAATACATTCCTCTTGCCCCGGGGTACCTTACCGGGCCCACCATGTACCCGTGATGGTTCCTCCACTCCTCGACACGGATCTCGAAAACCACAGCAAACTCATGGTGGACGACACTTTACATCACTAGAAAACCGCAATTTTGCATAATTTAAAAAGGGTAATAAGTTTTAGAAATTTTGCGGCTTTCCCCCGAAATACAGAAATATCATAAATCTCAAGAAATCATCATGAATGCATACGTCAATGATAATGAATGCATATGGTATTAATGTTCAAGTTACAATGTATGATTAATAGACTAGGCATGGGCAAATGATATAATGATATACATGCACATGAATAGCAATTCTACGATGTTATTTTAAGGATTTATTGCAATAGTACAGGTTTAGATATCAAATAGGGTGACAATATTCTAGATTATAAGTTATCTAGTGTCGTGGCATGGAAATTACCAGGGCGTGTGTGTACGCATGAATAGTGCTCGTGCTGCATATAAAAACCCTGGCAATGGTGCAGGTGTCCTATAGAATGGGTTCGCATATGTATGTCAAATAAAGCATGGATGTAGTTACTAATATTACTAGAAATCTTTAACTACTTAAACTATCAGGCGACTTGCGCCATCCAAACGATAGTTCCCCGTAGATGTTACATCTACTCACAGGAATCCCCAGCGAGCTATGTCCAATCACCGCTTTCCTTTTCGTGCCGCGTCCGAAGTCTCCGCGACTGAACCTGGAATTTGCACCAATACAAAACATAAGGTTACATATCATGAAATGACGCAAATCCCAAATGAAAATATCAACGCTCACGAGTTAGGCACAACGTGCACAAGGTGCGCGGAACACACACGAAAACCGCAAAAACTAACTAGAATCGTCGATTTGGTCGCCCGGGAAAGCTAAAACCCGATCACTCAAAAATCCGCACTCACACATCCTAAAAGTCGTAGGAGAAGCCAATACAATCATCAAGATATCAAAAATAATTCATCACATAATTTTATTACAAAACTAGTAAGCATTTGCATTCCAAAATCGGAGCAAATATCGCCGATTTGCGACAAAAAGACTACAATCTAGCATAATCATCCAAGTCACACCATTAGATAGCCAGTACACAAAATTTCAACACATTAACCATGCTCCAAAACCTATATTCCACAACCAAACCATTTCTTGATTTTTATCAATAGCAATTGCAATCAAAATCCATACTAGAAAAACATAACCTAACATTAATTTGAAACCCAAAAGCAAGTTAACCTCTTAGATTTAGGTTAGAAAAACACTAGATAGCAAAATAAATTAATTAACCTAATAATGGTTTTCAAAACCCTAATTAAAATTCAAGCCATGAACTAAAAAAACTAGATTAGAAATTAGCACTAAAATTAACACTTTCAAGTTCTAATTTAGCAAGTTAGGTACAATTTAACAATTAGATTAGAATTTTCACCTCACATGTTTTGAACCTCTTGCACTTAGCCTCCAAAGTTGCCACTTTTCTCCAAAATTTAAACCAATTTGGGCTTGAGAAGGGATAGAATAGGGTTTTGTGTTGAATTTGTAAAGAAATTTATGGATTTTTGTTGAATTTTGATGGAATTGTGATGAATTTTTGAAGGAAAAAGAGAAGGGGAAATTGGGGACAGCAGTGGGAGGCTCAAGGCCAGAGGAGGGAAGTGGGGAGTTGTGAGGGAATTGTGAAAGAAAAATCCAAAGTCAAAGCCCTCATATCTAACTAAAAACCTATACCCAAATTACTATATTTTAATCCTATTCAAAACAATTCTCACTATAGCTAAAGTCAAAAAGAGAGGGATGGGGCTGCTGCAGCAGTGGTGGGGCCAGCTTTGGGTTGTGGGGGTGAGTGGGAGTGAATACAAAAAGGTTCTATGCAAAAAAGACCCCCCACAAGTTCATATTTGCAAGTTTTAGTTCAAAAAAATTATATTTTTGTTTTCCATCATAAAAACCCATTAAAACTTGAAATAAAATACTAAAAATTTATATTAAAACTAGATTTTAATTAACATGATTTTAAACCTTAAATTTAGCCCATTTAAATTTGTATTTATCGCTAATTTAATGTATTTTCTTACCGGCTTAAAATAATATAAAAAAATTGAAAAATAGGGAAATTTTTTTAAATGACCAAAAATTAATAAGTAACTCATTAGCTACTAAAAACAAGCAATTACCTATCAAATTAGGTATAATTAGGCCTAAACTGCAAAATAGCAAAAAAGACGATTTACGGAAAAATACCAAATTTTCACCGTTTTTTGGGAAAACTCCAAAACGACTTTTCAAGGCTCTACAATCTTCCCCCCTTAACGAAATTCGGTCCCCGAATTTAAAAATATAGCTACACGTACCTTCAAAGAGATGGGGATATTTATTCCACATCTCGCCCTCGGTCTCCCAAGTGACCTCCTCGCTGCTCGGGCCACGCCAAAGGATCTTGACGGTCGGTATAACTTTCGATCTCAACTTCTTCACCTGCCGATCCAGGATGGCCACCGGCTGCTCTGCAAAAGAAAGGTCGCGCTCTAGCTGGACTGTCAGGTGCTGAATCGCATGCGAAGGGTCTTGAAGGTACTTGCGGAGCATCGAAACATGGAAGACGGGGTGAACATCGGGAAAGCTAGGTGGAAGAGCCAAACGATATGCAACTGCGCCGACACGCTCGAGAATCTCGAAGGGACCCACAAATCTGGGACTAAGCTTTCCCTTTCGCCCAAAACGCATCACGCCCTTCATCGGTGAGACCCTCAGAAAAACATGATCGCCAACTGCAAACTCTAGTCTGCGACGGCGCCTGTCTGCATACGATTTCTGCCTACTCTGAGCCGCTCTCATCCGGTCTCGGATGAACTGTATCTTCGCTGTCGTCTCCTCAACAAGCTGCGGCCCCAATATACTGCTCTCGCTGAGCTCTGTCCAACAGACGGGCGATCTGCATCTCCTCCCATACAATGCCTCGAAAGGTGCCATCTAAATAGTATCTTGGAAGCTGTTGTTGTAGGAGAACTCCACTAACGGTAAATGACGATCCCAGCTACCACCAAAGTCCAAAACGCACGCTCGGAGCATGTCCTCGAGAGTCTGAATAGTCCACTCTGACTGGCCGTCGGTCTGCGGATGAAATGCTGTGCTGAAACTCAAACGGGTGCCCAATGCCTCCTGAAGTCGCTGCCAAAATCGGCTGGTAAACTGGGTGCCTCTGTCGGACAAGATACACGTCGGGACTCCATGCAGTCGTACGATCTCGTCGATGTATACCTGGGCATACTGAGCAAAACCGAAAGTCGTCTTCACCGGCAGGAAGTGAGCCGCTTTCGTCAATCGATCCACGATCACCCAAATAGAGTCGTACCCTCTACTGGTCTTGGGTAAACCCACAATGAAGTCCATAGAAATCTGCTCCCATTTCCACTCCGGAATGGGCAAAGGCTGCAACTCTCCCGCGGGCCTCTGGTGCTCGGCCTTGACTTGCTGACAAGTCAGGCATCTCGATACGAAGTCTGTAACGTCCCACTTCATCCTGTCCCACCAAAACACATCTCTCAAATCGCGGTACATCTTGGTGGAACCCGGATGAACGCTGTATGTCGATCTATACGCCTCCTCAAGAATCTCACGTCGTAGTCCCTCAGAATCTGGTACGCACAGTCGAGTCCCAAATCGCAGTACTCCCTGATCATCGATCACGATCTCGGAATCTCTGCCCTGCCTAATCTGCTCCATGATCTCTGAAAGACGGTCATCGCTGGGTTGTGCCTCTCGAATACGGTCAAGTAATTGCGGACGTGCACGAACAAGCGCAAGCTGCCCCCCTGTTGGAGTGAACCCGAACTCAACTCGTCTGTCGCATAAAATCTGCCAATCTGCCGACGACTGCCTCTGTACTGTGCGCAAACAAGATAGACTACCCCCGGGCCTCCTGCTCAAAGCAACCGCCACTACATTAGCCTTGCCCGGGTGATACAAAATCTCGCAATCGTAGTCCTTTACTAGTTTCATCCAACGGCGCTGTCTCAGATTCAAGTCTCGCTGCTGAAATATATACTTTAAGCTCTTGTGATCAGTGAATATCTGCCACGACTCGCCGTATAGGTAATGTCGCCAGATCTTAAGTGCAAAGACCACTGCATCAATCTCTAAATCATGAGTGGGGTAGTTATGTTCATGTTTCTTCAACTGCCGTGAAGCATACGTGATCACCCTGTCATACTGCATCAATACGCACCCTAGCCCCACTCGTGAAGCGTCACAATAAACCACAATCCGCCTGATCCTGAAGGCAAAGATAATACCGGCGCCGTAGTCAAACAAGTCCGTAGCTGCTGAAAACTGTGCTCTCACTCCTCCGTCCAAACGAAAGGAACTCCCTTCCAGGTCAATCCGGTCATAGGTGCAGCAATACGGGAGAAATCCTGAACGAATCGCCTGTAGTAGCCAGCCAGGCCTAAGAAACTGCGGATCTCCGTAACTGATGTCGGTCTGGGCTACTGCTGAACGACCTCAATCTTCTTCGGGTCCACACATATGCCATCTCTCGTAATCACATGACCCAAGAATCCGACGCTATCCAACCAGAATGCACACTTGGAAAATTTTGCGAAAAGCTGGTGCTCCCTCAAAGTCAGCAACGTAATCCGCAAGTGCTGCTCATGCTCCTCTCTGCTCCGGCAATACACCAAAATATCGTCGATAAACACGATGATGAACAAGTCAAGATATGGCCTGAATGTACGGTTCATCAAATCCATGAATGCAGCTGGGCGTTGGTGAGTCCGAACGACATCACCAAAAACTCATAGTGGCCATAGCGCGTGCGGAAAGCTGTCCTCGGTATATCCTCCTGTCGAACTCGCAGCTGATGGTACCCTGATCGCAAGTCGATCCTCGAAAAAATACCCCGCACCCTGAATCTGGTCGAACAAATCATCAATGCGTGGCAACGGATATCTGTTCCGCACGGTAACCTTGTTCAGCTGGCGGTAGTCGATACATATTCGCAAACTTCCGTCCTTCTTCTTGACAAACAGGACCGGAGCACCCCACGGAGAAACACTAGGTCGAATAAGCCCCTTATCTAACAAATCCTGCAACTGATCCTTCAGCTCTCTAAGGTCTGCCGGGGCCATCCGATAAGGCGGTATAGAAATAGGCCCCGAGCCGGGAATCAAGTCAATGCAGAACTCAACGTCGCGCTCAGGTGGTAGCCCAGGCAGCTCCTCAGGAAAAACATCAGGGAACTCACTAACAATCGGGGCCCGGTCCAAAGGAACCTCTGCAGCTCGAGTATCACAAATATACGCTAAGAATCCCTACATCCCTTCCGCAAGAGCTGACCAGCGCGAAGAGACGAAAACAAGCTGGGAAGGGTGACGCTGCGGTCTCCCTGAATAATAAGGACCTGCTCTCCCGGAAAGCTAAATCTGACCGCCTTCTCACGGCAGTCCACAGAAGCATAACAAGTGGCTAGCCAATCCATGCCCAGAAGCACATCAAAGTCCAACATATCGAGGAGAATCAAATCAACCGACGAATCCCTCTCCCCGATACGAACGGAACACAATCGAAACACAAAATGAGCGACAAATGACTCGCCTACCGGGGTAATAACAACAAGCGGCTGATCTAACGACGATGACTCACGACCCAACATCGGTGCAAGGTGTGTAGATACGTACGAATGTGTGGAACCTGGGTCGAATAATACCCGTGCGTCGAAAGAGCAAACAAGCAAGGTACCTGTCACAACGGTGTTGGATGCCTGCGCATCCTGCGGCGTTAAAGCAAAAACTCGGGCCTGACCCCTACCAATAACTGGCTATCCTCGGCCTCGGCCTCCTCGTCCTCTCTGGATAGGACCGCCACGTCCACGGCCTCTGGATGCATCAAACTGACGTGGAGCATCGCCTGTGGTAGGAAGTAGGGGTCTCTGAGGGGGAGGTGGTGATGGCGGTAAGGTCACATGTGGAACTATCGCCGCTCCCTGTCGTCTCACCGGACAGTCTCTGATACGATGATGCCGGCTACCCCACCAAAAACATCCTAACCATGGCTGCTGATCGTATGGGTGAAGGTGATACAACTGGCCCCTAAAGAATCCGCCACGGCCTCTGCGACCCCTCCTAGGTGCTAGCATACCAGTGCGAATCCGACTCGGTCTCGAAACGACCACAGGGGGGTAATATCCGATATCTGCGCTCGGTTGACCTCTACTAAGGATTCCACCATCTGTCGTAACTCCTGCATACCAGACTATAACCTATCCATGCGGCCTGGGGAATGTGGATCAGTCTGTCCCTGAAGCGTAGGTATACCACCCTGCTCAGTCCTCGTCTCGGACGAGCCTGCTCGGATCTCATCACGGGCGGCAGCCCTCTGCGCTCTCGTAGCCTTCGGCGACATAGTGGCCGGTACAGGAAACAGGATAATAAGAACAATGCAATAGAATCATAGGATACACGGAATTGAAGAAGGAATTTCAAGCAAGTATATCGTAAAGTCACTTAGGCGGAGTACCGTATCGCAAGTATGCCGCGGACATACACACGCTACGTTACCCTGCTTAAGTCACTTACTCCATCTACCAAGGTCATCCTACACTCAAAAAGGTAAACACTTTCGCTCTGATACCAACTTTGTCACGACCCGAAAAGTATGGAACGTGACTGGCACTTAAATTACGAAACGTCTCAAGGCGTCCGTAAAATAAGTAAGCCAAAGCCCAGAAACCAAAACCAAATAAGCAAAAGAGTGAAGAAATACCAATCAATTAAAAGAGAGTTTATCAAGTAAGTCATATAAAACCTTTTTTTAAAAAAAAATTAATTTTTCCGAAAATTTCGGCAGAGTCTCCTTTGTAAATACTGGCCCCCAAAATGGGTACAACAAGAATATATATAAATCCAACAAATAAGGCATCCCTAAGCGGGAGCTAGCTCTTCGCCACAAGGCGGTCACAAATCCTACGCAATATAAAACAACAACATGCAAAATAATCATAAAGAAGCATGAGAAAAACAGCATGTCGACTCAAGTGAGCTCGACCCCAAAATACAGCATAAAAAGTCCACAAATCTCATAGTCTCATCTCTAGGTCAATATACAACAATACTGGTAGATACAGTAGATGGAGTACTCTAGATACAAAGAATATACAAGATGGTACAAAAATAATAACACAACCCACCTACGAGCAAAAACCTCGAGTCCTGGAAAAAGAGGCAAAAGAAGCGGTGCGCCCGCCGCTACTGTGCTAATGGAGCGGACCTGCAAAAGACTATGGCACAACGGGGGTGAGTTGCCAACTCGTGAGTAATAAATAACAACTATAGGGGCTATCGCAAGTATGTACACAAGTATCCTAACATCTATAATACAGGTATGGCATGATATAATAGCAGGTATGTATGCAATATGAATATACTAACAGGTATGTATGCAATATGAATATACTCGTGATATGCATGTGTAAATATAAGAAATCATCTTTTTCCTTTAGGCATCTCTTTTGAAATATCAGCACAATACCAATAGAATCAACCAGAATCCGTGTCCAGCAACGACACCTCAAAACTGTCTCAAATCTCATATCAAGTATCTCTGGCCTCAGCCGTCCGGCTGACCCATCTCAAATATCAATATCTCATCATCTCGCGGCCACGGTCGGTATCCTCTCGATATCCGCCGTGCCAAAACAGTCACCGGTAGGTAGTCCATCCCCTGCCAGGCTCAACGTCAACAACACATTCCTCTTGCCCCGGGGTACCTTACCGGGCCCACCATGTACCCGTGACGGTTCCTCCACTCCTCGACACGGATCTCGAAAACCACAGCAAACTCATGGTGGACGACACTTTACATCACTAGAAAACCGCAATTTTGCATAATTTAAAAAGGGTAATAAGTTTTAGAAATTTTGCGGCTTTCCCCCGAAATACAGAAATATCATAAATCTCAAGAAATCATCATGAATGCATACGTCAATGATAATGAATGCATATGGTATTAATGTTCAAGTTACAATGTATGATTAATAGACTAGGCATGAGCAAATGATATAATGATATACATGCACATGAATAGCAATTCTACGATGTTATTTTAAGGATTTATTGCAATAGTACAGGTTTAGATATCAAATAGGGTGACAATATTCTAGATTATAAGTTATCTAGTGTCGTGGCATGGCAATTACCAGGGCGTGTGTGTACGCATGAATAGTGCTCGTGCTGCATATAAAAACTTTGGCAATGGTGCAGGTGTCCTATAGAATGGGTTCGCATATGTATGTCAAATAAAGCATGGATGTAGTTACTAATATTACTAGAAATCTTTAACTACTTAAACTATCGGGCGACTTCCGCCATCCAAACGATAGTCCCCCGTAAATGTTACATCTACTCACAGGAATCCCCAGCTAGCTATGTCCAATCACCGCTTTCCTTTTCGTGCCGCGTCCGAAGTCTTCGCGACCGAACCTGGAATTTGCACCAATACAAAACATAAGGTTACATATCATGAAATGACGCAAATCCCAAATGAAAATATCAACGCTCACGAGTTAGGCACAACGTGCACAAGGTGCGCGTAACACACACGAAAACCGCAAAAACTAACTAGAATCGTCGATTTGGTCGCCCGGGAAAGCTAAAACCCGATCACTCAAAAATCCGCACTCACACATCCTAAAAGTCGTAGGAGAAGCCAATACAATCATCAAGATATCAAAAATAATTCATCACATAATTTTATAACAAAACTAGTAAGCATTTGCATTCCAAAATCGGTGCAAATATCGCCGATTTGCGACAAAAAGACTACAATCTAGCATAATCACCCAAGTCACTGTTAGTTGTATGTATGCCCTAGAGGCCAGTATTGTACAGATATTGTATATTATATTGGATGCTTGGACATATATAGAGATGACTTTTTTGCTCGATATGATAGTATGCTATCTGGTTACTCTTTATCTTAACATGTACACTAGTCTCTTTATACTGTCTTATAGTTACATGTTGGTAAAGCCCTTAGGATGTGTACTTGACTGCCTGGACTATGATGCAGATCATACTAGTGGGGACATGGTAGTCCATTAGTACATCCTTCAAGGTCCCTAGTCGTGGGTGTATCGAGACGGGGCATCGATATACCAGTGTAGACTAGCGTATACGCTTTTCGACCCATGAGATGGGCGATGGATGATCCCATATCCATTGGTGTTTGACATCAGAGATAGTATACGGGTGCTCAGTGGAGACTGGGTACACTGGACGGACTCGCCGAGAACTCCCAGATGGTATTATACCTCACGTCAGATGGCAGTTCTCAGGTGACACTTGTACAGGTTAGTCTGTAGAACCGAGATCGTCATAGAGTCTTATGTGATTCCCCCTGTGCTTTGATCTCCACCTTACCACGTCCATAAGGGCGTGCAAAACGGTGGTCTTTGGGTACAGTCCCGAGTCACATGGAGGCAATGAGCGATAGGAGGGGTTTCGTCTCTCCCGGTATTGGGGGTTGATGTTGCGCTGTGCTCGATTGGCCGTAACAGGGAAGTCCCTGGCCAGGGCTGATCAGAGATTTGCTGGTAAGTGTTACCAGTAGTTTCTCGACCCGTTATGAGCCTCACATCGACACGACTTATCGGGTTATTGGGGTCTGACGTTTACCACCCCTAGACTTGATATGCGACATATCAGACGAAGAGACCGGACTGTACGGCAAGCGTTACTGGTCGGATTCGCAGGAGTGTGAGCGGGCTAGCTCGTCGATCTTCTGATCGCTCAATACCCGGGTGGTCGTTACGTTTAACAGACCGCTTGCTGCTTGTGGGTGCTTGATATGATCATCATCTGCTACCGGCGTATTGACGAGTCTTTAGAGTCCTACACAGAGGTTTCCTAGCTCAAGCGAAACGAAATAGGAGTGCATATGAGATATGTGCGGGGCCGAGAATAATGCGTGTATGTGATACCGTATTTGATTCTCGCGATTTATGTTTCGATTGGTTGTATGAGATATGACCTAGTTATCGAATCATTGATTCGATAAATCGATGCATTGAATACTAGTCGGTTATGTGCGACATGACCAGATCATTGAATCAAATGTTGATTTAATGATTTAATGTATAATTATATATTTGATATATTACTTTGCATTAACTAGTATTGGTTCACTTTAAACGGATTTTTCTCACTTGGTGTGCACATTGTATATGTGATATGTTTTGTGTACACTTGTTTGTATCATGATTGATGATGCATAATAACTTGGCTTTGTGTGAAGAATTGGACCATGGTTATGATAAGGGTTAGGGTTTTTGATTATTCACTTAATTATTTATCCATTATTTATTCATTTAATTAGGTGAAAGAAAACAAAAAGGGTTTCTTTTCTTCATGAAGCTTATTGAAGCTTCATGAAACTTTGACCAAAGTCATCCCTTTTGTCTTTATCCTTAACCATAACCACTAATCTAACCTTGGTCAATTCTCTACACATAACCATGGTTTACTTTATGATAAGTATTGATTTTCCTTTTTATTTGAATTACTTATCATAACATTATCATCATCTTCTTCATCTTCTTCTTCTTCTTCAAGCTTGCTACTCCAATGGCAACTTGAGTTCTAGTGAGAGAATTCCAAATCTAAAGTGAACCCATCTCCTATTTCTTCACCCTCTATCTCTTGCCAAGTTGTTTTGGGTGTTCTCTTCACATGTTTCACAACTTTGTGAAGTCGGAGCTTGAACTAGTGCAACCTCGACGTAGATCGTCTTTGACACAAAGCCGACGACCTATTCCGCACATTATTCCGATGAAGCCGACGAATGAGTCGAGGATCCATGATGGACAGCGAGGGCATGACCACGTGGAGCTAAGGAGGTGGAAATCCGGATCTACAAAGGTTGTAGCTTCCGACCTTTAGTTAATTTGTTAACTAGCTTTATCATTTCGCCTAAACATCTAGTCTAAGATCGGTAGTCTAGGGTTTCTCGGCACCAAAATTTTTTGAATTGGCATGTTTGATGCTTTGTGAAACCTTACTAGAGTGCCTAGGAACCTTTCACTTGTATCAGAGCCTAGCTATAGCCTTAGGCGAAGTCCAGACGGAGTTTGAAGTCCGAACGAACCCGAAAACCCATTACAAACATGCTCTCTGTACTTTTTCTGAAAACGTGGATTTTTCCAGATTAAAAGTTTCCAAAAAATTCAGCAGGGAATTTAGTGAGTTACTGTGTAACACGTGCTTCTAAATCAACTAAGTAGGCGCCGAACCGCGGCCCCACCATAGGAAGCGCGGCGGTTCCGCGGCCACTGTGCTGATTTACAGCAAGTGGTTTGCACAGTAATCCATGTAATGTAGTGCTGAGTCTTCTGGGAATGTTTAATATTCATTCAAGAGTTGAATTTTCTGGGGTTGTTTTGGGGATTCGGTATTTCGATCGGATTATCAAATTTCGTCTTTTGTGTATTTCCGGATAATTTTCAGAATATGTTAAAAAGTTCGACCGGATATAAATACCCAATTTTTCCCCTGTCGGGAAATTTCCAAGTGTTGGATTTTTCCGTAGTTTAACGATGTTCTAAGTAGTGTAAGTAACGCGATGGACCCTCTAGAAGACAACAAACCTTAACTCGATTATGTGACCGTCTTGAACTGCCCTTTGAACCTTCGGGTTTGGGGCAGTACGGCGTGCCACATGTGAGGCGTTGGCTTGACCCTTCTACGGCTGGACCGTCGGTACTGAGGCACGAACTGAATGTTGTTAGACTTATTTCATGTGATGGACTGTATCGGGAAAACTTGGGTATTCGACTGTTCGATCGGAAAGTTTAACATTTTCTGTTTATCTGGAATGTGATACAATAATTGGAATTCACAAACAGTTATGAGATAACTGAATGAATGTTATAAATTTAGCAGTTTAGTCCCATATGATATTGAAAAGAGTTTTCGATAATGAGACTAAAATGCTGGATTTATATCTGTTAGGCATGTGATGTCTAAGTATTTCATTTGATTAGGCATGCGATGTCTAAAGTAGTTGCGGATTCCAATTGTTGTAGTTTTACACTTTCTTTTCTGTGACCGTAAGTGTAATATGTGATATCGCCGGTTTCGTTGCTATATGTCAACGACAATTGGGATGCGCATATTTACTTACGTTGATGACATGTGATGTTATGTGTTGCTGGATATGTTATATTGGATCGTCGTGTTCGAATAGCCGGGGGTTTTTATGTGAGATGAGTGTTTTTCATTTTCATTCATGTAAAAACTTGTATGTAATATTCTTTTATTTGGGGCACTTCCAGGTAGCGGAAGATGTCACCTTTTGTATATTATTTACTTTTCCGCATTAGGATAGACCCAAGGAGGGGAGCACAAGTAACCGGGTTCTGGGGTCCAGTGGAAGACCAACTCGAGGAGTCGAGTCCGAGTCTCCTAATCCTAGAATTGGCAGGGTTGCTTGCCGCTCTCGTAGGGGTCTAGGGGTGTGGGATTGGCTATTCATCACGACCGTGGAATCCGTGTTTTATACTGGCTCGTATTGAAAACACGGACGTCCTAGTATATCCAATATTTCATATGTTTATTCTGCTGCGATATCTGTGATGGATATAGTATATAGTATATATGATATATTATATAGACGTTGCTTATGTTTTACACCCGCGCTAGCCCTGCCCTGCTCTGTCGTTAGTTACCTAACCTAACGGTGCACGAGGGGACATCGAGGCGAATGCGGATGGCATAAGTGTACGTCATATCTATCTGTGATGTTTAGGTATTTAAATGATGGGACGTCATTAATGTGATTAATGAAAGATAAGAAACCTAAGATGTTGTGGCATCGAATTTTAAAATAAAACAGGTAGCTACAGTTTTTGCTTTGCACAGCGGTATATATGATATACCCTGCACCTTATTCGATGAGGAAAGGACCGAGATCCCTTCACCGGGAGTGACTCCTTTAGCAATAACTGGCTGATGCTACACACTCGGTTTGCTTTTGACTGCTTTTGGTTTTTTTGCTTTGCACAGCGATATATATGATATATCCCGCACCTCATTCGATGAGGAAAGGACCGAGATCCCTTCACCGGGAGTGACTCCTTTAGCAAAACTAGAAAAGCCTCAAAATCACTCCATTTTAAAAACTTTATTTGATTCTACAACGATATCAAGTTCATTACGCTCATGGTTTTCAGAAAAACCTGGCGTAGCCCTCCGTCATTTTAGATAAGTACTATTTAGTATTCGTGCTGCGGTTGTTTGGCATGCGTCAAGGCGTAGTGTACGGTAGCTAACTAGTATTTATCTTCTTATGCATATGATGCAGATTGGATTAGGGTATTCGCACGGCGTTGTTTGGCATGCGTCAAGGGTCGTGCGGGTGGGTTTAATTCAATCAGGAAATGACGGGTTGAACTTGACTAGCGGACTATGGGTTGTTTGGCATGCGTCAAGGTCATAGCACGCTAGGGGCAAAAGATTATCGGGAATTTCAAGTATTGAAATTTGCAATGAGATTGCATACCTTCTATGAGATAGTTGGATCCCGATACCCACAGCGAGTAAGAGTTACTCCTGGGAGAGTTTTACACATTGCAATTAGCCGATCAAGTAGGTGTCTAGAAAGGTGTTAACGAGGTTACGCCTCTGGGAAAACGAGGTTTACATTAATTAGGTTCGTGCGAAAGCACGGGGGACCTCCCTCAAAGTACCGACACTGGCCTGACTGAAAGATTGGCGAACTTGTAGTGTGTAATTAATCCCGGCTAGTCTTTCCTTTTAGGGTTTGAAGGAAGATTTGATAAAAAGCAGTGGGAGCCATCCTGATTAGATAAGATAATAACCAATCTGATCTTGCACGAGCATACGCTAAAGTGTTTTCTTCTCTCTCTCCAGGTAGCGACCAGTTCATGCTTTAATCAAGATAATAATATGGATGTATTGACCGAACCCGCATGTTATACTGTGCTGGGGAACGTTGGTTCCGTTCATTCTTATAAGAGTTATAGGAATGAACAGGATATAGGGGAATACCAGGATTCCCATGCCACCCGAATGAAGAAAGTACATGTTGATGCATTTTCTTCGGGTGTGTTCGTTACTGAGAACTGTTTCTCCATTTGCTCTACGTCCTGGGTATTAGATACCGGGTCAGGATCCCATATATGTAATCAGTTACATGGGCTTAGGAAAGGTAGAGAACTTGGAGAAGGTGATAAAGACATTAGAGTTGGAAATGGTGCAATTGTTGCAGCTAAGACTGTCGGGGAATATCACCTTGTATTACCAACTGGTAATACATTAGTTCTGAACGAATGCTATTACATGCCGAACCTGATATGCAACATTATATCGGTTTCTTTATTAAGTAAAGAGAGATATAATTTTGTATTACAGGACAATGTTATGAACATTTTTCGTAACCAAAAGTTGGTTGGATCAGGCACGTTGTGCAATGGCATTTATGTTCTAAATCAATCAACGGTTCTGAGCATAACAAACACACACAAGAGGAAGAGTTCTGAACTCAACGAATCCTTCTTGTGGCATTGTAGACTGGGTCACATCAATGCGACACGACTAGCTAAGTTGCATAAAGATGGATATTTAAATCCGTTTGAATTTTCATCTTATGACACTTGCCAGTCATGTCTCAAAGGCAAGATGACCAAGACTCCGTTTACGGGACACGGAGAAAGAGTTACCGAACTCTTGGGACTTATACATAGTGATGTATGTGGTCCCATGTCTACACATGCCAGGGATGGTTCTTCATACTTCATTACATTCACTGACGATCTCTCTAGGTTCGGGTATGTGTTCCTGATGAAACACAAATCAGAAGCTTTTGAGAAATTTAGGGAATATAAACAAGAAGTTGAGAACCAAACCGGAAAAAGTATTAAAATCCTACGATCTGATCGATGAGGGGAATACTTGAGCAATGAATTCCTGGACTTCCTAAAAGAGAATGGGATTCCCTCTCAGCTGACTCCTCCATATACACCACAGCACAACGGTGTATCTGAACGGAGAAACCGCACCCTATTAGATATGGTGCGCTCAATGATGAGTACAGCTGAGTTACCTATTTCCTTCTGGGGACATGCGCTTGAGACAGCCATGGACCTATTGAATAGAGTTCCTACCAAATCAGTACCTACCACTCCATATGAGATATGGAAAGGGAAGAGACCACATCTTAATTATATTAAGATATGGGGTTGTCCAGCCTATGTCAAAAGACAAAATCCGGACAAACTCGAGGCAAGATCTGTCTTATGTAAGTTTGTAGGATATCCCAAAAATTCACAAGGGTATATCTTCTACCACCCCGAGGAACAAAAGGTGTTTGTTTCTCGACATGCCACTTTCTTAGAAAAAAGTTTTCTTATGAAACAGATAAGTGGCATTGAGGTAGAACTGGAAGAGGTTCCAGCGACACAGAGTACAACAGAAGATTTGGTTGAACCAGAGGATTCCATAGTTCCCGATGAACCCCAGTCACTCCGCCGATCTAGTAGGGTTCCTCGCCAACCTGAGAGATACTACGGTTTTCTCATGGACGGTGGGAGCGAGGATTGCATCATGGAGGATGATGACCCAACTAGCTTCGAGCAGGCCATCACGAGTGGGGACTCAGTGAAATGGCTGGATGCTATGCGGTCTGAGATGGATTCCATGTACACCAACAAAGTATGGACTTTGGAAGGTTCTCCTGAAGGGGTAAAACCCATTGGGAGCAAGTGGATCTTCAAGAAGAAACTTGGTGTAGATGGGAAAGTGGAGACTTTCAAAGCTAGACTTGTAGCAAAGGGTTTTCGTCAAAGACCAGGTGTGGACTATGACGAGACCTTTTCTCCAGTGGCTATGCTTAAATCCATCCGGATCATGCTTGCCATCGCTGCATATCATGATTACGAAATCTGGCAAATGGATGTTAAGACCGCCTTTCTAAACGGTGATTTAGAAGAGTGCGTGTACATGACTCAGCCAGAGGGCTTCATAGACAGTGGGAGCAGCGGGAAGGTGTGCAAGCTGCTTAAATCCATTTATGGATTAAAGCAAGCATCGCGGAGTTGGAACATCTGCTTTGACGTCGTTATCAAAGAGTTTGATTTCGTCAAAAATCCAGATGAACCTTGTATCTACAGGAAGGTGGCAGAGAGTAAGATTGTCTTCCTCGTATTGTACGTGGAGGACATACTCTTGATAAGAAATGATATTCCTATGCTGCAATCGGTCAAGCTCTTCTTATCACAAAGATTCTCAATGAAAGATCTTGGTGATGCCTCCTGCATATTGGGAATTAGGATCTATAGAGATAGATCCAAACGGATTTTGGGATTGTCCCAATCCAGGTACATTGACACCATACTAAAGAGGTTTAGTATGGAAGAGTCCAAGCGTGGGAACTTACCCACGATCTCTGGAGTCACTCTCTCCAAAGAGATGTCTCCCAAGACTGATTTGGAGAGAGCTCGCATGCAAGGGATACCCTATGCTTCGGCAGTAGGCTCTATCATGTATGCGATGCTATGTACCAGACCCGATGTAGCATACTCACTAAGTATAGTGAGCAGGTATCAAGCTGATCCTGGAGAGAGTCACTGGACAGCTGTGAAGAGCATTCTCAAGTACTTGCGAAGAACTAGAGATATGTTCTTGGTGTATGGTAACGGAGAACTCCAAGTGGAGTCCTTTACCGATTCGAGCTTCCAGAGTGATAAGGACGACTCTAAGTCGCAGTCGGGCTTTGTCTTTACCCTTTACGGAGGGGCGGTTAGCTGGAAGAGTTCCAAGCAGGAAACCGTGGCAGACTCGACGATGGAGGCTAAATACATCGCTGCCAACGATGCTGCTAAAGAAGCTGTCTGGATCAAGAAGTTCATTTCTGAACTTGGAGTGGTTCCATCCATTGAGCATCCAATACCTTTGTATTGCGATAACAATGGAGCGGTGGCTTTGGCCAAGGAACCCAGGTCCCATCGGCGATCCAGGCATATTCTGAGGCGGTATCACCTGATCCGGGAGATAGTTGATCGCCGGGAGATCGAGGTCAGGAGAGTTGACACGAAGAACAACACGGCGGATCCACTCACGAAGGCCATTCCCCAGACACAGTTTGAGAGACTCTTCGGGATGCTCGGTATGCGATACTACAGCAGCTGGCCCTAGTGCAAGTGGGAGATTGTTAGTTGTATGTATGCCCTACAGGCCAGTATTGTACAGATATTGTATATTATATTGGATGCTTGGACATATATAGAGATGACTTTCTTGCTCGATATGATATTATGCTATCTGGTTACTCTTTATTTTAACATGTACACTAGTCTCTTTATACTGTCTTATAGTTACATGTTGGTAAAGCCTTTAGGATGTGGACTTGACTGCCTGGACTATGATGCAGATCATACTAGTGGGGACTTGGTAGTCCATAAGTACATCCTTCAAGGTCCCTAGTCGTGGGTGTATCGAGACGGGGCATCGATATACCAGTGTAGACTAGCGTATACGCTTCTCGAACCATGAGATGGGCGATGGATGATCCCATATCCATTGGTGTTTGACATCAGAGATGGTATACGGGTGCTCAGTAGAGACTGGGTACACTGGACGGACTCGCCGAGAACTCCCAGATGGTATTATACCTCACGTCAGATGGCAGTTCTCAGGTGACACTTGTACAGGTTAGTCTGTAGACCCGAGATCGTCATAGAGTCTTGTGTGATTCCCACTGTGCTTTGATCTCCACCTTACCACGTCCATAAGGGCGTGCAAAACGGTGGTCTTTGGGTACAGTCCCGAGTCACATGGAGGCAATGAGCGATAGGAGGGGTTTCGTCTCTCCCGGTATTGGGGGTTGATGTTGCGCTGTGCTCGATTGGCCGTAACAGGGAAGTCCCTGGCCAGGGCTGATCAGAGATTTGCTGGTAAGTGTTACCAGTAGTTTCTCGACCCGTTATGAGCCTCACATCGGCACGACTTATCGGGTTATTGGGGTCTTACGTTTACCACCCCTAGACTTGATATGCGACATATCAGACGAAGAGACCGGACTGTACGGCAAGTGTTACTGGTCGGATTCGCAGGAGTGTGAGCGGGCTAGCTCGTCGATCTTCTGATCGCTCAATACCCGGGTGGCCGTTACGTTTAGCAGACCGCTTGCGGCTTGTGGGTGCTTGGTATGATCATCATCTGCTACCGGCGTATTGACGAGTCTTTAGAGTCCTACAGAGAGGTTTCCTAGCTCAAGCGAAACGAAATAGGAGTGCATATGAGATATGTGCGGGACCGAGAATAATGCGTGTATGTGATACCGTATTTGATTCTCGCGATTTATGTTTCGATTGGTTGTATGAAATATGACCTAGTTATCGAATCATTGATTCGATAAATCGATGCATTGAATACTAGTCGGTTATGTGCGACATGAACAGATCATTGAATCAAATGTTGATTTAATGATTTAATGTATAATTATATATTTGATATATTACTTTGCATTAACTAGTATTGGTTCACTTTAAACGGATTTTTCTCACTTGGTGTGCACATTGTATATGTGATATGTTTTGTGTACACTTGTTTGTATCATGATTGATGATGCATAATAACTTGGCTTTGTGTGAAGAATTGGACCATGGTTATGATAAGGGTTAGGGTTTTTGATTATTCACTTAATTATTTATCCATTATTTATTCATTTAATTAGGTGAAAGAAAACAAAAAGGGTTTCTTTTCTTCATGAAGCTTATTGAAGCTTCATGAAACTTTGACCAAAGTCATCCCTTTTGTCTTCATCCTTAACCCTAACCACTAATCTAACCTTGGTCAATTCTCTACACATAACCATGGTTTACTTTATGATAAGTATTGATTTTCCTTTTTATTTGAATTACTTATCATAACATTATCATCATCTTCTTCATCTTCTTCTTCTTCTTCAAGCTTGCTACTCCAATGGCAACTTGAGTTCTAGTGAGAGAATTCCAAATCTAAAGTGAACCCATCTCCTATTTCTTCACCCTCTACCTCTTGCCAAGTTGTTTTGGGAGTTCTCTTCACAAGTTTCACAACTTTTTGAAGTCGGAGCTTGAACTAGTGCAACCTCGACGTAGATCATCTTTGACACAAAGCCGGCGACCTATTCCCCACATTATTCCAATGAAGCCGACGAATGAGTCGAGGATTCATGATGGACAGCGAGGGCATGACCACGTGGAGCTAAGGAGGTGGAAATCCGGATCTACAAAGGTTGTAGCTTCCGACCTTTAGTTAATTTGTTAACTAGCTTTATCATTTCGCCTAAACATCTAGTCTAAGATCCGTAGTCTAGGGTTTCTCGGCACCAAAATTTTTTAAATTGGCATGTTCGATGCCTTGTGAGACCTTACTAGAGTGCCTAGGAACCTTTCAGTCACACCATTAGATAGCCACTACACAAAATTTCAACACATTAACCATGCTCCAAAACCTATATTCCACAACCAAACCCTTTCTTGATTTTTATCAATAGCAATTGCAATCAAAATCCATACTAGAAAAACTTAAACTAACATTAATTTGAAACCCAAAAGCAAGTTAACCTCTTAGATTTAGGTTAGCAAAACACTAGATAGCAAAATAAATTAATTAACCTAATAATGGTTTTCTAAACCCTAATTAAAATTCAAGCCATAAACTAAAAAAACTAGATTAGAAATTAGCACTAAAATTAACACTTTCAAGTTCTAATTTAGCAAGTTTAGTTACAATTTAACAATTAGATTAGAATTTTCACCTCACATGTTTTGAACCTCTTGTACTTAGCCTCCAAAGTTGCCACTTTTCACCAAAATTTAAACCAATTTGGGCTTGAGAAGGGATAGAATAGGGTTTTGTGTTGAATTTGTGAAGAAATTTATGGATTTTTGTTGAATTTTGATGGAATTGTGATGAATTTTGGAAGGAAAAAGAGAAGGGGAAATTGGGGACAGCAGTGGGAGGCTCTCGGCCAGAGGAGGGAAGTGGGGAGTTGTGAGGGAATTGTGAAAGAAAAATCCAAAGTCAAAGCCCTCATATCTCACTAAAAAACTATACCCAAATTACTATATTTTAATCATATTCAAAACAATTCTCACAATAGCTAAAGTCAAAAAGAGAGGGATGGGGCTGCTGCAGCAGTGGTGGGGCCGGCCTTGGGTTGTGGGGGTGAGTGGGAGTGAATACAAAAAGGTTCTATGCAAAAAAGACCCCCCACAAGTTCATATTTGCAAGTTTTAGTTCAAAAAAAATTATATTTTTGTTTTCCATCATAAAAACCCATTAAAACTTGAAATAAAATACTAAAAATTTATATTACAACTAGATTTTAATTAACATGATTTTAAAGCTTAAATTTAGCTCATTTAAATTTGTATTTATCGCAAATTTAATGTATTTTCTTACCGGCTTAAAATAATATAAAAAAATTGAAAAATAGGGAAAAAATTTTAAATGACAAAAAATTAATAAGTAACTCATTAGCTACTAAAAACAAGCAATTACCTATCAAATTAGGTATAATTAGGCCTAAACTGCAAAATAGCAAAAAAGACGATTTACGGAAAAATACCAAATTTTCACCGTTTTTTGGGAAAACTCCAAAACGACTTTTCAAGGCGCTACAGTAAACAAAAAACCAAAGACAGACTATCTGTCATCCTTGTCACTCTGTAAGCTCGAATCGGTAAAAGACTCCACTTGGAGGTCCCCATTACCGAATACCAGGAACAATTCTTTAGTCCTTCTCAAGTACTTAAGAATGTTCTTAACAGTTGTCCAGTGGTTCTCACCTGGGTTAAACTGATATCGTATCACCATGCTAAGCGCGTAAGCTATAGCTTGTCGGGTTCATAGCATCGCATACACTATAGATCCTACCGCCGAAGCATAGGGTATAGTGCTCATGCGAACTCTCTCCTCATCAGTTTTGGGAGATATCTCTTTGGAGAAGATGATTCCTTGCAATGCGGGTATGTTACCGTGCTTGGAATCTTCCATATTAAATCTCTTTTGTACGGTCTCTATGTACCTGGACTGTGAAAGTCCCAGTAATCTCTTAGATCTATCTCTGTAGATCTTAATCCCCAGAATGTATGAAGCATCATCCAGGTCCTACATGGAGAACCTTTGTGACAAGAATAGCTTTACCGATTGTAGCATAGGAATGTTGTATCCTATCAAAAGAATGTCGTCCACGTACAAGACTAGGAATACGACAGTTCGTCCTACAATCTTCTTATAAATACATGGCTGTCACGACCCGGAGTAGAACGTGTTGGGATTCCTCAGCACCTAACGTAGGGTTTGCAAGTATCACACATGCTACAACATAAATTAAAGGGGGTGCTAAGAAATCAACCTAAATATCATACTAGAAAACTAGGGTAACAAAACTTGTAATCCAACAATACAAAGAGAAGTGAATGAAAATACAACATTTGTAGATCCGGTCCTTCACTTCTAAAGCTCCTTGTTGACGTCCCTTCATTGCGATCATCGTAGTCCCGAACTCAAGAATGGATTTCCCCGGAGAAATGATCAAGCTAGCTCGTTGACTTCGAGGCCGAAGGTGATCTACGTCGAGGTGACTCAAACTCTAGCTCCCTCTTCACTTGGTCAAGAACTTTGTGAAGAGAACACCCTAAACTAAATGGAAAGTAGTAGAGGATGATGAGATAGGAAATGGGTTCACTTTAGATTTTGATTTCTCACTTTATTTTTTCACTTAAAAAAAATCTAGTAACCTTTTTCTTTTGGATGAATATGAAGAAGAAGAACAAAATGAAGTGAAGATAATTCTCTTCATGCAACCATGGCTGAGTTATCTTTTATCCACTAACCTTTGTAGAGAGTAAACCATGGTTCAAGTTAATGGTTTGGTTAATAAATATCTTAAGTGAGACAAAGTTAGTGGACTTGGTCAATGGATGGTTCAAGCTTCATGAAGCTTCAAGCATGACAAAGTGCTCACTAATTTTGAATTACAAAATAAATATAAAACTTTACAATTAACTTGAAGATGGTGTAAGTCACCCATACACCAAAGTTTGCATGTATCATCTAACATAATACAATCATGTACACTAATATATATCATATATACATTATGCACATCAAGTGAGAAAAAGTTATCTTAAGTGAACCAATACTAGTTAATGTAAAGTAATATATCAAATATATAATTATACATTAAATCATTAAATCAACACTTGAATTAATGATCCGGTCATATCGCATATAACCGACTAATATCTAGTTTATCAATATATCAAATCAACACTTGATTCGGTAACCCGGCTATATCGCATATAACCGACCGATGATACAAATCGCGAGAATAGAATACAGTATCACATACTGGTATTATTCTCGGTCCCGCACATATCTCATATGCGCTCCTATTTCGTTTCGCTTGAGCTAGGAAACCTCTATGTAGGACTTTAAAGACTCATCAATGCGCCGGCAGTAGGTAGTGATCATATCAGTCACCCACAAGCCGCAAGCGGTCTGCTAAACGTAACGGCCACCCGGGTATCAAGCGATCAGAAGATCAACGAGCAAGCCTGCTCACACTCCTGCGAATCTAATCAGTAACACTTACTGCACAGTCCGGTCTGTTCGTATGATATGTCACATATCTTGCCAAGGGGTGGTAAACGTCAGACCCCAGTAGCTTGATAAGTCATGAAGATGTAAGGTCCATAATGGTCGTGAAACTACTGATAACACTTACCAGTAAATCACAGCAACCCTGGTCAGGGATTTCCAGTTATGGCCAATCGAACATAGCGCAACATCAACCCCAATACCGGGAGAGACCAATCCCCACCTATCGCTCATTGCCTCCATATGACTCGGGACTGTACCCAAAAACCACCTGTTTTCATGACTCAGTAGAGCCGTGGTAGGGTGGAAATCAAAGCACGGTGGGAGACACACAAGACTCTATGATGATCTCGGGTCAACAGACTAAGCTTTACCAGTGTCACCAGAGAACTGCCATATGACATGAGGTATAATACCATCTGGGAGTTCTCGGCGAGTCCGTTCAGTGTACCCAGTCTCTACTGAGCACCCGTATACCATCTCTGATGTCAAACACCAATGGATATGGGATCATCCATCACCCCTCACATGGGTCAAGAAGATATACGCTAGTCTACTCTGGAATATCGATGCCCCGTCTCGATATTCCTACGACTAGGAACATTGAAGGATGTACTCATGGACTACCCAGGCCCCACTAGTATGATCTGCATAATAATCCTGGAAGTCGAGTACACATACTAAGAGCTTTATCAACATGTAATAGAGAGACAATAAGTGTACATGTTTAGATAAAGAGCAACCAAATAGTGTACTATCATGTCGAGCAAGAAAGTCCTCCCTATATTTGTCCCGACATCCACTATAATATACATCTCATGTACAATAATGGCCTCTAGGGCATACATACAACTAACAATCTCCCACTTGCACTAGGGCCATCATATAGCAGTGGTTGTAGTATCTCATACTCAACCATCCCATAAAAGTCTCTCTCTGGGAAAAGGCCTTTGTGAGTGGATCCGCCGTGTTGTCCTCTGAGTCTACTCTCCAAACCTCGATCTCCTTGGAGATCAGCTATCTCCATGATTAGGTGATACCTCCTTGGAATATGTCTGGGTCCCTGATGGGACCGTGGTTCCTGGGCCAAAGCCTCACCTCTATTGTCACACAATGGTAGGAACCTAGTTCATCTCATGAACTAATATACACCCAAACTGGCTATTTGTTAGTATCTTTGATAGCGATGTCACCAGCCTTTATCGTCTAGTTTGCCACGGCATCTAGCTTGGAACTCTTCCAACATACCGCAACTCCACAGAGGGTAAAGATAAAGCCTGTAACTGACATTCAGTCAACCTTACCACCCTGGAAGCTATCCAGTGATTCTCCCCAGGATAGATTGACACCATCTCACTACACTTAGTGAGAATCCTAACATCCATTTAGATCTATCTCATAGATCCAAAACCCGGGATTTAGGAGGTATCACCTTTATCCTATATGGAGAATCATTGTGATAAAAGGAGATTGACCGTGCGTAGCATAGGAAACTCCTTTCCTATCAAGAGTATGTCATCTACGTACAATACGAAGAATACCACCATACTCTCTACCACCTTTTTGTATATACAAGATTCATCTACCATTTTGATGAAGTCAAATGCTTTGACTATCACATCAAAATAGATGTTCCAACTCCGCGATGCCTGCTCTAACTTGTAAAGCAACTTGCACATGTTTCCCCTGCTCCCTACTGTCTACGAAGCCCTCTGGCTGTATACTTATTGTTAGTTGTATGTATGCCCTAGAGGCCAGTGTTGTACAGATGATGTATAATATATTAGATGCTTGAACATATATAGAGAGGACTTTCTTGCTCGATATGATAGTAAGCTATCTGATTGCTCTTTATCTTAACATGTATACTTGTCTCTTTATACTGTCTTATAGTTACATATTGGTAAAGCCCTTAGGATGTGTAATTGACTACCTGGACTATGATGCGGATCATACTAGTGGGGACATGGTAGTCCATAAGTACATCCTTCAAGGTCCCTAGTCGTAGGTGTATCGAGACGGGGCATCGGCATACCAGTGTAGACTAGTGTATACTCTTCTCGACCCATGAGATGGGCGATGGATGATCCCATATCCATTGGTGTTTGACATCAGAGATGGTATATGGGCGCTCAGTGGAGACAGGATACACTGGACGGATCCGCCGAGAACTCCTAGATGGTATTATACCTCACGTCAGATGGCAGTTCTCTTGTGACACTTGTGCAGGTTAGTCTGTAGACCCGAGATCGTCATAGAGTCTTGTGTGATTCCCACTGTGCTTTAATTTCCACCTTACCACGTCCATGAGGGTGTGCAAAATGGTGGTTTTTGGGTACAGTCCCGAGTCACATGGAGGAAATGAGCGATATGAGGGGTTTCGTCTCTCCCGGTATTGGGGGTTGATGTTGCGCTGTGCTCGATTGGCCATAACAGGGAAGTCCCTGGACAAGGATGATATATAGATTTACTGGTAAGTGTTACCAGTTGTTTCTCGACCCGTTATGAGCCTCACATCGGCATGACTTATCGGTTATTGGGGTCTGACGTTTGCCACCCCTAAACTTGATATGCGACAGACCAGGCGAGGAGACCGGACTGTACGGGAAGTGTTACCAGCAGGCTTTTACAGGAGTTGGAGCGGGCTTGCTTGCTGATCTTCTGATCGCTCAATACCCGGGTAGCCGTTACGTCCAGCTAGTACCGTTGACGGCTTGTGGGTGCTTGATGTGATCATTACCTACTGCCGGCGTATTGACGAGTCTTTAGAGTCCTACATAGAGCTTTTACTGGCTCAGTCAAAACGAAATAGGAGCGCATATGTGATATGTGCGGGACCGAGAATAATGCGTGTATGTGATACCGTATTCTATTCTCATGAATTTTTGTATCGATCGGTTATATATGATATAGCCGGATTATCGAATCAAGTGTTGATTCGATAAGTCGATACATTGGGTGTTAGTCGGTTATATGTGATATGACCGGATTTTAAGTCAAGTGTTGATTTAATAATTTATTGTATAATTGTATATTTGATATACTAGTTTATATTAACTAACACTTGTTCACTTTAGGGTTTTTCTCATATGAGCACAATTTTAATGTATATATGATATATATTAAAATGTGTTTTCCTTTTTTGTATCATGGTTGATGATACACATGACTTGGGTGTATGAGACTTACACCATGCTATCTTTTATGTTGGATTTTAATATTCAAAGTAATTACAATATTAGTGGAGGATTAGCTAAATGCTTGAAGCTTGTGGAAGCATTTGACTAATTCCACTAAATTTGTTTTTACTGTGGATATTTCTTAACCCAACCATAAGGATAAGCCATGGGTTAAGTCTCTACAAGAGTTAGTATATGATACTCACTCACCATGGTCAGCCTTTTCACTTGATCATTATCCTCATCTCTTTCTTTTGTTCTTCTTCATTGTTAAAAAGAAAAAGCTTGCTAGGGTTTGATCCAAAGTGAGAAAGATTATGAGAAATAAAATTCTAAAGAGATCCCACTTCCTATTTCTCCATCCTCTACTAGACTAGAACTTTAGTTTAGGTTGTTTGCTTCACTAATTCTCAAGTTAGTGAAGTAGAAACTTTAGTTGGCATCCCTTCGACGTAGATCATCTTCGGTCTCGAAGATGAAAGCACGGACGCGTCTTTCGCCTCGTGAAGCCATGCAAGGGTCCGGGAGAACCATGATCGTAGCGAAGGGACTTCAACAAGGAGCTATAGAAGTGAAGTACCGATCTACAAAGGTTGTATTTCGTATTCACTTAGTTGTAAACATAGTTTACTTGCACATAAAACCCTAATTTTCTAGCAACGATCTTGCTTAGGGTTATTCGGCACGGCTAAAATTTTAAACATGCATGGTTGATGCTTCCTTAACCCTTGTTAGAGTGCCTAGTTCCCCTACAGTGGTATCAGAGCCTAGCTAGAGCATTAGGCGATGTGTTAAAGAAGTTAAAACTCCGAACGAACCCGAATACGTCAAAATGAACCCCTCTCTGTACATTTTTTAAAATCTGTGTTTTTTCAGAATTAAAAATGCTCAGAAAAATCAGCAGGGAATTCTAAGGGTTACCATGAAAAACGAGCCCCCAAATCCCCCACGTGGCCGCGGAACCGCGGCACTAAGCCACATGTTGCGGCGGTTCCGCGGCAGGAAAATGGTTTTGGGGACGGTTCTTTATGTTGTAACATTCGTAGCTATTCCTTATATTTTCTGGGTATTTTGTTTTCTGACTCAAGTGTTGAGTATTTTGGGGTTTATTTTGTAATTGTCGATTCGATCGGAGAATTTAATTTTGTTTTGTTATTCCGGATAATTTAGAAAGTATTAAAATGTTCGAACGGATATTATTAACTCAATTTTTCCCGGCACGAAAAACATTCAAGTGTTGAATTTTTCTCGGGTTTAAATCTTTCGGAAATACGTGCATGTGATGCGATGGACCCTCTAGAAGACAACAAACCTTAACTCGATTATGTGACCGTCTTGAACTGCCTTTTGAACCTTAGGGTTTGAGGCAGTACGGCGTGCCACATGTGAGGCGTTGGCTTGACCCTTCTATGGCTGGACCGTTGCTACTGTGACTTATTCTGGAATTTTTGAACTCCGCTCAAGTGTTGAGCCATTTAGGAAATCTTGGGTATTTGATTATTCGATCGGAAAGTTTAATACTGTCTATTTATCTGGAATGTGATACAATATGTGGAATTCATACAGTTAGGCATGAAATGGGAAATATGTGATATTTCGGATTTACGCTGTCTAAAGAGATTGTGGATTCCAAATGCTGTAGTTTTACACTTTCTTTTCTGCGACCGTAAGTGTAATATGTGACATCGCCGGTTTCATTGCTATATGTCAACGACAATTGGGATGCGCATATTTACTTACGTTGATGACATGTGATGTTATGTGTTGCTGGATATGTTATATTGGATCGTCGTGTTCTGAATAGCCGGGGCGTTTTATGTGAGATGAGAGTTTTTATTTTCATTCATGTAAAATTAAATGTATGTAATATTATTTTATTGGGGCACTTCCGGGATGAGGTTGATGTCACCTTTTGTATATTATTTACTTTTCCGCACTAGGATAGACACAAGGAGGAGAGCACAAGTAACCAGGTTCTAGAGTCCAGTGGGAGACCAACTCGAGGAGTCGAGTCCGGGTCTACTAACTCTAGAATTGGTTGGGTTGCTTGTCGCTCTCGTCGGGGTCTAGGGGTGTGGGTTTGGCTATTCATCGCGACCGTGGAATCTGTGTTTTATAGAGGCTCAAAATAAAACACGGACGTGATGAGATAAATACTGTATATAGTATATATGATATATTATATAGGAGTTACTTATGTTTTACACCCGCACTAGCCCTGCCCCGCTCTGCCGTTAGTTACCTAACCTAACGGTGCACGAGGGGACATCGAGGCGAATGCGGATGGCATAAGTGTACGTCGTATTTATCTGTGATGTTTAGGTGACTTAAATGATGGGACTTCATTAATGTGATTAATGAAAGAAAAGAAACCTAAAAGATGTTGTAGAATCAAAATTTTCAAAAAGGGTAGCTACAGTTTTGCTTTGCATAGCGGTATATATGATATACCCTGCACCTTATTCGATGAGGAAAGAGCCGAGATCCCTTTACCGGGAGTGACCTCTTTAGCAAAACTGGCAGATTCTACAACACTCGGTTTTTTTTATTGCTTTTGGAGTTTTGCTTTGCATAGTGATATATATGATATGTCCTGCACCTTATTCGAAGAGGAAAAAGCCGAGATCCCTTCACCGGGAGTGACCTCTTTAGCAAAACTAATGAATGCCTCAAAATCACTCCATTTCAAAATTCACTCAATTCTACAACGATATCAAGTTCATTATGCAATAGGTTTTCAGAAAAACCTGTCGTAGCCCTCCATCATTTCAGATAAGTCCTGCTCGGTATTCGTGCTGCGTTTGTTGACCTTGTCAAGGCGTAGTGTGCGGTAGCTGACCAGTATTTATCTGTTTATGCATATGAAGCAGATTGTTTTGGGTAGTCGTACGACCTTGTTGACCATGTCAAGGGTCGTGCGGGTGGGTTTAATTCAATCAAGTAATGACAGGTTAAACTTGACTTGCTGTCTATGGTTTGTTGACCTTGTCAAGGTCATAGATCGTTTGGGGAAAATATTATCGGGAATTTCAAGTGTTGAAATTTGCAATGAGATTGCATACCTTCTATGAGATAGTTGGATCCCGATACCCACTGCGAGTAATTGTTTCTCCTGGGAGGGTTTTACACAGGACAATTAGCCGATCAAGTAGGTGTCTAGAAAGGTGTCAACGGGGTTACGCCTCTGGGAAAACGAGGTTTACTTTAATTAGGTCCGTGCGAAAGCACGGGGAACCTCCCTCAAAGTACCGACACTGGGATGGCTGAAAGATTGGCGAAGTTGTAGGGTGTAATTAATCCCGGCTAGTCTTTCCTTTTAGGGTTTGAAGGAAGATTTGATAAAAACAGTGGGAGCCATCCTGATTAGATAAAATAATAACCAATCTGTTCTTGCAAGAGCATACGCCAAAGTGTTTACTTCTCTTTCTCTCCAGGTAGCGACCATATCATGCCTTAATCAAGATAATAATATGGATGTATTGACCGAACCCGCATGTTATACTGTGATGGAGAACGTTGGTTCCGTTCTTTCTTATAAGAGTTATAGGACTGAACAAGATATAGGGGAATACCAGGATTCCAAAGCCACCCGTGTGAAGAAAGTACATGTTGATGCATTTTCTTCGGATGTGTTCGTTACAGAGAACTGTTTCTCCATTTCCTCTACGTCCTGGGTATTAGATACCGGGTCAGGAACCCATATATGTAATCAGTTACTTGGGCTTAGGAAAGGTAGAGAACTTGGAGAAGGTGATAAAGACATAAGGGTTGGAAATCGTGCAATTGTTGTAGCTAAAACCGTCGGGGAATATCACCTTGTATTGCCTACTGGTAATACATTGATTCTGAACGAATGTTATTACATGCCGAACCTGATATGCATCCATATATTTGTTTCTTTGTTGAGTAAAGAAGGATATAATTTTGTATTACAGGATAATGTTATGAACATTTTTCTAAACCAAAAGTTGGTTGGATCAGGCACGATGTGCAATGGCATTTATGTTCTATATCAATCAACATTTCTGAGCATAACAAACACACACAAGAGGAAGAGTTCAGAAATGAACGAATCCTTCTTGTGGCATTGTAGACTGGGTCACATCAATGTGATACGACTAGCTAAGTTGCATAAAGATGGATATTTGAATCCATTTGAATTTTCATCTTATGACACTTGCCAGTCATGTCTCAAAGGAAAGATGACCAAAACTCCGTTTACGGGACACGGAGAGAGAGTTACGGAACTCTTGGGACTGGTTCATAGTGATGTATGCGGCCCCATGTCTACACATGTCAGGAATGGTTCTGCGTACTTCATTACATTCACTGACGATCTCTCTAGATTCGGATATGTGTTCCTGATGAAACACAAATCAGAAGCTTTTGAGAAAATTAGAGAATATAAACAAGAAGTCGAGAACCAAACCGGGAAAAGTATTAAAATCCTTCGATCTGATCGAGGAGGTGAATACTTGAGCAATGAATTCCTGGACTTCCTAAAAGAGAATGGGATTCTCTCTCAGCTAACTCCTCCATATACACCACAACATAACGGTGTATCGGAATGGAGGAACCGCACCCTATTAGATATGGTACGGTCTATGATGAGCACAGTTGAGTTACCTATTTCCTTCTTGGGGTATGCGCTGGAGACAGCAACATACTTATTGAATCAAGTTCCATCTAAATCTGTACCTACCACACCATATGAGATATGGAATGGGAAGAGGCCATATCTTAAACGAGTTAAGATATGGGGTTGTCCGGCCTATGTCAAAAGACAAAATCCGGACAAACTCGAGGCACGGTCAGTTCTTTGCAAGTTTGTGGGATATCCAAAGAACTCATATGGGTATTTTTTCTACCACAGTGAGGAACAAAAAGTGTTTGTTGCTCAACATGCCACCTTTTTAGAAAAAGAATTTCTTGTAAAAGAAATTAGTGGCAAAGTGGTAGAGCTAGAAGAGGTTCCAGATACACAAACTGCAACTGAAGATTTAGTGGAACCAGAGGATTCAGTGGTTCCCAACGAACCTCAGCCTCTCCTCCGATCTAGTAGGGTTCCTCACCCACCTGAGAGATACTACGGTTTTCTCATGGATGGTGGGAGCGAGGATTGCATCATGGTTGATGATGACCCAACTAGCTTCGAGCAGGCCATCACGAGTGGGGACTCAGTGAAATGGCTGGTTGCAATGCGGTCCGAGATGGAATCCATGTACACCAACAAAGTATGGACTTTGGAAGTTGCTCCTGAAGGGGTAAAACCCATTGGGAGCATGTGGATCTTCAAGAAAAAACTTGGTGTAGATGGGAATGTGGAGACTTTCAAAGCTAGACTTGTTGCAAAGGGTTTTCGTCAAAGACCAGGTGTGGACTATGAAGAAACCTTTTCTCCAGTGGCTATGCTTAAATCCATCCGGATCATGCTTGCCATCGCTGCATATCATGACTACGAAATCTGGCAAATGGATTTTAAGACCGCCTTTCTAAACGGTGATTTAGAAGAGTGCGTGTACATGAATCAGCCAGAGGGCTTCGTAAATAGTGGGAGCAGCGGGAAGGTGTGCAAGCTGCTTAAATCCATTTATGGATTAAAGCAAGCATCGCGGAGTTGGAACATCTGCTTTGACGTCGTTATCAAAGCGTTTGATTTCGTCAAAAACGTAGATGAACCTTGTATCTACAAGAAGATGGCAGAGAGTAAGGTTGTCTTCCTCGTATTGTACGTGGACGACATACTCTTGATAGGAAATGACATTCCTATACTGCAATTGGTCAAGCTCTTCTTATCACAAAGATTCTTAATGAAAGATCTAGGTGATTCCTCCTGCAAACTGGAAATTATGATCTATAGAAATAGATCTAAAAGGATATTGGGATTGTCCCAATCCAGATACATTGACACCATAATAAAGAGGTTTAGTATGGAAGAGTCCAAACGTGGGTTTTTACCCACGATCTCAGGGCTCACTCTCTCCAAAGAGATGTCTCCCAAGACTGATTTGGAGAGAGCTCGCATGCAAGGGATACCCTATGCTTCGGTTGTACGCTGTATCATGTACGCGATGCTATGTACCAGACCCGATGTAGCATACTGACTAAGTGTAGTGAGTAGGTATCAAGCTGATCCTGGAGAGAGTCACTGGACAGCTGTGAAGAGCATTCTCAAGTACTTGCGAAGGACTAAAGAGATGCTCTTGGTGTATGGTAACGGAGAACTCCAAGTGGAGTCCTTTACCGATTCGAGCTTCTAGAGTGATAAGGATAACTCTAAGTCGCAGTCGGGATTTTTCTTTACCCTTTACGGAGGGGCGGTTAGCTGGAAGAGTTCCAAGCAGGAAACCGTGGCAGACACGACGATGGAGGATGAATACATCGCTGTCAACGATGCTGCCAAAGAGGCTGTCTGGATCAAGAAGTTCATTACTGAACTTGGAGTGGTTCCATCCATTGAGCATCCAATACTTTTGTATTATGATAACAATGGAGCGGTGGCTTTGGCCATGGAACCCAGGTCCCATCAGCGATCCAGGCATATTCTGAGGCGGTATCACATGATCCAGGAGATAGTTGATCGCCGAGAGATCGAGGTCAGGAGGGTTGACACGAAGAACAACACAGCGGATCCACTCACGAAGGACATACCCCAGATATAGTTTGAGAGACTCTTCGGGATGCTTGGTATGCGATACTACAGCAGCTGGCCCTAGTGCAAGTGGGAGATTGTTAGTTGTATGTATGCCCTAGAGGCCAGTATTGTACAGATGATGTATATTATATTGGATACTTGGACATAAATAAAGATGACTTTCTTGCTCGACATGATAGTATGCTATCTGGTTGCTCTTTATCTTAACATGTATACTTGTCTCTTTATACTGTCTTATAGTCACATGTTGGTAAAGCCCTTAGGATGTGTACTTAACTACCTGGACTATGATGAAGATCATACTAGTGGGGACATGGTAGTCCATAAGTACATCCTTCAAGGTCCCTAGCCGTAGGTCTATCGAGACGGGGCATCGATATACCAGTGTAGACTAGCGTATATGCTTTTCGACCCATGAGATAGGCGATGGATGATCCCATATCCATTGGTGTTTGACATCAGTGATGGTATACGGGTGCTTAGTGGAGACTGGGTACACTGGACGGACTCGCCGAGAACTCCCAGATGGTATTATACATTACGTCAGATGGCAGTTCTCTTGTGACACTTATGCAGGTTAGTCTGTAGACCCTAGATCGTCATAGAGTCTTGTGTGATTCCCACTGTGCTTTGATTTCCACCTTACCACGTACATGAGGGCGTGCAAAACGGTGGTTTTTGGGTACAGTCCTGAGTCACATGGAGGCAATGAGCGATAGTAGGGGTTTCGTCTCTCCCGGTATTGGGGGTTAATGTTGCGCTATGCTCGATTAGCCATAACAGGGAAGTCCATGGCCAGGGCTGATATAAAGATTTACTGGTAAGTGTTACCCGTAGTTTCTCGACCCGTTCTGAGCCTCACATCGGCACGACTTATCGGTTATTGGGGTCTGACGTTTACCACCCCTAGACTTGATATGCGACATACCAGATGAGGAGACCGGACTGTATGGGAAGTGTTACCGGTAGGCTTTTACAGGAGTTGGAGCGGGCTTGCTTGCTGATCTTCTGATCGCTCAATACCCGGGTAGCCATTACGTCCTTCTAGTACCGCTGACGGCTTGTGGGTGCTTGATGTGATCATCACCTACTGCCGGCGTATTGACGAGTCTTTAGAGTCCTGCATAAAGGTTTTACTGGCTCAGGCAAAATGAAATAGGAGAGCATATGTGATATATGCGGGACCGAGAATAATGCGTGTTTGTGATACCGTATTCTATTCTCGTGACTTTTTGTATCGATCGGTTATATATGATATAGCCGGATTATCGAATCAAGTGTTGATTCGATAAGTCGATACATTGGATATTAGTCGGTTATATGTGATATGACAGGATTATTAAGTCAAGTGTTAATTTAATAATTTATTGTATAATTGTATATTTGATATACTAGTTTACATTAACTAACACTTGTTCACTTTAGGGTTTTTCTCACATGAGCACAATTTTAATGTATATATGATATATATTAAAATATGTTTTCCTTTTTTGTATCATGGTTGATGATACACATGACTTGGGTGTATGAGACATACACCATGCTATCTTTTATGTTGGATTTTAATATTCAAAGTAATTACAAAATTAGTGGAGGATTAGCTAAATGCTTGAAGCTTGTGGAAGCATTTGACTAATTCCACTAAATTTGTTTTTACTATGGATATTTCTTAACCCAACCATGAGGATAAGCCATGGGTTAAGTCTCTACATGAGTTAGTATATGATACTCACTCACCATGGTTAGCCATCTCACTTGATCATTATCCTCATCTATTTTTTTTGTTCTTCTTCTTCATTGTTAAAAAAAAAGCCTTCTAGGGTTTGATCCAAAGTGGGA
The DNA here is from genome assembly GCA_030015575.1 of Agapanthus africanus. Lineage (NCBI taxonomy): Eukaryota > Viridiplantae > Streptophyta > Magnoliopsida > Asparagales > Amaryllidaceae > Agapanthus > Agapanthus africanus. The sequence goes on along the minus strand of CM057339.1, from coordinate 609,765,892 downwards.
AAGATTGTGAGAAATAAAATTCTAAAGAGAACCGACTTCCTATTTCTCCATCCTCTACTAGACTAGCACTTTAGTTTAGGATGTTTGCTTCACTAATTCTTAAGTTAGTGAAGTAGAAGCTTGAGTTGGCATCCCCTCGACGTAGATCTTCTTCGGCCTCGAAGACTTCAAGCAAGGATACGTCTTTCGCCTCGTGAAGCCATGTAAGGGTCCGGGAGAACAACGATCGCAGCGAAGGGACTTCAACAAGGAGCTATAGAAGTGAAGGACCGATCTACAAAGGTTGTATTTCGTATTCATTTAGTTGTAAACATAGTTTACTTGCACATGAAACCCTTATTTTCTAGCAACGATCTTGCTTAGGGTTATTCGGCACGGCTAAAATTTTAAACTGGCATGGTTGATGCTTCCTTAACCCTTGTTAGAGTGCCTAGTTCCCCTACACTTATAGCCGCTCTCTTCTAAACCTATATTTAGAAAAGCAATCATAACACCCAACCGCCAGATATCGTAGTTATGGTATGTAGCAATGGCAAGTAGGATCCGGACAGACCTAAGCATAGCTACTGGAAAAGGTTTCATTATTATCCTCGCCTGGTTGATGACGAGAACATTTAACAAGTCTAGCTTTGAAAGTCTTAACTTTTCCATATACACCATGTAATCTTCTCAAGATATACTTTCTCCTGATGGGGATTTAACCCTTCAGATATAGCATCCAAAGTCCATACTTTGTTGGTGTATATAGATTCCGTCTCAGATCGTTTAGCATCCAGCCATTCTTATAGAGTCCCCACTCTTGATGGCCTGCTCAAAACTAGTTGGGTCATCATCTCATGATGCAATCCTTGCTCCCACTGTCATTGAGAAACCGAAGTATCTCTCAGGCGGATGAGGAACCCTACCAGATCGGCGGAGAGGCTGAGGTTCGTCAGGAACTATTGAATCCTACTGTTCTACCAAATCATCAGCTGTAGTTTGTATAACTGGAACTCCTTCCAGTTCTACAGAACTGACCTTGCCTTGAGCATGTCCGTATTTTGCTTTTAGACATAGGCCAGACAACCCCAAATTTTAAATTGCTTAAGAGATGGGCTCTTCCCATACCATATCACATATAGAGTGGTAGGCACTGATTTGATTGGAACCCAATTCAATAGGTATGCAGCTTCAAAAGTGCATAACCCCCAAAAGGAAACAGGTAACTCAGTAGTACTCATTATAGAGCGTACCATATCAAATAGGGTGCGATTGCTCCGCCCCGATACATCGTTGTGCTGTGGTGTATACGGAGGAGTATTGTTGAGAGAGAATCACATTCTCCTTTAGAATAGTCCAGGATCTCTATGCCTAAGTATTCTCCTTCCTGATCACATCAAAGGACATAATACTTATACCTGTAATGGTTCTCTACTTCTAACTTATATTCTTTGAATTTCTCAAAAGGTTCAGATATGTGTTTCAACAGGAACATGTGTCCGAATCTTGAGAGATCATCAGTGAATATAAGGAAGTACAAAGAACCAGCCCTGGCAATTGTAGACTGGGGAATTTTATACATCATCATGTATCAGTCCCAAGAGTTTACTTACTCTTTCTCTGTTTCCAGTAAACGGAGCTATGGTCATCTTATCTTTATGACATGACTGGCAAGATTCACAAGATGTAAATTCAAACTGATTTAAATATGCATCTAAATGTAACTTAGCTAGTCGGGTCGCATTGATTTGACCTAGTCTACTATGCCTCAAGAAGAATTCGTTCATTTCTGAACTCTTCCTCTTGTGTGTGTTCTGTACGTTAAGAACTATGGTTTGATTTAGAACGTATATGCTTTTAGATAACGTGCCTGAAACCGATCAACTCATGATATAAGAAATGTTCAAAATATTATAATACAAAATTATATCCTTCTTTAGTTAATAAAGAGACTGATATGATGTTGTATATTAGGTTTGGTATCTAATAAAATTCGTTCAGAATCAATGTATTTAGTAATACAGGGTGATAACTGCCAACACCTTGGCTGCAACAATTGCACTGTTTACAACTCTTGAAACTTATTACCCGTTCTCAGTTCTCTACCTATCTGTAGCCCATGTAACAGATTACATATCCGGGATCCTGATCTGGTATCAAATACCCAGGACGTAGAGAATACTGAGAAACAGTTCTATGTAATGAACGCACCCGAAGAAGATACATCATCATGCATTTTCTTCATTTGGGCGGCATGGGAATCCGAGTATTCCCCTATTTCCTGCTCGGTCTTATAACAATTATAAGTTGGAGCGGGACCAACGTTCCCCAGCTCAGTATAACAAGCGGGTTCGGTCAATACATCCATATTATTATCTTGATCAAGGCGTGATATGGTCGCTACCTGGAGAGAGAGAGAAGAAAACACTCTGCGTGCGCTCTTGCAATATTAGATTGGTTATATATTTTATCTAATCAGGATGGCTCCCACTGTTTTTTATCAAATCTTCCTTCAAACCCTAAAAGGAAAGACTAGCCGGGATTAATTACACTCTACAAGTTCGCCAATCTTTCAGCCATGCCAGTGCCGGTACTTTGAGGGAGGTTTTCCGTGCTTTCGCACGGACCTAATTAAAATAAACCTCGTTTTCCCTGGGGTGTAACCCCGTTGACACCTTTCTAGACACCTACTTGATCGGCTAATTGTAAAGTGCAAAACCCTCCCAGGAGTAACAATTACTCGCAGTGGGTATCAGGATCCAACTATCATATAGAAGGTATGCAATCTCATAATAAGTTTCAACACTTGAAACTCCCGATAATGGTTTTTACCCCTAGCACCTATGACCTTGTCTATGGTCAACAAATCATAAGCACTAGTCAAGTTCTACCCGTCATTTCGTGATTAATTAGACCCACCCACATGACCCTTGGGTAAGGTCAACAATGTCACATGATTGTCCTAACTAATCGTATCATATGCTGTGTAGGAAGACATCACTTTGCTACCGTACAATATGTCTCGGCTATGGTCGACAAACGCAGCATGAATACTAAGTATTCTACTTCCTAAAATGACGGAGGGTTGCAGATGGTTTTTTTTTAAGAAAACCTTTAACGCTTTGAACTTGATCTCATTGCAGAATCAAATGGTTTAAAATGGAGTGTTTTTTAGGCTTTTTCTAGTTTCGCTAAAGAGGTCACTCTCGGTGAAGGGATCTCGGCTCTTTCCTAATCGAATGTGGTAGAGGATATTCACAATACCACAGTGTAAAGCAAGAACTAGAAAAGCAATCAAAAGACAAAACCAAGGGTTGTAGAATCTGCTAGTTATTGCTAAAGAGGTTACTCTCGGTGAAGGGATCTCTGCTCTTTCCTTATCGAATAAGGTGCTGGATATTCTACAAGGAATACCACTATGCAAAGCAACAACTAGAGCTACCTGAATTTTGAAATTCGATTCCACAACATCTTTTAGGTTTATTTTCTTTCATTAATCTCATTAATGAATGTCCCATCATTTAAGTCACCTAAACATCACTGATAAATACAATGTACGCTTATGCCATCCGCATTCGCCTCGATGACCCGTCATGCACAGTTAGGTTAGGTAACTAACGCCAGAGTGAGACAGGGCTAGCGCGGGTGTAAAACATAAGCAACGTCTATATAATATATCATATATACTATATACAGTATCTATCTCCACACATCAAATGATCACATCACAGATAACGCAGCAGAAAACAACATATGAAATATTGGATATACTAGGATATCCGTGTTTTATTTTGAGCCAGTATAAAACACGGATTCCACGGTCGTGATGAATAGCCAAACCCACACCCCTAGACCCCTACGAGAGTGGCAAGCAACCCTACCAACTCTAGAGTTAGGAGATACGGACTCGACTCCTCGAGGTGGTCTCCCACTAGACTCTAGAACCCGGTTACTTGTGATCCCCTCCTTGGGTCTATTCTAATGCGGAAAAGTAAATAATATACATCGACGATGGCATCTTCCTCAACCTGGAAGTTCCCCAATAAAAGAATATTACATACAAGTTTTTACATGAATGAAAATAAAAAACAATCATTTCACATAAAACCCCCCCGGCTATTCAAACACGACGATCCAATATAACATATCAAGCAACACATAACATCACATGTCATCTGTAAGTCCATGCTACCTCTCCCGGTACTTTCGGGCATGCGGAATTTGATAAAAAATGATTTTCTTAGAGGTGGTAACATGGACTTAAAAACCCGGATCTTTGTTAAACATCTAACTAACAACCTAACTACGAGTTGCTAACTACTCGGTTAGAGGGTTATACCTTTCTTTTTCTCGAACTCCTTCATCTTCAAGCCTCGATGGATGTCCAGATCGCCTTCACTCCGTCGTCTCCTTGCGCCGAAGATAGATCCACCTCGAAAGCTTCTACCTTTGGCTTCTTCTTCGGTCTTTGAAGAAACTAGTTCACTTGGTTTGCTAAACCTTGTGAACTAGAGTGAGTAGAGAAGAGTTTGTATGGGATTTTATCTATGGTTCTTGGTTCTCAACTCATGAGACATGTGAACCATAGAGTCAAGAGAGGGAGAGCAAGAGGAGGAAGATGAGAGCTCAAGAACAAGAGAGAGAATGAGCATGAAAGAATGAGAGAAGAATTTTCTCATTTGGCTCTTATAATCCAAAACAATCATAACACATCATATCAATCAAGTATTATGTGATGGCTTAAGCAACCATAGCCATATCATTTCATGCACTCATTTTGCACAAAAGAGCAAGCAAGCAAAAGTCTTTGCCATGAAATGATAGCTATGGTTATCATGATGGTCAACTAGTCAAGCCTAGTCAACCGGTCAACAAAGTCAACAAGTCAACAAAAGTCAACAAGTCAACAAAGTCAACAACTCAACAACCATGTCACCATAATACCTAATTAATATAATTGTTAATCACATATCATATTCTCATTAGGGTTGAGCAAAAAGTCAATAGTCAACTGTCAACGGTCAACAACCCTAATGAGAATCCTCCACCTCTGTCTCTCCGTCAACTGTGCATACACACCCGCATCCGCGTTCCGAGGAACACGAATACAAACTGGATAAATCCAATCCCAATACATACACTAGGATCTGGCTTAAACCAAAGCCCGCTATTGTCTACTGTCCGGACACTGTACGTGCACAAGTGCACGGATGTGACCGAACCCTGTCGCAAAACCATGCGACCTGCCGCAAAACCATGCGACCTCTACTCTTTTGCCTAAAGGCGAATAGCTTTCTGTGTGGGACTCTAAAGACTCGACACTACGCTGGCAGTGGGTTTAACCACAAACCGCAAGCGGCACTAGCTGTGCGTAACGGTCCCCAGGTAGATGCCGACAAGAAGACTGACGAGGCAAAACCCATCTGAACTCCTACTGAGCCTGAATGTGATAATCTCCGTACAGTCCGGTCTGTTCGTCTGATACATCGCATGGCGGGCCTAGGGGGCGGTAAATGTCAGTCCCCTAATAGCGGTACAAGTCGTGTCGGAGTGAAGCCCAAAACACCCTGAGATAACACTGGAAGCCTACCAGTATATCTCGATTGCCCTGGCCAGGGACTACTCGTGTAATGGCTCTCCTAGACACAGCGTGATGTCAACCCCCAATACCGGGAGAGACGAATCCTGTCTAACCGTCACTGCCTCCAAGTGCTTCGGGACTGTACCCAACCACTACCTGTTTGCACGACTCCTTTGAGTCGTGGTAGGGTAGTAATCAAAGTACAGTGGGAACACACTCAAGGCGAAGTGACAGTGTCAAGTCAGCGGACTAAGCTGTACTCATGTCACCTGGGAACTGATAACTGACGATAGGTATAATACCAACCGGTCAGTTCCTGACGAGTCCTGTCCAGTGTACTCGTAACCTAACGAGCACCCGTATACTATCTCCAGTACGACGTACTGATGGCTGTGGGACAGACCATCTCCCACACTGGGATGAGAAGCGCATACGCTAGTCTACTCCGGAGTATCGATGCCCTGTCTCGATAGTCCTGCGACTAGGGACCTGCATAAGGATGTGCTTATAGATTACCCAGCCCCCACTAGTGTGACTGCCATCACAACGCTGGTAATCAAGCAAAGATCATAAGGGCTCCACTAATGTGTATAGGTGATATACTAAAATAAACACAAGTACACATTGAAGTAGAAACAAACCAAGTAGCATACTACTATATTGAGCAAGATTGTTTATACAAGGTGAATATCCCAAGCTTCCATTAAGTAATATACAAACGAGTATGATACAGTAATGGCCTCTAGGGCATATACACTAACATCATCAACGTAAGTAAATAAGCGTATCCTAATTATCGTTGACGTATAGCAACGAAACCGTCGATACTTCACATAATACACTTACGATCGCAGAAAAGATGTAGGGTTCCTAGGCACTCTTGTGAGGTTTCATAAGGCATCAAAAATGCCTGAATAAAATTTTATACGTGCCGAATAACCCAAAGCCGGGATCTTTTCTAGATTATTAGGGTTTAACATGCAAGTAAACATCTTTACCACTAAGTGTGAGGGATTACAACCTTTGTAATCCGCTCCTTCGCTTCCTAAGCTCCGAGTAGAAGTCCCTTCGCCGCGATCCATAATCTCCCGAACTCAAGAGAGGCTCTACAACTCGAACGATCCATGCAAGCTTGTAGTGTTCCGTTTCTCCGATGATCTACGTCGAAGTTGATATAACTCAAGCTCTCTCACTCTAATGAGGTAAACACCCTAATCTAATGGGTTAGATTAGATGAGGATAATGGAGTAGTATTTATGCTATCTTTTTATATCAATTTCTCACAAGAAACCATCACAAAAATAAAATCTAGTGATCTTTCTCAAAGCTTAAGAGAGAAGAAGATGATGAATAAAAAAGATAATCCTTTTGTGATGAATAGTAGATAAGAATATATGATTGATCATGGAACCATGGTCAAGGATGACAAGGTTAACCTTTGTAGAGAATAAACTAGGGCTAGGGTTTGGTTAGGTTAAAGAGTGAGTCATGGATAAATATCAACATAATATCATTCTCACGACAAAATGAATTCTTTCTAGAATGTGGAAGAAAGAGCTAACCCAAATCAAACCCTAACCTTGTTTTATCTCTACTAAACATGTTCCATTATTAATCATATCATGTTACTATAATATATATCACATATATATTATATATTTGTAACAAAAGAAAATAATACAATTAACATATATCGCATATATATCAATGTATTATCCTGTGAGAAAATGAAATAATAAATTGAGCTAATATTAGATAATGTAATACAATATATCAAATATATTATTATACATTAAATCATCGCATGAATACTTGATCCGACAATCCGGCTATATCGAATATAACCGACTAATATATCATGTACCGATTCATCGAATCAACACTTGATCCGATGGCCCGGTTCATATCTAAATATCGCAAGAATATAATACGGTATCTCATATCGCATTATCCTTGGCCTGCACATATCACATATGTGTCTCTACTCCGTTTTGCCTGAGCCAAGAAACCTCTGTGTAGGACTCTAAAGAATCGTCAATACGCCGGTAGAACGTGATGATCACATCAAACACCCACAATCTGCAAGCGGTCAGCTAAACGTAATAGCCACCAAGGTATTGAGCGATCAGAAGATCAACAGGCTAGCCTGTACGTTCTCCTGTGAATACAATCAGTAACACTCCCGTACAGTCCGGTCTATTGGTTTGATATGTCGCATATCAAGTCTAGGGGTGGTATACGTCAGACCCCAGTAACCGATAAGTCGTGTCGATGTGAGGATCATAACAGGTCGAGAAACTACTGGTAACACTTACCGGTAAATCTCTATATCATCCATGGCCAAGGACTTCTCGTTATAGCCAATCAAACACAGCACAACATCAACTCCCTATACCGGGAGAGACGAATCCCCTCCTATCGCTCATTGCCTCCATGTGATTCGGGACTGTACCCAAAAGCCACCGTTTGCACGCCCTCTTGGACGTGGTAAGGTGGAAATCAAACCACAGTAGGAATCACACAAGACTCTATAACGATCTCGGGTCTACAGACTACCTTATACCAGTGTCACCGGAGAACTGCCATCTGACGTGTGGTATATCGCTATCTAGGAGTTCTCGGTGAGTCCGTCCAGTGTACCCAGTCTCCACTGAGCACCCGCATACCATCCTTGATGTCCAACACCGATGGATATCGGATCATCCATCGCCCATCGATGCGTATACGCTAGTCTACTCTGGTGTACCGATTCCCTGTCTCGATATACCCTTGACTAGGAACAGTTATAGGATATACTCATCGACTACCATGGCCCCACTAGTATGATCTCATCATTGTCCCAGTAGTCGAGTACAGATCCTAAGGGCTTTATCAACATGTGAGAGAAAGAAAGTAAACCAATACAAGTCAACATGTTAAGATAAAGGAAAACCAAATAGCATACTATCATGACGAGCAAGAAATTCCTCTCTATATATATCCAAGCATCCATTATAATATACATCATATGTACAACAATGGCCTCTAGGGCATATACATAACTAACAATCTCCCACTTGCACTAAGGCCAGCTGCCGTAGTATCTCATACCTAGCATCCCGAATAATCTCTCAAACTGTATCTGGGGAATGGCCTTCGTGAGTGGATCCGGAGTGTTGTCCTTCGTATCTACTCTCCTGACCTCGATCTCCCGGCGATCAACTATCTCCCTGATCAGGTGATACCGCCTCAAAATATGTCTCGACTTCTGATGGGACCTGGGATCCTTGGCGAAAGCCACAGCTCCATTGTTATCGCAATACAGAGGTATTGGATGCTCAATGGATGGAACCACACCAAGTTCACTAATAAACTTCTTTATCCAGACAGCCTCTTTGGCAGCATCATTGGCAGCGATGTATTCAGCCTCCATCGTCGAGTCTGCAACGGTATCCTGTTTGGAACTCTTCCAACATACCGCCCCTCCATTGAAGGTAAATACAAATCCCGAGTGCGACTTAGAGTCTTCCTTATCACTTCGGAAGCTGGAATCGGTAAGGGACTCCACCCGGAGTTCTCCGTTACCATACACCAAGAACATGTCTCTAGTCCTTCGTAAGTACTTGAGAATGTTCTTCATAGCTGTCTAGTGACTCTCTCCAGGATCTGCTTGATACCGACTCACTACACTTAATGAGTATGCTACATCGGGTCTGGTACATAGCATCGCATACATGATAGAGCCTACTGCCGAAGCATAGGGTATCCCTTGCATGCGAGCTCTCTCCAAATCTGTTTTGGGAGACATCTCTTTAGAGAGAGTGAGTCCAGAGATCGTGGGTTGGTTCCCACGCTTGGATTCTTCCATACTAAACCTCTTTAGTATGGTGTCAATGTACCTGGATTTGGAAAATCCCAGTATCCGTTTAGATCTATCTCTATAGATCATGATTCCCAATATGCAGGAGGCATCACCTAGATCTTTCATTGAGAATCTTTGTGATAAGAAGAGCTTGACTTATTGCAGTATAGGAATATCATTTCCTATCATGAGTATGTCGTCCACGTACAATACGAGGAAGACAACCTTACTCTCTGCTACCTTCTTATAGGTACAAGGTTCATCTATATTTTTGATGAAGTCAAACTCTTTGACTACAACATCAAAACAAATGTTCCAACTCCGCGATGCTTGCTTTAACCCATAAATGGATTTAAGCAGCTTGCACACCTTTCCGCTGCTCCCACTATCTACGAAGCCCTCTGGCTGAGTCTGTTAGTTATATGTATGCCCTAGAGACCATTACTGTACATAGGATGTACATTGTAGTGGATGCTGGGACATATATAGGGAGGACTTTCTTGCTCGACATGATAGTATGCTATCTGGTTACTCTTTACCTTAACGTGTACATTGATTGTCTCTCTGTTACATGTTGGTAAAGCCCTTAGGATGTGTACTTGACTACCTGGACTATGATGCGGATCATACTAGTGGGGACATGGTAGTCCATAAGTACATCCTTCAAAGTCCCTAGTCGTGGGTGTATCGAGACGGGGCATCGATATACCAGAGTAGACTAGCATGTACCCTCTCGACCCATACAGATGGGCGATGGATGATCCCATATCCATCGGTGTTTGACATCAGAGATGATATGCGGGTGCTCAGTAGAGACTGGGTACACTGGACGGACTCGCCGAGAACTCCCAGATGGTATTATACCTCACGTCAGATGGCAGTTCTCTGGTGACACTGGTACAGAGTAGTCTGTTGACCCGAGATCGTCATAGAGTCTTGTGTGGTTCCCACTGTGCTTTGATTTCCATCTTACCACGTCCAAGAGGGCATGCAAAACGGTGGTTTTTGGGTACAGTCCCGAGTCACATGGAGGCAATGAGCGATATGAGGGGATTCGTCTCTCCCGGTATAGGGAGTTGATGTTGCGCTGTGTTCGATTGGCTATAACAGGAAATCCCTGGCCAGGGTTGTTGAGATTTACTGGTAAGTGTTACCAGTAGTTTCTCGAATTGTTATAGACCTCATATCGACACGACTTATCGAGCTATTTGGGTCTGACGTTTACCACCCCTAGGTGAGATATGCGACATATCAGACGATCAGACCGGACTGTACGGTAGTGTTACTGGTTCGATTCACTGGAGTGTGAGCGGGCTTGCTCGTCGATCTTCAGATCGCTCAATACCCGGGTGGCCGTTACGTTTAGCAGACCGCTTGCGGCTTGTGGGTGTTTGATATGATCATCACCTGCTGCCGGCGTATTGACGAGTCTTTAGAGTCCTACACAGAGGTTTCCTGGCTCAAGCGAAACGAAATAGGAGCGCATATGAGATATGTGCGGGACCGAGAATAATGCGTGTATATGATACCGTATTTCATTCTCGCGATGAATGTGTCGAATGGTTGTATGCGATATAACCTAGTTATCGATTCAAGCGTTGATTCGATAAGCCGATACATTGTATACTAGTCGGTTATGTGCGACATGACCGGATCATTGAATCAAGTGTTGATTTAATGATTTAATGTATAATTATATATTTGATATATTACTTTGCATTAACTAGTATTGGTTCACTTTAAATGGATTTTCTCACTTGAAGTTCACATGTTGTATATGTGATATACTTTTGTGCACTTGATTGTATCATGTTTGATGATACATGTTTACTTGAGTTTGTGTAAAGATTAAACCATGGTTATTTAAATGGTTAGGGTTTTGTTTTTCATATCTATTTATTCATTTACTTATTTATTTTCTTTTTGGAAAAAGAAATGAGAAGAATGGTGGCTTTCTTTGTTTGTATTTGAAGATTCATGAAGCTTTGACTTTGTCCACCATTCTTATCTCATGCTTAACCCTAACCATTTGATTTAACTCTAGTTTATTCTCTACACTTGACCATGGTTGTATGATGATAAGTTTGGAATTTCTTTTCTTTTTAAAGAAGAACTTATCATATTCAACCTCTTCTTCTTCTTCATCTTCATGAAGAAAAACCTTCCTCCATCAATGGCAACTCTTGAAAAAGAGTGAGAAATCCAATTCTAAAGTGAACCCAACTCCTATTTCTTCATCCTCTACCTCTTGCCAAGTAGTAGAGTGTGTTTACTTCACAAGTTTCTTGACTTGATGAAGTCGGAGCTTGATTTAGCGATGCCTCGACGTAGATCATCTTCGGCATGGACATCGACGACCTAGCTCGCCATTTCTCCGACGAAGAGACACTAGAGCCCGGATTTTGATTTGGACATCGGAGACGACTTTGTTGCGGAGCCGTGGAGGTGGAGCACCGGATCTACAAAGGTTGTATTTCCGTATCCCTTAGTTAAGTGTTAACTAGTTTGCATTTTCGCCTAAACATCTAGCAAACGATCCGTAGTCGGGTCTCTCGGCACCGTTAATTTTTGAAATTGGCATGTTCGATGCCTTGTGAGACCTCACTAGAGTGCCTAGGAAACCTTCAGTGGTATCAGAGCTTAGCTAGAACCTTAGGCGAAGTCTAGACGGAATTTGAAACCCGGACGAACCGAAAACCCGAACCCAAAATTGCTCTCTGGACAATTTCTGAAATTTGGTCTTTTTCAAAATTAAAAATATGCAGAGAACACATCACAAACATCTAAGAGTTACTGTAAATTTTGGAGGCCCAATTCAATTTTTCAAGCGCGGATCCACGGCATGAGCAATAGCTCATGCGGCGGTTCCGCGGCCGTACGGCCGCAATATTTAAATTATTTTGCATAGTAACTGTTAGTTTCCAGTGGTGATTTTTCTGGGAATTTTTAATATTTTTTCAAGAGTTGAATTTTCTGAGTTGTTTTGGGGATTCGGTGTTTCGATCGGGGTATCAAATTTTGTCTATTTGGCTTTCCGGATAATTTTTTTGAATATATTAAAAAGTTCGACCGGATATAAATACCCAATTTTTCCCATGTCGAGAAATTTCCAAGTGTTGGATTTTTCCGAAGTTTAACGACGTTCTAAGTAATGCAAGTAACGCAATGGACCCTCTAGAAGACAACAAACCTTAACTCGATTATGTGACCGTCTTGAACTGCCCTTTGAACCTTCGGGTTTGGGGCAGTACGGCGTGCCACTTGTGAGGCGTTGGCTTGACCCTTCTACGGCTGGACCGTTGGTACTGAGGCACGAACTGAATGTTGTTAGACTTATTTCATGTGTTGATCTGTATCGGGAAAACTTGGGTGTTTGACTGTTCGATCGAAAAGTTTAACATTTTCTGTTTGTCCGGAATGGGATACAATAATTGGAATTCACAATAAGTTATGTGATAACTGGATGAATGTTATAAACATAGCAATTTAGTCTCACTTGATCGGTTGCCACGGAATTTTGATGTGATCAAAAGTCCATCGCAATCACGTAGCGTACGCGGATACTCGCCGGGTAAACTTAATAGACAGCCTCACTCCATAGCCCCGACCAAGTGACTGTAGGAGAACCCCGTCGCCGAAAGCATCCGTTCGGGTGCTCGCGGTAGCGGTGTTCCGCCTTGGTGCACTTTGTCGACGGTATCGGGGGTGCGGCCGCCTACTAAAGTTTGCGACGAGCATTCGATCAGGATGTCGGGATTCCTGTTGAATTCCCCGACTTAATGTTGAAAAGAGTTTTCGATAAATGAGACTAAAATGCGGGGTTTATAATTGTTAGGCATGCGATGTCTAAGTAATTCATTTGGTCAGGCATGCGATGTCTGAGGTGGTTGCGGATTCCAACTGTTGTAGTTTTACACTTTCTTTTTTGTGACCGTAAGTGTAATATGTGATATCGCCGGTTTCGTTGCTATATGTCAACGACAATTGGGATGCGCATATTTACTTATGTTGATGACATGTGATGTTATGTGTTGCTGGATATGTTATGTTGGATCGTCGTTTAAGAATAGCCGGGGGTTTTTATGTGAGATGAGTGTTTTTCATTTTCATTCATGTAAAAACTTGTATGTAATATTCTTTTATTGGGGCGCTTCCAGGTTGCGGAAGTTGTCACCTTTTGTATATTATTTACTTTTTCGCACTAGGATAGACCCAAGGAGGAGGGCACAAGTAACCGGGTTCTGGAGTCCAGTGGGAGACCAACTCGAGGAGTCGAGTCCGGGTCTTCTAACTCCAGAATTGGTAGGGTTGCTTGCCGCTCTCGTAGGGGTCTAGGGGTGTGGGTTTGGCTATTCATCACGACCGCGGAATCCGTGTTTTATACTGGCTCGTATTGAAAACACGGACGTCCTGGTATATCCAATATTTCATATGTTTCTTCTGCTGCGATATCTGTGATGTGATCATGTGATGTTCTGTGATAGATACAGTATATAGTATATATGATATATTATATAGCCGTTACTTATGTTTTACACCCGCGCTAGCCCTGCCCCGCTCTGTCGTTAGTTACCTAACCTAACGGTACACGAGGGGACATCGAGGCGAATGCGGATGGCAAAGTGTACGTCATATCTATCTGTGATGTTTATGTACTTAAATGATGGGACTTCATTAATATGATTAATGAAATAAAAGAAACCTAAGATGTTGTAGAATCGAATTTCAAAATAAAAAAGGTAGCTACAGTTCTTGCTTTGCACAGCGGTATATATGATATATCCTGCACCTTATTCGATAGGGAAAGGACCGAGATCCCTTCACCGGGAGTGACTCTTTTAGCAATAACTGGCAGATGCTACACACTCGGTTTGACTTTTGATTGCTTTTAAGTGTTTTTGCTTTGCACAGCGGTATATGTGATATATCCTGCACCTTATTCGATAGGGAAATGACCGAGATCCCTTCACCGGGAGTGACTCCTTTAGCAAAACTAGAAAAGCCTCAAAAGCACTCCATTTTAAAATCATTTGATTCTACAACGATATCGAGTTCATTACGCAATAGGTTTTCAGAAAAACCTGTCGTAGCCCTCCGTCATTTCAGATAAGTTCTATTTAGTATTCGTGCTACGTTTGTTGGCCTGCGTCAAGGCGTAGTGTGCGGTAGCTAACTAGTATTTATCTGCTTATGCATATGATGCAGATTGGATTAGGGTAGTCGTGCGACTTTGTTGGCCTGCGTCAAGGGTCGTGCGGGTGGGTTTAATTCAATCAGGAAATGACGGGTTGAACTTGACTAGCGGACTATGGTTTGTTGGCCTGCGTCAAGGTCATAGGACGCTAGGGGCAAAATATTATCGGGAATTTCAAGTGTTGAAATTTGCAATGAGATTGCATACCTTCTATGAGATAGTTGGATCCCGATACCCGCTGCGAGTAAGTGTTACTCCTGGGAGAGTTTTATGCATTACAATCAGCCGATCAAGTAGGTGTATAGAAAGGTGTTAACGAGGTTACGCTTCTGGGAAAACGAGGTTTACATTAATTAGGTTCGTGCGAAAGCACGGGGGACCCCCCCTCAAAGTACCGACACTGGCCTGGCTGAAAGATTGGCGAACTTGTAGTGTGTAATTAATCCCGGCTAGTCTTTCCTTTTAGGGTTTGAAGGAAGATTTGATAAAAAGCAGTGGGAGCCATCCTGATTAGATAAAATAATAACTAATCTATTCTTGCAAGAGCGCACGCTGAGTGTTTTCTTCTCTCTCTCTCCTGGTAGCGACCATATCACGCCTTAATCAAGATAATAATACGGATTATTGACCGAACCCGCTTGTTATACTGAGCTGGGGAACGTTGGTCCCGCTCCAACTTATAATTGTTATAAGACAGAGCAGGAAATTGGGGAATACCAGATTTCCCGTGCCGCCCAAACGAAGAGAGTGCATGCTGATGCATCATCTTCGGGTGTGTTCATTATACAGAACTGTTTCTCAGTATCCTCCGCATCCTTGGTATATGATACCGGATCAGGATCCCATATATGTAATCTGTTACATAGGGCTACAAAAGGGTAGAAAAACTGAGAACGGGTGATAAGTTTCATGAGGCAGAAAACGGGGCAAGTGTTGCATCTAAGTCTGTTGGTCACCGTCACCCTGTATTGTAATACATTGATTCTGAACGAATGTTATTAGATACCGTACCTGATATACAAAATCATATCTGTCTTTTTATTAGTAAAGAAATGATAAAATTTTGTATTGTTGGATAATGTTTTGAAAATTTCCTATATCAAAAGTTGATCGGTTCAGGCACGTTATCTAAAAGCATTGATGTTCTAAATCAAACTACAGTTCTTAGTATACAGAACACACACAAGAGGAATAGTTCAGAAATGGACGGATCCTTCTTGAGGTATTGTAGACTAGGTCATATCAATGCGACCCGACTAGCTGGAGTTACATATAGATGCATATTTAAATTAGTTTAAATTTACATCTTATGAAACTCGCCAGTCATGTCACAAAGATAAGATGACCATAGCCCTGTTTATTGGAAACAGAGAAAGAGTTAGTGAACTCTTGGGATGATACATGTTGATGTATGTAGGTCCCCTATCTACACATGCCAGGACTGGTTCTTTATACTTCATTACGTTCTCTGATGATCTCTTTAGATTCAGACATATGTTCCTGTTGAAACACAAGTCCGAACCTTTTGAGATAATCACAGAATATAAGTTAGAAGTAGAGAACCACAATACGGGTATAAGTATTATGTCCTTTGATGAGATCAAGGAGGAGAATACTTGAGCACGGAAATCCTGGACTATTCTAAAGGAGAATGAGATTCTCTCTCAGCATTACTCCTCCGTATACACCATTGCACGATGGTATGTCGGGGTGGAGCAGATACACCCTATTTGATATGGTGTGCTCTATGATGAGTACTACTGAGTTACCTATTTCCTTTTAGGGGGTTATGCACTTGAGAAGCTGCATACCTATTGAATAGGGTTCGAATCAAATCAAAGCCTACCATTTCATATGTGATATGGAAAGGGAAGAGCCCATGTCTTAAGCTAGTTAAGATTTGGGGTTGTCCGGCCTATGTCTAAAAAGCAAAATCCGGACAAGCTCGAGGCAAGGTCCGTTATGTAGAACTGGAAGTGTTTCAGCTATACAAACTACAGCGGATGATTTGGTACAACCAAAGGATTCAGTAGATACCAACGAACCTCAGCCTCTCCGCCGATCTAGTAGGGTTCCTCACCCACCTGAGAGTTACTTCGGTTTCTCTATGACAGTGGGAGTGAGGATTGCATCATGAGATGATGACCCAACTAGTTTCGAGCTGGCCATCAGGAGTGAGACTCTGTAAGAATGGCTGGATGCTTAGTGATCTGAGATGGAATCCATGTACACCAACAAAGTATGGACTTTAGTTGCTATATCTGAAGGGTTAAATCCCCATCAGGAGCAAGTATATCTTGAGAAGATTACTTGGTGTAAATGGAAAAGTTGAGACTTTCAAAGCTAGACTTGTTAAAGGTTTTCGTCATTGACCAGGCGGGGATAATGATGAAACCTTTTCCAGTACCTATGCTTAAGTCCATCCAGATCCTACTTGCCACGGCTACATACCATGACTACGATATCTGGCGGTTGGGTGCCATGACTCCTTTTCTAAATGATGTTTTAGAAGAGTGTGTCTATAAGTACACAGCCAGAGGGCCTCGTAGACAGTGGGAGCAGCGGAAACGTGAGCAAGATGTTTTATATGATAAAGCAGGCATCGCGGAGTTGGAACATTTATTTTGATGAGTTAGTCAAAGAGTTTGACATCATCAAAATGGTAGATGAACCTTGTATAAACAAAAAGGTAGTAGGGAGTATAGTGGTGATCCTCGTAGAGTACGTGGATGACATACTCTTGATAAGAAAGGAGTTTCTTATGCTACGCTCGATCAATTTCCGCTTGTCACTATGATTCTCCATATAGGATCAAGATGATACCTCCTAAATCCTGAGTTTTGGATCTATGAGATAGATTTAATTGGATGTTAGGATTCTCACTAGTTGTAGTGAGATGGTATCAATCGATCCTGGGGAGAATCACTGGAAAGGTTCCAGGGTGATAAAGACGACTGAATGTCAGTCGCAGGCATTGTCTTTACCCTCAGTAAAGGGACGGTATGTTGGAAGAGTTCCAAGCTAGATACCGTGACATACTAGACGATAAAGGCTGGATACATCGCTACTCATGATGCTACCAAAGAGGATGTTTGGATGTATATTAGTTCATGAGATGAACTACGTTCCTACCATTGTGAGACAATGGAGTTGTGGCTTATGCCCAGGAATGCCGGTCCCATCAGTGATCCAGACTTATTCTAAGGCAGTATCACCTGATCAAGGAGATGGTTGATCTCCAAGGTGATCGAGGCAAGGAGAGCAGACTTAGAGGATAACGCAGCGGATCCACTCACGAAGGCCTATTCCCAGAGAGAGACTTTTATGGGATGGTTGAGTATGAGATACTACAACCACTGCTACAGATGGCCCTAGTGCAAGTGGGAGATTGTTAGTTATATGTATGCCCTAGAGGCCATTACTGTACATAGGATGTACATTGTAGTGGATGCTGGGACATATATAGGGAGGACTTTCTTGCTCGACATGATAGTATGCTATCTGGTTACTCTTTACCTTAACATGTACATTGATTGTCTCTCTGTTACATGTTGGTAAAGCCCTTATGATGTGTATTTGACTACCTGGACTATGATGCGGATCATACTAGTGGGGACATGGTAGTCCATAAGTACATCCTTCAAAGTCCCTAGTCGTGGGTGTATCGAGACGGGGCATCGATATACCAGAGTAGACTAGCGTGTACCCTCTCGACCCATACAGATGGGCGATGGATGATCCCATATCCATCGGTGTTTGACATCAGAGATGATATGAGGGTGCTCAGTAGAGACTGGGTACACTGGACGGACTCGCCGAGAACTCCCAGATGGTATTATACCTCACGTCAGATGGCAGTTCTCTGGTGACACTGGTACAGAGTAGTCTGTGGACCCGAGATCGTCATAGAGTCTTGTGTGGTTCCCACTGTGCTTTGATTTCCATCTTACCACGTCCAAGAGGGCGTGCAAAACGGTGGTTTTTGGGTACAGTCCCGAGTCACATGGAGGCAATGAGCGATAGGAGGGGATTCGTCTCTCCCGGTATAGGGAGTTGATGTTGCGCTGTGTTCGATTGGCTATAACAGGAAATCCCTGGCCAGGGTTGTTGAGATTTACTGGTAAGTGTTACCAGTAGTTTCTCGAATTGTTATAGACCTCATATCGACACGACTTATCGAGCTATTGGGGTCTGACGTTTACCACCCCTAGGTGAGATATGCGACATATCATACGATCAGACCGGACTGTACGGTAGTGTTACTGATTCGATTCACTGGAGTGTGAGCGGGCTTGCTCGTCGATCTTCAGATCGCTCAATACCCGGGTGGCCGTTACGTTTAGCAGACCGCTTGCGGCTTATGGGTGTTTGATATGATCACCACCTGCTGCCGGCGTATTGACGAGTCTTTAGAGTCCTACACAGAGGTTTCCTGGCTCAAGCGAAACGAAATAGGAGCGCATATGAGATATGTGCGGGACCGAGAATAATGCGTGTAAATGATACCGTATTTCATTCTCGCGATGAATGTGTCGAATGGTTGTATGCGATATAACCTAGTTATCGATTCAAGCGTTGATTCGATAAGCCGATACATTGTATACTAGTCGGTTATGTGCGACATGACCGGATCATTGAATCAAGTGTTGATTTAATGATTTAATGTATAATTATATATTTGATATATTACTTTGCATTAACTAGTATTGGTTCACTTTAAATGGATTTTCTCACTTGAAGTTCACATGTTGTATATGTGATATACTTTTGTGCACTTGATTGTATCATGTTTGATGATACATGTTTACTTGAGTTTGTATAAAGATTAAACCATGGTTATTTAAATGGTTAGGGTTTTGTTTTTCATATCTATTTATTCATTTACTTATTTATTTTCTTTTTGGAAAAAGAAATGAGAAGAATGGTGGCTTTCTTTGTTTGTATTTGAAGATTCATGAAGCTTTGACTTTGTCCATCATTCTTATCTCATGCTTAACCCAAACCATTTGATTTAACCCTAGTTTATTCTCTACACTTGACCATGGTTGTATGATGATAAGTTTGGAATTTCTTTTCTTTTTAAAGAAGAACTTATCATATTCAACCTCTTCTTCTTCTTCATCTTCATGAAGAAAAACCTTCCTCCATCAATGGCAACTCTTGAAAAAGAGTGAGAAATCCAATTCTAAAGTGAACCCAACTCCTATTTCTTCATCCTCTACCTCTTGCCAAGTAGTAGAGTGTGTTTACTTCACAAGTTTCTTGACTTGATGAAGTCGGAGCTTGATTTAGCGATGCCTCGACGTAGATCATCTTCGGCATGGACATCGACGACCTAGCTCGCCATTTCTCCGACGAAGCGACACTAGAGCCCGGATTTTGATTTGGACAGCGGAGACGACTTTGTTGCGGAGCCGTGGAGGTGGAGCACCGGATCTACAAAGGTTGTATTTCCGTATCCCTTAGTTAAGTGTTAACTAGTTTGCATTTTCGCCTAAACATCTAGCAAACGATCCATAGTCGGGTGTCTCGGCACCGTTAATTTTTGAAATTGGCATGTTCGATGCCTTGTGAGACCTCACTAGAGTGCCTAGGAACCCTTCAGAGTCGTGTACACGCACTCTTCTAAATCGCCGTTTAGAAAGGCGGTCTTAACAACCATTTGCCAGATTTTGTAGTCATGGTATGCAGCAATGGCAAGTAAGATCCGGATGGACTTAAGCATAGCCACTGGAGAAAAGGTGTAGGGTTCCTAGGCATACTCATGAGGTTCCACAAGGCATCAAGCATGCCAAATTCAAAAATTTATGTGCCGAGAAACCCTATGGAAGATCGTTAACTAGAGGATAGGAGAAACTATAAGCTAGCAAACAACTTTACTAATAAGTGAGAGGGATTACAACCTTTGTAGATCCGGTCCTCCACTTCTTTTGCTCCGTGATGACATCCCTCCGCTGCGATCATCGGAATCCCGGACCCTAGCGTTGGTTTCATCGGAGAAATAAGCGGGCTAGGTCGTTGACTTCGACGCCGAAGATGATCTACGTCGAGGCGACTCAAACTCAAGCTGCATCTTCACTTGGTCACAAACCTTGTAAAGAAAACACCCTATACAACATGGCAAGTGGTAGTGGATGAAGAAATAGGAAGTGGGTTCACTTTGGATTTGGATTTCTCACTTGATTTCATCACTTGAAATTTTTCAAGAAAGGTTTTCTTTTCTTCATGAAGAAGATGAAGATGAAGAAAAGTATTTGAATTATTATGAAAAGAAAATTCAAGTGAAGACTTATCATAATGCAACCATGGGTAAGTAAACTCATGTAGAGAGCAAACCATAGTTTAGGTAATGGTTAGGTTTTAGCATAAAACAAAATGGTTAAGACTTTTTCAAAGCTTCATGAAGCTTCAAGTATAAAACAAGAAAGCCACCATTTTATTTTTGCAAAGAAATAAATGAATTAATTAAAACCCTAACCATTAACCTAAACATGGTTTAAAGCATACACATCCAAGTTTGCATGTATCATCAAACATGATACAAACTAGTGCACAAACATATATCATATATACAATGTGCACAATCTAGTGAGAAAAATAATCTTAAGTAAACCAATACTAGTTAATGTAAAGTAATATATCAAATATATAATTATACATTAAATCATTAAATCAACACTTGATTTAATGATCCGGTCATACTGCATATAACCGACTAATATCAAGTGTATCAATGTATCGAATCAACACTTAATTCGGTAACCCGGCTATATCTCATATAACCGTCCGATGATACATATCGCGAGAATAGAATACAGTATCACATACTGGTATTATTCTCGGTCCCGCACATATCCCATATGCGCTCCTATTTCGTTTCGCATGAGCCAGGAAACCTCTGTGTAGGACTCTAAAGACGCGTCAATACGCCGACAGCAGATGATGATCATATCAAACACCCACAAGCCGCAAGCGGTCTGCTAAACGTAACGGCCACCCGGGTATTGAGCGATCAGAAGAACAACGAGCAAGCCCGCTCACACTCCTGTGAATCCAACCAGTAACACTTGCCACACAGTCCGGTCTGTTCGTCTGATATGTCGCATATCTCGCCTAGGGGTGGTAAACGTCAGACCCCAGTAGCTTGATAAGTCATGCCGATCAAAGGTCCATAACACGCATGAAACTACGGATAACACTTACCAGTAAATCAGTGCAACGCTGGCCAGGGATTTCCAGTTATGGCCAGTCGAGCATAGCGCAACATCAACCCCCAATATCGGGAGAGACGAATCCCCTCCTATCGCTCATTGCCCCCTTATGAATCGGGACTGTACCCAAAAACCACCTATTTGCATGACTCGGTAGAGCCATGGTATGGTGGAAATCAAAGCACAGTGGGAGACACACAAGTCTCTATGACGATCTCGGGTCAACAGACTAAGCTGTACCAGTGTCACCAGAGAACTGCCATCTGACGTGAGGTATAATACCATGTGGGAGTTCTCGGCGAGTCCGTTCAGTGTACCCAGTCACCACTGAGCACACGCATACCATCTCTGATGTCAAACACCAATGGATATGGGATCATCCATCGCCCATCACATGGGTCGAGAAGATATACGCTAGTCTACTCTGGAATATCGATGCCCCGTCTCGATATTCCCATGACTAGGAACATTGAAGGATGTACTCATGGACTAACCAGGGCCCACTAGTATGATCTACATCATAGTCCTGGAAGTCGAGCACACATCCTAAGAGCTTTATCAACATGTAATAGAGAGACTGCAAGTATACATGTTAAGATAAAGAGCAACCAGATAGCGTACTATCATGTCGAGAAAGAAAGTCTTACCTATATATGTCCCAGCATCCACTACAATATAAATCTCATGTACAGTAATGGCCTCTAGGGCATACATATAACTAACAATCTCCCACTTGCACTAGGGCCATCTGTAGCAGTGGTTGCAGTATCTCATACTCAACCATCCCATATAAGTCTCTCTCTGGGAAAAGGCCTTTGTGAGTGGATCCGCCGTGTTGTCCTCTGAGTCTACTGTCCTAACCTCGATCACCCTGGAGATCAACTTTCTCCATGATCAGGTGATGTTGCCTAAGAATATGTCTGGGTCACTGATGGGATCAGGGTTCCTGGGCCAAAGCCACACTTCCATTGTCACACAATGGTAGGAACATAGTTCATCTCATGAACTAATATACACCCAAACATCCTCTTTGGTAGTATCTTTGATAGCGATATCACCAGCCGTTATCGTCTAGTTTGCCACGTTATCTAGTTTGGAACTCTTCCAACTTACCTTCCCTCCACTGAGGGTAAATACAATGCCTGCGACTGACATTCTGTCGTCTTTATCACCTTGGAACCTTTCCAGTGATTCTCCGCAGGATCAACTTATACCATCTCACTACAACTAGTGAGAATCCTAACATCCATTTAGATCTATCTCATAGATCCAAAACCCAGGATTTAGGAGGTATCATTTTGATCCTATATGGAGAATCCATGTGATAAGAGGAGATTGACCGAGCGTAGCATAGGAAACTGTAACACTTTGAAATTTCAGTTAGAATGTTTTTCATGATAATTAGTAATTGTGCGTGTTATTTTATATGTGTACATGGGATTATTAGTTATAATTCAGTCGTGTTTAACTAAATTGGGAAATTTCTTGTGTTAGTGCACACTTAGCATAATTTTCCTTGACCTAGGTTAAAGTGTTAGCCATTCCTTCCTTGCATGTTTCCTTGTTAATTCCCCACCCTTTAATCAAAACAAAACCCTTTTTAGAATTCTAAAATCCAAATAAACAAATGAAGCATGGTGGTTAGGTGAGAACTTGACTTTTGACCCCTTTTTCTTTCTCTCTTCTCTCTCTTCTCCTCATTTCTGAATTCAGCAGAAATTCAGCAGCAAAACCCTAGCTTTTCTTCACCTTTCCCTGTCCTTTTCACTTCTCTTTGATCTTTACACAAATCCTACACAAAAACCACTTTTTTCCTTCACAAAACCTTAGGAAAAATGAGTTTTTGAGGTGTTTCGAGGAAAATCTGCATACTTGAAAGGGGAGCTGGAATTTTTGGTGCATCATAGGGTCTTTTGAAGGTATAAATCTCACTCCTAGCACCCTATCTCCATAACATGCATGTTTAGTTTCAAAATGTCACCTTTTTGTGCAACTTTAGTGCTATTGAAGGGATTTAGTGATGATATGTTAAAATTTATGTTGTTGTGGCTTAATTAGCCTGTTAATGAGTTATTAGTGTTGGTTTAGACCTGGGTTTGCTTTAGGTTCCACAAAAATACCCCAAAGTTTTATTTTTGTGCAAAAGTGTGGATTTTAACTAGAAATAAGGCTCTGTAGGATCTGCTGCTACCCGAGATATTTCAGAATGAAACTAGATTTTACTGTAGCATGTATGGGGGGTATAGAGTGCACACACCAAACCTGGGGGCCCAATTCCCAAGTGAGGCCGCCGGAATAATCGTTCTGGCCGCAATTTGCGGCCAGATAGGTGAGATGGGGGTTGGGGTTTGGTCCACTGGAGTCTGCTGCTATGTGGGTTATTTTGGTATATATATTTTTGCAATATCTGTTCTGTATCAAAATCTAGAGTAGAATACCCTATTTCCCGTATTTTTAATCTTTCGCGACACGCGTGATACGTGTGTGTGGGTTTGGGGTTTCTGCGTATCGCGACGCGTCGGAGTGGCTTCAGGCGCGTAATCGCACGTTTTAGCGTATCGCGCACACGCGCGCTTGGTTCACGACACGAGTTACTAGTTCGGCTTTAATGTCGTGTTTGTACGGTTTTGGGCTTATGTGTGATATATTGTGAAATTCTAGGATTCGCAGGCGAGTGCGACGTGCGCCGTGAAGGAGGGGAACAAGTCGTCGGCTATACCTAGCGAGAGACTACGGTGAGTAGATTTAACATCTACGGGGATATCGCCAGCATGGCGTTCTACGTCAGGGCTGATAGGATCTTATAGCTACATTTCCATACATTGACTGTTCATGGCTACTATTTAGTGCATACCACATTCCCTGACGTATGTATATAATTTATAATTGATAGAACACCGCACCCTTACTAACGGTTCATGTTGCACGAGCACTATCCTGCATGATACAGACACACCGTTAGTAATTTCCATGACACTCACACTGTAGAATTTCCATCGGATCATTTATTATTGTACCTCATCCTGTAGTTATATTACCTGATAGAGCACTTGAATGATTATTGCACATACTGCTTATCACGCATTGATATCATCTGTTGGCATATGATAGAGTAGAGCAGTACGTGCATGCTCGTGATTACCTTTATATGTTATCTCTATTCACGAGTTGGCAACTCACCCCCGTTGTGCCACAGTGTTTGCAGGTTGCCCTTCGGAGTTGTCGCGGCAGGCTACGTTTTGCATCTTTTGACACAGATACCCCCATCGTTGGTGTACTAGCTCTTTTGCTGATAGGTGGGTTTTGCGTGGTATCTGTTTATCTTTCAGTTATGTATATTGCTGTATCTAGTATTCTCCATCTACCATGTATGTATTTGACTTAGAGACAGTGTGAGGACGATGATGTATATTATTTGTTTTTTGGGGTCGTGCTTGTTGTGAGCTGACTGTACCTTGCAGTTTATTCTATCTGTGATGTTCCCACTTATGGATCTTGATCTTCGCTCCGGCGTCGTATATTTCTATCTTGGTGATTATTTACTTAGATTTCTTAACATGTTAGTAAGTGCATTCATTTAAAACTTATAACACTCTATACTTTTACTGGTTTGATTTCTGGGTTTTCGGTTCACTTAGTCGCGTTACGCCTGTAGACGTTACGTGGTTAAGTGCCGGTCACGGGCCAAACTTTGGGTCGTGACAAAGTTGGTATCAAAGCGTAGGTTTTACCAACGGAGTGTAGGATGACCCTGGTATGATGGAGTTGGTAGCTGCAGCAGAGTAGCGTAGCGTGCGTATGTTCCGCTACATACTCACGACACGGTACTCCGCCTAAGCAACCTTAGGACTTATTGATTGAAATTCCCTTATGATTGTATACATCCTTGCGATTCAATTCCTGTATCCTCATCGAATCCTGCCTTCTTTTCAGCCATTATGCCGCCAAGGACTACGAAGGTGCAGAGAGCGGCTGTAAGAGCCGAGGTTTGAGTTGATTCATCTGAGACGAGGACTGATCCGAGTAGTACTCCTGTTGTACCAGGACAGATTGTTCCCCCTACGACAGCTCAGATCGTTAGACTAGTGGTAGAGATGCAGGGCTTGCTCCAGGTGATTAGTCGTAAATATTGCATATTTTAACCGGCAATTTCCTCATCAATTGCATTCATATAGAAGTGTTCGGCATTCATATTCTACATATTAGCAAAACTGTCGCAAAATATCAGATTACATGTATTAGACTCTAAAACCAACACTATACTGGAAATTGACTGCATTTCATGGCATCGCATCTTCGCTACATTTGCGAAACACTTGTTTTGAGATCTGTGCAGGAAAATCCAGCAGAAAGGCCAAAATTTACAGGGTACCGATAAAACGTTACGCCAACTCAATGATTTCTGTTCTGGCATCAATCCAAAGGGACAAATACAATTCAACATATCAGACAAAGTCCCAAATATCATCAAAAGACAACACAGGAAGTTTGAAGCCATCAAGCCACCACTTGGCCGGCTTAGGCCGCGGTTCCGCGGCTCTTCTTCCACGTCAGCCCTAAATCTTTAGTGCACATCTCTTACCTCACTTCCAGAAGCTCAGAAAGACATGACAACTTCCAGAAAAATCCAGAGACTTCTCCCAGATCAGCGAACTTTGGGGTCTACACTAAACTAGCCTATCATTCTATAACATTCTCCTTGAACACTAGCTTAAACCCTAAGCTAAGCCTAACAAACTCTTTCTAGAAGTCTTTCAACAAACTTTTGGAAGGAACTCAAAGGCTTAGGGTTTGGGTGTTCTATAAATAAGACCCTAGGCTCATTATTCAATCATTATTCAATCTTGATTCATCTTGGAATCAACCCTATTCTAGTTCATTTTTGAGAGCCATTCTATCTCTCTCTCTCTTCATCTTCTTCTTCCACAAATCTAGTGAGAGGATTTGTGTGAAACCCTAACCCTAATTCCATTCAAGAGCCAAGATCCCGAGTACCCATTCAAGCAAGAAGCCTTGCAACCTTTTAGGAGCCAAGCCGGTCTTCAACGGAGCAAGTGGTCCAAGCCGATTCGCGACTCACGGAGCCGAGCGAAGCCAAGTCGACAATTTAATTCTTCCTCTTGTAGTTCTTGAGCGACTGTAATCAAATTGTTGATATAAATAAAAGGTGAAATTCTTTTATCTTGTTTTCTTTAAATTCTTGCATCATGAGTCAATCTAAATTTCTAGTTATAATTCTTGTTGTGATGATTGAGTAATACTCCGCTCGTCGAGGAGTCGAGACGGTCAATAGAATGATGATGTAATATATATCTTAAATCGATTCTTGATTCCTACGAGTTTTGTAAACCCTAGCAAATTCAAGAACCGACGACCCATTTCATTGCGATGCTTTCTTGATATCGCGCGCGATTGGGGAGTTACGATCGTTTCTTGAAATTGCTAGAGGCTAGAATGCGAATGAAATCAACGAAAGAACCAGGGTTATAAGATGAAACCCTGGTTTCATCAAGAAAGCCCTAACTCTCGTCGATCTTCATCGATCTAGTATCAATCCTTCGAAGGACAAGAACACGAAATCTTGAGGTTACATCACGTCTATAGATCCGATCGATTCCTACGAGCCTCATTAGATTCTTGACTTTTTGTTTGGAAATATTATCGAAACCCAATTCTTGATTGTTTATCAGCTTCTTGATTCTTGATTAAACTCGTGACACATGAATCAATTGATAAATTCTCGAATCATGTTTTCTTTTCTTTTCAATTAACTTTTCAATTCAAACGAAGCAAATATAAAAACGAATCGCACAATCCCTGTGGACGATCCGCACTCACTTACAAACTACATCCGACACCGTAGTTGATTGTGGTCAAATCTAATTCCTTGATTGTGATTCTATTCATTTTCTAAAACGACACACAAAGAAATCATTCAATCAAATGGCGCCGTTGCCGGGGACTATTTGATTTGATTTACACAACAAGAATTAAGAACAATCAAATGGCGCCGTTGCCGGGGATCGCGCGCTAATTCGTTTCATATTATAGTTTGAATTGAAAGAATTATTCCATTGTTATTTTGAGATCAAAATTCGTGCAAACCCTAAAACAATTTGTTGTGTTTCATTGCAAGGAAATCTGGAGCTGTTTGGAAATTGAAGAAATTTTTTGGAAAATTCCAGAGGACCAGGGAAGTGATCAGGTGCATTCTGCAATTTTTATTTTCAAGTGATCAAAACATCAGACCGCGGAAGGGCGGCCTAAGCCTCATATTGCGGCGGAACCGCGGCCCCTTGGTGGGTTCTCTGAAAAATTTTTGCCTCAGGTGACTTCTTTACTTCTCCTCTCTCCTATTTTTAGCTCCAACTAATACTTTTCTGCAGGATTCTTTGCAAATAATCGCAGCTCGCAAATTGCAAAAGTAAATTTGTGCGTATTTTGTTTCTTGGTTGTTTTGCATTATAAATACGGATATTAAGGGGCACGGCCAAATCCAAATTAGGTGGGGATTTCATTACCCTTCCTAGGCCCCGAAAACCACCAAACTTGCATCCGCATTGACCCACATTAACTAAAAGAAATCTAGAGATGACTCTAAGGACTGTCGCGCTAAATTAGGACAGAAGAAGGCCGTGGGTAATTCATTGCTTATCCGCGTTTTCCTGTGGTGCCTAAGGCGAGTGTGTCTAAGGCTAGTGGTTATTAATTAGGCCTACTACTTACGTAGTGGAGTACCTTCCCACTTAGCTGGCACTTATCCGGCCACAGGGGAACAAAGAGGCAGTGGAGGATTCTATCCTGCGACTTGTCTTTTGGCATTTAGGAGCGGTCTAGAGCCGGACCGAGGTGACCACTAGATTCTAGGGTTTGTGTGCTGCATTTGTTGTGTCGCATCATAGTTTTCAAAAATCCGTCCCTTTTTCAAAGCAAACACCGCATTCATTTACCCCTAATTATAAGCCAACGCTGCCACTTGTACTAACCCTTTTTAGTACAAGATAGGCTGGACACGGGATTCTAGTTCCCGTTTAGTCCGCGTAACTTTTATCGACCCCGAAGTCGATATTTCTCCATTTACATTTCCTTTACCTACTACCACACCCACACCGATGGATCCGAATCCATCAAACTTCTTTAACCCTAATCTGCCGCCGTCCGTTGGTGCGCAGAATCCACCCCGCATCTCTCTCCAGGAGAGATGCTATCCAGTTAGAGGTCCTCTTTCGACCTGCTTATCCACACCACCAGCTAATGGGGATAACTTTGAGATTAAGCCCCAGTATATCAATCTTTTACCCAAATTCCACGGACTCGAGACTGAGGACGCTTACGTTTTCATTACCAAATTTGAAAACGTGTGCGCAATGATGGGTACGTCACAACTTTCAGTGGATGCGATGCGTCTACGACTTCTTCCATTTACTTTGTGCGATATAGCCGAGAAGTGGCTATATAACACTACCGCACACTCTATTACGAATTGGGAAGAATTCGTCGCTGCATTCCTTAAGAAATTTTACCCAATCCAAAAGACAGCTCGAATCCGTAGCGAACTGAATCAATTTGCCCAGCTCCCTACCGAACCATTCTCAAAATGCTTTGAACGTTTCAAGGATCTTTTGGTTCAGTGTCTTCATCACGGCATCCCGAGATGGGAGCTTTGCCGAATCATTTATGAGGGCATTAACTCAAACAATAAACAGAGCCTTGAAAACATATGTCAAGGTACTTTTATGACTAAGGATGATGGGGAAGCTTGGAAGTACTTAGAAGAGTTCGCTGAAAAATCACTACAACGGGAGAGTGGAACCCAACCATTGAATAGTGGTGGCGTACACCAAATAGATGTGTCCATAGGTGTTCGAGCTGAGATAGCTGCAATGCAAAAGAAGCTCGACGCTATGGAACACAAATTTTCTGCAGCCTCCCTAAACCCAATGTCGCTCCCCAAAACTGTTTGTGGGTGCTGTTCTGATCCGTCACATTTAACCGAAGAATGTCCATTAAACTCTACGTTTCAAGGTCACGAGCATTCTAATGCCGCATTTTAAAGACCTCGAAACTATCCATATTCTTCTACGTACAATCAGGGTTGGAGGAATCACCCTAATTTCGCTTGGAACCAAAACCAATCTGAAAACACGGTTCCAAACACGAATAATTTTCAAAGGGCTCTTCCTCCACCACAACAGCAACCCCTTCAACTTACTCAGCACCCCTACCAGTCACAAAACTTCCAAAACCAGGGCAACAATCCTGCACAGTCTAATCCTATGCAGTTGTCCAGTTCTGACGAATTCTCTCGATTCACTCAAACCATGAAATCACTTTTATCAAATTTCATAGAGGTTTCGAATGTGGTTAGATCTTCCGTCAGTGAGATAAAGAAAAACTTAGCATCCCAAGCTGAGAGTATCAAATCGATGGAAGCTGAAATCGCACGCCTAAAAGCCGAAATGAGTACGAGAGAAAAAGGGAAACTTCCCTCTCAACCCCTACAGAATCCTGGGCATTACAATGTAAATGCCATCACAACGTTGAGATCGGGAAAAGTGCTGAACAATCATGTCGGGGAAGGTATTGATGATACTGAAAATCATATCAACACCCCGGCTGAGACCTTTCCACACACACACAATTCTTCTTCTGATCCTTCTTCTTCTACCATACCACCTTCTCGAGAGCCTATTCTCCATTTCCCATTAGGCTCGACACCTTCTCCCAACCCTTATAGTTCTCCACAGACGGTCCCCTCACCTCTTTTGCGACCTCGTCTACCCCCTCTTCCTTCTCATATGATGGACCCTGCGCTTATTGCGAAAGCTCCTTACCCGAACCGGTTAAGGGGTAATAGAACGAGTCCTCATATGGAGAAAATTATAGAAATGTTCAAACAGGTTAACATCAATATCCCTCTCCTAGATGCGATTCAACAAGTCCCCGCTTATGCGAAAATTCTTAAGGACTTGTGCACTAGGAAGAGGAAGACTCAAGTGCCGAAGAAGGTCTTTATGTCTAATAATATCAGCACTGCTTTTATTCCCCAGCTACCAAAGAAACGAAAGGACCCAGGATGTCCTACAATATCGATTTCTATTGGGGGTAAAAACATAAATCGTGCTCTTTTAGACCTTGGCGCAAGTGTTAACCTGCTCCCTTATTCTGTCTATGAGCAATTAGGGATTGGAGAGCTGAAACCTGCTCACTGCACTCTCCAGATGGCAGACCGATCTATCACCAAACCAAGGGGTGAATTAGAGGATGTGTTGATAAAGGTCGGGGAATTTGTTTTCCCTGTAGACTTCGTTGTGCTCGACACACATCCTGTAGCAAACCCCCGGGGCCAAATTCCGGTGATTCTAGGTCGTCCTTTTCTTGCCACTTCCAACGCTGTTATAAACTGTAGAAACGGTTCAATGAACTTATCATTTGGAAATATGACCATTGAACTAAATATCTACAAAGTTAGAAGTCAACCATCAGAACCCTCTGCTCATATTTTAGATGTGTGCTCTGTCCATGAGATCGCTCCCGATAGTTGTGGAGCTGAGGAACTTTGCTTTACTGATCTCGATGACATTACCACATCTCTGTTTGACTTTACACAAGATCTTAGTGAGGACACTTTACCTACACTTGAGTCCTGCACTTCTGACTTTTCTCCACCCGAGTCTATCTTTCACAGGCTCTGAGCTTCTTTATAAATCCAAAAATCACTCAATGATCCCTCCTTCTATCATTTCTCCGCCCGAATTAGATCTCAAAATTTTACCCTCTCATCTGAAATATGCTTATTTAGGTGAGAAGGAGTCTTTACCGGTTATAATTTCCGCTTCTCTAGCATTAGAGCAAGAGAATGCACTTTTATCGGTATTGAGATCGAACAAAGAGGCGTTTGGTTGGAGTATGGCGGACATCAAAGGGATTAGTCCCTTGATAGTTGAACATCATATACATGTGATGGATGATGCCAGACCAACCCGAGAACCACAGAGACGGTTGAATCCGTCATGAAGGAAGCGGTCATGAAAGAGATCGTCAAATGCTTAGATAATGGTATTATATACCCCATCTCCGATAGCCAATGGGTGAGTCCTATACATGTCGTTCCTAAGAAATCCGGCATCACAGTTATAACCAATGAGGCGAATGAGTTGATTCAGATGCGCACCCAAACTGGGTGGCGTGTATGTATCGATTATAGAAAACTCAATGCTGCCACGAGGAAAGACCATTTTCCTCTACCATTCATTGATCAGATGCTGGAATGCTTAGCGGGACGAGAGTATTATTGTTTTATGGACGGATACTCAGGCTATAATCAGGTCCCCATCACCAAAAAGGATCAAGATAAAACCACTTTTACTTGTCCTTTTGGTACCTTTGCTTACAGTCGCATGCCCTTTGGGTTATGCAATGCTCCCGCTACCTTTCAGCGGTGTATGATGGGGATATTCTCTGATATGGTAGAGAATTTCCTGGAGATCTTTATGGACGACTTCTCGATTTTTGGAGACTCTTTTTCCGATTGCCTAGCGAATCTTGACGCTGTTCTTACTCGTTGCAAAGAGAAGAACTTGACTTTGAACTGGGAAAAATGCCATTTTATGGTCCAAGAAGGAATTGTTCTTGGACATGTCATTTCACAGAAAGGCATTGAGGTTGACAGAGCTAAGATAGATGTCATTCAAAACCTCCCTCATCCCAAAAGCGTCAAAGATATTCGCTCTTTCCTTGGACATGCGGGCTTTTATAGGAGATTCATTAAGGACTTTAGCAAAATTGCTAGACCTTTAACTCTTCTCCTGGCCAAGGATACGACCTTCCATTTTGACTCGGATTGCGAGACAGCTTTCGACTCACTTAAACACTCACTCACTTCAGCCCCCGTTTTATCATCACCAAACTGGGACTACCCCTTTGAGCTGATGTGTGACGCATCTGATTTTGCAGTAGGTGCAGTCTTAGGACAGCACATTGAAAAGATGCCACACGTGATTTACTATGCTAGTAAGACCCTGAATGATGCGCAAATCAATTATACAACCACAGAAAAAGAACTCTTAGCGGTTGTATTTGCATTAGAAAAATTCATGCCTTACTTAATTGGATCACATATAGTTGTGTATACTGACCATTCCGCTTTAAAACATCTTCTGGCGAAGAAAGATGCAAAAGGTCGACTAATACGTTGGATCCTTCTGTTACAAGAATTTGATCTTGTTATCAAAGATAAGAAAGGATGTGAAAACGTAGTAGCTGACCATCTTTCACGCATCATTTCTTCCCCTGTGACCCTGCCAATCAATGACTCGTTTCCTGACGAGCAACTCTTGAGCATATCCGCTGAACCATGGTTCAGGGATATTGTGAACTATCATGCCACGGGACTGATACCCAGCGATTGGTCAAAACAGGACAAATACCGTTTTCTATCCCAAGTAAAACACTTTTACTGGGACGAGCCCTATTTGTTTAAATATTGTCCTGATCAGATCATTCGCCGATGTGTCCCGAATGAAGAGTTCAAGAGTGTTCTTTCTTTTTGTCATGATCAGGCCTGTGGGGGTCACTTTGGTCCTAGAAAGACAGCGGAAAAGGTTTTGCAATGTGGATTTTATTGGCCGACCTTATTCAAGGACGCATTTGAGCATTGCAAAACCTGTACACAATGTCAGTATACGGGTAGAATATCCCAGAGGAATGAAATGCCTCAGCAACCCATCTTGGTTGTTGAAATATTCGATGTTTGGGGCATAGATTTTATGGGTCCTTTTCCCAACTCCTTTGGGAATTTGTACATACTGCTGGCGGTTGATTATGTTTCAAAGTGGTTAGAAGCCATTCCATGTCGCACTAATGATAAGAAAGTTGTCATTAAGTTCTTAAAAGAGAATATCTTCTCGCGATTTGGACACCCACGCGCTATTATTAGCGATAATGGGACAAACTTCTGCAACAGGTCTTTCGAGACTCTGATGCGGAAATACTCAATCAACCACTGACTTTCTACACCCTATCAACCCCAAACAAGCGGGCAGGCTGAAATCTCAAACAGACAAATCAAACTTATCCTGGAGAAAACTGTTGCAAAAAATAGAAAAGACTGGTCGACCAAACTGACGGATGCTCTTTGGGCATTCCGAACTGTATATAAGACCGACCTAGGGATGTCTCCATATAGGATAGTGTTTGGAAAAGCATGTCATTT
Source organism: Agapanthus africanus (assembly GCA_030015575.1). Classification (NCBI taxonomy): domain Eukaryota; kingdom Viridiplantae; phylum Streptophyta; class Magnoliopsida; order Asparagales; family Amaryllidaceae; genus Agapanthus; species Agapanthus africanus. The sequence goes on along the minus strand of CM057339.1, from coordinate 609,731,872 downwards.
ACCCGTCGATATAGAACATAAAGCATTGTGGGCCATTAAAGAGATAAATTTTGATTTAAACCTTGCTTGCAACTTTCGGAAGCTGCAACTTAACGAGCTAAGCGAACTCCGCGATGAAGCTTATGATAACGCTGTAATCACAAAGAATAGGACTCAGGTTTTTCACGATAAAAACATTTTGAGGAAAAAATTTTCACCTGGTCAACAAGTCCTTCTTTATGATTCACGATTACACCTTCACACGGGTAAGCTCCGATCTCGTTGGAAGGGACCTTTTGTTGTGCGGTCTGTATATCCGCACGGGGCAGTAGAAGTAGAAAATGTTAAAAACGGCACCGTTTTCAAAGTAAATGGACATAGATTAAAGCCGTATTTTTCCACTGACCCCACGGAGGAGCTCTTGTTCTTACAAGAGCCAGTTTATTTGGATTAAAATTCCTCCGTCTCACCTACATATCCAGTATATCACTGCATCATCTTTTGAATGGAGGTGAGTGAAAAGAATAAGTTTGGGGGAAGTTCTTCACTTATATATTTTGCCCCCATTAATAAATTCCTCCCAGACTTACAGGTTTTTCAGATATAGCTGTCGGCAACAGTGAGGAAACTGTTGAAAACAAGTTTGGGGGAGTTTTGTGCTTATTTACGCATCATTTGCATATCATCTGCTTAAGCACAAAACATTTCTTTTAAAAATTGAAAAATTTTCAAAACCCATAAAAATTTAAAAATTTTCAAGTATAAAAATAATTTTAATATTTACGCTTTTTTGTATATAAATAAGATAATGAAAGTTTAGATAGTGAAAAATTACATCCATGAGATTAGAAAAATTTAAGAAAACCAAGAAAATCAGAAGTTTTCTTATACGAACTAGTAATAAGTAGTTATGAGCCGTTGTCCCAAGGGTTAGTAAGATGAAGGACGTCACTAATCTGAGGATAAAAATAAGTCTGAAAAATAGTTTCTATTCTGGAAGCCAAACATTTTGAACGTTGATACCCTGCTATTCGCACTTACACACGTCTTAAAGCCTGGGATAGTAGAGGATACCTTGAAATGCTCTTGTCTTAAAGCCAAAAGTATGAAGGAAATTAAAAAAAAAGTGAATAAAGAAAATATAAAGTGGTGAGAAAAATGGACACTGGTTTTGTTATCACCAAGGGCAATAAAAAAATATATAGCGAGGGTGCTTCTTCACCTAGTGCCCTAAGGACAACTGGTCTGGGAGTCACTGCTATGCCTGAGGTGGTGCAAGACGAGGAAAATACACCAAGTAAGCAAGCACAGGAGTAATCGGTCGGTTAGTACCTCAAGAAGTATTAACGGTCGCATGAAAGTGTGTGAGCAATCTCGTTTAAATATTCATTAATCAAAAAGTACTAAGGCTGATGGGCAAGAGTATGATAGCTTGAATTGAATTCTCCAGGTGTAGGGATGTCCTTACACACACGCAGGGTGATATGATCGATGTTTTGGAAGAAAGATAGGAATGAAAAATAAGACGATGTTTTATTGAGGGAGGACGTGATTTCTAACATTTTTTTCATGACCATTAAGATAGGGCTCATGACAACCGAAAAGCTATCTTAGTTGGAAACCCTAATTTTCAATGTTTTTCTTTTACAATTCTTTTCTTTAAATGTAATATTCATGATCTTCCTTTTATTATTGAATTTTGTGGGTGCAATCCGCTGAAAACCCTCAGGAGACAACACTCCTCCTACTAGGGACACCTAGAGGTTTAAAGGCTTGTTGCATGATTGACAGAGATTCTGCGTGTTCTAGTTTAATTACCGCAATCAGGACGGTTTCGCTTTGCAGCTAGCCGGATGAGTACGGGTCGATCCACAGAGAGATGGGAGTCTTTTTCTTAATGGCTTGACGAGTTAAGTCCAAATATGTTGGGTTTGTTTGAGTTTAGCTAATTGAAAAACGAATGATAAGAGAACTTGTAAAGGGTAGGATTTGGTTGGTTTGGGTTAGGAGGATCGCTCACTTGATTCTTTTGCCACTTCTTAATATTGATGTTACGGTAATCGGCAACAACGGGGATCAGCACGACTAAGAGAAAACTTGCGAGTATAAGCTAGGCTTTCCAACACTTCGTTTTCTCTTTTTTGGTCTTTGTCCGTCCGTTCTTGGCTCTTAGCCGCGACCTCAAGTTGATTCAACCACAACCGGTCTCACTAGGGTATCACCGCTATTATGAAGAATAGGGTGCCGTAGGGAGCGGATTGTGGATCAATTAACAGGAGTTCAAATCAAGATATTTGTCAAAGAGAAAAGTGAGGGAGGTTACCGTCTTTCAAACTTTCCGTTTCCTACCCTAACAAGTGAGAAGTTACTCACCCATTAGAAAAGTTAAATGAAATAAAACAAAGAAAGAGGGTAATAAGAATTGAGGTAGAAGATCACAACTAGCTGTTCGGGACCTCACTTAGGCAAGGATCACACTAAGCATCATTGTTGTAAGGATAACCGAAAATGGAAGAAATATCAAAACGACAATTTTAATAAATAGCAACAACTACGTTTAACAATGAAAATTACAAGCAATATAAGAAACCGAATTACAAATTACACATATAGAAAAAGAACACTTCTTGCATGCTTCACACTCAACAAAACCTCTCACAAGTTTTAATGGAGGAAGATGGAGGAAAATGGACTTTTATTATAAACTAAATAAATCTAATACAAAAATTACACATGAAATTAAGCACCCACTCTTGGTTCTGCTCTGGGCTATTTATAGGCCTGATTCTGAGATTTTAGCACTATGATACAATCTTATACACAATTGCAGAAAACACCACAAAATTTCGCAGCAAACAGACACGTGGCAGCCGCTCATACGCGGTCAAAGTAGGGGTTTGGCCGCGCATGCGCGGCTGTTTGGTGGCCAAACCTTGGCTGCTTCTTTTCTCTGGTCTTGTGCTATTTTTTCCTGATATTTGAAATCTTTACACTGCAATAATTCATCCAGAGGATCTCCAGATTTCTGATCCAAGACTTCTACATTTCTTTTCTTTTGACCTTTTCATCCTTTGACTTCAAATTTTGCTTTAGTCCCAAATGACGACTATTTTCGTCCCCTCTGCTGAACTGGTACGGGACAACTACTGGAACCCGGCTTTTATCTGTTTGTGACAGATGTTCTGGATTTTGCCGTAAATGTGGTGATTTTGTCGGATTTGTGCTCTCTTGGACTGGAAACCTGTAATCTGTAACTTGCAGCAAATACGGATAAAAAGCACCTACCTGTATGCAATGTGATTAAGAATGGGCGGTACAAATATACAAAAATATGTGATGAACAAATACCCCCAAACTTATCTTTTGCTCGTCCCGAGCAAAACCATTTTATTCACAAAAAAATTCCTAACCTCACTTTCGCAGGGAACGCGATTGCACTGAGCACGTGCAACAAGCCGTTAAACCTCTAGGTGTCCCTAGTAGGAGGAGTGTTGTCTCCTGAGGGTTTTCAGCGGATTACACCCACAAAATCCGATAAATTGGCCGTCTACTCTAATCCTCTATTTCAGCTTTCTAGCCGAAAACCCTATTATCATAAACTTAGAAATTACTAACCCGTATTCTTCACACTTCCTTTCCATTTAACTTAAGACCCTATAAGCCTTGCCAGTTTATAAAGCTTTCAGCATCTCCCGAGTTTTCCTTCTTAAGCGGAATCTCAAATACGGAATTTTTATCCACTCTACCGAAGAAATAAACCCTATTTTTCATTCCTCATCTCTCCTCCAAACTCTGATTATATACCCCTACGTGTGTGTAATTGTCACCCCTACACTTAGAAATTCAGTTCAAGCTATAATACCCTTGCCTTAATACCTAGCACTACTTCTTTTTATTAATGATGGACGGTTTTTGTTCATACATCTTTCATGCGACTATTAATGCTTCTTGAGGCACTAACGGCCGATTACTGAATGTGTGAACTTAAAGCATAAATAGCAGTTTCCAGGTCTTGACTTTATTCTATTTTTCTTTTTTTTCTTTTTCTTTTCCTTTTTTCTTTTTCAAGACCGGATATATTTTTCAGCATGCTCTTTTGGTGTTTAGTTTCAAATACCGTTTTTTCTTTCATAGTAGACTTTCAGGCAAGAGTATTTCTAGGTATCCTTTACTATTCCGAGTTTCAAGGTGGTGTATGTGCATTTTGTAGGGTATATACTTTCAAAAATTTGGACTTAAGATTTAGAATTATTTTTCAGACTTATTCTTCAAATAGAGCTTCAAAAATTTTCCCTCATTTTGACTTCGCCTAAGAACTAGACTCAAAATTTGCTTATTTCAAAACAAACCGCTGGAGCGTATATTTTTTATAGTTATACTTCAAGGAAGGTTATTTTTAGGGTTCATAATTAACTAAGTTTAAGATCTAGTAGTTTCTAACTAGTCAACTGTCATATTAGACTTGAGTCAGAAACGGTCAATAAATATATTTTTTTTTTCTTTTAAATTTTTGTTTTTATTTTCGAGTTTTTCAATATTTTTGTATTTTTTCAAATTTTTTTTTTATTTTTTATTAAAAATGCAGTGCAGAATTTAAACATGCAAAGTAAAAACAAATTATTTACATAAAAGATAAATAAAACATGCAGATGCAATGCAAGGATAACTATTTACAATCTAATCCCTCCCCCAAACTTGTTGATGGCAGTGTCCTCACTGCCCCCTTCGTCGTCTCCTAGACGCTGCGTCACTCGTCCCTGGTTCACCTGTATCTGTCCTAGGGGCCCTGGATCTCGACCTCGATCTTTCCTCTCGTGCCAACAGGGTGGCCATTCCTTGTTCAAGGTTCGTTAATCTCTGATCGAAGTTTGTCATTATTCCCAGCATTCTTTCTACCCCCCCCTATGTGTCCGTCTAAGTAAGCGTGCTTGCTCAGCGGGGGTAAGCTCTTCATCGCTCGCTGTGGAGCTCGAGCTGGGTGTCTGGGCCATTACATTCTCGGCCGGCTCGGTGCGTGACCAGATATCATGAAGTCTAGTGTAGGATGTCGAAACACCCTCAAGAACTGGTCGAATGAGTGTGCCAGCATGCATGTGTAACGCAAACTCGTCAGAAGGGATGAAATGGCGACACAGTTGTGTCACCAACATAGGGCACGGATGGTTAGCTGAACTCTTGCCAGCATCAATCGACTGAAGTAACACCGTGCACATGTCATAACTTGTGTTTTTGGTCATTAGTGTGTGCACGATGTGTAGTTAGGGTGTGAAAAAGGTCGTATTATGTGAGCTGCCAAAGAGGTTATTTTGTGCCCATCGGCACACAGTCAGCACATTCGCGTAAAGTGTACGCGCCTGAATCCCTTTACGTGGCTCCCTATAACAATCGTTTCCCATCAACGGGGTGTAATCCTCAAACTGGAGGGGTTGGTCATGGGCGGGTATTCGTGGAATCAACGTGACTTCATGAATGAAGTCCCTATCTATTCGTATTTCTTGATCTCCCCAAAATAACCGAATAAATCCGTATTTTTGAAAACTACCCTCCTCCATGTAATCATAGAATCGTTCGACCAGATCCGGAAGCGCGAATGCAATCGGATGGTTATACAAAAGATAATTCCATCCGCGTTTCCGGATCTCGTCGCCGAAATAGCTTTCGTACACATTATGTTCAAACACTTGTGAAAAATTCCTCTCATATTGAAAATGTGAAGCCATTAACAAAATTTCAGATTTTACAGATGAGAAAAGGGTCAGAATATTGCAAACCTCCTTTGGAAAAAATTCCAGAGGGTGAAGGGTCTAGGCGGCGGCTGAAGCGCGGCAGAAGGGGTGTGCGGCGGCGGATCAGCGGCGGAGGCAGGGGATCAGGGGCTGGGCTTTGCTGTGGCGGCTAGGGTTTCTGATGGGGAAATGTTTGAGGCTGAGGAAATGGCTGAAGGGTTAGATGGCTATTTATAGGGTTTTTTTTTTGTTATTTACACTTAAAACCCCTATAAATAGATCAATTAGAAAAAAAAATATTTACAAATATACATATTATTTTTTCTGAAAATTTTTATTTTTATTTTTATTTTTTGTAATTTTTTTTTGTTTTTATTTTTATTTATTTTTTTTTATTTATTATTTGAAATTTTCTAGGTACACAAAAACAAAATTGTATTTACATTCCCCCAAACTTATTTGAAACAGTGTTGTCACTGTTTTTGGCTGGATTATCGAAGTTCGGGTGTAGGGGGAGGAAGATTATGCAGGGTAAACCGGCTTCTGTAAGAACAGGAGCTCCTCTGTTGGGTCGGCGCTAAGGTACGGTTTTAGTCGATGTCCGTTCACTTTGAAAACTGAACCGTCCTTTGGATTCTCCAAATCCACAGCGCCATGCGGATACACATTCCGCACAAAATACGGCCCTTTCCAGCGAGATCTGAGCTTTCCTGGATGGAAGTGTAGCCGGGTGTCGTAAAGCAGTACCTGCTGACCAGGTACAAAGGTTTTGCGCATAAGGTGTTTATCATGAAACACCTTCGTTCGATTCTTCACGACAACCGCGTTATCGTAAGCTTCATCCCTAAGCTCGCTCAGTTCGTTCAGTTGCAGCTTCCGATTGCTGCCCGCATCTTCTAGAGACAGATTTAGCTCTTTTATCGCCCAAAATGCGCGATGCTCTATTTCGACAGGAAGGTGGCAAGCTTTTCCGTATACAAGCCGATAAGGAGACATGCCAAGGTTGGTCTTATAAGCGGTTCGGAAGGCCCAAAGGGCAACAGTGAGTTTTGATGACCAATCCTTACGGTTCTTGGAAACCGTCTTCTCTAGTATCTGCTTGATCTGCCGATTTGAAACTTCGGCTTGACCACTGGTTTGGGGGTGGTAGGGCGTAGATAGCTTATGATTAATGGAATACTTCCGCATCAAGGCTTCGAAAGTCTTATTGCAGAAGTGAGTTCCATTGTCGCTAATGATTGCTCGGGGGTGCCCAAAACGGGAGAAAATGTTTTCTTTAAGGAATCTAACAACAACCTTGTTGTCGTTAGTCCGGCTGGGCACAGCCTCGACCCATTTAGAGACGTAATCAACAGCTAGAAGGATGTACAAGTTCCCGAAAGAGCTGGGAAACGGCCCCATGAAATCTATCCCCCAAATATCGAAAATCTCCACAACCAAGATTGGTTTGAGCGGCATCTCATTCCTCCGGGATATCCGGCCCATGTGTTGGCACCGGGAGCAAGTCTTGCAATAATCAAAAGCGTCTTTGAAGAGTTGTGGCCAGTAGAAACCACATTGCAAGATCTTCTCAGCTGTCTTTCTGGGGCCAAAATGCCCGCCACACGCTTGATCGTGGCAAAATGACAGCACACTCTTGAATTCCTCATCAGGGACACACCGACGAATAATCTGGTCGGGACAGTACTTGAACAAGTAGGGTTCGTCCCAGTAAAAGTGTTTTACTTGGGATAAAAAGCGAAGTCTGTCCTGACTTGAACATTCGGTCGGTAGTAATCCCGTGGCCAAATAGTTCACAATATCTGCGAACCAGGGTTCGCACGATACTGTCAAGAGCTGTTCATCCGGGAAAACGTCGTTAATTGGAATTGGAAGCGAAGGCGAAGAAGGAAGTCGTGAGAGATAGTCGGCAACTACGTTTTCACATCCTCGATTGTCCTTAATGACAAGGTCAAACTCTTGAAGCAAGAGGATCCAACGTATTAACCGAGATTTTGCATCTTTCTTCGCAAAAAGATGGCGCAGAGCAGAATGGTCCGTGTAGACAATGAATGGAGAGCCGATGAGGTATGGCCTGAACTTTTCTAGAGCAAATACAACAGCCAAGAATTCCTTCTCAGTTGTTGTATAGTTGAGTTGGGCGTCGTTCAGGGTTCGGCTGGCGTAATAGATTACATGCGGCATCTTGTTGATGTGTTGTCCAAGGACAGCACCGATGGCGAAGTCAGATGCATCGCACATAATCTCGAATGGATGCGTCCAGTCAGGAGAAGAGAGAACGGGAGCAGTAGTGAGTGAGCTTTTCAATGACTCGAACGTGGTCATACAGCTCGAGTTGAAATCGAATGGCGTGTCCTTGGCCAGTAGAAGAGTCAAGGGCCTAGCAATCTTGCTAAAGTCCTTGATAAACCGTCTATAGAAACCGGCATGGCCAAGGATGGCTCGGATATCTCTGACGCAACTGGGAGGAGGAAGATTGGAAATGACCTCAATCTTTGCTTTGTCAACTTCTATGCCGTTTTGCGAAATGATATGTCCTAAGACAATACCTTCTCACACCATGAAGTGGCATTTCTCCCAATTCAAAGTGAGGTTCTTGTCCTTACATCGGGTAAGAACAGCGTCAAGATGCAGCAAACACTCGTCAAAGGAGTCGCCGAAGATGGAGAAGTCGTCCATGAAGATCTCCAAGAATTTCTCCACCATTTCTGAGAATATTCCCATCATACACCGCTGGAAGGTAGCGGGCGCATTGCATAACCCAAAAGGCATGCGACGATATGCAAACGTGCCGAAAGGACAAGTGAAAGTGGTCTTGTCCTGGTCTTCTTCGGCGATGGGAATTTAGTTATAGCCAGAGTAGCCATCAAGAAAACAGTAGTACTCATGTCCGGCCAATCGTTCAAGCATCTGGTCAATGAAAGGTAGCGGAAAGTGGTCTTTCCGTGTTGCGGTGTTGAGTTTTCTGTAATCGATGCACACTCGCCACCCAGTTTGGGTGCGAGTAGGGATTAACTCGTTTGCCTCGTTGGTTATGACCGTGATACCTGATTTCTTGGGGACAACGTGAATGGGGCTAACCCACTGGCTACCGGAGATAGGGTAAATGATACCACTATCCAGACATTTGACGATCTCCTTCTTCACAGCCTCCTTCATGACTGGGTTAAGACGTCTTTGTGGGTCCCGGGCTGGTTTGGCATCATCCATCAGATGTATATGATGCTCAACGATCAGGGGACTAATCCCCTTGATGTCCGCCATGGACCAGCCAAACGCTTGCCTATTTCTGTGCAAGACCGCAAGAAGGGCTTTCTCTTGCTCGGGAGCTAGAGAAGCCGAGATGATGACAGGGAGGGTCTCGTTGTCACCCAAGTAAGCGTACTTGAGGTGAGAAGGCAACGTCTTGAGTTCGAGTGCTGGAGGTGAAACGATTGAAGGCAGGATTGGAGAAAAGGTCTCGAACTCAAAGGACTCCAGCAAAGGTTCGAAATGAGTGTAAGCGACCGAGTTGGATGGTTCCTGTAACTCATCCAGGAATTCGAAAGATTCAAACTCGGGTTCTGCGCGGCTAAAATCGTTCGAGAATGTGAAACACTCGTAGTCGTTTTCGAGCGCAGAAACAGCAGCAGGTTCGAAGAGGAACGCACTAGTGGCGTCAAGATTATCATTATCAAACAGAAACTCCTCGAATTCACACTCTTCTGAGGTGATCTCCTGGATCGAGCAGACGTCCAGTATATGAGCATTAGGTTCGGCGGGCTGATTCCCCAACCTAAAAATGTTGAGTTCAATCGTCATATTTCTAAAAGAGAGGTTCATCGAACCGTTGCGACAATTGATCACAGCATTTGAGGTTGCGAGAAATGGGCGACCGAGTATCACCGGAATTTGATTCCGGGGGTTAGCTACAGGCTATGTATCTAATACAATGAAGTCAACGGGGAATATGAAGTCCCCGACTTTTATTAACACATCCTCTAGCGCACCCCTAAGATGGGTGATCGATCTGTCGGCCATTTGGAGAGTACAATGCGTGGGTTTCAGCTCTCCTATGCCTAATTGCTCGTATAATGAATACGGAAGCAGGTTAACACTGGCACCAAGATCTAATAGTGCGCGGTTGATGTTCTTATCCCCAATGGTAATTGAAATCATAGGACAGCCAGGGTCCTTCCGTTTTTGTGGTAAAGATTGGGTAAGACCATCACTCACAGCACTAGCCAAGAAAACTTTCTTTGGTACCTGAGACTTCCTCTTTTTCGTGCACAAGTCCTTTAAGATTTTCGCGTAGGATGGGACTTGTTGGACGGCATCTAAAAGAGGAATGTTAATGTTAACCTGCTTAAACAACTCCAGAATCTTCTCCATTTGAGGATTTTGTTTATTAGACCTCAACCGGTTTGGAAATAGGACGTTTTGAAAATTGGTTGAGTCTACAACTGGAGGAGGAGATTGTGGAGTTGGAACGGATCCCAGAACAGGTGTTTTCGTGGAGTGAGGAGTGGGTCCATTCAAAGCAGAAGAAGAGGAAGAAGAGCCTTGTGAAGAACGGAGAATGGGCTCAGACGATGATGAAGTAGGAGAAGAAGAAGAAGAAGAAGAAGAAGAAGCGGCTGGGGTGTCATCGTTGATCCGTGTGGCAATGTTGTTTTGCAGCACCCTCCCTGATCTCAATGTGGTCACGACACTCACATTATGGTTCTGTTGTTCAAGAGCAACATGTGCATTATGTGGGTGACCGGGATTTGGAAGTGGCTGGGACGGGAGCTTCCCCTTCTCTCGCTCGCTTAAGGCCGCATTCAGCTGTGCAATCTGGGCCTCGATGGTCTTGATGCTTTGCCCGTGAGCGGCAGTGTGTTGCACTAAAGATTGAATCGAAGACTGGATGTTGGCGGTGGATTTAGTCGATTGTTTAACAAACGCCTCCAGACTTCGCTCGAGCGAGGAAACCTTATCGTTGTTCGACGGAACAAAGTTGTTTGGTGGAAAAGAGTTGTTGGGTGCAAAGTTGTTCGTCTGATTTTGGAAAGGTTGGGGTTGGAAGGGCTGCTGAAATTGAGTTTGTTGCTGCGCTTGTTGTTGCGGCGGAGGGGGTCTCTGGAAATTGTTGCCCTGGAATTGATTCTGATTCTGATTCCAGGCGAAATTGGGATGGTTCCTCCAGCCGGGATTGTATGTGGAAGAGTATGGATCATTCCTCGGTCTTTGCTAAAATGCAGCATTAACCTGATCCTGTCCCTGAGATGGTGGATTGTAGGGACACTCTTCGGTTAAATGAGAAGGATCGGAACAACAAGCGCAGATGGTACGAAGAGGAAGAACAGGGCTAGGAGCAGGAGAAGAAAATTTGCTCTCTATCGCTTCAAGCTTTCTCGTTATTGCAGCCATTTCAGCTTTCATCGCAATAGAGACGTCAAGTTGGTGAATTCCTACCCTAGACTGACCGGTAGAAGTGGATGTAGAGGAAGATGAAGAAGTCGGTCTGGTGCTCTCCCACTGTAGCGTTTGCTTCGCAAGGTCGTCGAAAAACTGTCATGCTTCCTCGTCAAATTTCGATAGGAAGTGGCCCTGACAAATGGTTTCCAACAACTGTTTGGTTGCTGGGTTCAGGCCCTCGTATAAGGTTTGGCAAAGTTGCCATCTCTCTATACCGTGGTGAGGACACTGAACAAGAAGGTCTTTGTATCGGTCAAAGCATTTCCAGAATGGTTCAGAAGGAAGCTGGGAGAATTGATTGATTTCATTTCGAATCCTTGCAGTTTTATGATTCGGATAAAACTTTTTGAGAAACGCCTTAACAAACTCATCCCAACTGGTTATGGAGTGGGAAGCGGTGCTATACAGCCATTTTTCCGCAAGATCGCATAGAGTGAATGGAATGACTCGTAGACGTATAGCATCGTCCGACAGTTGGGTTGTTTTCATCATGGCACACACGTTTTGAAATTTATTAATGAAGATATAGGCATCTTCAGATTCAAGCCCGTGAAAACGTGGAAGCATGTTGATGAAGTGGGGCTTAATTTCAAAATTATCCCCATTGGCCGGTGGAAGAGAAAGGCAGGTGGGGAGTGCAGAACGGGTAGGATAGAAACGATCCTGGAGCGCAATTCGCTGCGGTGCTACAACAGGTGGTGGTGGTGTGTTATTGGTCTCCATAGGAGGTGGAGCCAATCCAGGGGTAGTCAAAGAGATGTTCGGATTAAATCCTGACATCGCGGAAGAAGAGGTTGGTGATGGAGTATCGACGTCTGAGTCGATTGCGCAGTCGGTGGCGACTAACGAAACGCGGACTAAGAGGGCACTAGTGTCCCGAGTCCAAGCGGACATATACTAAACGAGTTTAGTATAGTCAAAGCGAAGAAGGTGAGGGTAAGAAAACGTCAATGAGAAAGGCAATGGGTGGTGGAGTGAAAAAATGGAACGTGGCGACAAAGGGCATGTTTTTATAAAAGTTTTTTGATTTTTTTTTGATTTTTTTTTAGAAAGAGTTTACAGAGATATGTACAGATTTACGGCTTTACGCAATCACAAACAAGATATGCACACTCACACCTAGATCTAGAGTCACCTAAGTCTGCTAGACCTGCTCCAAGACTTGATTGTCGAAGCAAAACTGTGTCGAGAAACAGGCTCAAGATACACTGATCAAGAGGCCAGGTAAGTGCAGCGATAAGGGGAGGTTTTCCAACGCTTTCGCGAAGTTCCTTAATTATGTAACCCTTTCTCTTTTGGCGGTTGCGCCGTTAACACTTTCCTAGACACCCCTTAAACAATGTACCGTTAAGCGAGGTTCTAAACACGGTTTAACTTCTCCTAATGAGCGCGAAGTCCTTAGGGCTGAGTCTAGTATTTTTTTATTAACAATGGTCAATGCATATGCTTTTGTGATTTCTGGGGTCCTGGGAAGGGTGATGAAATCCCCACCCAATCTGAATTGGTTTCAAGCCCCTTAAAGTCCGTATTAATCAATGCAAAGCAGTAACAAATCAACTGCAAACAATTTTTATTTTCCGCGCGGCGCAAAGAATGCTGCAGAAAACACAGTTCAGTGGAGTTTAGAGGAGTTGAGAAGAGGGTTGGGATACTTACAGAGGAATTTGGGTTTTCGCCTTGATCCGCCGCGGTGTAGCCGCGAGATATGGGTCTAACTCCCTACGACTTTGGCACTGAACTTGAAATTCTCCTTTTTCTGCACTCTTGCACAAAGAATAACAAAATGATTTTGTACAGTATATTTTTTGTTTTGTTTTTGGTTATATTTATATTCACAAATTAACCCGAAATTACAAAAAGAAATAAACTACCGTCTCCCCGGCAACGGCGCCATTTGATTGACAGAGATTCTGCGTGTTCTAGTTTAATTATCGCAATCAGGACGGTTTCGCTTTGCAGCTAGTCGGATGAGTACGGGTCGATCCACAGAGAGATGGGATTCTTTTTCTTAATGGCTTGACGAGTTAAGTCCAAATATGTTGGGTTTGTTTGAGTTTAGCTAATTGAAAAACGAATGATAAGAGAACTTGTAAAGGGTAGGATTTGGTTGGTTTGGGTCGGGAGGATCGCTCACTTGATTCTTTTGCCACTTCTTAATATTGATGTTACGGTAATCGGCAACAACGGGGATTAGCATGACTAAGAGAAAACTTGCGAGTATAAGCTAGGCTTTCCAACACTTCGTTTTCTCTTTTTTGGTCCTTGTCCGTCCGTTCTTGGCTCTTAGCCGCGACCTCAAGTTGATTCAACTACAACCGGTCTCACTAGGGTATCACCGCTATTATGAAGAATAGGGTGCCGTAGGGAGCGGATTGTGGATCAATTAACAGGAGTTCAAATCAAGATATTCGTCAAAGAGAAAAGTGAGGGAGGTTACCGTCTTTCAAACTTTCCGTTTCCTACCCTGACAAGTGAGAAGTTACTCACCCATTAGAAAAGTTAAATGAAATAAAACAAAAAAAGATGGTAATAAGAATTGAGGTAGAAGATCACAACTAGCTGTTCGGGACCTCACTTAGGCAAGGATCACACTAAGCATCATTGTTGTAAGGATAACCGAAAATGGAAGTAATATCAAAACGACAATTTTAATAAATAGCAACAACTACGTTTAACAATGAAAATTACAAGCAATATAAGAAACCGAATTACAAATTACACATATAGAAAAAGAACACTTCTTGCATGCTTCACACTCAACAAAACCTCTCACAAGTTTTAATGGAGGAAGATGGAGGAAAATGGACTTTTATTATAAACTAAATAAATCTAATACAAAAATTACACATGAAATTAAGCACCCACTCTTGGTTCTGCTCTGGGCTATTTATAGGACTGATTCTGAGATTTTAGCACTATGATACAATCTTATACACAATTGCAAAAAACACCACAAAATTTCGCAGCATACAGACACGTGGCAGCCGCTCATGCGCGGCCAAAGTAGGGGTTTGGCCGTGCATGCGCGGCTGTTTAGTGGCCAAACCTTGGCTGCTTCTTTTCTTTGGTCTTGTGCTATTTTTTCCTGATATTTGAAATCTTTACACTGCAATAATTCATCCAGAGGATCTCTAGATTTCTGATCCAAGACTTCTACATTTCTTTTCTTTTGACCTTTTCATCCTTTGACTTCAAATTTTGCTTTAGTCCAAAATGACGACTATTTTCGTCCCCTCTGCTGAACTGGTACGGGACGGCTACTGGAACCCGGCTTTTATCTGTTTGTGACAGATGTTCTGGATTTTGCCGTAAATGTGGTGATTTTGTCGGATTTGTGCTCTCTTGGACTGGAAACCTGTAATCTGTAACATGCAGCAAATACGGATAAAAAGCACCTACCTGTATGCAATGTGATTAAGAATGGGCGGTACAAATATACAAAAATATGTGATGAACATTGCACGTGCTCAGTGCAATCGTGTTGCCTACGAAAGTGTGCTAGTTAGTTTTTCTCTTTCTTTATTTTCTCCTTCTCTTTTTAATAAAACAGTTCGCTCGAGACGATCGAAATTAAGTTTGGGGGAATTTGATTAGTCGTAAATATTGTATATTTTAACCGGCAATTTCCTCATCAATTGCATTCATATAGAAGTGTTCGGCATTCATATTCTACATATTAGCAAAACTGTCGCAAAATATCAGATTACATGTATTAGACTCTAAAACCAACACTATACAGGAAATTGACTGCATTTCATGGCATCGCATCTTCGCTACATTTGCGCAACACTTGTTTTGAGATCTGTGCAGGAAAATCCAGCAGAAAGGCCAAAATTTACAGGGTACCGATAAAACGTTACGCCAACTCAATGATTTCAGTTCTGGCATCAATCCAAAGGGACAAATACAATTCAACATATCAGACAAAGTCCCAAATATCATCAAAAGACAACACAGGAAGTTTGAAGCCATCAAGCCACCACTTGGCCGCGGAACCACGGCGCAAGCCGGCTTAGGCCGCGGTTCCGCGGCTCTTCTGCCACGTCAACCCTAAATCTTTAGTGCACATCTCTTACCTCACTTCCAGAAGCTCAGAAAGACATGACAACTTCCAGAAAAATCCAGAGACTTCTGCCAGATCAGCGAACTTTGGGGTCTACACTAAACTAGCCTATCATTCTAGAACATTCCCCTTAAACCCTAGCTTAAACCCTAAGCTAAGCCTAACAAACTCTTTCTAGAAGTCTTTCAACAAACTTTTGGAGGGAACTCAAAGGCTTAGGGTTTGGGTGTTCTATAAATAAGACCCAAGGCTCATTATTCAATCATTATTCAATCTTGATTCATCTTGGAATCAACCCTATTCTAGCTCATTTTTGAGAGCCATTCTATCTCTCTCTCTTCATCTTCTTCTTCCACAAATCTAGTGAGAGGATTTGTGTGAAACCCTAATCCTAATTCCATTCAAGAGCCAAGATCCCGAGTACCCATTCAAGCAAGAAGCCTTGCAACCTTTTAGGAGCCGAGCCGGTCTTCAACGGAGCAAGTGGTCCAAGCCGATTCGCGACTCACGGAGCCGAGCGAAGCCAAGTCGACAATTTAATTCTTCCTCTTGTAGTTCTTGAGCGACTGTAATCAAATTATTGATATAAATAAAAAGTGAAATTCTTTTATCTTGTTTTCTTTAAATTCTTGCATCATGAGTCAATCTAAATTTCTAGTTATAATTCTTGTTGTGATGCTTGAGTAATACTCCGCTCGTCGAGGAGTCGAGACGGTCAATAGAAAGATGATGTAATATATATCTTAAATCGATTCTTGATTCCTACGAGTTTTGTAAACCCTAGCAAATTCAAGAACCGACGACCCATTTCATTGCGATGCTTTCTTGATATCGCGCGCGATTGGGGAGTTACGATCGTTTCTTGAAATTGCTAGAGGCTAGAATGCGAATGAAATCAACGAAAGAACAAGGGTTATAAGATGAAACCCTGGTTTCATCAAGAAAGCCCTAACTCTCGTCGATCATCATCGATCTAGTATCAATCCTTCGAAGGACAAGAACACGAAATCTTGAGGTTACATCACGTCTATAGATCCGATCGATTCCTACGAGCCTCATTAGATTCTTGACTTTTTGTTTGGAAATATTATCGAAACCCAATTCTTGATTGTTTATCAGCTTCTTGATTCTTGATTAAACTCGTGACACATGAATCAATTGATAAATTCTCGAATCATGTTTTCTTTTCTTTTCAATTAACTTTTCGATTCAAACGAAGCAAATATAAAAACGAATCGCACAATCCCTGTGGACGATCCGCACTCACTTACAAACTACATCCGACACCGTAGTTGATTGCGGTCAAATATAATTCTTTGATTGTGATTCTATTCATTTTCTAAAACGACACACAAAGAAATCATTCAATCAAATGGCGCCGTTGCCGGGGACTATTTGATTTGATTTACACAACAAGAATTAAGAACAATCACCAGGCGATGAGCTCGTTGGTGGAGGTCGTTCGAGCGCAGCGACAGGTGGTTGTCACCCCTGTTACCCAGTTGTCCCTTGCGATCATCATGCAGTATTCCGTCCCCTACATAGCACCGGTGGAGGCAGCCCTAGTTTACGGGATACGTCTTCCAGAGACCGTGAGAGTTCCAGAACAGTTGAGGAATCATACTGGTGTACCAGCCCAGAGCAGAGGCTTAGGACGAGGACAGTTGTTTGGCTCTCATCCCCAGGGAGGACGGCAGCCAGCGCGTAGATGTTTACGATGTGGGAGCCTTCAACACCTCATCAGGCAGTGTTCCTTCACACCACGTCAGGGTCATATTCTGAGACGTCACGGACGCGGAGGGTTCGCGCAGTGGGGTCAGGTTAGTAGAGCAGGAGTTCGGTCAGTCGCAGATAAAGGACATGCATAAGTTTTCGCTTCGACTCATCGGGACGTGTGGGCGTCCAACGCAGAGCTTTCCGGTACTCTTTCAGTATGTCCTTTGTTGCACACGTATTGTCTGATCCGGATCCTTGTGATCAAATGTTTCCACGTACTTGTACGTATCCACACACTTTGTGCCGAGTTTGGGTAGAGAGTCCGGTTTGCTTGGTCAGCCGCTTGTTGTGACTACTCCTGTATGAGAGTCATTTGTTGCTAGGCACGTGTTCCGATCCTGTACCGTCCGTATTGGCAAGAGAGAGTTGCCGGTCGATTTGATCCTTCTTGAGATGTTGGACTTCGACGTTCTTTTGGGCATGGATTGGTTAGCCACGTGCTATGGTTCTGTTGACTGCCGCGAGAAGACAGTTAGATTTTGTTTTCCCGGCGACTCGGTTTTTGTTGTGTTGGGGGACTGTGGTGCCACCCCTCACAGTGTGATTTCTTCTTTTCGCGCTGGATAGCTTTTGAGGAATGGATGTCAGGGATTTCTCGCCTATGTTTGCGATACTAGAGATATAGAGGTTCCGTTGGATCAGGTTCCGGTTGTTAGCGAGTTCCCTGATGTGTTCCCTGACGAGCTTCCTGGGCTACCGCCCGAGTGTGATATTTCTTTCTGTATTGATTTGGTTCCTGGCACGGGGCCTATTTCTGTACCGCCTTATCGGATGGCCCCAGCGGAACTTAGAGAATTGAAGGGTCAGTTGTAAGATTTGCTGGATAAGGGACTTATTCGACCCAGTGTTTCTTCGTGGGGTGCTCCAGTCCTGTTTGTTAGTGTATATGCCCTAGGGGCCATTATTGTATCATACTAGTTTGTATATTACTTAATGGAAGTTTGGGATATTCACATGTATATAACAGTCTTGCTAAACATGGTAGTATGCTACTTGGTTTTTCAATTTTAATATGTGAGTATACGTATTGATAGAGCTCTTAGGATCTTGCTTGACTACCAGCGTTGTGATGGCAGTCACACTAGTGGGGCTGGGAAGTCTACAAGCACATCCTTATTCAGATCCCTAGTCGTTGGATTATCGAGACAGGGCATCGATACTCCGGAGTAGACTAGTGTGTACGCTTCTCATCCCAGTTGGGGAGATGGTCTGTCCCACAGCCGTCAGTACGTCGTACTGGAGATAGTATGCAGGTGCTCGTTAGGTTACGGGTACACCGGACGGGACTCACAGGGAACTGTTGGTTGGTTTTATACCAGTCGTCAATGAACAGTTCCCATATGACATGAGTACATCATAGTCCGCAGACTTGACACTGCTACTTCGCCTCGAGTGTGTCCCACTGTTCTTAGATTGCTACCCTACCACGGCTCAAAGGAGTCGTGCAAACAGGTAGCAGTTGGGTGCAGTCCCGAGTACTTGGAGGCAGTGGCGGTTAGACAGGATTCGTCTCTCCCGGTATTGGGGGTTGATATCGCGCTGTGTCAGAAAGCCATTACGCAAAGTCCCTGGCCAGGGCAACCGAGATTTGCTGGTAGGTTCCAGTAGTTTCTCAGGGTGTAATGGGCTTCGCTCCGACACGAATTATACCGCTATTAGGAGACTGACGCTTGCCGCCCCCTAGGCCCGATATGCGATAGTCTTAGACGAACAGACCGGACTGTACGGAGATTGTCACATCAGACTCAGTAGGAGTTCGGATGGGTTTCCTCATCGGCCTTCTTATCGACATCTACCTGGGGACCGTTACGTACAGCTAGTGCCGCTTGTGGTATGTGGTTAAATCCACTTCCAGCGTAGTAGTCGAGTCTCTAGAGTCCCACGCAGAGAGTTTCCCTACTCCAGGCGAAACGATATAGAGGTCGTATGGTTTTACGACAAGGGTTCGGACGCATACGTGTGTTTATGCACGTACGACTTTCGGACAGTTTTTACTAGTCGGCTTTGGTTTAAGCCAGTTACTAGTATCCGGTTATTGGATTTATACAGTCTAAAGTTTTTCCGTGTTTTCACGTATAGGAGGGGCGTTCTCGTAATTGCGCGAGAAGCTTCTAGAAGATGGTGACTAAGGAGGTTTAGGTGGCATATACATTGAATGAGATTAGTGAGTCATATGGATGATTCATCCATGTCATTAATGCTTCATAATTGCTTAATGACCTATGGAGATGAATCACCATAAGATATTTATCAAGCATGGTTGTAAATCATTTTCTTTTCTTTTCTTGATAAATAAAAATGCTTGATATATATTATGATAACTCATTTTCTCTTCTCATTATTATGTTCGTCTTCTCTCTCCTCAAGCTCTCTCTCTTCAAACCCTAATCCTCCCCTCTCATGTGTTGAGTACAAGGATTAGTTAGATTACTTAATCCATAACCATACTCTATTTCATCTAGGTACTTTGATTAGCACTTAAAGATACCTAGTTGCCTCAAGTTTAGAGGCAAAGCTTGGAGTTTAGCTCTCGTGGTGGATCGTCTATTACTTGGAGAAGGCCGAGGAGGAGGTGGAGTTCGTAAAGACGAAGGACACGGTTCTTTAGGTATAATCACTTCACATAGTAGTTTAGAACTTCTATGTTTGATGTTAGTTATCGTTTAGCTTCGATTCATGCGGTTAGTCGATGTTTATGCAAAGAACAAGATCGTTTTTCATATTTCCGCCTCCCCGCTAGTCGTGGGGTGTTGTACATCGACTTACAGTGGTATCAGAGCCTCGCTAAATAATAAATAACTCACTTTCAAAATTGTATGAATTTTGAACGGAAAAAACAAAACCGGAAAACCCCGATATCATGGTATTCTGTCGATTTTTAAATGTGGTCCAAAAATTTTTATGGGACCTTCAGAAAGCTCAAAATTATAGTATTAGAACACCCAAGAAAACTGGGCTCATGAATCGACTAAAGCGCCGCGGAACCGCGGCGGATCCCACCGATCCGCCGCGATTCCGCCGCCGAGTTGCCGATTCATCAGCCCAATTTTCCTGTGTTGGTTCTCTGTGATATTTGGTATTTTCTGGAATTTTTTAATTTTTGCTCAGGTTTCAGATTTATAGAGAAGTATTGGAGCAAAATTAAATGTGTTTAATCGATCGAAATTATACGGTATTTGCTTGTTGGATTATATCTGTGTTTGTTTAATGTGTTCGTAAACCTCCCCTAACTGCTAGTATGTCGGTTGGCAGGAGGTTGCACATTTCTGTAATGGTTTTTACTGTTTGTGGATGTGAACTGTATTGGACTGTTGTGATGATTAGCCGGGGTTATGTGATGGGTTATTATTTGATTCATTTGATGTAAATGTAATTTGTTGTAATATTATTTTTGCGGGGCACATCCAGGTTGCGGTTGTAGCCACCGTTGTATTATTTCATTTTACTGTTTTTTGCTCCTAGGACAGACCCATGGTGGGGTGCAAAACTGCCGGGCGGGTAGTTTTCCGTACCCGTAGGGGTCTTGGGTGGGGTAGTGGCTATTCATCACAACTGTGTAATCCGTCTTTTGTTGCAGGCTCTAAACAAACGCGGATTGCTTCCAAATCCAATAAAGTTCATATGAGATCTGGAATGCCTATTATTGCGTCTGACGAATGTACAATATCTATATATGATAGTTATTTAGACGTCACTTTTGTTTTACACCCGCGCTTGCCCAGCCCCCGCTCTGCCGTTAGTTAAGTAACCTAACGGGTGATGACGGGACCCCGTGGCGAATGCGGATGGCATAAGAGGACGTTGTATTTTCGTTGTTTTCTGCAATGATAGGTTAATGATGGGACGCATTATTTATAATGCAAAGAAAATAAACCAAAAGTTTAATCGTTGGAACAATTTAAAAGAAACCACTCGGTTAATTTTAAAAACATATATTTTTAAATAAGGAGCTTTAACCACTCCTTTTAAAAGCTATCAGGTTCCTTCGATTATATCAAGTTCTCTGCGTTCACGGTTTCGCCAAAATCATTCGTAGCCCTCCGTCATTTCATTTGGGTATTCAGTAGTATTCAAGCTATGCATTTTGGCCAAAGTCAAGGCATAGTGTTTGGTAGCTGCTGGGTTTTCATTTGTTGCATAAGATAGATGAGTTGGTTTTGTATTGTCGTATTATCATTTGACCAAAGTCAGGGGTATATACGGATGGGTTCAAATTGACAAAATAATGACGGGTAGAACTTGACATGTGACTTATGACATTTTGACCAAAGCCAAGGTCATAAGAGCATGGGGCAAAAACTTATATCGGGAATTTCTAAAGAAACTGAAATTTGCAAAGAGATGCATACCATTTGGTGTTTGATGAATGTTGGTAGCATTCCTTCAACATTATCGTCCGATGATATTTGGATCCCGATCCTACTGTTAGTATATGCTACTTATCAGGATAGTCGTCACTTAACGATCAATGCTATAAACCAAGTAGGTGTCAAGAAAGGTGTCAGCGGGGTTACGCCCCTAGAGAAAAGAGGTTATTTAATTAAGGAACTTCGCGAAAGCGTTGGAAAACCTCCTTCGAAGTATGGACACTAGCCTGGCTGAACGGTTAAGCATGAATTGTACAGTTAGAATAGTCCTGGCTAATTCTTCTTTTATGGTTTGAGGAAGGATTCGAGAAACAGAGGGAGCCATCCAGTTTAGATAAACTAAAAACCACTCTAAACTTGCAAGAGCATCATGCTAAAGAGTTTTCTTCTCTCTCTCCTAATTGCAGCGACCCTGAAAATGACTGGACTTAAGTTAGTTTTAGAGAAAAATATACTGACAGGGCAAAACTATAAAGATTGGCTGCGGAATGTCAAAATGGCTTTGACCTATGACAAATTGGGGTACGTCCTCACCGCTACGGCACCTGCTGTCCCTGGTCCCAAATCCAGTAATGCGGATAAGGAAATCAGCAAAACCTGGGATTTCGATTGCGCGAAAGTCAAACGCATCGTGCTTGCCTCGATGAACAATGAACATCAGAGGAGGCACGAGGATATGGAACTAGACGCCATATTTCTCCATACAAAAGAACTTTATGGAGAGCAATCTCCTATAGCAAGATACGAGACCTCTAAGAACTTATTTCGAGCGAGGTTGGCTGTCGGGTCATCGGTAGGAGAACATGTCCTAAAGATGATCGGCTATATAGAAGAGCTCGCAGACCTTGGCACGACTTTGGATAATAAGCTCTATACAGACCTTATTCTCCAGTCCCTTCCTTCCACCTACGCCCAGTTTATTCTGAACTTCAACATTCAAAGAAAAGAAGTTGAACTTCCGAAACTCCTGAACATGTTAAGGAGTGCAGAGGGCACCTTGCAGAAAGCAAGGGAAACACCCGCTATGTTTGTTAGCGGTGCATCTTCTTCCGGGTCCAAGGCTAGGGCCAAAGGAAGAAGAAGAAGGCCGCCACCAAACCTAGAGGAGGTGTTAGTAAGGTGGGAGGGAAGGGAAAGAAAAAGTTTGCGGTACCGGTAGTGGGCCAGGATGAGTGCTTCCATTGTCACAGGAAAGGGCACTGGAAGAAAGATTGCAAGGCGTGGAACGCCAAGAACCAGGAACCGAAGCAAACTGTGGCGTCGACTTCAGGTGTGTTTGTAATTGAGAATTGTCTGTCAATTAACTCTACTTCCTGGGTATTGGATACCAGATCAGGATCTCATATTTGCAATTCATTGCAGGCACTGAGAAACCGTAGAGTGCTGAAGGAAGGTGATATGACCCTAAAGGTTACTAACGGAGCTATCGTGGGAGCTGCGTCCATCGGGGATTATCACCTGGGATTGACGAGTGGACACATTTTGGTTTTACATAACTGTTTTTTTGTACCAAGCTTAACGTGTAATATCATATCAGTTTCCTTCTTATCAAATAAAGGTTATGATTTCACGTTTGTAAGAGATGTTGTTAACATCCACCTTAATCATGGTTTGATTGGGTCCGGTACACTAAATAACGGTATATATGTCTTAAACCAACTCCAAATTTTCAATGTCCAGAACACACTAAAAAGAAAGTCTCCAGATTTAAATAAAGCTTTCTTATGGCATTGTAGACTAGGTCACATCAATGAGAGAAGGTTGACTAAGTTGCATAGAGAAGGATATTTGGACTCGTTCGAATATCAAACTTATGACACTTGTCAATCTTGTCTCAAAGGAAAGATGACAAAGACTCCTTTTACTGGACACGGAGTAAGAGCGAGCGAGCTCTTAGGACTCATACACAGCGATGTATGTGGTCCAATGTCTACACATGCAAGAGGTGGTTTTTCGTATTTCATTACTTTCACGGATGATTACTCAAGGTACGGATTCATTTATCTGATGAAACATAAATCCGAGGCTTTTGAGAAATTCCAAGAGTATAAGAATGAAGTAGAAAACCAAACCGGCAAAAGTATCAAGACACTAAGATCTGATCGAGGTGGTGAATACTTGAGTGCCGAGTTCCTAGGTTACCTAAAAGAGAAAGGAATTCTGTCTCAGCTTACTTCTCCATACACTCCACAGCATAACGGTGTATCGGAGAGACGGAATCGAACCCTATTGGATATGGTACGATCCATGATGAGTAATGCTGAGTTACCGCGATCTTTTTGGGGTTATGCGCTAGAATCAGCGGCATATCTTCTGAACAGGGCTCCTACCAAAACTGTGCCTACCACCCCATATCAGATGTGGAGTGGAAAGAAACCCCATCTTCAGCATATGAAGATTTAGGGATGTCCAGCTTTTGTTAAAAAGCAGCATGTGGACAAGCTTGAGGCACGATCAGTAAAATGTAAGTTTGTGGGATATCCAAAGAACTCCAAGGGATATTATTTCTATTACGCAGAGGAACAAAAGGTTTTTGTTTCTCGTAATGCCCATTTTCTGGAACATCAGTTTTTAGAAAAGGAAATAAGTGGGAGCGAAATAGAACTGGAAGAAATTCCAGAACCACAAACTGCTACTGAAAGTTTGGTAGAACCGGTAGTTCAAGAAGAGCAGGACATTCCCGCACCCCTCCACAGGAGTAGTAGGCCGTCTCATCCACCTGAGAGATACTACGGTTTTCTCATAGACGGGGATAGAGAGGATTGCATCATAGATGATGGTGAACCTACTGACTTCCAGCAGGCCATCTAGAGCGGCGACTCGTTACGATGGCTAGATGCAATGCGGACCGAAATGGAGTCCATGTACACCAACAAAGTATGGACTTTGGACTTTGCTCCAGATGGGGTAAAACACATAGGATGCAAATGGATCTTCAATAAAAAGATTGGTGTAGATGGACAGGTGGAAACCTATAAGGCTAGACTTGTTGCAAAGGGTTTTCGTCAAAGACCTGGTTTGGACTATGACGAAACATTTTCTCCAGTGGCTATGCTCAAATCCATTCGGGTCCTTCTTGCTATTGCTGCCTTCCATGATTATGAAATCTGGCAGATGGACGTAAAGACGGCTTTTCTGAATGGAAATTTAGAAGAGTGTGTCTATATGGATCAGCCAGAGGGTTTCAATCAGAGTGGGAGCAGCGGGAAAGTATGCAAGCTGCTTAAGTCCATTTATGGACTAAAGCAGGCATCGCGGAGTTGGAACATCTGTTTTGATGAGACAGTCAAAGAATATGACTTTATCAAAAATCCAGATGAACCGTGCATATATAGTAAAGTTGTAGCCAGAAGTGTCGTATTCCTCGTCTTGTACGTGGATGACATTCTATTGATAGGAAATGACATTCCTATGCTACAATCTGTCAAAGGATTCTTGTCACACAGGTTCTCCATGAAAGACCTGGGTGATGCCTCTTACATTCTGGGGATCCGGATCTATCGTGATAGATCCAAGAGGATGTTGGGACTTTCGCAGTCCAGGTATATCGACACTGTACTGAAAAGATTCGGTATGGAAGATTCTAAGCGCGGTAATCTACCGGCTTGTCACGGAATCACCTTCTCCAAAGAGATGTCTCCCAAGACTGATTTGGAAAGGGAACGCATGTCTATTATACCCTACGCTTCTGCGGTAGGCTCTATAATGTATGCGATGTTGTGCACCAGACCAGATGTAGCTTACGCACTGAGCGTGGTAAGCCGGTATCAGTCAGACCCAGGGGAGAAGCACTGGATAGCAGTAAAGAACATTCTCAAGTACCTAAGAAGGACTAAGGAGATGTTCTTGGTTTACGGCGGAAAAGACCTCAGGTTGGAGGCCTTTGCTGATTCCGGCTTCCATAGTGATAAGGACGATTCCAAGTCCATGTCGGGTTATGTCTTTACCCTCAATGGAGTGGCGGTGTGCTGGAAGAGCTCCAAGCAGGACACCGTTGCTGACTCGACGATGGAAGCGGAGTATATAGCTGCTTGCGATGCCGCAAAAGAAGCAGTCTGGATGAAGAAGTTCCTAACAGAACTTCAGGTGGTTCCTACCATAGTTGATCCAATACCTCTGTATTGCGACAACAACGGAGCTATAGCTTTAGCGAAGGAACCAAGGTCCCATCAAAAGTCCAGACGCATCTTAAGGCGGTATCACCTGATCAGGAAGATCATTGATTGTCGGGAGATCGAGGTTCGGAGAGTTGCTTCTGAAGAGACCATTGCAGATCCATTCACGAAGGCCCTACCTCAGATTCAGTTCGAGAGGCTACTCGAGATCATCGGTCTTCGATATGCCAGTACATGGCCCTAGTGCAAGTGGGAGATTATTAGTGTATATGCACTAGGGGCCATTATTGTATCATACTAGTTTGTATATTACTTAATGGAAGCTTGGGATATTCACATGTACATAACAGTCTTGCTAAACATGGTAGTATGCTACTTGGTTTTTCTATCTTAATATTTGAGTATATGTATTGATAGAGCTCTTAGGATCTTGCTTGACTACCAGCGTTGTGATGGCAGTCACACTAGTGGGGGCTGGGTAGTCTACAAGCACATCCTTATTCAGGTCCCTAGTCGTTGGATTATCGAGACAGGGCATCGATACTTCGGAGTAGACTAGTGTGTACGCTTCTCATCCCAGTTGGGGAGATGGCCTATCCCACAGCCGTCAGTACGTCGTACTGGAGATAGTATGCAGGTGCTCGTTAGGTTACGGGTACACCGGACAGGACTCACAGGGAACTGTTGGTTGGTTTTATACCAGTCGTCAGTGAACAGTTCCCAGGTGACATGAGTATAGCATAGTCCGCAGACTTGACACTGCTACTTCGCCTCGAGTGTGTCCCACTGTTATTAGATTGCTACCTAACCACAGCTCAAAGGAGTCGTGCAAACAGGTAGCAGTTGGGTGCAGTCCCGAGCACTTGGAGGCAGTAGCGGTTAGACAGGATTCGTCTCTCCCGGTATTGGGGGTTGATATCGCGCTGTGTCAGAGAGCCATTACGCAAAGTCCCTGGCCAGGGCAAGCGAGATTTGCTGGTAGGTTCCAGTAGTTTCTCAGGATGTAATGGGCTTCGCTCTGACACGACTTATACCGCTATTAGGGGACTGACGCTTGCCTCCCCCTAGGCCCGATATGCGATAGTCTTAGACGAACAGACCAGAATGTATGGAGATTGTCACATCAGACTCAGTAGGAGTTCGGATGGGTTTCCTCATCGGCCTTCTTATCGACATCTACCTAGGGACCGTTACGTACAGCTAGTGCCGCTTGCGGTTTGTGGTTAAACCCACTGCCAGCGTAGTAGTCGAGTCTCTAGAGTCCCACGCAGAGAGTTTCCCTACTCCAGGCGAAACGATATAGAGGTCGTATGGTTTTACGACAAGGGTTCGGACGCATACGTGTGTTTACGCACGTATGACTTTCGGACAGTTTTTACTAGTCGGCTTTGGTTTAAGCCAGTTACTAGTATCCGGTTATTGGATTTATACAGTCTAAAGTTTTTCCGTGTTTTCACGGATAGGAGGGGCGTTCTCGTAATTGCGCGAGAAGCTTCTAGAAGATAGTGACTAAGGAGGTTTAGGTGGCATATACATTGAATGAGATTAGTGAGTCATATGGATGATTTATCCATGTCATTAATGCTTCATAATTGCTTAATGACCCATGGAGATGAATCACCATAAGATATTTATCAAGCATGGTTGTAAATCATTTTTTTTCTTTTCTTGATAAATAAAAATGCTTGATATATATTATGATAACTCATTTTCTCTTCTCATTATTATGTTCATCTTCTCTCTCTCTTCAAACCCTAATCCTCCCCTCTCATGTGTAGAGTACAAGGATTAGTTAGACTACTTAATCCATAACCAAACTCTATTTCATCTAGGTACTTTGATTAGAACTTAAAGATACCTAGTTGCCTCAAGTTTAGAGGCAAAGCTTGGAGTTTAGCTCTCGTGGTGGATCGTCTACTACTTGGAGAAGGCCGAGGAGGAGGTAGAGTTTGTAAAGACGAAGGACACGGTTCTTTAGGTATAATCACTTTACATAGTAGTTTAGAACTTCTATGTTTGATGTTAGTTATCGTTTAGCTTCGATTCATGCGGTTAGTCGATGTTTATGCAAAGAACAAGATCGTTTTTCATATTTCCGCCTCCCCGCTAGTCGTGGGGTATTGTACATCGACTTACACTGTTTGTCAAGAAAAAGGATAGCAGTATGCGTTTGTGTATCGACTACCGCCAGCTGAACAGGGTGATAGTGCGGAACAAGTATCCTTTGCCACGCATCGATGATTTGTTCGACCAGCTTCAGGGGACAGGATACTTTTCGAGGATCGATTTGCGATCAGGCTACCATCAGCTGCGGGTTCGAGAAGAGGACATTTCTAGGACAGCTTTCCGCAGGCGGTACGGCCATTATGAGTTTTTGGTGATGTCGTTCGGACTCACCAACGCGCCAGCAGCATTCATGGACTTGATGAACCGTATTTTCCGGCCGTATCTTTATCTGTTCATCATAGTGTTCATTGACGATATCATGGTGTATTCTCGGAGTAGAGAGGAGCACGAGCAGCACCTGCGGATTACACTGCAGACCTTGAGGGAGCATCAGCTTTTCGCCAAATTCTCAAGGTGTGCTTTCTGGCTAGACAGCGTAGACTTCTTGGGGCACGTGATTACACGAGATGGTATATGTGTAGACCCGAGGAAGATTGACGCCGTTCAGAGTTGGCCTAGACCCACGTCAATGACGGAGGTTCGCAGCTTTCTAGGGCTGGCAGGCTACTACAGGCGATTCGTGCAGGACTTCTCTCGCATTGCTACACCTTTGACCGGGTTGACCCGGAAGGGAGTTCGCATCGATTGGACGGAGGAGTGTGAGCACAGTTTCCAGGAGCTACGGGCTCTACTGACTACGACACCAGTGCTATCATTGCCTTCAGGATCAGGCGGATTTGTGGTCTACTTTGACGCTTCACGAGTGGGGCTAGGGTGCGTTTTGATGCAGCATGACAGGGTGATCGCGTATGCTTCGCAGCAATTAAAGAAACATGAACATAATTACCCCACTCATGATCTGGAGATGGCTGCAGTGGTCTTTGCACTTAAGATCTGGCGACATTATCTGTATGGAGAGTCGTGCCAGATATTCACTGATCACAAGAGCTAAAGGTATATATTCCAGCAGCGAGACCTGAACCTTAGACGGCGCCGATGGATGGAGTTAGTAAAGGACTACGATTGTGAGATCTTGTATCACCCGGGCAGGGCTAATGTAGTGGCGGATGCTTTGAGCAGGAGACCCGGGAGTAGTCTATCTTATTTGACCGCAGTACAGAGGCAGTCGTCGGTAAATTGGAAAATCTTATGCGACAGCCGGGTATATTTCGAGTTTACGTCGATCGGAGGACAGATTGCGCATGTTCGTGCACGCCCACAGTTGCTTGACTGTATACATGAGGCACAGCACAGTGATGGCCGCTGTTCAGAGATCAGGACACAGATGGGACAGGGCAGAGTTCGCGATCGATGATCAGGGGATACTACTGTTGGGGCTAGATTGTGCGTACCAGATGCTGAGGGACTGCGGCGTGAGATTCTTGAGGAGGCACATCGATCGGTATATAGTGTTCATCCCGGTTCCATCAAGATATACCATGATATGAGAGGTGTTTACTGGTGGGACGGAATGAAGAGAGACATTGTAGATCTTGTGTCGAGATGCCTGACTTGTCAGCAAGTCAAGGCTGAGCACCAGAGGCTACAGGAGAGCTACAGTCGTTAACCATTCCGGAGTGGAAATGGGAGCAGACTTCTATGGACTTCATTGTGGGTCTACCCAGGACTAGTCGGTGGTATGACTCCATCTGGGTGATCGTGGATCGTTTGACGAAAGCGGCTCACTTCCTACCGGTGAAGACGACTTTCGGAATTGCTCAGTATGCCCAGATTTACATCGACGAGATTGTACGACTGCACGGAGTTCCGACATGTATCGTGTCAGACAGAGGCACCCAGTTTACCAGCCGACTCGGGAAGAGATTTCAGGAGGCCTTGGGTACTCGTTTGAGTTTCAGCACAGCATTTCATCCGCAGACCGACGGAAAGTCAGAGCGGACTATTCAGACTCTCGAGGACATGCTCAGAGCGTGCGTCTTAGACTTTGGAGGTAGCTGGGATCATCATTTATCCTTAGTAGAGTTCTCCTACAACAACACCGACCAGGAGACCATTCAGATGGAACCGTTTGAGGCTATTTATGGGAGAAAATGCAGATTACCCACTTATTGGACAGAGCTCAGAGAGGGCAGTATCTTAGGGCCGCAGATTGTGGATGAGACGACCGCGAAGATCCAGTTGATTCGCGATAGGATGAGAGCAGCCCAGAGTAGGCAGAGATCTTATGCGGACCGTCGTCGGCGCAGACTTGAGTTTTCTGTTGGTGATCATGTTTTCTTGAGGGTCTCCCCAATGAAAGGCGTGATGAGGTTTGGGAAGAAGGGGAAGCTTAGTCCCAGATATGTGGGCCCCTTCGAGATCCTCGAGCGTGTTGGTGCGGTTGCGTATCGATTAGCCCTTCCGCCCAGTTTTCCAGACGTGCACCCCGTATTTCACGTTTCGATGCTCCACAGATATATTCATGAAGCTTCGCATGCGATTCAGCACCCGACGATCCAGCTTGAGCGTGACCTTTCCTATGCAGAGCAGCCGGTGATCATTTTGGATCGACAAGAGAAGAAATTGAGATCGAAGGACTTACCGTCCGTCAAGGTTCTTTGGCGTGGTCCGAGCGGAGAGGAGGTCACTTAGGAGACCGAGAGCGAGATGAGGAAGAGGTATCCCCATCTTTTTGAAGGTGCGTATAGTTAGATTTTTAAATTCGGGGACCGAATTTCTTTAAGAGGGGTAGATTGTAACACTTTGAAATTTCAGTTAGAATGTTTTTCGTGATAATTAGTAATTGTGCGTGTTATTTTATATGTGTACATGGGATTATTAGTTATAATTTAGTCGTGTTTACCCTAATTGGGAAATTTCTTGTGTTAGTGCACACATGCACACTTAGCATAATTTTCCTTGACCTAGGTTAAAGTGTTAGCCATTCTTTCCTTGCATGTTTCCTTGTTAATTCCCCACCCTTTAATCAAAACAAAACCCTTTTTAGAATTCTAAAATCCAAATAAACAAATGAAGCATGGTGGTTAGGTGAGAACTTGACTTTTGACCCCTTTTTCTTTCTCTCTTCTCTCTCTTCTCCTCATTTCTGAGTCCAGCAGAAATTCAGCAGCAAAACCCTAGCTTTTCTTCACCTTTCCCTCTCCTTTTCACTTCTCTTTGATCTCTACACAAATCCTACACAAAAACCACTCTTTTCCTTCACAAAATCTTAGGAAAAATGAGTTTTTGAGGTGTTTCGAGGCAAATCTGCATACTTGAAGGGGGAGCTAGAATTTTTGGTGCTTCATAGGGTCTTTTGAAGTTATAAATCTCACTCCTAGCACCCTATCTCCATAACTTGCATGTTTAGTTTCAAAATGTCACCTTTTTGTGCAACTTTAGTGCTATTGAAGGGATTTAGCGATGATATGTTAAAATTTATGTTGTTGTGGCTTGATTAGCTCGTTAATAAGTTATTAGTGTGGGTTTAGACCTGGGTTTGCTTCAGTTTCCACAAAAATACCCTAAAGTTTCATTTTTGTGCAAAAGTGTGGATTTTAACTAGAAATAAGGATCTGTAGGATCTGCTGCTACCCGAGATATTTCAGAGCGAAACTAGATTTTACTGTAGCATGTATGGGGGGTATAGAGTCCACACACCAAACCTTGGGGCCCAATTCCTATGTGAGGCCGCCGGAATAATCGTTCTGGCTGCCATTTGCGGCCAGATGGGTGAGATGGGGGTTGGGGTTTGGTCCACTGGAGTCTGCTGCTATGTGGGTTATTTTAGTATATATATATTTGTAATATCTGTTCTGTATCAAAATCTGGAGTAGAATACCCTATTTCCCGTATTTTTAATCTTTCGCGACACGCGTGATACGTGTGTGTGGGTTTGGGGCTTCTGCGTATCGCGACGCGTCGGAGTGGCTTCAGGCGCGTAATCGCATGTTTTAGCGTATCGCCCACACGCACGCTTGGTTCACGACACGAGTTACTAGTTCGGCTTTAATGTCGTGTTTGTACGGTTTTGAGCTTATGTGTAATATATTGTGAAATTCTAGGATTCGCAGGCGAGTGTGACGGGCGCCGCGAAGGAGGGGAACAAGTCGTCGGCTATACCTAGCGAGAGACTACGGTGAGGAGATTTAACATCTATGGGGATATCGCCCGCATAGCGTTCTACGTCAGGGATGATAGGATCTTATAGCTACATTTCCATACATTGACTGTTCATGGCTACTATTTAGTGCATACCACATTCCCGGATGTATGTATATAAACTAGAATTGATAGAACACCGCACCCTTACTAACAGTTCATGTTGCACGAGCACTATCCTGCATGTTACACACACACCGTTAGTAATTGCCATGACACTCACACTGTAGAATTTCCATCAGATCATTATGTTGTAGCTCATATTTATGTGACTTGACATGATATTCATACTTGATGCATATATCACATCGGATCATTATGTTGTAGCTCATATTTATGTGACTTGACATGATATTCATACTTGATGCATATATCACATCGGATCATTATGTTGTAGCTCATCTTTATGTGACTCGACATGATATTCATACTTGATTCATATATCACATCGGATCATTATGTTGTAGCTCATCTTTATGTGACTTGATATGATATTCATACTGGATGCATATATCACATCGGATCATTATGTTGTAGCTCATCTTTATGTGACTTGACATGATATTCATACTTGATGCACATATCACATCGGATCATTGACTTGCATATTGGTTTGGATTACATGTGATTTCTGGATTTGGGAACCGTGGCTATTTCAAATATGTAATCATTTAAAAACCTGGTTCCCTTGATATGATATTTCGGTGCGTCCACCATGTGTTTCCTCGGTGCTAGAGTGATATATGTGAACTCGAAACGAGGAGCTGGATGAGGCCGATTACGGGTACATAGTGGACCCGGTATGGTACCCTGGGGCGAGAACGGTTTCGCTGTGTAGTAGACGGTGAGCCTGGCAGAGGGAATACTACCTTCCGGTGATTGGTCGGACCTGACAGTTATCCGGACGATACTGATCAGAGTCGATAGATGGATGCGGGATAATCCGTACTGCCGGGGCCGAGGGCCGATACTGCAGACGGAGCCCGTGGGCTGACCAGGACTGACGGGGCCCGATGGATGAGGATTTGCGTGTCGATGCTGGACACGAGTACTTATGATATTTGGGTGCCGATGTTGGGCACTCGTGATTCTCAGAGATTTACAGGATTAGAGGGCCGATGAGAGTGCCGGCGCCTGAGCTATTTGGGGGACTTGGGTGCATTGATCGACACCGATTATATATTCCACGTTGATATTCCGTGTAGATGTTATATTGCCCATGCTCAGCATTTATTATTGTACCTCATCCTGTAGTTATATTACCTGATAGAGCACTTGCATGATTATTGCACATACTGCTTATCACGCATTGATATCATCTGTTGGCATATGATAGAGTAGCACAGTACGTGCATGCTCGCGATTACCTTTATATGTTATCTCTATTCACGAGTTGGCAACTCACCCCCGTTGTGCCACAGTGTTTGCCGGTTGCCCTTCGGAGTGGTCGCGGCAGGCTGCGTTTTGCATCTTTTGACACAGATACCCCCATAGTTGGTGTACTAGCTCTTTTGCTGATAGGTGGGTTTTGCGCGGTATCTGTTTATCTTTCAGTTATGTATATTGTTGTATCCAGTATTCTCCATCTACCATGTATGTATTTGACTTAGAGACAGTGTGAGGACGATGATGTATATTATTTGTTTTCTGGGGTCATGCTTGTTGTGAGCCGACTGTACCTTGCAGTTTATTCTATCTGTGATGTTCCCACTTGTGGATCTTGATCTTCGCTCCGGCGTCGTATATTGCTATCTTGGTGATTATTTACTTAGATTTCTTAACATGTTAGTAAGTGCTTTCATTTAAAACTTATAACACTCTATACTTTTACTGGTTTGATTTCTGGGTTTTCGGTTCACCTAGTCGCGTTACGCCTGTAGACGTTACGTGGTTAAGTGCCGGTCACGGGCCAAACTTTGGGTCGTGACAGAAACTCTTTTCCTATCAAGAGTATGTTACCCACGTACTCTATGAGGATCACCACCTTACTCTCTACAACCTTTTTGTATATACAAGGTTCATCTACCATTTTGATTAAGTCAAACTCTTTGACTACCACATCAAAACAGATGTTCCAACTCCGCGATACCTGCTTCGTTCTATAAAGCAACTTGCACATGTTTCCGCTACTCCCACGGTTTACGAAGCCCTCTGGCTGTGTTCTTATAGACGTTCTCTTCTAAATCAGTATTTAGAAAAGCAGTCATGACACCCATGTTAGTGTATATACCCTAGAGGCCATTACTGTATCATACTAGCTTGTATATTACTTAATGGAAGCTTGGGATATTCATAGTTGTAAAAACAATCTTGCTCAAAATGGTAGTATGCTACTTGGTTTGTTTCTACTTCAATATGTGCATGTGTTTCTTTTAGCATATCGCTTATACATATTAGTAGAGCCCTTAGGATCTTTGCTTGATTACCAGCGTTGTGATGGCAGTCACACTCGTGGGGGCTGGGTAATCTATAAGCACATCCTTATACAGGTCCCTAGTCGTAGGACTTTCGAGACAGGGCATCGATACTCCGGAGTAGACTAGCGTATGCGCTTCTCATCCCAGCAGGGGAGATGGTCTGTCCCACAGCCATCAGTACGTCGTACGGGAGATAGTATGCGGGTGCTCGTTGGGTTACGAGTACACTGGACAGGACTCGTCGGGAACTGTTGGTTGGTACTATACCTATCGTTAGTTATCAGTTCCCAGGTGACATGAGTACAGCTTAGTCCGCTGACTTGACACTCTCACTTCTCCTCGAGTGTGTTCCCACTGTACTTTGATTACTACCCTACCACGGCTCAAAGGAGTCGTGCAAACAGGTAGTAGTTGGGTGCAGTCCCGAAGCACTTGGAGGCAGTGACGGTTAGACAGGATTCGTCTCTCCCGGTATTGGGGGTTGACATCGCGCTGTGTCTAGGAAAGCCATAACACGAGTAGTCCCTGGCCAGGGCAAGCGAGATATACTGGTAGGTTTCTAGTGCTATCTCAGGGTGTTCTGGGCTACACTCCCACACGACTTGCACCGCTATTAGGGGACTAACGTTTATCGCCCCCTTGGCCCGCCATGCGATGTATCAGACGAACAGACCGGACTGTACAGAGATTGTCACATTCAGGCTCAGTAGAAGTTCAGATGGGTTTCACCTCGTCAGTCTTCTTGTCGGTATCTACCTGGGGACCGTTACGCACGGTTAGTGCCGCTTGCGGTCTGTGGTTAAACCCACTGCCAGCGTAGTGTCGAGTCTTTAGAGTCCCACACAGAAAGCTATTCGCCTTTAGGAAAAAGAGTACAGGTCGCATGGTTTTGCGACAGGTCGCATGGTTTTGCGACAGGGTTCGGTCACATCCGTGCACTTGTGCACGTTTGGTGTCCGGACAGTTAACACTAGCGGGCTTTGGTTTAAGCCAGATCCTAGTGTACGTTTTGGGATTGGTTTTATCTCGTCTGTATTCGTGTTCCTCGGACCGCGGATGCGGGTGTGTATGCACAGTTGACAGAGAGACAGAGGTAGAGGATTCTCATTGGGGTTGTTGACTGTTGACCGTTGACTATTGACTTTTGGCTAAACCCTAATGAGAATAAGATATATGATTAATGATAATATTAATTAAGCATTATTGTGTCATGGTTGAGATGAGGGGTTGACTTTGTTGACTTGTTGACTTTGTTGACCGATTGACTAGGTTGGACTAGTTGACCATCATCATTGCAATGGCTATCGTTTCATGGCAAAGACTTTTTCTTGCCTGTTATTCTTTGCAATATGAGTGCATGAAATGATAATGCCACTTGATATGATATGAACCATCACATAATACTCTATTATTATTATAATTATTTTTGTTATGGGAGCATGGGAGGTAAAAAGGGTTGGCTCATTCTATCATTCTTCTTCTCTCTCAAGCTCAAGCTCTCCCTCTTGCTCTTCCTCTTGCTCTCTCTCTAGTTCAAGGCAACTCCATCTCATGAGTTGAGAAACATTGCCTTAGAGATAAAAGAAAACCCAAATCACTTCTCTACTCATCCTAGTTCACAAGGTTTAGCGAACCAAGTGTTCTAGTTTCTTCAAGTTCGAAGAAGAAGCCAAAGGTAGAAGCTTTCAGGTGGATCCATTTTCGGCGCAAGTAGACGACGAGGTGAGGCCGATCCGTACACCGGAAAGAGTTGAAGACGAAGGAGTTCAAGAAAGGTATAGCCCCCTAACCGAGTAGGTAAAACTCAAGTTAGGTTGTTAGGTAGTTGTTTAACAAAGATCCGTATTTTGAGTCCATGTTACCATCTCTTGAAAAATCATTTTTCATCATTTCCGCAAGCCCGTAAGTACCGGGAGAGGTAACATGGACTTACAGTGGTATCATAGCCAAGTTAAACACTATCTAACATGTTAGCAAAGTAACTAGAAGTTCGATCGAAGAAAAAGTCGTGAAACGAACCCGTAAAATCAAGTTTCTGCCGAATTTTTTTTCTGTCCAAAAAATGATAAATCTTATCTTAAAAATCGGCTCATGCTTTTGTTAAAACACCCAAGAAATTTGGTCTATTGAATCGGTCAAAGCGCCGAGGAAACGCGGCGGGAGCATGCTCCCGCCGCGGTTCCGCGGCCGAGTTGACTCGGTCGAGGAAAAGGTTTCTTGCAGAGTGTTTCTGGGGTTGTTTTGGGATTTTTAAAATATGTGTTTTCTGCCCAGATTTTCCAGAAAGAAAAATTTGTGTTTGGGGCCTAAAAATCCGTATTTTGATGAAACTTCTAAAGACTTAAGCTGACGGGTATATATCTGTGATGTGTTATTTGTATTGAACGTCCGCTAATCGCTATACGTCGATTAGTGGGGATTATACATATCTGTGATCTGTAATGTTGATGGTATGTGTATATGAATTCATTGGATTGTCGCGGATGAATAGCCGGGGGTTGTGAGATGAGAGTTTTTCCTTTTATCTTTTAATTCATGTAATATGTAAATTGATGTAATATTATTTTTGGCCGCACAACCGGGTCGGGGTTGTAGCCGTCATTGTATAATTTCTTTTTACTGTTTTTGCTCCTAGGATAGACCCAAGGTGGGGTGCACAAACTACTGGGTATCTCGAAGTGCCGAGTGGCCTACTCACGTCGTTGAGGGAGGTTGCTCCGCTTCGGATATTTGACAGGTAGTTTGCCGCACCCGTAGGGGTCTAGGGTGGGGTATTGGCTATTCATCGCGGCCGTGTAATCCGCTTTTCGTTATAGGCTCGTACGAATTGCGGATTCCTAGTATATCCAATGTGTTCATCTGTGATCTGGAATGGCTATCATTGCATGTGACGAATGAGTATATCTTTTTATGATATTATTTAGGCGTTGGTTATGTTTTGCATCCGCGCTAGTCCAGCCCCCGCTCTGTCATTAGTTAAGTAACCTAACGGGTAATGACGGGGCCCCGTGGCGAATGCGGATGTCATAAGCGTACGTCATATTTTCGTTGTTTTCTGCAATGGTAGGATTAAATGATGGGACGCATTGGAATTAATGCAAGATAAATAAACCAAGTAAAAGTCGTTGGAACACTTTCAAAACCACTCGGTTTCTTTTCAAAAATAACATTTAAAGCGCAGAGCTTTAGCCACTCCTTTTAAAAGCTATCAAGGTTCCTTCGATTATATCAAGTTCACTACGTTCAAGGTTTCGCCAAAACCATTCGTAGCCCTCCGTCGTTTCATATGAATATTCAACAGTATTCAAGCTGTGTTTGTTGGCCTTAGTCAAGGAACAGTGTTTGGTAGCTGGTGGATATTCATATGTTTCATAGATAGATGCGTTGGTTTGGGACAGTCGTATTACTTTGTTGGCCATAGTCAAGGGTAAATACGGGTGGGTTCAAATCAACCTGGACAACGACAGGTAGAACTTGACATGTGACTTATGATTTGTTGTCCTTAGTCAAGGTCATAAGAGCATGGGACAAAAATCCACATCGGGAGTTTCAAAAGAACTGAAACTTGCTAGCGCTGCATACCATTTGGAGTGTGATGATTCTGGTAGGATTCCTTCAGTTTTGTCACGCGATGATATTTGGATCTCGATCCTACTGTGAGTATATGCTACGCCTCCGGAACTTTCTCACTTAACGATCAATGCTATAAACCAAGTAGGTGCCTAGAATGGTGTTAGCGGGGCTACGCCCACAGGGAAAAGAGATTATTTAATTAAGGAACTTCGCGAAAGCGTTGGAAAACCTCCCTCGAAGTACCGACGCCAGCCTGGCCGAACGGTTAAGAAAGTTGTACGGTGAGATTGATCCTGACTAATTCTTCCTTTATTGTTTGAGGAGCGATTCGAGAGACAGTGGAAGCCATCCTGTTTAGATAAATTAAAAACCAATCTAAACTTGCAAGAGCATCATGCTGAGTGTTTTCTTCTCTCTCTCTTAATTGCAGCGACCCAGTGACCAGACATAGGTTACATCTAGATAATAAAATAACTGAATCTGACTGTTTTGACTGGCAAAGGTCTGTCCAGATGTTCATTGCCCATGACAAGCTGGGACACCTCTTAACTAATCAAACCCCTGCCGTCTCAGGTCCAGTTTCCCCTGTCACGGATATTTATATCCGCAGGACATCGGAAAAAGACTGTGCAAAAGCCAAGTGCCTCGTGTTAGCCTCAGTTGATGGTGCAAACCAGAGGCAGCACGAGAAGATGGAATCAGTTTCTATCTTCCTCCATAACAAAGATTTATATAGAGAGCAATCTCGTATCGCAAGATATGAGACCTCGAACGAATTGTTTCAAGCGAGGTTGGCCGTCGGGTCATCTGTAAGGGGCAACGTCCTTACAGAGAATAGCTATTTTGAGCTCACGGGCCTGGAGACCATGTTGGAGAATGGGTCAAGTACTGACTTAATTCTACAGTCCCTGCCTTCTGCTTATACCCTGAAGGAAACCAGGGAAGAAGAAGGAAAAGCAAGGGCAAAAGTTTCAGGACTGGATGTAGTAAAAGAGGGACGTTCCTATTGTAACGGGAATGACCATTGGCAGAAAGATTGCAGGGCTAGCAAAGCCAGTAGCCAGAATTCGAAGCATGTTGTGGCTTCGGCTTCGGGTGTGTTTATGATAGAGAACTGTATGTCAGTTAACCCTACTTCCTGGGTATTGGATACCGGATCAGGATCTCACATCTGCAATTCATTACAGGCTCTGAGAAACCGTAGGGTTATCAGGAAATGTGATATGACTCTCAGGGTTGCTAACGGAATGAGCATGGATGCTGAATCCGTTGGGGAATATCATCTTGGACTGACAACTGGGCAGATATTGATTTTGCGTAACTGTTTGTATGTACCAGGTGCGATTTGTAATATCATATCTGCATTCTTACTTTCTAAGGAAGGATATGAATTTACTTTTGTAAGCGATGTAGTACACATCCACCTAAATCAAGTTCTGATTGGGTCAGATACATTAAATAACCGGATATACGTATTAAATCAAGCTCAGATATTCAGTGTCCAGAACACACTTAAAAGAAAGTCTCCGGAAACAAATCAGGCTTTCTTATGGCATTGTAGACTGGGTCACATTAATGAGACACGATTAACTAAGTTACATAAAGAGGGATACTTGAATCCGTTCGAGTATCAGTCTTATGCTACTTGTGAA
Source organism: Agapanthus africanus (assembly GCA_030015575.1). Lineage (NCBI taxonomy): Eukaryota > Viridiplantae > Streptophyta > Magnoliopsida > Asparagales > Amaryllidaceae > Agapanthus > Agapanthus africanus. Next base: position 609,692,498 of record CM057339.1, on the reverse strand, counting down.
TCTTGTCTCATGGGAAAGATGACAAAGACTCCGTTCACTGGACATGAAGTAAGAGCGAGAGAGCTCTTGGGACTCATATACAGTGATGTGTGTGGTCCAATGTCTACACATGCGCGAAGTGGTTATTCATACTTCATTACTTTCACAGATGATTTCTCTAGGTATGGACATGTCTTCTTAATGAAGCACAAATCCGAGACCTTTGAGAAATTTCGGGAATACAAGAATGAAGTTGAAAAACAAACAGGCAAAAGTATAAAGACACTGAGATCTGATCGAGGTGGTGAATACTTGAGTGCCGAGTTTCTGGACTACTTAAAAGAGAATGGAATTCTCTCTCAGCGTACTCCTCCATACACACCAGAACACAACGGTGTATCTGAAAGGCGGAATCGAACTCTATTGGATATGGTTCGTTCCATGATGAGTAAGGCTGAGTTACCGCGATCTTTCTGGAGTTATGCACTAGAAACAGCTGCATATATCCTGAACCAAGTTCCTACTAAGACAGTGCCTACCACACCATACCAGATGTGGAGTGGGAAGAAACCCTGTCTTAAACCCTTTAAGATATGGGGATGTCCTGCTTTTGTCAAAAAGCAGCATGCGGACAAGCTTGAAGCACGCTCAGTACAGTGCAAGTTTGTGGGATATCCAAAGAACTCCAAGGGGTATCTTTTCTATTACGCAGAGGAACAAAATGTCTTTGTTTCTCGTCATGTCCGCTTCTTGGAAACTGAGTTTTTAGAAAATCAGATAAGTGGGAGCGCAATAGAACTGGAAGAAATTCCAGAACCACAAGCTATTACTGAAACCTTAGTAGAACCAGAAGGTTCAGGGGAACCGGACATTCCTGTGCCGCTCCGCAGAAGTAGTAGGCAGTCTTATCCGCCCGAGAGATACTTCGGTTTTCTCATAGATGGGGATAGAGAGGATTGCACAGTTGATTATGATGAGCCTACTAGCTTGCAGCAAGCCATTCAGAGCTGTGACTCGGTAAAATGGCTGGATGCAATGCGGACCGAGATGGTGTCCATGTACACTAACAAAGTTTGGACTTTGGACTTTGCTCCAGAAGGGGTAAAACCCGTAGGCTGCAAATGGATCTTCAGAAAGAAGATTGGTGTAGATGGGCAGGTTGAAACCTATAAATCTAGGCTTGTTGCAAAGGGTTTTCGTCAAAGACCTGGTTTGGACTTTGACGAGACCTTTTCTCCGGTAGCTATGCTCAAATCCATTCGGATCCTTCTTGCCATTGCTGCCTTCCACGATTATGAAATCTGGTAGATGGACGTGTTGGAGATAGTGCCCTCAGATTCAATTATTCGATCACAGGCACGTGATTACAATGGTTGATGGAGGACCTATCCCAATAGGACAGTCTTACTCGAGATGATAGTATGCTATCTGGTTTACCTTTATCATCGTGTACTGCTTTAGGTGACCTGACAAGTCGCTATTACACGTTGATAGAGCCCCTAGGATTCTTGCTTGACCACCAGCAGTATGGGGGCGATCATATAAGTGGGAGCTGGGGTCTATAAGCATATCCTTAAAAGGTCCCTAGTCGTGTGAGTTTCGAGATAGGGCATCGATACTCCAGAGTAGACTAGTGTGTACATTCGAGACCCCGGCGAGGGGCGGTGGCCGGTCTCACAAGCCACTGGTGTCAGTTCGTTCACCTAAGATGTATACAGGTGCTCATTGGGTTATGAGTACACCGGACAGGACTCGCCGGGAACATGCTAGTTGGTCATATACCAGACGTCAGATGGCAGTTCCCTGGTGACATGTGTGCAGGTTAGTTCATCGACCTGGGTATCATCATTTGTCTTGTGTGAGTTCCCACTGTACTTTGATTACTACCCTACCACGGCTCAAAGGAGTCGTGCAAACAGGTTTTAGTTGGGTACAGTCCCGAGCCACATGGAGGCAGTGAGCGTATCTTCAGGGGTTCGTCTCTCCCGGTATTGGGGGTGAGGTCGTGCTGTGTCTAGGAGAGCCATTACATGAAGCCCTCGGCCGAGGCAAGGAGATTTACTGGTAGGTATTCCAGTAGTATCTCAGGGTGTTCTGGGCTACACTCCGACACGACTTGTACCGCTTTTGGGGGTCTGACTTTTACCAACCACCTAGGCCCGCCATGCGATACTCATAGACGAACGGACCAGACTGTACGGATATTGTCACTGACAGGCTCAGTAGGGTTGTCAGGCTGAGTTCGCTCACAGACGTCCCTTTTAGTCGATACCTGGTAGCCCGTTACGTATTGGCTTATACCTCTGACGTGCTAGTGGTTAAATCCACAACCAAGGTGTTGACGAGTCTTTAGAGTCCCCCACATTCTGTTACTCAGCTTTCGGGCGAAAAGTTGTAGAGGCCGTATGGAGATATGGCAAGGTCCGATCAGATACGTGCGGTATTGCACGGATCAGGATCGGACAGTTTGTACTATAGGCCGTATGGGTATATGGCAGGGTTCGATCAGATACGTGTGGTATTGCACGAATCAGGATCGAACGGATATTACTGGGCGGCTTTGGTTTAAGCCGGATCCTAGTATAGTACAGTGTAGATTTTGTCTCATTGCATTTGTATTTCGGTCGGAATACAAATGCGGGTGTGTATGCACAGTATTGGGGTTTTCCTGTAATTTATTATAGGACCAGTTTTCTGGAGTTGCCAGTTTGATTTCTGTTTCGGCCGATTTTCTTTGTATCGTTCATTGGCCGAAGTTTGGTGGAGGAGGGCTTATTTGCATTGTTGCAAATAAGTATTTGTGGAGGGGTTCTTTGCATATTGGTTAGATCATCATGGTTGCTCCTTTGACCTTGACTTCTTGACCTCTTTATGATGGCTTGACCATTTGGAGTCATCATGGTTGTTTTGGAGTGTTTGTTTATGTTTGTGATGATATTGTTTTAATCATCACTCTTTATCCATGCTTGCATGATAGCTCACCCACTCCCTTGACTTTCTCTCCTTTCTCACCCTTCACATTAGCTTGGGCCGGCCACTATGGGAGAGGGGATGGGATTCATTTCATTATGTGTGGCAATTTTTGGTTCTCTTCATGCTCCAAAAATCCCCAAGTTCTTTTTCCTCCACCACCAATGGCAATTCCACAACCCCAAAGTGAGACATGGTTCTATACATACTCTACAGCAAACCTTGGGCACGTCGACTAGCCAGCTTCGTGCCCGAGTTGCCTCGGCATTGAGGTGGGAGCCCGTAAAAGAAGTAGGCGATGTGGTGCACTTCCGGCGACGAGGTGGAGACCGGAGCTTCCGCAGGAGATCGGGACGACGACGAGAAGACCGGAGAACTTGGATCAGTCGGTATATCTCTCTTCCCCATCTTGTAGTTAGCTAGGACTAATTAATGGTTCGATCCGGGTTTTAGTGCACGGCGGTTTGCCAGTTCAAGTAAAATTTAAGTTTATCACCGCTTCCGCATTCCGGCGTCGGATTGACGGCCGGGTCGCCGCCGTGCACTTACAGTGGTATCAGAGCCTCGCCATTAACTTAGTCTAGCTTGCCTTAATGTGTTTTTCAGTTCCGATCGATCAAATGTTCCAAAACCCGTATTTCCTTCACGACAGTTTTCTGTTGAAATTTTTTGGTCTCCAAAAATTTTTCAGGTTGTATAAAAGTACTGTGCTGGAATACCTAAGACTACTGTAGAAATTCGAGACACTGATCTCTTCAGGGGAGCGCGGAACCGCGGCAAAACCCTTCTTGTTGCCGCGGTTCTGCCGCAGTATTGATGGACCAGTGTGTACAATTTTTCCAGTAGGCTTTATGGGTTATTTTAGGGGTTTTGGAATATTAATATTGGGCCCAGAATTTCCTGATCTGCTACAGTAATGCTTGGGGGCCCACTTGTTAAAATTTGATTGATCGGATATTTTAAGCACATTATTTCACAGTATTTACATTATATCTGTGACCGTGAATGTCACTTGATCGGTAAATCCGGTCTAACTGCTATAGCCCGGTTAGACGGATTTGCGAACGTGACTTTCACGTTGATGTTCTGTTTTTGCTGTGATGTTGCGAATCGGTCGTGGGGGATAGCCTGGATGCAATGCTAGTATAGTTTTGTTGTATTATGTACATTTGATATTGCGGGGCGAGCGTCCGACATGTGGACTGCCGTCACTGCCTGATTGTATTATTATTTTGGGGCACGACCAGGTTGCGGTCGATGTACCCGTTGTATGTATATTTTACTTTCTGTACTAGGATTACCCCAAGGTGGGGTGCACGGATAGCCGGGTTCTAGAGGGCAACAAGCCCGCATCTCATGGTATTGAGACGGAGGGGGCTTCACTCTAGGATTGGCGGGCTATTCGCAGCACTCGTAGGGGGTACAGGTTGACACAGGAGGGGTGCCCAAGTTGCCGGATTCCGTGAAGTGCTGGGTGGTCCATTCACGGTGCTGAAGGGGGCTGCCTCGCTTCAGGTTTTGGCGGGTGACTTGCCGTGCCCGTAGGGGTCTAGGATTTCATTGCACAGGCTATCCACACGACCAGGGGAACGTCGGGTTTCAGTAGTGGCTCTGTGAAACCCGGGGATCCCAGATATCTGTATTGTTTCTGTGATGCTGTACATTTTCTGTGATGTTGCATTTTTTTCACGCCTTGAGCGAATATAATATATTGGTATATATATTAGTAGATGTTGTATATGTTTTGCATCCGCGCTAGTCCAGTCCCCGCTCTGTCGTTAGTTAGCTAACCTAACGGGTAATGACGGGACCCAGTGGCGAATGCGGATGGCATATACGTACATCAGTATATTTTCGTTCTTTTTGGTGTGATCAATTGATGGGACTGCGTTGATTCGGATCAATGCAAGTTAAAAACAAACCTAATCTGATGTTGTTGGAACACTTTTCAAAAAGCTGTTATTGCAAGGACGTTCTCTTTTGTTTTGCATTGTGGTATTCAGTTGGAATATCCTGCTCCTCACTCGACGAGGCAAGGGCCGAGATCTCTTCACCGGGAGTGACCCCTTGGACAAAAAGTTTGCGTCAGGGCATTAACTTCACTATAGCCGATTACTTTTGCTTTGCATCGCGGTATTCAGTTGGAATATCCTACACCTCATTCTACGGGGAAAGAGCCGAGATCCCTTCACCGGGAGTGACCTCTTTAGCGAAAGTTTTCGTCACTATATTTCCAAAAAGCTATCCGTTCCTTCAACGATATCAAGTTCATTACGTTAAAGGTTTTCGCCAGAAACCATTCGTAGCCCTCCGTCATTTCAGTTAAATATTCGGTAGTATTCAAGCTATGTATTTTGACCTCACGCCAAGGAATAGTGATTGGTAGCTGCCGGGTATTTATCTGTTGCATAGATATATGCGTTGGTCTGGGACAGTCGTACTACTATTTTGGCCTACGTCAAGGGTATGTACGGGTGGGTTCAGATTAACCTGGATAATGACGGGAAGAACTTGACATGTGACTTATGATATTTTGACCTCACGCCAAGGTCATAAGAGCATGGGGCAGAAATCACATCGGGAGTTTCAAAAGAACTGAAACTTGCCAGATATGCGCATACCTTCTGGAGTGTGATACCGTGAGTGGATTCCGTCACGTTGTCATGCGATGATAGTTGGATCCCGATTCCCACTGATGAGTTGGTTTACTCCTCGGGTGACCCCGACTAATTCTTCTTTTAGGTTTGGAGGAGAATTTGAGGTACAGTGGGAGGTTTCCAGATTAGATAAATTGGTAACCATTCTGATCTAGGTTAGAGTGCACGCTGAGTGTTTCTTTTCTCTCTCTCTTTGGCAGCGACCATTGACCCGACCCTAAGACTATGACTCAGTGACCAAGATTGACCGAACCTTCTTAAACACGGGCTTTTGGATTATCAGAGTTGCAAACCTTATTGCCACTCCTACTTTTACCCTTTTCTCCAGGACACCCCGTATTGCTACGAACGTCCACTTCCATTGGAGAAAACCATCGTATGGTTAGATACGAACTCGAAAGAATTTATTCGAGGATGGTTTCAGGTTCTGGAGGAAACGGATAGGATTATTCAGTTGTATTTTCCTTTTACCTTCTCTCAGGTTACGAGTACTCCTTGGTTTAGGAGATAGTACACCTATTACGCAAATTGGATAGTCTTCTTCCAAACCTTAGGCTGGTGCCGACCGGTAGGGAATGAAGAAAACCAATTAGCATAACGATGGTGTACAGAAGGTATTAAGTTCAGACAAAGCAAGGGATTAGTAAGAGGGCAAAGTAAATTGCGACTGCTATTCACGACCAAACCAAGTATTCCTTCGCCAATCCTAAATCACCTTTGTATTTCTCCAGGACACTCCGTATCACTACGAAGATCCACAGTTTATTGGATACTCCATCGTATGGTTATATACGAACTCGAAAGGAACTTGTTCCAGTTCGGGGATGGATTCTGGTTCAGGAGAAATAGGAATAAGATTTATTCGGTTGTCTTTTATCTTCACCTTCTCTCGCACTGCGAGTACTCCTAGGATTAGGACAGTACACCCATTATGCTTATTGGATAGTCTTCTTCCAAACCATAGGCTGGTGCCGAACGGTAGGGAAGGAAGAAAACCATTTGGCCTAAACGGGTGTGCAGAAGGTAAAGACTAAAGACATATGAAGGGATTTGGAGAGGTGGCAAATAACTATACGGTTACAGTCATGAATCTGGAAGAGGCATTACTAGGAATACCAGGATACCCCATCGAGACATTTCAATCTTTCAGTTTCACTGTGTACTGTTAAAGGAAAACTGATTTCCCGATTAGACACTTGCTCCGGGGTATGTATTTACCAGGTATGATTCTCACATCTGTATGGTTTTACAGATGATGAGTGGGAGTAGGTTATTGGGAATTGGGTGATCATCCTCATTATATCGGGATTCGTTGTAATCGGTGATATTTGAGGAAATCACCTGGGCTGTTTGCCGGTCGGCAAATATTTGGTTTTGAATATCCGCTGTTATGCACCAATTTCAAATTGATATATCTGTACGTCTATTTTCATAGAGTGAGATATACCTTTCTGAAATTATGTCTACGACATTTACCTATATCAGTGGATGGTTAGGTAAGGAGCATTAAACATCGGTGTAATTCTTCTTAACCATAAGTACAGTTTTCAACCTACGACACACAGTGAATGAGTTATCAGACTCAAGGGACTTATACAGAGTATTGTATGTTGTCCAGGGTCCATCAGGACAAAGGGGTTGGTCCTCGTACTATATTCGGTTTACTTATGACTTCTCTAGTTTTTAGACAGGTGTTTCGTGGAAACACAGGGTCCGAATTTTGAGAAGTTATAGGTATTTGAATAGAGTAGAGAACCAGGTGTAGCAAGTATCGGGATTCTTCAAAGTGATCGAAGATGTAGATACTTGTGTATGGTATTCAGTTGATAGTAATGATTAAGAGAACTTGCTTCTCTTTCAGGTTACTCATAATTGGAAATGCTCCTAAGTTGTGTAACGCTGATCGGCCTCCTTCCATTTAGTTGACATGCACTGGAGACAGCTGCATGATTTGGATCTGGTTCAATTAAATCAGTGCCTCTGTTTCTATATTGGATATAGAACAGTTCATATCTTAACGATGTTAAGGTACGGGGAGTTGTCCGGCTTATGATTAAAACCGGACTCTGGATAACTCAAGGCACGTTTCTGTAATGGCTGTTTGTAGGTTGACCCAGGCTATGACGAGGGTTGATTTTCTACCATATGGCAGATCAATAGAAATATTGTTCTAGACTCGCCACAGTTTTAAAAAAAATATTTTTTTTTCAGAAAACAGTAGTGGGAGTATGGTAGAACTGGAAGTGATTCCAGAACCACAAACGATTACTGAAAATTTGATAAGGAACCTAAAGATTCAATCTGGATTGACATTCCATTGGCCACTCCGCAGATAAGGTAGGTAACTTTAGGCACCCGAGAGGTACTCCGGTAGCCTCAAGGACGATGACAGGGAAGTTCTTGTTTACCCACAATTGCCATTGCTGTTGTTCCAGGTTACGAGACCCGGCAAGAGGATGAGTATAGCGTCGTTCTAAACATGCTTTAGAAGTGTACGTCTATATGACTCTGCCAGAGGGTTGTCGTAGTCAGTGGGAGCCGCGGAAGCATTGGTGGACAGGTAGCTTATGTCTATTTATAGACTAAAGCAGATGTAGCGGAGATAGATCATCTATTTCTGACGTGACAGTCATGGGTTTGACTTCATCAGAATAGGGGATGGATCTGTTGAGAAGGTAGTAGGGTGTGATATCCTGGTATTTGGATGACATACACAGAGTAGGAAAAGAAACTCCTATACTACAATCGGTTACACTTTGGTCGTCACACAGTGGTTTCTCCACACAGGACTTGGATATTATATCAGACATACTGGTTACTAGATCTATGGTTTTAGATCTAGATTTGGGTGGTTTCCCAATTTAGGGTACTTAGACAGCATTCTATGAGTATTTAGAATGGACGACTCCTGGCACGGTAGTGTACCTGCAGGTAATGGAGTCACCCTCTCTAAAGGTGTCTTACTGACTAAAGGGGAGAGGGATGTGCATGATTGGCAGATCACTTGCTTAGGCAATTGAGTCAATCATGAGATGTCAAGTCCCACACCAGATGTTGTTCTTGCACTAGATGCAATAAGTTGACATTGATTCAATCCTGGAGAAACAATCGGAAGCAGTTTTAGAACATAAGTGGATGTTCTAGGGATATGATAACGACAGCCTCATTCGGGAGACAGTTATCATTCCAGGCTTCCAAGGTGACATGGACGACAAGGAGGTTGTCAGAGTTATATTTTTCCTTCTGACGAGGGGCGGTATTTTGGACAGGTGGTCCAAAGCAATACTGAGGGTGGCATGGCGCAGGATACTGATTAAGTTCAGTTGACGATACAGTCTAAGAAGTTTGGATTTGAAGTTCATTTTTCAGCTAGGTCCCATCAGACATCCAGACACATTTTAAGAGAGGTATTACTCATTTCGGGAGATGGCTTTCTCCGCGAACTTGAGATATAGAGAGACATAGAAAGAGACATCAAGGCGGATCCACTCACTAAGACTATTCCTCGAACGCAATAGTTTCGCAAGCGAGCTTTGTGAGACTGGCTAGTAGAGGAGTTGGGTGTTCGGTATCACACGTGCTGTGAGTATGCGACATCGCAATAATTAGCCTTGAGTGCAAGTGGGAGATTGTTGGAGATAGTGCCCACAGATTCAATTATTCGATCACAGGCACGTGATTACAATGGTTGATGGAGAACCTATCCCGATAGGACAGTCTTACTCGAGATGATAGTATGCTATCTGGTTTACCATTATCATCGTGTACTGCTTTAGGTGACCTGACAAGTCGCTATTACACGTTGATAGAGCCCCTAGGATTCTTGCTTGACCACCAGCAGTATGAGGGCGATCATATAAGTGGGAGCTGGGGTCTATAAGCATATCCTTAAATGGTCCCTAGTCGTGTGAGTTTCGAGATAGGGCATCGATACACCAGAGTAGACTAGTGTGTACATTCGAGACCCCGGCGAGGGGCGGTGGCCGGTCTCACAAGCCACTGGTGTCAGTTCGTTCACCTAAGATGTATACAGGTGCTCATTGGGTTATGAGTACACCGGACAGGACTCGCCGGGAACATGCTAGTTGGTCATATACCAGACGTCAGATGGCAGTTCCCTGGTGACATGTGTGCAGGTTAGTTCATCGACCTGGGGATCGTCATTTGTCTTTTGTGAGTTCCCACTGTACTTTGATTACTACCCTACCACGGCTCAAAGGAGTCGTGCAACCAGGTTTTAGTTGTGTACAGTCCCGAGCCACATGGAGGCAGTGAGCGTATTTTCAGGGGTTCGTCTCTCCCGGTATTGGGGGTGAGGTCGTGATGTGTCTAGGAGAGCCATTACACGAAGCCCTCGGCCGAGGCAAGGAGATTTACTGGTAGGTATTCCAGTAGTATCTCAGGGTGTTCTGGGCTACACTCCGACACGACTTGTACCGCTTTTGGGGGTCTGACTTTTACCAACCCCGTAGGCCCGCCATGCGATACTCATAGACGAACGTACCGGACTGTACGGATATTGTCACAGACAGGCTCAGTAGGGTTGTCAGGCTGAGTTCGCTCACAGACGTCCCTTTTAGTCGATACTTGGTAGCCCGTTACGTATTGGCTTAGACCTCTGACGTGCTAGTGGTTAAATCCACAACCAAGGTATTGACGAGTCTTTAGAGTCCCCCACATTCTGTTACTCAGCTTTCGGGCGAAAAGTTGTAGAGACCGTATGGAGATATGGCAAGGTCCGATCAGATACGTGCGGTATTGCACGGATCAGGATCGGACAGTTTGTACTATAGGCCGTATGGGTATATGGCAGGGTTCGATCAGATACGTGCGGTATTGCACGAATCAGGATCGAACGGATATTACTGGCGGGCTTTGGTTTAAGCCGGATCCTAGTATAGTACAGTGTAGATTTTGTCTCATTGCATTTGTATTTCGGTCGGAATACAAATGCGGGTGTGTATTCACAGTATTGGGGTTTTCCTGTAATTTAATATAGCACCAGTTTTCTGGAGTTGCCAGTTTGCTTTCTGTTTCGGCCGATTTCCTTTGTATCGTTCATTGGCCGAAGTTTTGTGGAGGAGGGCTTATTTGCATTGTTGCAAATAAGTATTTGTGGAGGGGTTCTTTGCATATTGGTTGGATCATCATGGTTGCTCCTTTGACCTTGACTTCTTGACTTCATCATGGTGGCTTGACCATTTGGAGTCATCATGGTTGTTTTGGAGTGTTTGTTTATGTTTGTGATGATATTGTTTTAATCATGACTCTTTATCCATGCTTGCATGATAGCTCACCCACTCCCTTGACTTTCTCTCCTTTCTCACCCTTCACATTAGCTTGGGCCGGCCACCATGGGAGAGGGGATGGGATTCATTTCATTATGTGCGGCAATTTTTGGTTCTCTTCATGCTCCAAAAATCCCCAAGTTCTTTTTCCTCCACCACCAATGGCAATTCCACAACCCCAAAGTGAGACATGGTTCTATACATATTCTACAGCAAACCTTGGGCACGTCGACTAGCCAGCTTCGTGCCCGAGTTGCCTCGGCATTGAGGTGGGAGCCTGTAAAAGAGGTAGGCGATGTGGTGCACTTCCGGCGACGAGGTGGAGACCGGAGCTTCCGCAGGAGATCGGGACGACGACGAGAAGACCGGAGGACTTGGATCAGTCGGTATATCTCTCTTCCCCATCTTGTAGATAGCTAGGACTAATTAATGGTTCGATCCGGGTTTTAGTGCGCGGCGGTTTGCCAGTTCAAGTAAAATTTAAGTTTATCACCGCTTCCGCATTCCGGCGTCGGATTGACGGCCGGGGCGCCGCCGTGCACTTACAGGACGTAAAGATGGCTTTCCTAAATGGAAATTTGGAAGAGTGCGTCTATATGGATCAGGCAGAGGGATTCATTCAGAGTGGGAGCAGCGGTAGAGTGTGCAAGTTGCTCAAGTCCATCTATGGACTCAAGCAGGCATCGCGGAGTTGGAACATCTGCTTTGATGATACTGTCAAAGAATTCGACCTTGTCAAAAACCCAGATGAACCATGCATTTACAGTAATATTGTAGGGAGAAGTGTGGTATTCCTCGTCTTGTACGTCAATGACATTCTCCTAATAGGAAATGATATTCCTATGCTACAGTCAGTCAAAGGATTCTTGTCACAGAGGTTCTCCATGAAGGACCTGGGCGATGCCAACTACATTCTGGTGATCCAGATCTATCGTGATAGATCTAAAAGGATGTTGGGACTTTCACAGTCAAGGTACATCGACACCATACTGAAACGATTCAGTATGGAAGATTCCAAGCGCGGTAATCTACCAGCTTGTCACGGAATCACCCTCTCCAAAGAGATGTCTCCCAAGACTGATTTGGAAAGGGCTCGCATGTCATCAATATCCAACGCATCTGCGGTAGGCTCTATTATGTATGCGATGTTGTGTACCAGACCAGATGTAGCATACGCATTAAGCGTTGTAAGCCGGTATCAGTCGGACTCAGGAGAGAAACACTAGATAGCAGTAAAGAACATTCTCAAGTACCTGAGAAGGACTAAGGAGATGTTCTTGGTGTATGGCGGAAAAGACCTCCAGATCGAGGCCTTTACTGACTCCAGCTTCTAGAGTGACAAGGATAACTCCAAGTCCTTTTCGGGTTATGTCTTTACCCTCAATGGAGGGGCGGTTTGCTGGAAGAGCTCCAAGCAGGAAACCGTTGCTGACTCAACTCTGGAAGCGGAGTACATAGCTGCTTGCGATGCCGCAAAGGAAGCTGTCTGGATGAAGAAGTTCCTCACGGAGCTTCAGGTGGTTCCTACCAGTGTTGATCCAATACCGCTGTATTATGACAACAACGGCGCTATAGCTTTAGCGAAGGAACCCAGGTCCCATAGAAGTCCAGGCACATTTTGAGGCGGTACCACCTGATCAGGGAGATTTTAGATCGCCGGGAGATCGAGGTGAAGAGAGTAAATACAGAAGATAACACTTCTGATCCACTCACGAAGGCCTTACCCCAGACTCAGTACGAGCGGCTGATCGAGATGATAGGTCTTCGATACGCCAGTTCATGGCCTTAGTGCAAGTGGGAGATTGTTAGTGTATATGCCCTATAAGCCATTACTGTATCATACTAGCTTGTATATTACTTAATGGAAGCTTGGGATATTCACAGTTGTAAAAACAATCTTGCTCAAAATGGTAGTATGCTACTTGGTTTGTTTCTACTTCAATATGTGCATGTGTTTCTTTTAGCATATCGCTTATACATATTAGTAGGGCCCTTAGGATCTTTGCTTGATTACCAGCGTTGTGATGGCAGTCACACTCATGGGGGCTGGGTAATCTATAAGCACATCCTTATACAGGTCCCTAGTCGTAGGACTATCGAGACAGGGCATCGATACTCCGGAGTAGACTAGCGTATGCGCTTCTCATCCCAGCAGGGGAGATGGTCTGTCCCATAGCCATCAGTACGTCGTACTGGAGATAGTATGCGGATGCTCGTTGGGTTACGAGTTCACTGGACAGGACTCGTCGGGAACTATTGGTTGGTACTATACCTATCGTCAATTATCAGTTCCCAGGTGACATGAGTACATCTTAGTCCGCTGACTTGACACTGTCACTTCGCCTCGAGTGTGTTCCCTCTGTACTTTGATTACTACCCTACCACGGCTCAAAGGAGTCGTGCAAACAGGTAGTAGTTAGGTGCAGTCCCGAAGCACTTGGAGGCAGTGACGGTTAGACAGAATTCGTTTCTCCCGGTATTAGGGGTTGACATCGCGCTGTGTCTAGGAGAGCCATTACATGAGTAGTCCCTGGCCAGCGCAAGCGAGATATACTGGTAGGTTTCTATTGCTATCTCAGGGTGTTCTGGGCTACACTCCGACACGACTTGTACCGCTATTAGGGGACTGACGTTTACCGCCCCCTAGGCCCGCCATGCGATGTATCAGACGAACAGACCGGACTGTACAGAGATTGTCACATTCAGGCTCAGTAGGAGTTCAGATGGGTTTCACCTCGTCAGTCTTCTTGTCGGTATCTACCTGGGGACCGTTACGTACAGCTAGTGCCGCTTGCGGTCCGTGGTTAAACCCACTGCCAGCGTAGTGTCGAGTTTTTAGAGTCCCACACAGGAAGCTATTCTCCTTTAGGAAAAAGAGTACAGGTCGCGTGGTTTTGCGACAGGGTTCGGTCACATCCGTGTACTTGTGCACGTTTGGTGTCCGGACAGTTAACACTAGCAGGCTTTGGTTTAAGCCAGATCCTAGTGTACGTTTTGGGATTGGTTTTATCTCATTTGTATTCGTGTTCCTCGGAACGCGGATGAGGGTGTGTATGCACAGTTGACAGAGAGACAGAGGCAGAGGATTCTCATTGGGGTTGTTGACTGTTGACTATTGACTTTTGGCTAAACCCTAATGAGAATAAGATATATGATTAATGATAATATTAATTAAGTATTATTGTGTCATGGTTGAGATGAGGGGTTGACTTTGTTGACTTGTTGACTTTGTTGACCGATTGACTAGGTTGGACTAGTTGGCCATCATCATTGCAATGGCTATCATTTCATGGCAAAGACTTTTGCTTGCTTGTCATGCTTTGCAATATGAGTGCATGAAATGATAATGCCACTTGATATGATATGAACCATCACATAATACTTTATTATTATTATTATTATTATTATTGTTATGGGAGCATGGGAGGTAAAAAGGGTTGGCTCATTCTATCATTCTTCTTCTCTCTCATGCTTAAGCTCTCCCTCTTGCTCTTCCTCTTGCTCTCTCTCTAGTTCAAGGTAACTCCATATCATGAGTTAAAAAACATTTCCTTAGAGATAAAAGAAACCCAAATCACTTCTCTACTCATCCTAGTTCACAAGGTTTAGCAAACCAAGTATTCTAGTTTCTTCAAGTTCGAAGAAGAAGCCAAAGGTAGAAGCTTTCAGGTGGATCCATCTTCGGCGCAAGGAGACGACGATGTGAGGCCGATCCGTACACCGGAAAGAGTTGAAGACGAAGGAGTTCAAGAAAGGTATAGCCCACTAACCGAGTATGTAAAACTCATGTTAGGTTGTTAGGTAGTTGTTTAACAAAGATCCGTATTTTGAGTCCTTGTTACCACCACTTGAAAAATCGTTTTTCATCATATCCGCAAGCCCGTAAGTACCGGGAGAGGTAACGTGGACTTACAACCCAACCACCAGATATCGTAGTCATGGTATGTAGCAAATGGCAAGTAGGATTCAGATGGACTTAAGCATAGACACTGGAAAAGGTTTCATTATTATCCACGCCTGGTTGATGACTGAAACCATTAACAAGTCTAGCTTTGAAAGTCTCAACTTTTCCATCTACACCAAGTAATCTTCTCAAGATATACTTGCTCCTGATGGGGATTTAACCCTTCAGATACAGCATCCAAAGTCCATACTTTGTTGGTGTACATGGATTCCATCTCTGATCGCTAAGCATCCAGTCATTCTTACAGAGTCCCTACTCTCGATGGCCTGCTCGAAACTAGTTGGGTCATCATCTCATGACGAAATCCTCGTTCCCACTGTCTTCGAGAAACCGAAGTATCTCTCAGGCAGGTGAGGAAACCTGCTAGATCGGCGGAGAGGCTGAGGTTCGTTGGGGACTATAGAATCCTTTGGTTCTGTCAAATCATCAGCTGTAGTTTGTATAACTGGAACTCTTTCCAGTTCTACAGAACTGAACTTGCCTCGATCTTGTCCGAATTTGGCTTTTGACATAGGCCGGACAATCCCAAATCTTAATTTACTTAAGAGATGGGCTCTTACCATACTATATCTCATATGGAGTGGTAGGCAGTGATCTGATTCGAACCTAATTCAATAGGTATGCAGCTTCTTAAGTGCGTAACCCCTAAAAGAAAACAGGTAACTCAACAGTACTCATTATAGAGCGCACCATATCATATAGGGTGTGATTGCTCTGCCCCGATACACCGATGTGCTGTGGTGTATACGGAGGAGTAATGCTGAGAGAGAATCTCATTCTCGTTTAGAATAGTCCAGGAATCCCGTGCTCAAGTATTCTCCTCCCTGATCATATCAAAGGACATAATACTTATACCCGTTTTTGGTTCTCTACTTCTAACTTATATTCTTTGAATTTCTCAAAAGCTTCAGACATGTGTTTCAACAGGAACATGTGTCCGAATCTTGAGAGATCATCAATGAATGTAAGGAAGTACAAAGAACCAGTCCAGGCATATATAGACTGGGGACCTTTATACATCACTATGTATCAGTCCTAAGAGTTCAATAACTCTTTCTCTGTTTAGAGTAAACAGAGCTATGTGCTATGTGTTGGGTTTACCTAGCACCTCATGAAGGGATTGGAAGCATCACATGTACCAAAGATTAAAATTTAAGGGTGCTAAGTAAGCATACAAAGAATCAATCCTAGAAAATCACGGTTTCAAAAACTACACTTCATCACAAGTAAGAAATGCTAGGGTTTTGAGAGTACAACCTTTGTAGCTCCCTACGCTAGACTCCTCGGCTACTTGGGTTTTGGAAAAGGTCCGCTTGAACTCTTCTAGGTCCACGATGATCCACCCGGAGTCCGCTTTGTCCAAGTTTGCAACTTCACAAGATCAAGAATGAAAATGGAAGCTAACATTCTAAACAAGAGCGAAAGACTTGTGTAGAATGATGTTGTGGTGGCTTTTCTCACTTCAAAATCCTAACTTGATGAGTAATTTGATCACTAGAGAAATCTAGAGAGCAAAAGAAGAAGGAGGAAGAAGATGATGGTTTTTTGAACAAGAGTAAAAGATAAAACTCTATGAGAAAATAGAAAATATATCTATATATATTTTTATTCTCTCATTTCAAACCATGGTTAAACAATAAATATATTATTGAACTTGAGTTAAAACCCAAAATGAAAGTTAATCCATGGTTAAATGGTGGGTGAGCATGGTTAGGTCAAAGAAGAGTGTAGAATGAAACCATGAATTATCCTTTCCTTTTTCTTTTGTTTTAAAACAAATGCAATAATAATACATATAATTAAAACCATGGTGTGAGTCTTATATTGCCACCATTTTCTATGTATAAACAACCATGAAGGTTGATATATGTATGTATGTGTGCATGCACATCCATATGCGCATGAATCAAGAAAGAATGCATACATGCATGCATAAATCAAAAATACAAGAAAGGATTTCTAGTGAGAAACTAATGGTTAAATGATAAATCAACACTTGAATTATCAGTCCGGCCATATCACATACAACCCAACCAAAAGCAAGCCGTCCGATTAATATACGGTATCTCATACGCGCATCTTAACCGGGTCCATGCGCATATCGCATACGCGCACCACAACGTTTCGCCTGGACTAGGTAACTCCTTTGTGGGACTCTAAGACTCGTCAATACGCTGGCAGTGGATAATGATCATATCAAGCACCCCCAAGCCGCAAGAGGTCAGCTAAACGTAACGGCCACCCGGGTATTGAGCGATCAGAAGAAAACAAGCGAACCTGCTACAACTCCCATCGAGCCAACCGGCAACACTACCCATGCAGTCCGGTCTCTTCGTCTGATATGTCGCATATCAAGTCTAGGGGTGGTAAACGTAAAACCCCAATAACCGATAAGTCGTGCCGATGTGAGGTATAATACCATCTGGGTGTTCTCGGCGAGTCCATCGAGTGTACCGAGTCTCCACTGAGCACCTGTATACCATCTGTGATGTCAAACACCAATGGATATGGGATCATCCATCGACCATCTCATGGGTCGAGAAGCATATACGCTAGTCTACTCTGGTATATCGATGCCCCGTCTCGATACACCTACGACTAGGGACCTTGAAGGATGTACTTATGGACTACCATGTCCCCACTAGTATGATCCGCATCATAGTCCAGGTAGTCAAGTACACATCCTAAGGGCTTTACAAACATGTAACTATAAGACAGTATAAAGAGACAGGTATACATGTTAAGATAAAGAGCAACCAGATAGCATACTATCATATCGAGCAAGAAATTCATCTCTATATATGTCCAAGCATCCAATATAATATACAACATCTGTATAATACTGGCCTCTAGGGCATACATACAACTAACAATCTCCCACTTGCACTAGGGCCAGCTGCTGTAGTATCGCATACCGAGCATCCCGAAGAGTCTCTCAAACTGTATCTGGGGAATGGCCTTCGTGAGTGGATCCGCTATGTTATTCTTCGTGTCAACCCACCAGACCTCGATTTCCCGGCGATCAACTATCTCCTGGATCAGGTGATACCGCCTCAGAATATGCCTGGATCGCTGATGGGACCTGGGTTCCTTTGCCAAAGCCACCGCTCCATTGTCATCACAATACAAAGGTATTGGATGCTCAATGGATGGAACCACTCCAAGTTCAGTAATGAACTTCCTGATCCAGACAGCCTCTTTGGAAGCATCATTGGCAGCGATGTATTCAGCCTCCATCGTCGAGTCTGCCACGGTTTCCTGCTTGGAACTCTTCCAGTTAACCGCCCCTCCGTAAAGGGTAAAGACAAATCCCGACTGCGACTTATAGTCGTCCTTATCACTCTGGAAGCTCGAATCGGTAAAGGACTCCACTTGGAGTTCTCCGTTACCATACACCAAGAGCATCTCTTTAGTCCTTCGTAAGTACTTGAGAATGCTCTTCACAGCTGTCCAGTGACTCTCTCCAGGATCAGCTTGAAACCTGCTCACTACACTTAGTGAGTATGCTACATCGGGTCTGGTACATAGCAACGCGTACATGATAGAGCCTACAGCCGAAGCATAGGGTATCTTTTGGATGCGAGCTCTCTCCAAATCAGTCTTGGGAGACATCTCTTTGGAGAGAGTGACTCCAAAGATCGTGGGTAAGTTCCCACGCTTGGATTCTTCCATACTAAACCTCTTTAGTATGGTGTCAATGTACCTGGATTGGGACAATCATAAAATCCGTTTAAATCTATCTTTATAGATCTTAATCCCCAATATGCAGGAGGCATCACCAAGATCTTTCATTGAGAATCTTTGTGATAAGAAGAGCTTGACTGATTGCAGCATAGGAATGTCATTTCCTATCAAGAGTATGTCATCCACGTACAATACGAGGAAGACAACCTTACTCTCTGCCACCTTCTTGTAGATACAAGGTTCATCTACGTTTTTGACAAAATCAAACTCTTTGATAACGACGTCAAAGCAGATGTTCCAACTCCGCGATGCTTGCTTTATTCCATAAATGGATTTAAGCAGGTTGCACACCTTCCCGCTGCTCCCACTATCTACGAAGCCCTCTGGCTGGGTCATGTACACGCACTCTTCTAAATCACCGTTTAGAAAGGCGGTCTTAACATCCATTTGCCAGATTTCGTAATCATGATATGCAGCGATGGCATGCATGATCCGGATGGATTTAAGCATAGCCACTGGAGAAAAGGTTTCGTCATAGTCCACTCCTGGTCTTTGACGAAAACCCTTTGCAACAAGTTTAGCTTTGAAAGTCTCCACTTTCCCATCTACACCAAATTTTTTCTTGAAGATCCACTTGCTCCCAATGGGTTTTACCCCTTCAGGAGCATCTTCCAAAGTCCATACTTTGTTGGTGTACATGGATTCCATCTCGGACCGCATTGCATCTAGCCATTTCACTGAGTCCCCACTCGTGATGGACTGCTCGAAGCTAGTTGGGTCATCATCCTCCATGATGCAATCGTCGCTCCCACCATCCATGAGAAAACCATAGTATCTCTCAGGTGGGTGAGGAACCCTACTAGATCGACGGAGAGGCTGAGGTTCGTTGGGAACTATCGAATCCTCCGGTTCAACCAAATCTTCTGTCATAGTCTGTATTGCTGGAACCTCTTCCAGTTCTACCTCCTTGCCACTAATCTCTTTTTCAAGAAATTCCTTTTCTAAAAAGGTGGCATGTCGAGAAACAAACACCTTTTGTTCCTCAGTGTGGTAGAAGATATACCCGCGCGAATGTTTGGGATATCCAATAAACTTACACAGAATGGACCTTGCCGCATGTTTGTCCGGATTCTGCGTTTTTACATATGCCGGACAACCCCATATCTTAACATAATTAAGACATGGTCTCTTTCCTTTCCATATCTCATATGGAGTGGTTGGCACGGATTTGGTGGGAACCATATTCAATAGGTCTGCAGTTGTTTCCAGTGCATACCCCCCAGAAGAAAATAGATAACTCGGCTGTGCGCATCATAGAGCGCACCATATCTAATAGGGTGCGGTTTCTCCGTTCCGATACACCGTTGTGCTGTGGTGTATATGGAGGAGTCAGCTGAGAGAGAATCCCATTCTCTTTTAGGAAGTCCAGAATTCATTGCTCAAGTATTCACCTCCTCGATCAGATCGAAGGATTTTAATACTTTTTCCGGTTTGGTTCTCGACTTCTTGCTTAGATTCTCTAAATTTCTCAAAAGCTTCTGATTTGTGTTTCATCTGGAACACATATCCGAATCTAGAGAGATCGTCAGTGAATGTAATGAAGTACGCAGAACCATTCCTGGCATGTGTAGACATTGGACCGCATACATCACTATACACCAGTCCCAAGAGTTCCGTAACTCTTTCTCCTTGTCCCGTAAACGGAGTTTTGGTCATCTTGCCTTTGAGACATGACTGGCAAGTGTCATAAGATGAAAATTCAAAAGGATTCAAATATCCATCCTTATGCAACTTAGCTAGTCGTGTCGCATTGATGTGACCAACGAACCTGATGTTATAGCATTCGGAGAGGCTGAGGTTCGTTGATGTGACCAACATAATGCCATTGCACAACGTGCCTGATCCAACCAACTTTTGGTTAAGGAAAATGTTCATAACATTATCCTGTAATACAAAATTATATCCATCTTTACTCAACAAAGAAACTGATATAATGTTGCATATCAGGTTCAGCATGTAATAGCATTCGTTCAGAATCAATGTTTTACAAGTTGGTAATACAAGGTGATATTCCCCGACGGTATTAGCTGCAACAATTGCACCATTTCCAACCCTTATGTCTTTATCACCTTCTCCAAGTTCTCTACCTTTCTTAAGCCCATGTAACTGATTACATATATAGGATCCAGACCCGGTATCTAATACCCAGGACGTAGGGCAAATGGAGAAACAGTTCTCTGTAACGAACACAGCCGAAGAAAATGCGTCAACATGTACTTTCTTCATTCGGGTGGCATGGGAATCCTGGTATTCCCCTATGTCCTGTTCAGTCCTATAACTCTTATAAGATAGAATGGAACCAACGTTCCCCGGCACAGTATAACATGCGGGTTCAGTCAATACATCCATATTTTTTTCTTGATTAAGGCATGACATGGTCTCTACCTGGAGAGAGAGAGAAGAAAATACTTTACCGTATGCTATTGCAAGATCAGATTGGTTATTATCTTATCTAATCAGGATGGCTTCCACTATTTTTATCAAATCTTCCTTCAAACCTTAAAAGGAAAGACTAGCCGGGATTAATTACACCCTACAACTTCGCCGATCTTTCATCCAGGCCAGTGTCGGTACTTTGAGGGAGTTTCCCCGTGCTTTCGCACGGACCAAATTAAAGTAAACCTCGTTTTCCCAGAGGCGTAACCCCGTTGACACCTTTCTAGACACCTACTTGATCGGCTAATTATCCTGTGTAAAACTCTCCTGGGAGTAACAATTACTCGCAGTGGGTATCGGGATCCAACTATCTCATAGAAGGTATGCAATCTCATTGCAAATTTCAACACTTGAAATTCCCGATAATATTTTGCCCCTAGCGTCCCATGACCTTGACGCAGGCCAACAAACCATAGTGCGCTAGTCAAGTTCAACCCATCATTTCTTGATTGAATTAAACCCACCCGTACGACCCTTGACGCGGGCCAACAAAGTCGCACGACTACCCTAATCCAATCTGTATCATATGCACAAACAGATAAATACTAGTTAGCTACCGCACACTACGCCTTGACGTAGCGCGAATACTAAGTAGGACTTATCTGAAATGACGGAGGGCTACGACAGGTTTTTCTGAAAACCTATTACGCAATGAACTTGATATCGTTGTAGAATCTAGTGAATTTTGAAACGGAGTGATTTTGAGGCTTTTTTTAGTTTTGCTAAAGAGGTCACTCCCGGTGAAGGGATCTCGGCTCTTTCCTCATCGAATAAGGTGCAGGATATATATATCACTATGCAAAGCAAAACTCCAAAAGCAATCAAAAGCAAACCGAGTGTAGTAGCATCTGCCAGTTTCGCTAAAGAGGTCACTCCAGGTGAAGGGATCTCGGCTCTTTCCTTATCGAATAAGGTGCAAGGTATATCATATATACCGCTATGCAAAGCAAGACTGTAGCTACCCTTTTTTAATTTTTTTTTTATTCTAGAGCATCTTTTAGGTTTCTTTTGTTTCATTAATCACATTAATGAAGTCCCATCATTTAAGTCACCTAAACATCACAGATAAATATGACGTACACTTATGCCATCCGCATTCGCCTCGATGTCCCATCATGCACCGTTAGGTTAGGTAACTAACGGCAGGGCAGGGCAGGGCTAGCGCGGGTGTAAAACATAAGTAACGCCTATATAATATATCATATATACTATATACAGTATTTATCACAGAACATATCTAAAGATCAATCACAGATATCGCAGCAGAAACATAGATATAATGTGGGATATACTTGGACGTCCGTATTTAGTATTTAGCCAACAATAGAAAATACGGATTCCACAATCGCGATGAATAGCCAAGCCCACAACCTGGACCCCTACAAGAGCGGCAAGCGACCCTACCAATTCTGGAGTTTAGGAGACCCGGTCTCGACTCCTCGAGATGGCCTCCCACTGAACCCCAGAACCCGGTCACCTGTGCTCCCCTCCTTGGGTCCATCCTAATGCGGAAAAGTAAATAATATACAACACTGGTGGCATCAACCTCAACCCGGAAGTGCCCCAAATAAAAGAATATTACATTACTTTTAAATTTACATGAATGAAAATATAAAACTCTCATCTCACATAAAACCCCCCGGCTATTCAATCGCGACAATCCTGCACATCATATCTCAGCAACACATAATATCATATATCATCAACGTAAGTAAGTATGCGTACCCCGATTGTCGTTGATGTATAGCAACGAAACCGGCGATATCGAACATACTACACTTACGGTCACAGAAAAGAAAGTGTAAAACTACAATATTTGGAATCCACGTTCTCTTTAGACATCATAAATGCGAAATATCACATACTTCGTACTTCATGCCTAAACTATATGAATTCCACATATTGTATCAAATTCCAGATAAATAGACAGTATTAAAGTTTTCGAACGAATAATAAAATACCCAAAATTCCCTAAAGCTCAACACTTGAGCGGAGTTCAAAAACCCGGAGTGTGACACAGTAGTAGCGGTCCAGCCGTAGAAGGGTCAAGCCAATGCCTCACATGTGGCACGCCGAACTGCCCCAAACCCTAAGGTTCAACAGGCAGTTCAAGACGGTCACATAATTGAGTTAAGGTTTGTTGTCTTCTAAAGGGTCCACCACAAAACTTCCACGTAATTCCGAAAGATTTAAACCCCGTGAAAAGTGAGCAAATGACACTCGTTCGAACAATTCAATACTTTCTAATTATCCGGAAAAACATGAAGTTAAAATTCCGATCGAATCATTGAACTCAAAACAATCTCCAGAACAAATAATACTAAGAGAAGATTAAAAAAAACCCCAAAATATCAGCATCCAGTTATAAGTATTACAGTGCAAAAAGTATGCGTTGACTCATCTGTACGGCCGCGGAACCGCGGCCCAAACAAGCTTTGGCCGCGTTTCCATGGTGATAATGACTGTTCACTGCATCGTGTTTTCCAGTTTGTCTTAGATATCCCTGCTGATATTTTTACATATTTTTAATACTGAAAAATCACTGTTTTGAAAAAATGTCCAGAGAGTGTCCCAAAAAGCCGTATTTTGTTTCGATCGGGGTTTTAACATCGCTAAAGCGTCTCCTAATGTTCTAGGTCGGCTCTGATACCAATGTTGGTCAGGCAGCCACCCCATCCAATGGGTTCACCACCAACGGGTCCCTCAGCAGCTACTTTTTTCGCATGCCCCCTCGTGAGGACTACAACCCGCCGGAACACCTTCCGGTCTCGGGACACCCTGGAGGTAAGAGCCTATGCTTCGCCACACTATCACACAGTGAGAACCCCCCATAGGTCGACATCCAATGCCTAGTAGCTCTGATACCACTGTTGGGTTTACCTAGCACCTCATGAAGGGATTGGAAGCATCACATGTACCAAAGATTAAAATTTAAGGGTGCTAAGTAAGCATACAAAGAATCAATCCTAGAAAATTAGGGTTTCAAAAACTACACTTCATCACAAGTAAGAAAAGCTAGGGTTTTGAGAGTAAAACCTTTGTAGCTCCCTACGCTAGACTCCTCGGCTACTTGGGGTTTGGAAAAGGTCCGCTTGAACTCTTCTAGGTCCACGATAATCCACCCGGAGTCCGCTTTGTCCATGCATGCAACTTCACAAGATCAAGAATGAAAATGGAAGCTAACACTCTAAACAAGTGGGCAAGACTTGTGTAAATGATGTTGTGGTGGCTTTTCTCACTTCAAAATCCTAACTTGATGAGTAATTTGATCACTAGAGAAATCTAGAGAGCAAAAGAAGGTGGAAGAAGATGATGGCTTTTTGAACAAGAGTAAAAGATAAAACTCTATGAGAAAATGGAAAATATATCTATATATATTTTTCTTCTCTCATTTGAAACCATGGTTAAACAATAAATATATTATTGAACTTGAGTTAAAACCCAAAAGGAAAGTTAATCCATGGTTAAATGGTGGGTGAGCATGGTTAGGTCAAAGAAGAGTGTAGAATGAAAACATGAATTATCCTTTCCTTTTTCTTTTGTTTTAAAAGAAATGAAATAATAATACATATAAATAAAACCATGGTGTGAGTCTTATATTGCCACCATTTTCTATGTATAAACAACCATGAAGGTTGATGTATGTATGTATGTGTGCATGCAGATCCATATGTGCATGAATCAAGAAAGAATGCATAGATGCATGCATACATCAAAAATACAAGAAAGGATTTCTAGTGAGAAACTAATGCTTAAATGATAAATCAACACTTGATTTATCAGTCCGGCCATATCACATACGACCCAACCAAAAGCAAGCCGCCCGATTAATATACGGTATCTCATACGCGCATCTTAACCGGGTCCATGCGCATATCGCATACGCGCACCACAACGTTTCGCCTGGACTAGGTAACTCCTTTGTGGGACTCTAAGACTCGTCAATACGCCGGCAGTGGGTAATGATCATATCAAGAACCCCCAAGCCGCAAGCGGTCAGCTAAACGTAACGGCCACCCGGGTATTGAGCGATCAGAAGAAAACAAGCGAACCGGCCACAACTCCCATCGAGCCAACCGGAAACACTACCCGTGCAGTCCGGTATCTTCGTCTGATATGTCGCATATCAAGTCTAGGGGTGGTAAACGTCAGACCCAAATAACCGATAAGTCATGCCGATGTGAGGTATAATACCATCTGGGAGTTCTCGGCGAGTCCGTCCAGTGTACCCAGTCTCCACTGAGCACCCGTATACTATCTGTGATGTCAAACACCAATGGATATGGGATCATCCATCTTCCATCTCATGGGTCGAGAAGCGTATACGCTAGTCTACTCTGGTATATCGATGCCCTGTCTCGATACACCTACGACTAGGGACATTGAAGGATGTACTTATGGACTACCATGTCCCTACTAGTATGATCCGCATCATAGTCCAGGTAGTCAAGTACACATCCTAAGGGCTTTACCAACATGTAACTATAAGACAGTATAAAGAGACAAGTATACATGTTAAGATAAAGAGCAACCAGATAGCATACTATCATATCGAGCAAGAAAGTCATCCCTATATATGTCCAAGCATCCAATATAATATACATCATCTGTACAATACTGGCCTCTAGGGCATACATACAACTAACACTATGGTCATCTTATCTTTGTGACATGACTGGCAAGTTTCACAAGATGTAAATTCAAACTTATTTAAATATGCATCTAAATGTAAGTTTAGCTAGTCGGGTCACATTGATATGACCTAGTCTACAATACCTCAAGAAGGAATCGTTCAATTCTGAACTCTTCCTCTTGTGTGTGTTCTATACGTTAAGAACTGTGGTCTGATTTAGAATGTATTTGCTTTTAGATAACGTTCCTGAACCGATCTACTCTTGAGATAGGATATGTGCAAAACATTATCCAACAATACAAAATTATATCCTTCTTTAGTAAATAAAGAGACTGACATGATGTTGTATATCAGGTTCGGTATCTAATAACATTCGTTCAGAATCAGTGTATTTTGGTAATGCAGGGTGATAGTGACAAACAGACTTGGCTGCAACAATTGCACCGTTTTTTGTCTCATGAAACTTATCACCCGTTCTCAGTTCTCTACCTTTCTGTAGCCCATGTAACAGATTCATATCTGGGATCCTGATCCGGTATCAAATACCCAGGACGTAGAGGATACAGAGAAACAGTTCTTTGTAGTGAACACACCCGAAGGAGATGCATCCATGCACTTTGTTCGTTTGGGTGACACGGGAAATCTGGTATACCCCTATTTCCTGCTCTGTCTTATAACAATTATAAGTTGGAGCGGGACCAACGTTCCCCAGCTCAGTAAAACAAGCGGGTTCGGTCAATACATCCATATTATTATCTTGATTAAGGCGTGATATGGTCGCTACCTGGAGAGAGAGAGAAGAAAACACTCTGCATGCGCTCTTGCAAGATTATATTGGTTATATATTTTATCTAATCAGGATGACTCCTACTGTTTTTATCAAATCTTCCTTCAAACCTTAAAAGGAAAGACTAGCCGGGATTAATTACACTTTACAAGTTCGCCAATCTTTCAGCCAGGCCAGTGCCGGTACTTTGTGCAGGGTTGCTAGGCACGCGCACAAGGGTCTACGAGGTATCAACCATGCCCGATTAAAAAATTAGCCATGCCGAACAACCCGAATACGGAACTTTAAACTAGAGATTAGGCGAAAACAAGCATGCTAAACATTTTAACACTAAGTGAGAGGGATTACAACCTTTGTAGATCCGGTCCTCACTTCATATGCTCCGTGTTGTGGTCCCTTCGCTGCGATCATCGGGATCCGGACTCTCGAGAGGTTCCACGAAGAGAAAGACGCAACCTTTGCTTCCGATCTTCGATACTAAGATGATCTACCTTGAAGTTTCTTTAACACAAGCTAACACTCATGAAATGATGTGAACACCCTCATCTAAATGGCAAGGGAAGATGAGGATGATGAAGTAGGATTTTTACTCTCTTTATTTATCTTTTTCTCATATTTATCCATCACAAAAATCAAAGCAAGAAACCATTTCAAGCAAAGAAGAAGAAGGAAGAAGATGATGAACAATAATGTTAATCCTTTTGTGATGAATAGGAAAAGGAGATAATGATCAATTATGCAATCATGGTTCACTTAACCATTGTAGAGAATTAACCAAGGGTTAGGGTTTTGGGTTGAGTTAAGAATGAGTCATAAGTAAATATCTTTTCCATGACAAAACAAAACCTTCTAGAATCATCTAGAAACCATTAACCCAAATCAAACCCTAATCTTGATTAATCTTTACTAAACATGTTGCATTAGTTATCATATCATGTTACAATATTATATATCACATATATAATATTTATCGTAACAAAATAAAATAATACAATTAACATATATCGCATATATATCAATGTATTACCCGAGTGAGAAAAAGAATCTTTTAGTGAGCTAATATTAGTTAATGTAATTTAATATGTCATATATATTATTATAAATTAAATTATCGAATCAACACTTGATCCGACAATCCGGCTATATCGCATATAACCGACTAATATTTATCCGTACCGATTCATCGAATCAACACTTGATCCGATGACCCGGTTGATATCAAATATCGCGAGAATAGAATACGGTATCACATATCGCATTATCCTCGGTCCCGCACATATCACATATGTGCTCCTACTCCGTTTTGCCTGAGCCAAGAAACCTCTTTGTAGGACTCTAAAGAATCGTCAATACGCCGGCAGTAGGTGATGATCATATCAAACACCCACAAGCTGCAAGCGGTCAGCTAAACGTAACAGCTACCCAGGTATTGAACGCTCAGAAGATTAACAAGCAAGCCTGTACATTCTCCTGTGAATCCAAACAGTAACACTCCCGTACAGTCCGGTCTCGTCGTCTGATATGTCGCATATCTCGCCTAGGGGTGGTAAACGTCAGACCCCAGTAGCTCGATAAGTCGTGTCGATATGATGTCTATAACAGTTCGAGAAACTACTGATAACACTTACCAGTAAATCTCAGCAACCCTGGCCAGGGATTTCCGGTTATAGCCAATCGAACACAGCACAACATCAACTCCCTATACCGGGAGAGACGAATCCCCTCCTATCGCTCATTGCCTCCATGTGATTCGGGACTGTACCCAAAAGACACCTTTTTGCACGCCCTCTTGGACGTGGTATGATGGAAATCAAAGCACAGTGGGAATAACACAAGACTCTATGACGATCTCGGGTCAACAGACTACTCTGTACCAGTGTCACCGGAGAACTGCCATCTGACGTATGGTATAATACCATCTAGGAGTTCTCGGCGAGTCCGTCCAGTGTACCCAGTCTCCACTGAGCACCCGTACACCATCCTTGATGTCAAACACCGATGTATATAGGATCATCCATCGCCCATCATATGGGTCAAGATGCGTATACGCTAGTCTACTCAGGTGTATCGATGCCCTGTCTCGATATACCCTCGACTTGGAACAGTTATAGGATGTACTCGTCGACTACCGTGGCCCCACTAGTATGATCTCATCATAGTCCCAGTAGTCGAGTACATATCCTAAGGGCTTTATCAACATGTAATATAGAGACAATCAGAGTACATGTTAAGATAAAGCACAACCAGATAGCATACTGTCATGTCGAGCAAGAAAGTCCTCCCTATATATGTCCTAGCATCCACTACAATATACATCGTATGTACAGTAATGGCCTCTAGGGCATACATATAACTAACACTTTGAAGGAGGTTCCCCGTGCTTTCGTACGAACCTAATGAAAGTAAACCTCGTTTTCCCAGGGGCGTAACCCCGTTGACACCTTTCTAGACACCTACTAGATCGGCTAATTGTAAAGTGCAAAACTCTCCCAGGAGTAACAATTACTCGCAGTGGGTATCGGGATCCAACTATCATATAGAAGGTATGCAATCTCATTGCAAATTTCAACACTTGAAACTCCCGATAAAGGTTTTTACCCCTAGCACTTATGACCTTAACTATGGTCAACAAATCATAAGCACTAGTCAAGTTCTACCCGTCATTTCATGATTAATTAGACCCACCCACATGACCCTTAACTAAGGTCAACAAAGTCACGCAACTGTCCTAACTAATCGCATCATATGCTGTGTAGGAAGACATCACTTAGCTACCTTACACTGTGCCTTGACTATGTTCAACAAACACAGCACGAATACTAAGTACTCTACTTCCTAAAATGACGGAGGGTTGCGGATGGTTTAATAAAACCTTTAACGCTTTGAACATGATCTCGCTGCAGAATCAAATAGTTTTTAAATGGAGTGTTTTTTAGTATTTTCTAGTTTTGCTAAAAAGGTCACTCCCGGCGAAGGGATCGTCGGCCCTTTCCTCATAGAATAAGGTGCAAGATATATCACATATACCGCTGTGCAAAGCAAAAACTATAGAAGCAATCAAAAGACAAACCGAGGGTTGTAACATCTACCAGTTATTGCTAAAGGGGTCACTCCCGGTGAAGGGATCTCGGCCCTTTCCTTATCGAATAAGGTGCAGGATGTTCTACAAGGAACACCGCGATGCAAAGCAAGAACTGTAGCTACCTGTTTTATTTTTGAAATTCGATTCCACAACATATTTTAGGTTTATTTTCTTTCATTAATCTCATTAATGAATGTCCCATCATTTAAGTCCACCTAAACATCACAGATAAATACAACGTACACTTATGCCATCCGCATTCGCCTCGATGTCCCGTCTGCACCGTTAGGTTAGGTAACTAACGGCAGAGCGGGACAGGGCTAGCACGAGTGTTAAACATAAGCAACGTCTATATAACATATCATATATACTATATACAGTATCCATCTGAACAAATCACATGATCACATCACAGATAACGCAGCAGAAAATATCAAATGAAATATTGGATATACTAGGACGTCCGTGTTTTCAATACGAGCCAGTATAAAACACGGATTTCACGGTTGTGATGAATAGCCAATCCCACACCCCTAGACCCCTATGAGAGCGGCAAGTAACCCTACCAATTCTAGAGTTAGGAGACCCGGACTGGACTCCTCGAGATGGTCTCCCACTGGACCCTAGAACCCGGTTACTTGTGCTCCCCTCTATGGGTCTATCCTAATGCGGAAAAGTAAATAATATACAATGGTGACATCATCCTCAACCCGGAAGTGCCCCAAAAAAAGAATATTACATACAAGTTTTTTTACATGAATGAAAATGAAAAACACCCATCTCACATAAAAAACCCCGGCTATTCAAACACGACGATCCAATATAACATATCCAGCAACACATAACATCACATGTCATCAACGTAAGTAAATATGCCCATCCCAATTGTCATTGACATATAGCAACGAAACCGGCGATATCACATATTACACTTACGGTCGCAGAAAAGAAAATGTAAAACTACAACAGTTGGAATCCGCAACCTCTTTAGACATCGCTTGCCAAATCAAATGAATTCCTTAGACATAACATGCCTAACAATTATAAACCCTGCATTTTAGTCTCATTATCGAAAACGCTTTTCAATATCAAGTCGGGCAATTCAACAAGATTCCCGGCATCCTAAACGAATGCTCGTCGCAAACTTTAGTAGACGGCCGCACCCCCGATACCGTCGACGAAGTGCACTAAGGCGGAACACCGCTGCCGCGAACACCCGAACAGATGCTTTCGGCGACGGGGTTCTCCTACAGTCACTTGGTCGGGGCAATGGGGTGTAGCTGTCTATTAAGTTTACCCGGCGAGTATCCGCGTACGCAACGTGATTGCGACGGACTTTTGATCACATCAAAATTCTGTGGCAACCGATCAAGTGAGACTAAACTGCTAGATTTATAACATTCAAATCAGTTAACTCATAACTATTTGTGGATTCCAAATATTGTATCACATTCCAGATAAATAGACAATGTTAAACTTTCCGATCGAACAAACAAACATCCAAGTTTTCCCGAAAAGGTCAACACATGAAATAAGTTTAAAAACATCCACTTCATGCCACAGTACCAACGGTCCAGCCATAGAAGGGTCAAGCCAACGCCTCACATGTGGCACGCCGTACTGCCCCAAACCCTATGGTTCAAAGGGCAGTTCAAGACGATCACATAATCGAGTTAAGGTTTGTTGTCTTCTAGAGGGTCTATCGCGTTACTTGCACTACTTAGAACATTCTTAAACTTCGGAAAAATCCAACACTTGGAAATTTCCCGGCAGGGGAAAAAGTGGGTATTTATATCCGGTCGAACTTTTTAACATGTTCTAAAATTAACCGGAAAAACACAATAAACAAAGTTAAATAATCCGATTGAATCATCGAGTCCCCAAAACAACCCAGAAAACTCAACTCTTGAGTGCAATTTAAAAATTCCCAGAAAACACAGGAACAATATTAAGACATTACTATGCAAACAGTGAACAAAGAGGCCACTTTATGGCCGCGGAACCGCCGCGTGACCTAGGGTACGGTCGCGGTTCCGCGGCGCCTTTATTGAATTGGGGCCACGTGCTTCACAGTAATGCTTAGAAATGCCCGCTGATTTTTTTGAGTATTTTTAATTAGGAAAAAACCACATTTTCAGAAAATGTACAGAGAGGGTTAAAAGTTAGGGTTTCGGGGTTCGATCGGATTTCTAACATCGTCTACACTTCGCCTAAAGCTCTAGCTAGGCTCTGATACCACTGTAGGGTTCCTAGGCACACTCATGAGGTTCCACAAGGCATCAACCATGCCAAATTCAAAAATTTATGTGCCGAGAAACCCTATGCAAGATCGTTAACTAGAGGATAGGCGAAACTATAAGCTAGCAAACAACTTTACTAATAAGTGAAAGGGATTACAACCTTTGTAGATCCGGTCCTCCACTTCTTTAGCTCCGTGATGACGTCCCTCCGCTGCGATCATCGGAATCCCTGACCCTAGCGTTGGTTTCATCGGAGAAATAAGCGGGCTAGGTCGTTTACTTCGACACCGAAGATGATCTACGTCGAGGCGACTCAAACTCAAGCTGCATCTTCACTTGGTCACAAACCTTATAAAGAAAACACCCTATACAACATGAAAAGTGGTAGAGTATGAATAAATAGGAAGTGGGATCACTTTGGATTTAGATTTCTCACTTGATTTCATCACTTGAAATTTTTCAAGAAAGGTTTTCTTTTCTTCATGAAGAAGAAGAAGATGAAGAAAAGAATTTGAATTATTATGAAAATAAAATTCAAGTGAAGACTTATCATAATGCAACAATGGGTAAGTAAACTCATGTAGAGAGCAAACCATAGTTTAGGTAATGGTTAGGTTTTAGCATAAAACATAATGGTTAAGACTTTTTCAAAGATTCATGAAGTTTCAAGTATAAAACAAGAAAGACACCATTTTATTTTTGCAAAGAAATAAATGAATTAATTAAAACCCTAACCATTAACCTAAACATGGTTTAAAGCATACACACCCAAGTTTGCATGTATCATCAAACATGATACAAACTAGTGCACAAACATATATCATATATACAATGTGCACAATCTAGTGAGAAAAATAATCTTAAGTGAACCAATACTAGTTAATGTAAAGTAATATATCAAATATATAATTATACATTAAATCATTAAATCAACACTTGATTTAATGATCCGGTCATACTGCATATAACCGACTAATATCAAGTGTATCAATGTATCGAATCAACACTTGATTCGGTAACCCGGTTATATCTCATATAACCGTCCGATGATACATATCGCGAGAATAGAATACAGTATCACATACTGGTATTATTCTCGGTCCCACACATATCCCATATGCGCTCCTATTTCGTTTCGTTTGAGCCAGGAAACCTCTGTGTAGGACTGTTCATATCAGATTTTTGCATTTTCATACCGCCCAATTTTTATCACTTTGCACATCGGTAGATACTCTTGAGCCGTGTTTGTTAGTCAATTGCAGGTTACAGGTTCTCGGTTCTAAAAACGGTGAAATTCATGGAAGACACGAAAAAAGTCCGGGTTCCTGCCAACCACAGATAAAACACGGTCTCCGCCCTTCATCCGTATGTTGCCAGATATCAGTAGGAAGACAAAATGTCAAATCAATGCACAAGGCTCAATGGTAGCACAAAATCCAAGAGATCTACGCGGAGCTCGAGGCAATCATGACAAAATCTTGACAAAAAGTCCACCTTTCCCTCAACAGAAATTCTGGAAAATTCGTGAAGGAATTATGAAAAAATACACATGCCAGAAAAATGTACACATCTAACCAGGTGACCACAAGAAATTGGGGGGCCCAATTCTACCAGAAGGCCGCGGATCCGCGGCCAAAGTGGGGTCCAGGCCGCGGATCCGCGGCCATATAGTGGCGGCAGCTGATGATTTTTGGGGGGTATTTTTGTCATTGTACAGGTGTTCTGGTGGTTGCCCTAGGGTTTCATTTTATGGCCTATAAATAGCCCAGAAGTTGTGAAGGAAGGGGTCCATATTCTTGTATTCATTTTTGCCTAGTTTTAGTGTAGTTTGTGTTTCTTCTTCCTCTTCTCACCTCTTCTCCATTAAACTTGTAGTGAGCTTTTGAGTGAAGAGTGATGAATAAAGAAGAACCATTTATTATCATGCTTGTCTCTTTACTTATGTTATAATTGTTGTAACTTTAAATTCGTTAAGTAGTTGTTGTTATTTCCTTATTGTTTCTTTCTTCTTTCTTTTTCTTTATCCTTACATACGACAATGATACTTACGCTTGATCCTCGCCAAGGTGAGGTCGCAAATAGTTAGTCGTATTCTTCTAGTCTCTTTCTTTCCATCTTCCTCTTTTGTTGTTTTGTTTTTCCGTATTATGATGTGTGAGTAGTTCATTCTTGTTAGGGTAGGATAAGGGAAGTTTGAGAGAAGGAAATCTCTCTCACTCTTTCCTTGCCCAACATCTTAAATCAACTCCCGTTAATCTAACCACAATCCGCTCCTTACGGCACCCTATCCTACATGATAGCGGTGATTCGTAGTGAGACCGGTTGTGGTTGGATTAACCGGAGGTTATGGCTAAGAGCCAAGAACGGACGGACAAGCACCAAAAGGAAGACTTATGCGTTGGAAAGCCTAGCTTATACTCGCAAAGTCCTTCCTAGTCGTGCTAATCCCCGTTGTTGCCGATTACCGTAACACGATATTAAGAAGGGCAACGAAAGATGAGGAGACTCCTAACTCAAACTAACCTAATCCTAACCCTAACATGCTCTCTTTAAATATCAACTCAACACTTAGATAATCCAACAAAATCTAAAAACCGGACTTAACTCGTCGAAAAACACATAGAAAAAGATTCCCATCTCCCTGCGGACGACCCGTACTCAACTGGCTAGCTACAAGCGAAACCGTCTTGATTGCGGTATTTTAAACTAAACTTGAACACGCTCTTATCCTAACAATCAAATGGCGCCGTTGCCGGGGAGACGGTAGTCTATTTCTAAGTGAAATTTCGGGTTAATTTGTAAGTATAAATCTAACCGAAAAACAAAAAAAAAATATATATATATATATACATTGTAAACAAAACCATCTTGTTATTTTTGATTAGCTTTTGTGCAAGTGTGCAGGAAAATAAGAAGTTCAAGATCGACGCCAAAGACGTTGGATAATACGGAGTTCAAGTACAGTGCCAAAGACGTGGGAAGATAGACCCACATTTTCGCGGCTACACCGCGACGGACAAAAACGAAGCATCCGGTCTACAGTAAAAATCTGGAGTAGATACAGTGAGCAACTCAGCATTCCACACATCCAGAAAAACAGAGGACACCAAACAGAGCACACACCAGAAAATTGATGGCCCAATACCCACTTCCTGCCGCGGATCCGCGGCAATAGAGGGGTGTAGGCGGCGGATCCGCGGCCACTTGGTGGCTTCAGAGCCCCAAAATTTCTCTGTAAGTCCCTCTGCCTCTCTCCACTCCTCTGAACTCCACTGAACTGTGTTTCTGCAGGCTTCTTTGCGCAAATTCTTCTCCCCCTTCCAATAAACTGTTCTTGTGCAGGATTCTTTGCGCCGCAAATAAAAATTGTTTGCAGTTGATTTGTTACTGTTTTGCATTCTTTAATACGGACTTAAGGGGCTTAAAACCAATCCAGATTGGGTGGGGATTTCATCACCCTTCCCAGGACCCCAAAAATCACTAAAGCATATGCATTGTCCATTGTAATTAAAAAAAAACTAGACTTCAGCCCTAAGGACTTCGCGCTCATTAGGAGAAGATAAACCTTGTTTAGAACCTCGCTTAACCGTATATTGATTACGGGGTGTCTAGGAAAGTGTTAAAGGCGCAACCGCCGAAAGAGAAAGGGTTATTTAATTAAGGAACTTCGCGAAAGCGTTGGACAACCTCCCCTTATCTCTGCACTTACCTGGCCCCGTGATCGGTGTATTTTTAAGCCTGTTTCTCGACATTGTTTAACTTCGAAAATCAAGTTCAGGAGCAGGTCTAGTAGACCTAGGCGACCGTAGATCTAGGTGTGATTGTGCATATCTTGTTTGTGATTGCTTAAGCCGTATTTCCGTACATACTTCTGTAAAAATCTTTCTAAAAAAAAAAAAAAAAAAAAAAAAAAAAATCAAAAACTTTTATAAAAACTTGCCCTTTTGTCGCCAACTCCATTTTCACCCAACACCCATCGCCTTTCTCCATTGACGTTTTCTTACCCTCACCTTCTCCGCTTGACTATACTAAACTCGTTTAGTGTATGTCCGCTTGGACTCGGGACACTAGCGCCCGTTTAGTCCGCGTTACGTTAGTCGCGACCGACTACGCGATCGACACCGAAGTCGATACTCCGTCCACTCCTCTTTCACCCCTTCCTTTGCCGGCCAACTCCAACGTTGACCGGAATTCTGTTCATACATCTTCACCTTCACCTTCACCTTCACCAACCTCTTCTTCCGCGATGTCGGGA
Organism: Agapanthus africanus; assembly: GCA_030015575.1. Taxonomy (NCBI): domain Eukaryota; kingdom Viridiplantae; phylum Streptophyta; class Magnoliopsida; order Asparagales; family Amaryllidaceae; genus Agapanthus; species Agapanthus africanus. The sequence continues at coordinate 609,656,463 of CM057339.1, read as the reverse complement.
TTTAATCCGAACATCTCTTTGACCACCGCGGGAATGGCTCCACCTCCTACGGAGACCAATCTTCCACCTCCTCCACCTGTTGTAGCGCCGCAGCGAATTGCGCTCCAGGATCGTTTCTACCCCACCCGTTCTGCACTTCCCACCTGCCTTTCTCTTCCTCCGGCCAATGGGGACAACTTTGAAATTAAGCCCCATTTCATCAACATCCTTCCACGTTTTCATGGGCTCGAAACTGAAGATGCCTATATCTTCATCAATAAATTTCAAAATGTCTGTGCCATGATGAAAACAACCCAGCTGTCGGACGATGCTATACGTCTACGGGTCATTCCGTTCACTCTATGCGATCTCGCTGAAAAATGGCTGTATAGCACCGCTTCCCACTCGATCACCAGCTGGGACGAGTTTGTTAAAGCGTTTCTGAAAAAATTCTATCCAAATCATAAGACCGCAAGAATTCGAAATGAAATCAACCAATTCTCCCAGCTTCCTTCTGAACCCTTCTGGAAGTGCTTTGACCGATACAAAGACCTTCTTGTTCAGTGTCCTCACCACGGTATAGAGAAATGGCAACTCTGCCAAACCTTATACGAGGGACTGAACCCAGCAACGAAGCAGTTGCTGGAAACCATCTGTCAGGGCCACTTCCTATCAAAATCTGACGATGAAGCGTGGCAGTTCTTTGACGATCTTGCGGAGCAAACGCTACAGTGGGAGAGCACAAGACCGACTTCTTCTTCCTCTACCTCCACTTCAACCGGTCAGTCTAGGGTAGGAATCCACCAACTCGATGTCTCTATCGCGATGAAAGCTGAAATGGCTGCGATAACACGAAAGCTTGAAGCGATAGAGAGCAAATTTTCTGCTCCTTCTCCTGCCCCTGTTCTCCCCCTTCGTACCATCTGCGCTTGTTGTTCCGATCCTTCCCACTTGACCGAAGAGTGTCCTTACAATCCACCCCCGCAAGGACAGGATCAGGTTAATGCTGCCTTCCAGCAAAGACCGAGGAATGATCCATACTCTTCCACCTATAATCCCGGTTGGAGGAACCATCCCAATTTCGCCTGGAATCAGAATCAGAATCAATTCCAGGGCAACAATTTCCAAAGGGCCCCTCCGCCGCAACAACAAGCGCAACAACAAACTCCACATCCATATCAGCAGCCCTTCCAACCCCAACCTTACCAAAACCAGACGAACAATTTTGCACCAAACAATTCTTTTTCACCAAATAACAACTTTGTTCCGTCAAACACTGATAAGGTTTCCTCGCTCGAGCGAAGTCTGGAGGCGTTTGTTAAACAATCGACTCAATCCACCGCCAACATCCAGTCTTCGATCCAATCTTTAGTGCAACACACCGCCGCACACGGGCAGAGCATCAAAACCATCGAGGCCCAGATTGCACAGCTGAACGCGGCCTTGAGCGAGCGAGAGAAGGGGAAGCTTCCATCCCAGCCACTTCCAAATCCCGGTCACCCACATAATGCACATGTTGCTCTTGAACAACAAAACCATAATGTGAGTGCCGTGACCACACTGAGATCGGGGAGGATGCTGCAAAACAACATTGGCACAAGACTTAACGATGGCACCCCGGCCGCCGCTTCTTCTTCTTCTTCTTCTTCTTCTTCTTCGTCTTCTGAGCCTATTCTCCATTCTTCAACAGGCTCTCCTTCTTCTTCTTCTTCTGCTCTGAACGGACCAGCTTCTCACTCCACGAAAACACCTATTCTGGGATCCGTTCCAACTCCAAAATCTCCTCCTCCAGCATTAGACTCAACCAATTTTCAAAATGTTCCATTTCCAAACCGGTTGAGGTCTAACAAACAAAATCCACAAATGGAGAAGATTTTGGAGTTATTCAAGCAAGTTAACATTAATATTCCTCTTTTAGATGCTGTCCAACAAGTCCCATCTTACGCGAAAATCTTAAAGGACTTGTGCACGAAAAAGAGGAAGTCTCAGGTACCCAAGAAAGTTTTCTTGGCTAGTGCTGTGAGTGATGCCCTTACCCAATCTTTACCACAAAAACGGAAGGACCCTGGCTGTCCTACGATTTCTATTACTATTGGGGATAAGAACATCAACCGCGCACTATTAGATCTTGGTGCCAGTGTTAACTTGCTTCCTTACTCTGTTTATGAGCAATTAGGGGTCGGAGAGCTGAAACCCACACACTGCACTCTCCAAATGGCCGACCGATCGATCACCCATCCTAGGGGTGAGCTAGAGGATGTGTTAATCAAAGTCGGGGACTTCATATTCCCTGTTGACTTCATCGTATTAGACACACAGCCTGTAGCTAACCCCCGGAATCAAATTCCGGTGATACTCGGTCGCCCATTTCTTGCAACCTCAAATGCTGTGATCAATTGTCGCAATGGATCGATGAACCTCTCTTTTGGTAATATGACAATTGAACTCAACATTTTTAGGTTGGGGAATCAGCCCACCGAACCTAATGCCCATATATTAGATGTTTGCTCGATCCAGGAGATCACCCCTGAAGAATGTGAGTTCGAGGAGTTTCTATTTCACGACGATAACCTTGACGCCACTAGTGCGTTTCTCTTCGAACCCGCTGCTGCTTCCGCGCCCAACTACGACTATGAGTGTTTTACGTTTTCACACGATCTTAGCCGCTCACCACCCGAGTTTGAATCGTTTGACTTTTCGGATGAGTTACCTGAACCATCCAACTCGGTGGCTTACACTCGTTTCGAACCTTTGTTGGAATCCTTTGAGTTCGAGACCTTTTCTCCAATCCTTCCTTCTATCATTTCACCTCCAATTCTCGAACTCAAGCCTTTGCCGTCTCACCTTAAGTACGCTTACTTAGGTGAGAACGAGACCCTCCCAGTTATCATTTCGGCTTCTCTAGCTCCCGAGCAAGAGAAAGCCCTTCTCGCGGTCTTGCACAGCAACAGGCAAGCTTTTGGCTGGTCCATGGCGGACATCAAGGGGATTAGTCCCCTGATCGTTGAGCATCACATTCATCTGATGGATGATGCCAAACCAGCTCGGGATCCACAAAGACGTCTTAATCCAGTCATGAAGGAGGCTGTGAAGAAGGAGATCGTCAAATGTCTAGATAGTGGTATCATTTACCCTATCTCTGATAGCCAGTGGGTTAGCCCCATTCACGTTGTCCCCAAGAAGTCGGGCATCACGGTCATAACCAACGAGGCAAATGAGTTAATCCCTACTCGCACCCAAACTGGGTGGCGAGTTTGCATTGATTACAGAAAACTCAATGCCGCTACGCGGAAAGACCACTTTCCGCTACCCTTCATTGACCAGATGCTCGAACGATTGGCCGGACATGAGTACTATTGCTTTCTAGATGGCTACTCTGGCTACAATCAAATTCCCATCGCCGAAAAAGACCAGGACAAGACCACTTTCACTTGTCCTTTCGGCACGTTTGCATATCGACGCATGCCCTTTGGGTTATGCAATGCGCCCGCTACCTTCCAGCGGTGTATGATGGGAATTTTCTCAGACATGGTGGAGAAATTTCTAGAGATCTTCATGGACGACTTCTCCATCTTTGGCGATTCTTTTGACGAGTGTCTGCTGCATCTCGACGCTGTCCTTACCAGATGTAAGGACAAAAATCTCACTTTGAACTGGGAGAAATGCCACTTCATGGTGCGCGAAGGTATTGTCTTAGGACATATCATCTCGCAAAATGGCATAGAGGTTGACAAAGCAAAGATTGAAGTCATTTCCAATCTGCCTCCTCCCCGATGCGTCCGAGATATCCGAGCCTTCCTTGGCCACGCCGGTTTTTATAGACGGTTTATCAAGGACTTTAGCAAGATTGCTAGGCCCTTAACTCTTCTCCTGGCCAAGGACACGCCATTCGACTTCAGCTCAAGCTGTGCGGCTGCTTTTGAATCATTGAAACACTCACTCACTTCCGCTCCCGTTCTCTCTTCCCCTGACTGGACGCACCCATTCGAGATTATGTGCGATGCATCCGACTTTGCCATCGGTGCTGTCCTTGGACAGCACATCAACAAGATGCCGCACGTGATCTATTACGCAAGCCGAACCCTGAACGACGCACAACTCAATTATACAACAACTGAGAAGGAATTCTTAGCTGTTGTATTTGCTTTAGAGAAGTTCAGGCCGTACCTCATCGGCTCTCCAGTCATCGTCTACACGGACCATTCAGCTCTGCGCCATCTTTTTGCGAAGAAAGATGCCAAGTCTCGGTTAATCCGTTGGATCCTCTTGCTTCAAGAGTTTGACCTTGTCATTAAGGACAAACGAGGATGTGAAAACGTGGTTGCCGACCATCTCTCGCGACTTCCTTCTTCGCCTTCGCTTCCACTTCCGATAAACGACGTTTTTCCGGACGAACAACTCTTGACAGTGTCTTGCGAACCCTGGTTCGCAGATATTGTGAATTATTTGGCCACGGGATTACTACCAACCGAATGGTCTAGTCAGGACAGACTTCGCTTCTTAGCCCAAGTAAAACACTTTTACTGGGACGAACCCTACTTGTTCAAGTACTGTCCCGACCAGATTATTCGTCGGTGTGTCCCCGATGAGGAATTCAAGAGTGTGCTGTCATTTTGCCACGATCAAGCGTGTGGCGGGCATTTTGGGCCCAGAAAGACAGCTGAGAAGATCTTGCAATGTGGTTTCTACTGGCCACAACTTTTCAAAGACGCTCACGAATATTGCAAGACTTGCTCCCGGTGCCAACACATGGGCCGGATATCCCGGAGAAACGAGATGCCGCTCCAACCGATCTTGGTTGTGGAGATTTTCGATGTTTGGGGGATAGACTTCATGGGGCCGTTTCCCAGCTCTTTTGGGAACTTGTACATCCTTCTAGCTGTTGATTACGTCTCTAAATGGGTCGAGGCTGTGCCCAGCCGAACTAACGACAACAAGGTTGTCGTTAGGTTCCTTAAAGAAAACATTTTCTCACGGTTTGGGCACCCCCGAGCGATCATTAGCGACAATGGAAGTCATTTCTGCAATAGGACTTTCGAGGCCTTGATGCGGAAGTATTCCATCAATCATAAGCTTTCTACGCCCTACCACCCCCAAACCTGCGGGCAGGCCGAAGTTTCAAATCGGCAAATCAAGCAGATATTGGAGAAGACGGTTTCCAAGAACCGTAAGGATTGGTCTCTAAAACTCACTGATGCCCTTTGGGCATTTAGAACCGCTTATAAGACCGACCTTGGCATGTCTCCCTATCGGCTTGTGTACGGAAAAGCCTGCCACCTTCCTGTCGAAATCGAGCATCGCGCATTTTGGGCGATTAAGGAGCTGAATCTATCTCTTGAGGACGCGGGCAGCCATCGGAAGCTGCAGCTGAACGAATTGAGCGAGCTTAGGGATGAGGCTTACGACAACGCGGTTGTCGTTAAGAATCGAACGAAGGTGTTCCCCGATAAACACCTTTTGCGCAAAACCTTCGTACCTGGTCAACAGGTACTTCTTTACGACACCCGACTTCATTTCCATCCTGGAAAGCTCCGATCTCGCTGGAAAGGGCCATATTTTGTGCGGAATGTGTATCCGCAGGGCGCTGTGGATTTGGAAAATCCAAAGGACGGTTCACTCTTCAAGGTAAATGGACACCGATGCAAACCGTACCTTAGCGCCGAACCAACAGAGGAGCTCTTGTTCTTACAGGAGCCGGTTTACCTTGCATGATCTTCCTCTGCCTACCTCCAAACTTCGGTTATCCAGCCAAGAACAGTAGACACTGTTCCAAATAAGTTTGGGGGTATGTACAAACCATTTTGTGTATATTCTTTTTCTTTTCTTTAAAAACAAAAACAAATAAAAATTGTGTATCACTAACCGACAATTTTGAACCTTCCAACTACTCTCTTCATGCCACGACAGTGAGGACACTGTCCAGTTTAAGTTTGGGGGTACGCTCGGTACGCATTTCTTACCTTCGCATTCATATGTATATTTTGCATCTGCATATTAAAATCCATAAAATCCATAAAAATCTGAAAATTTTCTAAAAAAATATAAAAACTTTTTTGTCAAGTTAGCTTGTGGAAGAACTTTGATTCAATATTAGACGGTTTTTGTTTGAAAAAATAGGAATAACTAGATCTTATATTTAGATTTTGAAAACCTGAAAGATAACTCTCCTTTGAAGTTAACTATAGCTGATATACGTCTTTACATCACACTACACGTGTCGTAAGATTTTGGGAATTAGATGACAAGTCTTTCATGTTTGAACTTTTAAACAGATAAATGATTTTCTGAGGATCAAATAGGTTTGTTCTGAAATAAGTAATGTCAAGAATAGTTTATGAAGTAAGTGAATATGAAGGAATGTTATTGATGCCGTAATTGGAGCTAGGTCTGAAAAATAACCCATCTAAAACTTGATTGGAATGATTACACACCAAACCCACTAGACACGTCTTTTATCCAAAAAAAAAAAAAAAATATTTGAACTGCCGGTTATATCTCCGTTCGTATTAAATCATCTGATTTTCACGCCAATCTGTCTTTTGTTTTTGGACCTAGGTAACTTGAGTAATTAAGTCCGCTGGGGTGTTTCTACACCTAATGCCCTAAAACCAACTGGTTTGGGTGCATTGGCCCAAAGCTCGCTATGAAGCCTAGAAAGTCCAGTTTTAAAACAAAGTCAAGCAAGTGTTCTCTCCGAGTTAAAATTCCTAGCGGTTCTTTGTGTGAGAATAATCTTGATAAAAGACAGGCTTTTATAAAAAAAATTTTTAACGGAGATATGAAGGTTTTACTCTTTGATAAAGACTATTACACGTTCACAGAGGTGTGTATGAAATGAAAACAAGAAAAAGGTGGAGTGAAAAATACGACTTAGTTTCCTGTTAAGGAAGAGAGAAATTCTGACGTTGAAACCTTACTGGAAAACGAAACTTGAAAAATGCTTAACTCTTTATAAAACTTATGTGATCCTTTTAAAATTGTTATCTGGGCTTTATTGTGCGACATGATGACTTTATTCGACCTTTCAGGAACTTAACGATACTATTTGCACTGCACGTAAAGACATATAAAATCTGTAGTTAAATAAGAAGTGAGGTGTGAAAAATAAAGGTTCGATGATCTAGACTTAGGATTATAGAATTGTTATTTTCAAAAACAGAACTTTAGGGTTTGAATCTTAAGTTATTTTACAAAACCAACTTGACCGGATTTTGTGGGTAGTATCCGCTGAAAACCCTCAGGAGACAACACTCCTCCTACTAGGGACACCTAGAGGTTTAACGGCTTGTTGCACATGCTCAGTGCAATCGCGTTCCCTGCGAAAGTGAGGTTAGGAAATTTTTTGTGAATAAATGGACTTTGCTCGGGACGAGCAAATGATAAGTTTGGGGGTATTTGTTCATATCAGATTTTTGCATTTTCATACCGCCCAATTTTTATCACTTTGCACATCGGTAGATACTCTTGAGCCGTGTTTGTTAGTCAATTGCAGGTTACAGGTTCTCGGTTCTAAAAACGGTGAAATTCATGGAAGACACGAAAAAAGTCCGGGTTCCTGCCAACCACAGATAAAACACGGTCTCCGCCCTTCATCCGTATGTTGCCAGATATCAGTAGGAAGACAAAATGTCAAATCAATGCACAAGGCTCAATGGTAGCACAAAATCCAAGAGATCTACGCGGAGCTCGAGGCAATCATGACAAAATCTTGACAAAAAGTCCACCTTTCCCTCAACAGAAATTCTGGAAAATTCGTGAAGGAATTATGAAAAAATACACATGCCAGAAAAATGTACACATCTAACCAGGTGACCACAAGAAATTGGGGGGCCCAATTCTACCAGAAGGCCGCGGATCCGCGGCCAAAGTGGGGTCCAGGCCGCGGATCCGCGGCCATATAGTGGCGGCAGCTGATGATTTTTGGGGGGTATTTTTGTCATTGTACAGGTGTTCTGGTGGTTGCCCTAGGGTTTCATTTTATGGCCTATAAATAGCCCAGAAGTTGTGAAGGAAGGGGTCCATATTCTTGTATTCATTTTTGCCTAGTTTTAGTGTAGTTTGTGTTTCTTCTTCCTCTTCTCACCTCTTCTCCATTAAACTTGTAGTGAGCTTTTGAGTGAAGAGTGATGAATAAAGAAGAACCATTTATTATCATGCTTGTCTCTTTACTTATGTTATAATTGTTGTAACTTTAAATTCGTTAAGTAGTTGTTGTTATTTCCTTATTGTTTCTTTCTTCTTTCTTTTTCTTTATCCTTACATACGACAATGATACTTACGCTTGATCCTCGCCAAGGTGAGGTCGCAAATAGTTAGTCGTATTCTTCTAGTCTCTTTCTTTCCATCTTCCTCTTTTGTTGTTTTGTTTTTCCGTATTATGATGTGTGAGTAGTTCATTCTTGTTAGGGTAGGATAAGGGAAGTTTGAGAGAAGGAAATCTCTCTCACTCTTTCCTTGCCCAACATCTTAAATCAACTCCCGTTAATCTAACCACAATCCGCTCCTTACGGCACCCTATCCTACATGATAGCGGTGATTCGTAGTGAGACCGGTTGTGGTTGGATTAACCGGAGGTTATGGCTAAGAGCCAAGAACGGACGGACAAGCACCAAAAGGAAGACTTATGCGTTGGAAAGCCTAGCTTATACTCGCAAAGTCCTTCCTAGTCGTGCTAATCCCCGTTGTTGCCGATTACCGTAACACGATATTAAGAAGGGCAACGAAAGATGAGGAGACTCCTAACTCAAACTAACCTAATCCTAACCCTAACATGCTCTCTTTAAATATCAACTCAACACTTAGATAATCCAACAAAATCTAAAAACCGGACTTAACTCGTCGAAAAACACATAGAAAAAGATTCCCATCTCCCTGCGGACGACCCGTACTCAACTGGCTAGCTACAAGCGAAACCGTCTTGATTGCGGTATTTTAAACTAAACTTGAACACGCTCTTATCCTAACAATCAAATGTAGGACTCTAAAGACTCGTCAATACGCCGGCAGCAGGTGATGATCATATCAAACACCCACAAGCCGCAAGCGGTCAGCTAAACGTAACGGCCACCCGGGTATTGAGAGATCAGAAGATCAACGAGCAATCCCGCTCACACTCCAGTGAATCCAACCAGTAACACTTGCCGCACAGTCCGGTCTGTTCGTCTGATATGTCGCATATCTCGCCTAGGGGTGGTAAACGTCAGACCCCAGTAGCTTGATAAGTTATGCCTATGTAAGGTCCATAACACACATGAAACTACTTATAACACTTACCAGTAAATCAGTGCAACCCTGGCCAGGGATTTCCAGTTATGGCCAGTCGAGCATAGCACAACATCAACTCCTAATACCGGGAGAGACGAATCCCCTCCTATCGCTCATTGCCTCCATGTGAATCGGGACTGTACCCAAAAACCACCTGTTTGCACGACTCAGTAGAGCCGTGTTAGGATGGAAATCAAAGCACTGTGGGAGACACACAAGACTCTATGACGATCTCGGGTCAACAGACTAAGCTGTACCAGTGTCACTAGAGAACTGCCATCTAACGTGAGGTATAATACTATCTGGGAGTTCTCGGCGAGTCCGTTCAGTGTACCCAGTCACCACTGAGCACCCGCATACCATCTCTGATGTCAAACACTAATGTATATGGGATCATCCATCGCCCATCACATGGGTCGAGAAGATTTACGCTAGTCTACTCTGGAATATCGATGCCCTGTCTCGATATTCCCACGACTAGGAACATTGAAGGATGTACTCATGGACTACCCAGGGCCCACTAGTATGATCGACATCATAGTCCTGGAAGTCGAGCACACATCCTAAGGGCTTTATCAACATGTAATAGAGAGACTGCAAGTATACATGTTAAGATAAAGAGCAACAAGATAGCGTACTATCATGTCGAGCAAGAAAGTCCTACCTATATATGTCCCAGCATCCACTACAATATACATCTCATGTACAGTAATGGCCTCTAGGGCATACATATAACTAACAAAAGGTTTCGTCATAATCTACACCTGGTCGTTGACGAAAACCCTTTGCTACAAGTCTAGCTTTGAAAGTCTCAACTTTTCCATCTACACCAAATTTCTTTTTAACGATCCACTTGATCCCAATGGGTTTTACCCCTTCAGGAGCATTTTCCAAAGTCCATACTTTGTTGGTGTACATGGATTCCATCTCAGATCGCATTGCATCCAGCCATTTCACAGAGTCACCACTCGTGATGGCCAGCTCGAAACTAGTCGGGTCATCATCATCCATGATGCAATCCTCGCTTCCACCATCAATGAGAAAACCGTAGTATCTCTTAGGTGGACGAGAAACCCTACTGATCGGCGGAGAGGCTGGGGTTCATCGGGTACTACTGAATCCTCTGGTTCCACTAAATCATCTGTTGTAGTTTGTTCTGCTGGAACATCTTCCAGTTCTACCTCCTTGCCACTAATTTCTTTTGTAAGAAATTCCTTTTCTTAAAAGGTGGTGTGCCGAGAAACAAACACCTTTTGTTCTTCGGTGTGGTAGAAGATATACCCGCGCGAATGTTTGGGCTATCCAATAAAGATGCACAGAATAGACCTTGCGCCGAGTTTGTCCGGATTTTGTGTTTTTACATATGCCGGACAACCCCATATCCTAACATAATTAAGATATGGTCTCTTTCCTTTCCATATCTCATATAGAGTGGTTGGCACAGATTTGGTGGGAACCATATTCAATAGGTCTGCAGCTGTTTCCAGTGCCTATCCCCAGAAGGAAATTCGCAACTCAGCTGTACTCATCATAGAGCGCACCATATCTAATAGGCGATTCCTCCGCTCCGATACACCGTTGTGCTGTGGTGTATAAGGAGGAGTAAGCTGAGAGAAAATCCCATTCTCTTTTAGATAATCTAGGAACTCATTGCTTAAGTATTCACCTCCTCGATCAGATCGAAAAATCTTAATACTTTTGCCCGTTTGGTTCTCTACTTCGTGCTTATATTCTCTGAATTTCTCAAAAGCTTCAGACTTGTGTTTCAACAGGAACACATGCCCGTATCTAGAGAGATCGTCAGTGAATGTAATGAAGTAGTAAGAACCATTCCTGGCATGCGTAGACATGGGACCGCATACATCACTATGTACCAGTTCTAAGAGTTCCGTAACTTTTTCTCCGTGTCCACTAAATGGAGCTTTGGTCATTTTTCCTTTGAGACATGAATGGAAAGTATCATAATATGATAATTCGAACGTATTCAAATATCCATCCTTATGTAACTTAGCCAGTCGTGTCGCTTTGATATGACCAAGTCTACAATGCCACAAGTAGGATTCGTTCATTTCTGAACTTTTCCTCTTGTGTGTGTTTTGTATATTGAGGACTGTATTTTGATTGAGAATGAAAATGCCATTATATAACGAGCCTGATGCAATCAACTTTTGATTTAGGAAGATGTTCATAACATTATCCTGTACTACAAAATTATATCCTTCTTTACTTAATAAAGAAACTGATATAATGTTGCACATCATGTTCGGTATATAATAGCACTCATTTAGAATCAGTGTATTACGACTTGGTAATACTAGGTGATATTCGCCAACTGCTTTGGCTGCAATACTTGCACCATTCCCTACTTGAACGGAATGATCACCTTTTCCCAGTTCTCTACCTTTACGTAGCCCATGTAACAATTTACATATGTGGGATCCTGATCCGGTATCTAATACCCAGGACGTAGGGTGAACCAAGAAACAGTTCTCAATAACTAACACACCTGAAGAAGATGCATCATCATGCATGTTCTTTTGGGCGGCGTGAGAATCCAGATATTCTCTTGTTTCCTGTTCAGTCTTATAACTCTTATAAGAAAGAACGGGTCCAACGTTCCCCTGTTCAGTATAATAAGCGGGTTCAGTCAATACATCCATATTATTATCTTGATTATGGCCTGATATGGTCGCTACCTGGAGAGAGAGAGAAGAAAACACTTTAGCGTATGCTCTTGCAAGATTAGATTGGTTATTATCTTATCTAATCAGGATGTCTCCCACTGTTTTTAACAAATCTTCCTTCAAACCCTAAAAGGTAAGATTAGCCGGGATTAATTACACCCTACAATTTCGTCAATCTTTCAGCCAGATCAGTGTCGGTACTTGAGGGAGGTTCCCCGTGCTTCCGCACGGACCTAATTAAATTAAACCTCGTTTTTCCAGAGGTGTAACCTCGTTAACACTTTTTTAGACACCTACTTGATTAGCTAATTGTCCTGTGTAAAACTCTCCCAGGAGTAACTCTTACTCGCAGCGGGTATCGGGATCCAACTATCTCATAGAAGGTATGCAATCTCATTGCAAATTTCAACACTTGAAATTCCCGATAATGATTTTACCCATAGTATTCTATGACCTTGACGCACGCCAACAAACCATAGTCCGCTAGTCAAGTTCAACCCGTACATTTCGTGATTGAATTAAACCTACCCGCACGACCCTTGACACAGGCCAACAAAGTCGTACGACTACCCTAATCCAATCTCATCTCATGTTGCAGATAAGTATTAGCTAGCTACCGCAGACTACGCCTTGACGCAGGCCAACAAATGTAGCACGAATACTAAGTAATATCTATCTGAAATGACGGAGGGCTACGCAGGTTTTTCAGAAAACCTTGAACGTAATGAACTTGATATCGTCGTAGAATCGAGTAGTTTTTTAAAAGGAGTTTTTTTAGGCTTTTCTAGTTTTGCTAAAGAGGTCACTCCCGGTGAAAGGATCTCGGCTCTTTCCCCATCGAATAAGGTGCAGGATATATCATATATACCTCTGTGCAAAGCAAAAACTATATAAGCTGTCAAAAACTAAACCGCGAGTTTGTAGCATCTGCCAGTTTCGCTAAAGAGGTCACTCCCGGTGAAAGGATCTCGGCTCTTTCCTCATCGAATAAGGTGCAGGGTATATCATATATACCGATATGCAAAGAAAATCTTTAGCTACCCTTTTTATAAAGTTTTGATTCTACAACATCTTTTAGGTTTCTTTTCCTTTTATTAATCTCATTAATAAAATCCTATCAGCTTATGCTTCCTAAGCATTACAGGAGAAACGAAAGCAGTAATATTTATATATCAGCATATATATATAGTATAAGCATTCGTCTCAGGCAGTAATATGATCTCATCACAGAACATTGCAGCAGAAAAATATATATGAAATATTGGATATACTAGGATGTCCGTGTTTTTAATACGAGCCTGTATAAAACACGGATTCCACGGTCGCGATGAATAGCCAAACCCACATCCCTAGACCCCTACAAGAGCGGCAAGTAACACTGCCAATTCTAGGGTTTGGAGACCCGGTCTCGACTCCTCGAGATGGCCTCCCACTGGACCCTAAAACCCGGTTACTTGTGCTCCCCTCCTTGGGTCTACCTAATGCGGAAAAGTAAATAATATACAATGGTGACATCAACCTCATCCCGGAAGTGTCCCAATAAAAGAATATTACATAGAAATGAATTTTATATGAATGAAAATAAAAACCCTCATCTCACATAAAACCCCCGACTATTCAGAACACGCCGATCCAATATAACATATCACAACAACACATAATATCATATATCATAAACGTAAGTAAGTATGCATACACCGATCATCGTTGACGTATAGCAAAGAAAACCGGCAATACAACTACATACTACACTTACGGTCACAGAAAAGATATTGTAAAACTACAATATTTGGAATCCACAATCACTTTAGACATCTTAAATCCGAAATATCACATACTTCGCATTCCACGCCTAACTATATGAATTCCACATATTCTATCACATTCCAGATAAATAGACAGTGTTAAACTTTCCGAACAGATAATCAAATACCCAAAATTTCCTAAATAGCTCAACACTTGAGCGGAGTTCAAATAATCCCAGAATATGTCACAGTACCGGTGATCCAGCCGCAGAAGGGTCAAGCCAACGCCTCACATGTGGCATGCCGTACTGCCCCAAACCCTAAGGTTTAGAGGCAGTTCAAGATGGTCATATAATCGAGTTAAGGTTTGTGTTCTTCTAGAGGGTCCACCGCGTTATTTGCACATTTTTCCGAAAGATTTAAACCCGATAAAAATTCAACACTTGAAAGTTTTTCGTGCCGGGAAAAGTGAGTTAATGATATCCGCTCGAACATTTTAACAGTTTCTAAATATCCGGAAAACATAACAAAATTAAATTTTCCGATCGAATCAACAATTACAAAATAAACCCGAGAACACTCAACACTTGAAACAGATTAAAAATACCCAGAAGTAGCAACAAGCACCTACGGATATTACCCTGAAGACAAGTGTCGCAATCCCAAAGATCGGCCGCAGAACCGCCGCGAGAAGCAGGTTCCCGCCGCGGTTCCTCGGTGATTTCATGGAATTGTGGGCTCGTATTTCATGATAATTCTTAGAATTCCCTGCTGATTTTTTTGAGTATTTTTAATGCAGAAAAAATCACATTTTTACAAAATTTCAAGAGAGGGGTTCTATTTCGTCGTATCGGGTTCGATTGGAGTTTTAACTTCATATACACGTCGCCTAATGCTCTAGCTAGGCTCTGATACCACTGTAGGGTTCCTAGGCACTCTTGTGAGGGTTCATAAGGCATCAAACATGCCCGAATAAAATTTTATACGTGCCGAACAACCCAAAGCCGGGATCTTTGCTGGATTATTAGGGTTTAACATGCAAGTAAACATCTTTACCACTAAGTGTGAGGGATTACAACCTTTGTAGTCCACTCCTTCACTTCATAAGCTCCGAGTAGAAGTCCCTTCGCCGCGATCCATGATCTTCCGGACTCAAGAGAGGCTCCACGACTCGAACGATCCATGCTAGCTTGTAGTGTTCCGTTTCTCCGATGATCTACGTTGAAGTTGCTATAACTCAAGCTCTCTCACTCTAATGAGGTGAACACCCTAATCTAATGTGCTATATTAGATGAGGATGATGGAGTAGTATTTATGCTATCTTTTTATATCAATTTCTCACAAGAAACCATCACAAAAGGGAAATCTAGTGAGCTTTATCAAAGCTTAAGAGAGAAGAAGATGATGAATAAAAAAGATAATCCTTTTGTGATGAATAGTAGATAAGAATATATGATTGATCATGGAACCATGGTCAAGGATGACAAGGTTGACCTTTGTAGAGAATAAACTAGGGCTAGGGTTTGGATAGGTTAAAGAGTGAGTCATGGATAAATATCAACATAATGTCTTTCTCATGACAAAAGGAATTCTTTCTAGATTGTGCAAGAAAGAGCTAACCCTAATCAAACCCTAACCTTGTTTTATCTCTACTAAACATGTTCCATTATTAATCATATCATGTTACTATAATATATATCACATATATATTATATATTTGTAACAAAAGAAAATAATATAATTAACATATATCGCATATATATCAATGTATTATCCGGTGAGAAAATGAAATAATAAAGAGAGCCAATATTAGATAATGTAATACAATATATCATATATATTATTATACATTAAATCATCAAATCAACACTTGATCCGACAATCCGGCTATATCGAATATAACCGACTAATATATCATGTACCGATTCATCGAATCAACACTTGATCCGTTGACCCGGTTCATATCTAAATATCGCGAGAATATAATACGGTATCTCATATCGCATTATCCTCGGTCCTGTACATATCAAATATGTGCCTCTACTCCATTTTGCCTGAGCCAAGAAACCTCTGTGTAGGACTCTAAAGAATCATCAATACGCCGGTAGCAGGTGATGATCATATCAAACACCCACAAGCTGCAAGCGGTCAGCTAAACGTAACAGCCACCCAGGTATTGAGCGATCAGAAGATCAACAAGTTAGCCTGTACGTTCTCCTGTGAATCCAATCAGTAACTCTCCCGTACAGTCCGGTCTGTTCGTCTGATATGTCGCATATCAAGTCTAGGGGTGGTATACGTCAGACCCCAGTAACCGATAAGTCGTGTCGATGTGAGGCTCATAACAGGTCGAGAAACTATTGGTAACACTTACCAGTAAATCTCTATATCAGCCCTGGCCAGGGACTTCCAGTTATAGCCAATCGAACACAGCACAACATCAACTCCCTATACCGGGAGTGACGAATCCCCTCCTTTCACTCATTGCCTCCTTGTGATTCGGGGCTGTACCCAAAAGCCACCGTTTTGCACGCCCTCTTTGAGGTGGTAAGATGGAAATCAAAGCACAGTGGGAATCACACAAGACTCTATGACGATCTCGGGTCTACAAACTACTCTGTACCAGTGTCACCGGAGAACTGCCATCTGACGTGTGGTATATCACCATCTGGGAGTTCTCGGCGAGTCCGTCCAGTGTACCCAGTCTCCACTGAGCACCCGCATACCATCCTTGATGTCCAACACCGATGGATTCGGGATCATCCATCGCCCATCATATGGGTCAAGATGCGTATACAGTAGTCTACTCTGGTGTATCAATGCCCTGTCTCGATATACCCTCGACTAGGAATAGTTATAGGATGTACTCATCGACTACCATGGCCCCACTAGCATGATCTCATCATAGTCCCAGTAGTCGAGTACAAATCCTAAGGGCTTTATCAACATATGAGAGAAAGACAGTAAACCAATACAAGTCAACATGTAAAGAGAAAGGAAAACCAAATAGCATACTATCATGACGAGCAAGAAAGTCCTCTCTATAAATATCCAAGCATCCATTATAATATACATCATATATACAACAATGGCCTCTAGGGCATATACATAACTAACAAAAGAAAGCGAAAAACTACAATAGTTGGAATCCGCAACCGCCTTAGACATCACATGCCTAACAATATGAATTCCTTAGACATCGCATGCCTAACAATTATAAACCCCGCATTTTAGTCTCGATATTGAAAACACTTTCCAATAATCAGTCGGGCTATTCAACAAGATTCCCGACATTCTGATCGAATGCTCGTCGGAAACTTTAGTAGACGGCCGCACCCCCCGATACCGACGACGAAGTGCACTTAGGAGGAACTCTGTGGCCGCAAGCACCCAGACGGATGCTTTTTGGCAACGGAGTTCTCCTACAGTCACTTGGTCGGGGTTATGGGGCATGGTTATCTAGTAATGTTACCCGGTGAGTATCCGAATACACAAAGTGATTACAACGGACTTTTGATCGCATCAAAATCCCATGACAACCGATCAAGTGAGACTAAATTTCTAGACTTATAAAATTCAAATGTTGTTGATTCCAAGTATTGTATCACAATATACTAGACGATATTAAACGTTTCGATCGAATTAAAAAATCCCCACAACTCCCAATGAGCTCAACACTTGAGCAAAGTTAAAGTACTCAAAACGTGCCACAGTACCTATGATTCAGCCGTAGAAGGGTCAAACCAATGCCTCACCTATGACACCGCGGAACCACGACAAACCCTAGGGTTCAAGCTACGGTTCCGAGGGCATAGAATCGAGTTATGGTTTATGTTCTTCTAGAGGGTCCATAGAGTTACTTGCACGAATATTAAATATAATTAACTTGGAAAAATTCCAACACTTGGAAATTTCAGAGGGGTTTATAGGGTGATGTTTGAAGTTCGTTCGAACTGTTAAACATAGCCTACGTTACCATCATAATGTTAAATTTTACGACTACGAAACACTCCGTTTTGGTACTATAGAAAAATTTACATCACATGAAAATTTGGACCAAATAAACAATACCTGAAACCCCAAAATGAGCATACCAAGGCACATAACAAAAACGATGCATAGAGGAGGAAGCAAGGCCAGCCTTACCGGAATTTTGATGATGGTGGCCGGGTCAAATCCGAGGTCTTGGCCTCGTTTTTGTTCTGTGCACTCAGGGCTTCACATACATCACTCTGCAATTGTTTGCAAAATTTTTAGAGGCCTTTTGAAAATCAACAGAGAGCATGATGTGCAGGTTTTCAGAAATTGTGTTTACGGATCTGTTTCTTTTCTGTATTAATATAACATCGTCTAGATTTCTAGTTAGGCTCTAATACCATTGTTGGGATTCCTCAGCACCTAGCCTAGGGTTTGCAAGCATCACAAATGCAACAACATAAATTAAAGGGGGTGCTAAGAAATCAACCTAAAGATCATACAAGAAAACTAGGGTAACAAAACTTGTAATCCAACATTACAAAGAGTAGTGAATGAAAATACAACCTTTGTAGATCCGGTCCTTCACTTCTAAAGCTCCCTGTTGACGTCCCTGTAAGTGCACGGCGGCGCCCCGGCCTCCATCCCGAGGCCAAATGCGGAAGCGATGGTTAACTTTAATTTTTCAAACCGGCACCACGCACTAAAACCCCGGATCGTGCTATTAACTAGTCCTAGTTAACTACAAGATGGGGAAGAGAGATATACTGAGCGATCCGTGTCCTCCGGTCTTCTCGTCGTCGTCCCGATCTCAGCGGAATGTCCGGTCTCCACCTCCTCGCCGGAAGGGCACCACGTAGCCTGCATCTTTTACGGGCTCCCACCTCTATACCGAGGCAACTCGGGCACGAAGTTGGCGAGCCGACGTGCCCAAGGTTTGCTGTAGAATATAGTGTAGAAACATGTCTCATTTGGGGTTATGGAGTTGCCATATGGTGGAGGAAATGATATAAACTTTTGGAGATGGTGTTGTGGGATTTTTCCAAAGCCAAAAGAGAACAAAATCCCACATCTCAAATTTGGACAGCCCCCATGAGCTTTGGCCGGCCATGGCTTGGTGGGAGAGGAGAGAATGGAGTGAAGTCGGGAATAATACCAAGGATAAGAATAATGCAAGGTAGAGTGTAAAGGAAAAAGGCAAGTCTCACTTCTATCATCACACCCCTTCATCATAACCAACCATGATGACAAACTAAAACCAACACTCCACCACAACCATCATCTCATCACAAAGTCAAGCCATCATGAAAGAAGAAGTCAAATGGTCAAGGGATGGTGCAACCATCATGATCCAACAAAATGCAAAGAACACCCTCCACAGCTACTTATTTGCACAAATGCAAATAAGCCCTCCTCCACCAATCTTCGGCCAATGAAAGATACAAAGAAATATGGCCGAAACGGAAAGCAAACTGGCAACTCCAGAAAACTGGTCCCGTAATAAATTACAGGAAAACCCCGATACTGTGTATACACACCCGCATCTGTATTCTGACCGAATACAAATGCAATGAGACAAAATCTACACTGTACTATACTAGGATCCGACTTAAACCAAAGCCAGCTAGTAATATCCGTTCGATCCTGATCCGTGCAATACCGCACGTATCTGATCGAACCGTGCCATATATCCACACGGCCTCTAGTACAAACCGTCCGATCCTGATCCATGCAATACCACACGTATCTGATCGAACCCTGCCATATCTCCATACGGCCTCTACAGCGTTTCGCCCGAAACTTGAGTAACTGAATGTGTGGTGGACTCTAAAGACTCGTCAATACTATGGCTGTGGATTTAACCACTAGCACGTCAGAGGTATTAGCCATACGTGACGGGCCACCAGCTATTGACCAAAAGGGACGTCTGTGAGCGAACACAGCCTGACACCCTACTGAGCCTGTCAGTGACAATATTCGTACAGTCCGGTCCGTTCGTCAATGAGCATCGCATGGCGGGCCTAGGGGGTTGGTAAAAGTCAGACCCCCAAAAGCGGTACAAGTCGTGTCGGAGTGTAGCCCAGAACACCCTGAGATACTACTGGAATACCTACCAGTAAATCTCCTGCCTCGGCCGAGGGCTTCGTGTAATGGCTCTCCAATAAACAGCGTGACCTCACCCCCAATACCGGGAGAGACGACCCTGAAGATCCGCTCACTGTCTCCATGTGGCTCGGGACTGTACCTAACTAAAACCTGTTTGCACGTCTCCTTTGAGCATGGTAGGGTAGTAATCAAAGTACAGTGGGAACTCACACGAGACAAATGACGATCCCTAGGTCGATGAACTAACCTGTACACATGTCACCAGGGAACTGCTATCCGACGTCAGGTATAAGACCAACTAGCATGTTCCCGGCGAGTCTTGTCCGGTGTACTCATAACCCAATGAGCACCTGTATACATCTTAGGTGAACTAACTGACACCAGTGGCTTGTGAGACCGGCCACCGCCCCTCGTCGGGGTCTCGACTGTATACACTTGTCTACTTTGGAGTATCGATGCCCTGTCTCGAAACTCCCACGACTAGGGACCTTTTAAGGATGTGCTTATAGACCCCAGCTCCTACTTATATGATTGCCCTCATACTGCTGGTGGTCAAGCAAGAATCCTAGGGGCTCTATCAACGTGTAATAGTGACATGTCAGGTTACCTAAAGCAGTACACGATGATAAAGATAAATCAGATAGCATACTATCATCTCGAGTAAGACTGTCCTACTGGGACAGGTCCTCCCTCAATCATTGCAATCATGTGCCTGTGATCCAATAATTGACTCTGAGGGCACTATCTCCAACAATCTCCCACTTGCATTCGAGGCTAATTATTGCGATGTCGCATACTCACAGCCCGTGTGATACCGAACACCCAACCCCTCTACTAGTCAGTCTTACAAAGCTCGTTTGCGAAGCTCTTGCGTTCGAGGAATAGCCTCAGTGAATGGATCCGCTTTGAAGTTTCTTTCTATGTCTCTCTATATCTCAAGTTCGCGGAGAAACCCATCTCCCGAAATGAGCAATACCTGTCTTAGAATGTGTCTGGATGTCTGATGGGACCTAACACATAAATGAACTCCAAATCCAAACTCCTTAGACTGTATCGTCAACTGAACTTAACCAGTATCCTGCGCCATGCCTCCCTCAGTATTGCCTTGGACCACCTGTCCAAAATACTGCCCCTCGTCAGAAGGAAAACTATAACTCTGACAACCTCCTTGTCGTCCAGGTCACCTTGGAAGCCTGGAATGATAACTGTCTCCCGAATGAGGCTGTTGTTATCATATCCCTAGAACATCCACTTATGTTCTAAAACTGCTTCCGACTGTTTCTCCAGGATTGGATCAATGTCAACTTATTGCATCTAGTGCAAGAACAACATCTGGTGTGGTACTTGACATCTCATGATTGACTCAATTGCCTGAGCAAGTGATCTGCCAATCATGCACATCTCTCTCCCCTTTAGTCTATAAGACACCTTTAGAGAGGGTGACTCCATTACCTGCAGGTACACTACCGTGCCAGGAGTCGTCCATTCTAAATACTCTTAGAATGCTGTCTAAGTACCCAGATTGGGAAACCACCCAAATCTAGATCTAAAACCATAGATCTAGTAACCAGTATGTCTGATATAATGTCCAAGTCCGATGTGGAGAAACCAATGTATGACGACCAAAGTATAACCGATCATAGTATAGGAATATCACATCCTACTTTGTGTATGTCATCCAAATACCATGACATCACACCCTACTACCTTCTTAACAGATCCATCCCCTATTCTGATGAAGCCAAACCTATGACTGTTACATCAGAAATAGATGATCTATCTCCGCTACTCTGCTTTAGTCTATAAATAGACATAAGCAACCTGTCCAGCAATGCTTCCGCTGCTCCCACTGACTACGACAACCCTCTGGCAGAGTCATATACACGTAAACTTCTAAAACTAGTTTAGAACGACGCTATAGTCATCCTCCTGCCGGGTCTCACAGTCTGGAACAACAGTAATGGCAAATCTGGGTAAACAAGAACCTCCTTGTCACCGTCCTTGAAGCTATCGGAGTACCTCTCGGGTGCCTGAGGTTACCCACCTTATCTGCGGAGTGGCTAATGGAATGTCAATCCAGATTGAATCTTTAAGTTCCTTATCAAATCTTCAGTAATCGTTTTTGGTTCTGAAATCATTTCCAGTTCTACCATACTCCCGCTTCTGTTTTCTGAAAAAATCCATTTTTATTAAAACTGTGGCAAGTCTAGAACAATATCACTATTGATCTTCCAGATGGTAGAAAGTCAACCCTCGTCATAGCCTGGGTCAACCCACAAACAGCCATTATAGAAACGTGCCTTGAGTTGTCCAGTGTCTGGTTTTAATCATAAGCCGGACAACTCCCCGTACCTTAATATCGTTAAGATATGAACTGTTCTATATCCAATATAGAACCAGAGGCACTGATTTAATTGAACCAGATTCAAATCATGCAGCTGTCTCCAGTGCATGTCAACTAAATGGAAGAAGGTCGATCAGCGTTACTCAACTTAGGAATGCTTCCAATTATGAGTAACCTGAAAGAGAAGCAAGTTCTCTTAATCACTACTATCAACTGAATACCATTCACAAGTATCTACATCTTCGATCACCTGGAAGAATCCCGATACTTGCAATACTTGGTTCTCTACTTTACTCTTATACCTATAACTCCTCAAAACTTAGACCCTGTGTTTGCACGAAGCACCTGTCTAAAAACTAGAGAAGTCATAAGTAAACCGAATATAGTACGAGGACCAACCCCTCTGTCCTAATGGACACTGGACAACATAAAATACTCTGTATAAGTCCCTTGAGTCTGATAACTCAATCCCTGTATGTCGTAGGTTGAAAACTATACCTTTGGTTATGAAGCATTACACCGCTGTTTAATGCTCCTTACCTAGCCATCCACTGATATAGGTAAATGTCATAGACATAATTTCAAAAAGGTATATCTCACTCTATGAAAATAGACGTACAGATATATCAATTTGAAATTGCTGCATAACAGCGGATATTCAAAAACAAATATTTGCCGACCGGCAAACAGCCCAGGTGACTTCCTCAAATATCACTGATTACAACGAATCCCGATATAATGAGGATGATCACCCAATTCTCAATAACTTACTCCCACTCATCATCTGTAACACCATACAGATGTGAGAATCATACATGGTAAATAC
Source organism: Agapanthus africanus (assembly GCA_030015575.1). Taxonomy (NCBI): domain Eukaryota; kingdom Viridiplantae; phylum Streptophyta; class Magnoliopsida; order Asparagales; family Amaryllidaceae; genus Agapanthus; species Agapanthus africanus. Next base: position 609,633,540 of record CM057339.1, on the reverse strand, counting down.
ATACCCTGGAGCAAGTGTCTAATTGGGAAATCAGTTTTCCTTTAACAGTACACAGTGAAACTTAAACATTTGAAATGTTTCGATGGGTATCCCGGTATTCCTAGTAATGTCTCTTCCATTATCCATATTCACAACTGTAACCGTATAATTCTTTGCCATCTTTGCAAATCCCTTTATATGTCTTTAGTCATTACCATCTGTACACCCCTTTAGGCCAAATGGTTTTCTTCCTTCCCTACTGTTCGGTACCAGCCTATGGTTTGGAAGAAGATTATCCAATAAGCATAATGGGTGTACTGTCCTAATCCTAGGAGCACTCGCAATGCAAGAGAAGGTGAAGATAAAAGACAACCGAATAAACCTTATTCCAATTTCTCCTGAACCAGAATCCATCCCCGAACTGGAACAAATTCCTTTCGAGTTCGTATATAACCATACGATGGAGTATCCAATAAACCGTGGATCTTCGTAGTGATACGGAGTGTTATGGAGAAATACAAAGGTGATTTAGGATTGGCGAAGAAATACTTGGTTTGCTCGTGAATAGCAGTCGCAGTTTACTTTGCCCTCCTTCTAATCCCTTTCTTTGTCTTTACATAATACCTTCTGTACACCATCGTTAGGCTAATTGGTTTTCTTCATTCCCTACCGGTCGGCACCAGCCTAAGGTTTGGTAGAAGACTATCCAATTTTCGTAACAGGTGTACTACTCCTAAACCAAGGAGCACTCGCAACCTGAGAGAAGGTAAAAGGAAAAGACAACTGAATAGTCATATCCGTTTCCTCCAGAACCTGAAACCATCCTCGAATAAATTCCTTCGAGTTCGTATATAACCATACGATGGTTTTGTCCAATGGAAGTGGACGTTCGTAGTAATACGGGGTGTCCTGGAGAAAAGGGTAAAAGTAGGAGTGGCAATGAGGTTTGCAACTCTGACAATCCGAAAGCCAGTGTTTAAGAAGGTTTGGTTAATTTTGGTCTCTGAGTCATAGTCTAGGGTCGGGTCAATGGTCGCTGCCAAAGAGAGAGAGAAAAGAAACACTCAGCGTGCACTCTAACCTAGATCAGAATGGCTACCAATTTATCTAATCTGGAAACCTCCCACTGTACCGTCAAATTCTCCGCCAAACCTGAAAGAAAAATTAGTCAGGATCACCCGAGGAGTAAACCAACTCATCAGTGGGAATCGGGATCCAACTATCATCGCATGATAATGTGACGGAATCCGCTCACGTCATCATACTTCAGAAGGTATGCGCATATCTGGCAAGTTTCAGTTTCTTTAGAAACTCCCGATGTGATTTCTGCCCCATGCACTTATGACCTTGGCGTGAGGTCAAAATATCATAAGTCACATGTCAAGTTCTACCCGTCATTGTCCAGTTTAATTTGAACCCACCCGTACATACCCTTGACGTAGGCCAAAATAGTAGTACGACTGTCCCAAACCAACGCATCTATCTATGCAACAGATAAATACCCGGCAGCTACCAATCACTATGCCTTGGCGTGAAGTCAAAATACATAGCTTGAATACTACCGAATATTTAACTGAAATGACGGAGGGCTACGAATAGTTTCTGGCGAAAACCTTTAACGTAATGAACTTGATATCGTTGAAGGAATGGATAGCTTTATGAAAATATAGTGACGAAAACCATTGCTAAAGAGGTCACTCTCGGTGAAGGGATCTCGGCTCTTTCCTCGTAGAATGAGGTGCAAGATATTCCAACTGAATACCACGGTGCAAAGCAAAAGTAATCGGCTATAGTGAAGTCATTTCCCTGACGCAAACTTTTTGTCCAAGGGGTCACTCCCGGTGAAGGGATCTCGGCCCTTGCCTCGTCGACTGTGGAGCAGGATATTCCAACTGAATACCACGATGCAAAACAAAAGAGAACGTCGTTGCAATAACAGCTTTTTTTGAAAAGTATTCCAACAACATCAGATTAGGTTTGTTTTTAACTTGCATTGATCCGAATCAACGCAGTCCCATCAATTGATCACACCACAAAGAACAAAAATAATATGACGTACGTATATGCCATCCGCATTCGCCACTGGGTCCCGTCATTACCCGTTAGGTTAGCTAACTAACGACAGAGCGGGGACTGGACTAGCGCGGATGCAAAACATATACAACATCTACTAATATATATACCAATATATTATATTTCCCTCAAGGCGTGATAAAAATGCGACATCACAGAAATGTACAGCATCACAGAACAATACAGATATCTGGGATCCACGGGTTTCACAGAGCCACTACTGAAACCCGACGTTCCCCTGGTCGTGTGGATAGCCTGTGCAATGAAATCCTAGACCCCTACGGGCGCGGCAAGTTACCCACCAAAACCTGAAGCGAGGCAGCCCCCTTGAGCAACGTGAATGGACCACCCGGCACTTCACGGAATCCGGTAACTTGGGCACCCCTCCTGGGTCAACCTGTACCCCCTACGAGTGCGGCGAATAGCCCGCCAATTCTAGAGTGAAGCCCCCTCCGCCTCAATTCCATGAGATGCGGGCTCGTTGCCCTCTAGAACCCGGCTATCCATGCACCCCACCTTGGGGTAATCCTAGTACAGAAAGTAAAATATACATACAACGGGTACATCGACCGCAACCTGGTCGCGCCCCAAAATAATAATACAATCAGGCAGTGACGGCAGTCGACATGTCGGACGCTCGCCCCGCAATATCAAATGTACATATTACAACAAAATCTGTACTACCATTGTATCCAGGCTATCCCCCACGACCAATCCGCAATATCACAGCATAACACAGAACATCAACGTGAATGTCACATTCGCAAATCCGTCTAACCGGGCTATAGCAGTAAGACAGGATTTACCGATCAAGTGACATTCACGGTCGCAGATATAATGTAAATACTGTGAACTAAAGTGTTTAAAATATCCGATCGATCAAATTTTACCAAGTGGGCCCCCAAGCAATACTGTAGCACTCACAGAAATTCTGGGCCCAAACAAAGTATACCAAAACCCTTATTTTCAGCCAAAAAGCCCACTGCAAAAAATTGGTGAAGTGAAGCCACATTCCTGCGGCGGAACCGCGGCCAAAGAGGGGTTAAGGCCGCGGTTCCGCGGTCATATAGAGGGATCACGTCACCAAAATTTTACAGTGTTCTTAGGATTCCCTGCACATCATTCTGCAACACCCTGAAAAAATTTTCGAGACAAAAAAATTTCGACATAAACTGATGCATGAGAAAAACGCGGTTTTGGAATTTTTGTTCGATCGGAAATGTAAAACACATTAGACAAAGCTAGACTATGTTAATGGCGAGGCTCTGATACCACTGTAAGTGCACGGCGGCGCCGTGGCTTCCATCCCGAGGCCAAATGCGGAAGCGGTGGTTAACATTAATTTTTCAAACCGGCACCACCGCGCACTAAAAACACGGATCGTGCCATTAACTAGTCTTAGCTAACTACACGATGGGGAAGAGAGATATGCCGAGCGATCCGTGTCCTCCGGTCTTCTCGCCGTCGTCCCGATCTCCCGCGGAATGTCCGGTCTCCACCTCCTCGCCGGAAGGGCACCACGTCGCCTGCATATTTTACGGGTTCCCACCTCTATACCGAGGCAACTCGAGCATGAAGTTGGCGAGCCGACGTGCCCAAGGGTTGCTGTAGAATATAGTGTAAAAACATGTCTCATTTGGGGTTATGGAGTTGCCATATGGTGGAGGAAATGATATAAACTTTTGGAGATGGTGTTGTGGGATTTTTCCAAAGCCAAAAGAGAACAAAATCCCACATGTCAAATTTGGACAGCCCCCATGAGCTTTGGCCGGCCATGGCTTGGTGGGAGAGGAGAGAATGGAGTGAAGTGGGGAATAATACCAAGGATAAGAATAATGCGTGGTAGAGTGTAAAGGAAAAATGCAAGTCTCACTTCTATCATCACACCACTTCATCATAACGAACCATGATGACAAACTAAAACCAACACTCCACCACAACCATCATCTCATCACAAAGTCAAGCCATCATGAAAGAAGAAGTCAAATGGTCAAGGGATGGTGCAACCATCATGATCCAACAAAATGCAAAGAACACCCTCCACAACTACTTATTTGCACAAATGCAAATAAGCCCTCCTCTACCAATCTTCGGCCAATGAAAGATACAAAGAAATATGGACGAAACGGAAAGCAAACTGGCAACTCCAGAAAACTGGTCCCGTAATAAATTACAGGAAAACCCCGATACTGTATATACACACCCGCATCTGTATTCTGACCGAATACAAATTCAATGAGACAAAATCTACACTGTACTATACTAGGATCCGACTTAAACCAAAGCCAGCTAGTAATATCCGTTCGATCCTGATCCGTGCAATACCGCACGTTTCTGATCGAACCCTACCATAAATCCATACGGCCTCTGGTACAAACCGTCCGATCCTGATCCGTGCAATACCACACGTATCTGATCGAACCCTGCCATATCTCCATACGACCTCTACAGCGTTTCGCCCGAAACATGAGTAACTGAATGTGTGGTGGACTCTAAAGACTCGTCAATACTATGGCTGTGGATTTAACCACTAGCACGTCAGAGGTATTAGCCATACGTGACGGGCCACCAGCTATTGACCAAAAGGGACGTCTGTGAGCGAACTCAGCCTGACACCCTACTGAGCCTGTCAATGACAATATCCGTACAGTCCGGTCCGTTCGTCTATGAGCATCGCATGGCGGGCCTAGGGGGTTGGTAAAAGTTAGACCCCCAAAAGTGGTACAAGTCGTGTCGGAGTGTAGCCCAGAACACCCTGAGATACTACTGGAATACCTACCAGTAAATCTCCTGCCTCGGCCGAGGGCTTCGTGTAATGGCTCTCCTAGACACATCGTGACCTCACCCCCAACACCGGGAGAGACGAACCCCTGAAGATCCGCTCACTGCCTCCATGTGGCTCGGGACTGTACCCAACTAAAAACTGTTTGCACGTCTCCTTTGAGCGTGGTAGGGTAGTAATCAAAGTACAGTGGGAACTCACACGAGACAAATGACGATCCCCAGGTCGATGAACAAACCTGTACACATGTCACCAGGGAACTGCTATCCGACGTCAGGTATAAGACCAACTAGCAAGTTCCCGGCGAGTCCTGTCCGGTGTACTCATAACGCAATGAGCACCTGTATACATCTTAGGTGAACCAACTGACACCAGTGGCTTGTGAGACCGGCCACCGCCCCTCGTCGGGGTCTCGACTGTATACACTAGTCTACTTTGGAGTATCGATGCCCTGTCTCGAAACTCCCACGACTAGGGACCTTTTAAGGATGTGCTTATAGACCCCAGCTCCCATTTATATGATCGCCCTCATACTGCTGGTGGTCAAGCAAGAATCCTAGGGGCTCTATCAACGTGTAATAGTGACATGTCAGGTCACCTAAAGCAGTACACGATGATAAAGATAAACCAGATAGCATAATATCATCTCGAGTAAGACTGTCCTACTGGGACAGGTCCGCCCTCAATCATTGCAATCACGTGCCTGTGATCCAATAATTGACTCTGAGGGCACTATCTCCAACAGTCCCTTCGCTGCGATCATCGTAGTCCCGAACTCTACAATGGATTTCCCCGGAGAAACGATCAAGCAAGCTCGTTGACTTCGAGGCCGAAGATGATCTACGTCGAAGTGACTCAAACTCAAGCTCCCTCTTCACTTGGTCAAGAACTTTGTGGAGAGAACACCCTAAACTAAATGGGAAGTAGTAGGGGATGATGAGATAGGAAATGGGTTCACTTTAGATTTTGATTTCTCACTTTATTTCTTCCCTTAAAAAAATCTAGTAACTTTTTTCTTTTGGATGAAGATGAAGAATAAGAACTAAATGAAGTGAAGATAATTCTCTTGATGTAACCATGGGTGAGTTAGTTTTTATCCACTAACCTTTTTAGAGACTAAACCATTGTTCAAGTTAATAGTTTGGTTAATAAATATTTTAAGTGAGATAAAATTAGTGGACTTGGTCAATAGATTCTTCAAGCTTCATGAAGCTTCAAGTATGGCAAAGTGCTCACTAATTTTGAATTACAAAATAAATATAAACCTTTAAAATTACTTTAAATATGGTGTAAGTCACCCATACACCCAAGTTTTCATGTATCATCTAACATAATACAATCATGTACACTAATATATATCATATATACATTATGCACATCAAGTGAGAAAAAGTTATCTTAAGTGAACCAATACTAGTTAATGTAAAGTAATATATCAAATATATAATTATACATTAAATCAATAAATCAACACTTTATTTAATGATCCGGTCATATCGCATATAACCGACTAATATCTAGTGTATCAATATATCGAATCAATACTTGATTCGGTAACCCGGCTATATCGCATATAACCGACCGATGATACAAATCGAGAGAATAGAATACAGTATCACATCTGGTATTATTCTCGGTCCCACACATATCTCATATGCACTCCTATTTCGTTTCGCTTGAGCTAGGAAACCTCTGTGTCGGACTCTAAAGACTCGTCAATACGCCGGCAGTAAGTAGTGATCATATCAGTCACCCACAAGCCGCAAGCGGTCTGCTAAACGTAATGGCCACCCGGGTATCGAGCGATCAGAAAATCAACGAGCAAGCCTGCTCACACTCCTGCGAATCCAATCAGTAACACTTACCGCGCAGTCCGGTCTGTTCGTCTCATATGTCGCATATCTTGCCTAGGGGTGGTAAACGTCAGAGCCCAGTAGATTGATAAATCATGCCGATGTAAGGTCCATAACAGTCATGAAACTACTGATAACACTTACCAGTAAATTATAGAAACTCTGGTCAGGGATTTCCAGTTATGTCCAATCGAACATAGCGCAACATCAACCCCCAATATCGGGAGAGACAAATCCCCTCCTATCTCTCATTGCCTCCATGTGACTCAGGACTGTACCCAAAAACCACCTGTTTGCACAACTCAGTAGAGCCGTGGTAGGGTGGAAATCAAAGCACAGTTGGAGACACACAAGACTCTATGATGATCTCAGATCAACAGACTAAGCTGTACCAGTGTCACCAAAGAACTGCCATCTGACGTGAGGTATAATACCATCTGGGAGTTCTCGGCGAGTCCTTTCAGTGTACCCGGTCTCCGCTGAGCACTCGTATACCATCTCTGATGTCAAACACCAATGGATATGGGATCATCCATCGCCCATCACATGGGTCGAGAAGATATACGTTAGTCTACTATGGAATATCGATGCCCCGTCTCGATATTCCTACGACTAGGAACATTGAAGGATGTACTCATGGACTACCCAGGCCCTACTAGTATGATCTGCATCATAATCCTGGAAGTCGAGTACACATCCAAGGGCTTTATCAACATGTAACGAGAGACAATAAGTGTACATGTTAAGATAAAGAACAACCAGATAGCGTACTATCATGTCGAGCAAGAAAGTCCTCCCTATATATGTCACGGCATCTACTATAATATACATCTCATATGCAATAATAGCCTCTAGGGCATACATACAACTAACAGCACGTGACTGGCACTTGAATCATATGAAGTCTATAGGACCCCATCTAATTCAAGTAAGACAAAATCCCAGAAATCTAAACCATTTAAAAGAAGAAAGCGAAGGAAAACTTGTTTAAAAGTTTACGTATAAATCACTTTGAAAGTCGTAGTAAACATTTTTAAAACATCAAGTCTTTTCCGAAAATTTCGGCAGAGTCTCCTTTGTAACTACTGGCCCCAAACGGGTACAAACATGAATAATATACAATAAATGATAAAAGGCATCCTCAAGCGGGAGCTAGCTCTTCGCCAATTGGCGGTCACAACCACGCATGCAATATAATATAAAACGCCGAAGGGTGTGGATCAAAACTCAAAAGGAAAACCAATATCATCAAGAAAACCATAATAATACAAGCGCGACTCTAAGGTCGAAAGAATATACACCGGTCTTCTAAGTCTATAAATATATAAGTCTGGTTGATGAAGTTTCTAGATATAACTGAATATAAATAAAATACAATGGTTGTCATGATACGAGTGAACCCACCTACCAAAGCAATCACCCGGAAAGGAGCAGTGTGCCAGCAAAGCCGCCAAGGAAACCTGTACGGCAAAACCTGCAAGAAACTATGGCACAACGGGGGTGAGTTGCCAACTCGTGAGTAGAAAACATCACCGAGAACAAATCGCATGTATGACTATATCCTAGGTCATACCATAATATATCTTCAAAATAATATAACCCTGAACATCTACACATATGTGTAATATCAAGTGCTCGTGTCAGTGCCTCAGGTAGCAACATAATACATATATGATGTATGAATTCAATAAAATGAAAACAGAATACATCATGAATAAGAAAACTGTTTTCTTATCTCAGTGAGATTTCTGTATAAAATCGAAGTATCATCAATGAAATCAACAAAGAATCAGTGTCTAGCATCGACAAAAAAATATATATCTCACTATCTCAGGCTCCGGCAATCCGGAATGGCCCGTATCATCAAATCTCAATATCTAGGGCTCCGGTAATCTAGACTTGCCCATATCATCAAATCTCAAGACCATGTCGGTATCCTCCGGATATCCAGCGCGTCACAATAACCGGTCGGTAGTGCTCCCCTGCCAGGATCAACGCCATCATCTGTGACCATCTTGCCTGGGGCATCGCACCGGGTCCACCATGCACCCACAGACAGTTCCTCCTCCTCCTCCTCGAATCGGGTGTATGATATCGCTCAAGAGCCGAGAAAACTCATGGTGGACGTATCTCACATCATAACATGAGAAAACCATAATTTCAATCTTTTGAAAATGATAATGAGTTTATAAAATCCTTGTCGTTTCTCCAAATCCATAAATCTAATGGAAAATCCGAATCCCATAATCAAAAGTGAATACCATAATATTGCATGACAAATGAATATATGAATGCATCGAATATCAAGTAAAGAATGCAATAATTAAACTAGCATATAAAAGCAAACACACTAGTACTATGTCGAAACTATCAGATAGCAATTTATACTAATGAAATAGTGTTTTATAATGTGTATGTGACATGAAAATTACCGATGATGATGTGTGTGAGCCGGCAAGTAAGTGTACGTGGAGCATACGCATCATCAGTAATGGTGCTGGTTTCCTGACAGCAGGGTTTCATAACAATTACGAAAACACATTTAAGCATGCAATGCGATGCGAATAGCAAGAATATACGGAAAATTAATTGTAAACACAACAATAAAGAATGTACATAAAATATATGAGTCATACAATTTGGGATAATAACACGAATCGTGGTGTTTAGAAAATAGGGGATACGGTGTTTTTAAGAAAAGGTACGTCACTTGAAATATCCATAGTATCCCTTGCCTTGTCTTTAAAATACTCACGATTCGTTAGTTTTAGAAATAAGTATGACTCGAGCCCAGTCTAACATCTACTAAGTAAACTACATGACTAAACTAACAGGCTAGTCGAAGGGTAAGGAAAACCACCTAAGTCTGAGTCGATATATATATTTCTAGTAGTCAGTGATCCTGCCTCAATAGTGTCACGTACGATACACTATATAATATGACAACCTCAAGTCAAGAGTGCTAATCTATCATCATAATTATATCTCGTACGGTAAATCCATCGTACGACATCCCAAATCTGGGTACGGGTCGAATATCACATTTATCTCATTATTCCTCTGGTATCCTTATCATCATATCCTGAATTAGGGGTACTGATCTAAAATCTAGTACATTCGGATACCATCAACATATATATATATATATATATATGCGTTTGTATGAAAACACATCACCTAAAGATCCGCTATAATGTCATGTCGTATCTCATAATACAAACCAAGTCACATCACCGATATCGTGGCATCATGCCCAATTACATCTACTCATCTCCAAGTACCATATACTATCCTCAACATCCATGTATATGTATACATACATACATGCATACATACATACATACATACATACACACACACACACACACTCACAAACATATATATATATATATATATATATATGTTGGGATTCCTTAGCACCCTACTGGGTTTTCATAGCAACTACCATGCCAAATTTAAATTTCAAAGGTGCTAATCAATCCTAAGCTAGGATCAAGCTAGAGTAAATAGATAATATCAAACATGTAATCTACCATTACAAGCAGTGAGCAAGGAATACAACCTTTATAGACCGGTCCTTCACTTCTAAAGCTCCGTGTTGAAGTCTCTTCGCTGCGATCGCTGCTAGTGAAGATTTCTTGAACTCTAGAATGGTTCCCTCGAAGAAATGAACAATCTTGCACGAAGTCTTCTAGGCCGAAGATGATCTACGTCGAGGAGACCTAAACTCAAGCTACCCCCTTCAATAGGTCAAAAACTTTGTGAAGAGAACACCCTTTACTACCCAAGTAAGTGTGTAGGACGATGAAGTAGGAAGTGGGATCACTTTCGATTTTATTTTCTCACTCATTTTCACCATTTTACAAAAACCTAGAAAGCTTTTGGGTTGAGATGAAGAAGAAGAAGAAGGAACTCAAGAATAAATCTAGTAATGAATTATGCAACAATGGGTGAGTTAATATCATATACTAAACCCTTGTAGAGACTTAACCATGGCTAACTCTAATGGTTTGGTTTAAAAATATCTTAAGTAAAACGAAATGAGTGGACTTGGTCAATGGTAATCCAAGCTTCATGAAGCTTCATGCCATGACAAATTATGCCACCATTTTGAATTTACTTAAAATAAATAAAACCTCACAATTATAAGTAAGCATGGTGTAAGTCTTACACACACCCAAGTTTACATGTATCATCAAGCATGATACAAACATGTACATAATTATATATCTCATATACACTATGTGCACATCAAGTGAGAAAAAACAATCTTAAGTGAGCCAATATTAGTTAATATAAAGTAATATATCAAATATATAATTATAGATTAAATCATTAAATCAACACTTGATTTAATGATCCGGTCATATCGCATATAACCGACTAATATCTAGTGTATCAATTTATCGAATCAATACTTGATTCGGTAACCCGGCTATATCGCATATAACCGACCGATGATACAAATTGTGAGAATAGAATACGGTATCACATACTCGTATTAATCTCGGTCCTGCACATCTCCCATATGTGCTCCTACTCCGTTTCTCCTGTGCCAGGAAACCTCTGTGTAGGACTCTAAAGATCCGTCAATACGCCGGCAGTAGGTGATGATCATATCAAACACCCACAAGCCGCCAAAGGCGTGCTAAACGTAACGGCCATCCGGGTATTGAGCGATCAGAAGATCAACAAGCATGCTTGCTCACACTCCTGCGAATCCAATCAGTAACACTACCGCACAGTCCGGTCAGTTCTTCTGATATGTCGCATATCTCGTCTAGGGGTGGTAAACGTCAGACCCCAGTAGCTTGATACGTCATGCCGATGTAAGGTCCATAACGGGCGTGAAACTACTGATAACATTTACCATGGCCAGGGATTTCAGTTATGGCCAATCGAGCATAGCGCAACATCAACCCCCAATACCGGGAGAGACAAATCCCCTCCTATCGCTCATTGCCTCCATGTGACTCTGCCACGACCCGAAAGAGAACTTGATTGGCCCTTGAATCATATGAAGTCTATAGGACCCCATCTAATCTAAGTAAGCCAAAAGCCTAGAAATCTAAAACCATTTTAAAGAGTAATTGGTAGAAAAATAGTTTTTAGAAGGGAAGAAAACATGTTTTAAATACAAGGTTTTTAAATAACTAAGCCGAATATGCATTTTTAAAATGTATAGCCTTTTCTAAAAATTTCGGCAGAGTTTCCTTTGTAAATACTCGTCCCGAACGGGGTACAACAAGAATAATATATATGCAATGATAAAGGGCATCCCCAAGCGGGAGCTAGCTCTTCGTCAATCGACGGTCACAACCACGCAAGCAATATAATATACAACGCCGAAGGGCGAGGATCAAAACTCAAAAAGAAACTCAAACAGCATGAAAAACGTAATACTACAACGCGCGACTCTAAGGTCGAATAATACATAACTGGTTTCTAAGTCTGAAACAATATACAAGTTTTGGTTGATGGAATTTCTAGATACAATGAATAATACATCAATCATGGTGGTTCTGATGCAAAAGAACCCACCTACCAAGAAAATCACCCGCAAAGGAAGCAGTGTGCCAAAAATGCCGCCATGGAACCTGTACGGCAAAACCTGCAAGAACTGTAGCACAACGGGGGTGAGTTGCCAACTCGTGAGTAGAAAACATCTACAAGTAGAAATTGAATGCGTGACATAATCCTAGGTCAATACGATCAGATATATATAAACCTCAAAAGGATAAGTCTGAAGCATGATAAGGTGGAAATGTAACATCTATACATGTGAGTAGTGCCAAGTGCTCATGCCAGTGCCTCAAGTAATAACATATCATAAATGTGAGGTATATTTACATGAATAAATATGATGAAGTATCTAAATTGATATCGATACACATATATTAGCGTCTCATTCCATTAATATTTGTGTAAGGGCATATATAACAGCGTCCACATCCACTGTTATATATACATATGAGGTATGATCAATATAATCAAAGTCTGTATGTATGTGGATCCTGCCCACGTGTCACCCAATGACAATAAACATCATGCATGTAAATATCGTAAAGCATATGCATGGAAATATGAGGATATAATCAAATCATGGAACTTGAGTGCCTAGCATCGACACTCGAAAACATTATGAAACCCGTGCCTAGCATCGGCACGTAAATCCTCATCTATCAGGCACTGTCACCAGGATTGGCCCTAATAGGTACGTATCATATGCTATCTCGAAAACCCGAGTGCCCAGTTTCGACCCTCCAATTTCGACGTATCCATACCTACATAACTCCGGTCGATATCCTCACGATAACCGCCAAGTCATAGGTAATGTCACCGGACGGTATGGTTCCCCTGACAGGCTCATCGGCGTGATGCATCGACATCCCTTTCTTGCCCCGGAGTACCTCCGGGCCCCTGTTCATATCAATATATTGCATTATTATATTCCCCATTCTTATTCGTTTTATAAATTAACAGGTGCTTTTGACGCATGTCTGCTGCATATTACAGGATACAGGTTCTTGGAGCGAAAACAGTGAAAAAGACAAAAGATGATACAAAAGAGGGACTTTTGACCAACAAATAGAAGGACCCGAGTCAAGCCTAGACGAAGAACAATTCACAAGTGTACAAGGAAACGCATGGTCCGAAATATCAAAGCAATTAGTTAAAAGACCACTACAAGTTTCACTGAAAGATCTGTAGAAGATCTAGAATCAAAAAGGAGAAAAGTACTGAATAAATAAAGAGAACAAGACATCAGAAAGCAGCACAGAAAGTTTCACTCAGTGATCTCATCAAAGGGCCGTAGAAGCGCGGCCCCACCCCCACATAAGCCGTGGTGCCGCGGCCGTTGAGTGCACGTGTTGGCGCAGAATTTTTGTGTCAGTGCGAAGGTTGGGAATTTTCGGGGGTATTTTTGTAACCACACATGTGCGAATCCCGTAACCCTAAATTTCCCTGTTTCCCTATAAAATTGTAATCAAAATATTGTAATAGGGATGCCTCCTTTCAATGAAATAAAATTCAGATTTAATTCAGTGGGAAGAGCATCATTTCTGTAAGTTCTTATTTTAATTTCTGCCTTAGTTGATATTTTAATTATTGCCCTAGATCTAATTAATCTTTTGCCCTAGTTTAATCTAGTGTAATCTTTCTTAAACTATCGTAGGTAAGTTATTTGAAAATGTTATTTTTAGAAGATCCCCTAATGAGCGAGTAATTTCCTCTCTTGTTAGGGTTAGGAATAAGGGAGGGATTGAGAGATGAATATCTCTCATCTCTTTCATGCCCAATTATTTTTCATAACTAGAACTTCATGCATGCATGCATGATCCGCACCCTGCGGCACCCTACCCACGAGGTAACGATGAAACCGTAGTATAAAGGACCGGACATGCATGTCTTCCATGAAGGTTATCGAAAATATTAGGAAAGGACGGACAAGGATTTAGATGAAGAAACTCCGTTTCTTCCCAATCATCCTAATCCCTTTTTCTAATAGTTGCTATAACTTCTAAAAGATTTCATTTAGGGCAATGAAAGAGATGTGACATTCAATCTTATCAAACCCTACCTTAGACCTAACCCTAGCAAGTTTTTTTATCATCGTAAAACTTAGTTTTAGATTCAATTAAAACAAAACCAAACAACCATTGGAATCAACTCGTGAGAACACTTAGGAAAATTACACATCCCTGTGGACCGACCCGTATTCACCGGCTAGCTTCATGCGACGCCGTTCTTGATTGCGGTAAAAATATTTTTGATCTTGAAAACCTACACTAATCAAATGGCGCCGTTGCCGGGGATAGAACCTTAGAAGGAACCTTAGAAGGAAAACTTAAGAAATGCTGAAAGCTGAGTGAGTCTATCGAGCAAATATAATCTTCAGTTAAATGATGAGGAAGTGTGAAGAATATGGGTGTGTAATTTATGAGTCAATGATAATAGAATTCCTTGTTATTAAACCTAATTGGAGAATTAAAGTTAGTGGGCCTAATTGATAGGATTTTGTGGGTAGTATCCGCTGAAAACCCTCAGGAGACAACACTCCTCCTACTAGAGACACCTAGAGGTTTAATGGCTTGTTTCACGAGCTCAGTGCAATCGCGTTTCCCAGCGAAAGTGCGGTTAGGTTTTATCGAGAATAAAATAATAAGTTTGCTCGAGGACGAGCAAAAGATAAGTTTGGGGGTATTTGTTCATTTCATTATATTGCATTATTATATTCCCCATTCTTATTCGTTTTATAAATAAACAGGTGCTTTTGACGCATGTCTGCTGCATATTACAGGATACAGGTTCTTGGAGTGAAAACAGTGAAAAAGACAAAAGATGATACAAAAGAGGGACTTTTGACCAACAAGTAGAAGGACCCTAGTCAAGCCTAGACGAAGAATAATTCACAAGTGTACAAGGCAATGCATGGTCCGAAATGTCAAAGGAAACAGTTAAAAGACCACTACAAGTTTCACTGAAAGATCTGTAGAAGATCTAGAATCCAAATGGAGAAAAGTTCTGAATAAATAAAGAGAACAAGACATCAGAAAGCAGCACAGAAAGTTTCACTCAGTGATCTCATCAAAGGGCGGCGGAACTGCGGCCCCACCCCCACATATGCCGCGGTTCCGCGGCCATTGAGTGCACGTGTCGGCGCAGAATTTTTGTGTCGGTGCATCGGTGCGAATGTTGGGATTTTTCGGGGGTATTTTTGTAATCACACATGTGCGAATCCCGTAACCCTAAATTTCCCTGTTTCCCTATAAAATTGTAATCAAAATATTGTAATAGGGATGCCTCCTTTCAATGAAATAAAATTCAGATTTAATTCAGTGGGAAGAGCATCATTTCTGTAAGTTCTTATTTTAATTTCTGCCTTAGTTTATAATTTAATAATTGCCCTAGATCTAATTAATCTTTTGCCCTAGTTTATTCTAGTGTAATCTTTCTTAAACTGCCGTAGGTAAGTTATTTGAAAATGTTATTTTTAGAAGATCCCCTAATGAGTGAGTAATTTCCTCGCTTGTTAGGGTTAGGAATAAGGGAGGGATTGAGAGATGAATATCTCTCATCTCTTTCATGCCCAATTATTTTTCATAACTAGAACTTCATGCATGCATGCATGCATGATCCGCTCCCTACGGCACCCCACCCACGAGGTAACGGTGAAACCGTAGTATAAAGGACCGGACATGCATGTCTTCCATGAAGGTTAAAGCAAATATTAGGAAAGGACGGACAAGGATCTAGAGGAAGAAACTTCGTTTCTTACCAATCATCCTAATCCCTTTTTCTAATAGTTGCTATAACTTCTAAAAGATTTCAATTAGGGCAATGAAAGAGATGTGACATTCAATCTTATCAAACCCTAGCTTAGACCTAACCCTAGCAAGTTTCTTTATCATCATACAACTTAGTTTTAGATTCAATTAAAACAAAACCAAACAACCATTGGAATCAACTCGTGAGAACACTTAGGAAAATTACATATCCCTGTGGACCGACCCGTACTCACCGGCTAGCTTCATGCGACGCCGTTCTTGATTACGGTAAAAATATTTTTGATCTTAAAAACCTACATTAATCAAATGGCGTCATTGCCGGGGATGGCGTAAAATTTCTTTTGTGTAATTTCGGGTTGATATAAATTTTAAAAATCATAAAAATCTGAAAATAGAAAAAGTAAAAAAAAAATATTTTATCAATTTTTATCGGTTTGAAGGGTTTTTATTGTTTGAATCTTGCAGGAACAGCGAAGAATCTCGGATCTGAAAATTTACAGAGGGAGAAACAGAAATTGGTACATCAGAACAGAGGAGAATTGAAGAACAGGAGCTACAGAATTTTTTCCAGAAACCGAACCCACTTCCCGACCGCGAAACCGCGGCCCTAAAGCGCTCCAAACCGCGGTTCCGCTGTGTCCATGTGGCCTCTTTGCGAAAAATTAGCTCTGTTTGTTTTCTAATCCCCTTCTCTGCAACTTACAATATATCCTTTGTCAAAATTTGCTGCAGGATTTCTTTGCGCTAAAAATCTTCGTCCCCTTCTAAATAACAGATTTTCTGCAGGTTTCTTCGCGCCGCGCTAAAAAAATTGATTGCAAGTGAATTTACTGTTTTGCATACATTAATCGGATTTTAAGGGGCTATTGAGAAAACTCAGATTGGGTGGGGATTTCATCACCCTTCCCACGACCCCAGAAAGCACTTAAAGCATTTGCATCGACCACAATTAATTAAAAAAAAATACTAGACTCAGCCCTAAGGACTTCGAGCTTAATAGGAAAAAGGACTAGACATAGGCATCGACCGTTTATTCTAACTGACTTTGCGGTGTCTAGGCAAGTGTGTCAAGGCAAGTGGTGTTAGTGTATATGCCCTAGAGGCCATTACTGTATCATACTAGTTTGTATATTACTTAATGGAAGCTTGGGATATTCACAGTTGTATATACAATCTTGCTCGAAATGGTAGTATGCTACTTGGTTTGTCTCTGCTTTAATATGTGCATGTGTTTCTTTTAGCATATTGCTGATATACATATTAGTAGAGCCCTTAGGATCTTTGCTTGATTACCAGCGTTGTGATGGCGCTCATACTCGTGGGAGCTGGGTGTTCTATAAGCACATCCTTATACAGGTCCCTAGTCGTTGGACTATCGAGACAGGGCATCGATACTCCGGAGTAGACTAGCGTATGCGCTTCTCATCCCATTATGGGAGACGGTCTGTCCCACAGCCGTCAGTACGTCGTGCTTGAGATAGTATGCGGGTGCTTGTTAGGTTACGAGTACACTGGACATGACTCGTCGGGAACTGTTGGTTGGTATTATACCAATCGTCAGTTATCAGTTCCCAGCTGACATGAGTACAGCTTAGTCCGCTGACTTGATACTGTCACTTCGCCTCAAGTGTGTTCCCACTGCACTTTGATTACTACCCTACTACGGCTCAAAGGAGTCGTGCAAACAGGTAGTTTTTGGGTGCAGTCCCGAAGCACTTGGAGGCAGTGACGGTTAGACAGGATTCGTCTCTCCCGGTATTGGGGGTTGACATCGCGCTGTGTCCAGGAGAGCCATTACAAGAGTAGTCCCTGGCCAGGGCAAGCGAGATATACTGATAGGTCTCCAGTGTTATCTCAGTGTGTTCTGGGCTACACTCCGACACGACTTGTACCGCTATTAGGGGACTGACGTTCACCGCCCCCCTAGGCCCGCCATGCGATGTATCAGACGAACATACTGGACTGTACGGAGATTGACACATACAGGCTTAGTAGGAGTTCAGATGGGGTTCACCTCATCAGTCTTCTTATCGACATCTACCTGGGAACCGTTATGTACAGCTAGTGCCACTTGCGGTCTGTGGTTAAACCCACTGCCAGCGTAGTGTCGAGTCTTTAGAGTCCCACACAGAGAGCTATTCGCCTTTAGGCAAAATGAGTAGAGGTCGCATGGTTTTGCGACAGGGTTCGTTCACATCCGCGCACTTGTGCACGTTTGCTGTCCGGACAGTTTATACTAGCGAGCTTTGGTTTAAGCCGGATCCTAGTATATCATTTGGGATTGGTTTTTCTCTTTGTGTTCGTGTTCCTCGGATCACGAATACGGGTGCGTATGCACAGTTGCTTGAGACAGAGGGAGAGGACTTTGATTAGGGTTAATAACCATTGTCATTTTTATTAACCCTAATGCTTATGTGTGTATTATGGTTAATTGATAATTAGTTTTATAATTGTGCATGGTTATGGTTGTTGACCATTTGACCTCCTTGACTTGTTGACCTTGGTTGACACTTTGACCATCATCATTTCATTTGGAAGATGCTTTTTGATCCTTACAATTTGCATTAAAAATGAAATGATATTGGTCATGTTTTGATTAACCATGACAATTATCTAGCTAATTATCTAATTAAAATAATATACACATATTAGTGAGAATGGTTCACATTATTCTCATTCTATCATTTCCTTTCTCTCTCTTGTTCTTCCTCTCCCTCAAGCTCTCTCCCTCTCATGTGTTGAGAAACACTTGAGCTTGAGAAAAACCCTCTCTTGATAATCTCTACTCTCATCTAGGGTTCAAGGACTAGCACTTCTTGCACCCTAGTTACTTCTAGCTTGGAGTTGAAGCCAAAGGTTGAGGATTTCGGGTGGATCTTTCTTCGACGTGAGAAGACGACCAAGGTGACCTCCTTCCACCACTCCAAGGAGCAAGGAGAGAAGGACATAAAGCCCAAGGTATAACCTTTCTAGCACTTAGCTAGTTTCTAGTTAGCTTTAGCTTGTTTTTGTTTAGCAAAGATCCTTCATAGTGTAGTCCATGTTGCCTAAGCTCATAAAAATCCAATTTTTATTCCGTTTTCCGCCTCCCCGCAAGCACCGGGGTGGGCAACGTGGACTTACAGTGGTATCAGAGACTAACTAAACATAAACTTGCTAGGTAGTAGAGTGTATCGAAGTTCGAATCGGAAAAATCGAAAAACCAAGTTTTCGAAACCCTAAGTTTCTGTTAAAATTTTTTCTGGTCAAAACAAAATTTGTTATACACCAAAAATCATCTCAGGGTTTTGTGAAGAAAGCCACCAAAAACGATCCAGTGACTCGACCAAAGAGCCGCGGTTTCACGGCAATAGCAAGCTATTGCCGCGCAACCGCGGCCGTCTTGGCTCTTCACTGGGTCGAGTTTGGTGCAGTGTATTTCTGACTTGGTTTTAGGATTTTTAAGATGGTTTATATGTGCCCAGGTTTTCCAGAATAGAAATTTGTTTTTGGGGGCCTATAAATCCGTATTTTTTTCCGGAACTTCAATACACTTTGCCTAAAAGGTTATATCTGTGATGTTTATATGTATTGAACGTCGGCTAATCGCTATAAGTCGATTAGTCGGGGTTATACATATCTGTGATCTGTGATTGATGATGGTATGTGTATATGAATGGGTTGGATTGTCGCGGATGAATAGCCGGGGTGGATGTGAGATGAGTGTTGTTTTTTCTTTCATTCATTGTAATATGTAAATTGATGTAATATTATTATTTGTTTGGCCGCACAACCGGGTCGGGGTTGTAGCCGTCATTGTATAATTCTTTTTACAGTTTTTGCTCCTAGGATAGACCCATGGAGGGGTGCACAAACTACCGGGTATCACGAAGTGCCGAGTGGCCTACTCACGGTGGTGAGGGAGGTTGCTTCGCTTCGGGTACTTGGCGGGTAGTTTGCCGCACCCGTAGGGGTCTTGGATGGGGTATTGGCTATTCACCGCGACCGTGTAATCGGCTTTTCGTTACAGGCTCGAACGGATTGCGGATTCCTAGTATAACCAATGTATTCATCTGTGATCTGTAATGTCTATCATTGCTATATATTTATATATGATAACTATTTAGGCGTTGCTTATGTTTTACAGCCTCGCTAGCCCAGCCCCCGCTCTGTCGTTAGTTAAGTAACCTAACGGGTGATGATGGGGCCCCGTGGCGAATGCGAATGGCATAAGCGTACGTCATATTTTGGTTGTTTTCTGCAATGGTAGGATTAAATGATGGGACGCATTAAAAGAACTAATGCAAGAAAATAAACCAAGTAAAAGTCGATTGGAACACTTTGAAAACCACTCGGTTCTTTTCAAAACTAAACTTTTAAACGCGGAGCTTGAACCACTCCTTTTAAAAGCTATCTCGTTCCATCGATTAGATCAAGTTCACTACGTTCACGGTTTTGCCAAAACCATTCGTAGCCCTCCGTCATTCCACATGAATGGTCAAAAAGTATTCAAGCAATGTATTTTGGCCAAAGTCAAGGCATAGTGATTGGTAGCTATTGGGTATTCATGTGAAGCATAGATAGATGCGTTGGTTTGGGACAGTCGTGCTGCCATTTTGGCCAAAGTCAAGGGTAGGTACGGGTGGGTCCAAATTAACCAGGAGAATGACGGGTAGAACTTGACATGTGACTTATGATATTTTGGCCAAAGTCAAGGTCATAAGAGCATGGGGCAAAAATCCACATCGGGAGTTTCATAAGTACTGAAACTTTCTAGCGTTGCATACCATTTGGAGTGTGATGATTCTGGTAGGATTCCTTCGGTTTTATCACGCGATGATATTTGGATCCCGATCCTACTGTGAGTATATGCTACTCCTCGGGAAAACTCTCACTTAACGATCAATGCTATAAACTTAGTAGGTGTCTAGAAAGGTGTTAGCGGGGCTACGCCCACAGGGAAAAGAGGTTACTTAATTAAGGAACTTCGCGAAAGCGTTGGAAAACCTCCCTCGAAGTACCGACACTGGCCTGGCTGAACGGTTAAGCAAGTATTGTACGGTGGGATTGATCCTGACTAATCCTTTCTTTACGGTTTGAGAAAGGATTCGAGAGACAGTGGGAGCCATCCAGTTTAGACAAACTAAAAACCACTCTAAACTTGCAAGAGAATCATGCTAAAGTGTTTCTTTTCTCTCTCCTAATTGCAGCGACCATTCAACATGACCGGACTTAAGTTATTACTAGATAAAAACATATTGACAGGGCCAAACTACAAAGATTGGATCAGGAATGTCACGATGGCAATCACTTACGACAAGTTGGGGTATGTCCTTACCACTAAAGCTCCCCCTGTCCCAGGTCCCAAAACCAGTGTCGTAGATAGGGAAATCTACAAGACCTGGGAAATAGATTGCGCGAAGGCCAAATGCCTCGTACTAGCCTCGATAGACAACGAACATCAGAGGAGGCACGAGAATATGGACCTGGAGTCCATATTTCTTCATACAAAAGAATTGTATGGAGAGCAATCTCGTATCGCAAGATACGAAGTGTTGAAGAAGTTGTTTTCGGCAAGGTTGGCCGTCGGATCATCGGTAGCGGAACACGTGCTTAAGATGATTGGCTACATAGAGGAGCTCGCGGACCTTGGGACCACGTTGGAGAATGAACTCTATACTGATTTGATTCTCCAGTCCCTTCCTTCCACTTACGCCCAGTTTATTCTTAACTTCAACATGCAAGGAAAGGAGGTTGAACTTTCCGAACTTCTGAACATGTTGAGGAGTGCTGAGGGCACCCTACAGAAAGGTAGGGAGACATCCACTTTGTTTGTAGGAGGATCTTCCTCTTCTAGATCCAGGGCGAAAGCCAAGGGTAAGAAAAAGAAAGCCCCCGCCAAACCAAGAGGCGGTGTCGGTAAAGTGGATACGAAGGGAAAAGGAAAAGCAACAAAGATAGCGGGAAAGCTGGTGGGGAAGGAAGAATGCTTCTATTGTCACAAAAGTGGTCACTGGAAACAGGATTGCAAGGCTTGGAAGGCCAGAACACAGGATTTGAAGCGAGTTGCAGCTTCAGCTTCAGGTGTGTATGTTATTGAAAATTGTCTATCAATAAAGGGTATTGGATACCGGATCAGGATCTCATATCTGTAATTCTTTGCAGGCACTGAGAAAGCGTAGAGTTTTGAAAGCAGGTGACATGACCCTCAGAGTTGCAAACGGTGCTAGCATGGATGCTGAGGCCGTGGGGGACTATCACCTGGGATTGTCGGATGGACACTTTTTGGTTTTGCGTAGTTGTTATTATGTACCAAATGCAACCTGTAATATCATTTCTGTATCTTTATTATCTAAAGAAGGTTATGAATTTGCATTTGTAAGTAATGTAGTGAACATTCACCTTAATCAAGTTTTGATTGGGTCAGGTACATTGAACAACGGTATATACGAATTAAACCAACCACAGATTTTCAATGTCCAGAATACACACAAAAGAAAGTCTCCAGAAATCAATAAAACTTTCTTATGGCATTGTGGACTGGGTCACATCAATGAGAGAAGGTTAACTAAGTTACAAACAGAAGGATATTTGGATCCGTTCGAATATCAATCGTATGCAACTTGTCAATCCTGTCTCAAAGGAAAGATGACAAAGACTTCGTTCACTGGACAAGGAGTAAGAGCGAGCGAGCTCTTGGGACTCGTACACAGCGACGTGTGCGGTCCAATGCCTACACATGCGCGAAGCGGTTATTCTTACTTCATTACTTTTACAGATGACTTTTCAAGGTACGGTTATGTCTTCTTAATGAAACATAAATCCGAGGCTTTTGAAAAATTCCAGGAATATAAGAATGAAGTAGAAAAACAAACAGGAAAAAGTATCAAGGCACTGAGATCTGATCGAGGTGGTGAATACTTGAGTGCCGAGTTCCTGGGTTACTTAAAAGAGAATGGAATTCTCTCTTAGCTTACTCCTCCATACACTCCGCAACATAACGGTGTATCGGAGAGATGGAACCGAACCCTATTGGTTATGGTACAGTCCATGATGAGTAACGCTGAGTTGCCGCGATCGTTCTGGGGATATGCGCTAGAATCAGCTGCATACCTTTTGAACCGGGTTCCAACTAAGACTGTGCCTACTACACCATATCAGATGTGGTGTGGGAAGAGACCCTATCTTAATCATATTAAGACATGGGGATGTCCAGCTTTTGTAAAAAAGCAGCATGCGGACAAGCTCGAGGCATGCTCAGTACAGTGCAAGTTTGTGGGATATCCAAAGAACTCCAAGGGATATTTCTTCTATTGCGAAGAGGAACAAAAGGTATTTGTTTCTCGCCATGCCCACTTTCTAGAACACCAGTTCATAGAAAAAGAATTAAGTGGGAGCGCAATAGAACTGGAAGAAATTCCAGAACCACGAGCTATTACTGAAAGCTTAGTAGAACCAGAGGGTTCGAAAGATCAAGACATTCCCACACCACTCCGCAGGAGTAGTAGGCAGTCTCATCCGCCCGAGAGATACTACGGTTTTCTCATTGACGGGGATAGAGAGGATTGCATCATAGATTATGATGAGCCTACTAGCTTCCAGCAAGCCATTCAGAGCGTCTACTCGGTAAAATGGCTGGATGCAATGCGAACCGAAATGGAGTCCATGTACACTAACAAAGTATGGACGTTGGACATTGCTCCAGATGGGGTAAAACCCGTAGGATGCAAATGGATCTTCAAAATGAAGATTGGTGTAGATGGATAGGTTGAGACCTATAAAGCTAGACTGGTTGCAAAGGGTTTCCGTCAGCGACCTGGCTTGGACTATGACGAAACTTTTTCTCCAGTAGCTATGCTGAAATCCATTCGGATCCTTCTTGCCATTGTTGCCTTCCACGATTATGAGATTTGGAAGATGGACGTAAAGACAACTTTTCTAAATGGACATTTAGAGGAGTGTGTCTATATGGATCAGCCAGAGGGTTTCATTCAGAGTGGGAGCAGCGGAAAGGTGTGCAAGTTGCTTAAGTCCATTTATGGACTAAAGCAGGCATCGCGGAGTTGGAACATCTGTTTTGATGAGACGGTCAAGGAATTTGGCTTTATCAAAAATCCAGATGAACCATGCGTCTATTGTAGATTTGTAGCGAGAACTGTAGTATTACTCGTTTTATACGTGGATGACATTCTCTTAATAGGAAATGACATTCCTATGCTACAATCTGTCAAGGGGTTCTTGTCACACAGGTTCTCCATGAAAGACCTGGGTGATGCCTCATACATTCTGGGTATCCGGATCTACCGTGACAGATCCAAGAGGATATTAGGACTTTCACAGTCCAGGTACATCGACGCCATACTGAAGAGATTCAGTATGGAAGATTCTAAGCGCGGTAATCTACCGGCTTGTCACGGGATCACCCTCTCCAAAGAGATGTCTCCCAAGACTGATTTGGAGAGGGATCGCATGTCTATTATACCCTACACTTCTGTGGTAGGCTCTATAATGTATGCGATGTTGTGTACCAGACCGGATGTGGCTTATGCACTGAGTGTGGTAAGAAGGTATCAGTCAAACCCTGGGGAGAAACATTGGATAGCAGTAAAGAACATTCTCAAGTACCTGAGAAGGACTAAGGAGATATTCTTGGTGTTTGGCGGAAAAGACCTCCAGATTGAGGCCTTTGCTGACTCCAGCTTCCAGAGTGACAAGGATGATTCCAAGTCCATGTCGGGTTTTGTGTTCACCCTCAATAGAGGGGCGGTGTGTTGGAAGATCTCTAAACAGGAAACCGTTACTGACTCGACTATGGAATCGGAATACATCGCTGCATCTGATGCCGCAAAAGAAGCTGTCTGGATGAGGAAGTTCTTGAAAGAACTTCAGGTGGTTCCGTCCATTGTTGACCCAATACCTCTGTATTGCGACAACAACGGGGCTATAGCTTTAGCGAAGGAACCCAGGTCCCATCAGAAATCCAGACACATCTTGAGGCGGTATCACCTGATCAGGGAGATCGTGGATCGCTAGGAGATCGAGGTCCGGAGAGTTGCATCAGAAGATAACACAGCAGATCCATTCACCAAGGCCTTGCCCCAGACTCAGTTCGAGCGGCTGATCGAGATGATAGGTCTTCGATACGCCAGTACATGGCCTTAGTGCAAATGGGAGATTGTTAGTGTATATGCCCTAGAGGCCATTACTGTATCATACTAGTTTGTATATTACTTAATGGAAGCTTGGGATATTCACAGTTGTATATACAATCTTGCTCGAAATGGTAGTATGCTACTTGGTTTGTCTCTGCTTTAATATGTGCATGTGTTTCTTTTGGCATATTGCTGATATACATATTAGTAGAGCCCTTAGGATCTTTGCTTGATTACCAGCGTTGTGATGGCGCTCACACTCGTGGGAGCTGGGTGTTCTATAAGCACATCCTTATACAGGTCCCTAGTCGTTGGACTATCGAGACAGGGCATCGATACTCCGGAGTAGACTAGCGATGCGCTGCTCATCCCAGTGTGGGAGACGGTCTGTCCCACAGCCGTCAGTACGTCGTTCTTGAGATAGTATGCGGGTGCTCGTTAGGTTACGAGTACACTGGACAGGACTCGTCGGGAACTGTTGGTTGGTATTATACCTATCGTCAGTTATCAGTTCCCAGGTGACATGAGTACAGCTTAGTCCGCTGACTTGACACTGTCACTTTGCCTCAAGTGTGTTCCCACTGCACTTTGATTACTAGCCTACCACGGCTCAAAGGAGTCGTGCAAACAGGTAGTTTTTGGGTGCAGTCCCGAAGCACTTGGAGGCAGTGACTGTTAGACAGGATTCGTCTCTCCCGGTATTGGGGGTTGACATCGCGCTGTGTCCAGGAGAGCCATTACACGAGTAGTCCCTGGCCAGGGAAAGCGAGTTATACTGGTAGGTCTCCAGTGTTATCTCAGGGTGTGCTGGGCTACATTCCGACACGACTTGTACGGCTATTAGGGGACTGACGTTCACCGCCCCCCTAGGCCCGCCATGCGATGTATCAGACGAACAGACCGGACTGTACGGAGATTGTCACATACAGGCTCAGTAGGAGTTCAGATGGGGTTCACCTCGTCAGTCTTCTTATCGACATCTACCTGGGGACCGTTACGTACAGCTAGTGCCGCATGCGGTCTGTGGTTAATCCCACTGCCAGCGTAGTGTCGAGTCTTTAGAGTCCCACACAGAGAGCTATTCGCCTTTAGGCAAAATGAGTAGAGGTCGCATAGTTTTGCGACAGGGTTCGTTCACATCCGCGCACTTGTGCACGTTTGCTGTCCGGACAGTTTATACTAGCGGGCTTTGGTTTAAGCCGGATCCTAGTATATGATTTGGGATTGGTTTTTCTGTTTGTGTTCGTGTTCCTCGGATCACGAATACGGGTGCGTATGCACAGTTGCTTGAGACAGAGGGAGAGGACTTTGATTAGGGTTAATAACCATTGTCATTTTTATTAACCCTAATGCTTATGTGTGTATTATGGTTAATTGATAATTTGTTTTATAATTGCGCATGGTTATGGTTGTTGACCATTTGACCTCCGTGACTTGTTGACCTTGGTTGACACTTTGACCATCATCATTTCATTTGGAAGATGCTTTTTGATCCTAATAATTTGCATTAAAAATGAAATGATAATGGTCATGTCTTGATTAACCATGACAATTATCTAGCTAATTATCTAATTAAAATAATATACACATATTCATGAGAATGGTTCACATTATTCTCATTCTATCATTTCCTTTCTCTCTCTTGTTCTTCCTCTCCCTCAAGCTCTCTCCCTCTCATGTGTTGAGAAACACTTGAGCTTGAGAAAAACCCTCTCTTGATAATCTCTACTCTCATCTAGGGTTCAAGGACTATCACTTCTTGCACCCTAGTTACTTCTAGCTTGGAGTTGAAGCCAAAGGTTGAGGCTTTCGGGTGGATCTTTCTTCGACGTGAGAAGACGACCAAGGTGACCTCCTTCCACCACTCCAAGGAGCAAGGAGAGAAGGACATAAAGCCCAAGGTATAACCTTTCTAGCACTTAGCTAGTTTCTCGTTAGCTTTAGCTTGTTTTTGTTTAGCAAAGATCCTTCATAGTGTAGTCCATGTTGCCTAAGCTCATAAAAATCCGATTTTTATTCCGTTTTCCGCCTCCCCGCAACCACCGGGCTGGGCAACGTGGACTTACAAGTGGTTACTTAATTAGGACCGCTACTTGTAGCGGGGAGCCTCCCACTTACCAGGCACTTACCTGGCCGCAATTGACGGTGAAGAGGCGGTTTGAGGTCCTATTTCTAGCCCTAGTTAGGAGCTGTCTAGCTGACCTAGGTGACCCTAGATCTAGGCCTGATTGTGCATGTGTGGTTGATCGCGTTTGCGTCTCAAGTCTCTTTTCAAAAATCTCTTTGCAAAACTCTCACAAACATAAAAAAAAAATCTTTTCAAAACTTGCAACTTGTCGCTAAAGAAAACTTGCACCTCACTTACACCACTTTCTTTCATTGACGTTCTCTTACCTCCACATTCTGTCTTTCATTTTTTTTCTGACTACACTACTCTTTTAGTGTATGTCACTTTGGACTAGGGACACTAGCGTCCGATTAGGCCGTGTTTCGTTAATACCGACCGACATACCTTTCGACACCGAAGTCGAAATTACGTCCACTTCCTTACCTCCACATTCAAATTCTTCCTCCGAAGGCATGTCGGGATTCAACCCCAACGAGACCTTACCGACGGGAATGATTCCACCTACGTTAGGTGCGAATAACCCGAATCAACCGCCTGTTGAAGTGCCCGCACGAGTCGCGCTCCAGGATCTCTTCTACCCTGTCTGTACTTCTTTACCTACCTGTCTTTCACCACCACCGACAAATGGGGACAATTTTGAAATAAAACCACATTTCATCAATATGCTGCCAAAATTTCATGGTTTGGAATCAGAAGATGCGTATATTTTTATTAATAAATTCCAAAACGTTTGCGCTATGATGAAAACGACCAAATTAAGTGATGACGCTATAAGGCTAAGAGTCATTCCTTTCACCTTATGTGACCTAGCTGAGAAGTGGCTATACAGCACCGCATCACATTCAATTAGAAATTAGGACGAGTTTGTGAAAGCTTTTCTTAAAAAGTTCTATCCTCACCACAAAACTGCTAGAATCCGTAGTGAGATTATACAATTCTCACAGCTTCCTTCTGAACCATTTTGGAAGTGTTTTGAAAGATTCAAAGACCTACTCGTTCAATGCCCTCATCATGAGATCGAAAGTTGGCAACTTTGCCAAACATTATACGAGGGATTGAACTCGACAACGAAGCAGTTGCTAGAAACCATCTGTCAAGGTCACTTTCTCTCTAAATCTAGTGAGGAAGCGTGGCAGTTTCTTGAGGATCTTAGTGAGCAAACAATTCAGTGGGAGAGCACCAAAACCACATCATCTTCTTCTAGTGGTCAATCTATTGCAGGCATACATCAAGTAGAGATGTCGATTGACATGAAGGCCGGGATGGCCGCTCTTACGAAAAAGCCGGAAGCGATTGAGACCAAAATCTCATCGTCTTCTACTGCCCCTGTTGTGCCTCCACGAACTGTTTGTGCTTGTTGTTCGGCTCCATGACATCTCACCGAAGAGTGTCCTTACAATGCATCTGCTCAAGGACAGGATCAAGTCAATGCTGCCTTTCAGCAACGACAGAGAAACGATCCATACTCTTTGACATACAATCCGGGGTGGAGGAGTCACCCAAATTTCGCTTGGAACCAAAATCAACAATTCCAAGGAAATAACAATTATCAAGGGCCTCCTCCACAACAACAACAAGCACACCCACAAACTGAATTTCAACAACCTTTCCAACAGCAACCTTACCCTAATCAAGTGAACAATTTTGTGCCTAATAATTCTTACGCGCCAAACAATTTTGTTCAACTTAATAATGACAAGGTTAGCTCGCTCGAAAGAAGTCTAGATGCGTTCCTAAAGCAATCTACACAGTCTACAGCAAGACTAGAGACTTCTATTCAATCTTTGGAGCAAAACAGTGCCTCACACGATAAAAGCATCAAATCTATTGAGGCACAAATTGCACAACTCAATGCAGCATTGAGAGAGCGAGAGAAAGGAAAGCTCCCATCTCAACCACTGCACAATCCCGGTCACGCACATGCTGCACATCAACAGCAAACTCATAACGTAAACACTGTGACCACATTGAGATCGGGGAAAATTTTGCAAAACAATGTGGGTATTCACGATGACACCCCTGCCGGTTCTTCTTCTTTACCTTCTTCTTCTTCGTTAGAGCCTGTTCTCCATCATTCACAAGGCTCTACTCCTTCTAGCTCGAACGGACCCACTTCTCACAACATGAACACATCTACACGGGGTTCCGTTCCAACTCAACAATCTGATCCGCAAAAATTGGACTCAACAACATTTCAAAATGCTCCTTTTCCAAACCGGTTGAGATCCAATAAACCAACTCCACAAATGGAGATGATTGTTGAGCTGTTCAAACAGGTTAGCATAAATATCCCTCTTTTGGATGCAATCCAACAAGTTCCTTCATATGCAAAAATCTTAAAGGACTTATGCACCAAAAAGAGGATGTCACAAGTACCAAAGAAAGTTTTTGTGGCTAGTGCTATTAGCGATGCTCTTGTCAATTCTTTACCCCAAAAGCACAAGGACCCCGGTTGTCCTACTATTTCGATAACAATTGGAGACAAGAACATCAATAAAGCACTACTAGATCTTGGTGCTAGTGTCAATTTGCTACCTTATTCTGTGTACGAGCAATTAGGCATTGGAGAGCTTAAGCCCACTCACTGTACTCTCTAAATGGCTGATCGATCAATCACCCATCCAAGGGGTGAGCTAGAGGATGTGTTGATCAAAGTTGGGGAGTTCATATTCCCAGTTGATTTTATTGTTATGGACACACAACATGTTGCTAACTCACGAAACCAAATTCCGGTGATCTTCGGTCGACCATTTTTGGCCACTTCCAATGCTGTAATAAACTGTCGCAATGGCTCCATGACTCTATCCTTCGGGAAGACGTCTAGTGAGTTCAATATTTACAAGTTAGGAAGTCTGCCCCCCGTGCCTAGTATTAGTACAAGAGAAGTTTGCTCTATTCACGAAATCACGCAGGAGGACTGCGAGTTTGAAAGATTTTTGTTTGATGAGAACAGTTTTGACGCCACTAGTGCGTTCCTCCTTAAGCCTACCACAGTTGACACAACCGATATTGATTATGAAAATTTCACTTTTTCGGATGATGACGACTCACAGCCCGAATATGAGTCTTTTGAATTTTTGGATGAGTTAGTTGAACCATCCGAATCGGTTATTTGCAGTGATTTCGAACCTGTGTTGGAGTCCTTTGAGTTCAAGGTAGATTCCGCAATGATTCTTTCGCCTCCGAAACTCGAACTCATGTCCTTGCCGTCTCACCTTAAAAATGCTTACATAGGTGAGAATGAGACCTTTCCCATTATAATATCAGCCTCTCTAGCATTCGAGCAAGAGAACGCTATTTTAAAGGTCTTACAAGATAGGCGGCAAGTTTTCGGTTTGACTATGGCGGACATCGAGGAGATTAGTTCCCTCATAATTGAATATCATATGCAATTGATGGATGATGCCAAGTCAATAAAGGACCCACAGAAACATTTTGGGGGTATTGCGGTGAGTCAACCTCCTCCTTTAGAAGTTGAACCACCCCTAATTCTTTTAATAAGCTATGAGAATGCCAATATTCCACTGACTGCTGATCATTCTCATTCTCGTTTTGATTCATCACCACATCATATCTATTCACTTCCATACTTTCCCTGCCATCACTCCTATCTTCCCGAATTCTTTTTGGATCAGTACAACATGTTCTTCCACCATCCGACACTCTTTACAGATAAATTTTTTGACCGGTTGGTGTTGATGTTTGGTCTGTGCAAAGTCTGGCAGTAATGTCTAATATTGTTTCACTGAAGTTTGGGGGGAGGCTTTCTGTATATATTTTTGTTTTTCTTTTAAAAATAAAATTAAAAAAAATAATAAACAGGGGAGTGCTGGCATTTTGACCCTCTTGGTGCAACATGACAGTGAGGACTCTGTCCAGTTCAAGTTTGGGGGTATGCTCGATACGTCTTCTTCCTTCGCATTCATTTGCATTTGCATATTTATTTGAAAACCCATATAAAATTGAAAATTTCAAAAATTATAAAAATTATTGTATTCAATTTTGACCATATTTAACTTGAGTTTGACAGATAGGTTAACTGGCCAGGAACAACTAGATCTTAGACCTAGTAAATTAAAAACCCTAAAAATAACCTTCTTTAAAGATTAACGGTAGAAAGTATATGTCTTTGTAGTTTATTTAGAACTAGGCAACTTTTGAGTTCACTTTTTGGGCTAAGTTGAAATAAAGGAAAATATTGATATTCTTATTAGAGTATAAGTTTGAAAAATAATTCCTAGCTTAAGTCTATACTCTGAAAATGTATACCCTACAAATTGCACAATCACGCACCTTAAAACTTGGAATAGTAAAAGAGACCTTGAAATGCTCTTGTCTAAACTCCTTAATACGAAGAAAATAAAAAATTGTAAATAAAGAAAAAATGAACACTGGTCTTTGTGATTACTTAAGGCTGCAAAAATAGAAGAAATATTTAGCAAGAGTGCTTCATCACCTAGTGCCTTAGACCAACTGGTTTGGGAGTCACTGCAAAAAGCCCTGGGTGTTGCAAGACTAGGAATTACGCTCTAAAGTGCAAACATATCTTGTAATCGGTTGTTGGTACTTCAAGAAGTATTAACAGTCGCATGAAGGATGTGAATTCACCAGTTAATTAGTGCTTTGGACAACGGACAAGAGTATGATTGCTTGATTTGAAATTCCAAGTTTAGGGGTGATTTATACACACACGTGGGGATATATGATTAGAGTTGAGATAAGAGAAAGGAATGAAGAATAGAACTTGTATCTTTAGTAGAGTTAATAGAAAAATTCCCAAGTGGAGATGGAACCTTAGAAGGAAAACTTAAGAAATGCTGAAAGCTGAGTGAGTCTATCGAACATATATAATCTTCAGTTAAATGATGAGGAAGTGTGAAGAATATGGTTGGGTAATTTATGAGTCAATGATAATAGAATTCCTTGTTATTAAACCTAATTGGAGAATTAAAGTTAGTGGGCCTAATTGATAGGATTTTGTGGGTAGTATCCGCTGAAAACCCTCAGGAGACAACACTACTCCTACTAGGGACACCTAGAGGTTTAACGGCTTGTTGCACGAGCTCAGTGCAATCGTGTTTCCCTTCGAAAGTGCGGTTTGGTTTTATCGAGAATAAAATAATAAGTTTGCTCGAGGACGAGCAAAAGATAAGTTTGGGGGTATTTGTTCATATCATTATATTGCATTATTATATTCCCCATTCTTATTCGTTTTATAAATAAACAGGTGCTTCTGACGCATGTCTGCTGTATATTACAGGATACAGGTTCTTGGCGCGAAAACAGTAAAAAAGACAAAAGATGATACAAAAGAGGGACTTTTGACCAACAAGTAGAAGGACCCTAGTCAAGCCTAGACAAAGAACAATTCACAAGTGTACATGGCAACGCATGGTCCGAAATGTCAAAGGAAACAGTTAAAAGACCACTACAAGTTTCACTGAAAGATCTAGAGAAGATCTATAATCCAAATGGAGAAAAGTACTGAATAAATAAAGAGAACAAGACATCAGAAAGCAGCACAGAAAGTTTCACTCAGTGATCTCATCTAAGGGCCGCGGAAGCGTGGCCCCACCCCCACATATGCCGTGGTACCGCGGCCATTGAGTGCACGTGTCGGCGCAGAATTTTTGTGTCGGTGCGTCGGTGCGAAGGTTGGGATTTTTCGGGGGTATTTTTGTAATCACACATGTGCGAATCCCGTAACCCTAAATTTCCCTGTTTCCCTATAAAATCGTAATCAAAATATTGTAATAGGGATGCCTCCTTTCAATGAAATAAAATTCAGATTTAATTCAGTGGGAAGAGCATCATTTCTGTAAGTTCTTATTTTAATTTCTGCCTTAGCTGATAATTTAATTATTGCCCTAGATCTAATTAATCTTTTACCCTAGTTTAATCTAGTGTAATCTTTCTTAAACTGCCGTAGGTAAGTTATTTGAAAATGTTATTTTTAGAAGATCCCCTAATGAGCGAGTAATTTCCTCGCTTGTTAGGGTTAGGAATAAGGGAGGGATTGAGAGATGAATATCTCTCATCTCTTTCATGCCCAATTATTTTTCATAACTAGAACTTCATGCATGCATGCATGATCCGCTCCCTGCGGCACCCTACCCACGAGGTAACGGTGAAACCGTAGTATAAAGGACCGGACATGCATGTCTTCCATGAAGGTTAAAGCAAATATTAGGAAAGGACGGACAAGGATCTAGAGGAAGAAACTTCGTTTCTTCCCAATCATCCTAATCCCTTTTTCTAATAATTGCTATAACTTCTAAATGATTTCATTTAGGGCAATGAAAGAGCTGTGACATTCAATCTTATCAAACCCTACCTTAGACCTAACCCTAGCAAGTTTCTTTACCATCGTACAACTTAGTTTTAGATTCAATTAAAACAAAACCAAACAACCATTGGAATCAACTCGTGAGAACACTTAGGAAAATTACACATCCCTGTGTACCGACCCGTATTCACCGGCTAGCTTCATGCGATGCCGTTCTTGATTGCGGTAAAAATATTTTTGATCTTAAAAACCTACATTAATCAGCCCAACCATGTACCCTCATACGGCCTCGCCGCCTCCTCGTAGGGGTATATATATATATCAGAACCGATAAAACTCATGGTGGATGCTGAAATATCATATCAAGGGTAATCGGGTTTTTAAAGCATTTACATAATCTCTTTGAAATATCCACGGTTCCTAAATTTAGAAATATCATGGAAACGAATATCTCAATGCGCAAAATCAGAATGCATGATGTATGTGACATATAAGTGAAATGCAAGTATAACAGTATATCATGCAACATGGAATAATAGTACGCACATAAAAGGGTCATATCCTGATGCAATAATCCTACTGTGTAGTGACATGGCAATTATCGATGATGAAGTGTGTGAGCCGACAAGCAAGTGTACGTGGAAAATATGCGTCATCGATAATGGTGATGGTGTCCTAACAGCTTGGTTTTAATATAGCAATAAACACATTTACAAATGCAAAGCGATGCGAATAGCATGAATATGCGGAAATCGAATAATCAACGCAACAGTGAAGAATCTACATCAATATGAGTATGTCACGCAGTTATGCCATTTAAAATAAGATGAATCAGGGTTTTTAGTAAAATAAGGGCTACGGTGTTTTTAAGAAAAGATGTATCTTTTGATGTTGTCCGTAGATTCCCATTGCCTGTCCTTTAAAATACTCCCAATTCGTTAGTTTTGAAATAGGTATGACTCGGGTCTAGTCTAACATCTACTATGCAACCTACAGATCTAACAGTCAGGTCAATCGGGAGGGGTATGGAAACCCCATAAATCTGAGTCGATATATATATATATATATATATATATATATATATATATATATATATATAATAGTCGGTGATCCCGCCTCAATAGTAACGCGTACGATACAATATATCATATGACATCCTCGAGTCGTGAGTGCGGATCTATCATCAAAATATAGCTCGACGTAAATCCGTCGTACGACATCCCAAATCTGGGTACGGGTCAATATCACAGTCATCTCATCAATTATCTGGTATCCTTATCATCATCTCTCATGATCTGGGGTACTGATCTAAGTCTAGTACAAATCGATACCATCTATATAAGTATGAATGCGTGTGTGAAACACACGTCCAAAGGCCCGCTAAAAATCACATGTCGTATCCCAAATACGGATCACATCATATCACCGATCTCACGGCACTATGCCCAATATCATCGATTCATCTCCAATGACATCCACTATCGTCATCATTCAAGCATAAGTATAGCAATAAGCATGTGTGTGCGTGTGGGTGTAAACCAATTCTAGGGTTCGCGACTACGAACTACACTAGTTTACTTCTAACCCTAATCTATCCATAGTACATCTAATCACTATAAGCTATCATATATATATATATAACATATACATATATAGTATATCAACTTCGGGCTGTGGGGGTGTTATACGCCATCCATCCGTCTTCCCCCGTAGATATAATCTACTCACCTTGCGTCTTCATTTTTCGGCGTTGATGTCGCCATCATCGTCTTCATCGCCTCGGATCACCGTGGAGGTACCTACATATCACACGTATCGCATCGCATTAAAACCAAATCAAAACTAAAACGACACACGAAATCCCAAACAATACTCTATGGCCTATAGGTTAGAACCTATGGACTACGCTTTCAAAACCATCAATCAATCTTTGATATCGTCGTACAAAGGCGAAGTATTCGAGGTAAAACACTAATATATAAATCCAGAATTCGAAATACGGAATACGGAAACACGAATCCAAAACTGCAACTAGAGAAAAGGGTCCCATATTTCACCCTAGGTCAAATTGGACAATTTTTCACATGTCAGGAGTCTAATCTATAGATGTAGGAGCTACAGAACCAAAACGAGGCAAATTGATCCAGGTCTGGCCGCAAATTGTGGCCATAAGGATTAAATTTGCGGCTGAGGTTCAGAGTTAAGGGCTGGGGTCTTGGTGGTAGCTTCCTGGGTGCCTGCACATCTCACTGTCAATGCAAAATAATTTTAGGAGTCTCGGGGTGATAGCAGATCCCATATAACCTTCACAGATTCCATAAATATTCCGATATCGGTTTCTAAATCCGTATTCCGGGTTTCAAGTCTCAGGTTTTGGGTCTCAATTCAAGCACTAGGGTGTTTGTGTAGCCTTTACTGAGCTCAATTTCACAACACAACTCTCAATTTCCCATAAACCCTAACTAGGTTTTCCCAAGTCCACAAAATCTCACAATATCGGTTCTATCATAACATAGGGGTATAAGTAATACAAAAACTAAGCTAATGGTCCATAAAATATCTCATTTGGCAACTCAAGAATTTTCTTGAGTTGCCCCATGTGGCCAAAATCCTTGCTTTCTTGGTCCAATGTGCTTATCTTGAGCTTGTGCACGTTTTTAGTGAAATGAAGATCGGGTTTTTGAGTTGTTTTTGAGATGATGATTTGAGGTCTTGAGGAGGGGGGGAAGGAGCTAGGGCAGCAGCTGAATGAAGAGGGAGTGATGATGAGGGTGAAGGAATGGGGGGAAAATGATAAGGTCAAAGTTAACCCCTCACTTTCTCTCTCTCACCCATACCTATATATAATAATCCTTTCACTTTTTCTTTTCTTATTCTATAACCCAAATTCCTTCTCACACCAATAGTAACCCCAAAATAACAAGGTAGAAATGCACAAGTGTAAAAAAAAAGATATGGTGCAAGTTTTGCACAAAGATGCTAAAAATCCGATTAGCGATTTTTAATCGCGATTAGCACTAAATTAGCATATAATTAATCATAAAAACTTAAAAATGTTATAATTCCATAAAATACACTATTTTAGAATTTTCCATAATTTTTACCAAAATTTTTCCCATTTATCGGTATTTAATTATACCGAAATATTAAAATATTCAATAAAATAATATTAAATTATAAAAATCCCCAAACATAATATTTTATTTTTTTGAAATGTTACAGACTCGGGATTGTACCCTAAAACCACCTGTTTGCATGACTCAGTAGAGCCGTGGTAGGGTGGAAATCAAAGCACACTGGGAGACACACAAGACTCTATGATGATCTCGGGTCGACAGACTAACCTGTACCAGTGTCACCAGAGAACTGCTATCTGACGTGAGGTATAATACCATCTAGGAGTTCTCGGCAAGTCCGTTCAGTGTACCCAGTCTCCACTGAGCACCTGTATACCATCTCTGATGTGAAACACCAATGGATATGGGATCATCCATCGCCCATCATATAGGTCAAGATACGTATATGCTAGCCTACTCTGGAATATCGATGCCCTGTCTCGATACTCCCACGACTAGGAACAATTGTAGGATGTACTTACCGACTATCCAGACCCCACCAGTATGATCCCTATCATAATCCTGGAAGTCAAGTATAGATCGTAAAGGCTTTACCAACATGTCACAGAGAGACGATATAAGTGTACATGTTAAGGTAAAGAGCAACTAGATAGCATACTATCAAGTCGAGCGAGAAAGTCCTCCCTATATATGTCCAAGCATCCACTATAATATACATCTCATGTACAATAATGGCCTCTAGGGCATACATACAACTAACAATATATATATATATATATATATATATATATATACAGATATATATATCCCCATATACGCACAAGTAAAACAAGTGTATGCGTGTGTGTGCGCGTATGTGCAAAACTTTACTCTAGGGTTTCGCGACTAAGAAGCTAAACTAAATTACTTATAATTACACTAAAACTAACCCATGAACATCTAAAACCTATCTTGGTAATCATGAGTCTCGCAATACACATAAATAAATATATATACGTATTCGTATACTACACTACGAAACTGCGGGGGTGCTATAAGCCATCCACCCGACTTCCCCCGTAGATATATATCTACTCACCTGATCCTTGCTTGCCGAAGTCGATGAAGCCATGCTCATCCTTGTCGTTCAAGTCTACTCGAGGGTACCTACATATATACACACAAGATATCGTAAACCGAAATCGCGCACGAAGACTAAAACGGCATGCGTATCACACATATGTTATGGTCTACGCATGCAAGATTAACCAACAATCCTTGATGTCGATATACAAACGTCAAACCATCGAGTTAAAACCCAAATACCAAAACTCAAGTTAAAACGAAGTCGCAAAACAAATCAGTAACTCAAGAAAACAGCTCCAGATTTTACCCTAGGTTGAATCAGCCAATTTTGCACACGTGGAGGGTCTAGTTTACTAAAGATAAATCCCTGGACCAAACAAAAACCCAATCACCTCTAACCTGGCTGCAATTTGCGGCCAAAAAGGATTTATTTGTGGCCACTGCATGGAGTTGGGGTCTTGGGTCATCAGGGTAGCTTCTAGGTTGCCCGTATGACTCACTGTGATCGCTATATAATTTTCCAGGTCCCCGAGTAATAGCAGATTTCTATTTCCCATCACAATTTCCACAAAAAAATGATATCGGGGATTTCTAAGTTTGTGAATTGGGGTTTTAGTCTCAGGTTTGGTCTTTGATCAAACACTACAGGGGTTGTATGGTCTCTACTAACCTCAATTGCACCATCTCAATTAAAAACAAACCCTAATCTCAACTTTGAATATTCCTAGTTCACTAAACTACACTAAATCGGTTCTAAACTTAAATAGATGTTAAAGGAATTGAAATACTACTCTAATAGTGCAGAATTTACCTCATTTGGCAACTTAAGAAAGTTCTTGAGTTGCCCCAAGTGCTCAAAATCCAAACTTTCTTGGTCCAAAATGCTTGTAGTGAGCTTGTGCACATTTTTAATGAAAGGAAGATGATGTTTTGATGTGTTTTAGGGTGTGTTGTGAGGTGGTGAAGGTGGTGGAGGGAAGAGGGCAACCAAGTGAAGGGAGAGGAGAGAAAAAAAATGAGGATGAAATGAAAAACAGTGAGCCATGACCAAGGATGACCCCTCACCTCTCTCTCTCTCCCCCATACCTCCTTTGTTTAAAATTTTCTTTTTCTTTTCTTTATCTTTTCTTTTCCTTTAAAACAAGTCCATGCATGAGAAAAAGAAAAGACCATGGTAGGAAAATATAACAAATGTGTAATATGATATGGTGCATGTCATGTGCACAAAAAAACTAATGCTTAATGCACGATTAGTGATATTTAATCGAGATTAGCATTTCACCCTATTTTAAATGAGTATTTAAAATCTATAAATGCTCAAATCATATAAAACACCCTCATTTCAGTAATTCTTATAAATTTCCAAATATTTCCCAATTTATCGGTTATATAATTATACCGCATCA
The DNA here is from genome assembly GCA_030015575.1 of Agapanthus africanus. Lineage (NCBI taxonomy): Eukaryota > Viridiplantae > Streptophyta > Magnoliopsida > Asparagales > Amaryllidaceae > Agapanthus > Agapanthus africanus. The sequence continues at coordinate 609,594,470 of CM057339.1, read as the reverse complement.
TTAAAATATTCATAATATTTATTATTTAATTATATAAATTCACAAAAATAATATTTTATTTTTCTGAAATGTTATAATGGCTCATCCTCATTTTCGATGAAGTCAAAGTCCTTGTCTGTTTCATCAAAACAGATGTTCCAGCTCCGTGATGCCTGCTTTAATCCATAAATGGATTTAACCAACATGCACACCTTCCCGCTGCTCCCACAGTCTACAAAACCTTCTGGCTGATCCATATAAACGCACTCTTCCAAACTTCCATTCAGAAAAACCGGTTTTACGTCCATCTACCAGATCTCATAGTCATGGAAGGCAGAAATGGCAAGTAGGATCCGAATGGATTTGAGCATAGCCACTAAAGAAAAGGTTTCATCATAGTTCATACCTGGTCTTTGACTAAAACATTTTGCAACAAGTCTAGCCTTATAGGTTTCCACCTGCTCATCTACACCAAGTTTCCTTTTGTAGATCCATTTTCATCTAACGGGTTTTACCCCAGGTGGAGCAATATCTAAGGTCTACACTTTATTGGTGTACATAGACTCCATTTCAGATCGAATAGCATCCAACCATTTATTAGAGTCTCTACTGATAATGGAATGCCTGAAACTAGTAGGATCATCTTCTTCCAAGATACAATCCTTTCGATCCCCGTCTATGAGAAAACCGTAGTATCACTCGGGCGGATAAGTAATCCTACTAGATCTGCGGAGTGCCCGAGGCTCGTCTGGGGTTATTGAATCTAGAGGTTTCACCAAATTTTCAGTTACATTTTGTGGTTCAGAAATTTCTTCCAGTTCTACCGTACTCCCACTAACTTCTTTTGCAAGAAGTTCCCTTTCTAAATAGGTGGCATGATGAGATACAAATACCTTCTATTCCTCAGTGTGTTAGAACATATATCCTAGTGAATCCTTAGGATATCCCACAAATTTATATAGAACTGATCATGCCTCAAGTTTGTCCGATTTCTGCGTTTTCACATAGGCCGGACAACCCCATATCTTAAACCGAAGATATGGATTCCGTCCACTCCATATTTCATATGGATTCTTAGGCACAGATGTGGATGGAACGTAATTCAGTAAGTATGCTGCTGTCTGAACGGCATATCCCCAGAATGAAAGAGGCAACTCAGCACTACTCATTATGGAGCGAACCATATCCAAAAGAGTATGATTCCTCCGCTCCGATACACCATTGTGCTGTGGTGTATACGGAGAAGTAAGCTGAGAGAGAATACCATTCTCTTTTAGAAAGTCCCGGAATTCCGTACTTAGGTACTCCTCTCCTCTATCAGATCGGAGGATCTTGATAATTTTTCCATTCTGGTTCTCTACTTCGTTTCTGAATTCTTTGAATTTCTCAAAAGCTTCAGATTTGTTTTTCAAAAGATACACACATCCGAACCTAGAGAGATCGTCAGTGAAAGTGATGAAGTACAAGAACCCACCCCTTGCATATATAGACATTGGACCACATACATCACTGTGTATGAGTCCTAAGAGCTTTGCTGCTCTTTCTCCGTGTCCGGTGAACGGAGATTTGGTCATTTTTCCTTTGAGACAAGACCGACAAGTTTCATAAGATGAAAATTCGAATGTATTTAAAAATCCATCTTTATGCAACTTACTTAGTCTTTTCTCTCCGATATGACCAAGTCTACAATGCCACAAGTAGGATTTGTTCACTTCTGAACTCTTCCTTTTGCGTGTGTTTTGTATATTGAGAACTGTGTTTTGATTAAAAACATAGATACCATTACATAGTGTACCTTCTGCAACCAATACCTGATTAAGGTAAATGTTCATGATATTTCTATCAAGAAAAAACTTATATCCATCTTTATCAAGTAAAGAAACTGATATGATGTTTGTTGGGGTCAAAATTTACACCCCGGTTGACCAAGTTAAAAATCGAAGTCAACCCCAAGCCAAGTGGGCCTAAGCCCAGGTCAAGTGGGCCCATGCCCGAGTCGAGCCCGAACATGAAGCCGCCGGCCTCCCCCATCCCAAAATAAAAATTTGTAATAAATAATTTTGGTTTATTTTTTTTATGAATAAATATAAGAAAAATGGGCATAAAGCCAAATTTTTTTAAAACCCTTGGCTCTTGTGCAAAAGAAATTAGCACATGAAGCATTGGATAGGCAAAATGCCATTTTGTAAAGCCCAAGGGGCTATATGTAAAGTGTGTAGCCTATAAAGGCAAAGATGATGAAAATATCTTAACAACTTTTTCTCTCTCTCAAAAAATTAGGATCTGTGCCTTCTTCTCCTTCCTTAAGGTTCTAAAACCTTCTTCTCCTTTTTGAATTAAATAAAGAGTTTAACTCTTCCTATTCTAAAAATAAATAGTTTTTCACCATCATACCCTTGAAGGGGAACTCAGATCTTCCATTAGATCTCAAAATGGGGAGATTTTGAATCTCACCCCCCTTTTCCTCCAAGATCCGGCCAACAAAGAGGAGAAAGAAGGATACCCATCTCCGAAAATCCCACTTTGGAAAAGATCCAAGGCTCAAGAGAAAATCCAAGGCTTAAGAGAGAAGAACGTATGAAGATCTTTGGGGAGTTCAACTCCTTGACCCAAATCCTCAAAGGAGTTTAACTCCTAATCCAGATCCTTTAGGAGTTTAACTCCAAATCTAAATCTTTTGGAGTTTAATTCCACTCAAAATCATATTTTGGAGTTTAACTCCTATTTCTGGGGCTAAAAGCCCCTTCTTTTCACCGGCACCTAAGCGCCCAGCGCCTACTTGCCGGGCACGTAAGGCGCTCGCGCCCAAGCGCCCAGCGCCCACGTGCCGGGCACTTGAGTCGCTAGCGCCCAAGCGTTCAGCGCTCAAGTGCCCAGCGCTCAAGCGCCCAGCGCCCGCGTGCTAGGAACGTGAGGCGCTGGCACCCACGCATCTTTTAGACGCTATTCTTCTTTTTTTTTATACACACACACTCCAAAACTCTGCGGGCCCCCCGATATATCTAATTCCCCGCCAAAACACATAAGCACACTGCACGTTGAGTTCGCATGACTAGTTTGACCCGTCAATTGGAGGTTCTCTCGCTCTAACGGTAAGGGGTAATTAACGGCAGATTAGTCCGCGACTGCCGGAGATTCGGATCCCCACAATCAATAAACCCCCGCCTACCCTGGGCAGGGGGGAATTTATAGTACGCCTAACAAGCGCACGCATATTCCCATCTCAATAGGGTGACGAAAAACACCCTATAATGTTGCAAACCATGGAAGGTATATAATAGCAATTGTTCAAAATCATAGTATTGCCATTTGGCAATGCTAGGTGATATTCACCGACGGCAGAAGCATCAACTTGTGCTCCATTCCCTACTCTGAGGGACATATCACTAGGTCTAACCATCTTACTTTTTCTCAGTCCCCGTAATAAATTACAGATATGAGATCCTGATTCGGTATCTAGTACCCAGGAAGTAGGACTGACCGAAAAGCAGGTCTCAATAATAAGAACACCTGAAGGAGATGCATTGGTATGCTTTTTCTTCGATGGCGTCATCAAGGAATTCATGAAATCCTCTTTCCCTTGCTCATAATCATGATTGCTGTCATAAGTTAGAGTTGAACCGACGTTCTCCAGCCCCGAATAAGAATTCAGATCGGTCAAGCGATACATTTTATTATCTTGATTAGGGCGTGAAATGGTTGCTACGTGGAGAGAGAGAAAAGAAACACTCAGCGTGCGCTCTTGCAAGAATATATTGGTTATTAGTTTATCTAATCAGGATGGCTCCCACTGTTTCCTCGAATTCTTCTTCAAACCTTAAACGAAAAACTAGTCAGGATTAATCGCACGTCACAATACTTGCTTAACCTTTTGGCCAGGCTAGTGTCGGTACTTCAAGAGAGGTTTTCCAACGCTTTCGTGAAGTTCCTTAATTACATAACATCTTTTCCCTGGAGGCGTAGCCCCGCTAACACTGTTCTAGACACCTACTTGGTTTATAGTATTGATTGTTAAGTGAGAAAATCTCCTAAGAGTAATCCTACTCATCAGTGGGATCGGGATCCAACTATCATTGTATGATCAACTAGATGGAAGCCACTATAGTCACCACACTCCAGAAGGTATGCAACACTAGCAAGTTTCATGTATATCTGAAACTCTCGATGTGGTTTTTGCCCCTATGTTACGACCCGAAATGGCACGCGACTGGCACTTGAATCATATGAAGTCTATAGGACCCCATCTAATTCAAGTAAGCCAAAAATCCCAGAAATCTAAACCAATTTAGGGAAGAAGTAAAGAAAACTTGTTTTAAAACAAGTGTTTTTAATAACATAAGTCGAAATAATGCATTTTTAAAATCTCAAGTCTTTTCTGAAATTTCGGCAGAGTTTCCTTTGTAAATATTAGCCCCAAAAGGGTACAACATGCATAATATGAATAAAGGCATCCCCAAGCGAGAGCTGGATCTTCACCAATTGGCTGTTACAACCACGCAAGCAATATAATATACAACACCGAAGGGCGATGATCAAAACTCAAAAGGAAACTAATATCACCAGAAAACCATAATAATACATGCACGACTCTGAGGTCGAAAGAATATACAACAGGTCTTCTAGGTCTAATAAATATACAAGTCTGGTTAATGGAGTTTACTAGATACAACTGAATAAAATAAAGTACAATGGTGGTCACGATGCGAGTGAACCCACCTACCAAATAAACCACCCGGAAAGAAGCAGTGTGCCAGCAAAGCCGCTAAGGAAACCTGTACGGCAAAACCTGGAAGAAACTGTGGCACAACGGGGGTGTGTTGCCAACACGTGAGTAGAAAACATCACCGAGCAGAAATCGTATATATGACTCAATCCTAGGTCATACGATAGTATATATCCTCAAAATGATATAGCCTGAAGCATCTAATAATGGCATGGGTAAACATCTATACATTAGTGTAATACAAAGTGCTCGTGTCAGTGCCTCAGGTGGCAACATATCATAAATATGAGTTATGAATGCATAAAATGAAAACGGAATACATCATGAATGAGAAAACTGTTTTCTTTATATAGTGAGATTTTTGTATATATAAATCGAGGCATCATCAATGAAATCAACATAGAATCAGTGTCAAGCATCGACACAAAACATATATCCCAATATTTCAATATCTCAGGCTCCGGCAATCCGGACTGGCCCGTATCCTCAAATCTCAATATCTAGGGCTCCAGCTATCCGGACTTGCCCATATCATCAAATCTCAAAACCTCAGGCTCTGGCAATCCGGACTGGCCTATACTACGATCGTTATCGTCCGGATATCCGTCGAGTCACAATAAAATCACCGGTCGGTAGTGCTCCCCTGCCAGGCTCAACGCCATCATCTGCGGCCATCTTGCCCCGGGGTACCGCACCGGGTCCACCATGCACCCACCGACGGTTCCTCCTCCTCCTATAATCGGGTGTATGATATCGCTCAAGAGCCGAGAAAACTCATGGTGGACATATCTCAAATCATATCAGGAGAAAACCGCAATTTTATCTTTAGAAATGATAATCAGTTTATAAAATCCTTGTGGTTTCTCCAAATCCATAAATCTCATGGAAAATCGAAATCTTAAAATCCCGATGTCAATAGACAGTGTATACTGGCATAAATCTCCATAATATTACATGACAAACGAATGTATAAATGCATGAAGTATTTCAGTAATAAATGCAATATCTAATCTAGCACAGTAATGATATATCGGAACTATCAGCTAGCGAGCGATATCAATGAATTAATGTTCTCCAAATTGTACGTGACATGGCAATTACCGATGATGATGTGTGTGAGCCGGCAAATAAGTGTTCGTAGACATACGCGTCATCGGTAATGGTGCTGGTATCCTGATAACATGGGTTCAATATAACAATAAAAAACACATTTAAACATGCAATGCGATGCGAATAGCAAGAATATGTGGAAAATGAATAATAAACGCAACAATAAAGAATCTACATTAATATACACGAGTCATACAGTTTGTCATTTGAAATAATACGAATCGTGGTGTTTAGAAAATAAGGCTACGGTGTTTTTAAGAAAAGGTACGTCCTTTGAAATATTCGTAATATCCCTTGGCCTGTCATAAAAATACTCACGATTCATTAGTTTTGGAAATAAGTATGACTCGATCCCAGTCTAACATCTACTAAGTAAACTACAGGACTAAGCTAACAGACTAATCGGAAGGGTAAGGAAAACCACCTAAGTCTGAATCGATATATATATAATCTAGTAGTCGGTGATCCCGCCTCAATAGTATCACGTACGATATAGTATATATATATGACATCCTCAAGTCAAGAGTGCGGATAAATCATCATAATTATATCTCGTACGGTAAATCCATCGTACGGCATCCCAAATCTGGGTACGGGTCGAATATCACATTTATCTTATTATTCATCTGGTATCCTTATCATCATATCTTGAATTAGGGGTACTGATCTAAGTATAGTACATTATGATACCATCAACATATATATATATATATATATATAGTACATTCTGATACCATCAACATATATATATATATATATATATATATCCATGCGTATGAAAACATATCGCCTAAAGACCCGCTATAATATCATGTCGTATCTCATAATACGAACCAAATCACATCACCGATCTCGTGGCATCATGCCCAATCACATCGACTCATATCCAAGTACCATATACTATCCTCATCATCCATGTATATATATATACACACACACACACACACACACACACATACATACTCACATACATGTATGTATATATATACATATATTCCCATATACACACAAGTAAGTAAAATGTATGCGTGTGTGTGCGCGTGTATCTTATTCTAGGGTTTCGCAACTAAAACTAGCTAACGACACTATCATCCAATTACACTAAAATATAACCCATGATCTCCTAAAATCTTATTTTCTACCTAACCATGTTTCACATAACACATATTCATATATAAATATAAAATATCATAGGCTACACTACGAACCGCGGGGGTGCTAAACGCCATCCACTCAACTTCCCCTGTAGATATATATCTACTCACCTTGATCCTTGCTTGCCGGAGTCGATGTCGCCATCCTCTTCTTCATCATCCGAAGTCCAGGTGGGGGGGGGGGGGGTACCTACATATCACACATTGTATCGTAAAACAAAATCGCACACGAAAACATAAACATCACACGTGTCTCATATAGGTTAAAAACTACGGTCTACGCATGCAAGAATAACCAAACAACTCTCGACGATTAACGTATAAACGTGAATCGACCAAGATAAAACACAAATACAAAGTTCAGGTTATAAACAAGCATGAAACCAAAACAAAATCTCAGAAAACAGGCTCCAGATTTTACCCTAAGTGAAATTAGCCAATTTTGCATATGTGGAGGGTCTAATTTACTGAAGATAAAGCCCCGGAACAAATACGAACCCAAACATCCCTACTCTGGCCGCAATTTGTGGCCAGAATGATTAAATCTGCGGCCAAGTGGAAGGGGTAGGGGCTCGGGTCTCTAGGTTAGCTTCTAGGTTGCCTGCATGACTCACTGTGATTGTTATAAAATTTTCAGGTGCCCCGGCTCATAGCAGATCACCAAGAAACAACTCAAATACAATACGAATCCGATATCGGGGATTTCTAAGTTTGTGAATTGGGGTTCTAGTCTCTATTTTAGTTCCATATACAATCACTACAAGGGGTTTGAGGTCACTACTAAACTCAATTACACTATCTCAATTCAATAACTCCTCAAAACCCTAACTTGGAATTTTCAAACCTCATTAAACATCACTTAATCACTTCTAAACTTATATAGGTGCTAAAGTGAATGAAATCCAATACTAATGGTAAAGGAATTACCTCATTTGGCAACTCAAGGATTTTCTTGACTTGCCCCAAGTCTCCAAAATCCAAACTTTCTTGGTCCAAAATGCTTGTAGTGAGCTTGTGCACATTTTTAATGAAAGGGAGATGAAGTTTTGATGTGTTTTTGGGTGTGTTGTGAGGGGTTGAGATGGTGGAGGGAAGAGGGCAGCCAAGGATGAAGAAGGAAAGAAAATGGTGAAGGGAATGAAGTGAAAATAATGAAGGCCTAGGTCAAATGACCCCTCACCTCTCTCTCTCTTGCCCATACTTCTTATTTTAATCCTTTTCCTTTTTCTTTTCTTTTCATTTCAATTCATTTTAAAACAAATCCAATCCAAAGAAAAAGAAAAGCCATGGTAGAAAAATGTAGCAAATGTGAAAAATGACTTCGTGCAAGTCACATGCACAAAATAAGGTTAATGCACGATAAGTGATATTTAATCGCGATTAGCTTTAAAATGGAATATAGTTAATAATAAAGGATTTATAATTTTCTTAAATCAAATAAAACACCCTCATTTCCGTAATTCCTATAATTTTCCAAATATTTCCCAATTTATCTGCAATTAAATATACCGCATCATTAAAATATTCATAATATTTATTATTTAATTATATAAATTCCCAAAAATAATATTTTATTTTTCTGAAATGTTACACCCTAAGACCCTAGTGATCTTGACGGAGTCAACAAATCAAAAAGTCCTAGTCAAGTTCAACCCGTCATTATCTTGATTGCATTAAACCCACCCGCATAATCCTTGACAGAGTCAGCAAGGTTACACGACCGTCCTAACCAATCGCAACTAATACTACAAACGGGTACTACTTAGCTACCGTACACCACGCCTTGACGGAGTTAACAAACGCACCACGAATACTAAGTACTACTCGTAGGAAATGACAGAGGGCTGCGGCTGGGTTTTTGGCGAAAAACCTTTTAACGTAATGAACTTGATATAGTTGAAGGAACCTGAGCAGTTTTGAAAAAGGAGTGTTTAGGCTCCGCTTTTTAATACTAGTTGTTTTGAAGAAAACCGAGTAATTTACAGTATATACTTTTGCTCAAGAGGCTATTCCCCGCGAAGGGATCTCGGCTCTTGCCTCTTGGAATGAGGTGCTGGATATTCACAATCGAATACCACTATGCAAAGCGAAAGAATATAACTATAGCTTTTCAAAATTTGTTCCAACAACATCTTTTAGGTTTCTTATCTTGCATTAATCAAAATTAATGCGGTCCCATCAGTTAAAGTCTATCACACCAAAAAAGAACGAAAATACAATGTACGTATATGCCATCCGCATTCGCCACTGGGCCCCATCATCATCCGTTAGGTTACTTAATTAAAGGCAGAGCGGGGGCTAGACTAGCGAGGGTGAAAAACATATACAACATCTACTAGTATATATATAACATTCGTCCCATGCATGATATAAGCAACAACACAGAATCTGAGCAAGCAACACGGAATGTTGGATAATCTTGGAGCCTCGGGTTTCATTTGAGCCGCAAATGAGACCCGACGTTCCCGGTCGTGTGGATAGCCCGTGCAATGGAAACCTGGACCCCTACGAGTGCGGAAAGTTACCCGCCAATCCTATACGTGAGGCAACCCCAATCAATAAAGTGAATGGGCCACCCCGTACTTCACGGGACCCGGTAACTTGAGCGCCCCTCCGTGGGTCATCCTATATCCCTTAAGAGTGCAGCAAATAGCCTGCCAATTCTGGAGTGAAGCCCCCTTTGTCTCAACGCCATGAGATGCGGGTTCGTTGCCCTCTAGAAAAATATGTACAAAGGTGACATCGACCTCAACTCGGTCGAGCCCCAATAAAAGAATATACAACACGGCAGAAACGGCTGTCCACATGTCGGACGCTCAGCCCGCAATAACAAATATACAAATGAATATAAACTATACTAAACCATTGCATCACCGGCTATCCATCACGACAATCCAACCACAATATCAGCACAATCACATAACATCAACATGAATGTCATGTTCGCAAACCCGTCTAAAAGAACATATAGCAGATAGACGGGTTATACCAATCAAATGACATTCACGATCGTAGATGCTAAACTAAGTTATGATAACTATTAAACAATGTTAAAATAGTGACCTCAAAATACTCCGTAATGCCCCAAAACTCAAGGTAACTGAAAAATCATTCTGCGAAAAATCAAACATATCCAAAAACCCTAAATCCAAGACTCAAAGAGCACCAAACAAAAACGACCCAATTCCACATATATTAAACCGATGGGGCCGGTTATTTTTGGACTTTGGCCGGCCAAGTTTAAGTGGAATTGTCTCGTTTTTGGTTTGTGTTCATCTCACAACAATAGGAGCACTCTGTAATTGTTTTAAAAAAATTTTAGTGCCTCTAAAAATTTCGACAGAAACTTGGATTTTCGTTTCGTGTTTCGAAGTTATTTAGGTTTCGTTACTTTAACATTGTTTAAACCTGCTAGTGTAGAGTTTATGGGCTGGCTCTAATACCATGTTAGGTTACCCTAACGCCGTAGCCATGATCCATGGCCGTTTGCGGAACAATTTTTTTTCCTACTAAAGTAAAAACGACGCTAGAATAACCCAGTAAACCGGATCTAACCATAAACCTAACTAGCAAAACTAGAAGAGCTATCTACTATGAAAAGAAAGCATCAATGAACGATACGTGTCCTTCGGTATCCTTTCTTCATCATGTGCTCTTAATGTCCACCTTGAACAAGCTTGATCTTCACTTCTTGCTCTCCGGTCCACTTTTGTCATAGATGTTCCACCAGAGGGATGTGATCCATGGCTCTAGCTCCTAGCTAAGTGACAATAGGAGCAACTAAAGAACTTGGGATGCTAATCCATGAACTCTAGGATGTAGTGTAAAGTTCAAAGTGTTGTACTATCTCTATCTTGCCTCCTCTCTTGTTTCTCAACACATGAGAGTGTAGAGAGGAGGAAGATGATGAAGGTGATAAAGCTCAAGAGAAGGAGATGAGAGTGAAGCAAAAATGGTGAGATGCAAAAATAATGAGCAACCATGAGAGAGAAAATATCTCACAAAGGTTTTGTAAAACAATATCCATGAATAAACAATATCAACCATGCTTCAATAGTTGCCACAAATGAATTAATAATTCATTTGTCAACTATTGAAACGATGGTTCTCACCATACCCCCCTCTCCTTCACTTTACACCTCATTTCCATTTATGAATAAATGGAAAAAACATGATGAGGTGTCCACCTTCTAGAATGTTATCCGTAATAAAATATGGATTACAGTCTACTGTATATACATACCTGCATTCGGATAAAAACACGATTGCCCAAAGAGATAGAATAACACGAAGAAGATAATGCTAGAATATACATATCGAAATACATATATGCAAATTATTAAATCAATACCTGATTTAATGATCCGGCTTAAATTCGAGCCGTCTAGTATTATCAACTGTCCGATCGAAAGTCCGGGTACACAGTACATCAAAAGATCGGAACCCTGCATGTATCCAATACGGCCACTACATCATTTCGCCTGAACCAGGAAAACCCTCTGTGTGGGACTTTAAAGACTCGACAGTACGCCGACAGTGAGTTACTGGATAAATCTATAACCACAAGCACGTCAGCGACACTAGTTGTACGTAACGGCTACCCGGGTACCTCTCGAAAAGGAAGGCCGGAGAGCAAACTCATCCGGATCCCTACTGAGCCTATCCGTGACAATCTCCATACAGTCTGGTCTCTTCGTCGGGTCTAGGGGGTGGTAAACGTCCGACCCTAATAACCCGATAATTCGTGTTGATGCGGTTCAGGACCAATCCGGGAAAATACTGATCAATCTATCAGTAAATCCCAACTGCTTTGGCCAAGGTCTTATGATCCTGACCAATCGAACATAGTGCGATATCGACTCTCTATACCGGAAGAGGCGAATCCCCAACAATCGCTCACTACCTCCATGTGGCTCGGGACTGTACCCAACCAAAACCTGTTTGCACGACTCAATAAAGCCATAGTAGGGTAGTGATCAACGCACAGGGGGAACTCACACGAGACAAATGACGATCTCAGGTCTAAAGGCTAACCTGTACTCATGTTACCTGAGAACTTTCACCTGACGATAGGTATAATACCATCTAGAAGTTCTCGGCGAGTCCGTCCAGTATACTCACCCTCAGTGAGCACCTGTAGACGATCTTAGGTGCAAAAGACCATTGGTTGTGGGACCGTACCATCGTCCCTCGTCGGGGTCTAGAAACATATACACTAGTCTACTCCGGAATATCGATCCCCAGTCTCGATACTCCCTCGATTAGGGACCTTTTAAGGATGTGCATACCGACTACCCAGCTCCCATAAGTATGATCGGCATCACAACGCAGGTAGTCTAGCAATGATCCTACGGGCTTTATCAACATGTATAAATGATATGCAATAATAAGTAAAACATACATACATGTTAAGAAAAAGACAAACCAGATAGCATACTGTCATATCGAGAAAGACTGTCCTGTACATATATATGTCCAAGCATCCACATGTATACTATTCCCTTATGAAAAATGAATAATAAATATAAAAAGCAATGGGAAAAGGCCCCAAATGGAGTATCACGTGCCCACACGTGATATGCACTGCACTTGACAAAACAAGGCTGAAACTGAGCCTCACGTGCAGACACGTGACCTCTATATACAAAGTATATAGGCGCCTTCTTAAAACAAACAATTGGCCAGAAGAATTCACATGATAGCACGTGACGCTCTTTGGTGGGCTTAACTTTGTGGGGTCACGTGCTACACGTGATGGTCTCAGATGCCTTCTGAGCCGATAGAATTAAATTCTAAATAAAAGGGATCAGAACCCTATTTTGGAAATATTTTTCCACAATCTTTCTAAACAAGAAATATTGTGCTTTGTAAATCGGAGAACCATTGGATCAAAGATCCAATGATGATTAAAAATCACCAAGATACAGAATAAGTTCTGTATGGGAAAATATTTTGCCAATCTTGTTAAAAAACAAGAAAAAAAAGTCTTATGTAAAAGAGAAATCTTTGGATCAAAGATCCAACGATGGATAAATTCCCCGAATCAATTAAGAAACCTCTCAATGAGAAATTTCCTCAACTGAATCAACAAATTAGCCTCTACTATATATAGGACCCATAACTTCAAGTCTCGTACAGAAGAACCCCCGCCCCCCCATAAACTGCAAGTTCAAAAGAAAAGAAGAAACCCTAGGTAAGAAGGAACAAAACACAGAAAACACCTTACTTCTTCTTCGTCCCCACAAGGGACAAGAGTTTAACTCTTCCAATGAACTTAGTTCTTTCTTCTCGCAAAGGATCTGCAGAAGCAGATCTCCTCACAAGTTGAGAATTTAATTCTCATCGGGGAGATTCTGCCATGCAGATCCAAAACCTAGGGGAAGATCTAAGTTCAGAGAATTTAATTCTTCCAAAAAGTATATAGGAATTTAATTCCTCTGATAAAACAAGGGTTAAACTCTTCATATAAGAACTTGGTTCTTCCTTATGGTAAAAGATCTGCAGAAGCAGATCTCCCTAGAAGTTGAGAATTTAATTCTTATTGGGGAGATTATGCAATGCAGATCCAAAACCTAAGAGAAAAACTATGTCCTAAGAATTTAATTCTTACAAAATAGTGGGCTTGAAAGTCTCAAAGCTCAATATCTCCATGCACGTAAAAAGATTAGCACTCAACATGATAACGGCCGATCTCGTGGTCCCATGTGAGCATCCTTGATGAATGAAAGAGAACAACTGAGATCAGGTCACGTGACCCCACTAAAAGTGGTTAGCACTTCCAAAAGAGAAAGGGTATAAACCGAAGAGACAGTTACCACTTTTGTGATTCCTCACGTGATCCCACGTGGCCGTCTAAAAAGTGCTTAGCACTTATACAGAAAAGGGAATGAGCCCAAAGACAACGTTCACATTTTGAGAGCACATCACGTGTTCACACGTGAGCGGTAATAAACTAAGCGTTCAGCACCGAAATACAACGCTTACATTTAGATAATCCCTCACGTGTCCGCACGTGACCATTTAATGAAACAATTGCTCAGCACTCATATGGAAAAGAAATATATCCAAAAGGAGCACTCATATCTTGACGGCGCCTCACGTGTTCACACGTGAGCACCACAGGGAGCTAAGTGTTTAACACTCCATATAAAAGAATACTAGTAAAACAAAAAGAATAAAGGGTTTCAGAACCCATCTCAATGCTCAGTATTGCTGATGCATAGAGGGGACCAAGCCCAAATAAATAATCAAGTGGGCCGAGCCCAAGGTTGGTCAAACGCCAAAATCGACCGAACCCATATGTCTTCTTCCAAATTGGACTTAGTCCCTAACAAGATCATCAAATCTTTGATGAACATTCACTGGTTCAAGGGTACATCTCTTCATACCTCTGATACATGTCATTGTAATTCTTCAATATCTTCAGAGAGATGGAGGGTCCCAATAACCACTAACTTTTGGCACATCCCAAAACTGCCAAACCAAAACCCTACAGACTATGATGTCTTTAAATCCTACAGACTATGATATCTTCAAACCCCACAGACTATGATGTCTTTAAACCTGGACAGTAATGTCCTTAAACTAACAATGGACCGCAACGTCCCTAAACTAAGACGATAGAGTCCAAATACTCTTTCGTTGGATCTAAATGATCCCAAAATCCCGTTGAGCAGATCTTAGTCTAAAATTAGACTAACATATCCTTAACAAACATTTAAGTTGATCTTAATCTCAGACGAGTTTAACGATCCTTAAATCAAACCAAACCCAAATCTAAGAAAATACGGATTTGGACTAATCCCCGCTCTACGGGCGACAACATAAATTAGTCTCCATATACAATCCACGGAAAACCAAAAATAAAACAAACACACACGACACGAAGTGACCTTCTGGAGCAGGAGAACGTGGTTATCGCTACGCAGTAATGTAATTAACTGCAGGGGCTTGCGCTTGCAGGTAAGAGCGTCCCCACAATAAAAAAATGCCTCACAATGAGGAGGAATCTGACGAAGTCTGCTACAAAGGCCGCATCCGTCCAAACCTCCGATACATGGTGCCATAAATCATCATGGCATCTTCGGAGAGGTGGATGGATAAAACTAAATAGTATTTGCCCCCAAATTCAGGCAAGACGACCTACGCGGTTTTGTCTCTATTTTCGGCGGTAAACAGATTCTGGCACGCCCGGTGGGTCCTTTTCCTCTTTCCACTCCACACTTCATGTGTCATGTTTTTCCGCGATCAAATAATCATGATATATATGTTTGTGGTTGCCCTTGGATAATGGGATACTGAATCCGACATTTCGTCTCTATGAAGAATGGCGTTTGCTTCCACCATAGCAACTCTGGCTCTGTCATATCTGGTGGAGTCAAGTATGGGCAACTTGCAACCTCAAATCTCTGCAATCCGGCTCTTCAAGAAATCAACGGGCTTCTTTTTGGGTCAATACTCCCATCTCCTACCCTCGGTGCCTCAACGCCGATGGAGGAAGTCCAGAGGAAGTCTTTCTTTCACAGGCTGGCTCCCCAAGATGCAGCTTTGCCGACAGAATCGGTCCGCAAACAACTGGCACCTTCCAAAGACCAAGGTCGACTCTAGGGGCGGAATATTCAAACTCTCAAAGGAAACTGGGGGCAGCTCTCCCTCTGGACTGACTCCACCAGCTCCAATGGTCGAAATTGACGCTGCTATTCCAACTGGGAACAGCTTTGAACCGCTCAGGAGGGTGCGCAAGAACTCTCCGACTGCCGTGTTGAAAACGTCTCCTCCACCTGTGGAGAACGTTACAAAGGAGAACCCGGAACAGCCCCCTCAGCGGCTGTCCTCCAAAATCCACAGGGTCTGGCAAATAGTCCAAGACTCTGTAATCGACAAAGAATACTTTCGCCGACAGAAGAAAATGAAGGTTCGGCAAGAGGATGACCATATCACCTCCGTCATACCATGGAAAGCATCGGCTGCAACAGCCCCCTCAACTTCGACCGTTCATAAAAAGAGAAGGCCGGAAAAGATCCCTGTGTCCACAACAAATCTCAAAATCGTTGAATCCAAACGCCCCAAGTCTGGGGGCATTGTAGTGCACACCGTCTACATGGCGTCTGGAAAAGAGGAAAGCCGTGCTTCTACGGGTCATCGACCGCTCATACGGTCTGCGACGAAAACTCAGGAGCAGCAACAGAAACTCCAGAAGATGCTGACACAGATGGCCACACTCACTGGGCGGAAGGAAAGCCCGGAAGCATTGTTGGATCAACGCTAGGAGAAAGAAACCGACGCCGAGTTCCTCCGAAGGATCTCGAGAAAAAAGATAAAGAGGCCGCGGAACAAGCGGCTAACATAAAACAGATGTCGCTACTATTCCAAGATATGGTCGGGATGATGATTCAGCCGGACCCTCTAGTCGAAGATCCCCCAATAATCATTGAAGACGACAGAGAGGAGACATCAAACCCTCTTCCGGATTTATCAGCATCCAGGGTGGAGACGATCTCGAAAGCGGCACTTGATGACTACATAGCTCAACAAATACGAGCTCATCAGGCAAATGAATCAACTAGCCATGTCATCAGAACTGGACGACCCTACCCAGGCTGGTACGATCAAATTAAGAACCCACCAGGATACACGATCCCTAAATTCCACGTGTATAAAGGGATAGGCAATCCCCATCAGCACGTCGCTCAGTTCAGGGCTCTATGCGTTAATACTGGGGGTGACGACTAATTGCTACTTCGCCAGTTCGTCGGCAGCTTAGCGGAGACAGCTTTTGAATGGTACTCAGAGCTTTCGAATGATTCCATTAAAACATTTACGGAAATGGTGTTGCTATTCACCCAGCGTTTCTCAAGCACTAGCGAGCGCACCCCGATCACGGCATTGATCAATGCCAGGGTGAAACCAGGAGAGACTTAGGTTCATTATGCAATTCGGTGGCGGAACTTATGGTCGAGATGCGAACAATGCATAGAAGAAGCTCTTGCTGTGGGCAAGTTCATGGGGACCCTGGATCCGTAGGCTACTATATCCCAATTCATGATGTTCTTCAAGTCGACCACTTTCCAAGCCTTGATCGACAAGCTAGCCCAAATGGACCAGATGAGCCATAGACCGCCTTCCTCAAAAATGGAGCTTCGAAATGAAAAAAAGGCAAAGGGAAAGCGACCTTCGTCGCCAACGCTCAGCAGCAGCCGAGTGATCCAAAACTAGCTGCTCACCAAGGCAACAAACCGCGATTCCTTAATGAGAAGTTGAGATGTCCTTACTCATTTCCCCGGGATAAAACAAGGAGACTGTTCGAACTATCGGTGCGTAATAGGCTCATCACCCTGCCGGATCCGAAGCGCCCACTGCAGCACGGTGAAATCAACAATCCTAACTATTGCCCCTACCACCGAATGTTAGGCCATCCGATCGAAGATTGCTTCATCTTCAAAAGCTGGATTAAGGACCAGTACCCGCAAGGCAAATTCGCGCTGCCTGGAAACTGGAGGGTAAACCCGTCATAACCACATGCTCCGAAAAAGATGGACACGCGGGGGCATCATGCTCATTCATAGAGGAAGCTCCTTTGGAAGTAGTTAATTCGGCAAAAACTAAGAGAATGCTGAAATATCTTCAAGCATTCCCGGCAATCAGGTGGAGAAGCCCTCTAGAGCCAGAAATCATTGAGGGGATGCTAAAACTGCGACCAACATCGGGAGTTAGTAGCGATGGGAAAAATAACCAGGCCCAGCCGGCGAAGTCTTCGAGGAAGAAAAAGAAGACCAAAAAGCCCGCCCAGTCTGATGACAAACGTACAG
Source organism: Agapanthus africanus (assembly GCA_030015575.1). Taxonomy (NCBI): domain Eukaryota; kingdom Viridiplantae; phylum Streptophyta; class Magnoliopsida; order Asparagales; family Amaryllidaceae; genus Agapanthus; species Agapanthus africanus. Next base: position 609,576,696 of record CM057339.1, on the reverse strand, counting down.
ATCTGCAAAGCCATATTGACGCGCTGGAAGAATATAACCAAAAGACGCCATCCCCGATCACATTCCAAGAGTTTCTCAACCATGTCTTTAAGAACAGAGACAGTGACAATGATGAGGGAGACGACTCGTCAGAGGAACCCGAAGATTATGTGGCATGTTGCCACATGATTTGTCATTCGTCGCTAAATAACAAAGAAGCTCACTCGGCATCAGAAGATAATGTAGAGGAGCTGGGGCAGGATTGGTGCCAAAATCCTTGGGACCGTCAGACGAGATGATCGACATGCTACTGAACGAAGCCCGTCAAAAGAGCAAAGCTGATCAAGAGCGTGAAATGGCCATATTCGAAAGATCCAAGCGTCGGCATCAAACTAAAGAAGTCATGGTAGGGATGAGTCACAAAGCGCTCCATCCAGATTGAAGCACGCCCACGGCAGACAACAACAAGCTTAAGGCAAGGAAATGGTTCGCTAAAGCCCTGTCAATGGGAATGAAGCTGCCATCTCCCAAAGAAAATACTCCTGGCAGTATACGCCTTGACGAAGCGGATGTACATCCTAACTACTGCTTGTACCATCGGAGGGTCACACACCCTACCGAAGAGTGCAATGCTTTTAAAAACTGGTTGCAGGGATATGTTGCCCACCGACAACACTTCAAGCGATTGAAGCGCAAGGCTCGTCGGGAGCAGAGAAGCACGACAGATGAGCAAAAAAGAACTACTGGCAACTGTCACATGGTTTATTCAGGAGGATAGCAAGTTCTCACCTTCGGAAGCGATTCTGATGAAGAAATATCCCTCGGCCCTCTCTTTAAGGAATCCACCTCAGGAAAAGAGGAGGAGATAAAGAACTGTGAAAACATTCAGCTGCGTAGTCTTACGTTGCCTGAAAAGAATCTCGGACCCACAAACAAGGGGTCGAACAAAAAAGATAAAGGGAAGGAAAAAGTCCCTGAGAATATTTCCCTCGATGATTGAGTCATCAAAGAGATGGAAGCCGAGGACCCGCTTAAGAGAAACAAGGTGGATTACAATGTTCTAGCACACCTGAGGAAGATGCCCTCGCAACTAAGCATTTTGGATGCCCTTCTACTGTCTAAAGATATGTGAGATTCTCTGATCAAGGCACTACAAGAGCCCGACCAATTTCAAGCTTTCCTTGCCGAAGAGAAGATGAAAACCGAGCTGGAAGAAGTGCACACAGCTAACATCACTTTCGGCGATGGAGATGTCCTCCTCGGATCGTGCGAGCATAACCGTCCTCTGTATGTCACCGGGTATTTCCATGACATCAAGATAGGAAAAACCTTAGTTGACAACGGGTCCTCTGTCAACCTCCTAAATGTGAGGGTGCTAAAATAAATCTGCATGAACGTTCAACACTTCGCTCGGGATAAAATCACCATCTCCGGGTTTGACTCCCAGTCATCATGGACGCTTGGGTCTGTAATACTGACGTTACGCTTTGGGCTGCTCGTCACTGACATCAAATTTGATGTCATTGACGCCAAAACCTGCTACAACGCTTTCTCGGCAAGCCTTGGTTACACGAATACAACATAATACCTTCTACACAACATCAGTGTATGAATTATTTCAGAGATGGTCTCGAGTATACTGCAATGGGGGAACTAAACCCATTTTCCGTAAATGAAGTCCAAAAGTAGGAAGATGCAAAGTATTTCCTGCCAGACTTTGAAGACACGGAAAGATGCCATAAACTGGAGAATAAGCAAAAAGCTATCACCCATTACACGAATACAACATAATCCCTTCTACACAACATCAGTGTATGAAGTATTTCAAAGATGGTCTCGAGTATACGGTAACGGGGGAACTAAACCCATTTTCCGTAAATGAAGTCCGAAAGTACGAAGATGCAAAGTATTTCCTGCCAGACTTTGAGGACACAGAAAGATGCCATAAACCGGAGAATAAGCAAAAAGCTATCACCACTATTCCGGTCTTCGGGAGCGATACCGAGAAGGAAGAAGAGATAGTATATTCGGGGCCGCCCTAATGCAATAGGCCGGGACCATCTAACCCTATTCTGGTCTTTGGCAGTGACTCTGAAGACGAAGTCAACATAGTGTTCTCGGTCCATCCATTAATGCAAGCCCTCACTGGAGATGATCAGAGTATGCATATCGCCATGGTTCTGTGGCAGCACTATAGAGAGCTTAATGCGCTTGAGACATATAGTATGCAAGAGCTACGGACATTCTACGTCCCTCCCACGTGAAAAGGTGAAAAGGCAATCCTATTTTACCAATCCGGGGAAACCAAAGTCGAGAGAGAAGTCTGGCGTGGTGCCGAACCTGTGCTTGACAGGCTCCAACCAATCCGTCTGTCCAGATACTACGCAGAGGGATTGAAAAGGTTATTGAGATGCCAAGATGTACCCTTTAAGCAAACCACGCGACATGCCCAATTCTAAAACAGGATCTGGAACGTCCCCGGAACTCAACGAAAATTGCCCAACGGAAAAATGGAAACGATCAGGTTTGGATATGTCCAGTCCAAGAAACGGGAGCAGTTCCACGGCTGCCATGTCATAAAGGACCTTGATGAAGAAGAGGATGCTCTTTTAAAAGACACTAACGCTGAACCAGAACGCAGTCCTGCCATAAAAATGCCGAGTCCGTCGTTTGAAGAATAGATGGACAAGCTAGTACAGGAAGCGGGTCAAAAGGTTCGGAACGACCACAGCCACGAAATGGTCATTTACGAGAAAGCCAAGATGCAACGTCTTCTTCAACAGGCTACGGAGGATGACAATGCCCTCTGCCGTCAGCCCGCCATGCATTCCCAAGACAGGAAAAAGGCCCGACGCGGAGGAAAAAAAAAGTTAAAGAACGAGAAAAACGTTCGACAACGGCAAAACGGATCCAAAAGGCCACATGATCGAGAAAAGGTCAGCCGGAATCCGTCTCTTATGAGAAAGATGGGTCGAGCATATTCGTTCTTTAGAGACAAGACAAGAAGAATCTTCGACCTTGTCATAAAACACCAGATGATGACACTCCCGGAGTCTCGGCACCCCGATCAAGCAAACGAGGTTCATCACGTGGATTATTGCTCCTATCATCGAGCGATAGGACATCCTCTTAAAGACGGCTTCACCTTCAAAAACTGGGTTGAAGACCAATATCAACTCGGTAGGTTCGCTCTATCCAACAGTTGGAGGGTGGCCCCACCACAAAGGCATGCGCCAAAAGCAACGTATATGGAGAGAGTAGAACCAGATCAACATCGATCTTGGAAACGATCTCGTACCTGTCACATGATAACGCTGTCAGAAGAAGGAGTGCTCGAGAATATGGATGACCTCTCCTAGTGCTTTGAAAATGAGGATGAAGATGAGTTGATCTTGGAATTTCCACCGGCGCCAAAAGAGCTGGAAGATGGAATACACACCATAGCAGACAACCTGAGAAAAATCGACTTGGGGACAACAAACGACCTAAGGCCAACGTTCGTCAATGTGCTGCTGTCTAAAGAACAGGTGGCTACGCTAAAAGACGTCCTCAAGCAGTATAAAGACTGCTTCGCTTGGAACTATTCCGAGATGCCGGGGATAGATCCAGAAATAGCTAAGCATAAATTGGCGATATCTCCGGATATCAAGCCATTCAAAAAGAACCAAGAAGAATGCGGCTCGAACTTGAAATGAGAATCAACGCCGAAGTCAAGAAGCTAACTACTCTGGCTTCATCCTAGAAGTTCAATACCCTGATTGGATCGCCAACATTGTCCTAATGATGAAGAAAAATGGGACGGTGGGCATCTGCATGGACTTTCGGGACCTCAACAAAGCCTGTCCGAAGGATGAATTTCCCGTATCGGTTACCGAGCTGATGATAGATAACAAGTCCACTCACGAAGTTTTCTCTTTTATGGACGGATTATCGGGGTACAATCAAATAAAGATGCATCCCGAAGACCAGAAGCATACCGCTTTCCAGACTCCTCTGGACATATTCTGCTACAAAGTGATGCCTTTCAGTCTGAAGAACGCCGTCGCTATCTATCAGAGGGCCATGACGAAGATTTTCGATGACCTCATACATGAAATCATCGAATACTATATAGACGACCTCGTGGTGAAAAGTAAATCGTACGAGGAGCATTGGGAGCATCGGAAGATCGTGTTCCAGCGCCTTTGAAAATACAACCTGAAGATGAACCCTCTCAAATGCGCATTCGGAGTTTCCTAAGGAAAGTTCCTAGGATTCATCGTACGACATCGAGGCATCGAAATAGTCCCATCAAAGATCAAGACGATTATGGAGATGCCTCCGCCAAGAACTCTCAAGCAACTGCGGTCTCTCTAAGGAAAGCTCGCGTATATCTGGCGGTTCATAGCTAACATCTCCGGAAAATTCCGCCCCTATAGTTATTTAATGAAGAAGGAGTCCCCGTTCGTCTGGGATCGCAAATGCCAAAGCACACTGAATGAAATCAAGCAATACATGCAGAATCCGCCGGTACTGACCGCTCCGGTCAAGGGAAAGCCCCTGATCCTGTACACAACCGCCCTTGAAGGTTCTTTAGGTGAGCTATGGGCATAGGAGAATGACCAAGGGAAAGAGAGAGCCCTCTACTATTTGAGTTGAGTTATCCTGGGGGCAAAAAGCAACTACTCCCCTATCGAAAAACACTGCCTGGCGTTAATCTTCACGATAACGAAACTTCGGCACTATGCTTTGGCGCATGAGGTCCATCTCATATCAAAAGTGGACCCTCTCAAATATCTGATGTCAAGAGACATACTAACGGAAAGCTTACCAAATGGGCCCTCATCTTGATGGAGTTCTCGATAGTATATCAACTCTTCAAGGCAATAAAAGGCCAGGCCATCGCCGACTTCCTCGTTGGGCATCCGATATGTGCCGATTCACCCCTAAATTGTGAATTGCCAGACGAGCATGCGTTTGACACGATCGACGGGGATAGAGGAAGGAGTGATACCCAATGAGAACTCTACTTCGATGGGGCATCTTCCATGAAGAAGCGAAAGAACAGCTCCCCCATAATCAAATCTGGGGTAGGCCTCATCTTCGTGACCCCGCAAGGAGGGATAACGCGCTTTGCCTTTTCCTTAACGGAACCAAGGACAAATAATGAAGCAGAATATGAAGTTTTGATAGCAGGTCTTGAGATCACTGTCGACATGGGAATCGAAAACCTTCTCATATACGGAGACTCCCAGCTGGTCGTTAGTCAAGTAAACGACGACTATCAAACGTACAAACCAGAGTTGGTAAAGTACGGCGAGAGAGTGCAAAAATTGCTACCTCAAATCCTTTCGTACGCCCAGGAAAGCATACCGCGTGCGGTAAAAAGTAATGAGGATGCATTAGCCAAACTCGCTAAAGCACTGGCTGACGAAAACCTCGATGAAGTAAGGATCGTTGTACAATGCCGTCGGGTTCTTGCAGCAGCAGAAATATCTCCGGATCCATCTAAAGAAAAAGAAGCGGTCAAGCAAACAACCCTACAAATAGAGAACCAGGAAAAGGCTAAGGATTGGAGAGAAGTCTTTATAGACTACTTCAAATTCCGTCGAACACCTGAAGATGCATCCTCAAGATATCAGCTCATGAGACGAGCTCTGTCTTTCGCCTTCGTCAATGATACTCTATATAAGAGGTCGTTTGACTCACTGTGGCTGAGATGCCTGGGACCGAAAGAAGCAAGGAAAGTCTTCCAAGAAACTCATGACGGACTCTGAGGTTCTCATCAAACCGGGCCAAAGATGAAGCTGAAGATCAAAAGAATGGGCTACTATTGGCCTACGATGATTCAGGACTGCCTCGAATACGCGAAGCAGTGCCACTCGTGCCAAATTCATGGAGACTTCATCCATCAGCATCAAAACCCGCTACACCCAACAGTGGCTAGCTGGCCATTCGAAATGTGGGGAACCGACATAATTAGGCTCATCGAACCAGCATTGTCCAAAGGACATCGGTTCATATTGGCGGCGACTGATTACTTCTCTAAGTGGGCAGAAGCCATACCGCTAAGAGAAGTGAAGACGGAGAACATCCTCCATTTCTTCAAGACGCACGTCATCTACCGGTTCGGCACTCCACGACGGATTATCTCCGATAACCGGATGGCCTACAGAAGTCACAAAATCAGCCGCTTCGCACAACAGCATAATATAGACTGGAGATACTGTTCGGTCTACAATCCCCGAGCTAACGGTCTAGCTGAGGCTTTCAACAAAACCTTGACGAAGATCATAAAGAAGACGGTGTCCAAAAATAAAAAGGACTGGCACGAGAGACTGCATGAAGCTCTCTGAGCGTACCGAACTACATTCAAAACGGCTATGAATATAACGCCGTATGCACTGGTATTCGGTGCGGAAGCAGTACCCCCTTGGAGATAGAGCTACCCACTCTACGAGTGCCGGTTTATTACGTGCTAACAGATGAAGAGAATGCTCATCTTCGGCTTGTGGAGCTCGACGCCCTCGATGAAACTCGTCTCATGGCGCAACAATACCTAGAAGCTTACAAAGCAAGGATGACGCGCTCGTACGAAAGATTGACTAGGCCGAGAACATTCCACCAAGGCGAACCAATGCTAGTCGTAAAAAGACCTATGATCCCCAATCGTGCCAAATGGGGGAAATTCGAGCTGAACTATGAGGGCCCTTACATCATAGATAAAGTTTACCAAGGTGGGGCTTATTTGCTCATGGATATGCATGGCGAAAGACCCTTCCGAACAACAAATGGCCGCTTCCTGAAAAGATACTACGCCTGACGAGTCACGACCTAGGTTAACGATTGTTGACGACACCTATGTCCGCTCGCTATATTCCTGTAACGTCTTCAAAATAATAAAATATGATTTTTGGGAAATTTTATAATTTAATATTATTTTAATGAATATTTTAATATTCTGGTATAATTAAATACAGATAAATGGGGAAAAATTATGGAAAATTCTAAAATAAGGTATTTTAAGGAATTGCCTCGTTTTCTGTGCATGCCCCCATTTCCTCTAGTTTTGACCCTGAGTATGTCTAGTTTTGACTGATTCCATCTTGGGTGAAATCTTGGTTGATTTTCCTACGTTGGTGTATAATTTGGGACTTGTTTTAGCATGGATTTTGGTATTTGGTGATTCATTCCTATCGGGTGGCGTTTGGACGTCAACGACAAGTGGATTTTGATTGTGTTTACATGCGAGTCGATAGGTTTTTACCTTTGCGGTTAGCGTGTGCTATTTTGGTTTCCGATGTGATTTTCATGTGCTTTAGCATTGTGATATACTTGTAGGTACTCGCGTGATGTTGAAGCAAAGGAGGTGAAGATAGCGACATCGGCTTTGGCACACGAGAAGCAATGTGAGTAGATTTATATCTACGGGGAGAAGTCGGGTGGATGGCGTATAGCACCCCCGCAGTCCGTGGTGATGTATACGAATACGTATACACACGAATATTTATTATGTGTTGTTTAGGGTTATTGATGGTAATAATGATATTTTGATGATAAGAATATATTGGTTTAGTATAGTGCGAACCCTAGAGTAGTGGTTGCACTCACACATACATTTACACACATACTTGCATTAATTCTTTCATTTATTAGAGTGCATATGATGGTGCGTATATCTACACATGGGTATGGGACTATGTGTTTATATACGGGATTTGAGGATGATACGTGGTTTGAGATGATACTTGATGTGAGGCCGTGAGATCGGCGATATGACATAGCTTGTCTTCGAGGTGCGATATGATAGTTTTAGCGGGCCTTTGGACATGTGCTTTACCCGCATTCATATTTTTATAGATGGTATCGATTTGTACTAGACTTAGAGTAGTACCCTAGATTATGCGATCTGATGATAGTGATACCTGATATGTGATGAGGTACTGTGACATTGACCCCTACCCAGCTATTGGGATGCCGTACGACGATCTACCGTACGAGCCGATATTGATGATAGATCCGCACTCATGACTCGAGGATATCTTACGATATGTTATTGAGGCGGGATCACCGACTATCATATCTATATATATTGACTCAGATTAGGTGGTTTCTTACCCCTCCTGTCTAGATTACTTAGTAGACATTAGACTGGACCGAGTCATACCTATTTCAAACTAACGAATCGGGGATATTTTAAAGATAGGAAGAAGGGTCATACGGATATTTTCAAATGATGTATCTTTCCTTAAAACACCGTAGCCCTTGTTTTTCCAAAAGCCCTGATTCGTCTTATTTCAAATGGCACCCCTGCATGACTTGTACAGATTGGTGTAGATTCTTTACTTCTGCGTTGATTATTCGATTCCGCATATTCATGCTATTTGCATTGCATCGCTTGTACTGTGGTTATATTTCAGTCATGCTGCTAGGACACCAGCACCATTATCGATGATGCATATGTTCCACGTACACTTGTTGCCGGCTCACACACTCATCATCGATAATTGCCATGTCACTACACTGTAGTACTATTGCATTCAGTATATGATCCTTGCATGACATGATGATATGCATACCTTCCTTTACATGTCGCATACTTCATGCTTTTGATTATACGCATTGAGATATGTTGTTTCTATGATATTTCTGGATTTGGGAACCGAGAGTGTTTCAAAAGAGAATATGTCATTGCTTTAAAAACCCGGTTACCCTTGATATGATATTTCAGTGCGTCCACCATGTGTTTTCTCGGTGCTGAGAGCGACATGTGAAACCCGAATCGAGGAGTGGATGAGCCGATTGCGGGTACATGGTGGACCCGGTATGGTTCCCCTCGGCAAGATGATCGATGAGCTTTGCCGATTGAGCCTGGAGGCGGGCGAGTACCTACCGGTGATTGGTTGGACCTGGCGGTTATCCGGAGGATACTGACCAGAGTCGATGGATAGATTTGGGCGTCCTGCCGGGGCCGAGGGCCGATACCGCAGACAGAGCCCGCGGGCCGATGCGGACTGACGGAGCCCGATATATGAGGATTTATGTGCCGATGCTGGGCACTGTTTTCATGATGTTTTCGAGTGCCGATGCTGGGCACTCCGGTTCCATGATTTTGACGTGTCGCGAGGGACACGGGTGGGTTATATCCTCATATTTCCATGCACATGTTTCATGATATTTACTTGCATGATGGTTATTGTCATTGGGTGACGAGTGGACGGGATCCACGTGTGTGCTGATTTGATTACATTGATCATACCTCATATTCATGACATGCTATTACCTGAGGCACTAGCACGAGCACTTGGCATTACACTCATGTAGAGATTACATTGCCAGTTTAGCATGCTTCAGCTTTATTCATATTGAGGTTTATTTATATCTGATCGTATTGACCTAGGATGGGTCATGCATTCGATTTCTGCTTGTATATATTTTCTATTCACGAGTTGGCAACTCACCCCCGTTGTGCCCCAGTCCTTGCAGGTTTTTGCCGTACAGATTCCATAACGGCATTTCTGGCACACTGCTTCCTTATGGGTGACTTGCTTGGATAGGTGGGTTCTTTTGTATCAGAACCGCCATTGTTCATGTATCATTTATTGTATCTAGAATTTCCATCAACCAAAACTTGTTTATTGTTTCAAACTTAGAAAACAGTGTTGTTTTATTTCGACCTTAGAGTCGCGCTAGTAGTAATACGGTTTTCTGGCTGTTTTGAGTTTCCTTTTTTTTGGGTTTTGATCCTCGCCCTTTGGCGTTGTATATTATTATTGCTTGCGTGGTTGTGACCGTCGATGGACGAAGAGCTAGCTCCCGCTTGGGGATGCCTTTTATCATTTCATATATATTATTCTTGTTGTACCCCGTTCGGGGCCAGTTTTTACAATGGAAACTCTGCCAAAATTTTCAGGAAAGGTTACACATTTTAAAAAAATGCATATTCAGCTTAGTTATTTAAAAACTTTGATTTCCAAACATGATTTCCTTACTTTTCAAAAACAGTTTTCCTTATTTACTCTTTAAATGGTTTTAGATTGCTGGGCTTTTGGCTTACTTGGATCAGATGGGGTCCTATAGACTTCATATGGTTCAAGGGCCAGTCACGTACTCTTTCGGGTCGTGACAAAGTTGGTATCAAAGCGCTAGGTTGACCTTGGTTCGAGTCGAAGTTTGACTATGTGGAGCTTAGGGCGTTATCTATATAAGGAACTTAGGCTTGACCTTACGGAACTTAGACTTGGTCGAGGGGGTATTAGACCCGAACTTTCGTCGTGTAGGATGACCCTTGGTTGATTGAATAGGTGACTAAAGTAGAGTGACGTACCGTGGGTATGTTCCGCGGCATACTTACGACATGCCACTCCGCTTAAGAAACCTTAGGTTGTACATTTCCTTGCATTGTGTCATATTCCTTCCTATTATCTATCTTCATCGATACTGGTTATGGTTTTGCTGCCGCGATTGCACGGGCAGAGTGAGCTACGGCTCGAGTTGTCAGCATGAGCTCGTCGCGGACGAGGACTGACCGGGGCGTGATTCCAGAGACATACGGTTGCATTGAGGCTTCGTATTTTGTGTTTCCGCACTATGGGCGTTTGACAGATCGCTGCTGTGAGATTTATAGGATGTACCGGACGGTACCAGAGGATTGAGCCACTGATAGAGGCCAGCCAGGATGTGATGACCGTTGATGTATCGCTTATTCATGATGGTTGAGGCGCTGCTTAGCGTACCGACGAATGAGCCAGTTGTTGCTGCGAGTGATGAGATATCGCCCAGATGATTGGAGCTACTGCAGCATGAGCATATTTTTAGAGATGTGATAGTGAGTCGCTAGTCACCGAGGATTAATGACTAGGACATGTGGTTCGTTCGCTTACCCCGATGCGAGGTCACCAGGTAGATTGATTCCAGCTAGAGGCGACTTTACGCAGATTCGTTGAGAGTCGATTGAGACGATCGAATGTCAGGAACCCATTTTCCAAGTTTAAAGTATACGGAAAGACATGCAGGTGATTCTATGGACCCTCTAGAAGAATGAAACCCTAACTCGACTTAATGACCGTGTGAAAGCCTTTGAACCTTAGGGTTTGCGGCAGTTCCTCGGCGCCATTAGTGAGGCTTGGGTTTGCCCTTCTACGGCTGGACCACCGACGCTGTGGCATGTACTCGATACTATTAAACTGTACCCGAGATGTTGAGCTCTTGAGGGGATTGTGAGGTTCTGACGAGTCGATCGGATGATTCGACATCATTCGGATATCATGTGATGGGACACTGCTTGGGAGACTCCAGATACGAGCATAGCCGTCGGAGCGCAGTCTGTGTAGCCATGATGAGATGATTCCGAATCAGTCGATAGTGGAGCAAGGTGGAGTAAAGAGTTTGCACGAGATTGCGACGAGATGACGTTCCACTCCGCTGACATCAGAGATGCGATATGCACGCTGAGGACGTGTTCGGCTAGATATCTTCTACTGAGTGATGAAGATACTGAGTTCGTGATTTCGAGTCCGTGTTAGAGACTTCGGGTGGACAGTAGCTGAGGACATTGCAGTGTGCAGATAAAGACGCGACGTCGAATGGTCGATGATACAGACAAGCGGGACAAGAAGTTCGTGCGAGAGGCAGACGAGCTGTTACTACACCCCGTTAAGATTAAAGGCCGGACATGCATACAGAGGCGCAGAGATGCGAACAGCTTCCGAGGAGATGTTGTACTAAGGACGCAGAGGTCCAGAGAGCGAGAAAAGATTATGCCAGAGTACCAGCCTCCTTACAGTTTGGCTTAGGCAAGATCAGAAGAGACCTTGAGTAGGATTCCTTCCAGTACACTGCTGCAATAAGAGTTGCACCCAGGATCGGATGTGTGATATGCATTCAGAGGACCCGAGGTCGGCGCCAGAGATGTGCTGCTTTACGAGCGGTCGTGAGGATTGACCGAGAGATGACCAGGGAAGTGCAAGAACGGAATCGTTCCTGTCAGCACACCTGACCGGGCCGATGAGCCGATGGATTGCGAGTTGGTAATCTACAGGAAAGATCAGGAACCAGAGGCAGAGGACGCCAGCCGCGAGCAAGAGGCAAGTAGATATCTTGCGCCGTTAGCATCGGATGTACCGGTACCTTCTCGACCCTGAAGGAGGGTATACCGACGACGGTAATTATGATTTGTGATTTTGTGATTTGATTATCACGTATCCGTTGCTTTGGATTTCGGTATTTTGGGCGATCTATTCGCATGATTTAGTCTTGATGACTGAGTTTCATGATATTTGATTTTGTGCACCATGGTTGCACCTACTGTGTATTTATACCTTGTACATAGTTATTACTCTTGAGCTGTTGATTGCGATTTCATGCCTATTTTATGCTGGTGATTTGATTTACGCTTCCAGCAGAGTTTCATGTAATTTTAGTGTTTTGATTTTGCACTCGGTATAGCTTATATGTGCTTGTAGTGCATCGATATGTGTTTTGTGCCCGCAGCTGCACACGTTTATGATTTTCTTCATATCTGGATACACTTGGTGTTGCTGCTTACGTATTTGAGTTATTGCTTGGTATTTGTGCATGGGATGCACCAGTTCTATACTTCGTGCATTTGTCGCACCAGTTTTATGTTTCTTGCGTTTATCGCATCAGATTTATATTTCGTGCCTTTGTTGCACCGGATTTATATTTTGTCCATTACGATTGCACCTGACTTCGATTTGATGCCTTTCGGTATGTCGATTTTGATTGTGATATTGATGTGGATTCTTGCACTCCGTTCTTTTGACTGGACTTACGCATATTCGACGTTGCTATTGGATTTTGTGATTCCGTGCATATTGAGTGCGCAGGGTCTAGATTTTCATTCGTGCATGATGGATGCACCGATTTGGATTTTCGCGCATGTTGGGCGCATGTTTTGAGATACGATTTTGGGGCACACCAGATGCACTAAATCGAGATTCTTCGTGCATGTCAGATGCATCTGTTTTGGCTGTCAGGCACACATGTTGCCTATGACAGATGCTTCGTGCACACCCGTTGCACCTAGATGTTGTTTTGTGCACATGTTTAGCGCATATATGGATTTTGATTTCCGTGCGTGTCAGACGCACAGGGTGGTGTTATGTGCATTTTTGGAATTTATTCCTTTTGGAGCAGTACATTTTTATGATGTGGGATATTTGCTTTCATACTGAGCAGGACTAGTCAGTGGACAGTGCCTGGATATATTTTGCATGCATCGATAGTTATCGAAGGATTTCCGAAAAGCGAGCTATAGTCTCAGTATATACCTACATGTCCGATATGACACAAAACGTTTTAAAAACAAGGAAACCCTTCTGATTATTTTCAAAATGGTGGAACGTGCTTATTAAACAAAGGATATATATACACATATATAGTTATTTTCTTATGAGAAACGTCCGCCACTGTGCAGTGTTACGCGCATCGCACAGCGACTTAAAAAGATTTGGCATACAGTTGCATCAGCTAATTACATGTATAGATTGGGTGTCTACATGTATAGTCTTGGTCCATATCATATTGATTTTGTATTGGATTTGACATTGTGTCGTTACCATGACTCCGATAATTGCGGATGCTTAATGGAGTGTTGCTTTTGAGTTATCTGCTCAGTACTAATGCGCATGCATTGCGCTATGATGTTTTATGTATAGATGATTTCGGAGCCCCGATGACTTGGAATTTGTATTGAAATATTTTAGTATTTGGGGGTTTAAATTTAAATTCGGGGACCGAATTTCTTTAAGGGGGGTAGATTGTAACGTCTTCAAAATAATAAAATATGATTTTTGGGAAATTTTATAATTTAATATTATTTTAATGAATATTTTAATATTCTGGTATAATTAAATACAGATAAATGGGGAAAAATTATGGAAAATTCTAAAATAAGGTATTTTAAGGAATTGCCTCGTTTTCTGTGCATGCCCCCATTTCCTCTAGTTTTGACCCTGAGTATGTCTAGTTTTGACTGATTCCATCTAGGGTGAAATCTGGGTTGATTTTCCTATGTTGGTGTATAATTTAGGACTTGTTTTAGCATGGATTTTGTTATTTGGTGATTCATTCCTGTCGGGTGGCGTTTGGACGTCAACGACAAGTGGATTTTGATTGTGTTTACATGCGAGTCGATAGGTTTTTACCTATGCGGGTAGCGTGTGCTATTTTGGTTTCCGATGTGATTTTCATGTGCTTTAGCATTGTGATATACTTGTAGGTACCCCGCGTGATGTTGAAACAAAGGAGGTGAAGATAGCGACATCGGCTTTGGCACACGAGAAGCAATGTGAGTAGATTTATATCTACGGGGAGAAGTCGGGTGGATGGCGTATAGCACCCCCGCAGTCCGTGGTGATGTATACGAATACGTATACACACGAATATTTATTATGTGTTGTTTAGGGTTATTGATGGTAATAATGATATTTTGATGATAAGAATATATTGGTTTAGTATAGTGCGAACCCTAGAGTAGTGGTTGCACTCACACATACATTTACACACATACTTGCATTCATTCTTTCATTTATTAGAGTGCATATGATGGTGCGTATATCTACACATGGGTATGGGACTATGTGTTTATATACGGGATTTGAGGATGATACGTGGTTTGAGATGATACTTGATGTAAGGCCGTGAGATCGGCGATATGACATAGCTTGTCTTCGAGGTGCGATATGATAGTTTTAGCGGGCCTTTGGACATGTGCTTTACCCGCATTCATATTTTTATAGATGGTATCGATTTGTACTAGACTTAGAGTAGTACCCCAGATTATGCGATCTGATGATAGTGATACCTGATATGTGATGAGGTACTGTGACATTGACCCCTACCCAGCTATTGGGATGCCGTACGACGATCTACCGTACGAGCCGATATTGATGATAGATCCGCACTCATGACTCGAGGATATCTTACGATATGTTATTGAGGCGGGATCACCGACTATCAAATCTATATATATTGACTCAGATTAGGTGGTTTCTTACCCCTCCTGTCTAGATTACTTAGTAGACATTAGACTGGACCGAGTCATACCTATTTCAAACTAACGAATCGGGGATATTTTAAAGATAGGCAGAAGGGTCATACGGATATTTTCAAATGATGTATCTTTTCTTAAAACACCGTAGCCCTTGTTTTTCCAAAAGCCCTGATTCGTCTTATTTCAAATGGTACCCCTGCATGACTTGTACAGATTGGTGTAGATTCTTTACTTCTGCGTTGATTATTCGATTCCGCATATTCATGCTATTTGCATTGCATCGCTTGTACTGTGGTTATATTTCAGTCATGCTGCTAGGACACCAGCACCATTATCGATGATGCATATGTTCCACGTACACTTGTTGCCGGCTCACACACTCATCATCGATAATTGCCATGTCACTACACTGTAGTACTATTGCATTCAGTATATGATCCTTGCATGACATGATGATATGCATACCTTCCTTTACATGTCGCATACTTCATGCTTTTGATTATACGCATTGAGATATGTTGTTTCTATGATATTTCTGGATTTGGGAACCGAGAGTGTTTCAAAAGAGAATATGTCATTGCTTTAAAAACCCGGTTACCCTTGATATGATATTTCAGTGCGTCCACCATGTGTTTTCTCGGTGCTGAGAGCGACATGTGAAACCCGAATCGAGGAGTGGATAAGCCGATTGCGGGTACATGGTGGACCCGGTATGGTTCCCCTCGGCAAGATGATCGATGAGCTTTGCCGATTGAGCCTGGAGGCAGGCGAGTACCTACCGGTGATTGGTTGGACCTGGCGGTTATCCGGAGGATACTGACCAGAGTCGATGGATAGATTTGGGCGTCCTGCTGGGGCCGAGGGCCGATACCGCAGACAGAGCCCGCGGGACGATCCGGACTGACGGAGCCCGATATATGAGGATTTATGTGCCGATGCTGGGAACAGTTTTCATGATGTTTTCGAGTGCCGATGCTGGGCACTCCGGTTCCATGATTTTGATGTGTCGCGAGGGACACGGGTGGGTTATATCCTCATATTTCCATGCACAGGTTTCATGATATTTACTTGCATGATGGTTATTGTCATTGGGTGACGAGTGGACGGGATCCACGTGTGTGCAGATTTGATTACATTGATCATACCTCATATTCATGACATGCTATTACCTGAGGCACTAGCACGAGCACTTGGCAATACACTCATGTAGAGATTACATTGCCAGTTTAGCATGCTTCAGCTTTATTCATATTGAGGTTTATTTATATCTGATCGTATTGACCTAGGATGGGTCATGCATTCGATCTCTGCTTGTAGATATTTTCTATTCACGAGTTGGCAACTCACCCCCGTTGTGCCCCAGTCCTTGCAGGTTCTTGCCGTACAGATTCCATAACGGCATTTCTGGCACACTGCTTCCTTATGGGTGACTTGCTTGGATAGGTGGGTTCTTTTGTATCAGAACCGCCATTGTTCATGTATCATTTATTGTATCTAGAATTTCCATCAACCAAAACTTGTTTATTGTTTCAGACTTAGAAAACAGTGTTGTTTTATTTCGACCTTAGAGTCGCGCTAGTAGTATTACGGTTTTCTGGCTGTTTTGAGTTTCCTTTTTTTTGGGTTTTGATCCTCGCCCTTTGGCGTTGTATATTATTATTGCTTGCGTGGTTGTGACCGTCGATGGACGAAGAGCTAGCTCCCGCTTGGGGATGCCTTTTATCATTTCATATATATTATTTTTGTTGTACCCCGTTCGGGGCCAGTTTTTACAAAGGAAACTCTGCCGAAATTTTCAGGAAAGGTTACACATTTTAAAAAAATGCATATTCGGCTTAGTTATTTAAAAACTTTGATTTCCAAACATGATTTCCTTACTTTTCAAAAACAGTTTTCCTTATTTACTCTTTAAATGGTTTTAGATTGCTGGGCTTTTGGCTTACTTGGATCAGATGGGGTCCTATAGACTTCATATGGTTCAAGGGCCAGTCACGTACTCTTTCGGGTCGTGACAATTCCTAAGCCCAAACTCTATAAGTAGTATCCGGCGAAATCTCGTCTCGAAAACGTACAATGGACCGAAACGTCGTTAAACTAACAACGGACCGAAACGTCCTGAAACTAGCTACGGACCGTAACGTCCTTAAACTACTACGAACCGCAGCATCTTTAGGCTAACGCGGCAAAAAAAGAAATAAAAAAAATAATATAATAAAAAACAAAAAAAATGGTAAGTCCATAAGTGAAAGGGGCACGGATGAAAACTCGAAAGGGCTTCGTGAGTAAAAACAACAAGGCTACCGGCGAGTTTGTGAAAACCCAAAAGGGCGCAGGCTCGTAAAAAAAATTCATGCACATTTGTAAGGTCCTCTCGACCTTATAAGGAGAAAATACCTGCGTGAGATCCTTACGACTCATAAGGGAGAAAAACACTTAGGAATCCTCACGATCCCTAAAAAGAAATTACACTTACGAGATCCTCACGACTCGTAAGGAGAATCCTCTTATGAGACCCTCACGGCTCATAGGATTCAAAAGCCTTAAGCTACAGAGATCTGAATCTGTTCTTAAGCCATCACATCCCCCAGTTCGCCCTACAAGCGGTTCAATATTGACCCTTGTATACAATCCACGGGCACAAATAAACGTCTCGCCCACCAAGTTCCGCCAATGGCGTGAAATGTCCTCATGTAGAGAACGACACTTGTAAGCCCTCTCGACTTATAAGGAGAAAACGCTCTTCTAAGATCCTTACGACTTATAAGAGAACATGCACTTAAGAATCCTCACGATTCCTTAGGAGAAATCATACCTATGAGATCCTCAAGACTCGTAGGGAGAAACACCTTTATGAGACCCTTACGGCTCATGAAATCAAAAGCCTTAGTCGACAGGATCCTAACCCTATTTGCTAAGCCACTTTTGTTCGAATCGAAAAAGGCAAATGATGATTCGCTCACTGGAAATGTCCCACTGGTAGCGATGCTGATGCCTAAATCAGTATCAAATTCCAAGTCCTTTCACGGCAAATGATGATTCGCTCCTGGAAATATTCTAGTCGTAGCGATGCTCATGCTAAGATTGGTATCAGAACCCAAGTTCTGCACTCGCAGCAAAAAGTCAGCGAGCTATAAATGCATATGAAATAGCCGAAATGACAGGCAGCTTGCAACAAAATTAGCAAGTAAAATATATGCATACAAAAATAACCGAAATGATTGGACACCGCGAAAAATAGCCGAAATGATTGGGCAATCGCGACTTTCGCGATATAAAAGCAGAAATGATAGAGCATCGTGGAAGGAAATAAATAAAAAATGACGGATTGAAACTTTTTGCCCTACAGGCGAGTCCATACTGACCCCTGTATACAATCCATGGGCATAAACGAAAAGGGAACTGCGTTTCCCCACCTGGCTCTTTTAAACAGAGAGTCGGATCTCAACGGCAACATCTGCAGCCTAGAGATCAGTAATAACGTTCCTCCTCATTCCAACAAGATACGGACGCGACACCACAAATCGGAGCTACGACACGTCCCTAGTTCTAAGACTCCACGGTTCACAGACAACCTAAAGTCAACCATGACACCGTAGAAAGCAGAGCAAGTCAACCGTGACACCGTAGAAAGCGGAGCAAGTCTTCCTCGACACCACAGAAAACGGAGCAAGTCAACCCTGACACCGTAGAAAATGGATCACGTCAGCTCTGACACCGCAGAAAGCGGAGCACGTCAACCCTGACACCGCAGAAAGTGGAGCAAGCCAACCCTGACACCGTAGAAAATAGAGCAAGTCAACCCTGACACCGTACAAAATGGACCAAGTCAAACCCTGGTACCGTAGAAAGCGGAACAAGTCAACCCTGACACCGCAGAAAGAGGAGCACATCAACCATGACACCGTAGAAAGTGGAACAAGTCAACCATGACACCGCAGAAAGCGGAGTAAGTCAACCATGACACCGCAGAAAGCGGAGCAAGTCAACCCCGACACCGCAGAAAGCGGAGAACGTAAACCCCCGACACCGCAGAAAGCGGAGCACGTCAACCCCGACACCGCAGAAAGCGGAGCACGTCAACCCCGACACCGCAGAAAGCGGAGCATATCAACCCCGACACCCCAGAAAGCGGAGCACGTCAATCCCGACACCGCAGAAAATGGAGCATGTCAACCCTTACACCGCAGAAAGCGAGTAAGTCAACCCTGACACCGCAGAAAGTGGAGTAAGTCAATCCTGACACCGCAGAAAGCGGAAACAAGTCAACCAATAATCCCTCGGTTCGTCTCGACTCGTAGGGAAAGCCTAGGCAATGGGGATATGGACCTGTTTCCTAAGCACTGGGGCCCTGCAAGTCGGTCCAAGATGGGCCATTGCATACCATTCACGGTCCACACTCTCCAAAGTCGAATCTCGACAAGGAGGGAAACAACCACTTACGAGTCCTCTCGACTTGTAAAGGCAAAAAATTCACTTGTGAGATCCTTATGACTCTCGAGAGAAAATATATACTTAGGAATCCTCACGATCCCTAAGGAGAAATTACACCTGCGAGATCCTTTCGACTCGTAGGGAGAAAAGTCTTTATGAGACCCTCACGACTCATAAAGTTGAAAAGTCTTAGGTGGTAGATCTGAACATGTTTCCTAAGCCGTCGCTGTCCTGCGAAGAGATCAAGATATACTATCTACAAAATGCATTTGCTAAAAAGGACACACCACTATGAAACAAAATATGTCTTTTATTCATGAATCCAAATGAATACAAGCTACATTTCATAAAAGAACCAAAAGATACTCTCATTCAGTAGTAAATAAAAAAGGAGAATATAAAAAAAACCATATATATATTTTCAAGTCGGCGGACGATGCAATAAGTTCGTCAATTCGTCATTCTTCCGCTGGGCCTCGGCTTCAATCTTTGTTATGGCCACAAGACGGGTCTCTGCCTGAGACTGTTGAGCCTGATACGAGGCAAGCCGACTCTCAAGCTCCCTTTTAGCAACTTTGTGAGCTTCAATCATCTCGCGGGTAAAGATAACATCTTTGTCAAGAGCTACCACCTCCGTGATAGTTTCTTGAAGCACCCGCCAAAGTTCGTACACACGAGTGGTCTTAGTAGCAAGTTGAGCTTAAAGTTCCCCCAAAGAATTCGAAGCTAACTCCCTCTCCGAAAACTTCCAATTGAGCCTCTTCTCGCATGAATGCAGATTGGTCGCGCACCGTTCGATCTATCCCCGCAGACTCAATTTCACGGTTAAGATGTCGGAGAGAAGGTGGTTGCATTCAAGCCCGTGTAAGCAGACTTCCACTCGGCGCCAATACTCAACCCAGACACGTACCAATGCTTCATCATGATAAGTGGTGAGAACGGACAAGGAAGCATTGGCTTCGACAACAAATTCTTCGGCCGGGACAAAGGTACCAGCGCGAAGGTCTTCAATGAGAGCCGTCAGGGAGTAGATGCTTTGTCTCGCCATCCTTTTGGACGCATGCCGGGCATAGGGACCCGGTGGCATGAAGATCCGAGATTCCAATGGAGATAGGGTTAGCAGAGCTGTCAAGATTTGTGAACGGTCAGAGAGAGCCACAAACATGGAATAGGCAAATCAATGCCGAAGACAAAACCTTACTTTCCCGCAGTCAAGCAAGGAGGGTTTGAGAGATCCACAGGCCCATCGAGGATCTCGACCTCATCATCGACTTCCAGAACTGTGGAGCGCATATTAGCGTCATTATAAAGAATAATATAAAACGAAAGGGGTTAAAGAACACCAACCTTGCCTGGAAGACAGGACTATGCTTTGGCGGGGGTATTGCCTATGGGGCAGCCATATCAAGCAAACACTGGAAAGTTTTCCTGGGAGATGATCCATGATGTAGGCTGCCAATTCCCGCAATTCTGAAGAAAAGAAGGGTTCAGATAATAGAAGGACGTTAAAGCGAAATATAGGGTATTACCTTCGATACTTTACCCTCTTTGAACTGGAGGGATGGCAGCTTCGGCAGGCTCCTCCATACCCTTAGGTACATCGCTCGGGATATGGGCCAGTGAGGCAGCTTCCAATTGAGGAACAACAGTCGCCATCGGGAGCTTCAAGACAGGACTAACAGCTCCGACAACCTCTTCTACTCCCTCCGGTGTGTCATTAGAGATGTCCATGGGAACTGAGGTCGATGAAGTCACCTCTGCTGGAAGAATAGACACTGGAGGAACGGAGGTTACCAGTGGAAGCTCCACAGCAGGAATAGCAGCTGTAATGACCTCCTCCACTGCTACTAGCGCCTCATCGGAGACATTTACAGAGTCCACAGTCAGGACGCGACTCCAGCTCAAATTCTCTGTCTTTGCTGAAGTCCCTGCAAAGTTTTCGCAAAGATAAAGAGATATAAAACGCGATACAAATTATTTGCCGAAAGAAAAAATACGGAAAGCACACATACCGATGCGCCAGGATGCTTCTAGTATGGCTTTTTCAAGCCATCGTTCCTTCCTGAGGATGTGTGCTCGCCGGGGTTCAAATGCAGATTAGCCACCGATATTCAATGCCAGCTCATCTTCGGAAGCGGTTGAGATAGGCTGCTTGAGGGCTATCTCGTCTTCCTGTCGCAAAGGACCCATATATACCTTCCGTACTGATGGGGGATCTTCGTAGAATATGACGGGAGGATAAGGTTGCTTCGGGACACCCACGATCTCAGTTTCGCCTTGTGAGCGTCGTATAGGCTCAGCCAATTGTGCGGCTTCCTCTGCAGACGAACCCGGAAAGAGAAGACCATCATCCGGCTCTTGCATGGATATGGGTTTGTATGTCTACGGTAGCGCCCCGGCCGTCTTTCCGAGACCAAATGCGGAAAAAAAACTTTTAACAGAACTGGCGCTAACGCATACATAAAACCCGGATCGTTCTATTAACCGTAAACTAGTATACTGTAATAGGGGGTTTAGATATTATACCGATCGATCCATGTCCTTCGGTCTTTAAGCTCTATCCCTAGCATGTTACGGATGCACCGACGAAGCTCGCTCTTAAATCTCGCTCGATCTACGATCTCCACCTCGCCGAAAACTGTGCCACGTCAACGAATCTTTATACGGGATCCCGCCTCTGAACCGAGGCAACTCGAACATGAAGTTAGCTAGACGACATGTCCAAGGT
The DNA here is from genome assembly GCA_030015575.1 of Agapanthus africanus. NCBI lineage: Eukaryota > Viridiplantae > Streptophyta > Magnoliopsida > Asparagales > Amaryllidaceae > Agapanthus > Agapanthus africanus. The sequence continues at coordinate 609,554,563 of CM057339.1, read as the reverse complement.
TGAAGTAGAGAAAGTGTAGAATACTTTGTCTCGAGTCACCCAAGCGATTGGGTGAGGGTTAATCGAAGTTGCCAAATAGGAGTGGAGATGGAAAATGAGCTTGAGAATGATCTATGGATTTTTGTTGCAAATGAAAAATGAAATCAATCTCCTCATTTTCTCATACCAAGATGATGGCTGCCAAAGATGGGCTTGGCCATGAGTGGTGGGGGTGAGCACAAGTGTGGAAAAGGTAACCATAAGCTAAAAAATCCTCAACAAAATATCCTAAAGCAATTAATGCACCAATAATGCAAAAAAGAACCCAAGCACATCCTAGAACCTTCATGAAACTGTTGGAGCCCCTGCATCACAAAAAAAAACCTCATTTACTAATTTCGAAATTTGCAAAGAACCCCCTCACAAGCAGGAATTTCAGTCAAGAAGGAAAGAAAGGAAAATGGCCAAAATGGAATGCAAACTGGCAACTTCAAAAAGTGATCCCGTAACTAACAGGATAACCCCGCAACTGTATATACATACCCGTATTTTTATTTCAACCGAATACGAATGCAATGAGACAAAAATATCCATACACAGTATAATACTAGGATCCGGCTTAAACCAAAGCCCACCAGTATTATCCGTCTGAATCATGACACGTGCACACATGTGCACGTGTATGTTCGAACCCTGCCATAAAACCATACGGCCCTGCCATAAAACCATACGGCCTCTACAACATTTCACCCGAACTGGGAAACTTTCTGTGGGGGACTCTAAAGACTCGTCAATACTCTGGCAGTGGGTTTAACCACAAGCCGTCAGTGGTACTAGCTGTATGTAACGGCTGCCCATGTACTGAGTGAAAGGGAGTCCGATGATCGAACTCATCCTAGAACCCCATTGAGCCTATGTGTGACAATATCCGTACAGTCCGGTCCGTTCGTCTATGAGTATCGCATATCAGGCCTAGGGAGCTGGTAAATGTCAGACCTTCAATAGCGGTATAAGTCGTGTCGGAGTGTAGCCCAAAACACCCTAAGATACTACTGGAATACCTACCAGTAAATCTCGCTTGCCATGGCCATGGACTTCGTGTAATGGCTCTCCTAAACACAGCGTGATCTCACCCCCAACGTTGGGAGAGACGAATCCTCTGCCGATCCGCTCACTGCCTCCATTTGGCTCGGGACTGTACCTAACTAAAACCTGTTTGAACGACTCCTTTGAGCCATGGCAGGGTAATAATCGAAGCACAGTGGGAACTCACACGAGACATATGACAATCTCAGGTCGATAGACTAACCTATACACAAGTCACCTGGGAATTGCTATCTGACGACAGGTTTTAATAACCAGCTAGAATGTTCCCAGCGAGTCTTGTACTGTGTACTTATAACCTAATGAGCACCTGTATACATCTTAGGTGAACCAACTGACATCAATGGCTTGTGATACCGGCCACCGTCCCTCGTCAGGGTCTCGGCTGTATACACTAGTCTACTCCGGAGTATCGATGCCCTGTCTCGAAACTCCCACGAATAGGGACCACTTTTAAGGATGTGCTTATAGACTACCTAACTCTCATGTATATGATCGCCATCATACTGTTGGTTTTCAATCAAGAATCCTATGGGCTCTATCAACGTGCAATAGTGATATATCATGTCACCTAAAGCGGTACACGTATGATAAAGATAAACCAGATAGCATACTATCATCTCGAGTAAGACTGTCCTACCGGTATAGGTCCTCCCTCAATCATTGCAATCACGTACCTGTGATCCAATAATTAACTTTGAGGGCACTATATCCAATAATCTCCCACTTACACTTAAGGCTAATTATTGCGATGTCGCATACTCACAGCCCATGTGATACCGAACACCCAACTCCTCTACTAATCAGTCTCACAAAGCTCGTTTATAAAACTATTGTTTTCGAGAAATAGCCTCAGTGAGTGGATCCGCTATGATGTTTCTTTCTTTGTCTCTATATCTCAAGTTCACGGAGAAACCCATCTCCCGAAATGAGCAAAACCTGTCTTAGAATATGTCTGGATATCTGATGGGAACTAGTTCACGAACGAACTCCAAATCCAAACGTCTTTGACTGTATCTTCAACCGAAATTAATCAGTATCCTGCGCCATGCCTTCCTCAGTATCCGCTTGGACTACCTGTCTAAACTACTGCCCCTCGTCGAAGGGAAAACTAAAACTTTGACAGCCACTCTGTCATCCAAGTTACCTTGGAAGCCTGAAATGATAACCGTCTCCCCAAGGAGGCTGCCGTTATCAAATCCCTATAACATCCACTTATGTTCTAAAACTGCCTCCGAACGTTTCTCCAGGATTGGATTAATATCATCTTATTGCATCTAGTGCAAAAACAATATCTGGTGTGGTACTTGACATCTCATGATCAACTCAATTGCCTAAGCAAGTGATATGCCAATCATGCACATCCTTCTCCTCTTTAGTCTGTAAGACACCTTTAGAGAGGGTGACTCCATCACCTACTGGTACACCACCATGCCAGGAGTCGTCCATTCTAAATACCTTTAGAAAATAGTCTAAGTACCCAGATTGGAAAACTACCCAAATCTAGATCTAAAACCATATATCTAGTAATCAGAATGTCTGATATAATATCCATATCCTATGTGGAGAAAACACTGTACGACAACCACAGTAAATATTGCATTTTCAACACATCAATTTCCTTACCATTTGCACTCATTTAGAGGTGTTCGGTATAATTATAGCACATATTAGCAAAACATCCGTAAAATACCAAATAACATGTAAGTCGATGTAGTACACCCCAGTACTTGTGGGGAGGCGGAATTTTCGAAAACGATCATGTTTAAAGAACGAACATCGACTAACCGCTTGAATCGAAGCTAAACTATAAATAACCGTACACAAAGAGTTTCTTTTCAATTGTGTTTAGGGATTATACCTAATGAAACCGGTCCTTCGTCTTTGTGTCCTCCTTTGTTCTCTTCGACCTTCTCTAGGTAGTAGACGATCCACCCGAGAGCAAAACACCAAGCTACACCTCTAACTTGAGGTAACTAATCTACTTTGATTGCTAATCAAAGAAGAAAGGATGATATAGAGTGAAGGTAATGGATGTTTAAGTCTAACTAAACCTTTGATCTCAACACATGAGGATTAAGGATTAGTCTCTTGAAGATGAGAGCTTGAGGAGAGAGAATGTGAGATGAGATAATGAGATGAGAGAGAGAGTGTATCATAATATATTATGAAGCATTCTTATTAAAGAATAATGAATAATAGAAATGAATAAGCATGCTTCATAAATGAAAAGAGGTGATTTATTAACATGAGTCATTAAGCATTTATGGTGCATTAATGATCATGATGAATCACCCTCATGACTCACTAATCTTATCCAAAGCTTATGTCACCTTAACCTCCTTAGTCACATCTTCTAGAAGCTTCTCGTACAATTACGAGAACGCCCCTCCAATCCGTAAAAATACGGAAAAACTTTAGACTGTAAAAATCCAATAACCGGATACCAGTAACTGGCTTAAACCAAAGCCGACTGGTAAAAACTGTCCGAAAGTCGTACGTGCGTAAACGCACGTATGCGTCCGAACCCTTTGTCGCAAAACCATGCGACCTCTATATCGTTTCGCCTGGAGTAGGAAACTCTCTGTGTGGGACTCTAGAGACTCGACTACTACGCTGGCAGTGGGTTTAACCAGAGACCGCAAGCGGCACTAGCTGTACGTAACGGTCCCCAGGTAGTTGTCGATAAGAAGGCCGATGAGAAAACCCATCCGAACTCCTACTGAGTCTGATGTGACAATCTCCATACAGTCCGGTCCGTTCGTCCAAGACTATCGCATATCGGGCCTAGGGGGGCGGCAAGCGTCAGTCCCCTAATAGCGGTATAAGTCGTGTCGGAGGGAAGCCCATTACACCCTGAGAAACTACTGGAACCTACCAGCAAATCTCGCTTGCCCTGGCCAGGGACTTTGCGTAATGGCTCTCTGACACAGCACGATAACTACTCCCAATACTGGGAGGGACGAATCCTGTCTAACCGCCACTGCCTCCAAGTGCTCGGGACTGCACCCAACTGCTACCTGTTTGCACGACTCCTTTGAGCCGTGGTAGGATAGCAATCTAAGAACAGTGGGACACACTCGAGGCGAAGTAGCAGTGTCAAGTCTGCGGACTACGCTGTACTCATGTCACCTGGGAACTGTTCACTGACGACTGGTATCAAACCAACCAATAGTTCCCTGTGAGTCCTGTCCGGTGTACCCGTAACCTAACAAGCACTTGTATACTATCTCCAGTATGACGTACTGACGGCTGTGGGACAGACCATCTCCCCAACTGGGATGAGAAGCGTACACACCAGTCTACTCCGGAGTATCGATGCTCTGTCTCGATAATCCAACGACCAGGGACCTGAATAAGGATGTGCTTGTAGACTACCCAGCCCCCACTAGTGTGACTGCCATCACAACGCTGGTAGACAAGCAAGATCCTAAGAGCTCTATCAATACGTACACTCACATATTAAGATAGAAAAACCAAGTAGCATACTACCATGTTTAGCAAGACTGTTATATACATGTGAATATCCCAAGCTTCCATTAAGTAATATACAAGCTAGTATGATACAGTAATGGCCTTCTAGGGCATAAACACTAACAATCTCCCACTTGCACTAGGGCCATGTACTGGCATATCGTAGACCAATGATCTCGAGTAGCCTCTCGAACTGAATCTGAGGAAGGGCCTTCGTGAATGGATCAGCAATGTTCTCTTCTGAAGCAAATCTCCGAACCTCGATCTCCTGACGATCAATGATCTCCCTGATCAGGTGATACCGCCTCAAGATGTGTCTAGACTTCTGATGGGACCTTGGTTCTTTCGCTAAAGCTATAGCTCCGTTGTTGTCGCAATACAGAGGTATTGGATCAACTATGGTAGGAACAACCTGAAGTTCTGTTAGGAACTTCTTCATCCAGACTGCTTCTTTTGCGGCATCGCAAGCAGCTATATACTCCGCTTCCATCGTCGAGTCAGCAACGGTGTCCTGCTTAGAGCTCTTCCAGCACACCGCCCCTCCATTGAGGGTAAACACATAACCCGACATGGACTTGGAATCGTCCTTATCACTCTGGAAGCCGGAATCAGCAAAGGCCTCCAACCTGAGGTCTTTTGCGTCGTAAACCAAGAACATCTCCTTAGTCCTCCTCAGGTACTTGAGAATGTTCTTTACTGGTATCCAGTGCTTCTCCCCTGGGTCTGACTGATACCGGCTTACCACGCTCAGTGCGTAAGCTACATCTGGTCTGGTACACAACATCGCATACATTATAGAGCCTACCGCAGAAGCGTAGGGTATAATAGACATGCGTTTCCTTTCCAAATCAGTCTTGGGAGACATCACTTTGGAGAGGGTGATTCCGTGATAAGCCGGTAGATTACCGCGCTTAGAATCTTCCATACTGAATCTTTTCAGTACAGTGTCGATATACCTGGACTGCGAAAGTCCCAAAATCCTCTTGGATCTATCACGATAGATCCGGATCCCCAGAATGTAAGAGGCATCACCCAGGTCTTTCATGGAGAACCTGTGTGACAAGAATCCTTTGACAGATTGTAGCATAGGAATGTCATTTCCTATCAATAGAATATCATCCACGTACAAGACGAGGAATACGACACTTCTGGCCACAACTTTACTATATATGCATGGTTTATCTGGATTTTTGATAAAGTCATATTCTTTGACTGTCTCATCAAAACAGATGTTCCAACTCCGCGATGCCTGCTTTAGTCCGTAAATGGACTTAAGCAGCTTGCATACTTTCCCGCTGCTCCCACTCTGATTGAAACCCTCTGGCTGATCCATATAGACCCTCTCTTCTAAATTTCCATTCAGAAAAGCCGTCTTTACGTCCATCTGCCAGATTTCATAATCATGGAAGGCAGCAATAGCAAGAAGGACCCGAATGGATTTGAGCATAGCCACTGGAGAAAAGGTTTCGTCATAGTCCAAACCAGGTCTTTGACGAAAACCCTTTGCAACAAGTCTAGCCTTATAGGTTTCCACCTGTCCATCTACACCAATCTTTTTCTTGAAGATCCATTTGCATCCTATGGGTTTTACCCCATCTGGAGAAAATTCCAAAGTCCATACTTTGTTGGTGTACATGGACTCCATCTCGGTCCGCATTGCATCTAGCCATCGTACCGAGTCGCCGCTCTTGATGGCCTGCTGGAAGTCAGTAGGTTCATCATCTTCTATGATGCAATCCTCTCTATCCCCGTCTATGAGAAAACCGTAGTATCTCTCAGGCGGATGAGACGGCCTACTACTCCTGCGGAGGGGTGCGGGAATGTTCTGTTCTTCCTGAACTTCCGGTTCTACCAAACTTTCAGTATTGGTTTGTGGTTCTGGAATTTCTTCCAGTTCTATTTCGCTCCCACTTGATTCCTTTTCTAAAAACTGATGTTCTAGAAAATGGGCATTACGAGAAACAAACACCTTTTGTTCCTCTGCGTAATAGAATAGATATCCCCTGGAGTGCTTTGGATATCCCACAAACAAACACTTTACTGATCGTGCCTCGAGCTTGTCCACATGCTGCTTTTTAACAAAAGCTGGACATCCCCAAATCTTTATATACTGTAGATGGGGTTTCTTCCCACTCCACATCTGATATGGAGTGGTAGGCACAGTCTTGGTAGGTACCATGTTCAAAAGATATGTCGCTGATTCTAGCGCATGTCCCCAGAAAGATCGTGGTAACTCAGCATTACTCATCATGGATCGTACCATATCCAATAGGGTTCGATTCCGTCTCTCCGATACACCGTTATGCTGTGGAGTGTACGGAGGAGTAAGCTGAGAGAGAATTCCTTTCTCTTTTAGGTAACCTAGGAACTCGGCACTCAAGTATTCACCACCTCGATCAGATCTAAGTGTCTTAATACTTTTGCCGGTTTGGTTTTCTACTTCATTCTTATACTCCTGGAATTTCTCAAAAGCCTCGGATTTATGTTTCATCAGATAAATGAATCCGTATCTTGAGTAATCATCCGTGAAAGTAATGAAATAGGAAAAACCACCTCTCGCATGTGTAGACATTGGACCACATACATCGCTGTGTATGAGTCCTAAGAGCTCGCTCGTTCTTACTCCTTGTCCAGTAAATGGAGTCTTTGTCATCTTTCCTTTGAGACAAGATTGACAAGTGTCATAAGATTGATATTCGAACGAGTCTAAATATCCTTCTCTATGCAACTTAGTCAACCTTCTCTCATTGATGTGACCCAGTCTACAATGCCATAAGAAAGCTTTATTCAAATCTGGAGACTTTCTTTTTAGTGTGTTTTGGACGTTGAAAATTTGGAGTTGGTTTAAAACATATATGCCGTTATTTAGAGTACCGGACCCAATCAAACCATGATTAAGGTGGATGTTGACAACATCTCTTACAAACGTGAAATCATAACCTTTATTTGATAACAAGGAAACTGATATGATATTACACGTTAAGCTGGGTACAAAATAACAGTTATGTAAAACCAAAATGTGTCCACTCGTCAATCCTAGGTGATAATCCCCGACGGACGCAGCTCCCACGCTAGCTCCGTTAGCAACCCTGAGGATCATATCACCTTCCTTCAGCACTCTACGGTTTCTCAGTGCCTGCAATGAATTGCAAATATGAGATCCTGATCCGGTATCCAATACCCAGGAAGTAGAGTTGATCGACAGACAATTCTCAATTACAAACACACCTGAAGTCGAAGACACAGCTTGCTTCGGTTCCTGGTTCTTGGCGTTCCACGCCTTGCAATCCTTCTTCCAGTGCCCTTTCCTGTGACAATGGAAGCACTCATCCTGACCAACTATCGGTACTGCAGTCTTTTTCTTTCCCTTCCCTCTCACCTTACTAACACCTCCTCTAGGTTTGGGTGCGGCCTTCATCTTCCTTCCTTTGGCCCTAGCCTTGGACCCGGAAGAAGATGCACCGCCAACAAACATAACGGGTGTTTCCCTTACCTTCTGCAAGGTGCCCTCTGCACTCCTTAACATGTTCAGGAGTTCCGCAAGTTCAACTTCTTTTCCTTGAAGATTGAAGTTGAGGATAAACTGGGCGTAGTTGGGAGGAAGGGACTGGAGAATAAGGTCTGTATAGAGCTCATTATCCAAAGTCGTCCCAAGGTCTGCGAGCTCTTCTATATAGCCGATCATCTTTAGGACATGTTCACCTACCGATGACCCGACAGCCAACCTCGCTCGAAACAAGTTTTTAGAGGTCTCGTATCTTGCTATACGAGATTGCTCTCCATAAAGTTCCTTTGTATGGAGAAATATGCCATCTAGGGACATATCCTCGTGCCTCCTCTGATGTTCATTGTTCATCAAGGCAAGCACGATGCACTTGGCTCTCGCGCAATCTGAATCCCAGGTTTTGCGGATTTCCTTATCCGCATTACTGGATTTGGGACCGGGGACAGCAGGTGCCGTAGTGGTGAGGACGTACCCCAGTTTGTCATAGGTCAAAGCCATTTTGACATTCCGCAGCCAATCTTTATAGTTTGGCCCCGTCAGTATATTTTTCTCTAAAAGTAACTTAAGTCCAGTCATTTTCAGGGTCGCTGCAATTAGGAGAGAGAGAAGAAAACTCTTTAGCATGATGCTCTTGCAAGTTTAGAGTGGTTTTTAGTTTATCTAAACTGGATGGCTCCCACTGTTTCTCGAATCCTTCCTCAAACCATAAAAGAAGAATTAGTCAAGACTATTCTCACCGTACAATACTTGCTTAACCGTTCTGCCAGGCTGGTGTCGGTACTTCGAGGGAGGTTTTCCAACGCTTTCGCGAAGTTCCTTAATTAAATAACCTCTTTTCTCTGGGGGCGTAACCCCGCTGACACTTTTCTGGACACCTACTAGGTTTATAGCATTGATCGTTAAGTGACGAATATCCTGATAAGTATCAAATACTCACAGTAGGATCGGGATCCAAATATCATCGTCTGATAATGTTGTAGGAATGCTACCAACATTCATCAAACTCAAAATGGTATGCATCTCTTTGCAAATTTCAGTTTCTTTAGAAATTCCCGATATAAGTTTTTGCCCCATGCTCTTATGACCTTGGCGTTAGGTCAAAATTTCATAAGTCACATGTCAAGTTCTACCCATCATTATCTTGTCAATTTGAACCCATCCGTATATATCCTTGACGTTCGGCCAAAATGATAATACGACTGTCCCAAACTAACTCATCTATCTATGCAACATATGAATATCCAGCAGCTACCAAACACTATGCCTTGGCGTTAGGTCAAAATACATAGCTTGAATACTACTGAATACCCAGATGAAATGACGGAGGGCTACGACTGGTTTTGGCGAAACCGTGAACGTAGTGAACTTGATATAACCGAAGGAACCTGATAGCTTTTAAAAGGAGTGGTTAAATCTCCGCATTTAAAAATATCTGTTTTAAAAATAACCGAGTGGTTTCTTTTAAATTGTTCCAACGATTTAAACTTTGGTTTGTTTTACTTTGCATTATAGATAATGCGTCCCATCATTAACCTATCATTGCAGAAAACAACGAAAATACAACGTCCTCTTATGCCATCCGCATTCGCCACGGGGTCCCGTCATCACCCGTTAGGTTACTTAACTAACGACAGAGCGGGGGCTGGGCTAGCGCGGGTGTAAAACATAAGTGACGTCTAAAATAGCTACAATAAATATAGATATTTTACATTCGTCTGACGCAATGATATACATTCCAGAACACAGATAAACAATATTGGATTTGCAAGCAATCTGTATTTCTTTTGAGCCTGCAAGAAAAGACAGATTACACAGTTGTGATGAATAGCCGTTACCCCACCCTCGACCCCTACGGGTACGGCAAACTACCCACCCGGCAGTCTGTGTACCCCACCTTGGGTCAGTCCTAGGAGCAAAAAACAGTAAAATGAAATAATACAACGGTGGCTACGACCGCAACCTGGAAGTGCCCCGCAAAAATAATATTACAACAAATTACATTTACAACAAATGAATTAAACAATAACCCATTGCTAACCCCGGCTATACACCACAACAGTCCAATACAGTTTATATGCACAAACAGATATAACCATTTCAGAAATGTGCAACCCCCTGCCAACCGACATACTAGCAGTTAGGGGAGGTTTACGAACACATTAAACAATCACAGATATAATCCAATATGCAAATACTGTACAATTTCGATCGATTAAACAACATCAATATTGCTCCAAAATCTGCTCTGTTAAACAGTAACCTGAGAAAATATTAAATATTCCAGAAAACCCCAAATTACACAGAGAAGCAACAGAAGAAAACTCGGTTCCTGACTCGCCAACTCGGCGGCGGAAGCGCGGCGACGCAGTAGGCTGAGGCCGCGCTTCCGTGGTGAGTTCGACGATTCAGGCGACTGTTTTTCTTGGGTGTTCTACTGGTGTCATGTCAAGCTCTCTAAACTCACCTGAAAAATTTTTGGACTTCATTTTAACTTCGACAGAAACTTGACAGAATTAGGGTTTTTCGGCTTCGTTTTTCCGTTCGAAATTCGTACAAATTTGCAATTAAGTTATTTAGTGTTTAGCGAGGCTCTGATACCACTGTAAGTCGATGTAGTACACCCCAGTACTTGTGGGGAGGCGGAATTTTCGAAAACGATCATGTTTAAAGAACGAACATCGACTAACCGCTTGAATCGAAGCTAAACTATAAATAACCGTACACAAAGAGTTTCTTTTCAATTGTGTTTAGGGATTATACCTAATGAAACCGGTCCTTCGTCTTTGTGTCCTCCTTTGTTCTCCTCGACCTTCTCTAGGTAGTAGATGATCCACCCGAGAGCAAAACACCAAGCTACACCTCTAACTTGAGGTAACTAATCTACTTTGATTGCTAATCAAAGAAGAAAGGATGATATAGAGTGAAGGTAATGGATGTTTAAGTCTAACTAAACCTTTGATCTCAACACATGAGGATTAAGGATTAGTCTCTTGAAGATGAGACCTTGAGGAGAGAGAATGTGAGATGAGATAATGAGATGAGAGAGAGTGTATCATAATATATTATGAAGCATTCTTATTAAAGAATAATGAATAATAGAATTGAATAAGCATGCTTCATAAATGAAAAGAGGTGATTCATTAACATGAGTCATTAAGCATTTATGGTGCATTAATGATCATGATGAATCACCCTCATGACTCACTAATCTTATCCAAAGCTTATGTCACCTTAACCTCCTTAGTCACATCTTCTAGAAGCTTCTCGTACAATTACGAGAACGCCCCTCCAATCCGCAAAAATACGGAAAAACTTTAGACTGTAAAAATCCAATAACCGGATACCAGTAACTGGCTTAAACCAAAGCCGACTGGTAAAAATTGTCCGAAAGTCGTACGTGCGTAAACGCACATATGCGTCCAAACCCTTTGTCGCAAAACCATGCGACCTCTATATCGTTTCGCCTGGAGTAGGAAACTCTCTGTGTGGGACTCTAGAGACTTGACTACTACGCTGGCAGTGGGTTTAACCACAGACCGCAAGCGGCACTAGCAGTACGTAACGGTCCCCAGGTAGTTGTCGATAAGAAGGCCGATGAGAAAACCCATCCGAACTCCTACTGAGTCTGATGTGACAATCTCCATACAGTCCGGTCCGTTCGTCGAAGACTATCGCATATCGGGCCTAGGGGGCGGCAAGCGTCAGTCCCCTAATAGCGGTATAAGTCGTGCCGGAGGGAAGCCCATTACTCCCTGAGAAACTACTGGAACCTACCAGCAAATCTCGCTTGCCCTGGCCAGGGACTTTGCATAATGGCTCTCTGACACAGCACGATATCTACTCCCAATACCGGGAGGGACGAATCCTGTCTAACCGCCACTGCCTCCAAGTGCTCGGGACTGCACCCAACTGCTACCTGTTTGCACGACTCCTTTGAGCCGTAGTAGGGTAGCAATCTAAGAACAGTGGGACACACTCGAGGCGAAGTAGCAGTGTCAAGTCTGCGGACTACGCTGTACTCATGTCACCTGGGAACTGTTCACTGACGACTGGTATCAAACCAACCAACAGTTCCCTGTGAGTCCTGTGCGGTGTTCCCGTAACCTAACGAGCACCTGTATACTATCTCCAGTACGACGAACTGACGGCTGTGGGACAGACCATCTCCCCAACTGGGATGAGAAGCGTACACACCAGTCTACTCCGGAGTATCGATGCTCTGTCTCGATAATCCAACGACCAGGGACCTGAATAAGGATGTGCTTGTAGACTACCCAGCCCCCACTAGTGTGACTGCCATCACAACGCTGGTAGACAAGCAAGATCCTAAGAGCTCTATCAATACGTACACTCACATATTAAGATAGAAAAACCAAGTAGCATACTACCATGTTTAGCAAGAATGTTATATACATGTGAATATCCCAAGCTTCCATTAAGTAATATACAAGCTAGTATGATGCAGTAATGGCCTTCTAGGGCATAAACACTAACATAACATGTGTTATATATTATAACCGACATTTTGAGGGAAATTGAGTGTTTATCATTGCATCGCATAATCTTTGTATAGCGCAACACTTGTCTCGAGAATCTGTGCAGGAAATTCCAGGAGAAAAGCCGAAACAGTTAAAAGTGCTGTTAAAAATACGCCAAGTCTAAGACTTGTGATCTGGCAGTGAGCAAGAAATAATTATGAGATTCCACACATCAGGAAACAGCATTAAAGCCAATAAAAAGCAGCACAGCAAAATTCATACACTGAAGCCTCTATTGGGCTGCGGATCGGTGGCCAAATGACCACTCCCGTGGCGGATCCGCCGCCATGTAATGATGACGTCAGCAGCCCTTTGTCTCAGGCTTCTCAATTCAAGATGTACACTCCTTTCAGCCACTCCAAACTCCAGAGAACTCTAGAAGTTTCTGTCAGAACAACAAGGCTAATGGTTCAAGCTAAACACCTTCAAGCTTCCAAAGCAAGCTACTTAACTACCCAAGCCTAGAAGCTTCTCCCTAACCTCCAAGCTTATGAAGGAAGCTAACTCTAACTAACTAACTTTAGAACCTTCTACCTAACTACCAAGCTTACAAGGGAAGCTGAACTAAACCTGGCTTCTAAAGGAAGCTAATCCTAATCAAGGCTATAAAAGGGACCCTAAGGCTTCACTTCTAAGGGTTGTTGATCTAATCTCCAATTCCCAACACAAGTTGAGTGACACAACTTGTGCATTCAAACCCTAACCCTAATCCAAATCCAAAAGCCAAATTCAAGATCCCCGAGTACAATTCAAGAAAGAAGACTTCAACCTTTTAGGAGCGAAGTCGATCTTCATCCGAGCAAGTGGTCCAAGACGATCCGTGACTCACGAAGACGTGCAAAGCCAATCGACGATCGAGTTCTTTCCTCATTGTAGATCTTGAGAGAATTGTAACAAAATTGTTGATAAATAAAAGGTGAAATTCTTTATCTTGCTTTCTTTACATTCTTGCATCATGATTAGATCTCGATTCTTGATTGTGTTCTTTGATATGATGTATGAGTAAAAACTCCGCTCGTGAAGGAGTCGAGAGAATCAATAGATGATGATGTTACAAATATTGAAACGATTCTTAATTCCTATAAGTTTTGTAAACTCTTGTAAATTGAAACATCGACAACCTAGTTTTGAGCGATGCTTTCTTGAATGTTTTTGCTCTTAATTAGCGATCCACGATCGATGCTTGAATTTACTAGAGGCTAGCTTTCTGAATGAGATTCATCGAAAGGACAAAGGATGAGATGAAGAAACCCTAGTTTCTTCGAAAGATCCTTAAACCTCGATTAATCGTCATCGATCAAGTATCAAATCATTAATGGATAAGAAAACGTAATCACTAGTTTTCATCACGTCTATAGATTCAATCGATTCCTACGAGCCTCACTTCGATTCTTGAAACCTAATTCGATTGGATATCATCAATTCTTGAATCTTGATTTTTAATGTTTTCTTGATAATTAGATTTAGATCAAGATAATTCATGAAATTCACTTTTAAATCTTGAATTGAATTGTCTTTTTTTCTCTTTTCTTTAATTTTCAATTCATCTAATTCAAATTCGAACGAATCTCACTTTCCCTGTGGACGATCCGCACTAGCTAACGCGCTACAATCGACACCGTTTTTTATTGCGGTCAAAAATTCCTTTGGTTGTGATTTCTTACACTTTTCTTATATACACATCGGAAAACATTCAATCAAGAGGGTGACTCCATCACCTACCGGTACACCATCATGCTAGGAGTCGTCCATTCTAAATACCTTTAGAATGTAGTCTAAGTACCCAGATTGGAAAGCTACCCAAATCTATATCTAAAACCATAGATCAGAATGTCTGATATAATATCCATATCCAATGTGGAGAAAACACTGTGCGACAACCACACTATAACCGATCGTAGTATAGGAATTTTACTTCCTACTCTGTGTATGTCTTCCAAATACCAGGACATCACACCCTACTACTTTCTTAACAGATCCATCCCGTATTCTGATGAAGTCAAAGCTCATGACTATCACATCAAAAATAGATGATCTATTTCCGCTATATCTGCTTTAGTCTATAAATAGACATAAGCTACTTGTCCACTACGCTTCCGCTACTCCCACTGACTACGACAACCCTCTGGCAGAATAATATATACGTGCACTTCTAAAACTAGTTTAGAACGACACTATACTTATCCTCTTGCCGGCTTTCATAGTCTAGAACAGCAGTAATGGCAAGTCTGGGTAAACAAGAACCCCCTTGTCACCGTCCTTGAGGCTACCGGAGTACTTCTCGGGTGTCTGAGGTTACCCACCATATCTGCGGAGTGGCTAATGGAATGTCAAACCCGATTGAATCTTTAGGTCCTATAAAATTTTCCGTAATCGTTTGCGGTTCTGGAATCTCTTCCAATTCTACCATACTCCCACTACTGTTTTCTGAAAAAGTCTATTTGACTAGAACCGTGGCGAGTAATGAACAATATCACTATTGATCTTCCAGATGGTAGAAAATCAACCCTCATCAAAGCTAGGGTCAACCCACAAACTTCCATTACAGAAACGTGCCTTGAGTTATCCAGAGTCTGGTTTTAAGCATAAGCCGAACAACTCCATATACCTTAATATCGTTAAGATATGATCCATTCTATATACAACATAGATACAAAGGCACTGATTTAAAAAGGAACCAGATTCAAATCATGCAGCTGTCTCCAGTGCATGTCAATTAAATAGAGAGAGGCCGATCAACATTACTCAACTTAGGAGTGCATCCAATTATGAGTAACCTGAAAGAGAACCAAGTTCTCTAAAACATTACTATCAACTGAATACCATACACAAGTATCTACATCTTCGATCACCTTGAAGAATCCCAATACTTGCTACACTTGGTTCTCTACTTTATTCTTATACCTATAACTTCTCAAACTTGGACCTTGTATTTCTACGAAACACATGTCTAAAACTAAAGAAGTCACAAGTAAACAGAATATAGTGCGATGACCTACCCCTTTGTCTTAATGGACACTCGACAATATACAATACTTTGAATAAGTCCCCTGAGTTTAATAACTCAAACCGTGTACGTCGTAGGTTGAAAACTGTACCCAGGAGATTTCCTCAAATATCACCAATTGCAACGAATTCCGATATAATGAGGATGATCACCTAATTTCCAATAACCTACTCCCACTCATCATCTATAAAACCATACAGATGTGAGAATCATACATGGTAAATACATACCGTGGAGTAAGGACTAATTGGAAAATAAGTTTTCTATTAACAATACACGGTGAAACTGAAACATGAAAATGTTTCGAAGGGGCATCCGGGTATTCCTAGAAATGCCTCTTCCATTATCCAGATTCATGACTGTAACCGTATATTTCCTTTGACATCTCTCCAAATCCCTTTATTTGTCTTTAGACGTTACCTTCTGTACACCATCATTAGGCTTAATGGTTTTCTTCCTTCCATACCGTTCGGCACCAGCCTATGGTTTGGAAGAAAACTATCCAATAAGCATAATAGGTGTACTCTCCTAATCCAAGGAGTACTCGCAACCTGAGAGAATGTGATGATAAAAGACAACTGAATAAACCTTATTCTATTCCTCCTGAACTAGAATCCATCCCCGAAATGGAACAAGTTCCATCGAGTTCGTATATAACCATACGATGGATTATCCAAGTAACTGTGGATCTTCATAGTGATATGGGGTGTTCTGGAGAAGTACAAAGGTGAAATTGGAGTGGCGATGAAATACTTGGTTTGGTCGTGAATAGCAGTTGCAATTTACTTTTCGCTCTTTCTAATCCCTTCATATGTCTTTACTCATTACCATCTGTACACAACAGTTAGGCTAATTGGTTTTCTTATTTCCCTACCTTTCAGCACCTGCCTATGGTTTGGAAGAAGACTATCTAATAAGTGTAATAGGTGTACTGTCTCCTAATCCTAGGAGCCCTCACAACTTGAGAGAAGGTAAAAGGAAAAGACAACTGAATAGTCCTATTAAATCTCTCCAGAACCAGAATCCATCCTCGAATCTGGAACAAGTTCCTTCGAGTTTGTATATAACCATACGATGGATTTATCCAATGGAAATGGATATTCATAGTAATACAGTGTATTCTGGAGAAATGCAAAGGGTAAAAGAAGGAGTGGCAATGATGTATGCAAACTCAGATAATCCAAAAGCCAGTGTTTTAAGAAAGTTCGGTTAACCTGGTTACTGAGTCATAGTCTAAGGTCAGGTCATGGTCGCAGCCAAAGAGAGAGAGAAAAGAAATACTCTGCGTGCACTCTAACCTAGATCAGAATGGTTATCACTTTATCTATTCAGGAAACCTCCTACTGTATCCTCAAATTCTCCTCTAAACCTGAAAGAAGAATAAGTCGGGATCACCCGAGGAGTAAACCAACTCATCAGTGGGAATCAGGATCCTACTATCATCGCATGATAACATGATGGAATCCACTCACGTTATCACACTCCAGAAGGTATGCGCATGCTTGGCAAGTTTCAGTTTCTTTAGAAACCCCCGATGTGATTTTTACCCCATGCTCTTATGACCTTGACGAAGGCCAACATATCATAAGTCGCATGTCAAGTTCTACCCGTCATTATCCAGGTTAATTTGAACCCACCCGCACATACCCTTGACGAAGGCCAAAATGGTAGTACGACTGTCCCAAACCAACGCATCTATCTATGCAATAGAAAAGTAACAAATAGCTACCATACACTATGCCTTGACGAAGGCCAACATACATAGAATGAATACTAAGTGCTACCCGTCTGAAATGATGGAGGGCTACAAATGGTTTTTGGCGAAAAACCTTTAACGTAATGAACTTGATATCGTTGAAGGAACCGGATAGCTTTTACAAATATATAGTGGCGAAAACCTTTGCTAAAGAGGTCACACCCGGTGAAAGGATATCGGCTCTTTGCCCATAGAATGAGGTGCAGGATATTCCAACTGAATACCACGATGCAAAGAAAAAGTAATCGACTATAGTGAAGTTATTACCCTGACGTAAACCTCTGTCTAAGGGGTCACCCCCGGTGAAGAGATCTCGGCCCTTGCCTCGTCGAATAAGGTGTTGGATATTCATAACCGAATACCACTGTGCAAAACAAAAGAGAACGTCCTTGTAATAACAGCTTTTTAAAAAATGTTCCAACAACATCTGTATAGGTATGTTTTCCTTACATTGATACGAATCAACGCAGTCCCATCAATTAATCACACCAATAAAGAACGAAAATAAAATGTACGTATATGCCATCCGCATTCGTCTCTGGGTCCCGTCATCACCCGTTAGGTTACTTAACTAACGACAGAGCGGGGACAGGACTAGCGCGGGTGTAAAACATATACAACATCTACTAGTGTATATATATCAATATACAATAATGGCTCAAGGCGTGATAAATGCAACATCACAGAAAAGTAATAAGCATCACAGAACAATACAGATAATCTGGGATCCCCGTGCTTCATAAAGCCGCAAATGAAACCCGACATTCCCCCTGGTCGTATGGATAACCTGTGCAATGAAAACCTAGACCCCTACGAGTGCGGCAAGTTACCCACCAAAACCAGAAGTGAGGCAGCCCCCTTCAGCATCGTGAATGGACCACCCAGCACTTCACGGAATCCGGTAACTTGAACACCCCTCCTTGGGTCAACCTATAACCCCTACGAGTGTGATGAATAACCCGCCAATTCTAGAGTGAAGCCCCCACCGTCTCAAAGCCATGAGATCCAGGCCCGTTTGTTGGATATAGTGCCCTCAGAGTCAATTATTGGATCACAGGCACGTGATTGCAATGATTGAGGGAGGACCCATGCCGGTAGGACAGTCTTACTCGAGATGATAGTATGCTATCGGGTTTATCTTTATCATCGTGTACTGCTTTAGGTGACATTACAGGTCACTATTACACATTGATAGAGTTTATAGGATTCTTTCTTGACGGCCAGCAGTATGATGGCGATCATATACGTGGGAGCTGGGGTCAATAAGCACATCCTTAAAGGTTCCCTAGTCGTGGGAGTTTCGAGACTGGGGATCGATACTCCATTAGTAGACTAGTGTATACAGTCGAGACCCCGACGAGGGGCGGTGGCCGTTCTAACAAGCCATTGGTGTCAGTTGGTTCACCTAAGATGTATACAGGTGCTCATTGGGTTATGAGTACAACGGACAGGACTCGCCGGGAACATGCTAATTGGTATTATACCTGACGTCAAATATCAGTTCCCTAGTGACATGTGTACAGGTTAGTTCATCGACCTGAGATCGTCATTTATCTTGTGTGAGTTCCCACTGTGCTTTTATTACTACCCTACCACGGCTCAAAGGAGTCGTGCAAACAGGTTTTAGTTGGGTACAGTCCCGAGCCACATGGAGGCAGTGAGCGGATCGGTAGGGGTTTCGTCTCTCCCGGTATTGGGGGTGAGATCGCGCTGTGTCTAGGAGAACCATTACACGAAGTCCTTGGCCAAGGTCGGAGATTTACTGGTAGGTATTCCAGTATTATCTCAGGGTGTTCTGGGCTACACTCCGACACGACTTGTACCGCTTTTGGGGGTCAGACTTTTACCAACCCCCTAGGTACGACATGCGATGCTCATAGACGAACGGACCGGACTGTACAGATATTGTCATTGACAGGCTCAGTAGGGTGTCAGGATGAGTTCGCTCATCGACCTCCCTTTTGGTCAATACCTGGTAGCCCGTTACGTACGGCTAGTACCACTGACGTGCTACTGGTTAAATCCACAGCCAAAGTATTGACGAGTCTTTAGAGTCCCCCACAGAAAGTTTCTTAAGTTTCGGGAGAAACGTTGTAGAGGCCGTATGATATATGGCAGGGTTCGATCATATACGTGCAGTAGTGCACGGATCATGATCGGGCGGATCATACTAGTGGGCTTTGGTTTATGCCGAATCCTAGTATTAGATTTATTGGATTACTTTAGTCTCATTGCATTCGCATTCAGTCGGAATGCGGATGCAGGTATGTATATACAGGTGAGGGGTATCCTTGTGATCCGTCACGAGTTTACTTTAGATATTGTCGTATCTTTTTGTTGTTGTAAACATTTGGGTTAATGTTTACAAATGGAAATAATGAGCTCGAAATCATGATTAGGAGCATTAATTGTAACACATGCACAAGTGGTGACTCATGGTCTCTTTATTTATGCATGTGTCACATTATGTGATTGATTTGTGAGTTGAAATGAGAGGAAGAGAGAGAAGGGCAGCCATAGTATTGAGTTTGGTCTTGTATTTTTAATTCTCTCTCTCTCATTTTTATCATAGATAAAAAAGAAAGAAAAGGCTCATTTTCTTCTTCTTCCTCTAGCTCACCATTTCCATTGATGGCTTCATCTTCAACCTCCATGCAAACACTCTCATGCGTTGAGAATCAATGGATGCAAGAGACAAAGTGATCACACACATTCTCTACAACACCTTGGACACGTCGGCTATCAAACTTCGTGTCCGAGTTGCTTCCGACGAAGCGGGAGCCCGTAAAAAGACTCGAAGATGTGGTGCCCTTTCCAACAAGGTGATCGGAGATGCCGCGAGGAGCTAGGGATGGTGGCTAAAGACCGAAGGACACGGATCGATTGGTATAGCTTTTCTAACCTTTCTCTAGTTTCTAGTTATAGGTTAATGGTTCGATCCAAATTTAAAGTAAACGATAGCGCCGGTTTCAAGTTTTGGAAAAGTTTTCGTTTCCGC
Organism: Agapanthus africanus; assembly: GCA_030015575.1. Taxonomy (NCBI): domain Eukaryota; kingdom Viridiplantae; phylum Streptophyta; class Magnoliopsida; order Asparagales; family Amaryllidaceae; genus Agapanthus; species Agapanthus africanus. Next base: position 609,534,202 of record CM057339.1, on the reverse strand, counting down.
ATTTTGGCCTCGGACAGACGGCCGGGGTGCTACCGTAGACTTACATGGTATCAGAGCCACGCCATTAACCTTTATTAGCTTGTTCTAACGTATTTAACACATCGATCGAACGAAATTTCCGAAACCGCGATTCCAATTCATGATGTTTCTGTCGAAATTTTTTTGTCGTCGAAAAATTATTTTGAGTGTTGCAGAAAATCAGGCAGGCTTTTTTATGAAATCTGAGAAAACTTGGAACACTGATCTCACCATAGCGCCACGGAACCGCGGCACTACCCTCGTTTTGGCCGCGGTTCCTCCGCAGTACTGTAGCAACACTGCACCAAATTTTCTGCAGTAGTCTCTGACTTGGAATTGGGGTTTCTGGTATTTTTAGTTTTAGCCCAGATTATTCTGAGTACTACGAATTGTGCTTGGGGCCCACTTCGGGAAATTTTGTCGATCGAAAAATTTAAATATGTTAGTTTACAGTACTTACATTATATCTGCGACCGTGAATGTCATTTGATCGGTAAATCTTGTCTAATTGCTATAGCCCTTTTAGACGGATTTACGAATGTGACATTCACGTTGATGTTCTGTGTTGTGCTGTGATGTTGCGGATTGCGTGGTGGATAGCTTGGTGCAATGTTTGTACAGTTTTGGTATTATTTGTACATTTGATATTGTAGGGCGAGCGTCCGACATGTGGACTGCCGTCACTGTCTGTTTGTATATTATTCTTTTGGGGCACGACCGGGCTGAGGTCGATGTACCCGTTGTATATTTTTACTTTCTGTACTAGGATTACCCCGCGGTGGGGTGCACGGATAGCCGGGTTCTAGAGGGAAACGGGCCCGCATCTCATGGCTTTCAGACGGAGGGGGCTTCACTCTAGAATTGGCGGGCTGTTAGCCGCACTCGTAGGGGGTACAGGTTGACCCAAGGAGGGGTGCTCAAGTTACCAGATTCCGTGAAGTGCTAGCTGGTGTAACGTTTTGAAAATCGTTTCAGTGAAATTTCGGGAAATCGGTAAAATAAGGGGGGGGTTTCTGTAAAAAAAGTCAAAATACAAATATCTTTATTATAAAATTAAATATACATATTCTACCTATGTAATTGCTAGTATTTGGTGTTTATTGAGCCACTAGTGAAATTTCAAATTTTCTGAAAATTTTTCCAAAATTAATTATTTTAATATTATTTTAAGCCGTCACTAATATATTTAATTAGGGAAAATTACAAATTGGAATGAGTTGAAACAAATTTTGTGCATCATAACACATTAAACAAAATTTTAACATGTTGTTTCTGGAATGAAATCTTTTGCCAAAACGGTTTTAGAAATATCAAAGAAAAAGGGCTTAATTAGTGAATGTTGTGTTAGTGGGAATTGGGGTAATACATTTATCTTTTTCCCTAACCCACAAACCCACACCTCACACTCTTTCCCTCTCCCAATGTGGCCGGCCCTACCTTGACAGCCCTCCCCCCCTCTCTCACCAATCACCTCCTTTTTGAAACGAAAAGAAAAGAAAATGAAAGAAATAAAGTTGGACTTTGACTTTCTCCTCACTTTCTCCACCTCACTCTCTCTCCTCCCTCACCCCCCCCACACACACCTGGCCGAAAATTGTAGGGAACCAACAGCAGCCCCTCTTCTCTCTTCTCCCCTCATTTTCCCTCAAAAAAATTCCCCCATTTCCATCTAAAATCCAAACAAAAATTCAATTCAAAGCCCTACCCATTTTCCCTCATCTCTTTTAGCATGGATCTTGGTGCAAGGATTTAAAATTGGAGGTCTAGATCTTGAGTTTGATCTCAAACATGGGAGGTATAATCTCATACTTTTGTTAAATTTGTTGTCTAGTTGCTTTAATCTAAGTTAATTAAGTGATTAATTAGGTTTTAGATGAGTTTAATTGCATGATTAAGGAATTCTAGTTAGGGTTTTGTTGTGAAATTGGGTTGTGATCAATTGTGCATGATTTTGTGATGTGGATTAACATCTTAAGTCTTGTAGAAAACTAATCTAGTTGTTAATTACAAACCATTACTTATAAAATGTCCTAATTAAGCTATTTTGCTACCTAGGGTTTTTGGAAAATTATTAAATGCTTTATATTAAAATATAATTATGCTTTCATGTCATTATTAATATTATAATGAGTGGTTTAATGCCTTTGGACCACGCAAAACCAAGTGTAGTTGTTGTTTTGTGCATTTTTAGTTGAAATTGTTAAAATTAGATAAATTGCAAAACTAGAATTTTTACTTTTATAAGAATTGATGAGATTAAATTTTTGAATGGGTTGTATGACTTATTTAAGATGTTTAATAAGTATTATGGCCGCTAGATTTGTTTAAACATCGAGTTTTGTACTAAAACGGGTAATTTTTGCTTGCTAGATTTTCGAAAAAATGGATTTTAAAGTAAGTTTGGGGTTTTTGTAAATTTTAACTTATTTTATATTATAATTAGTGTTCGTGAATGCGCAAATGAGTGTGTTTGGGTTTTCTCGATGGTTTGACGTCTGTACATCGATATTGAGGGTTGGTTTGGCTATTATTGCATGCGTAGGCGATAGGTTTTGACCTATGCGTGATATGCGTGCCGAGTTGATTTTCGTATGCCGTTTCGATTTCGAATTTGGTTTTAATGCGATACAGTGCGTTATGATATATGGGTACCCCATGTGGACTTCGAGACGACAAGCAAGCGCATGGCGACGTTGGCACCGGCAAGTGAGGACCAGGTAAGTAGATTTATATCTACGGGAAGAAGTCGGGTGGATGGCGTATAGCACCCCCGCAGTTCGTGGTGAAGTATACGAATACGTGTACACACATATATATTTATTATATTGTTTAGTTTATTAATGATAAAGATAGATTTTAGGTGTGATTGAATAGGTTTAGTGTTGTGAGACCTAGAGTAGAGGTCGCACCACATTTACACACACGCACATACTTGCAAACATTCTTCTATCATATGTGTCTTTATAGGGTTATATTGTTATATGTTCACATGAGTATAGGACTATGTGTTCACATACTGGATTTGAGGATAGTATTTGGGATTTGAGATGAGTCGATAAGATTTGGTAGAGACCGCGAGAGCGGTGATATGGCGGGATTCGTACTTGAGATACGTCCTGAGGTTATAGCGGATCTTGGGACGACGATACATGTGAATAGTGTTATACATTGAATGGTTAATATGTGATCGTGATATGAGATAAGATATGTTAAGATATTCATAATAGGTCGCATTAGGCGATGTATACATCTTTATGACGATATATGATGATGATATCGGTTTGTATGAGGCTGTAGATCAGCAGTCAGATCATGATTAGATTGATGATATTAGTATTGTACAGGACGTAGATCAGTACCTCGGATTATGATCTTTGATAAAGAGAATACCAAATGATTAATTTGATGAATGTGATACTGACCTGTACCCAGATTTGGGGATGTCGTACGACGGATTTACGTACGAGCTATATTTTGATGTTTGATCAGCACTCTTGACATGGGAATAATTGATTATAGATATGGTATCGGATGTGATATTATTGAGGCGGGATCACCGACTAATGTATATATATACATACATATATATATGTATCGACTCAGATGTTAGGCGGTTTCCTTACCTTCACTTAGCCTGTTAGCTTAGCCCTATTGTTTAGTGTAGTTGTTAGACTAGGTTTATATTAAATGCAGATTAGTTATTGTTGTGCCTAGTATTCAGCTCCCGCTCATTATTGTTGTTCGCTACGCATTGCATACTTACATTGCTATTTCATATTGCATTGTTGATATTATGCTGTTAGGACACCAACACCATTACCGATGATGCGTATGTACCACGTACACTTACTTGCCGGCTCGCACACATCTTCATTGGTAATTGCCATGTCACGTACACCTTAGAAAATATTATTGCTTGACTTAGCTTGTTAGTTAGTTGTCTGACATGATATTAGTGTACCTGCCGTATATGCCAGTTTAGACAATGTAGTTATTACTTGTCACTTCATGCATACCGTTATTCATTGTTCTGCCGCATTCCTAGATTTTCATGCCTATATTCATGGTTTTACGTGCTATTGATGATTTGGATTCGGATTTCATGAGATTTCTTGGATTTGGAGGAAAACCGGAAAAACATAAATAAACTTCTTCTCTCTCTTTTAAATAAAAAGTGCGGTTTTCCCATGATGTATGAGTCGTCCACCATGAGTTTGCTGATGGATTTCGAGATCCGAGTTCGAGGAGTGGAGAAACCATTTTGGGTACATGGTGGACCCGGTGCGGTACCCCGGGAAAAGAGGATCGCAGATGATTGCGTTGAGCCTGGCAGGGGAGCACTACCGACCGGTGATTTTACCCGACGTGTCGGATATCCGGAGGATACCGTCGTAGTCTTGAGATGGATGGTTGGGGCCGATCTGGACTGACGGCGTCCTAGATATTGAGATTGAGACATTGAGATTTCGAGATATTGAGATACTGAAATTTGATGATACAGGCCAATCCGGATAGCCGGAGCCTGAGATTTTGAGACATTGAGATTTATGTTTTGTGTCGATGCTGGACACTGTTTATGCTGATTTCATTTATGATACCTCTTTTAAAAGATACAGAAATCTCACTAATTTATGAAAGCAGTTTTCTTCAGTACATGCATTCTGTTTCATGCAATCATACATCATCCATATGATATATTGCTACCTTAGGCACTGACACAGGCACATGGGATTACACTCGGGTTAGATATTTACCCTAGCCAATGTTATAGGCTGCTGATTATATATTTGTGTATATATTATGATCGTTGACCTAGGATTGCGTTGTTCATGCGATTTCTGTTCGTATATGTTTTTCTACTCACGAGTTGGCAACTCACCCCCGTTGTGCCACAGTTCTAGAAGGTTTTGTCGTACAGGTTTCATTACGGCTTTGCTGGCACTGCTTCATTCGGGTGATTTTGCTAGTAGGTGGGTTTATTTCTATCATACCCCTCATTATATACCTTGTGTATTATTTCTCTGTTGTATCTAGAAGTTCCATCAACCAAACATGTATTTATTCTTGAGATAGAGACCAGTGATGTTATTCTTTCGACCTTAGAGTCGCGCGTTATATTTCTGTGGATTTCTTGTTGTTTTGAGTTTCCTGTTGAGTTTTGATCCTCGCCCTTGGCGTTGTATATTATATTGCTTGTGTGGTTGTGACCGTCGACTAACAAAGAACTAGCTCCCGCTTGGGGATGCCTTTTATTGTTTCCGTATACTATTCATGTTGTATCCCGTTTGGGGGCCAGTATTTACAAAGGAGACTCTGCCGAAATTTTCAGTAAATATTTGATGTTTTTAAAAACGCATAATTCGGCTTATGCTATTAAAACTACTTGATTTAAATTGGTTTTCCTTCACTCTACTACTTTTCTGGGTTTGGATTTCTGGATTTTCGGCTTACTTAGATTACGTGCGCCTCGAGACGTTTCGTAGTTTAAGTGCCGGTCATGTTCCGTACTTTCTTGACGTGACAAAGTTGGTATCAAAGCGTTAGTTTTTACCTTCGGAGCGTAGGATGACCTTTGGTTGATGGAATAGGTGACTAAAGTAGAGTGACGTACCGTGGGTATGTTCCACGGCATACTTACGATATGCTACTCCACTTAAGGAGCCTTAGGATATACATTTATTTGCTCAGTATCATACTCATTCCTGATCTAGCCTCATCGGTACCAGTTACGGTTTGCTGCCACGATTACGGGCAGGGAGAGCTACGGCTAGAGTTGCGGTCAGCACGAGCTCGTCACGAACGAGGACTGACCAGGGCGTAATTCCGGCGACACATGATTGCGGAGATGTGTCTTTTTACTGTGTTTTCGCGCCACGAGCGTTTGGCGGATCGCCTTTACGAGATTTCTCGGACGTGTCGATCAGTACCGGAGGATCGAGCCAATGATAGAGGCCAACCAGATTTTTGATGACCGTCGGTGTATTGCTTATTCATGATATTTGCGGCACTGTTCAGCGTGCAGACGAGTGAGCCAGTTATTGCTGCGAACGACGAGATATCACCCCAAGTGTTGGAGCTATTGCAGTATGAGTTGTACTAAGAGATGATAGAAGGTCTCTAGTCACCGAGGATGAATGACTAGGACTTGTGGTTCGTTCTCTACCCCGATGCGAGGTCATCAGATAGATTGATTCCAGCTAGAGACAACTTCACGCGGAGACGTTGAGAGTCGACAGAGACGATCGAATGTCAGAAACCTATTATTCCAAGTTTAAAGTATTCGGAAAGACATGCAGGCAATTCTATGGACCCTCTAGAAGAATGAAACCCTAACTCGACTTAATGACCGTGTGAAAGTCTTTGAACCTCAGGGTTTGCGGCAGTTCTGCGGCGCCATTAGTGAGGCTTGGGTTTTCCCTTCTACGGCTGGACCATCGATGCTGTGGTACGTTCTCAATACTGTTAAACTGTACCTAAGATGTTGAGCTCTTGGGGGATTATGAGGTTTTGACAAATCGATCGGATGGTTCGACTTCATTCGGATGCTAGGTGGTGAGATGCATTCTTGGGAGACTCCAGATACGAGGATAGCCGTTGGAGCTCAGTCCATGCAGCCACGACGAGACGAGTCCGAAGCAGTCGACGTTAGAGAAAAGTGGAGTAAGAGGTTCGTACAAGATCTGGATAAGATGACGTTCCACTCCGCCGACATCAGATATGCGATACGCATGCCGAGGCATTGTACTTGGATATACCTTCCAAAAGGAGTCGCGATGAGTATGCAGCCATTCCGGAACAAGAAACTGATATAGTAAAGGACGATGACTTCCGGACAGTTCGGCAGAGGCGAGATTTGGAAGAGACCTCGACAGGACCTTTTTGGAATAAATTACGAGAAGACATGGACCCAGGAGTGGTCATGATACGCACACCAGCAGGCCAGAGTTCAGGATCGTCGACGAGACATGCTATGAGTGACCACGACAATTGGACAGAGGTTCTTAGAGGAAGTGCTTGAGCGGGGACTATTCCGCCATATTTGATTCGGTATTTTGGGCGATCTATTCGCATGATTGATTTTGATGATTGAGTTTCATGATATTTGTTTTCATAGACCATGGTTGCACTTGCTGAGTATTTGCGATTTTTGCACAGTTGTTGCACTTGATCTCGTTTTCGTGCCTTGGTTTCTCATGTTTATGATTTTATGGGTTCTATATAGTTGAGTTGATTTTGTGCGTATATACGCACACGATTTGGTTTTTGCACTCGGTATGATTCACATATGGTTGCAGTGCAGTGATACGCATTTTGTGCACTTAGATGCACTGGACTTCGATTTCGATTGTGATACTCGATGTTTGTTTTGTGCACCTTGTGCACCTGATTTGATTTTGCGCATGTTTGGCGCTAGATATTGGATTTCATGATTTCATGCATGATGGATGCACCTGGTTTGGATTTTCGCACATGTTGAGCGCATGTTTTGATAAGCGATTTTGGTGCACACCAGATGCACTAAATCGAGATTCTTCGTGCGTGTCAGACGCACCTGTCCTTGCTGTCAGGCACACACATTGCCAATGACAGATATTGTGTGCACACTCGATGCACTTAGATGTTGTTTCTGTGCGCATGTATGGCACATATATGGATTTTGATTTCCGTGAGCACAAGACGCACATAGCATTTATATGCATATTTTGGGATTGATTTCTTATGGAGCAGTACGTTTTTATGATGATTGCTATGAGTTTTTGTACTGAGCAGGACTAGTCAGAGGACAGTACCTGAATATATTTTGCATGCATTGATAATTATTAAAGGGATTTCCAAAAGCGAGCTATAGTCTCACTATTTACCTACGTGTCTGATATGACATGAAATGTTTAAAACAAGGAGACCTTTCTAAATTGTTTCCAAAATGGGGGAGCATACATATTAAACAAAGGATATATATATATGTAGTTATTTTGTTACAATAGACGTCCGCCACTGTGCAGTGCTGCGAGCATCGCACAGCGATTTGAAGAAGATTTGGCATGCATTGCTTCCAGATGTTTTAATGATGTATATCATATTGATTTTCATTTTGGATTTAGACATTGTGTCTTCACCATGACTCCGATGATTGCGGGATGCTGGATGGAGTTTTGATTTTGAGTTACATGCTCATTTTTCATACGCATGCGCTGCGCTACGATTGTTTTATGTACTTATGACTTCGGAGCCCCGACGACTTGATGGTTTTGCTTAGATGATTTAGTGTTTGGGGGAGTTTTAATTTAAAATTCGGGGACCGAATTTCTTTAAGGGCGGAAGATTGTAACGTTTTGAAAATCGTTTCGGTGAAATTTCGGAAAATCGGTAAAATAATAGGGGTTTCTGTAAAAAGTCAAAATACAAATATAATTATTATAAAATTAAATATACATATTCTAGCTTTGTAATTGCTAGTATTTGGTGTTTATTGAGCCACTGGTGAAATTTCAAATTTTCTGAAAAATTTTCCGAAATTAATTATTTTAATATTATTTTAAGCCGTCACTAATACATTTAATTAGGGAAAATTAAAAATTGGAATGAGTTGAAACAAATTTTTTGCATCACAACACATTAAAAAAAATTTAACATGTTGTTTCTGGAATGAAATCGTTTGCCAAAACGGTTTTAGAAATATCGAAGAAAAATGGCTTGATTAGTGAATGTTGTGTTAGTGGGAATTAGGGTAATACATTTATCTTTTTTCCTAACCCACACACCCACACCTCACCCTCTCTCCCTCTCCCCATGTGGCCGGCCCCACCTTGACAGCCCTCCCCCGCTCTCTCTCTCTCTCTCTCCAATCACCTCCTTTTTGAAAAGAAAAGAAAAGAAAATGAAAGAAGTAAAGGTGGACTTTGACTTTCTCCCCACTTTCTCCACCTCACTCTCTCTCCTCCCTCACCCCCGAAAATTGCAGGGAACCAACAGCAGCCCTATTATCTCTTGTCCCCACATTTTCCCTCAAAAAAATTCACCCATTTCCATCTAAAATCCGAACAAAAATTCAAATCAAAGCCCTACCCATTTTCCCTCATCTCTTTTAGCATGGATCTTGGTGCAAGGATTTCAAATTGGAGGTCTAGATCTTGAGTTTGATCTCAAACATGGGAGGTATAATCTCATGCTTTTGTTAAATTTGTTTTCTAGTTGCTTTAATCTAAGTTAATTAAGTGATTAATTAGGTTTTAGATGAGTTTAATTGCATGATTAAGGAATTCTAGTTAGGGTTTTCTTGTGGAATTGGGTTGTGATCAATTGTGCATGGTTTTGTGATATGGAATAACATCTTAAGTCTTGTAGAAAGCTAATCTAGTTGTTAATTACAAACCATTACTTATAAAATGTCCTAATTAAGCTATTTTGCTAACTAGGGTTTTTGGAAAATTATTAAATTCTTTAGATTAAAATATAATTATGGTTTCATGTCATTATTAATATTATAATGAGTGGTTTAATGCCTTTGGACCATGCAAAACCAAGTGTAGTTGTTGTTTTGTGCATTTTTAGTTGAAATTGTTAAAATTAGATAAATTGCAAAACTAGAATTTTTAGTTTTATAAGAATTGATGAGATTAAATTTTTGAATGGGTTGTATGACTTATTTAAGATGTTTAATAAGTATTATGGCCGCTAGATTTATTTAAACGTCGAGTTTTGTACTAAAACGCGTAATTTTTGCTTGCTAGATTTTCGGAAAAATGGCTTTTAAAGTGAGTTTGGGGTTTTTGTAAATTTTAACCTATTTTATATTATAATTAGTGTTCGTGAATGCACAAATGAGTGTGTTTGGGTTGTCTTGATGGTTTGACGTCTGTACATCGACATCGAAGGTTTGTTTGGCTATTCTTGCATGCGTAGGCGATAGGTTTTGACCTATGCGTGATACGCGTGCCGAGTTGATTTTCGTATGTCGTTTCAATTTCGAATTTGGTTTTAATGCGATACGGTGCGTTATGATATGTGGGTACCCCATGTGGACTTCGAGGCAACAAGCAAGCGCGTGGCGACATCGGCACCAGCGAGCGAGGACCAGGTGAGTAGATTTATATCTACGGGGAGAAGTCGGGTGGATGGCGTATAGCACCCCCGCAGTTCGTGGTGATGTATACGAATACGTATACACACATATATATTGATTATATTGTTGAGTTTATTGATGATAAAGATAGATTTTAGGTGTGATTGGATAGGTTTAGTATTGCGAGACCTAAAGTAGAGGTCGCACCACATTTACACACACACATACTTACATACATTCTTCTTTCATATGTGTCTTTATAGGGTTATATTGTTATGTGCTCACATGGGTATGGGACTATGTGTTCACATACTGGATTTGAGGATAGTATTTGGGATTTGAGATGAGTCGATAAGATTTTACTGAGACCGCGAGAGCGGTGATATGGCAGGATTCGTACTTGAGATACGTCCTGAGGTTATAGCGGATCTTGGGACGACGATACATGTGAATAGTGTTATACATTGAATGGTTGACATTTGATCATGATATGCGATAAGATATGTTAAGATATTCATAATAGGTCGCATTAGGCGATGTATACCTCTTTATGACGATATATGATGATGATATCGGTTTGTATGAGGCTATAGATCAGCAGTCAGATCATGATTAGATTGATGATATTAGTATTGTACTAGACGTAGATCAGTACCCCGGATTATGATTTTTGATAAAGAGGATACCAAATGATTAATTTGATGAATGTGATACTGACCTGTACCCAGATTTAGGGATGCCGTACGACGGATTTACGTACGAGCTATATTTTGACGTTTGATCCGCACTCTTGACATGGGAATAATTGATTATAGATATGGTATCGGATGTGATATTATTGAGGCGGGATCACCGACTAATGTATATATATACATACATACATACATATATATATATATATATATATATATATATATATATATATATATATATGTATGTATCGACTCAGATGTTAGGAGGTTTCCTTACCTTCAGTTAGCCTGTTAGCTTAGCCCTATAGTTTTGTGTAGTTGTTAGACTAGGTTTATATTAAATGCAGATTAGTTATTGTTGTGCCTAGTATTCAGCTCCCGCTCATTATTGTTGTTCGCTACGCATCGCATACTTACATTGCTATTTCATATTGCATTGTTGAATTATGCTGTTAGGACACCAGCACCATTACCGATGATGCATATGTACCACGTACACTTACTTTCCGGCTCACACACATCTTCATTGGTAATTGGCATGTCACGTACACCTTAGAAAATGTTATTGCTTGACTTATATTGTTAGTTAGTTGTTTGACATGATATTAGTGTACCTGCCTTATATGCCAGTTTAGACATTTTAGTTTTTACTTGTCACTTCATGCATACTGTTATTCATTGTTATGCCGCATTCCTAGATTTTCATGCCTATATTCATGGTTTTACGTGCTATTGATGATTTTGATTCGGATTTCATGAGATTTCTTGGATTTGGAGGAAAACCACAAAAACATAAATAAACTTCTTCTCACTCTTTTAAATAAAAATTGCGGTTTTCCCATGATGTATGAGTCGTCCACCATGAGTTTGCTGATGGATTTCGAGATCCGAGTTCGAGGAGTGGAGAAACCATCGGGTACATGGTGGACCCGGTGCGGTACCCCGGGGCAAGAGGATCGCAGATGATGGCGTTTAGCCTGGCAGGGGAGCACTACCGACCGGTGATTTTACCCGACGCGTCGGATATCCGGAGGATACCGTCGTAGTCTTGAGATGGATGGTAGGGGACGGTCTGGATTCACGGCGCCCTAGATATTGAGATTGAGACATTGAGATTTCGAGATATTGAGGTACCGAGATTTGATGATACAGGCCAGTCCGGATAGACGGAGCCTTAGATTTTGAGACATTGAAATTTATGTTTTGTGTCGATGCTAGACATTGTTTATGCTGATTTCATTTATGATACCTCTTTTAAAAGATACAGAAATCTCACTAATTTATGAAAGCAGTTTTCTTCAGTACATGCATTCTATTTCATGCATTCATACATCATCCATATGATATATTGCTACCTGAGGCACTGACACGGGCACATGGGATTACACTCGGGTTAAATATTTACCCTAGCCATTGTTATAGGCTGCTGGTTATATATTTGAGGATATATTATGATCGTTGACCTAGGATTGCGTTGTTCATGCGATTTCTGTTCGTAGATGTTTTTCTACTCACGAGTTGGCAACTCACCCCCGTTGTGCCACAGTTCTTGCAGGTTTTGCCGTACAGGTTTCATTACGGCTTTGCTGGCACTGCTTCATTCGGGTGATTTTGGTAGTAGGTGGGTTTATTTGTATCATACCCCTCATTATATACCTTGTATATTATTACTCTATTGTATCTAGAAGTTCCATCAACCAAACATGTATTTATTGTTGAGATAGAGACCAGTGATGTTATTCTTTCGACCTTAGAGTCGCGCGTTATATTTCTGTGGATTTCTTGTTGTTTTGAGTTTCCTGTTGAGTTTTGATCCTCGCCCTTGGCGTTGTATATTATATTGCTTGTGTGGTTGTGACCGTCGATTGACGAAGAGCTAGATCCCGCTTGGGGATGCCTTTTATTGATTTCGTATACTATTCATGTTGTATCCCGTTTGGGGGACAGTATTTACAAAAGAGACTCTGCCGAAATTTTCAGTAAATATTTAATGTTTTTAAAAACGCATAATTTGGCTTAAGCTATTAAAACTACTTGATTTAAATTGGTTTTCCTTCACTCTACTACTTTTCTTGGTTTAGATTTCTGGGTTTTCGGCTTACTTAGATTACGTACGCCTCGAGACGTTTCGTAGTTTAAGTGCCGGTCATGTTCCGTACTTTCGGGACGTGAAAGCTGGTCCATTCAATTTGTTGTAGGGGGCTGCCTCGCTTCAGGTTTTGGCGGGTAACTTGACGCGCCCGTAGGGGTCTAGGATTTCATTGCACAGGCTATCCACACGACCAGGGGAACGTCGGGTTTCAGTAGAGGCTCTTTGAAACCCGGGGATCCCAGATTATCTGTATTGTTCTGTGATGCTTATTACATTTCTGTGATGCTGCATTTTTATTACGCCTGGAACTATTATTATATATTGATATATATACTAGTAGATGTTGTATATATTTTACACCCGCGCTAGTCCAGTCCCCGCTCTGTCGTTAGTTAAGTAACCTAACGGGTGATGATGGGACCCAGTGGCGAATGCAGATGGCATATATGTACATCATATTTTCGTTCTTTTGTGGTATGATTAATTGATGGGACTGCATTGATTTGGATCAATGCAAGCTAAACAAACATGTTTGATGTTGTTGGAACATTTTTCAAAAAGCTGTTATTGCAAGGACGTTCTCTTTCGTTTTGCACAGTGGTGTTCGGTTATGAATATCCAGCACCTCAGTCGATGAGGCAAGGGCCGAGATCCCTTCACCGGGAGTGACCCCTTGGACAGAAGTTTGCATCAGGGTAATAACTTCACTATAGCCGATTGCCTTTTTGCTTTGCATCGTGGTATTCAGCTGGAATATCCTGCACCTCATTCTACGGGGAAAAAACCGAGATCCCTTCACCGGGAGTGACCTCTTTAGCAAAGGTTTTCGCCACTATATTTTTATAAAAATCTGTCCGGTTCCTTCAACGATATCAAGTTCATTACGTTAATGGTTTTTCGCCAAAGACCATTTGTAGCCCTCCGTCATTTCAGACGGGTAACACTTAGTATTCATGCTATGTTTGTTGGCCTTCGTCATGGCATAGTGTATAGTAGCTATTTGTTACTTTTCTGCTGCATAGATAGATGCGTTGGTTTGGGACAGTCTTATAGCCTTGTTGACCTTCGTTAAGGGCTTGTAAGGGTGGGTTCAAATTAACCTGGACAATGATGGGTAGAACTTGACATGTGACTTATGATTTGTTGGCCTTCGTCAAGGTCATAAGAGCATGAGTAAAAATCACATCGGGAGTTTCTAAAGAAACTGAAACTTGCCAGATATGCGCATACCTTCTGGAGTGTGATAACATGAGTGGATTCCATCACGTTATCATGCGATGATAGTTGGATCCCGATTCCCACTGATGAGTTGGTTTACTCCTCGGGTGATCCCGACTAATTCTTCTTTCAGTTTTGGAGGAGAATTTGAGTTTACTGTGGGAGGTTTCCTGATTAGATAAATTGATAACCATTCTGATCTAGGTTAGAGTGCACGCTGAGTGTTTCTTTTCACTCTCTCTCTTTGGCAGCGACCATGACCCGACCCTTGACTATGACTCAGTGACCAAGTTAACCGAACATTCTTAAAACACTGGCTTTTGGATTGTCTGAGCTGCATACCTCATTGCCACTCCTACTTTTACCCTTTTCTCCAGAACACCACGTATTACTATGAACATCCACTTCCATTGGATAAAACCATCGTATGGTTATATACGAACTCGAAGGAACTTGTTCCAGATTCGAGGATGGTTTCTGGTTCTGGAGAAAATGAATAGGACTATTCAGTTGTTTTTTCTTTTTACCTTCTCTCAGGTTGCGAGTGCTCCTTGGATTAGGACGGTACACCTATTATGCTAATTGGATAGTCTTCTTCCAAACCATAGGCAGGTGCCGAACGGTGGGGAATGAAGAAAACCAATTAGCCTAACGAAGGTGTACAGAATGTATTAAGTAAAGACAAATAAAAGGATTAGTAAGAGGTCAAAGTAAACTGCAACTGCTATTCACGACCAAACCAAGTATTTCATCGCCACTCCTACTTCACCTTTGTATTTCTCCAGGAAACTCCGTATCACTACAAAGATCCACAGTTATTTAGATACTCCATCGTATGGTTATATACGAACTCGAAGGAACTTGTTCCAGTTCGGGGATGGATTCTGGTTCAGGAGAAATAGGAATAAGGTTTTATTCAGTTGTCTTTTATCTTTACATTCTCTCGGGTTATGAGTACTACTAGGATTAGGAGACTACACCCATTATGCTTATTGGATAGTCTTCTTCCAAACCATAGGCTGGTGCCGAACGGTAGGGAGGGAAGAAAACCATTTAGCCTAAAGGGGTGTACAGAAGGTAATGACTAAAGACATATAAAGGGATTTGGAGAGATGGCAAAGAAATATACGGTTACAGTTGTGAATCTGATAATGGAAGTGGAATTACTAAGAATACCCGAATACTCCTTCGAAACATTTATATGTTTCAATTTCACTGTGTATTGTTAAAAGAAAACTGATTTCCCAATTAGCCCTTGCTCCAGGGTATGTATTTACCAGGTTTGATTCTCACATCTGTATGGTTTTACAGATGATGAGTGGGAGTGAGTTATTAGGAATTGGGTGATCATCCTCATTATATCGGGATTCGTTGTAATTGGTGATATTTGTGGAAATCGCCTGGGTTGCTTGCCGGACGGCAAATATTTGGTTTTGAATATCCATTGTTATGCACCAATTTCAAATTGATATATCTGTACGTTTATTTTTATAAAGTGAGATATAACTTTTTGAAATTATGTCTATGATATTTACCTATATCAGTGGTTGGTTAGGTAAGAAGCATTAAACAGCGGTGTAATTCTTCTTAACCATAAGTACAGTTTTCAACCTATGACATACAGGGAATGAGTTATTAGACTCAGGGGACTTATACAGAGTATTGTATGTTGTCCAGTATCCATTTGGACAGAGGGGTTGGTACTCGTACTATATTCTATTTACTTGTGACTTCTCTAGTTCTTAGACATGTGTTTCGTAGAAATGCAAGGTCTAAGTTTTGAAAAGTTATAGGTATAAGAAAAAAGTAGAGAATCAGGTGTTGCAAGTATCAGGATTCTTCAAGGTGATCGAAGATGTAGATACTTGTGTATGGTATTCAGTTGATAGTAATGATTAAGAGAACTTGCTTCTCTTTCAGGTTACTCATAATTGGAAGCACTCCTAAGTTGAGTAATGCTGATCGACCTCTCTCCATTTAGTTGACATGCACTGGAGACAGCTGCATGATTTGAATCTGGTTCCAATTAAATCAGTGTCTCTGTTTCTATATTGGATATAGAATATTTCAAATCTTAACAATGTTAAGGTACGGGGAGTTGTCCGGCTTATGCTTAAAACCAAACTCTGGATAACTCAAGGCACGTTTCTGTAATGGCTATTTGTGGGTTGACCTAGGCTATGACAAGGGTTGACTTTCTACCATGTGGAAGATCAATATTGATATTGTTCTTGACTCGCCACAGTTTTAATAAAAATGGATTTTTTCAGAAAACAGTAGTGGGAGTATGGTAGAACTGGAAGTGATTCCAGAACCGCAAACGATTACTGAAAATTTGATAAGAACCTACAGATTCAATCTGGTTTGGCATTCCATTAGCCACTCGCAGATATGGTGGGTAACCTCAGGCACTCGAGAGGTACTTCGGTATGCTCAAAGACGGTGACAAGGAGGTTCTTGTTTACCCAGACTTGTCATTGCTGTTGTTCCAGACTGTGAGACGCGGCAGGAGGATGAGTATAGCGTCGTTCTAAACTAGCTTTATAAGTGTACGTGTATATGACTCTGCCAGAGGGTTGTCGTAGTCAGTGGGAGAAGCGGAAGCATAGTGGACATGTAGCTTATGTCTATTTATGGACTAAAGCAGATATAACGGAGATAGATCATCTATTTCTGATGTGACAGTCATAGGTTTGACTTCATCAGAATAGGGGATGGATCTGTTAAGAAAGTAGTAGGGTGTGATGTCCTGGTATTTGGATGACATACACAGAGTAGGAAGTGAAATTCCTATACTACGATCGGTTATACATTGATTGTCACACAGTGGTTTCTCTATATAGGATATGGATATTATATCAGATATTCTGGTTACTAGATCTATGGTTGTAGATCTAAATTTGGGAAGTGTCCCAATCAGGGTACTTAGACAGCATTCTAAAGGTATTTAGAATGGATGACTCCTGGCATGGTGGTGTACCTGCAAGTGATGGAGTCACCCTCTCTAAAGGTGTCTTATAGACTAAAGGGAAGAGGGATGTGAATGATTGGAAGATCACTTGCTTAGGCAATTGAGTCAATCATGAGATGTCAAGTACCACACCAGGCATTATTTTTTTGCACGAGATGCAGTAAGTTGATATTAATCCTATCCTGGAGAGACATTCGGAAGCAATTTTAGAACATAAGTGGATGTTCTAGGGAAATGATAACGGCAGCCTCCTTCGGGAGACGGTTATCATTCCGGGCTTCCAAGGTGACCTGGATGACAGAGTAACTGTCTGAGTTATTGTTTTTCCTCTGACGAGGGGCAGTTGTTTGGACAGGAGGTCCAAGAGGATACTGAGGGAGGCTTGGCGCAGGATACTGATCAAGTTCAGTTGACGATACAGTCTAAGAAGTTTGGATTTGGAGTACATTTATAAACTAGGTCCCATCAGATATCCAGACATATTCTAAGACAGGTATTGCTCATTTTGGGAGATGTCTTTCTCCGCGAACTTGAGATAAAAAGAGATATAGAAAAAAACACTAGGGCGGATCCACTTACTGAGGTTATTCCTCGAACACAATAGTTTCGCAAATGGGCTTTGTGAGACTGATCGGTAGAGGAGTTGGGTGTTCGGTATCATACGGGCTGTGAGTATGCGACATCACAATAATTAGCCTTGAGTGCAAGTAGGAGATTGTTGTATATAGTACCCTCAGAGTCAATTATTGGATCACAGGCACGTGATTGCAATGATTGAGGGATGGCTTATGCCGGTAGGACAGTCTTACTCGAGATGATAGTATGCTATCGGGTTTATCTTTATCATCATGAACAGCTTTAGCTGACAATACAGGTCACTATTACATATTGATAGAGCCCATAGGATTCTTGCTTGACGGCCAGCAGTATGATGGCGATCATATACGTGGGAGCTGGGGTATATAAGTACATCCTTAAAGGGTCCCTAGTCGTGGGAGTTTCGAGACTGGGCATCGATACTCCATTAGTAGACAAGTGTATACAATCGAAACCCCAACGAGGGGAGGCGGCCGGTCGCACAAGCCATTGGTGTCAGTTGGTTCACCTAAGATGTATACAGGTGCTCATTGGGTTATGAGTACACCGGATAGGACTCGTCGGGAACATGCTAGTTGGTATTATACCTGACGTCAGATAGCAGTTCCCAGGTGAATGTGTACAGGTTAGTTCATCGACCTGAGATCGTCATTTGTCTCGTGTGAGTTCCCACTGTGCTTTGATTACTACCCTACCACGGCTCAAAGAAGTCGTGCAAACAGGTTTTAGTTGGGTACAGTCCCAAGCCAAATGGAGGCAGTGAGCGGATCGGCAGGGGTTTCGTCTCTCCCGGTATTGGGGGTGAGATCGCGCTGTGTCTAGGAGAGCCATTACATGAAGTCTTTGGCTAAGGCAGGAGATTTACTGGTAGGTATTCCAGTTGTATCTCAGGGTGTTCTGGGCTACACTCCGACATGACTTGTACCATTTTTGGGGGTCCGACTTTTACCAACCCCTTAGGCCCGACATGCGATGCTCATAGACGAACGGACCGGACTGTACGGATATTGCCACTGACAGGCTCAGTAGGGTGTCAGGATGAGTTCTCTCATCGACCTCCCTTTTGGTCAATACCTGGTAGCCCGTTACGTACGGCTAGTACTACTGACGTGCTAGTGGTTAAATCTACAGCTAAAGTATTGACGAGTCTTTATAGTCTCCCACAGACAATTTCTCAAGTTTCGTGCGAAATGTTGTAGAGGACGTATCATATATGGTAGGGTTCGATCATATACGTGCAGTAGTGCACGGATCATGATCGGGCGGATCATACTAGTGGGCTTTGGTTTAAGCCGGATCCTAGTATTAGATTTGTTGGATTACTTTAGTCTCATCGCATTCGTATTCAGTCGGAATGCGGATGCAGGTATGTATATACAGGTGAGGGGTATCCTTATGATCCGTCACAAGTTTACTTTAGATGTTGCCATATATTTTTGTTGTTGTAAACATTTGGGTTAATGTTTACAAATGGAAATAATGAGCTAGAAATCATGATTAGGAGCATTAAGTGCGACACATGCACAATTGGTGACTCATGGTCTCTTTCTTTGTGCATGTGTCACATTATGTGATTGATTTGTGAGTTGAAATGAGAGGAAGAGAGAGAAGGGCAGTCATAGTATAAAGTTTGGTCTTGTATTTTTAATTCTCTCTCTCTCATTTTTATCATAGATAAAAAAAGAAAGAAAAGGCTCCTCCTCTTCTTCTTCTTCTTCTTCCTCTAGCTCACCATTTCCATTGATGGCTTCATCTTCAACCTCCATCCATACACTCTCATGCGTTGAGAATCAATGGATGCAAGAGACAAAGTGATCACACACATTCTCTACATCACCTTGGACACGTCGGCTAGCAAACTTTGTATCCGAGTTGCTTCGGACGAAGCGGGAGCCCGTAAAAAGACTCGAAGATGTGGTGCCCTTTCCGACGAGGAGACCGGAGATCGGAGATGCCGCGAGGAGCTATGGATGGTGGCTAAAGACCGAAGGACACGGATCGATCGGTATAGATTTTCTAACCTTTCTCTAGTTGCTAGTTATAGGTTAATGGATCGATCCGGATTTAAAGTATACGATAGCGCCGGTTTCAAGTTTTGAAAAAGTTTTCGTTTCCGCATTCTGGCCTCGGACAGACGGCCGGGGCGCGACCGTAGACTTACATCGTTTCCCTCTAGAACCCGGGTATCCGTGCACTCCACCATGGGGTAATCCTAGTACAGAAAAGAAAAATATATACAACGGGTACATCGACCTCAACCCGGTCGTGTCCCAAAAGAATAATATACAAATAGGCAGTGACGGTAGTCCACATGTTGGACGCTCGCCCCGCAATATCAAATGTACAAATAATACTAAACTGTACTAACATTGCACCAAGCTATCCAGCACGACGAATCCGCAACATCACGCCACAACACAGAACATCAACGTGAATGTCAAGTTCGCAAACCCGTCTAAAAGAGCTATAGCAATTAGACAAGATTTAGCAATCGAATGACATTCACGGTCGCAGATAGTAATGTAATGCACTGTAAACCAACATATTTAAAATCTTGATCGACAAAATTTCCCAAAGCGGGACCCAAGTACAAATCCAGCACTCAAAATAATCTGGGCCAAAAATAAATATTGCAGAAACCACAATTCCACATTAAAGACAACCTGAAGAAAAATGGCGTACTGAAGCCCCAAAACGGCGGCTGAACCGTGGCTAAAACGTGGGTGATGCCGCGGTTCCTTGGCGTTCTTGTGGTATCAGTTTACCAAATTTCTACAGTAGTCTTAAAAACGCCTGCATGATTTCTTGACATACTCAAAATAATTTTTCGACGACAAAAAAATTTCGACAGAAACTGCATAAAGGGGAATCACGGTTGGAAATTTCGTTCGATAGATATTTTAAACAAGTTAGAACAAGCTTGTAAAGGTTAATGGCATGGCTCTGATACCATGTAAGACTACAGTAGCGCCCCGGCCATCTTTCCGAGGCCAAATGCGGAACAAAAAACTTTTTACAGAACTGGCGCTAACGCGAACTTAAAACCTGGATCGTTCTATTAACCATAAATTAGTATACTGTAATAGGGGGTTTAGAGATTATACTGATCGATCCATGTCCTTCTGTATTTAAGCTCTGTCCCTAGCATGCCGGGACAGAGGTACCAGCGCGAAGGTCTTCAATGAGAGCCGTCAGGGAGTAGATGCTTTTGTCTCGCCATCCTTTTGGACGCATGCCGGGCATAGGGACCCGGTAGCATGAAGATCCAAGATTACAACAGAGATAGGGTTGGTAGAGCTGTCGAGATTTGTGAACGGTCAGTGAGAGCCACAAACATGGAATAGGCAAATCAATGCCGAAGAAAAAACCTTACTTTCCCGCAGTCATGCAAGGAGGGTTTGAGAGATCCCCAGGCCCATCGAGGATCTCGACCTCGTCATCGGCTTCCAGAACAGTGGAGCGCATATAAGCGTCATTATAAAGAATAATATAAAACGAAAGGGGTTAAAGAACACCAACCTTGCCTGGAAGACAGGACTATGCTTTGCGGGGGTATTGCCTATGGGGCAGCCATATCAAGCAAACCCTGGAAGGTTTTCCTGGGAGATAGATCCATGATGGAGGCTGCCAATTCCCGCAATTCTGAAGGAAATAAGGGTTCAGATAACAGAAGAACGTTAAAACGAAATATAGGGTATTACTTTCGATACTTCGCCCTCTTTGAACTGGAGGGATGGCAGCTTCGGCAGGCTCCTCCACACCCTCGGGTACATCTTTCAGGATATGGGCCAGTGAGGCAGCTTCTAATTGAGGAACAACAGTTGCCACCGGGAGCTTCAAGACAGGACTAACGGCTCCGACAACCACTTATACTCCCTTCGGTGTGTCATTAGAGATGTCCATAGGAGCTGAGGACGATGAAGTCACCTCTGCTGGAAGAATAGAAACTGGAGGAACGGAGGCTACCAGTGGAAGCTCCACGGCAGGAATAACAGCAGTAACGACCTCCTCCGCACCTACTAGCGCCTTATCTGAGACATTTACAGAGTCCACAGTCAGGACGCGACTCCATCTCAAATTCTTTATCATTGCTGAAGTCTCTGCAAAGTTTTCGCAAAGATAAAGAGATATAAAAAGCGATACAAATTATTTGCCGAAAGAAAAAATACGGAAAGCATACATACCGATGCACCAGGATGCTTCTAGTATGGCTTTTTCAAGACATCGTTCCTTCCTTAGGATGTGTGCCCGCCGAGGTTCAAATGCAGATTCATGGCCACCGATATTCAATGCCAGCTCATCTTCGGAAGCGGCTGAGATAGGCTGCTTGAGGGCTATCTCGTCTTCCTGTCGCAAGGGACCCATATGTACCTTCCGTACTGATGGGGGATCTTCGTAGAATTTGACGGGAGGATAAGGTTGCTTCGGGACACCCACGTTCTCAGTTTCGTCTCGTGAGTGCCGTATAGCCTCAGCAATTGTGCGACTTCCTCTGCAGACAAACCCGGAAAGAGAAGACCATCATCCGGCTCTTGCATGGAAATGGGTTTGTAAGTCTACGGTAGCGCCCCGGCCGTCTTTCCGAGACCAAATGCGGAAAAAAAACTTTTTACAGAATTGGCGCTAACGCAAACATAAAACCCGGATCGTTCTATTAACCATAAACTAGTATACTGTAATAGGGGGTTTAGAGATAATACCGATCGATCCGTGTCCTTCGGTCTTTAAGCTCTGTCCCTAGCATGTTACGGATGCACCGACGAAGCTCGCTCTTCAATCTCTCTCGATCTACGATCTCCTCCTCGCCGAAAACTGCGCCACGTCAACGAATATTTACACGGGATCCCGCCTCTGAACCGAGGCAAGTCGGACATGAAGTTAGCTAGACGACATGTTCAAGGTTGAAGTAGAGAAAGTGTAGAATACTTTGTCTCGAGTCACCCAAGCGATTGGGTGAGGGTTAATCGAAGTTGCCAAATAGGAGTGGAGATGGAAAATGAGCTTGAGAATGAGCTAAGGATTTTTGTTGCAAATGAAAAATGAAATCAATCTCCTCATTTTCTCACACCAAGATGATGGCTGCCAAAGATGGGCTCGGCCATGAGTGGGGGGTGGGGTGGGGTGAGCACAAGTGAGGAAAAGGTAATCATAAGCTAAAACATACTCAACAAAATATCCTAAAGCAATTAATGCACCAATAATGCACAAAAGAACCCAAGCACATCCTAGAACCTTCATGAAACTGTTGGAGCCCCTGCATCACAAAAAAACCCCTCATTTACTAATTTTGAAATTTGCAAAGAACCACCTCACAAGCAGGAATTTCAGCCAAGAAGGAAAGAAAGGAAAATGGCCAAAATGGAATGCAAACTGGCAACTTCAAAAAGCGATCCCGTAACTAATTACAGGATAACCCCGCAACTGTATATACATACCCGTATTTGTATTTCAACCGAATACGAATGCAATGAGACAAAAATATCCCTACACAGTATAATACTCGGATCCGGCTTAAACTAAAGCCACCAGTATTATCCGTCCAAATCATGACACGTGCACAAAAGTGCACGTGTATGTTCGAACCCTGCAATAAAACCATACGGCCCTGCCATAAAACCATACGGCCTCTACAACATTTTGCCCGAACTGGGAAACTTTCTGTGGGGGACTCTAAAGACTCGTCAATACTCTGGCAGTAGGTTTAACCACAAGCCGTCAGTGGTACTAGCTGTACGTAACGGCTGCCCATGTACTGAGTGAAAGGGAGTCCGATGAGCGAACTCATCCTGGAACCCTATTGAGCCTCTGTGTGACAATATCCGTACAGTCCGGTCCGTTCGTCTATGAGTATCGTATATCGGGCCTAGGGAGCTGGTAAACATCAGACACCCAATAGCGGTATAAGTCATGTCGGAGTGTAGCCCAAAACACCCTAAGATACTACTGGAATACCTACCAGTAAATCTCGCTTGCCATGGCCATGGCCTTCATGTAATGGCTCTCCTAAACACAGCGTGATCTCAGCCACAACGTTGGGAGAGACGAATCCCCTGCCGATCTGCTCACTGCCTCCATGTGGCTCGGGACTGTACCTAACTAAAACCTGTTTGCACGACTCCTTTGAGCCATAGCAGGGTAATAATCAAAGCACAGTGGGAACTCACACGAGACAAATGACGATCTCAGGTCCATAGACTAACCTGTACACAAGTCACCTGGGAATTGCTATCTGACGACAGGTTTTAATAACCAGCTAGCATGTTCCCGGCGAGTCTTGTCCGGTGTACTCATAACCTAATGAGCACATGTATACATATTAGGTGAACAAACTGACACCAATGGCTTGTGAGACCGGCCACCACCCCTCATCTGGGTCTCGGCTGTATACACTAGTCTACTTCGGAGTATCGATGCCCTGTCTCAAAACTCCCGCGAATAGGGACCACTTTTAAGGATGTGCTTATAGACTACCTAATTCTCATGTATATGATCGCCATCATACTGTTGGTAGTCAAGCAAGAATCCTATGGGCTCTATCAACGTGCAATAGTGATATATCATGTCACCTAAAGCGGTACACGTATGATAAAGATAAACCAGATAGCATACTATCATTTCGAGTAAGACCGTCCTACCGGTATAGGTCCTTCCTCAATCATTGCAATCATATGCCTGTGATCCAATAATTGACTTTGAGGGAACTATATCCAACAGAGTTCGTCTTAGGCAACAGCCTCAGATTCGAGCAAGTGGTCGAGCAGACCGGTAACCGTTTTCTTCCTCCTTTTTGAGCTAGAGCTAACACTAGATGAAGATCGTTTCCTGCCCCTCGGCGCTTTGGCACGACGTTGGCCGATTTCGCCTCCAGTATCGTTTTTTGGTGGTACTACCGATGATGACACTGCCATTGAGGATGCCGCAACTAATGAAAACATTGTTGGCGCCTTATCGGAAGCCTTTGCTTGGGCTCTAGTGCGCATTGGCATACCAACTGTGGGAGGAGTCGATTCCGCATCCGCCGCCTCAGGGATAAGTAAGGCACCGTTACCCCTCAATAGAGGGAGAACCACTATCTACGGTCGCGGAGGAACGCTCATGGCCTAGATCGGGGCGGGAGATCTATATTCAAAGAGTATCCACTTCTCCTCGGCAATGATGAGACCAACTCGATGGCGGCACCAACCCATAAAATACCCCACACACTTTGGAATATAGTCAGCCTCGAAGATCACGAAATGAGAGCCAGTGTTCAACCGCATGAAGTGATGGGTGATGTCATGAACAACTCCCAGAGACGAGCTGGGCTCCACCAAAAATGCCTCGATGGGAACACCGTGGTTATAACCCAATTGCCGAGCAAAGCGGTGCAGATTATACAGCATGAAAAGAACCGTATCATTTCGATGGAACACCAAATAACCTGGCCTGATCGAATACAAGTGCATAATTTCCTTAGGCTTTAAAGATGGTGCTCCCCATTTCGATAGATCGAATAGCTGTTGAATAGGTCCCGAAGGGGCAGAGAGGACTCGGTCGTTGAATACCATCCCACCTTCGTCAGCATGCGGGTTAAGCAACACACGAAGGGCCCCTAGCAGGGTCGGATCAGGAGCAGAAGCATCTACTAACCTCATGAGCCGTGGGAAGGTGTAAGCATCATAGAAATACGGCCTCTGTTGCGCTGCAAACGCCCCTAATACATGCCCCCAATACATGCATCTCGATCCACGACGTAAAGTAGTGGAGGGAGAAACTCACAACATCTACACCCGGTGTAACACCTTAGAATGTGTTTTGTAGCTAATTATATTTTGATGTGTGGTTTTTAATAAAAAGTTTACCAAATTAAGTTTTAAATATTTTATCCTATTTATTGAGTATTTTATTATATTTTTGTTAGGCACACACACACTTGTGCATGATAACTAGGCTTGTTTTTGGTGTTTAACCATGATTAGCAACCATGGTTAGCTAACCATTTGTCTTAAGTTAGTTTTAAGATTAGTTTAAGAGTTATGGTTGTTGTTAATTAAATGAATTTTATTAAGGGTTTTAATATTTGTTTTGTGTTGACCTTGAGGAGAGAGAGAGCATGGGCATCATGGCTTTGCCCATGCCTCATTTAATGAGGTGAGAGGGAGTGAGAAGAGAGGAGGGGTTAGCCTTGTTAGTTCACTCATTTCTCGTTCTCTTTTCTCACATTTCACTCACTCACACACCCACACACACACTCACCTGAGAGAGAGAGAGCTCCAGCAGCAGCAACAGCTAGCATCATCAGCAGCAGCAGCTAGCATCATCAGCTTTAACAACAACAACAGCAGCAAGAGGAGCAGCAGCAGCAATGAGGCAGCAGCAGCAGCAGCAATAGCCACAGCAGCAACAACAAGATCACTAAAACAACAACAACAATAACCACAACAACATCATCAGCAACTTATCATCATCATTTTCATCAACAGCAGCAGCAACAGGATCAGCAACAACAGCAGAAGCTGTAGCAGCAGCAGCCCCAGCCCTGGCAGCAGCTCACTTCTTCCTCCATACACCTCCTCACCAGCTTTCTAGGATCCTTGTGGGTATATTTCTGAACCCCAATCCCTAGTTTGCTTATTTGTGTATGGTTTTGTGTCGATTAGTGTTAAATTGCTAGTTTAGTGCTAGTTTAGATGTTTTGTGTGGAATGTTGGTTGGAATGTGTTGGAATTGGTTAACCTAGCTCCTAGTAGTGTTGTTAGGTCACCACCACTAAGATTCAACCCAGGTTTCACAAAAATACCATAGGTTTCTTAATTGTGCTAAATTGTCGTTTTTAAGCGATATATTGGACATTTGTGATCTGCTATAGACCCGATGCCTTCAGGTCAAAATTGAGGAGACTGGGACATGATACCTAGGTCTAGAATACACCACCAGAAGACGAGTCACCCTCTCCCAACCCTGGCCGCCAATTCTTTGGTTTTGGCCGCAATTTGCGGCCGAGTGGGGGGCAGGGATGTTGGGGTTTTGGTGTAGGGTTTCCTGCTGTGTGTCTAGGTCGTTGGCATGTCTAGTTTTGTAATATTGAACCTGTAGGAAAATCTGGGACTATATGTCGTTTTTGTGTTCGTGGTGTTTGCGCGATACGCGCGATACGTGAGTGAGTTCTGTGATCCTGCGTATCGCGGCGTGTCACGATGGTTTTAGACGCGTACACACACGATTCAGCGTATCGTGCACACGTGCGTTTAGTTCGCGACGCGTGTTTCTCGTTTCGATTCGATATCGCGTTTCGCGGGATTTTGGCTTATATGTGATTTCCATGTCGTATTTGCAGGTTTGCAGACAGGAGCTACGGACACGGCTACAGGGGGAACAGATGTTAGGATTCACCCAGCGTGGAGTTTAGGTGAGTAGATATAACATCTACAGGGGAATCGCCCGCATGGCGTTATGCGTCTGGGCTAGGATTCAATTACCTGTCGCACATTCTACGTCATTGTAGAATTGCGCCATACTGCATTTCCTTAGATATTGTTATACTGTGACTAGCAGCCGTAGGACACTGCACACATTATTGACGGTCCATGTTGCATAAGCACGGATTGTATGCTACAGACACACCGTCAATAATTGCTATGTCACACACTACCCCTTATAGCTACTATTACTTTCCACACATGACATCTAGCTTATCGGTATACCTATAGTGTATCATACCTTTAGTGATAGGTATATTTTCACTCTGCGATACAGCTACAGGTATACCTCCTACATATTATACCTACCGGGAGGGATTTCCTACATATGTTACTTATACCCAGGGGGGTATACGACATCAGTTCCTATAGGTAGATACCTATACCTTGCTACACCTGTATGTTAGACACATATTCAGTTGTTGTCGCATATTTACATTTACTGATGTTACTTAGCTGTACCTTATCTTGTTTTTCGCATACATCTGGTTCAGCTATATACTTGTGTTTACCTGCTCGCATTCAGATATATTGCATACATTTATTCTTGGATTCATGCATTGTTTATCTGGATTCTATATGATGTTTTCGGGATTTGGGAACCGCGGGAGTTCATGAAATTATGCATACATGTAACAACCCGGTTTCCTTGATATGATATTTGAGCGTCCCCCATGAGTTTTATCGGTGCTGATTACCTACTCCATACGAGGTGTGGTTGCCGTATGAGAGTACATGGAGGGGCCCGGTATGGTTCCCCTCGGCAAGAAGATCGATGGGTTTACCGATTGAGCCTGGAGGCGGGCGAGTACCTACCGGTGATTGTTTGGACCTGGCAGTTGTCCGGAGGATACTGGCCAGAGTAGAGAGATGGATGCGGGATGACCTGTACTGTCGGGGCCGAGGGCCGACACTGCAGACGGACCCCGTGGGCTGATCCGGACTGACGGAGCCCCATATACGAGGATTTCTGTGTCGATGCTTGGCACACGGTTTCATGATATTTCTTTAACCCCTTTTTGTATATATAACAGGGGATTTAGCCGTTGTTATATATACCCTTACACCAATATTAGTGGTATGGGACGCTAATATATGTGTATTGCCCCCATCATATTTATTTCTGTACATATATTTACATTTAGAATGCTAGAAACTTATTGGAGATTGGACTTAGGATACTAGGTGATTCATTGGGATTGGACATTGGATATACCTATGTGATTGGTGATTCGTACATTCGGGATATAGGAGATTACTCGATATTGTACATTGAGGAGATGTGAGACTTATTTGATGTGAGTGCCCCATGTGGGGGCTGATTTGAGAATTTGGGATTGGAGTATCTTGATGGATTGTGATCCTGCCACGACGTCAGGTTTCCGTGGAAAATGACATATTCCACCCTATACCTCACCCTCACCTACCTTATGCACAGATTCATATATTGGTAGTATTTGTAGTGTACCCTTATGATAGTTGCATATTTGCCTTCTCATATCTCTATTGCATAGTTATTGCATACTATTATCATGTCATCATTGCTTCACATAGTAAATGTACCTGCTAGTATACTCTTCTTATTTCAGCATTGCATGACATATTACTATTGTAATCGCATATCTTAGATTCATGCTGTACGTGCATTCCTGCGATTACCTGCATATGTTTTATATTATTCAAGAGTTGGCAACTCACCCCCGTTGTGCCACAGGTGTTTCAAGTTGTTCCCCAGAGTAGTCGAGGCAGGCTATTCCTCTATTCAGCTATCCAGCTACCACCTTTTGCTACAGACACCGTACCAGCTCATAGTACCGTTTTGCTTAGGTGGGTTGGAGGTTATCTGTATTTCATATTGTACCTTTGTTGTATTGTACTCTCCATCTACTGTTGTATTATTGACATAGAGACTTGGTGAGGACGTTAGGTGTATTATTGTGGATTTGAGGTCTTATGTATATACAGCTTTTTCTCTATTGTCATTATCTCTGTTGTATTCATCTAGACTAGTCTTTATAAAAATGGGGGTGTTGCAAAAATTTTAAAGGAAAGA
This sequence comes from Agapanthus africanus, assembly GCA_030015575.1. NCBI lineage: Eukaryota > Viridiplantae > Streptophyta > Magnoliopsida > Asparagales > Amaryllidaceae > Agapanthus > Agapanthus africanus. Next base: position 609,505,040 of record CM057339.1, on the reverse strand, counting down.
AAGTAAGACTTTTAAAGAATTTGGGTTGCGATTTCAATTGTTTTTAAACTTATATTATCTTTTCCGTATTTTTTTCTTGGTTTAGATTTCTGGGTTTTGGCTTTCTTTTACTACGTTGCGTCTTTAGGCGTTGCGTAGTATTAGGGCCGTGAATCTAAGATATGCGATTACAGTAGTAATATGTCATGCAATGCTGAAATAAGAAGAGTATACTAGCAGGTACATTTACTATGTGAAGCAATGATGACATGATAATAGTATGCAATAACTATGCAATAGAGATATGAGAAGGCAAATATGCAACTATCATAAGGGTACACTACAAGTACTACCAATATATGAATCTGTGCATAAGGTAGGTGAGGGTGAGGTATAGGGTGGAATATGTCATTTTCCACGGAAACCTGACGTCGTGGCAGGATCACAATCCATCAAGATACTCCAATCCCAAATTCTCAAATCAGCCCCCACATGGGGTACTCACATCAAATAAGTCTCACATCTCCTCAATGTACAATATCGAGTAATCTCCTATATCCCGAATGTACGAATCACCAATCACATAGGTATATCCAATGTCCAATCCCAATGAATCACCTAGTATCCCAAGTCCAATCTCCAATAAGTTTCTAGCATTCTAAAGGTAAATATATGTACAGAAATAAATATGATGGGGGCAATACACATATATTAGCGTCCCATACCACTAATATTGGTGTAAGGGTATATATAACAACGGCTAAATCCCCTGTTATATATACAAAAAGGGGTTAAAGAAATATCATGAAACCGTGTGCCAAGCATCGACACAGAAATCCTCGTATATGGGGCTCCGTCAGTCCGGATCAGCCCACGGGGTCCGTCTGCAGTGTCGGCCCTCGGCCCCGACAGTACAGGTCATCCCGCATCCATCTCTCTACTCTGGCCAGTAGCCTCCGGACAACTGCCAGGTCCAAACAATCACCGGTAGGTACTCGCCCGCCTCCAGGCTCAATCGGCAAACCCATCGATCTTCTTGCCGAGGGGAACCATACCGGGCCCCACCATGTACTCTCATACGGCAACCACACCTCGTATGGAGTAGGTAATCAGCACCGATAAAACTCATGGGGGACGCTCAAATATCATATCAAGGAAACCGGGTTGTTTCATGTATGCATAATTTCATGAACTCCCGCGGTTCCCAAATCCCGAAAACATCATATAGAATCCAGATAAACAATGCATGAATCCAAGAATAAATGTATGCAATATATCTGAATGCGAGCAGGTAAACACAAGTATATAGCTGAACCAGATGTATGCGAAAAACAAGATAAGGTACAGCTAAGTAACATCAGTAAATGTAAATATGCGACAGCAACTGAATATGTGTCTAACATACAGGTGTAGCAAGGTATAGGTATCTACCTATAGGAACTGATGTCGTATACCCCCCTGGGTATAAGTAACATATGTAGGAAATCCCTCCCGGTAGGTATAATATGTAGGAGGTATACCTGTAGCTGTATCGCAGAGTGAAAATATACCTATCACTAAAGGTATGATACACTATAGGTATACCGATAAGCTAGATGTCATGTGTGGAAAGTAATAGTAGCTATAAGGGGTAGTGCGTGACATAGCAATTATTGACGGTGTGTCTGTAGCATACAATCCGTGCTTGTGCAACATGGACCGTCAATAATGTGTGCAGTGTCCTACGGCTGCTAGTCACAGTATAACAATATCTAAGGAAATGCAGTATGGCGCAATTCTACAATGACGTAGAATGTGCGACAGGTAATTGAATCCTAGCCCAGACGCATAACGCCATGCGGGCGATTCCCCTGTAGATGTTATATCTACTCACCTAAACTCCACGCTGGGTGAATCCTAACATCTGTTCCCCCTGTAGCCGTGTCCGTAGCCCCTGTCTGCAAACCTGCAAATACGACATGGAAATCACATATAAGCCAAAATCCCGCGAAACGCGATATCGAATCGAAACGAGAAACACGCGTCGCGAACTAAACGCGCGTGTGCACGATACGCTGAATCGTGTGTGTACGCGTCTAAAACCATCGCGACACGCCGCGATACGCTGGATCACAGAACTCACTCACGTATCGCGTGTATCGCGCAAACACCACGAACACAAAAACGACATATAGTCCCAGATTTTCCTACAGGTTCAATATTACAAAACTAGACATGCCAACGACCTAGACACACAGCAGGAAACCCTACACCAAAACCCCAACATCCCTGCCCCCCACTCGGCCGCAAATTGCGGCCAAAACCAAGGAATTGGCGGCCAGGGTTGGGAGAGGGTGACTCGTCTTCTGGTGGTGTATTCTAGACCTAGGTATCATGTCCCAGTCTCCTCAATTTTGACCTGAAGGCATCGGGTCTATAGCAGATCACAAATGTCCAATATATCGCTTAAAAACGACAATTTAGCACAATTAAGAAACCTATGGTATTTTTGTGAAACCTGGGTTGAATCTCAGTGGTGGTGACCTAACAACACTACTAGGAGCTAGGTTAACCAATTCCAACACATTCCAACCAACATTCCACACAAAACATCTAAACTAGCACTAAACTAGCAATTTAACACTAATCGACACAAAACCATACACAAATAAGCAAACTAGGGATTGGGGTTAAGAAATATACCCACAAGGATCCTAGAAAGCTGGTGAGGAGGTGTATTGAGGAAGAAGTGAGCTGCTGCCAGGGCTGGGGCTGCTGCTGCTACAGCTTCTGCTGTTGTTGCTGATCCTGTTGCTGCTGCTGTTGATGAAAATGATGATGATAAGTTGCTGATGATGTTGTTGTGGTTATTGTTGTTGTTGTTGTAGTGATCTTGTTGTTGCTGCTGTGGCTATTGCTGCTGCTGCTGCTGCCTCATTGCTGCTGCTGCTCCTCTTGCTGTTGTTGTTGTTGTTAAAGCTGATGATGCTAGCAGCTGCTGCTGATGATGCTAGCTGTTGCTGCTGCTGGAGCTCTCTCTCACTCAGGTGAGTGTGTGTGTGGGTGTGTGAGTGAGTGAAATGAGAGAAAAGAGAATGAGAAATGAGTGAACTAACAAGGCTAACCCCTCCTCTCTTCTCACTCCCTCTCACCTCATTAAATGAGGCATGGGCAAAGCCATGATGCCCATGCTCTCTCTCTCCTCAAGGTCAACACAAAAAAAATAATAAAACCCTTAATAAAATTCATTTAATTAACAACAACCATAACTCTTAAACTAATCATAAAACTAACTTAAGACAAATGGTTAGTTAACCATGGTTGCTAATCATGGTTAAACACCAAAAACAAGCCTAGTTATCATGCACAAGTGTGTGCGTGCCTAACAAAAATATAATAAAATACTCAATAAATAGGATAAAATATTTAAAACTTAATTTGGTAAACTTTTTATTAAAAACCACACATCAAAATATAATTAGCTACAAAACACATTCTAAGGTGTTACAATCTCCCCCCTTAAAAGAAATTCGTCCCCGAATTTAAAAAAAATAATCTGATACGCATACCTTCAAGAGAAGATTAAAATCCTCAAATCTCGTTCGCAGCCTCCCAAGTGACTAACTCACTATACGGCTACGTCCAAGGAAACCCTTCACAGATGGCAAGACTCTTGACCGATGTTCCTCCACCTGCCGAGCCATTAACACACATGGCTGCTGGTGAACTAAAGATCGCGTCCAGCTCAATGGTCTGATGCCAAATCATGTGAGAAGGTCATGAAGGTAATTGTAAGGTATCATCACAAGGAATACGGGGTGAAAATCCAATAATCTGGGCGGAAGTGCCAATTTAAAGGCAACGAAACTAACTCGCTAATAGGATCTAAAAGGACCTAAAATCCTGGGATAAGCTTCCCAACATCCAACACGTCATTCATCGGAAAGTCCATAGGAATACATGATCTGTCCTACGAACTCGAGTCCATGACCAACACCGTCGTCATAAGACCTCGGTTCGAAATGGACAATCCCCATCCTGACCTAACACAACTGGACCGTCTCCGAAATCTCTAGACTAGCTGGGGTCCAAAGTCCTACTTACGCAGAGTCAGAAAATAACAGGCTGGCGATCGACACGATCTAACCCCTAAGCCTAATGGTAGCCAATTGGAGTGTCTCCTGATAACAGCTATCGAAGGAGAACCCTAACGATGGCGAGTGACGATCCCAACTGCTGACGACAAACACACCACTTAAACAAACAACTGAGCACTGAGTATAACCGGACGACAAGAATCCGAATGGAGTCACACCCTAACTAAACTTGGGTAGAAACCATAACGAAATTTCATGGAGATCTGCTCCCATCCCTACTTCGGAACGGTAAAAGATTGCAACTCTCCAGCCGGCCTCAGATGCTCGACTGAAGCACACAACAAGACTGACACCTTGAAACGAAACCTGAAACTTCTCTTTACATCCCTGTCCACTCGTAACCATCTCACAAGTCACGCCAGAGCTGGTGGAACTTGAATGTATATATAGAGAGTTGACAGATGTGCATGCTCTAGGATTATACGTCTCTACCCGATGAAACCAGGTACACAAACGCGTCCCTACTCAGCACATCATTGTCACAAATCAAGGTCTCCGAATTATTACCCAGCCGAATATGCTCAAGTATCTCTTACGTACGAGCTTCGACGGGCAGTGTCTCGCGAAAACGATTTAAGGGAAGTGGTCGGACGCGGACATGAGCAAGCTGTCCCCTCCGTAGAGACGAACTACGCTATACTCAACGATCACACAAGAACTGTAAATCTGCAGAAGACTATTACAACAATCCAAATCCGCTGCAGGGAGATGTACATTAAGATCTAGTGGTCCGTGGAAAATCTGACTCAACTCTCAAACAAGTAGTGTCTCCAAATCTCCAACGCAAAACCACCGCGGCCATCTCCAGATCATGAGTGGAATACCCTCCTCGTACTTCCTCCAAATGTAGGGAAGCAAAAGCGATATCACTATAGTGTCACCTCAGTACACCCTCGAGCCCACTCAAGAAACATTACAGTTAAACAACAAGTCGCCCGAACCAAAAGCAAAGGAAGAACTGATGCAGTTGTTAACTGAATCTTCAACTGCTGAAAACTCCGTACACATGCCTCAGTTCAAAGAAAAGAGACCTCCTTTTTGGTCAACTCAGTCGACGATGCAGCACTACTCTAGCAATCCTGCATGAAACGGCGGTAAAAACCCTGCTAAGCCCAACAATCCGCGGATCTCCGTCCTGCACACAAGTCTGGGCCTAAGCTGTACGGCCACGATCTCCCTCGGAACCATACGGAACCGTCTCCCGCGACTACAAGACCTAGGAGTCAACACAAAGCAAGCCTGAAGAAACACTCCGAGAATTCAGCAAACTGCTGGTACTCTCCCAGTATCTGCATAACAAATCCTCAAGTGCTACTACTGTCCCTCAAAACACATTAAGTAGACCAGAGTGTCGTAAATAACACAACAGAAACTGGTCGAGGAACGGCCTGCGGAAATCTGGTTCATCATATCTACGAATGCTGCTAGGGCGACAGTGAATCCAACGACTCACAAAAACACAAAAAGCCCGTAGCATGCACAAGGCAGTCTTCGGAATGCCGTCACTCCGAATCCGCAATAATGATGACCTGATCCCAAGCAAACTTAGAAAATGTCTCGCACTCTGGAGCTGATCGAGGAAATCGTCACGGCGAGATGAAGGATACCTATCCGCACCGTAAGCCGGCTCAATTAACGATCCGTCGATACACAACCTCAAACTGCCGTCTTTCTCCTCGACGAACAGAAATAGGAGTTTCCAAAAGCGAAACACTCAGACGCACAAAACTCCCCAAACCAAAACTCTGCAGCTGATCCTTTAGCTCCCAAGCTTCGCTGGCCCATCTGGAACAACGTCGGAAAAACTCTCGCACGAAAGGAACCCGGTCCAACAATCCCACTGTGGCTCCGGTATCACGAATGAACGCCAAGAATCCACGACATCTCCTCAGTAGCCGACTAGCGAAAAAGGCTGAATTCAAGCTGTGAAAGGCGGCACAACTATCCACCTGCACAACAAGAACTGACTTGCCGGGGAAAACAAAACCTAACTTGTTTCCTCACGGTAGTCCACAGACGCCTAACACGTAACCGACCAGTCCATGCCCAGGAGAACGTCAAATCCAACATCTCTAGAAGGATCAAACGACGGACGAATCTCTATCTCCTATCCGATTGGCACAAAACTGAAATACGTGTCACACAACAAAAGAATCGCTGACAGAAGTTAACACCACTACGACTAACCTACCCAACCACGGTACAAGCAAGAAACAAACAAATACACCAAGAGAAAATATAACTCAAGGGTACCTGAAAACTCCACATTGGACGTCTGCGCGTCCCGATGAGTAGAAGCAAACTCCTGTGTCTGCTCTCTACTCGCAGCTGGATGAACTCCTCTGGTAGCCTGAGCCCTCTGAGAAAATCTTCCACGTCCACGGCCTTTCTGAATACGATCCTGACGCCGTGCTGAGGAACAATCCCTGACGAAGTGCTGAAGGCTTCCGCATCGAAAACATCCACGTGCTGACTGCTGACCATCCTGGGGCTGAGAGCTGAACAACTGCCCTCGTCCTAAGCCTCTGCTACTCCCGTAGTGGCCACGAAATCTGTCTCGACGACCAAACCTCTGTCTCTGGGCTGGTACGCTGGTACGAGTCCTCCACTGCCCTGGAACCCTCTGAGCCTCTGGAATATGCGCCTCGTCAACTGGAGCTGCAACCACTGGTGCTATGTAGGTGACGGACTGCTGCATACTGATCGTAAGGGATAGCTGAGTAACGGGGGTGACAACCTCCTGTCGTAGCTCCCGAACGACGTCAACCAAGGAACTCATCGCCTGGCGGAACTCCTGCATCTCTACCAAAAGTCTATCCATGGTATAGGTCATAGGCTGATCCGTCAGCACCTGTGCAACTAGAGTGCCATCCTGGTCAGTACTCGTCTCACCCGAGCTAACTCTGACCTCGGCCCTCGCTGCATCGCTCTGAGTCCCCATAGTCATCGGCGGCAAGGCTATAAATAGATATAAGATGAGATTCGATAAGAATGAGGAAATCGAATCTCAAAGATATGAATCATCAAGGAAGGAATGTCAAGCAAATTGTACTTAGGTCACTTAATGCAAAGTACCGCACTGTGGGTATGCTGCAGACATACACACACTACGTTACTCCGCTTAAGCTACCTACTCCATCATACTAAGGTCATCCTACACTCCGAAAGGTAAAACCTAACGCTCTGATACCAACTTTGTCACGACCCAAGAATGGCCCGTGACGGCCCTAATACTACGCAACGCCTAAAGACGCAACGTAGTAAAAGAAAGCCAAAACCCAGAAATCTAAACCAAGAAAAAAATACGGAAAGAATAATATAAGTTTAAAAACAATTGAAATCGCAACCCAAATTCTTTAAAAGTCTTACTTTCTTTCCTTTAAAATTTTAGCAACACCCCCATTTTTATAAAGACTAGTCTTTATAAAAATGGGGGTGTTGCTAAAATTTTAAAGGAAAGAAAGTAAGACTTTTAAAGAATTTGGGTTGCGATTTCAATTGTTTTTAAACTTATATTATCTTTTCCGTATTTTTTTCTTGGTTTAGATTTCTGGGTTTTGGCTTTCTTTTACTACGTTGCGTCTTTAGGCGTTGCGTAGTATTTGGGCCGTCACGGTCCATTCTTGGGTCGTGACACCCGGGGTCGAAGTGTTGGCCACAGTGTTCAGCCCATGGTATAAGTGCGATAACCCCGCAATACCCACGACCAGTCGTGTCCCTTCGGCCACGCGATGAGAAGGATAGATGATCGAAGCCCTCATGAAGCGATTATGCGTTGGAATGGCAAACCTGGTAAAACCGACAAAGAAGGCATCTTCGTCCATGCCTGGAGCCACAATCGAATCAAAGGACATGGCCGACAAGATCGGGATGTAATATTGCGTAAATCTTATTCTTTGGCTGGCAGCCTATTCAGCCCAAACCCGAAAGGGTCGTTAATATTCTCAAATTTTGGAGCCTCCTTTGATAAGACGTCTTCACGGAGGAAGCAGACGATGAAGCTCTTAAAGGTGACGCCCTGTCCCTCTGACTCCGCGAACAGCTACTCGAAAATACCCAGAATCTTGATTAAGCTAGGGTGCTAATGGCGGATGACGTTTTCAGTCATCAAGCCGTCAAGCGAAGCCGACATCGTCTCAAACACCTAATCACCGGGAGGCATCAACTCTTCATAGTGCTCTCTCATGATCGGCAATCCAGAAATCTCGCAGAACTCTTCAAAAGAAATCGAGACCTCACGATGCCCTAGCAAGAAAGTGTTGGTGGGAAGATTCCATTGATTTAGGAAAGCTTTAACCCACCAGACATGAGGGGACTGATAATGAAAGAGGAACGCATACACCGCCTGATAAAGCCCGACCTTCTGCAATCATGCATGATGAGCGGATAGAACATATCGAGCCCAGGGAAGATAGCACGTTGGGTGGCGAGGGGTAAGCCCTATCTTATAAATTTGTCCCCAGGGTTGAGCTTCCCCCTGGAAAATGCGACGTCCCAAGATGTTTATGGCCGGCAAAGGCCGGTTGGGTATCCCAGTTGTCGACGGCTCAAAACGGCCTATAGCAGTCCAATCAGCTGCCTTCACCGCAAAAGCAGTCTGCGGGCGCTCCATCGGCAAAATTGGGCGAATAGGCTCTGTTAGCACTTCACAAATAAAGCTGCGGCGACCCCGGATGATATGTCCATACCAAGTTCCCCACAAGAGAAAACTGGTGCAGTCCCTGCCATGGGCCCTGATCATCGCCATAGCCTCCTCATCTGACGGCGATTGTGGAAAAGCGGCGTCCGAGCGGGTATAAGGGAAATAAGGAAGAGAAGCCATTGATCCTGAAACAAAAGAATGAACAACCATTAGTGAAACCCATATATATATATATATATATATATATATATATATATAATAACAAAAGAAAATGACAAAGTGTCTATTTTACAGGACCACTGCCTACAAGATACATGGACCCCGCAAAATCAATATGGCGACTCGCCAATGATGAGACAGGGCAATCATTATGAGAATCAAGAAGATCCTCATTAAACAGACATTGGAATTCAAACAAATTCTTAGGAAAACAAGTTTTGTTATGCACGCCAAAAATTCAAATTTGTGCGAATAAAGGTAAAACCCTATGAAAAGATTTTTAAGAACACCAGGGAATAAAATTCCCGAAGGGTCCTCTTTATCTTTCAGAGCTAAGATCTTCGCCAGAGGAATTAAATTCCTTTTATGTGATGGAATTAAATTCCAGAAACTCATAAAAATATATATGAGAAAAAAAATGCCATGAATCCTTAAAAATCAGAAGGGAATGCCCGGGGTATGGAGGTTTATGGCTCAAAGATCACATCTTTGGATCCTTAAGCGGATGGGTTTCAGAGGAGAGCAAAGCTGTCATAATAGATTTAAAATCCGGAAATCTTTGTTCAAAAAGAAAAGTTTTTTTTGATGTGTAAGATCTTTACCTAAAAAGGGTTTCTTTTGGAAAGAGTTTAACTCTGGAATTACAATGGCAGAGAACTAAGCTCTGAGGAGGAGAATTAAATTCTCAAAGAAAACGAAGAAGGAAGAAAATGAAAGAAACAGTGGCTGCCTAAGGAACCAAACCCCTACATTTATAAGACGTGACAAGGGCGGTTCACCTCCTCGTTCCCCTAGGCAATCCAACGGCTATAAAGGTGACAGCGTTGCACTCACGTGCAAGCCACGTGAGAACAACGCTGTGGGGGCATTTGTTCCCTTATGAAAAATGAATAATAAATATAAAAAGCAATGGGAAAAGTCCCCAGATGGAACATCACGTGCCCACACGTGATAGGCACTGCGCTTGACAAAACAAGGCTGAAACTGAGCCTCACGTACAGACACGTGACCTCTATATACAAAGTATATAGGCGCCTTCTTAAAACAAACAATTGGCCAGAAGAATTCACGTGATAGCACGTGACGCTCTTTGGTGGGCTTAACTTTGTGGGGTCACATGCTACACGTGATGGTCTCAGATGCCTTCTGAGCCGATAGAATTAAATTCTAAATAAAAAGGATCAGAACCCTATTTTGGAAATATTTTTCCACAATCTTTCTAAACAAGAAAGATTGTGCTCTGTAAATCAGAGCACCATTGGATCAAAGATCCAATGGTGATTAAAAATCACCAAGATACAGAATAAGTTTTGTTTGGGAAAATATTTTGCCAATTTTGTTAAAAAACAAGAAAAAATGTCTTCTGTAAAATAGAAGTCCTTAGATCAAAGATCCAACGGTGGATAAATTCCCCGAATCAATTAAGAAATCTCACAATGATAGATTTCCTCAACTGAATCAACAAATTAGCCTCCACTATATAAAGGACCCATGACTTCAAGTCATGTACAAAAGAACCCCCCCATAAACTGCAAGTTCAAAAGAAAAGAAGAAACCCTAGGTAAGAAGGAAAAAAACACAGAGAACGCCTTACTTCTTCTTCATCTCCACAAGAGTTTAACTCTTCCAAAGAACTTAGTTCTTTATTCTGGCAAAGGATCTGCAGAAGCAGATCTCCCCACAAGTTGAGAATTTAATTCTCATCGGGAAGATTCTGCCATGCAGATCCAAAACCTGGGGGAAGATCTAAGATCAGAGAATTGAATTCTCCCAAAAAATATATAGGAATTTAATTCCTCTGATAAAACAAGGGTTTAACTCTTCATATAAGAACTTAGTTCTTCCTTATGATAAAAGATCTGCAGAAGCAGATCTCCCCACAAGTTGAGAATTTAATTGTTATCGGAGAGATTCTGCCATGCAGATCCAAAACCTAGGAGAAAAACTAAGTCCTAAGAATTTAATTCTTACAAAACAGTGGGCTTGAAAGTCTCAAAACTCAAGATCTCCATGCATGTAAAAAGATTAGCACCCAACATGATAACGGCCGATCACGTGCTCCCACGTGAGCACCCTTGATGAATGAAAGAGAACAACTGAGATAAGGTCACGTGATCCCACGTGACCCCACTAAAAGTGCTTAGCACTTACAAAAGAGAAAGGGTATAAACCCCAGAGACAATTACCACTTTTGTGACGCCTCATGTGATCCCACGTGGCCTGCTAAAAAGTGCTTCGAACTTATACAGAAAAGGGAATGAGCCCAAAGGCAGCGTTCACATTTTGAGAGCACCTCACGTATTCATACGTGAGCGGTAATAAACTAGGCGTTCAGCACCCAAATACAGAGCTTACATTTGGATATTCCCTCACGTGTCCGCACGTGACCATTTAATTGCAGGGTTTCCTAGCACGGAAGCAAGGTTTCGGGAGGCATCGTCCATGCCAAATTCAAAAATTTGCCATTCTAGCTAACCCTAACCCTAGAATCATATACTAAAAATCCGACGGAATGAAATGCAAATAACTTTCCATAAGAAAGTGAACAAGAAATACAACCTTTGTAGACCAGTCCTTCACTTCATTAGCTTCGTGGAGTAGTCCCTTCACTGCGATCATGAAGTCCCGGTCTCTAGAGAGGCTCCCATGAAGAAATGAACATGCTTGAATCGAAGTCTTCGAAGATGAAGATGATCTACGTCGAGGATACACTAACCCAAGCTATCTCTTCACTAATTGTGAAATTAGTGAAGTAAACACCTGTTAGTGTATATGCCCTAGATGCCATTATTGTATCATACTAGTTTGTATATTACTTAATGGAAGCTTGGGATATTCACAGTTGTATAGACAATCTTGCTCAAAATAGTAGTATGCTACTTGGTTTGTTTCTACTTTAATGTGTGCATGTGTTTCTTTTAGCATATCGCCTTTACACATTAGTGGAGCCCTTAGGATCTTTGCTTGATTACCAGCGTTGTGATGGCAGTCACACTAGTGGGGGCTGGGTAATCTACAAGCACATCCTTATACAGGTCCCTAATCGTAGGATTATCGAGATGGGGCATCGATACTCCGGAGTAGACTAGAGTATGCGCTTCTCGTCCCAGCTGGGGAGATGGTCTGTCCCACAGCCATTAGTACGTCGTACTTGAGATAGTATGCTGGTGCTCGTTAGGTTACGAGTACACTGAACAGGACTCGTCAGGAACTGTTGGTTGGTAATATACCTATCGTCAGTTATCAGTTCCCAGGTGACATGAGTACATCTTAGTCCGTTGACTTGACACTGTCACTTCGCCTCGAGTGTGTTCCCACTGTTCTTAGATTACTACCCTACTACGACTCAAAGGAGTCATGCAAACAGGTAGCAGTGGGGTGCAGTCCCGAAGCACTTGGAGGCAGTGACGGTTAGACAGGATTCGTCTCTCCCGGTATTGGGGGTTGATATCGCGCTGTGTCTAGGAGAGCCATTACATAAAGTCCTTGGCCAGGGCAAGCGAGATATACTGGTAGTGTTTCCAGTGTTATCTCAGGGTGTTCTGAGCTACACTCCGACATGACTTGTACCGCTATTAGGGGACTGACGTTTACCGCCCCCCTAGGCCCACCATGCGATACTCTTAGACGAACAGACCGGACTGTACGGAGATTGTCACATTCAGGCTCATTAGGAGTTCGGATGGGTTCACCTCATCAGTCTCCTTATCGGCATCTACCTGGGGACCGTTACGTACAGCTAGTACTGCTTGCGGCCTGTGGTTAAACCCACTGCCAGCGTAGTGTCGAGTCTTTAAAGTCCGACATAGAGGGTTATTCGCCTTTGGGAAAAACTGAGTAGAGGTCGCTTGGTTTTGCGACGGGGTTCGTTCACATCCGCGCACTTATGCACGTTTAGTGTCCAGACAGTTATTTCTAGCGGTCTTTGGTTTAAGCCAGATCCTAGTATATATTTTGGGATTGGTTTTATCTCATTGTATTCGCGTTCCTCGGAACATGGATGCGGGTGTGTATGCACAGTTTACCGAAGCAGAGGCAGAGGATTCTCATTAGGGTTGATGACCGTTGTCTTTTTCCAAAACCTAATGAATATGTGAAATATGATTATTGATATTAATTAAAGATAATTGTGTTATGGTTAGGGTTGTTGACCATTTGACTTTGGTTGACTTGTTGACCCATGTTGACATATTGACCATCATCATTTCACATGAAAGATGCTCTTTGATTCTTGCAAAATTCATTAATGTGAAAAGATAATGGTCATTTCAAGTTAACCATCACCATTATCTTTGATTAACTGTTTAATTATCTTAATTCACATATATGTGAGAAGGGTTGATAATTATCCTCATTCTCTCTTGCTCATTCTCTCTCATCCAAAGCTCATCATCTTCCTCTCTCTCAAAGCTCTCCCCTCTCATGTGTTGAGAACCATTTTCTTTTGAGATAAAACACCAAAACTCCTCTCTACTCATTCTAGGCTTCTAGGTTTAGCAAGCCAAGCACTTTGGTTACCTCTAGGTTGAGGTAGGAGCCAAAGGTAGAGGCCTTCGGGTGGATCTTTCTTCGGCAAGAGAAGGCGACGAGGAGGACCCGTTCAACCCACTCCAAGGAGGAAGAAGAGAAGGAGTTCAAGACTTAGGTATAACCCTTTAACCGAGTAGCTAAATCTTTTAGCATGGTTGTTAGTTTTAGTTTAGCAAAGATCCTCCTTTTAGTCCATGTTGCCTTGAGTTTAGAAAAATCGTTTTTTACCGTTTCCGCCTCCCCGTAAGCACCGGGGTGGGCAACGTGGACTTACAACACCCTATACTAAATGGCAAGTAGTAGAGAATGATGAAGTAGAAATTTGCTCACATTAGAAATCATTTTCTCACTCAAAATCATCACTTGATCACAAACTAGGGAGCAAGCTCAAGAGGAAGAAGAAGATGAAGTCAAGTGATGAATGAATAATTCATGAGGTTAGAAATGAAACAATGGTGAATTTTCATCTCATGCCAAACTCATGTAGAGAATAAACCATGGTGTAGGACTCTAAAGGCTCGTCAATACGCCGGCAGTAGGTGATGATCATATCAAACACCCACAAGCCGCAAGCGGTCTGCTAAACGTAACGGCCACCCGGGTATTGAGCGATCAGAAGATCAACAAGCAAGCCTGCTCACACTCCTGCGAATCCAATCAGTAACACTACCGTACATTCCGGTCTCTTCGTCTGATATGTCACATATCTCGTCTAGGGGTGGTAAACGTCAGACCCCAGTAACTCGATAAGTCGTGCCGATATGAGGCTCATAGCGGGTCGAGAAACTACTGAAAACACTTACAAGTATATCTCTGAACCAGCCCTGGCCAGGGACTTCCTGTTATAGCCAATCGAGCACAGCGCAACATCAACTCCCAATACCGGGAGAGATGAAACCCCTCCTATCGCTCATTGCCTCCATGTGATTCGGGACTATACCCAAAAGCCACCGTTTTGCATGTTATCTTGAACGTGGTAAGGTGGAAATCAAAGCACAGTGGGAATCACACAAGACGCTATGACGATCTCGGGTCTACAGACTAACCTGTACCAGTGTCACCAGAGAACTACCATCTGACGTGAGCTATAATACCATCTGGGAGTTCTCGGCGAGTCTGTCCAGTGTACCCAGTCTCCACTGATCACCTGTATACTATCGCTGATGTCAAACACCAATGGATATGGGATCATCCATAACCCATCTACATGGGTCGAGAAGTTATACGCTAGTCTACACTGCTATATCGATGCCCTGTCTTGATACACCCACGACTAGGAACATTTAAAGGAAGTACTTAGCGACTACACTGTCCCCACTAGTATGATCTGCATCATAATCCTGGTAGTCAAGTACTCATCCTAAGGGCTTTATCAACATGTAACATAGAGACAATACGTGTACATGTTAAGATAAAGAGCAACCAGATAGCATACTATCATGTCGAGCAAGAAAGTCCTCCATGTATATGTCCAAGCATCCACTACAATATACATCGCATGTACACTAATGGCCTCTAGGGCATACATATAACTAACAATCTGATGGGATACCCATAACACAATAAGGTTTCGGGAGGCATCACACATGCCAAGTTTAAATTTTTTCCATTCTAGATAACCCAAACACAAGATTTTTAACTAGAGAATCAAACAAAACATCGAAGTGAACAACTTTACTTCTAAGAGTTAGGGATTACAACCATTGTAGTTCGTTCCTTCGCTTCATAAGCTCTGAGTTGAGGTATCTTCGCTGCGATCATCATGAACCCGGACTCTAGAGAGGCATCATGAGGTGAATGAGGCATCTTGCTTGAAGTATTCCTTTTCAAAGATGATCTACCTTGAAGCAACACTAACCCAAGCTCACACTTCTCTAATGAGGTATTAGTGAAGCGAACACCCTAATCTAAGTGGCTAGAATAGATGAGGATGATGAAGTAGGAATTTTGCTCTCTTTTGTTTCCTTTATCTCACTTAAAATCATCACAAATCAAAAATCTAATGAAGCTTTTCCAAGAGAGGAAGAAGAAGAAGAAAGCTTTTGTTATGAATAATGAATTGTGTTATGAGGTTAGAAATGCAACCAAGGTTAAGAATGATAAGCTTAACCCATGTAGAGAATAAACCATAGGGTAGGGTTCAATGGTTAGGTTAACAAATATCTAGATATTATCTAAAGGGTGGACTAAGTCGACACTTCCAAAATATCTCATTTTAAATCCACCATTTAGAATTAAACTAAAATGAATGTTAACCTTAATTGAAACCCTAGCATGGTTTAATCTCAAAACCCTAATTGCATTTGTAACCCTAACATGTTACAATATTATATATCACATATATAATATATAATGTAACAAAAGAAAATAATACAATTAACATATATCGCATATACATCAATGTATTATCCAAGTGAGAAATGAATCAATAAAGCGAGCTTATATTAGTTAATGTAACTTAATATATCACATATATAATTATACATTAAATTATCGAATCAACACTTGATCCGATAACCCGGCTATATTAACATACAATCGACTAATATAACAAGTACCATTTTATCGAATCAACACTTGATCTGATAACCCGGCTATATCATATATAACCGGCCGATATCACATATCGCGAGAATAGAATACGGTATCTCATATCGTATTAGTCTCGGACCCGCACATATCACATATGTGCTCCTACTCCGTTTTGCCTGAGCCATGAAACCTCTGTGTAGGACTCTAAAGAATCGTCAATACGCCGGCAGTAGGTGATGATCATATCAAACACCCACAAGCTGCAAACGGTCAGCTAAACGTAACAGCCACCCAAGTATTGAGCGATCAGAAGATCAACAAGCAAGCATGTACATTCTCCTGTGAATCCAATCAGTAACACTCCCATACAGTCCGGTCTCTTCGTCTGATACGTCGCATATCTAGTCTAGGGGTGGTAAACATCAGACCCCAGTAACCGATAAGTCTTGTCGATGTAAGGCTGATAACAGGTCGAGAAACTACTGATAACACTTACCAGTAGCACTCCATATCATCCCTGGCCAGGGACTTCCAGTATAGCCAATCGAACATAGCACAACATCAACTCCCTTTACAGAGAGAGACGAAACCCCTCCTATCGCTCATTGCCTCCATATGATTCGGGACTGTACCTAAAAGCCACCATTTTGCACGCCCTCCTGGATATGGTAAGGTGGAAATCAAAGCACAGTGGGAATCACACAAGACTCTATGACGATCTCGGGTCTACAGACTAACCTGTACCAGTGTCACCAGAGAACTGCTATCTGACGATGGGTATAATACCATCTAGGAGTTCTCAGTGAGTCCGTTCAGTATACCCAGTCTCCACTGAGCACCCGTACACCATCTTTGATGTAAAACACCAATGGATATGGGATCATCCATCGCCCATCATATGGGTCAAGATGTGTATACGCTAGTCTACTCTGGTGTATCGATGCCCTGTCTCGATACACCCTCGACTAGGAACGGTTATAGGATGTACTCGTTGACTACCTTGGCCCCACTAGTAAGATCTCATCATAGTCCTAGTAGTCAAGTACATATCCCAAGTGCTTTATCAACATGTGAGAGCAAGACAGTAAACCAATACAAGCCAACATGTTAAGACAAAGTGAAACCAGATAGAATACTATCATATCGAATAAGAAAGTCCTCTCTATATATATCCAAGCATCCACTATAATATACATCATATGTACAACAATGGCCTCTAGGGCATATATACAACTAACACAATCTCCCACTTGCACTAGGGCCATCTGTTGTAGTATCCCATACCCAACAATCAGTAGTGGTTGTAGTATCCCATATTCAACCATCCCATAAAAGTCTATATTGGGAAAAAGACTTTGTGAGTGGATCCGCCGTGTTGTCCTCTGTGTCTACTCTCCTAACCTCGATCTCCCTGGAGATCAACCATCTCCATGATCAGGTGATACTGCCTAGGAATATGTCTGGATCACTGATGGGACGGGGGTTCCTGGGCCTAAGCCACAACTCCATTATCATGCAATGGTAGGAACGAAGTTCATCTCATGAACTTTTATACATCCAGACTACCACTTTGGTAGTATCCTTGGTAGCAATGTATTCAGTCTTTATCGTCTAGTTTTTCACGGTATCTAGCTTAGAACTCTTCCAACATACCGTCCCTCCACTAAGGGTAAAGACAATACCTGTGACTGACATTCAGTCGACCTTCCCACCCTGGAAGCTATCCAGTGATTCTCCCCCAGACGGACTTAAGCATAGCTACCGGAGAAAAAGGTTTCATCATAATCCACACCTGGTCAGTGACGAGAACCTTTTGCAACAAGCCTTACCTTTGAAAGTCTCAACTTTTCTATGTACACCAAGTAATCTTCTCAAGATATACTTACTCCTGATGGGGATTTAACCCTTCAGATATAGCAACCAAAGTCCATACTTTGTTGGTGTATATGGATTCCATCTCAGATCACTTTGCATAGAGTCCCCACTCCTGATGACCTGCTCGAAACTAGTTGGGTCATCATCTCATGATGCAATCCTTGCTCCCACTGTTATAGAGAAAACCGAAGTTTCTCTCTGGCGGATGAGGAACCCTAATAGATCGTTGGAGAGGCTGAGGTTCGTTGGGAACTATTGAATCCTACGTTTCTACCAAATCATCAGCTGTAGTTTGTATAGCTAGAACTTCTTCCAGTTCTACCTCATGACCACTAATTTCTTCACAAGAAATTCCCTTTCCAAAAGGTGGCATGCTGAGAAACAAATCACCTTTTGCTCCTCAGTGTGGTAGAAGATAGTCCCTGGCGAATACTTGGGATATCCAACAAACTTCCACAGAACTGACCATGCCTCAAGCTTGTCCAGATTTTGCTTTTAGACATAGGCTGGACAACCCCAAATCTTAACATCCTTAAGAGATGGTCTCTTCCCATACCATATCACATATGGAGTGGTAGGCACCTGATTTGGTTGGAACCCAATTCAATAGGTATGCAGCTTCTTAAGTGCATAACCCGCAAAAGGAAATAGGCAACTCAGTAGTACTCATCATAGAGCGCACCATATCTCATAGGGTGCGATTGCTCCTCCCCGATACACCAACGTGCTGTGGTGTATACAGAGGAGTAATGCTGAGAGAGAATCTCATTCTCTTTTAGAATAGTCCAGGAATTCCGTGCTCAGGTATTCTCCTCCCTGATCACATCAAAGGACATAATACTTATACCCGTTTTGGTTCTCTACTTCTAACTTATATTCTTTGAATTTCTCAAAAACTTAAGACTTGTGTTTCAATAGGTACATATGTCCGAATCATGAGAGATCATCAGTGAATATAATTATATACAAAGAACTAGTCCTGGCATATGTAGACAGGGGACCTACATACATCATCATGTTTCAATCCCATGAGTTCACTAACTCTTTCTCTGTTTCCAATAAACGGAGCTGTGGTCATCTTATCTTTGTGACATGACTGGAAAGTTTCACAAGATGTAAATTCAAACTGATTTAAATATGCATCTAAATGTAACTTAGCTAGTTGTGTCGCAATGATATGACCTAGTCTACAATGCCCCAAGTAGGATTCGTTCATTTCTGAACTCTTCCTCTTGTGTGTGTTTTGTACGTTAAGAACTGTAGTTTGATTTAGAACGTATATGCTTTTAGATAACGTGCCTGAACCGATCAACTCTTGATATAGGAAATGTTAAAAATATTATCCAACAACACAAAATTATATCCTTCTTTACTAAATAAAAAGACCGATATGATATTGTATATCAGGTTCGGTATCTAATAACATTCGTTCAGAATCAATGTATTTGGTAATACAGGGTGACAACTGCAAACATCTTGGCTGCAACAATTGCACCGTTTCCAAATCTTGAAACTTATCACCCATTCTCAGTTCTCTACCTATCTGTAGCCCATGTAACAGCTTACATTTGCGAGATCCTGATCCGGTATCTCATACTCAGGACGTTGAGGATACTGAAAAATAGTTCTTGGTAATGAACACACCCGAAGAAGATACATCATCATGCACTTTCTTCGTTTGGGAGGCACGAGAATCCTGGTAATCCCCTATTTCTTGCTCGGTCTTATAACAATTATAAGTTGGAGCGGGGCCAACATTCCCCAGCACAGTATAACAAGCTGGTTCGGTCAATACATCTGTATTATTATCTTGATTAAGGCGTTACATGGTCGCTACCTGGAGAGAGAGAGAAGAAAACACTCAGCTTTTCTCTTGGAAGATTAGATTGGTTATTATTTTATCTAATCAGGATGGCTCCCACTATTTTAGTCAAATCTACTTTCAAACCCTAAAGGGTAAGACTAGCCGGGATTAATTACACCCTATAAGTTCGCCAATCTTTCGGCCAGGCCAGTGTCGGTACTTTAAGGGAGGTTCCTCGTGCTTTCGAATGGACCTAATTAAAATAAACCTTGTTTTCCAAGAGGCATAACCCCATTAATACCTTTCTAGACACCTACTTGATCGGCTAATTGTAATGTATAAAACTTTTCCAGGAGTAACTCTTACTCGCAGTGGGTACCGGGATCCAACTATCTCAAGTATGCAATCTCATTGCAAATTTCTACACTTGAAATTCCCGATAATATTTTACCCTTAGCAACTTATGACTTTAACAAGGTCAACAAATCATAAGCGCTAGCCAAGTTCAACCCGTCATTTCTTGATTGAATTAAACCCACCCGCACGACCCTTAACAAGGTCAACAAAGTCGCACGACTACCCTAATCCAATCGCATCATATGCTTATGCAGATAAGCACTAATCAGCTATCACACACTACGCATTAACTGTTAGTTATGTATATGCCCTAGAGGCCATTGTTGTATATAAGATGTAGATTATAGTGGATGCTTGGATATATATAGAGAGAACTTTCTTGCTCGATATGATAGTATGCTATCTGGTTTAACTTTGTCTAAACATGTTGACTTGTATTGGTTTACTGTCTTGCTCTCAACTGTTGATAAAGCCCTTGGGATATGTACTTGACTATTAGGACTATGATGAAGATCATACTAGTGGGGCTAGGGTAGTCAACGAGTACATCCTATAGTTGTTCCTAGTCGAGGGTGTATCAAGACAGGGCATCGATACTCCAGAGTAGACTAGCGTATACGCATCTTGACCCATATGATGGGCGATGGATGATCCCATATCCATTGGTGTTTGACATCAAAGATGGTATACGGGTGCTCAGTGGAGACTGGGTACACTGAACGGACTCGCCGAGAACTCCTAGCTGGTATTATACCTATCATCAGATAGCAGTTCTCTGGTGACAGTTGTATAGGTTAGTCTGTAGACCTGAGATCGTCATAGAGTCTTGTGTGATTCCCACTGTGCTTTGATTTCCACCTTACAACGTTCATGAGAACGTGCAAAACGGTGGCTTTTGGGTACAGTCCCGAATCACATGGAGGCAATGAGCGATAGGAGGGGTTTCGTCTCTCCCGGTATTTAGGGTTGATGTTGCGCTGTTCTTGATTGGCTATAACTGGAAGTCCCTTGCCAGGGCTGTTATGGAGATCTACTGGTAAGTGTTATCAGTAGTTTCTCGCCCTGTTATGAGCCTCGTATCGGCATGAATTATCGAGTTATTGGGGTTTGACATTTACCACCCCTAGACTTGATATGCGACATATCAGACGAAGAGACTGGACTGTACGGTAGTGTTACTGACAGGCTTTACAGGAGCTAGAGCAGGTTTGCTTGTTGATCTTCTGATCGCTCAATACACGGGTATCCGTTACGTCCAACTAGTACCGCTGACGGCTTGTGAGTGCTTGATGTGATCATCACCTACTGTCGGCGTATAGACGAGTCTTTAGAGTCCTACACAGAGGTTTTACTAGCTCAAGCAAAACGAAGTAGGAGCACATATGTGATATGTGCGGGACTGAGAATAATACGAGTATGAGATACCGTATTCTATTCTCGCGATATTTGTATCGAACGGTTATATGTGATATAGCCGGGTTATCGAATCAAGTGTTGATTCGATAAGTCGGTACATATAATAGTCGGTTATATGTGATATAGCCGGATTATTAAATCAAGTGTTGATTTGATAATTTAGTGTATAATTGTATATTTGATATACTAGTTTACATTAACTAATATTAGCTCACTTAAGCATTTATTTTTTTTCACATGTGCACACTTAATATATATGTGATATATATTAATTGTGTTCTATTTTGTGTCATGGTTGATGACACACACTACATGGGTGTATGAGACATACACCAAACTAATTATAATGTAGGGTTTAGATATTTAAAATAAATCCAAATTAGTGGATAATTAGTCACATGCATGAAGCTTATAGAAGTTTGTGGATGCATTGACTTAGTCCACTAATTTTGTTTTACTAAAGATATTTATTAACCTAACCATTATAAGTTAGCCGTGGTTATGTCTTTAGTATAGGGTGTTAGCTTCACAAATCTTTCATTAGTGAAGTAGTAGCTTGAGTTAGTGTCTTCTCGACGTAGATCATCTTCGAAATCGAAGACTTCAAGCAAGTTTGTTCCTTTCACCTTGAGAAGCCATGTAAGAGTCCGGGAGTTCCATGACCGCAGAGAAGGGACCACTACAAGGAGCAATTGAAGTGAAGTACCGGTCTACAAACGTTGTATTCCCTATCACTTAGAAGTAAAGAAGTTTACTTGTTGTTTTCTAACCTTAATTCTCTAGTAAAGATCCTTGCTTAGGTTGTTTGGCACTTGAAAATTTTAAATACGGCATGTTTGATGCCTTGTAGAAACTTGTTCTAGTGCCTAAGAACCTTACAGTGGTATCAGAGCCTAGCTAGAGCATTAGACATTGCGTAGGCGAAATTAAAAGTCCGAACGAACTCCGAATAACCAAATTTTCCCACTTTCTGGAAATTTTTTCAAAAGTTAAAATTTTTCATATTAAAAATAGCCAGAAAATCATGCAGGTAATTATATGGACCCTCTTGAAGAACGAGTCCCTAACTCGCTTTAGTGACAGCAGAACCGCGGCCAAAACATGGTTTTGGCGGCGGTTCCGCGACGCTACTAAGGAGGCAAGGGATGACACTTCAACGGTTGCTCCATTGGTACTGGACTTATTTTGAAAAAGTGTTTTCATGGGTGAGACCTAAATGCGATCTTTACATTGTTAGGCATGAAATCTTGGACATGTGATATCTCGGGTTTGTATTGTCTAAGGGCAGTTACGATTCCAATTGTTGTAGTTTTTCATTTTTCGTTTCTGCGACCGTAAGTGTAATATGTGGTGTATCGCCGGTTTCGTGTCTATATGTCAACGGCAATTGGGATACGCATATTTACAAACGTTGATGACATATGATGTTATGTGTTACTGTGATATGTTATATTGGATCGTCGTGATTTGAATAGACGGGGTTTTATGTAAGATGGGGGTTTTTTATTTTCATTCATGTAAAATTAAATATATGTAATATTCTTTTATTGAGACACTTCCGGGTTAAGGATGATATCACCATTGTATATTATTTACTTTTCCGCATTAGGATAGAGCCAAGGAGGGGAGCATAAGTAACCGGGTTCTAGGATCCTATAACATTTCAGAAAAATAAAATATTATTTTTGGGAATTTAAATAATTATATAATAAATATTGTGAATATTTTAATAATGCGGTATAATTAATTACCGACAAATTGGAAAATTATAGGAATTACTAAAAGGAGGGTGTTTTTATGTGATTTAGGCAAATTATTGATTTTTATAATTTATAATACACTATTTTAATACTAATCTCGATTAAATATCGCTAATCGTGCTTTAAGCTTGAATTGTGCACATGACATGCACCAAGTCTTTTTTACATTGTTACATTTTCCTACCATTTTTGTTGATTTTCCATGCATGGTTCCTTTTTATATGTGAGAAGAAAAGATAAAGGAAAAACAAAAGAAAAAAAAAGGTTAAAATAAGAGGTATGGGCATGAGAGAGAGAGAGGGTGAGGGGCCAACCTAGTCATGGCACACTTCTCTCTTCACTCATTTCCTTCATCTTTTTTCATCTCCTCTCCTCCCATGGCTGCCTCATCTCCCACCTCCACTTCATCCCCTCAAAACAACCTCAAAACAACATCAAAACACATAAATCCTTTCATTAAAATCATGCACAAGCTTCTCACAAACCCTTTGGACCAAGAAAAATCAGATTTTGAAGATTTGGGGCTGTTAGAGATAGTGCCCTCATAGTCAATTATTGGATCGCAGGTATGTGATTGCAATGATTGCGGAGGACCTATACCGGTAGGACAGTCTTACTCGAGATGATAGTATGATATCTGGTTTGCCTTTATCAGTCGTGTACATGTTCAGGTGACTGATTACATGTTACACTTTGATAGAGCCCTTAGGATCTTGCTTTACCACCAACAGTATGATGGCGATCATATACGTGAGAGTTGGGTGGTTTATATGCATATCCTTAATTGTGGTCCCTAGTCATGGGAGTTTCGAGACAGGGCATCGATACTCCGGAGTAGACTAGTGTGTACAGTCGAGACCCCGACGAGGGGCGGTGGCCGGTCTCACAAGCCACTGGTGTCAGTTGGATCACCTAAGATGTATACAGGTGCTCATTGGGTTATGAGTACACCGGACAGGACTCGCCGGGAATCTGCTAGTTAGTACTATATCTATCGTCAGATAGCAGTTCCCTGGTGACATGTGTACAGGTTAGTTCATCGACCTGAGGTCGTCATTTGTCTCGTGTGAGTTCCCACTGTGCTTTGATTTCTACCCTACCACGGCTCAAAGGAGTCGTGCAAACAGGTAGCTTTTGGGTACAGTCCCGAGCCATATGGAGGCACGTGAGCGGATCGGCAGGGGATTCGTCTCTCCCGGTATTGGGGGCGAGATCGTGCTGTGTCTAGGAGAGCCATTACACAAAGCCCACGGCCGTGGCAGGAGATTTACTGGTAGGTACTCCAGAAGTATCTCAGGGTGTTATTGGGCTTCACTCCGACACGACTTATACTGCTAATGGGGGTCTGACGTTACTAGCCCCCTAGGCAGATATGCGATACTCATAGACGAACGGACCGGACTGTATATACATTGTCACTGTTAGGCTCAGTAGGGTTTCCGGATGAGTTCGCTCATCGGCCTCCCTTGAGGTCAGTCCATGGGCAGCCGTTACGCATAGCTAGTGCCGCTGACGGTTTGTGGTTAAACCCACTGCCAGGGTACTGACGAGTCATTAGAGTCCCCCACAGACAGTTTCCCAAGTTCGGGCGAAACGTTGTAGAGGCCGTATGGTTTTATGGCGGGGTTCGGAAAATGCACGTGCGTTTACGCACGTGTTATTTTTCGGGCAGATGATACTGGTCGGCTTTGGTTTAAGCCGGATCCGAGTATTATATTGAGTAGGTATAATATCTTTGTCTCAGTTGCATTTGTATTCGGTCGTAATACAAATGCGGGTATATTTATACAGTTACGGGGTTATCCTGAAAGTCGTTTCAGGATCACTTTTGGAAGTTGCCAGTTTCCAGTTTTCTATCAGCCGTCTTTTAACATTCGTTTAAAGACGGATTTATCTTTTCTTGGATGAGGGTGAGTCATGCTTCTAGAAGGTTCTAGAAGTGGTGAGGTGTCTTGTGACTCATTTGTGCTTTTAATGATTCAATTAATGCATGATGACTAGGTTATTAGATTCATTGTATGCATTAATGGCTTTTAGTGATTCATGCTTCCTTTTATGATCAAGATAAGCTTCATCCTCTTATGGTTACCTCCCCCTCCTCCTACCATCACCTCCCTCTTTGCTATATAGTGGCCGGCCATTCTTTGAGTGAGGTGTGTGATTGATTTCATATTTGGAGAGAAAAGACTATGGTTTAGGGTGCATGGAAATTTCATTACCTCTTTCATTCCATCACCCGATAAAATGGAAGCTTCATTAACCGATCGTCCACGGACATGGACGAAGTGAGACAAAGTCATCTACTCATTTTCTACATCATTCTTGGTCGTCTCTTTTAGCAAACTTGACGACCGAGTTGCCTCGAGTCAGAGGCGGGAGCCCGTTTAAAGAATCAGAGACGTGGTGCCACCTGGACGAGCAGATCGGAGATCGAAGAGATCGGAGCAACCGTAACGGAGCGTGGGATGATGGTTAAAGAATGAAGGACTCGGATCATTCGGTATAACCTTTCTACACTCTTTACAGTTTGATAGTTTAGCAATAATGGCAGATACGGGTTAAAGTATACGATAGCGCCAGTTAAAAAGTTTTTTATTCCGCATTTGGCGTCTGTAGACGGCCGGGGCGCTAGCGTAGACTTACAGTGGTATCAGAGCCTCACCATTTTGCTATACTAACTTGTGCTAACGCGTTTAAAACATCGATCGAACCGGAAATCAAAAATCGCAATTTTTCAATTTGACAGTTTCTGTTAATTTTCAAACTGGTCCAAATGTCATTTTTACAATACCAGAAAATCAAGCAGGGTTTTTTAGGAATACTGGAGAAATTCGACCAAGTGATTCGACTGTTCCGCCGCGGATCCGCGGCCCAAGCATAGGTTTGGCCGCGGATCCGCCGCAGGAAAGTGACATCACTTAGCCAATTTTCTACAGTGCATTCTATGTTGGAAATTGGGGTTTTTGGTATATATCTTTTGGGCCCAGATTTTGTTACTGTTCAACAGATGTTCGTGGGGCCCACTTCTTGATATTTAGTCGATCGAAATTTAAACATGTTAGTTTATAGTGCTTACATTATATCTCCGACCGGGAATGTCATTTGATCGGTAAACCGCGTCTGATTGCTATAGTTCTTTTAGACGGGTTTGCGAACGTGACATTCGCATTGCTGTTCTGTGTTGTGCTGTGATGTTGCGGATTTGTCGTGGTGGATAGCAGTGTGCAATGGTAGTACAGTTTGAGTTTATTTGTACATTTGATATTGCGGGGCGAGCGTCCAACTTGTGGACTGCCGTCACTGCCTGTTGTATAATATTCTTTTGGGCACGACCAGGTTGCGGTCGATGTACCTGTTGTACTATTTTTCATTACTGTACTAGGTTTTGCCCCGCGACGGAGTGAACGGATAGCCGGGTTCTGGAGGAGCAACGGGTTCGCATCTCATGGCTTTGAGAGGCAGAGGGGCCCCACTCTGGAATTGGCAGACTATTCGCCGCACTCGTAGGGGGTACAGGTTGACCCAAGGAGTGGTGCCTAAGATTACCGGATTCCGTGAAGTGCTGGGTGGTCCATTCACTATGCTGTAGGGGGCTGCCTCGCTTCAGGTTTTGGCGGGTAACTTGCCGCACCCGTAGGGGTCTAGGTTTCATTGCACAAGCTATCCACACGACAGGGGAACGTCGAGTTTCAGCAGCGGCTCTGTGAAACTCGGGGATCCCAGATTATCTGTATTGTTCTGTGATGCTTATTACTTTTCTGTAATGTTGCATATTATCACGCTTGGAGCGATTATTGTATATTGGTTTATATACTATTAGATGTTGTATATGTTTTACACCCGCACTAGTCCAGTCCCCGCTCTGTTGTTAGTTAAGTAACCTAACGGGTGATGACGGGACCCAATGACGAATGCGGATGGCATATACGTACATTTTATTTTTCGTTCTTTTCTGGTGTGATCGATTGATGGGACTGCGTTGATTCTGATCAATGCAAAGTAAAGCAAACCTATTTACAGTTGTTGGAACAAATTTAAAAAGTGTTATTGCAAAGGCGTTTCCTTTTGTTTTGCATAGCGGTATTCAGTGGAATATCCAGCACCTCATTCGACGAGGCAAGGGCCGATATCCCTTCACCGGGACTGACCCCTTGGGCAGAAGTTTGCGTCAGGGTAATAACTTCACTATAGTCGATTACAAGTTGCTTTGCATAGCGGTATTCAGTGGAATATCCCGCACCTCATTCCACGAGGAAAGAGCCGAGATCCCTTCATCGGGAGTTGCCTCTTTAGCAAAAGGTTTTCGCCACTATATTTTAAAAAGCTATCAGGTTCCTTCAGCGGTATCAAGTTCACTACGTTAAAGGTTTTTCGCCAAAAACCAGCCGTAGCCCTCCGTCACTTCTTTTGGGTATTCAGTAGTATTCAAGCTATGTATTTTAGCCAAAGTTAAGGCATAGTGTTTGGTAGCTGCTGGGTATTCATTTGTTGCATAGATAGATGAGTTAGTTTGGGACAGTCGTTCTGCCGATTGGCCAAAGTCAGGGGCATGTGCGGGTGGGTTCAAATTGACATGATAGTGACGGGTAGAACTTGGCATGTGACTTATGACATTTTGACCAAAGCCAAGGTTATAAGAGCATGGGGCAAAAATCATATTGGGAGTTTCTAAAGAAACTGAAACTTGCCAAGTATGCGCATACCTTCTGGAGTATGAGTAACGTGGATGCATTCCATCACGTTATCATGCGATGAGAGTTGTATCCCGATTCCCACTGATGAGTTGGTTTACTCTTCGGGTGATCCCAATTGATTCTTCTTTCTGGTTTGGAGGAGAATTTGACAGGACAGTGAGAAGTTTTCCGCATTAGATAAAGTGATAACCATTCTGATCTAGGTTAGAGTGCACGCAGAGTGTTTCTTTTCTCTCTCTCTTTGGCAGCGACCTTTGACCGACCCTAGACTATGACTCAGTGACCAAGTTGACCGAACCTTCTTAAAATACTGGCTTTTGGATTGTCAGAGTTGCATAAGTCATTGCCACTCCTTCTTTTACCCTTTGAATTTCTCAGAACACCCGTATTACTACAGATATCCACTTCCATTGGATAGATCCATCGTATGGTTATATACGAACTCGGAGGGACTTCTTCGAGGATGGATCCAGGTTCAGGAGAAATAGAATTGGTTTATTCAGTTGCCTTTTATTATCACCTTCTCTCAGGTTGCGAGGGCTCCTTGGTTTAGGAGAGTACACCTATTACGCTTATTGGATAGTCTTATTCCAAACCATAGGCTGGTGCCGAAAGGTAGGGAATGAAGAAAACCAATTAGCCTAAGTAGGGTGTGCAGAAGGTAATAAGTAAAGACAAAATAAAGGGATTAGAAAGAGGGCAAAGTAAATTGCGACTGTTATCATTCACGACCAAACCGCGTACTTCATCGCCACTCCTATTTCACCTTTAAAAGAATAAGGTATTATTCAGATGTCTTTTATCATCACCTTCTCTCAAGATACGAGTACTCCTTGGTTTAGGAGGGTACACCTATTATGCTTACTGGATAGTCTTCTTCCAAACCATAGGCTGGTGCCGAACGGTAGGGAAGGAAGAAAACCATTTAGCCTAACGATGGTGTACAGAAGGTAACGACTAAAGACAAATAAAGGGATTTGGAGAGATGGCAATAAAATATACGGTTGAAGTCATGAATTGGATTATGGAAGAGGCATTGCTATGAATACCAGGATACCCCTACGAAACATTTTCATGTTTCAGTGCATTGTTAAAGAAAAACTGTTTTCCCGATTAGACACTTACTCCAAAGGTATGTATTTACCAGGTTTCATTCTCATATCTGTATGGTTTTACAGATGATGAATGGGAGTAAGTTATTGGGAATTAGGTGATTACCCTCATTATATCGGAATTCGTTGCAATTGGTGATATTTGAGGAAATCGCCAGGGTACAGTTTTAAACCTACGACGCATAAGTTTTGAGTTGTTAACTCAGCGGACTTATACAGAGTATTGTATGTTGTCCAGTGTCCATCAGGACAAAGGGGTAGGTCCTCGTACTATGTTCTGTTTACTTATAACTTCTATAGTATTTAGACAAGTGTTTCGTAGAAATACAAGGTCTAAGTTTTGAGAAGTTGTAGGTATAAGAATAAAGTAGAGAACCAGGTATCACAAGTATCGGGATTCTTCAAAGAGATAGAAGATGTAGATTCTTGTGATTGGTATTCAGATGATAGTGATGGTTTTGAGAAACGTGTTTCTCTTTCAGGTTACTCATAATTGGATGGATTCCTAAGTTGAGTAATGCTGATTAGCCTTTTTCCATTAAGTTGATATGCACTGGAGACAGCTGCATGGTTTGAATATGGTTCCAATTAAATAAGTGCCAAAGTTTCTATATTGGATATAGAATAGTTCGTACCTTAAAAGATATTAAGGTACGGGGAGTTGTCCAGCTTATGCTTAAAACCAGACTCTGGATAACTCAGGGCACGTTTCTGTAATGGCTGTTTGTGGGTTGACCCTGGCTATGACGAGGGTTGATATTCTACCATTTGGAAGATCAATAGTGATATTGTTCTTGACTCGCCACAGTTTTAGTAAAATGGATCTTTTTCAGAAAACTGTAATGGGAGTATGGTAGAACTGGAAGTGATTCCAGAACCACGAACGATTACGGAAAATTTAATAGGACCTATATAGTCAATCAGGTTTGACATTCCAATAGCCACTCCGCAGATTTGGTAGGTAACCTCAGACACCCGAGAGGTACTCCGGTAGCCTCAAGGACGGTGACAGGGAGGTTCTTATCTACCTAGACTTGACACTACTGTTGTTCCAGGATATAAGACCCGGTAGGAGGGTTGTCGTAGTCAGCGGGAGCAGCGGAATCATAGTGGGCAAGATGTTTATATCTATTTATAGACTTGAGCAGTTATAGCGGAGATAGATCATCTGATTTTGATGTGACAGTCATGGGTTTGACTTCAATCAGGATAGGGGATGGATCTGTTAAGAAGGTAGTAGGGTGTGATGTCATGGTATATGGATGACATACACAGAGTAGGAAGTAAAATTCCTATACTGCGATCGGTTGTACTGTGGTTGTCACACAGTTGTTTCTCCAGACAGGATATGGATATAATATCAGACATTATGGTTTCTAGATCTATGGTTTTAGATCTGGATTTGGGTAGTTTCCCAATGTAGGTACTTTTGACAGTATTCTAATGGTTTTTAGAATAGATGACTCCTAGCATGGTGGTGTACCTGCAGGTGATGGAGTCGCCCTCTCTAAAGGTGTCTTACGGACTAAAGGGGAGAGGGATATGCATGATTGGCAGATCACTTGCTTAGGCAATTGAGTCAATCGTGAGATGTCAAGTACCACACCAGATGTTGTTTTTGCACTAGATGCAATAAGTTTGTATTAATCCAATCCTGTAGAAACATAAGGAAGCAGTTTTAGAACATAAGTGAATGTTCTATGGATTTGATGACGGCAGCCTCTTTCGGGAGACGGTTATCATTCTAGGCTTCAAAGGTGACAAGGTTGACAGAGAGATTGTCAGAGTTATAGTTTTCCCTCTGATGAGGAACAGTATTATGGACAGGTGGTCCAAGAGGATACTGTGGGTGGCATGGTGCCCGATACTGATTAGGTTCAGTGATCGATACAGTCTAAGAAGTTTGGATTTGGAGTTCATTTATGAACTAGGTCCCATCAGATATCCAGACATATTCTAAGACAGGTATTACTCAATTCGGGAGATGGCTTTCTCCGCGAACTTGAGATTTAGAGAGATATAGAAAGAAACTTCTAGGCGGATCCACTCACTGAGGCTATTTCTCGAACACAATAGTTTTACAAACGGGTTTTGTGAAACTGATTAGTAGAGGAGTTGGATGTTCGGTTTCACACAGGCTGTGAGTAGTCGACATTGCAATAATTAGCCTTGAGTGCAAGTGGGAGATTGTTGGAGATAGTGCCCTCATAGTCAATTATTAGATCGCAGGTACGTGATTGCAATGATTGCGGAGGACCTATACCGGTAGGACGGTCTTACTCGAGATGATAGTATGCTATCTGGTTTGCCTTTATCAGTCGTGTACATGTTCAGGTGACTGATTACATGTCACACTTTGATAGAGCCCTTAGGATCTTGCTTTACCACCAACAGTATGATGGCGATCATATACGTGAGAGTTGGGTGGTTTATATGCATATCCTTAATTGTGGTCCTTAGTCGTGGGAGTTTCGAGAAAGGGCATCGATACTCTGGAGTAGACTAGTGTGTACAGTCGAGACCCCGAAGAGGGGCGGTGGCCGGTCTCACAAGCCACTGGTGTCAGTTGGATCACTAAGATGTATACAGGTGCTCATTAGGTTATGAGTACACCGGACAGGACTCGCTGGGAATCTGCTAGTTAGTACTATATCTATCGTCAGATAGCAGTTCCCTGATGACATGTGTACAGGTTAGTTCATCGACCTGAGATCGTCATTTGTCTCGTGTGAGTTCCCACTGTACTTTGATTTCTACCATACCACGGCTCAAAGGAGTCGTGCAAACAGGTAGCTTTTGGGTACAGTCCCGAGCCATATGGAGGCACGTGAGCGGATCGGCAGGGGATTCGTCTCTCCCGGTATTGGGGGCGAGATCGTGCTGTGTCTAGGAGAGCCATTACACAAAGCACACGGCCGTGGCAGGAGATTTACTGGTAGGTACTCCAGTAGTATCTCAGGGTGTTATTGGGCTTCACTCCGACACGACTTATACTGCTAATGGGGGTCTGACGTTACTAGCCCCCTAGGCAGATATGCGATACTCATAGACGAACGGACCGGACTGTATATACATTGTCACTATTAGGCTCAGTAGGGTTTCCGGATGAGTTCGCTCATCGGTCTCCCTTGAGGTCAGTCCATGGGCAGCCGTTACGCATAGCTAGTGCCGCTGACGGTTTGTGGTTAAACCCACTGCCAGGGTACTGACGAGTCATTAGAGTCCCCCACAGACAGTTTCCCAAGTTCGGGCGAAACGTTGTAGAGGCCGTATGGTTTTATGGCAGGGTTCGGAAAATGCACGTGCGTTTACGCACGTGTTATTTTTCGGGCAGATGATACTGGTCGGCTTTGGTTTAAGCCGGATCCGAGTATTATATTGAATAGGTATAATATCTTTGTCTCAGTTGCATTTGTATTCGGTCGTAATACAAATGCGGGTATATTTATACAATTATGGGGTTATCCTGAAAGTCGTTTCAGGATCACTTTTGGAAGTTGCCAGTTTCCAGTTTTCTATCAGCCGTCTTTTAACATTCGTTTAAAGACGGATTTATCTTTTCTTGGATGAGGGTGAGTCATGCTTCTAGAAGGTTCTAGAAGTGGTGAGGTGTCTTGTAACTCATTTGTGCTTTTAATGATTCAATTAATGCATGATGACTAGGTTATTAGATTCATTGTATGCATTAATGGCTTTTAGTGATTCATGCTTCCTTTTATGATCAAGATAAGCTTCATCCTCTTATGGTTACCTCCCCCTCCTCCTACCATCACCTCACTCTTTGCTATATAGTGGCTGGCCATTCTTTGAGTGAGGTGTGTGATTGATTTCATATTTGGAGAGAAAAGACTATGGTTTAGGGTGCATGGAAATTTCATTACCTCTTTCATTCCATCACCCGATAAAATGGCAGCTTCATTAACCGATCGTCCACGGACTTGGACGAAGTGAGACAAAGTCATCTACTCATTCTCTACATCATTCTTGGTCGTCTCTTTTGGCAAACTTGACGACCGAGTTGCCTCGAGTCAGTGGCGGGAGCCCGTTTAAAGAATCAGAGACGTGGTGCCACCTGGACGAGCAAATCGGAGATCGAAGAGATCGGAGCAGCCGCAACGGAGCATGGGGTGATGGTTAAAGAACGAAGGACTCGGATCGTTCGGTATAACCTTTTTACACTCTTTACAGTTTGTTAGTTTAGCAATAATGGCAGATCCGGGTTAAAGTATACGATAGCGCCAGTTAAAAAGTTTTGTGTTCCTCATTTGGCGTCTGTAGACGGCCGGGGCGCTAGCATAGACTTACAGGGGCAACTCAAGAAAATTCTTAAGTTGCCAAATGAGGTATTTTCTGCACCATTAGAATTGTATTTCATTTCCTTTAGCATCCATACAAGTTTAGAATCGATATCGTGTAGTATAGTGGACTTTGAAAATTCTTGAAAAGGGTTTGGGTTTGATTGAATCCAAATGTGTAATTGAGCTTAGTAAAGACCATACAAACCCTTTAATGATGGTATATTGAACTGAAACCATAGACTTAAACCCCAAATGAGAACTTGAAAATCTGCCGATATTGGATTTTGTGAAATTGGTGATGGGAAATTGGTATCTGCTATAATCCGGGTGACCTGAAAATTATTTAGCAAACACAGAGAGTCATGCAGGCAACCTAGAAGCTAACCTAGAGACCCGAGCCCAACATACTTCACCCAGGACACAGATTTAACCTCATTGGCCTCAAATTGTGGCCTGGCTACTTCCTTTTTGGTTCGTGCTTGGTCTGTGGTCCCTTTATCTGTAAACTAGACCCTCCACATATGCAAAATTGGCTAATTTCACTAAGGTTAAAACCTGGAGGCATTTTACAAAGATTTTGATTTCGTTATGCGGCTTTTAATTAATTTTGTTTTGGTATTGATATTGTGTTTCCGTCGTGTGGCGTTTAAACGTCAATGACTATGTTTATTGGTCGTGTTTTGCATGCGAGGCTATAGGTTCTAACCTATAAGCGTTTGGTGTGCCGTATTGGTTTCCGACTTGATTTTAATGTGCATTACGATTGTGTTATATATGTAGGTAACTTCATGTGGATTTCATATGATGAAGAAGAGGATGGAGATATCGACATCGGCAAGAAAGAATCGAGGTGAGTAGATCTAAATCTACGGGGGAAGTCGTGTGGATGACGTATAGCACCCCCACAAACTTGATAGAAACCGATTTATATATATAGAACATGGGTAAGGAAACCTAGATTAAGAAACTAGGGTTATGTTTAAGAGATAGTTAGAGATGAATGATGGAATATATGTATTGAGATATAACATGAAATCTTTTAACATATGAAAAGTGAATGTGAATCACGACTTGTAGATATATAGTTACACCAGAATAAGTATGAATTTTAGCGTTGCATGACATTTGATGTATAGGGTATAATGTACATGCATATTGAGAAGTGAGATATAAATGCGATGAAAAGACTATACGATGTGATATGATGACTTGATGGTATGTGGGTATACGTATGCGAGTCGTTTGAGATGATTGATACCTTTGCCGGTCCCCGGATATAAGGTTGTTATGGATACGACCTAGGACATGGTATACAGATATATATATAGAATGTTGTGAATCACGAGTAATATGTCGTACGAGACGTTAGGTCTGTACCCCTCATTGTGATATAGGTTGATAGGATCCATTTTGGTTTGATGCCGCCGTACGATGATTTTCCGTACGTGATGAGTTGGGCTTGATGATTGATCCATACCCTTAACTAGAGGATGTCGTACGATGGTTTTTACCGTATGTGATGTTATGAGGCTGGATGCCGATTGATAGATTCATTGACTTGGTCATGTTAGACACGTATACCGTCAGCATTTGCATATGATTTACCTTATGTTGCATTCATGTTATTCTCATTGCATTGCATATACCTGTGCTAGTGCACTTACACCATTATCGATGATGCGTATGTTACACGTACACAGATTTGTCGGCTCACACACTTCATCATCGATAATTGCCATGTCACTACACAGTAGGATTTGCTGTATCGTGATTTGACTTCTTGCACGATTAACTTTCTATAGTTGCATATGCCCCTTTATACGATGTTGCATTGGACTTTGGAGAAATTGGGAACCGCGGGATATATTTTTAAACTGGATTCATTTTAAAGAGCGGTTTTCCCTCGATATGTGCATATTACTGTTCCATATTGCATGATATATGGATATGCTTACATTTCTGTTATATGTCGCATACATCATGCTTTACGCTTTTACGCATTGAGATATGCTGTTTCCATGAGATTTCTGGATTTGTGAACCGTGGCTATTTCAAAAGAAAGCATATACTATTTTAAAAACCCGGTTTCTCTTGATATGATATTTCAGTGCGTCCACCATGTGTTTTCTCGGTTCTGAGATGTGTGACATGTGAAACCCGATTCGAGGAGCAGGATGAGGCCGATTGCGGGTACATGGTGGACCCGGTATGGTACCCCAGGGCAAGAAAGTGATGCTGTGCAGTAGACGGTGAGCCTGGCAGAGAGACTACTGCCTACCGGTGATAGTATTTGGGCTCAGCGGAAATCGGGAGGATACCGACCAGTGTCAACAGATTTTGTGGGCCGATCTGGACTGACGGAGCCCGTAGGCCGATCCGGACTGACGGAGCCCGAGTTATGAGGATTTATGTATCGATGTTGGACACGGGTTTCATGATGTTTTCGAGTGTCGATGCTGGACTCCGAGGTTTCATGATTTTTGGTGGATCGCGAGGGACACACGTTGATTTATACGCTCATACTTCCATGCATATGCTTTTATGATATTTACATGCATGATGTCGTTATGTCATTGGTTGACACATGGACGGGATCCTCATGCATACAGACATTGATTATATTGTTGGATGATATCCACATGCTAATTGACATTAATATTAGTGTTGGCACATATACAGACTCGGTCACCCTAGATATCATAGTATTAGCTTTATAATATAGTGGACCTAGGAAATCGTTATTTTATTCGATTTCTACTTGTTGATCTTTTTCTACTCACGAGTTGGAAACTCACCCCCGTTGTGTCACAGTTCTTGCAGGTTGACCTCATGGATCAGTAGCGGCATCGCTTGCACACAGCTGTATTCGGGTGTTTTGCTTTGGTAGGTGGTACATGTTAGATCGTACCCCTCTTGTGTTTATTATTCATATTGTATCTAGTCAACTCTATCTATCAAACTAGTATTTGTATAAGTAATGAGGCTTAGTGAGACTTATGGTTGCGAGACTTAGAACGAGGTGTATTCCGCTACTTATGGTGTTGATGTCTTGCTTACTTCTTTATCTTTTGTGGTGAACTTCGCCGTTGGGCGTCGTATACTTATTTATGCTTTGCGTGGTTGTCGATCTTCCATTCGGCAAAGAGCTATCTCCCGCTTGGGGATTCCTTTTATTATTATCATGTATTGTGGTTTTGGATAAAAAAAAATACAAAGGAGGTGCTGCCCAAATTTTTCAAAAGTCGAAACATGTTTTCAGTCTAGTAAATTTCACTTGCATTATTCATGTTCCTTTCCTATGCTTTTAAGAAAAATTGATTTCATTATACCGTATTTCAAAACTCCATCCGTTTTATTTTCATTAAAAAGGTTTAGATTTCTGGGTTTCAGCTTACTTGAATTACGTTACGTCTTTAGGCGTTGCGTGATTTAAGTGCTGGTCACGAGCTAATATTTCGGGTCATGAAAAAGTTGGTATGAGAGCGCTAGGTTTAACCTTGGTTCTAGTCTATGTTTGACTATGCGGAGTCTAGGGCGGGTATGTATTTCGTAACCTAGGCTTGACCTTACAGAACTTAGACTTGAACGGGGGGTATTAGACCCGAACTTTCGTTACATAGGCTGACCCTGTTTGATGGAGTAGGTAGCTTGGGTAGAGTGACGCACTATACGTATGTTCCGCGGCATATTTACGATATGATACTCCACTTAAGAAACCTTAGGATGTACATATTTTGAGATCAGTGATTCTTTTCGTACCCATGATTATACATCCATTTGAGATCCTTGATTCTGTTCGTTCCATGATCATACTTTCATTGATGTTGTTTCTTCTTATGATCGTGTATCCACTCTGGATTTTTCGCTTCATTTCATGCCCTTGATCTGATTTCTTCGATACACGCTTGAGGTTCCTGTCACCTTGGTTTGAGCGCAGATTGAGCTGCTGCCAGGGATGCGGTCAGGGAGAGCTCGTCGTGGACGATGACTGACCATTGTGTTTTCCGGTGATATGGGAATGTCTCGATGTAGTGTTTGAGTTGTGACCTCTTGTTGAGGTAAGTGTTTGGTTTTACACTAGATGATTGGGCCATTATTAGAGCTGCCAGTTGCGAGAGGACTGTTGATGTACAGCCTACCTCAAAGATTGTGATGTCATCCACCGTGCAGACAGTCATGACCCGAAAAGTTCCGAGCGTGACTGGCACTTAAATTACGAAACATCTCGAGGCGTACGTAATCCAAGCCAAAACTCAGAAAACAAAACCAAATAAATCACTAGAGTGAAGGAAAAACCAATTTAAATCAAGTAGCTTAGCAACATAAGCCGAAATATGCATTTTAAATTTCAAATATTTTCTGAAAATTTCGGCAGAGTCTCCTTTGTAAATACTGGCCCCAAACGGGATACAACATGAATAGTATACGAAATGAAAAAAAGGCATCCCCAAGCGGGAGCTAGCTCTTCGTCAATCGACGGTCACAACCACACAAGCAATATAATATACAACGCCGAAGGGCGAGGATTAAAACTCAAAAGAAAACCCAAAATCAGCATGAAAAACGTAATAATACAACGCGTGACTCTAAGGTCGAAATAATAACAAGTCTGGTCTTCTATCTCTATCAAATATACAATCTGGTTGATAGAGTTTTACTGGATACAACTGAAATAACAAATATACAATGGTGGTCCTGATGCAAAGAACCCACCTATCAAAGCAATCACCCGGAAGGAACAGTGTGCCAGCAAAGCCGCAATGAACCTGTACGGCAAAACCTGCAAGGAACTGTGGCACAACGGGGGTGAGTTGCCAGCTCGTGAGTAGAAAACATCACAGAGCAGAAATCGCATATATGACGCTATCCTAGGTCATATCAAGTAATATCCCCAAATAATATCCTGATCCATCTACATATACGTGCAATACTACGTGCACGTATCGGTGCCTCAGATAGCAACATATCAGATATATGATGTATGAATGCATTACGAATGGAAACAGAATATATCAAGAGTGAGACAACTGTTTTCTTTAATCAATGAGATTTCTATATGTCTGTCAATCAAGTATCATCAATGAAAGCAACAGAGAAATCAGTGTCAAGCATCGACACAAAACATAAATCTCAGTATCTCGATATCTCTGTATCTCAAATCTCAATATCTCGATATCAATATCTCATATCTCAATATCTCAATATCTCAATACCTCGGGCTCCGTCAGTCCGGATCGGCCCATATCATCAATCACACGACCACGTACGGTATCCTCCGGATATCCGCCACGCCAGGTAAAATCACCGGTAGGCAGTCTTCCCCTGCCAGGCTCATCATCTACCATGAAATAACTCTCGCCTCGGGGTACCAAACCAGGTCCACCATGTACCCGAAACGGTTCCTACTCCTCCTCGAATCGGGTCTCGAAATTCAACAGCTATCATGAAAACTCATGGTGGACGACCCATACATCATGAGAAAACCACAACTTGCATTTTAAAAAGAGGGAGGGAGAGAGGGAAATTTATATATATTCTTGTGGTTTTCTTCCAAATCCAGATATCTCGTGGAAATCCAAAATCATCAAATAATCATAATACCATTAAACAGTGAATACCAGCATAAATCTCCATAATACTACATAACCAATGAATATATGAATGCATCTGATATCATGCAATGAGTGCAATAGTGAATGAAATGTCTAAACTAGCACAGTAATGATAAGTCAAGACTATCAGCTAACGGGCGATATCAATCAAATAATATTCTCTAAAGTGTACGTGACATGGCAATTACCGATGATGATGTGTGTGAGCCGGCAAGTAAGTGTATGTGGAACATACGCATCATCGGTAATGGTGCTGGTGTCCTAACAGCATGGTTTCATAATTACTAAGTACACAATAACATGCAATGAGGTGATAACAATATAATAAAGGCAAATGAATAGTAAATGCAACAATAATATACTGAACATGAATAATAACGTGACAATAAGGAATCTACCTTACTATACATGTGTTATACTGTTTTACCGTTTGAAATAATACGAATCGTGGTGTTTGAAAATAAGGACTATGGTGGTTTTAAGGAAAGGTACGTCTTTTGAAATATTCGTAGTATCCCTTGGTATGTCTTTAAAATTCTCACGATTCATTAGTTTTGGAAATATGTATGACTCGGGTCCAGTCTAACATCTATTAGGTAAACTACAGGTCTAACTAACAACCAATCGAAAGGGTATGGAAACCACCTAAATCTGAGTCGATATATATATATAATAGTCGGTGATACAGCCTCAATAGTATCCCATGCGATATACCATCTAATATGACATCCTCGAGTCAAGAGTGTGAATCTAACATCAATAGCTCGTACGGTAAATCCATCGTACGGTATCCCAAATTAGGGTACGGGTCAAATATCACATTTATCTCATTATTCATCTGTTATCCACATTATCACATATCGAATTAGGGGTACTGACCTACAGTCTAGTACAATACTGATACCATCAACAAAATATATGCGTGTGTATGAAACACATCGCCAACCGATCCGCTATCATCACATGTCGCATCTCATAATTCAATCCAAATCACATCACCGATCTCGTGGCATCAAGCCCAAACTCATCGACTCATCTCCAAATATCATCCGCTATCCTCATTATCCATGTATAGGGGTGTGTGTGTGTGTGTGTGTACCCATACCTATGTGTGTATAAATATATATGTATCCCCATAAATGCACAAGTAATAAAATGCATGCGGGTGTGTGAGGGTGCGTGTATGCAAATTCTTACTCTAGGCTTTCGTGACTAAGAAACCACCTAATTCACTTTCCTCAAATCTTTCTAACATTAACCCATGATTTTCCTCGCTAAGTAACCATATCTCTCATAACATAAAAAGCATATTTACATCACATCACAGCATTCCTTACTACTTTGCGGGGGTGCTATACGCCATCCACCCGACTTCCCCCGCAGATATAAATCTACTCACCTTGATCTTCGCTTTCTGGGGTCGATGACGCTATGCGTATCCTCGTCGTCTCGAAGTCCACATGGGATTACCTACATATCATAATATATCGTGTCGCATTAAAATCTGACTCATGACCAAAACGACACACGTATCTCACATAGGTCAAAAACTATGGTTTTCTCTCTCAAAACAACCCAAAAACCCTCAACATCAGGGTACAAACGCCGAGTGATCGAGAAAAACTCAAACGCACCAATCGTGGTTTCACAACTCACTAAATGCTATAAGGAATAGGGTGCAATTCATCAAACCTTAAAATTAACCAAATCGATTTATTTCCAAAAAGCCTAGTAAGCGGTCATTAACCGTTTTAAAACAAATCTTGATGTTTTGGCAAAACTAGTGGTCACAATATTCACTAATTATCTTAATTAGGCCACATAAACATTTACTAGATTTTTAATCTTGCTAAATTTCATTAAACCAAAACCTAGTTAGCACAAATAACCTTTTTGTTCAAAACTTGATGTTTTAACAAATAAAAATATTTTAACAAATTTTAGTGGCCATAATGCTCACTAATTAACTCAACTAAGTCACACAACCATTTCTAATTTTCTCTCTCTTCTAATTATATTAATTATAAAAACCTAGTTTGCAAAAATTATGAAATTAGACAAATTTTGAAGCAACAATTAGTAAACTAACTTCTAGCTTACATTCTCCAAAACTTAAGATGTTAAACTACCCATTACAACCAAAAACAAGTGATACAACACTCACTTGAATTCCAAAATCCCTATTGAAATCTTAAACTTGAAATCTAACCCATATTACTAACTAATTATGTCTTGATTTGAAGTATTAATACAACAATTTAACTATAGGATTTAGATTATACCTCACAATTTCAAGAGATCCAACATGAATCTAGCATCCCAAACTTGCTTCTTGCACCTTGATTCATGCTAGCTTGGATAAAGAAATAATGGGTAAGAGTTGGATTGAAGAACTTTTGAGGTTTTAGCTTGATTTTTGAGGCAAAATGATGAAGTTTTTGATGAGAAATGAGAGGAGAAATTTGGGGGGGGCTGCTGTTGAAGAGGGCTCGGCCAGAATTGAGAAGGGGTGAGAGTGAAGTGTATGGGTGTGGGGAGAAAAGTGCAAGTCAAAGAAAACCCCATACTTTATATAATAACACCCATACCTCATTCTTTTCCTTTCTTTTTGTGTTGTGAGGCAAAGAAGTGGACCAAATGAGGGAGGGGGGGGGAGGGGAGAATCGCAACAGCCATTTCGGCCATGAAGGAATGGGGAGGGTTTTTGTGTCGGTGTGGGTGTAAGTTTCCAAGTAAAGAAAGCCCAAACTCAAACAACAAGCCCAAGTTCATATTCTTTATCATTTCCTTTTTCATTTGTTGTTTTCTTTTCATTCAAGGCCTCATCAAATGGGGAAAAATTTGGGAGGGGCAGCAAAGGGCTTGGCCAGCAGCCTAAGGGGGAGGAAAGAGGGTGTGGGTGTGTGTGGGTGAGGGAAAAATGATAAATGTTATACCCCAATTTCCATTTAATTTATTTTTCACCATTAAAGACTTTTTCTTTGATATTTTCTAAAACAGTTTGACAATTTCATTTCATTTCAAAAACAATATTTTACATGTTAGTTTAATGTGTCATGATGCATAAAATTTGTATCAACCCATTCCAATTTGTAATTATCCCTAATTAAATGTATTAGTGACGGCTTAAAATAATATTAAAATAATTAATTTCGGAAAAATTTTCAGTAAACTAGAAATTTTACAAGTGGCTCAATAAACACTAATACTAGCAATTACACAGCTAGAATATGTATTTTTTATTTTATATTAAATGTTATTTAGATCTTGGTTTTTACGGATAACACCCATTATTTTACCGATTCTCCGAAATTTCACCTAAACGGTTTTCAAAACGTTACAGATGACCCAGTTGTTGCTGAGATTGATGGGATGTCGCTTCCATAGCTTATGAGCTGAGATCGCTAGAGCTTCCGGGCAGAGATGCGACAGACGATAGCTAGTCTATCCCGAGTTAAGAGACGGAGGTAATTTGTCAGATTGACGCGCCAACGCAGGCCTAGTCGAGTTGAAGATTTCCAGTGTGAAGAGCCTTACTCAGATCTGGAGTAGACCGATCCCGAAATGACCGTTGATGTATCGCCTTTCCTGTAAGATTGAGGCCTTGTTTAGGATGCGGATCAAGGGGATTCGCATTGCCGTCTAGGCGAAGTTAAAAAGTCGAACGAATGTCAGAAACCCATTTTTTCCAAGTTTAAAGTATTCGAAGGAACACGCAAGTAATTCGGTGGACCCTCTAGAAGAATGAAACCCTAACTCGACAGGATGACCATGGTACCACTTTTGAACCTTAGGGTTTGTGGCAGTTTAGCGGTGCCATCAGTGAGGCTTGGGTTTGCCCTTTTACGGTTGGTCCATAGGTACTGTTGCATGTACCGCGTATTATTAGACGGTGCTCAGTTGTTGAGCTTTTGGGGAATTATGGGACTTTGATAAATCGATCGAAACGTTTAACGTCGTCCGGATATCATGTGATGAAAGATCAGCAAGCTGACCAGCTTCGGATAGAGGACCTCACCAGATGCGTTGTGAGTTGATCGAGAACGGACGAGTATGGAGTATTCCTCCGATGGTTGGGACGAGTCCCCGAGGATGTGTTCGGCTAGATAAATTCTACAAAATGATGAAGATACCGAGTTCGTGACTTCGAGTCCGTGTGAGAGACTCCGGATTGACTACAGCCGAGGACATTGCAGTATGCAGATAAAATGGCGTGACGTCAAAGTGGACGATGATAAAGACGAGTGGAACGAGAGGTTCGTGCGAGATGCTGACGAGCCGTTGTTACTCCCCGTCGAGATTAGAGATCTTATATGTATACAGAGGTGTTGGGATACAGCCACTTCCCGAGGAGATACAGTGCTGAGAACGCAGATATCCATAAAACGAGAAAAGATTATGCAAGGGAACCAGCCTCCGTACAGTTCGGCATAGGCGAGATCGGAAGAGACCCTGAGCAGGTTCCTTCTAGGACACTGTTGCGATGAGATTTGCACGGAGGATCGGA
The DNA here is from genome assembly GCA_030015575.1 of Agapanthus africanus. Taxonomy (NCBI): domain Eukaryota; kingdom Viridiplantae; phylum Streptophyta; class Magnoliopsida; order Asparagales; family Amaryllidaceae; genus Agapanthus; species Agapanthus africanus. The sequence goes on along the minus strand of CM057339.1, from coordinate 609,461,567 downwards.
TGTGTCACGTGTATTTAGAGGGCCAGAGGCCGACGCCAGTGACGTGCTGCTTTACGAGTGGTTGTGATAATTGGCCGAGAGGTGACCAGAGAAGGGCCAGAGCGGAATCGTTCCCGTTAGCATACCTGACCAGGCTAATGAGCCGATGGATTTCGAGTTTGGTAACCCATAGAGAAATGAGGACCCAGAGACAGAGGATGCCAGACCGTGGGAAGGAGGCAAGCAGATGTTCTTACTCTGCCAGTTCTGGGGCGCACCGACATTTTTTCGACATTGTAGGAGGTGTACCTCAATGTCATTTTTTGCGATTTGCAATTTTGATCCGAGTATCACGCTTATATCGCTTGGATTTGAGTTTTGATGATGAGTTTCCTGATATTGATTTCATGCACCATGGCTGCACCTACTAGGTATTTATATTTGGTGCATAGTTATTGTTAGTTATGTATATGCCCTAGAGGCCATTGTTGTACATATGATGTATATTATAATGGATGCTTGGTTATATATAGAGAAGACTTTCTTGCTCATCATGATAGTATGCTATTTGGTTTCACTTTATCTTAACATGTTGACTTGTATTGGTTTATTGTTTTACTCTCACATGTTGATAAAGCCCTTAGGATCTGCACTCGACTACTGGGACTATGATGAGATCATACTAGTGGGGTCGCGGTAGTCAATGAGTACATCCTATAACTGTTCCTAGTCGAGGGTATATCGAGACAGGGCATCGATACACCAGAGTAGACTAGCGTATACGCATCTTGACCCATATGATGGGCGATGGATGATCCCATATCCATCGGTGTTTGACATCAGAGATGGTGTACGGGTGCTCAGTGGAGACTGGGTACACTGGACGGACTCGCCGAGAAATCCCAGATGGTGATATACCACACGTCAGATGGCAGTTCTCCGGTGACACAGGTACAGGGTAGTCTGAAGACCCGAGATCGTCATAGAGTCTTGTGTGATTCCCACTGTGCTTTGATTTCTACCTTACCATGTCCAAGAGGGCGTGCAAAACGGTGGCTTTTGGGTACAGTCCCGAATCACATGGAGGCAATGAGCGATAGGAGGGGATTCGTCTCTCCCGGTATAGGGAGTTGATGTTGTGCTGTGTTCGATTGGCTATAACTGGAAGTCCCTGGCCAGGGCTGATATAGAGATTTACTGGTAAGTGTTACTAGTAGTTTCTTGACCCGTTATGAGCCATACATCGACACGACTTATCGGTTACTGGGGTCTGACGTATACCACCCCTAGACTTGATATGCGACATATCAGACGAACAGACCGGACTGTACGGGAGTGTTACTGGTTGGATTCACAGGAGAACGCACAGGCTAGCTTGTTGATCTTCTGATCGCTCAATACCTGGGTGGCTGTTACGTTTAGCTGACCGCTTGCAGCTTGTGGGTGTTTGATATGATCATCACCTGCTACCGGCGTATTGACGATTCTTTAGAGTCCTACACAGAGGTTTCTTGGCTCAGGCGAAACAGAGTAGTGGCACATATGTGATATGCGCAGGAGCGAGAATAATGCGATATGGGATACCGTATTATATTCTCGCGATTTATGGATATGAATCGGGTCATCGGATCAAGTGTTGATTCGATGAATCGGTACATGATATATTAGCCGGTTATATTCGATTTAGCCAGATCGTCGGATCAAGTGTTGATTCGATGATTTAATATATAATAATATATATGATATATTATTATATTAACTAATATTGGCTTACTTTATTATTTCATTTTCTCAGTGGATGATACATTGATATATATGCGATATATGTTAATTGTATTATTTTCTTTTGTTGCAAATATATAATATATATATGATATATATTATTGTGACATGATATGATTAATTGTTAAACATGTTTAAGGATGATTAATTGAGGTTAGGGTTTGATTAGGTTTAGTTGCTTCAAGTTCCTTCTAGAAGCAATTTTCTTTTGTCATTTGTAAAGATATTTTGTGATGACACATTTTTAACTTAACCAAACCCTAACTCTAGTTGTTTCTCTACTTGTTCTCATCCAATCATCCATGACCATGGTTAATAATTCAATCATATGTTTATATTTCTATTCATCACAAAAGGAAATGATTATCATTATCTTTTGATTATCCATTATCTTCTTCTTCTTCTCTCTTGAAGAAGCACTCTTGAAAATTCTTATGTGATGAAAGATTATGAGAAAATGATATAAAAAGAAAGCTAAATTACTACTCTCTCATCCTCCTCTCATCTAGCCCATGGGATTAGTGTGTTCACTTCTTTAAGAGTGAGATAGCTTGAGTTTTTTGAAACCTCGAGGTAGATCATCGGAGATTTTGAATACGACGAGCTAGAATGGATCGTTCGAGTCGTGGAGCCTCTCATGAGTCCGGGAGATCGTGGATCGCGGCAAAGGGACTTCTACTCGGAGCTTGTGAAGTGCAAAGGTTGTAATCCCTCACACTTAGATAAAAGTTATCTTATAGCATGTTAAACCCTAATAATCTAGCAAAGATCCCGGCTTTGGGTTGTTCGGCACGTCTAAAATTTAATCCGGGCATGTTTGATGCCTTAAGAACCTTCACAAGAGTGCCTAGGAACCCTACAGTGGTATCAGAGCCTAGCTAGAGCATTAGGCGATGTGTTTACGAAGTTAAAACTCCGATCGAACCCGAAACGACGGAAAAAACCCCCTCTCTGGAAATTTTTTAAAAATTGGGATTTTTCTGAATTAAAAATATGTAAAAAAAATCAGCAGGCAATTATAAGAATTACCATAAAATCCGAGCCTCTAATTCCACCAAACAGCGGCGGAAGAGCGGCGCAAGCATGGCTTGCGCGGCGCTTCCGCTGCGGAACAGTATGATCAGGACACGTGGCTTCATGGTAATTCCCGTAGGTACTTGCTGACCATTCTGGATATTTTTATTCTGTTCCAGGTGTTTAAAATTCTGGGGTTTGTTTTGTAATAGTAGACTCGATCGGAATATTTAAGTTCGTATTTCTTTCCGGATATTTAGAAATTGTTAAACTAGTTGAACGGATATCATTAACCGACTTTTTCCCGGCACGGCAAACTTTCAAGCATTGAATTTTTATTGGGTTTAAATCTTTCGGAAAATTGTACAAGTTAAGCGGTGGACCCTCTAGAAGACAACAAACCTTAACTCGATTATGTGACCGTCTTGAACTGCCTTTTGAACCTTCGGGTTTGGGGCAGTACGGCGTGCCACATGTGAGGCGTTGGCTTGACCCTTCTACGGCTGGATCACTGGTACTGTGACATATTCTGGGATTATTTGAACTCTGCTCAAGAGTTGAGCACTTCGGGAAATTTTGGGTGTTTGATTATCTGTTCAAATAGTTTAATACCGTATATTTATCTGGAATGTGATACAATATGTGGAATTCATAGAGTTAGGCATGAAATACGAAGTATGTGATATTTCGGATTTACGATGTCTAAAGTGATTGTGGATTCCAAATATTGTAGTTTTACACTTTCTTTTCTGTGACCGTAAGCGTAGTATGTGGTGTATCGCCGGCTTCGTTGCTATACATCAACGACAATCGGGATACGCATACTTGCTTACGTTGATGATATGAGATATTATGTGTTGCTGTGATATGTTATATTGGATCGTCGCGATCAGAATAGCCGGGGGTTTTATGTGAGATGAGGGTTTTTATTTTCATTCATGTAAAATTCTTTTGTAATGTAATATTGTTTTATTTAGGGCACTTCCAGGATGCGGTTGCTGTCACCAGTGTATATTATTTACTTTTCCGCATTAGGTAGACCCAAGGAGGGGAGCACAAGTAACCGGGTTCTAGGGTCCAGTGGGAGGCCATCTCGAGGAGTCGAGACCGGGTCTCCTAACCCTAGAATTGGCAGTGTTACTTGCCGCTCTCGTAGGGGTCTTGGGATGTGGGTTTGGCTATTCGTCGCGACCGTGGAATCCGTGTTTTATACAGGCTCGTATTGAAAACACGGACGTCCTAGTATATCCAATATTTCATATATGTTCTTCTGCTGCAATGTTCTGTGATGAGATCATATTACTGCCTGAGACGAATGCTTATACTATATATATATGCTGATATATAAATATTACTGCTTTCGTTTCTTCTATGATGCTTAGGAAGCATAAGCTGATGGGATTTTTATTAATGAGATTAATAAAAGAAAAGAAACCTAAAGATGTTGTAGAATCAAAACTTAATAAAAAATGGTAGCTACAGTTTTACTTTGCACAGTGATATATACGATATATCCTGCACCTTATTCGATGAGGAAAGGACCGAGATCCCTTCACCGGGAGTGACTCCTTTAGCGAAACTGGCAGATGCTACAAAACGCGGTTTGTCTTTTGATTGCTTTTAGTGTTTTGCTTTGCACAGCGGTATATATGATATATCCTGCACCTTATTCGATGAGGAAAGGGCCGACGATCCCTTCACCGGGAGTGACCCCTTTAGCGAAACTAAGAAAAGCCTCAAAAACACTCCTTTTCAAAAACTACATGATTCTACGACGATATCAAGTTCATTACGCTCAGGGTTTTTCTGAAAAACCTGCGTAGCCCTCCGTCATTTCAGATAAGTAATATTTAGTATTCGTGCTACGGTAGTTTGGCATGCGTCAAGGCGTAGCGTACGGTAGCTGATTATTACTTATCTGCAGCATGAGATGCGATTGGATTAGGGTATTCGTGCGGCGTTGTTTGGCATGCGTCAAGGGTCGTACGAGTGGGTTTAATTCAATCACGAAATGTACGGGTTGAACTTGACTAGTGGACTATGGGTTGTTTGGCATGCGTCAAGGTCATAGCACACTAGGGGTAAAAGCTTTATCGGGAATTTCAAGCGTTGAAATTTGCAATGAGATTGCATACCTCCTATGAGATAGTTGGATCCTGATACCCACTGCGAGTAAGAGTTACTCCTGGGAGAGTTTTACACAGGACAATTAGTCATTCAAGTAGGTGTCTAGAAAAGTGTTAACGAGGTTACGCCTCTGGGAAAACGAGGTTTACTAATTAGGTCCGTGCGAAAGCACGGGGAACCTCCCTCAAAGTACCGACACTGATCTGGCTGAAAGATTGACGAAATTGTAGGGTGTAATTAATCCCGGCTAGTCTTACCTTTTTGGGTTTTAAGGTAGATCTGATAAAAACAGTGGGAGACATCCTGATTAGATAAGATAATAACCAATCTAATCTTGCAAGAGAATACGCTAAAGTGTTTTCTTCTCTCTCTCTCCAGGTAGCGACCATTTCAGGCCATAATCAAGATAATAATATGGATGTATTGACTAAACCTGATTATTGTACTGAGCAAGGGAACGTTGGACCCGTTCTTTCTTATAAGAGTTATAAGACTGAACAGGAAACAGGAGAATATCTAGATTCTCACGCCGCCCAAAAGAACATGCATGTTGATGCATCTTCTTCAGGTGTGTTAGTTATTGAGAACTGTTTCTCAGTTCACCCTACGTCCTAGGTATTAGATACCGGATCAGGATCCCACATATGTAAACAATTACATGGGCTATGTAAAGGTAGAGAACTGGGAAAAGGTGATCATTCCGTTCAAGTAGGGAACGGTGCAAGTATTGTAGCCAAAGCAGTTGGCGAATATCACCTTGTATTACCAAGTCGTAATACACTGATTCTAAATGAGTGCTATTATATACCGAACATGATGTGCAACATTATATCAGTTTCTTTATTGAGTAAAGAGGGATATAATTTTGTAGTACAGGATAATGTTATGAACATATTCCTAGATCAAAAGTTGATTGGATCAGGCTCGTTACATAATGGCATATTCATTCTAAATCAGAATACAGTTCTAAATATACAAAATACACACAAGAGGAAAAGTTCAGATATGAACGAATCCTTCTTGTGGCATTGTAGACTTGGTCATATCAATGCGACACGACTGGCTAAGTTACATAGAGATGGTTATTTGAATACGTTCGAATTATCATCTTATGATACTTGCCATTCATGTCTCAAAGGAAAAATGACCAAAGCTCCGTTTAGTGGACACGGAGAAAGAGTTACCGAACTCTTAGGACTGGTACATAGTGATGTATGCGGTCCCATGTCTACGCATGCCAGGAACGGTTCTTCCTACTTCATTACGTTCACTGACGATCTCTCTAGATTCGGACATGTATTCCTGATGAAACACAAGTCTGAAGCTCTTGAGAAATTCAGAGAATATAAACACGAAGTAGAGAACCAAACGGGCAAAAGTATTAAGATTCTTCGATCTGATCGAGGAGGTGAATACTTAAGCGGTGAATTCCTAGATTACCTAAAAGAGAATGGGATTCTCTCTCAGCGTACTCCTCCTTATACACCACAGCACAACGGTGTATCTGAGCGGAGGAATCGCACCCTATTAGATATGGTGCGCTCGATGATGAGTACAGCTGAGTTACCTATTTCCTTCTGGGGGTATGCGCTTGAGACAGCCATAGACCTATTGAATAGAGTTCCTACCAAATCTGTGCCTACCACTCCATATGAGATATGGAAAGGGAAGAGACCACATCTTAATTATATTAAGATATGGGGTTGTCCGGCCTATGTCAAAAGACAAAATCCGGACAAACTCGAGGCAAGATCAGTCTTATGTATGTTTGTAGGATATCCCAGAAATTCACAAGGGTATATCTTCTACCACCCCGAGGAACAAAAGGTGTTTGTTTCTCGACATGCTACTTTCTTAGAAAAAGGTTTTCTTATGAAAAAGAATAGTAGTATTGTGGTAGAACTGGAAGAGGTTCCAGCAACACAAACTATAACAGAAGACTTGGTTGAACCAGAGGATTCGGTAGTACCCGACGAACCCCAGCCTCTCCGCCGATCTAGTAGGGTTTCTCATCCACCTGAGAGATACTACGGTTTTCTCATTGATGGTGGAAGCGAGGATTGCATCATGGATGATGATGAACCGACTAGTTTCGAGCAGGCCATCACGAGTGGTGACTCTGTGAAATGGCTGGATGCAATGCGATCTGAGATGGAATCCATGTATACCAACAAAGTATGGATTTTAGAAAATGCTCCTGAAGGGGTAAAACCCATTGGGAGCAAGTGGATTTTTAAAAAGAAATTTGGTGTAGATGGAAAAGTTGAGACTTTCAAAGCTAGACTTGTAGCAAAGGGTTTTCGTCAACGTCCAGGTGTGGATTATGACGAAACCTTTTCTCCAGTAGCTATGCTTAAGTCCATCCGGATCTTACTTGCCATTGCTGCATATCATGACTACGAAATCTGGCAAATGGATGTTAAGACCGCCTTTCTAAACGGTGATTTAGAAGAGTGCGTGTACATGACTCAGCCAGAGGGCTTCGTAGATAGTGGGAGCAGCGGAAAGGTGTGCAAACTGCTTAAATCCATTTATGGGTTGAAGCAAGCATCGCGGAGTTGGAACATCTGTTTTGATGTTGTAGTCAAAGAGTTTGACTTCATCAAAAATATAGATGAACCTTGTATCTATAAGAAGGTAGCAGAGGGTAAGGTAGTCTTCCTCGTATTGTACGTGGATGACATACTCTTGATAGGAAATGATATTCCTATGCTGCAATCAGTCAAGCTCTTCTTATCACAGAGATTCTCAATGAAATATCTAGGTGATGCCTCCTGCATATTGGGAATCATGATCTATAGAGATAGATCTAAAAGGATACTGGGATTGTCCCAATCCAGGTACATTGACACCATACTAAAGAGGTTTAGTATGGAAGAATCCAAGCGTGGGAACCAACCCACGATCTCTGGACTCACTCTCTCCAAAGAGATGTCTCCCAAGACTGATTTGGAGAGAGCTCGCATGCAAGGGATACCCTATGCTTCGGCAGTAGGCTCTATCATGTATGCGATGCTATGTATCAGACCCGATGTAGCATACTCACTAAGTGTAGTGAGTCGGTATCAATCAGATCCAGGAGAGAGTCATTGGACAGCAGTGAAGAACATTCTCAAGTACTTGCGAAGGACTAAAGAGATGTTCTTGGTGTATGGTAATGGAGAACTCCAGGTGGAGTCCTTTACCGATTCCAGCTTCCAAAGTGATAAGGACGACTCTAAGTCGCATTCGGGTTTTGTCTTTACCCTCAATGGAGGGGCGGTATGTTGGAAGAGTTCCAAACAGGATACCGTTGCAGACTCAACGATGGAGGCTGAATACATCGCTGCCAACGATGCTGCCAAAGAGGCTGTCTGGATCAAGAAGTTCATTAGTGAACTTGGTGTGGTTCCATCCATTGAGCATCCAATACCTCTGTATTGCGATAACAATGGAGCTGTGGCTTTGGCCAAGGAACCCAGGTCCCATCAGAAGTCCAGACATATTCTGAGGCGGTATCACCTGATCAGGGAGATAATTGATCGCCGGGAGATCGAGGTCAGGAGAGTAGATACGAAGGACAACACTGCGGATCCATTCACGAAGGCTATTCCCCAGATACAGTTTGAGAGATTATTCGGGATGCTAGGTATGAGATACTACAGCAGCTGGCCTTAGTGCAAGTGGGAGATTGTTAGTTATGTATATGCCCTAGAGGCCATTGTTGTACATATGATGTATGTTATAATTGATGCTTGGTTATATATAGAGAAGACTTTCTTGCTCGTCATGATAGTATGCTATTTGGTTTCACTTTATCTTAACATGTTGACTTGTATTGGTTTACTGTTTTACTCTCACATGTTGATAAAGCCCTTAGGATCTGTACTCGACTACTGGGACTATGATGAGATCATACTAGTGGGGACGCGGTAGTCAATGAGTACATCCTATAACTGTTCCTAGTCGAGGGTATATCGAGACAGGGCATCGATACACCAGAGTAGACTAGCGTATACGTATATTGACCCATATGATGGGCGATGGATGATCCCATATCCATCGGTGTTTGACATCAGAGATGGTGTACGGGTGCTCAGTGGAGACTGGGTACACTGGACGGACTCGCCGAGAACTCCCAGATGGTGATATACCACACGTCAGATGGCAGTTCTCCGGTGACACAGGTACAGGGTAGTCTGAAGACCCGAGATCGTCATAGAGTCTTGTGTGATTCCCACTGTGCTTTGATTTCCACCTTACCACGTCTAAGAGGGCGTGCAAAACGGTGGCTTTTGGGTACAGTCCCGAATCACATGGAGGCAATGAGCGATAGGAGGGGATTCGTCTCTCCCGGTATAGGGAGTTGATGTTGTGCTGTGTTCGATTGGCTATAACTGGAAGTCCCTGGCCAGGGCTGATATAGAGATTTACTGGTAAGTGTTACTAGTAGTTTCTCGACCCGTTATGAGCCATACATCGACACGACTTATCGGTTACTGGGGTCTGACGTATACCACCCCTAGACTTGATATGCGACATATCAGACGAACAGACCGGACTGTACGGGAGTGTTACTGGTTGGATTCATAGGAGAACGCACAGGCTAGCTTGTTGATCTTCTGATCGCTCAATACCTGGGTGGCTGTTACGTTTAGCTGACCGCTTGCAGCTTGTGGGTGTTTGATATGATCATCACCTGCTACCGGCGTATTGACGATTCTTTAGAGTCCTACACAGAGGTTTCTTGGCTCAGGCGAAACAGAGTAGTGGCACATATGTGATATGCGCAGGAGCGAGAATAATGCGATATGAGATACCGTATTATATTCTCGCGATTTATGGATATGAATCGGGTCATCGGATCAAGTGTTGATTCGATGAATCGGTACATGATATATTAGCCGGTTATATTCGATATAGCCGGATCGTCGGATCAAGTGTTGATTCGATGATTTAATATATAATAATATATATGATATATTATTATATTAACTAATATTGGCTTACTTTATTATTTCATTTTCTCAGTGGATGATACATTGATATATATGCGATATATGTTAATTGTATTATTTTCTTTTGTTGCAAATATATAATATATATATGATATATATTATTGTGACATGATATGATTAATTGTTAAACATGTTTAAGGATGATTAATTGAGGTTAGGGTTTGATTAGGTTTAGTTGCTTCAAGTTCCTTCTAGAAGCAATTTTCTTTTGTCATTTGTAAAGATATTTTGTGATGACACATTTTTAACTTAACCAAACCCTAACTCTAGTTGTTTCTCTACTTGTTCTCATCCAATCATCCATGACCATGGTTAATAATTCAATCATATGTTTATATTTCTATTCATCACAAAAGGAAATGATTATCATTATCTTTTGATTATCCATTATCTTCTTCTTCTTCTCTCTTGAAGAAGCACTCTTGAAAATTCTTATGTGATGAAAGATTATGAGAAAATGATATAAAAAGAAAGCTAAATTACTACTCTCTCATCCTCCTCTCATCTAGCCCATGGGATTAGTGTGTTCACTTCTTTAAGAGTGAGATAGCTTGAGTTTTTTGAAACCTCGAGGTAGATCATCGGAGATTTTGAATACGACGAGCTAGAATGGATCGTTCGAGTCGTGGAGCCTCTCATGAGTCCGGGAGATCGTGGATCGCGGCAAAGGGACTTCTACTCGGAGCTTGTGAAGTGCAAAGGTTGTAATCCCTCACACTTAGATAAAAGTTATCTTATAGCATGTTAAACCCTAATAATCTAGCAAAGATCCCGGTTTTGGGTTGTTCGGCACGTCTAAAATTTAATCCGGGCATGTTTGATGCCTTAAGAACCTTCACAAGAGTGCCTAGGAACCCTACAGTGGTATCAGAGCCTAGCTAGAGCATTAGGCGATGTGTTTACGAAGTTAAAACTCCGATCGAACCCGAAACGACGGAAAAAACCCCCTCTCTGGAAATTTTTTAAAAATTGGGATTTTTCTGAATTAAAAATATGTAAAAAAAATCAGCAGGCAATTATAAGAATTACCATAAAATCCGAGCCTCTAATTCCACCAAACAGCGGCGGAAGAGCGGCGCAAGCATGGCTTGCGCGGCGCTTCCGCTGCGGAACAGTATGATCAGGACACGTGGCTTCATGGTAATTCCCGTAGGTACTTGCTGACCATTCTGGATATTTTTATTCTGTTCCAGGTGTTTAAAATTCTGGGGTTTGTTTTGTAATAGTAGACTCGATCGGAATATTTAAGTTCGTATTTCTTTCCGGATATTTAGAAATTGTTAAACTAGTTGAACGGATATCATTAACCGACTTTTTCCCGGCACGGCAAACTTTCAAGCATTGAATTTTTATTGGGTTTAAATCTTTCGGAAAATTGTACAAGTTAAGCGGTGGACCCTCTAGAAGACAACAAACCTTAACTCGATTATGTGACCGTCTTGAACTGCCTTTTGAACCTTCGGGTTTGGGGCAGTACGGCGTGCCACATGTGAGGCGTTGGCTTGACCCTTCTACGGCTGGATCACTGGTACTGTGACATATTCTGGGATTATTTGAACTCTGCTCAAGAGTTGAGCACTTCGGGAAATTTTGGGTGTTTGATTATCTGTTCAAATAGTTTAATACCGTATATTTATCTGGAATGTGATACAATATGTGGAATTCATAGAGTTAGGCATGAAATACGAAGTATGTGATATTTCGGATTTACGATGTCTAAAGTGATTGTGGATTCCAAATATTGTAGTTTTACACTTTCTTTTCTGTGACCGTAAGCGTAGTATGTGGTGTATCGCCGGCTTCGTTGCTATACATCAACGACAATCGGGATACGCATACTTGCTTACGTTGATGATATGAGATATTATGTGTTGCTGTGATATGTTATATTGGATCGTCGCGATCAGAATAGCCGGGGGTTTTATGTGAGATGAGGGTTTTTATTTTCATTCATGTAAAATTCTTTTGTAATGTAATATTGTTTTATTTAGGGCACTTCCAGGATGCGGTTGCTGTCACCAGTGTATATTATTTACTTTTCCGCATTAGGTAGACCCAAGGAGGGGAGCACAAGTAACCGGGTTCTAGGGTCCAGTGGGAGGCCATCTCGAGGAGTCGAGACCGGGTCTCCTAACCCTAGAATTGGCAGTGTTACTTGCCGCTCTCGTAGGGGTCTTGGGATGTGGGTTTGGCTATTCGTCGCGACCGTGGAATCCGTGTTTTATACAGGCTCGTATTGAAAACACGGACGTCCTAGTATATCCAATATTTCATATATGTTCTTCTGCTGCAATGTTCTGTGATGAGATCATATTACTGCCTGAGACGAATGCTTATACTATATATATATGCTGATATATAAATATTACTGCTTTCGTTTCTTCTATGATGCTTAGGAAGCATAAGCTGATGGGATTTTTATTAATGAGATTAATAAAAGAAAAGAAACCTAAAGATGTTGTAGAATCAAAACTTAATAAAAAATGGTAGCTACAGTTTTACTTTGCACAGTGATATATACGATATATCCTGCACCTTATTCGATGAGGAAAGGACCGAGATCCCTTCACCGGGAGTGACTCCTTTAGCGAAACTGGCAGATGCTACAAAACGCGGTTTGTCTTTTGATTGCTTTTAGTGTTTTGCTTTGCACAGCGGTATATATGATATATCCTGCACCTTATTCGATGAGGAAAGGGCCGACGATCCCTTCACCGGGAGTGACCCCTTTAGCGAAACTAAGAAAAGCCTCAAAAACACTCCTTTTCAAAAACTACATGATTCTACGACGATATCAAGTTCATTACGCTCAGGGTTTTTCTGAAAAACCTGCGTAGCCCTCCGTCATTTCAGATAAGTAATATTTAGTATTCGTGCTACGGTAGTTTGGCATGCGTCAAGGCGTAGCGTACGGTAGCTGATTATTACTTATCTGCAGCATGAGATGCGATTGGATTAGGGTATTCGTGCGGCGTTGTTTGGCATGCGTCAAGGGTCGTACGAGTGGGTTTAATTCAATCACGAAATGTACGGGTTGAACTTGACTAGTGGACTATGGGTTGTTTGGCATGCGTCAAGGTCATAGCACACTAGGGGTAAAAGCTTTATCGGGAATTTCAAGCGTTGAAATTTGCAATGAGATTGCATACCTCCTATGAGATAGTTGGATCCTGATACCCACTGCGAGTAAGAGTTACTCCTGGGAGAGTTTTACACAGGACAATTAGTCATTCAAGTAGGTGTCTAGAAAAGTGTTAACGAGGTTACGCCTCTGGGAAAACGAGGTTTACTAATTAGGTCCGTGCGAAAGCACGGGGAACCTCCCTCAAAGTACCGACACTGATCTGGCTGAAAGATTGACGAAATTGTAGGGTGTAATTAATCCCGGCTAGTCTTACCTTTTTGGGTTTTAAGGTAGATTTGATAAGAACAGTGGGAGACATCCTGATTAGATAAGATAATAACCAATCTAATCTTGTAAGAGAATACGCTAAAGTGTTTTCTTCTCTCTCTCTCCAGGTAGCGACCATTTCAGGCCATAATCAAGATAATAATATGGATGTATTGACTAAACCTGATTATTGTACTGAGCAAGGGAACGTTGGACCCGTTCTTTCTTATAAGAGTTATAAGACTGAACAGGAAACAGGAGAATATCTAGATTCTCACGCCGCCCAAAAGAACATGCATGTTGATGCATCTTCTTCAGGTGTGTTAGTTATTGAGAACTGTTTCTCAGTTCACCCTACGTCCTGGGTATTAGATACCGGATCAGGATCCCACATATGTAAACAATTACATGGGCTATGTAAAGGTAGAGAACTGGGAAAAGGTGATCATTCCGTTCAAGTAGGGAACGGTGCAAGTATTGTAGCCAAAGCAGTTGGCGAATATCACCTTGTATTACCAAGTCGTAATACACTGATTCTAAATGAGTGCTATTATATACCGAACATGATGTGCAACATTATATCAGTTTCTTTATTGAGTAAAGAGGGATATAATTTTGTAGTACAGGATAATGTTATGAACATATTCCTAGATCAAAAGTTGATTGGATCAGGCTCGTTACATAATGGCATATTCATTCTAAATCAGAATACAGTTCTAAATATACAAAATACACACAAGAGGAAAAGTTCAGATATGAACGAATCCTTCTTGTGGCATTGTAGACTTGGTCATATCAATGCGACACGACTGGCTAAGTTACATAGAGATGGTTATTTGAATACGTTCGAATTATCATCTTATGATACTTGCCATTCATGTCTCAAAGGAAAAATGACCAAAGCTCCGTTTAGTGGACACGGAGAAAGAGTTACCGAACTCTTAGGACTGGTACATAGTGATGTATGCGGTCCCATGTCTACGCATGCCAGGAACGGTTCTTCCTACTTCATTACGTTCACTGACGATCTCTCTAGATTCGGACATGTATTCCTGATGAAACACAAGTCTGAAGCTCTTGAGAAATTCAGAGAATATAAACACGAAGTAGAGAACCAAACGGGCAAAAGTATTAAGATTCTTCGATCTGATCGAGGAGGTGAATACTTAAGCGGTCAATTCCTAGATTACCTAAAAGAGAATGGGATTCTCTCTCAGCGTACTCCTCCTTATACACCACAGCACAACGGTGTATCTGAGCGGAGGAATCGCACCCTATTAGATATGGTGCGCTCGATGATGAGTACAGCTGAGTTACCTATTTCCTTCTGGGGGTATGCGCTTGAGACAGCCATAGACCTATTGAATAGAGTTCCTACCAAATCTGTGCCTACCACTCCATATGAGATATGGAAAGGGAAGAGACCACATCTTAATTATATTAAGATATGGGGTTGTCCGGCCTATGTCAAAAGACAAAATCCGGACAAACTCGAGGCAAGATCAGTCTTATGTATGTTTGTAGGATATCCCAGAAATTCACAAGGGTATATCTTCTACCACCCCGAGGAACAAAAGGTGTTTGTTTCTCGACATGCTACTTTCTTAGAAAAAGGTTTTCTTATGAAAAAGAATAGTAGTATTGTGGTAGAACTGGAAGAGGTTCCAGCAACACAAACTATAACAGAAGACTTGGTTGAACCAGAGGATTCGGTAGTACCCGACGAACCCCAGCCTCTCCGCCGATCTAGTAGGGTTTCTCATCCACCTGAGAGATACTACGGTTTTCTCATTGATGGTGGAAGCGAGGATTGCATCATGGATGATGATGAACCGACTAGTTTCGAGCAGGCCATCACGAGTGGTGACTCTGTGAAATGGCTGGATGCAATGCGATCTGAGATGGAATCCATGTACACCAACAAAGTATGGATTTTAGAAAATGCTCCTGAAGGGGTAAAACCCATTGGGAGCAAGTGGATTTTTAAAAAGAAATTTGGTGTAGATGGAAAAGTTGAGACTTTCAAAGCTAGACTTGTAGCAAAGGGTTTTCGTCAACGTCCAGGTGTGGATTATGACGAAACCTTTTCTCCAGTAGCTATGCTTAAGTCCATCCGGATCTTACTTGCCATTGCTGCATATCATGACTACGAAATCTGGCAAATGGATGTTAAGACCGCCTTTCTAAACGGTGATTTAGAAGAGTGCGTGTACATGACTCAGCCAGAGGGCTTCGTAGATAGTGGGAGCAGCGGAAAGGTGTGCAAACTGCTTAAATCCATTTATGGGTTGAAGCAAGCATCGCGGAGTTGGAACATCTGTTTTGATGTTGTAGTCAAAGAGTTTGACTTCATCAAAAATATAGATGAACCTTGTATCTATAAGAAGGTAGCAGAGGGTAAGGTAGTCTTCCTCGTATTGTACGTGGATGACATACTCTTGATAGGAAATGATATTCCTATGCTGCAATCAGTCAAGCTCTTCTTATCACAGAGATTCTCAATGAAATATCTAGGTGATGCCTCCTGCATATTGGGAATCATGATCTATAGAGATAGATCTAAAAGGATACTGGGATTGTCCCAATCCAGGTACATTGACACCATACTAAAGAGGTTTAGTATGGAAGAATCCAAGCGTGGGAACCAACCCACGATCTCTGGACTCACTCTCTCCAAAGAGATGTCTCCCAAGACTGATTTGGAGAGAGCTCGCATGCAAGGGATACCCTATGCTTCGGCAGTAGGCTCTATCATGTATGCGATGCTATGTATCAGACCCGATGTAGCATACTCACTAAGTGTAGTGAGTCGGTATCAATCAGATCCAGGAGAGAGTCATTGGACAGCAGTGAAGAACATTCTCAAGTACTTGCGAAGGACTAAAGAGATGTTCTTGGTGTATGGTAATGGAGAACTCCAGGTGGAGTCCTTTACCGATTCCAGCTTCCAAAGTGATAAGGACGACTCTAAGTCGCATTCGGGTTTTGTCTTTACCCTCAATGGAGGGGCGGTATGTTGGAAGAGTTCCAAACAGGATACCGTTGCAGACTCAACGATGGAGGCTGAATACATCGCTGCCAACGATGCTGCCAAAGAGGCTGTCTGGATCAAGAAGTTCATTAGTGAACTTGGTGTGGTTCCATCCATTGAGCATCCAATACCTCTGTATTGCGATAACAATGGAGCTGTGGCTTTGGCCAAGGAACCCAGGTCCCATCAGAAGTCCAGACATATTCTGAGGCGGTATCACCTGATCAGGGAGATAATTGATCGCCGGGAGATCGAGGTCAGGAGAGTAGATACGAAGGACAACACTGCGGATCCATTCACGAAGGCTATTCCCCAGATACAGTTTGAGAGATTATTCGGGATGCTAGGTATGAGATACTACAGCAGCTGGCCTTAGTGCAAGTGGGAGATTGTTAGTTATGTATATGCCCTAGAGGCCATTGTTGTACATATGATGTATATTATAATTGATGCTTGGTTATATATAGAGAAGACTTTCTTGCTCGTCATGATAGTATGCTATTTGGTTTCACTTTATCTTAACATGTTGACTTGTATTGGTTTACTGTTTTACTCTCACATGTTGATAAAGCCCTTAGGATCTGTACTCGACTACTGGGACTATGATGAGATCATACTAGTGGGGACGCGGTAGTCAATGAGTACATCCTATAACTGTTCCTAGTCGAGGGTATATCGAGACAGGGCATCGATACACCAGAGTAGACTAGCGTATACGTATATTGACCCATATGATGGGCGATGGATGATCCCATATCCATCGGTGTTTGACATCAGAGATGGTGTACGGGTGCTCAGTGGAGACTGGGTACACTGGACGGACTCGCCGAGAACTCCCAGATGGTGATATACCACACGTCAGATGGCAGTTCTCCGGTGACACAGGTACAGGGTAGTCTGAAGACCCGAGATCGTCATAGAGTCTTGTGTGATTCCCACTGTGCTTTGATTTCCACCTTACCACGTCTAAGAAGGCGTGCAAAACGGTGGCTTTTGGGTACAGTCCCGAATCACATGGAGGCAATGAGCGATAGGAGGGGATTCGTCTCTCCCGGTATAGGGAGTTGATGTTGTGCTGTGTTCGATTGGCTATAACTGGAAGTCCCTGGCCAGGGCTGATATAGAGATTTACTGGTAAGTGTTACTAGTAGTTTCTCGACCCGTTATGAGCCATACATCGACACGACTTATCGGTTACTGGGGTCTGACGTATACCACCCCTAGACTTGATATGCGACATATCAGACGAACAGACCGGACTGTACGGGAGTGTTACTGGTTGGATTCATAGGAGAACGCACAGGCTAGCTTGTTGATCTTCTGATCGCTCAATACCTGGGTGGCTGTTACGTTTAGCTGACCGCTTGCAGCTTGTGGGTGTTTGATATGATCATCACCTGCTACCGGCGTATTGACGATTCTTTAGAGTCCTACACAGAGGTTTCTTGGCTCAGGCGAAACAGAGTAGTGGCACATATGTGATATGCGCAGGAGCGAGAATAATGCGATATGAGATACCGTATTATATTCTCGCGATTTATGGATATGAATCGGGTCATCGGATCAAGTGTTGATTCGATGAATCGGTACATGATATATTAGCCGGTTATATTCGATATAGCCGGATCGTCGGATCAAGTGTTGATTCGATGATTTAATATATAATAATATATATGATATATTATTATATTAACTAATATTGGCTTACTTTATTATTTCATTTTCTCAGTGGATGATACATTGATATATATGCGATATATGTTAATTGTATTATTTTCTTTTGTTGCAAATATATAATATATATATGATATATATTATTGTGACATGATATGATTAATTGTTAAACATGTTTTAGGATGATTAATTGAGGTTAGGGTTTGATTAGGTTTAGTTGCTTCAAGTTCCTTCTAGAAGCAATTTTCTTTTGTCATTTGTAAAGATATTTTGTGATGACACATTTTTAACTTAACCAAACCCTAACTCTAGTTGTTTCTCTACTTGTTCTCATCCAATCATCCTTGAACATGGTTAATAATTCAATCATATGTTTATATTTCTATTCATCACAAAAGGAAATGATTATCATTATCTTTTGATTATCCATTATCTTCTTCTTCTTCTCTCTTGAAGAAGCTCTCTTGAAAATTCTTATGTGATGAAAGATTATGAGAAAATGATATAAAAAGAAAGCTAAATTACTTCTCTCTCATCCTCATCTCATCTAGCCCATGGGATTAGTGTGTTCACTTCTTTAAGAGTGAGATAGCTTGAGTTCTTTGAAACCTCAAGGTAGATCATCGGAGATTTGGAATACGACGAGCTAGAATGGATCGTTCGAGTCGTGGAGCCTCTCATGAGTCCGGGAGATCGTGGATCGCGGCAAAGGGACTTCTACTCGGAGCTTGTGAAGTGCAAAGGTTGTAATCCCTCACACTTAGATAAAAGTTATCTTATAGCATGTTAAACCCTAATAATCTAGCAAAGATCCCGGCTTTGGGTTGTTCGGCACGTCTAAAATTTAATCCGGGCATGTTTGATGCCTTAAGAACCATCACAAGAGTGCCTAGGAACCCTACAGTTATTGCACTTGAGATATGCTTTATACACCGTTGTGTTGGTTTACATTTTGTTCATATCTATTGCACTTGATATTGATTTTGTGCCTTGGCTGCACATGTTTGTGATTTCGTGGATTTCATACAGTTGATTTGATTTTGTATATGCAGTACGCACTCGATTTGATTTTGCACTCGATATAGCTTATATATGCTTGCAGTGCATTTATGTGTTTTGTGCACGCAGTTGCACATGTTTATGATTTTATACACCTGGGTACACTCGGCGTGGCTTTTATATGCATTTGAGTTATTGATGAGTTTTCGTGCACAGGATGCACTGTATTTGTATTTCGTGCACTGATTGCACTAGATTTGCATTTCATGCGTTTTTCGCACCAAATGGTTATTTCGTGCGTTGATTGAACTAGATTTATATTTCGTACATTGGTTGCGCTGATTTATGCCTTTGGGAATTCGTTTTACCACATTTGTGTTTTCGTGCGCGTTGGCGCTTGTCGTTCATTTTCGTGCATGCTACTGCACTGGATGCTTTTTACGGACCTGACGCGTTTGGATTGGATTTTCCGCACATTTGGCGCTTGATATTGGATGCGATTTCATTCGTGCAGGTTAGTTGCACTGGGTTGAGATTTTCGTGCAAAATAGATGCACCAGATGTTGTTGTCGTGCACACCCGTTGCACTAGACAAATGCTTTCGTGCACACCCGTTGCACTTAGTTTTGGTTTTGTGCACATTCGTAGCACTTGTGTTTGGATTTGAATCCCGTGCGCACCAGACACACGTGATTATTGGATGCGCCTTTTGAGGCTGATTTTTTTTGAGGCACCTTGTTTTCATGTCGGGTACTATATTACGTACTAGCCGAATGGGACTGATCTGAGGACAGTACCTGAGTACTTTGCATGCAGTTAAAGTTACCAAGAGGTTTTCAAAAAAAAAGTATCTATAGTCTCGCTAATTCCTACGTGTTTGTGAGAGACACGAACGTTTACAAATGAAAACCTTTTGGGATATTTTAAAACGACGGAACGTATATTTGAGCAAAACATATATTTATTACTTTACAATGAGCGTCCGTCACTGTGCCGTGAGTTACGCATCACACAGCGATTCAGAAAAAATTTTGCATGTATTTTATTCAGTTTTTTGGAGATTTTTCAAAGATGTGTACTATATACATACTGTAGTATTTAACTAGTGTATATTGAATTTCAGCATTGGATTTCGAGATCTGTATCTCCATTGTAACTCCGAAGATATGCGTGCAAATCCGATGATTTGTGTGATGCTTGATGGAGTTCAGTTTTTGAGTTTAGTACTCGTTTTCATGCGCATGCATTGCGCTACGATGTGTTTTATGTATTTATGATTTCGGAGCCCCGACGACTTAGCCATTTTACTGAAATGTTTTGGTATTGAGGGGTTTAAATTTAAATTCGGGGACCGAATTTCTCTAAGGGGGGAAGATTGTAACATTTCAGAAAAATAAAATATTATTTTTGGGAATTTAAATAGTTAAATAATAAATATTGTGAATATTTTAATAATACGGTATAATTAAATACCGACAAATTGGAAAATTATAGGAATTAGTAAAAGGAGGGTGTTTTTATTTTATTTAGGCAAATTATTGATTTTTATAATTTATTATACACTATTTTAATGCTAATCGCGATTAAATATCGCAAATCGTGCATTAAGCTTGAATTGTGCACATGACATGCTCCAAGTCTTTTTCACATTGTTACATTTTCCTACCATAATCTTTTGTTGATTTTTCATGCATGGTTCCTTTTTGTATGTGAGAAGAAAAGATAAAGGAAAAACAAAAGAAAAGAAAAGAAAAGAAAAGGTTAAAATAAAAGGTATGAGCATGAGAGAGAGAGGGTGAGGGGTCAACCTAGTCATGGCACACTTCTCTCTTCACTCATTTCCTTCATCTTTTTTCATCTCCTCTCCTCCCATGGCTGCCTCATCTCCCACCTCCACTTCATCCCCTCAAAACAACCTCAAAACAACATCAAAATACATAAATCCTTTCATTAAAATCATGCACAAGCTTCTCACAAACCCGTTGGACCAAGAAAAATCAGATTTTGAAGACTTGGGACAACTCAAGAAAATTCTTGAGTTCCCAAATGTGGTATTTTCTATACCATTAGAATTGTATTTCATTTCATTTAGCATCCATACAAGTTTAGAATCGATATCGTGTAGTATAGTGGACTTTGAAAATTCTAGAAAAGGGTTAGGGTTTGATTGAATCCAAATGTGTAATTAAGCTTAGTAGAGACCATACAAACCCTTTAGTGATGGTATATTGAACTGAAACCATAGACTTAAACCCTAAATTCGAACTTGAAAATCTGCTGATATTGGATTTTGTGAAATTAGTGATGGGAAATTGGTATCTGCTATAACCCGGGTGACCTGAAAATTATTTAGCAAACACAGAGAGTCATGCAGACAACCTAGAAGCTAACCTAGAGAACCGAGCCCAAAATACTTCACCCAGGCCGCAGATTTAACCTCATTGGCTGCAAATTGCAGCCTGGCTACTTCCTTTTTGGTTCGTGCTTCGTCAATGGTCCCTTTATTTGTAAACTAGACCCTCCACATATGCAAAATTGGCTAATTTCACTAAGGGTAAAATCCGGAAGCATTTTACAAAGTTTCTGATTTCGTTATGCGACTTTTAATGAATTTTGATTTTGTATTGATATTGTGTTTCCGTCGTATGGCATTTAAACGTCAACGACTATGTTTATTGGTCGTGTTTTGCATGCGAGGCTATAGTAACTAACCTATAAGCGTTTGGTGTGCCGTATTGGTTTCCGACTTGATTTTAATGTGCATTACGATTGTGTTATATATGTAGGTACCTTCACGTGGATTTTATACGATGAAGAAGAGGATGGCGATATCGACATCGGCAAGCAAGAATCGAGGTGAGTAGATCTATATCTCCGGGGGAAGTCTGGTGGATGGCGTATAGCCCCCCCGCAAACTTGATGGAAACCGATATATATATATATATATATATATATATATATAGAATATGGGTAAGGAAACCAAGATTAGGAAACTAGGGTTATGGTTAAAAGATAGTTAGAGATGAATGATGGAATATATGTATTGAGATATAACATGAAATCTTTTAATGAATGTGAATCACGACTTGTAGATATATAGTTACACTAGAATAAGTATGAATTTTAGCGTTGCGTGACATTTGATGTATAGGGTAGAATATACATGCATATTGATTTGATGTGAGATATAAATGCGATGAAAAGAATATACGATGTGATATAATGACTTGATGGTATGTGGGTATACGGATGCGAGTCGATTGAGATGATTGATACCTTTGCCTGTTCCCCGATATGAGGTTGTTATGGATGCGACCTGGGACTTAGGTATACATATATATATATATATATATATATATATATATATATAGAATGTTGTGAATCATAAGTAATATGTCGTACGAGACGTTAGGTCCGTACCACTCATTGTCATATAGGTTGATAGGATCCCTTTTGGTTTGATGCCGCCGTACGATGATTTTCCGTACGTAATGAGTTGGGATTGATGATTGATCTATACCCTTGACTAGAGGATGCCATACGATGGATTTTACCGTACGTGATGTTGTGAGGCTGGATGCCGATTGATAGATTCACGTACTCGGTCATGTTAGACACGTATACCGTCAGCATTTGCATATGATTTACCTCATGCTGCATTCATGTTATTCTCATTGCATTGCATATACCTGTGCTAGTACACTTACACCATTATCGATGATGTATATGTTACACTACATAAATTTGCCGGCTCACACACTTCATCATCGATAATTGTCATGTCACTACACAGTAGGATTTGCGGCATCGTGATATGACTCCTTGCACGATTTACTTGCTATAGTTGTATATGCCTATTTATACGATGTTGCATTAGACTTTGGAGAAATTGGGAACCGCGGGATATATTTTTAAACTAGATTTATTTTAAAGAGCGGTTTTCCCTCGATATGTGCATATTACTGTTCCATGTTACATGATATACGGATATGCTTACGTTTCTGTTATATGTCGCATACATCATTCTTTACGCTTTTATGCATTGAGATATGTTGTTTTCATGAGATTTCTGGATTTGAGAACCGTGGCTATTTCAAAAAAAAGCATGTACTGTTTAAAAAACCCGGTTTCTCTTGATATGATATTTTAGTGCGTCCACCATGTGTTTTCTCGGTTTTGAGATGTGTCACATGTGAAACCCGATTCGAGGAGCTTGATGAGGCTGATTGTGGGTACATGGTAGACCTGGTATGGTACCCCGGGGTAAGAAAGGGATGATGTGCATTAGACGGTGAGCCTGGCAGAGCGACTACTACCTTCCGGTGATAGTATTTGGGCTCGGCGGATATCCGGAGGAGACCAACCAGAGTCAAGAGATTTTGTGGGCTGATTCGAACAGACGGAGCCCGTGGGCCGATACGGACCGACGAAGCCCGAGATATGAGGATTTACGTGTCGATGTTGGACACGGGTTTCATGATGTTTTCGAGTGTCGATGCTGGACACCCAGGTTTCATGATTTTTGATGGGTCGTGAAGGACACACGTTGATTTATATCCTCATACATCCATGCATATGCTTTTATGATATTTACATGCATGATGTTGTTATGTCATTGGTTGACACGTGGATGGGATCCTCATGCATACAAACATTGATTATATTGTTGGATAATATCCACATGCTGATTGACATTGATATTAGTGTTGGCACATATACAGACCCGGTCACCCTAGATATCATAGTATTACCTTTATGATATAGTGGACCTAGGAAATCGTTATTTTATTCGATTTCTACTTGTTGATGTTTTTCTACTCACGAGTTGGCAACTCACCCCTATTGTGCCACAGTTCTTGCAGGTTGACCGCATGGATCAGTAGCGGCATCGCTGGCACACAGCTATATTCGAGTGTTTTGCTTTGGTAGGTGGTACTTGTTAGATCGTACCCCTCTTGTATTTATTATTCATATTGTATCTAGTAAACTCCATCAATCAGACTAGTATTTGTATAAGTAATGAGACATAGTGAGACTTCTGATTGCGAGACTTAGAGCGAGGTGTATTCCGCTACTTGTGGTGTTGATGTCTTGCTTACTTCATTATCTTTTGTGGTGAACTTCGCCGTTGGGCGTCGTATACTTATTTATGTTTTGCGTGGTTGTGGATCCGTCGTTTGGCGAAGAGCTAGCTCCCGCTTTGGGATTCCTTTTATTATTATCATGTATTGTGGTTTTGGATCAAAAAAATACAAAGGAGGTGCCGCCTAAAATTTTCAAAAGACGAAACATGTTTTCAGCCTAGTAAATTTCACTTGCATTATTCATGTTCCTTTCCTATGCTTTTAAGAAAACTTGATTTCATTATACCTTATTTCAAAACTCCACCTCTTTTATTTTCATTAAAAAGGTTTAGATTTAAGGGTTTCAGCATACTTGAATTACGTTACGTCTTTAGGCGTTGTGTGATTTAACTGCTCGTCACGAGCTAATATTTCGGGTCGTGACTGGTCCAGTGGGAGGCCATCTCGAGGAGTCGAGACCGGGTCTCCTAACCCTAGAATTGGTAGGGTTTCTTGCCGCTCTCATAGGGTTTTAGGGATGTGGGTTTGGCTATTCATCGCGACCGTGGAATCCGTGTTTTATACAGGCTCAAAATAAAACACGGACCTCCAAGTATATCCAATATTTCATATGTTATCTTCTGCTGCTAATATTCTATGATGTGATCATTTTATATGCGTGAGACGAATGCTTTATTATTGCATATATGATATATAATAAACGTTGCTTATGTTTTGCACCGGCGCTAGTCCCCCCCCCCGCTATGCCGTTAGTTAAGTAACCTAACGATGCATAACGGGGCACTATGGCGAATGCGGATGGCATAAGCGTACGTTGTATTTTCGTTTCTTCTGTGATGCTTAGGAAGCTTAAATGATGGGATTCATTAATGAGATTAATGAAAGAAAAAGAAACCTAAAAGATGTTGTAGAATCAAATTTTTAAAAAGGGTAGCTCTAGTTTTTGCTTTGCATAGCACTATTCCTTGTAGAATATCGAGCACCTTATTAGATAGGAAAGATACGAGATCCCTTCACCGGGAGTGACCTCTTTAGTGATACTATCAGATGCTACAACTCACTCGGTTTTGTTTTTGATTGCTTCTATAGTTCTTGCTTTGCATAGCGGTATTCCTTGTAGAATATCCAGCACCTTATTCGATAAGGAAAGAGCCGAGATCCCATCACCGGGAGTGACCCCTTTAGCGAAACTAGTAAAAGCCTAAAAAACACTCCTTTTCAAAATCACATGTTTCTACAACGATATCAAGTTCATTACACAAAAGGTTTTCACAAAAACCTGTCGTAGCCCTCCGTCGTTTCAGATAGAGACTAGTTAGTATTCGTGGTACGTTTGTTGGCCTTCGTCAAGGCATAGTGTGCGGTAGCTGATTAGTACTTATCTTCTTATTGCATGTGATGCGATTGGATTAGGGTAGTCGTGCGACTTTGTTGGCCTTCGTCAAGGGTCGTGCAGGTGGGTTTAATCAATTAAGAAATGTACGGGTTGAACTTGACTAGCGGTCTATGGTTTGTTGGCCTTCGTCAAGGTCATAGGTTGCTAGGGGTAAAAGTATTATCGGGAATTTCAAGTGTTGAAATTTGCAATGAGATTGCATACCTTCTATGAGATAGTTGGATCCTGATACCCACTACGAGTAAGAGTTACTCCTGGGAGAGTTTTACACATGGCAATTAGCCGATCAAGTAGGTGTCTAGAAAGGGGTTAATGGGGTTATGCCTCTGGGAATACGAGGTTTATTTTAATTAGGTCCGTGCGAAAGCGCGGGTAACCTCCCTCAAAGTACCAACACTGTACTGGCTGAAAGATTGGCGAACTTGTAAGGTGTAATTAATCCCGGCTAGTCTTACCTTTTAGGGTTTGAAGGAAGATTTGATAAAAACAGTGGAACCCATCCTGATTAGATAAGATAATAACCAATCTAATCTTGCAAGAGAATACGCTAAACTGTTTTCTTCTCTCTCTCTCTAGGTAGCAACCATGTCAGGCCTTAATCAAGATAATAATATAGATGTATTGACTGAACCTGCTTATTATACTGAGCAGGTGAATGTTGGTTCCGTTCTTTCTTGTAAATGTTATAAGACTGAACAGGAAATAGGGAAATATCCGGATTCCCATGCTTCCCAAACGAAGAATAAGCATGTTGATGCATCTTCTTCGGGTGTGTTGTTATCGAGAACTGTTTCTCAGTTCACTCTACATCCTGGGTATTAGATACCGGATCGGGATCCCACATATGTAATATGTTAGATGGGCTACGGAAAGGTAGGGAACTGAGAGAGGGTGATCATTCCGTAAGAGTACGGAATGGTGCAAATGTTGTAGCCAAAGCAGTTGGTGAATATCACCTTGTTTACCAAATGGTAATACATTGATTCTGAACGAATGCTATTACATTCCGACCCTGATATGCAATCTTATATCAGTTTCTTTATTAAGTAAAGAAGGATATAATTTTGTAGTACAGGATAATGTTATGAACATCTTCCTTGATCAAAAGTTGATTGGATCAGGCTCGTTAAATAATGGCATATACGTTCTAAATCAAACCACAGTTCTTAGCGTACAAAACACACACAAGAGGAAGAGTTCAGAAATGAACGAATCCTTCTTGTGGCATTGTAGACTAGGTCATATCAATGCGACACAACTAGCTAAATTACATAAGGATGGAAATTTGAATCCGTTCGAATTTTCATCTTATGACACTTGCCAGTCACGTCTCAAAGGAAAAATGACCAAAACTCCGTTTAGTGGACACGAAGAAAGATTTACGGAACTCTTAGGACTAATACATAGTGATGTATGTGGTCCTATGTCTACACATGTCAGGAATGGTTCCACATACTTCATTACATTCACTGACGATCTCTCAAGATACGGACATGTGTTCCTGTTGAAACCCAAGTCTGAAACTTTTGAGAAATTCAAAGAATATAAGCAAGAAGTAGAGAACCAAACGGGTAAAAGTATTAAGATCCTTTGATCTGATCGAGGAGGAGAATACTTGAGCAATGAGTTCCTGGACTATCTAAAAGAGAATGAGATTCTCTCTCAGCTTACTCCTCTATATACACCACAACACAACGGTGTATCGGAACGGAGGAATCGCACCCTATTAGATATGGTGCGCTATATGATAAGCACTGCTGAGTTGACTATTTCCTTCTGAGGGTATGCGCTTGAGACAGCCATACACCTATTGAATATGGTTCCTACCAAATCAATGCCTACCACTCCATATGAGATATGGAAGGAGAAGAGACCATCTCTTAATTATGTTAAGATATGGGGTTGTCCGGCCTATGTCAAAAGGCACAATCCGGACAAACTCGAGGCAAGGTCTGTCCTTTGCAAGTTTGTAGGATATCCCAAAAATTCACGTGGGTATATCTTCTACCGTTCCGAGGAACAAAAGGTGTTTGTTTCTCGAAATGCCACCTTTTTAGAAAAGTAATTTCTTGATAAAGAAATTAGTGGCGAGGAGGTAGAACTGGAAGTGGTTCTAGCTATACAAACTACGACAGAAGTTTTGGTAGAACCAGAGGATTCAGTAGTTCTCGACGAACCTCAGACGCTCCGCCGATCTAGTAGGGTTCCTCATCCACCGAGAGATACTACGGTTTTCTCATTGATGGTGGGAGCGAGGATTGCATCAAGGAAGATGATGACCCGACTAGCTTCAAGCAGGACATCACGAGTGGTGACTCGGTGAAATGGCTGGATGCAGTGCGATCTGAGATGAAATCCATGTACACTAACAAAGTATGGACTTTGCAAGTTGCTTCTGAAGGGGTAAAACCCATTGGGAGAAAATGGATCTTTAAGATGAAACTTGGTGTAGATGGAAAAGTTGAGACTTTCAAAGCTAGACTTGTTGCAAAAGGTTTTCGTCAATGACCTGGTGTCGATTATGACGAACCCTTTTCTCCAATAGCTATTCTTAAGTCCATCCGTGTCACGCCCCGAAGGTACGGAACATGACCGGCACTTAAACTACGAACGTCTCAAGGCGTACGTAATCTAAGTGAGCCGAAAACCCAGAAATCCAAACCAAGAAAAGTAGTAGAGTGAAGGAAAACCAATTTTAAACAAATAGTTTTAATTGCATAAGCCGAATTATGCGGTTTTAAAAAAAAACATCAAATATTTCCCGAAAATTTCGGCAGAGTCTCCTTTGTAAATACTGGCCCCCAAACGGGATACAACATGAATAGTATACGAAATCAATAAAAAGGCATCCCCAAGCGGGAGCTAGCTCTTCGTCAATCGACGGTCACAACCACACAAGCAATATAATATACAACGCCAACGGCGAGGATCAAAATTCAAAAGGAAACTCAAAACCAGAAGAAAACCACAGAAATACAACGCGCGACTCTAAGGTCGAAAGAATAAACATCACTGGTCTCTATCTCAAATAAATACATGTTTGGTTGATGGAACTTCTAGATACAACAGAATAATGATATACAAGATATATAATGGGGGTACGATACAAGTAAACCCACCTACTAGCAAGTCACCCAGAAAATAGGAAGCGGTGCCAGCAAAGCCGTAATGAAACCTGTACGGCAAAACCTGCAAGAAACTGGGGCACAACGGGGGTGATTTGCTAACTCGTGAATAGAAAAATATCTACGAACAGAAACCGCATAAACAACTCAATCCTAGGTCAACGATCATAATATCCTCAAATATATATAATATGCAGCCTAACAATGATTTGGGTAAATATCTAACCCGAGTGTAATCCCATGTGCCCGTGTCAGTGCCTCAGGTTGCGATATATCATATGGATGATGTATGAATGCATGAAATAGAATGCATGTACTGAATAAAGCTACTTTCATAAATCAGTGAGATTTCTGTATTTTAAAAGTGAGGTACCATAAATGAAATCAGCATAAAACAGTGCCCAATATCGACCCAAAACAAGTGTCCAAATATCTCGATATCTCTGTATCACAATCTCTGTACCTCAATATCTCAAAATCTCAATATCTCAATCACAATATCTAGGGCGCCGTCAATCTAGACCGGCCCCTACCATCTATCTCAAGACTACGACGGTATCCTCCGGATATCCGACGCCTCGGGTAAAATCACCGGTCGGTAGTGCTCCCCTGCCAGGCTCAACGTCAACAACACGATCCTCTTGCCCCGGGGTACCGCACCGGGCCCACCATGTACCCGAAACGGTTCCTCCACTCCTCGAATCGGGTCTCGAAATCCATCAGCAAACTCATGGTGGACGACTCATACATCATGGGAAAACCGCACTTTTTATTTTAAAAGATAGAAAAGGTTTATTTATGCTTTTGCGGTTTTCCTCCAAATCCAAGAAATCTCATGAAATCGGAATCCAAGTCATCAATAGCATGTAAACAGTGAATATAGGCATGAGAATCCAGGAATGCGACACAACAGTGAATAATAACATGCATGAAGTAGTAGGCAATAACTACAATGTCTAACTATTAGCTAACAACCTATGTCAAATGAAATAGTATTTTCTAAAGTGTTCGTGACATGGCAATTACCGATGAAGATGTGTGTGAGCCGGCAAGAAAGTGTATGTGGTACATACGCATCATCGGTAATGGTGCTGGTGTCCTAACAGTATGATATCAACAATGCAATAAGAACTTATAATATAAGTATGCGATTCGGAGCGAACAGTAATAATGAGCGGGAGCTAAATACTAAACACAACGATAACTAATCTGCATTACCCTAATATAAATCCTACAAATGGTGCCTTTTGAAATAACACGAATCATGGGGTTTTGAAAATAGGGGCTACGGTGTTTTTATGAAAAGATACGTCTTTTGAAATATCCGTAGGATCCCTTGGGCTGTCTTTTAAAATACCCACGATTCGTTAGTTTTTTGAAATAGGTAAGAATCGAATCTAATCTAACAACTAAACTAAACTAAAGGACTAAGTTAACAAGCTGGACTGCAGGTATGGAAACCGCCTAACATCTGAGTCGATACATATACATACCTGTATATATATATTAGTCGGTGATCCCGCCTCAATAATATCATATCCAATACCATATCTATAACCAGACATCCCACGTCAAGAGTGCGGATCAATCATAAAAATATAGCTCGTACGTAAATCCGTCGTACGGCATTCTCAAATCTGGGTACGGGTCAATATCAAATTCATCATACTATTCACCTGGTATCCACTTTATCAAATATCATGATCGGGGTACTGATCTACGTCTAGTACAATACTGATACCGCCTAAGTATGCATGGACGTGTGTGAAACACTACGTCAAGGACCCGCTACAACTCCATGTCGTAACTCAAATACGAACCCTGCTATATCACCGATCTCACGGCCTCAAATCAAATCTCATCGACTAATCTTAAATCCCAAGTATTATCATTATCCATGCATGCGTATAAGAATGTACATATGCATAGTCCCATACCCACGCATATATACATATATACACATCCCAATCTGCGCACAATAAAGTAAAGTATGCAAGTCTGTGTGTGCGTATGTGGGTATAACAACTACTCTAGGGTTTCGCAACTAGCCCAAAGGTACTCTATGAACACATAAACATAACATAAATAAACATTCTCGTATCATAAAACACCTATATAAACATATATATATGAGCTACACTACGGACTGCGGGGGTGCTATATGCCATCCACCCGACTTCTCTCCGTAGATATAAATCTACTCACCTGGTCCTCGCTCACCGGTGCCGAGGTCGCCACGTGCTTTCTTGTCGTCTCGAATTCCACATGGGGGTACCTACATATCACAACGCATCGTATCGCTTTAAAATCCGAATCATGACCAAAACGACACACGAATCCCACATAGGTCAAAACCTATGGTTGCTTTCACAAATCAACCCAAAAACCCTCGACGTCGGTGTACAAACGCTAGGCCATCGAGAAAAACCCAAATACACTCATTTGCACATCCACGAACACTAATTTTAATATAAAATAGGCTAAAACCCACAAAAACCCCAATTTCACTTAAAAAGTCATTTTTCCGAAAATCCAGCAAGCACAATGTTTTAACAATTATAGTGACCAAGATGATAACTTAATATCTTAATTATGCCATAGAAACCATTACGTAAATTTTAAACCCACAATTTAATTCGATTTCAAAAACCTAGTTTGCAATATTAACCAATTTTAACAATTTTATTGCAAAAATGCACAAACTACAATCTAGCTTGGATTTTCATGAACTAAAGGCATTAAACCACTCAATATAATATTAATAATGCTATGAAACCATAATTATATTTTAATCTAAGACATTCAATAATTTTCCAAAAATCTAGTAAGTAAAATAGCTTAAATATTACAATTTGAACTTAACAATTTACAACTAACAATTTGATTATGTTTCACATCCCACAAAAAGAAGAATTCCACTTGCAACCATAATCATACAACAAAACCCTAACTATAATCCAAAACCATCCACTTGAATTTCTAAACTTGAATTCAAAACCCTTTTATTTATATTTTTTTTTTGAACACCTAAACAAGTTTGCTTTAAACATACAACTAACAATTAAAAAATATGGAAGAATTTTTATACCTCATGATCAAGAGATCAACATGAAGATCATGGCCTCCAAAGTTCCAAATTTCCTCCAAGATCCATGCTAGCTTGGGCAAAGAAATAATGGGTAGAGATTGGATTTTGTTTTTGTGGGATTTTTGACTTGGATTTTTGGTGGAATTTTGTGGGTTTTGCAATGAAATGGAGAAGAATTAAGAGGGGGCTGTTTGTGTGCAGGTTTCGGCCAGAATTTGGTGGGGATTGGGTGAGGGAGGAGAGAGAGTGAGGTGGGGAAAGATAAATCTAGTCAAAGTCCACTCAATTTCTATCATTTTCTATTCCTTTCTTTTCTTTTCTTTTCTTTGAAATTCAAGTGGGGAAAATTGATGGGGCTGCTGAATTCAGCCAAGGCAAGAATTAAATAGGGTGTGTGAGTATGGGTATGGGTGTGGGGTGATGGAAAATGACAAATACAATACCCCAAACATCCATTTACACTAAAAAAAGCCTTTTTTCTTCAATAATTTCTAAACCGTTTTAGCAAACGATTTCGTTTCAAAAACCACATGATAAAATTTTATTTAAAGTTTTATGATGCACAAAATTTGTTTCAACTCATTCCTATTTGTAATTTTCCCTAATTAAATATATTAGTGACAGCTTAAAATAATATTAAAATAATAAATTTCGGAAATTTTTTTCAGAAAATTTGAAATTTCACCAATGGGTCAATAAACACCAAATACTAGCAATTACATAGCTAGAATATGTATATTTAATTTTATAATAAAGATATTTGTATTTTGACTTTTTACAGAAAACCCCCTTATTTTCCCGTTTTTTCGAAATTTCACCGAAACGATTTTCAAAACGTTACAATCTTCCCCTCTTAAAGAAATTCGGTCCTCGAATTTAAATTAAAACTCCCCCCCCCCAAATACTAAAATATTTCAGCCAAAACCATTAAATCGCCGAGGCTCCGAAATCATAAATACATAAACGCATCATAGAGCAATGCATGCGCATGAGTAATTAGTAGATAACTCGAAATCAAAACTCCGTCAAGCATCCCGCAATCATCGGAGTCAAGGTGAAGACACGAATGCCAAATCTCAAGCAAGAACGATATGCTATAAATCGGAACTATACATGTAAATATCAGGAGGAAATGCATGCCAAATCCTTTAAGTTGTTGTGCAATGCACATAACACTGCACAGTGGCGGACTTCTATCATAAGAAAATAACTATATACATATATACCTTTGTTTGAAATGTACGTTCCGCCGTTTTAGGAAACAATTTAGAAGGGTTTTCCTTGTTTTAAACGTTTCGCGTCATATCAGACACGTAGGTAAATACTGAGACTATAGCTCGCTTTTTAGAATTTTCTTCAATAGCTATCAATGCATGCAAAATACATTCAGGTATTGTCCTCTGACTAGTCCTGCTTAGTACGAAAACACATCGCAATTATCATAAAAAAAACCGTACTGCTCTATAAGAATTCAATCCCAAAATACGCGTATGAATACTACGTGCGTCTGGTGCGCACGACAATCAAAATCCATATACGTGCCATACAAGTGCACAGAAACAAGATCTAAGTGCATAGGGTGTGCACAAAGCATCTGCCGTAGGCAACGTGTGTGCCTGACAGCAAAATCAGGTGCATCTGACATGCACGAAAAAAATCTCGATTTAGTGCATCTGGTGTGCACCAAAATCGCATCTCAAGACATGCGCTCAACATGCGCGAAAACCCAAAACCAGGGGCATCCATCATGCACGAAATCATGAAATCCAATATCAAGCGCCGAACATGCGCAAAATCAAATCAAGTGCACAAAGTGCACAAAACAAATATCGAGTATCACAATCGAAATCGAAGTCCAGTGCATCTAAGTGCACAAAAGGCGTATCACAGCACTGCAAGCATATATAAACTATACAGAGTGAAGGAACCAAATCGTGTGCGTGCATACGCACAAAATCAACTCAAATGTTTAAAACCGTAAAATCACAAACATGTGAAACCAAAGCACGAAAACGATATCAAGTGCAACACTGTGCAAAGATCGTAAATCCTCAATCATCAAAATCAAATCATGCGAATAAATCACCCAAAACATCGAAATCAATAATGGCGGAATAGTACCGCTCAAGCACATCCTCTAAGAATCTCGGGCCAACTATCCCGGTCATTAGTGGGACGTCTCGTCGATGATCATGAACTCTGGCCTTCTGGTATGCGTAACAATGACCACTCCTGGGTCAAGGTCTTCACTGTGAATTACCAATCTCTCGGTCCATCAGCTCATCGGCCCTGTCAGGTGTGCTAACGGGGATGATCCCATTCTGGCACTTCTCTGGTCATCTCTCGGTCAATCATCGCGACCACTCGTAAGACAGCATATCACTGGCGTCGGCCTCTGGCTCTCTGAATGTACGTGACACATCTGATCCTGGGTGCAAGTATCATTGCAGTAGTGTCCTGGAAGGAATCCTGCTCACGGTCTCTTCCATGTCTCGTCTCTGCCAACTGTCCGGAAG
This sequence comes from Agapanthus africanus, assembly GCA_030015575.1. Taxonomy (NCBI): domain Eukaryota; kingdom Viridiplantae; phylum Streptophyta; class Magnoliopsida; order Asparagales; family Amaryllidaceae; genus Agapanthus; species Agapanthus africanus. The sequence continues at coordinate 609,427,364 of CM057339.1, read as the reverse complement.
TCATCTTCCTTTCCTATATCTGCATCTTACTCTGGAACGGCTGCATACCCATCGCGACTCCTTCTGGAAGGTATATCCAGTACTCTGCCTCGGCATGCGCATCACATCTCTGATGTCGGCGGAGGGGAACGTAATCATATCCAGATCTTGTACGAACCTCTTACTCCATTTTTCTTTAATGTCGACCGCTTCAGACTCGTCTCTTCGTGGCTGCATGGACTGAGCTCCAACGGCTATCCTCGTATCGGGAGTCTCCCATGAAATGCATCTCACCACCTAGCATCCGAATTAAGTCGAACCATCCAATCGATTGTCAAAACCTCATAATCCCCCAAGGGCTCAACATCTTGGGCACAGTTTAATAGTATCGAGTACATACCACAGAATCGGTGGTCCAGCCGTAGAAGGGCAAACCAAGCCTCACTAATGGCGCCGTGGAACTGCCGCAAACCCGAAGGTTCAAAGGCTTTCACACGGTCATTATGTCGAGTTAGGGTTTCATTCTTCTAGAGGGTCCATAGAATTGCCTGCATGTCCTTCCGACTACTTTAAACTTGGAATAATAGGTTTCTGACATTCGATCGTCTCTGTCGACTCTCAACGTCTCCGCGTGAAGTCGTCTCTAGCTGAAATCAATCTATCTGATGACCTCGCATCGGGGTAGCGAACGAACCACATGTCCTAGTCATTCATCCTTAGTGACTAGCGACCTTCTATCAACTCTTAGTATAACTCGTACTGCAATAGCTCCAACATATGGGGCGATATCTCGTCGCTCGCAGCAACAACTGGCTCACTCGTCTGCACGCTGAACAGTGCCTCAATCATCATGAGTAAGCAATACACCAACGGTCATCAAAATCTGGCTGGCCTGTATCATTGGCTCAATCCTCTAGTGTCGATCAGCACATCCGAGTAACCTTATAAAGGCGATCCGCCAAACGCTCGTGGCGCAGAAACACAGTAAAAAGACACATCTCCGCAATCGTGTGTCGCCGGAATTTCGCCCTGGTCAGTCTTCGTTCGTGACGAGCTCGTGCTGACCGCAACTCTAGCAGTAGCTCTCCCTGCCCGTAATCGTGGCAGCAAAACCATAACTGGTACTGATGAGGCTAGATCGGAATGAATATAATACTGAGCAAAGAAATGTACATACTAAGACTTCTTAAGTGGAGTAGCGTATCGTAAATATGTCGCGGAACATACCTACGGTACGTCACTCTACTTTAGTCACCTATTCCATCAACCAAGGGTCATCCTACGCTCCGAAACGAAAACCTAACGCTCTGATACTAACTTTGTCACGCCCCGAAGGTACGGAACATGACCGGCACTTAAACTACAAACGTCTCGAGGCGTACGTAATCTAAGTGAGCCGAAAACCCAGAAATTCAAACCAAGAAAAGTAGTAGAGTGAAGGGAAACCAATTTTAAACAAGTAGTTTTAATTGCATAAGCCGAATTATGCGGTTTTAAAAAAACATCAAATATTTCCCGAAAATTTCGGCAGAGTCTCCTTTGTAAATACTGGCCCCCAAACGGGATAAAACATGAATAGTATACGAAATCAATAAAAAGGCATCCCCAAGCGAGAGCTAGCTCTTCGTCAATCGACGGTCACAACCACACAAGCAATATAATATACAACGCCAACTGCGAGGATCAAAATTCAAAAGGAAACTCAAAACCACAAGAAAACCACAGAAATACAACGCGCGACTCTAAGGTCGAAAGAATAAACATCATTGGTCTCTATCTCAAATAAATACATGTTTGGTTGATGGAACTTCTAGATACAACAGAATAATGATATACATGATATATAATGAGGGTACGATACAAGTAAACCCACCTACTAGCAAGTCACCCGGAAAATGGGAAGTGGTAACAGCAAAGCCGTAATGAAACATGTACGGCAAAACCTGCAAGAAACTGGGGCACAACGGGGGTGAGTTGCCAACACGTGAAAAGAAAAACATCTACGAACAGAAACCGCATAAACAATGCAATCCTAGGTCAACGATCATAATATCCTCAAATATATATAACATGCAGCCTAACAATGATTAGGGTAAATATCTAACCCGAGTGTAATCCCATGTGCCCGTGTCAGTGCCTCAGGTAGCGATATATCATATGGATGATATAAGAATACATGAAACAGAATGCATGTACTGAATAAAGCTACTTTCATAAATCAGTGAGATTTCTATAATTTAAAAGTGAGGTACCATAAATGAAATCAGTATAAAACAGTGCCCAGCATCGACACAAAACAAGTGTCCAAATATCTCGATATCTTTGTATCACAATCTCTGTACCTCAATATCTCAAAATCTCAATATCTCAATCACAATATCTAGGGCGCCGTCAATCCAGACCGGCCCCTACCATCTATCTCAAGACCACGACGGTATCCTCCGGATATCCGACGCGTCGGGTAAAATCACCGGTCGGTAGTGCTCCCCTGCCAGGCTCAACGTCAACAACACGATCCTCTTGTCCCGGGGTACCGCACCGGGCCCACCATGTACCCGAAACGGTTCCTCCACTCCTCGAATCGGGTCTCGAAATCCATCAGTAAACTCATGGTGGACGACTCATACATCATGGGAAAACCGCACTTTTTATTTTAAAAGAGAGAAAAGGTTTATTTATGTTTTTGCGGTTTTCCTCCAAATCCAAGAAATCTCATGAAATCGGAATCCAAGTCATCAATAACATGTAAACAGTGAATATAGGCATGAGAATCCAGGAATGCGACACAACAGTGAATAATAACATGCATGAAGTAGTAGGCAATAACTACAATGTCTAACTATTAGCTAACAACCTATGTCAAATGAAATAGTATTTTCTAAAGTGTTCGTGACATGGCAATTACCGATGAAGATGTGTGTGATCCGGCAAGAAAGTGTACGTAGTACATACGCATCATCGGTAATGGTGCTGGTGTCCTAACAGTATGATATCAACAATGCAATAAGAAATTATAATATAAGTATGCGTTGCGGAGCGAACAGTAATAATGAGCGGGAGCTAAATACTAAACACAACGATAACTAATCTGCATTACCCTAATATAAATCCTACAAATGGTGCCTTTTGAAATAACACGAATCATGGGGTTTTGAAAATAGGGGCGACGGTGTTTTTATGAAAAGATACGTCTTTTGAAATATCCGTAGGATCCCTTGGGCTGTCTTTTAAAATACCCACGATTTGTTGGTTTTTTGAAATAGGTAAGGATCGAATCTAATCTAACAACTAAACTAAACTAAAGGACTAAGTTAACAAGCTGGACTGCAGGTAAGGAAACCGCCTAACATCTGAGTCGATACATATACATACCTGTATATATATATTAGTCGGTGATCCCGCCTCAATAATATCATATCCGATACCATATCTATAACCAGACATCCCACGTCAAGAGTGCGGATCAATCAACAAAATATAGCTCGTACGTAAATCCGTCGTACGGCATCCTCAAATCTGGGTACGGGTCAATATCACATTCATCATACTATTCACCTGGTATCCTCTTTATCAAATATCATGATCGGGGTACTGATCTACGTCTAGTACAATACTGATACCGCCTACGTATGCATGGAAGTGTGTGAAACACTATGTCAAGGACCAGCTACAAAGCTATGTCGTATCTCAAATACGAACCCTGCTATATCACCGATCTCATGGCCTCAAATCAAATCTCATCGACTAATCTTAAATCCCAAGTACTATCCTCATTATCCATGCATGCGTATATGAATGTACATATGCATAGTCCCATACCCACGCATATATACATATATACACATCTCAATCTGCGCACAATAAAGTAAAGTATGCAATTCTGTGTGTGCGTATATGGGTATAACAACTACTCTAGGGTTTCGCAACTAGCCCAAAGGTACTCCATGAACACATAAACATAACATGAATAAACATTCTCGTATCATAAAACACCTATATAAACATATATATATGAGCTACACTACGGACTGCGGGGGTGCTATATGCCATCCACCCGACTTCTCCCCATAGAAATAAATCTACTCACCTGGTGCTCTCTCGCCGGTACCGACGTCGACACGCGCTTGCCTGTCGTTTCGAAGTCCACATGGGGGTACCTACATATCACAACGCATCGTATCGCATTAAAATCCGACTCATGACCAAAACGACACATGAATCCCACATAGGTCAAAACCTATGGTTGCTTTTACAAACCAACCCAAAAACCCTCGACGTCGGTGTACAAACGCCAGACCATCGAGAAAAACCCAAATACACTCATTTGCACATTCACGAACACTAATTTTAATATAAAATAGGTTAAAACTCACAAAAAACCCAATTTCACTTAAAAAGTCATTTTTCCGAAAATCCAGCAAGCACAATGTTTTAACAATTCTAGTGACCAAGATGATAACTTAATATCTTAATTATGCCATAGAAACCATTACATAAATTTTAAACCCACAATTTAATTCGATTTCAAATACCTAGTTTGCAATATTAACCAATTTTAAACATTTTATAGCAAAAATGCACAAACTACAATCTAGCTTGGATTTTCATGAACTAAAGGCATTAAACCACTCAATATAATATTAATAATGCTATGAAACCATAATTATATTTTAATCTAAGACATTCAATAATTTTCCAAAAATCTAGTAAGTAAAATAGCTTAAATATTACAATTTGAACTTAACAATTTACAACTAACAATTTGATTATGTTTCACATCCCACAAAAAGAAGAATTCCACATGCAACCATAATCATACAACAAAACCCTAACTATAATCCAAAACTATCCACTTGAATTTCTAAACTTGAATTCAAAACCCCTTTATTTATATATTTTTTTTTAAACACCTAAACAAGTTTGCTTTAAACATACAACTAACAATTAACAAATATGGAAGAATTTTTATACCTCATGATCAAGAGATCAACATGAAGATCATGGCCTCCAAAATTCCAAATTTCCTCCAAGATCCATGCTAGCTTGGGCAAAGAAATAATGGGTAGAGATTGTATTTTGTTTTTGTGGGATTTTTGACTTGGATTTTTGGTGGAATTTTGTGGGTTTTGCAATGAAATGGAGAAGAATTAAAAGGGCGCTGTTTGTGTGCAGGTTTCGGCCAGAATTTGGTGGGGATTGGGTGAAGGAGGAGAGAGAGTGAGGTGGGGAAAGATAAATCTAGTCAAAGTCCACACAATTTCTATCATTTTCTATTCCTTTCTTTTCTTTTCTTTCTTTTCTTTTCTTTGAAATTCAAGTGGGGAAAATTGATGGGGCTGCTGAATTCAGCCAAGGGAAGAATTAAATGGGGGTGTGTTAGTGTGGGTATGGGTATGGGGTGATGAAAAATGACAAATACAATACCCCAAACATCCATTTACACTAAAAAAAGCCTTTTTTCTTCAATAATTTCTAAACCGTTTTAGCAAACGATTTCGTTTCAAAAACCACATGATAAAATTTTATTTAAAGTTTTATGATGCACAAATTTTGTTTCAACTCGTTTCAATTTGTAATTTTCCCTAATTAAATATATTAGTGACGGCTTAAAATAATATTAAAATAATAAATTTCGGAAATTTTTTTTAGAAAATTTGAAATTTCACCAGTGGGTCAATAAACACCAAATACTAGCAATTACATAGCTAGAATATGTATATTTAATTTTATAATAAAGATATTTGTATTTTGATTTTTTACAGAAAACCCCCTTATTTTACCGTTTTTTCGAAATTTCACCGAAACGGTTTTCAAAACGTTACAATCCGGATCCTACTTGCCATTGCTGCATACCATGACTACGAAATCTGGAAAATGGATGTTAAGACCGCATTTCTAAATGGTGATTTAGAGGAGTGCGTGTACAAGACTCATCCAGAGGGCTTCGTAGATAGTGGGAGCAGCGGAAACGTGTGCAAGCTACTTAAATCCATCTACGGGTTAAAGCAGGATCGCGGAGTTGGAACATCTGTTTTGATGTGGTAGTCAAAGAGTTTGACTTCATAAAAAACGTAGATGAACCTTGTATATACAAGAAGGTGGCAGAGAGTAAGGTTGTCTTCCTTGTATTGTACGTGGATGACATACTCTTGATAGGAAATGATGTTCTTATGCTGCACTCGGTCAATCTCTTCTTATCACATAGATTCTCAATGAATGATCTAGGTGATGCCTCCTGCATTTTGGGGATTAAGATCTATAGAGATAGATCTAAACGGATACTGGGATGAAGGGTTACAAGGCACTCTAATAAGGTTCTACATGGCATCAACCATGCCCGATTTAAAATTTAGCCATGCCGAACAACCCTAAACGAGATCTTTAAACTAGATTTTAGGCAAAACAATGCATGTTAAACACTTTAACATCTAAGAGTTTGGGATTACAACCTTTGTAGTCCGGTCGTTCGCTTCATAAGCTCCGTGTTGTGGTCCCTTCGCTGCGATCATCATGTTCCGGACTCTCGAGAGGCTCCACGAAGAGAAAGATGCAAACTTGCTTCCGATCTTCGATAACTAAGATGATCTACCTTGAAGTTTCTTAAACACAAGCTCTTACTCTCAAATGAAGTGAGCACCCTAATCTAAATGGCTAGGATATATTAGGATGATGAAGTAGGAATTTAGCTCTCATTAGTTTTCTTTAACTCACTCATTTTCATCACTTCATAAAAAGCTAGAAAGCATTTCATGAAAAGAGGAAGGAAGAAGAAGAATAGCGATCCATCCTTTTGTGATGAATAACGAAAGTCATATATGAGGTTAGAAATGCAACCATGGTCAATGTAACCTTTGTAGAGATTTAACTAGGGCTAGGGTTTTGGTTGGGTTAAAGAATGAGTCACTTAAAATATCAACACAAATATCTTTGCACAAAACAAAACAAAACCTTCTAGAAACTTCTAGAAAAGATTAACCCAAATCAAACCCTAACCATGTTTAATCTCCACTAATCATGTTGCATTAATAACCATATCATGTTACAATATTATATATAACATATATAATATTTATTGTAATAAAATAAAATAATACAATTAACATATATCACATATATATCAATGTATTACCCGAGTGAGAAAAAGAATCTTTTTGTGAGCTTATATTAGTTAATGTAATTTAATATATCATATATATAATTATACATTAAATCATCAAATCAACACTTGATCCGACAATCCGGCTATATCGCATATAACCGACTAATATACCATTTACCGATTCATCGAATCAACACTTGATCTAATGACCCGGCTGATATCAAATATCACGAGAATATAATACGGTATCTCATATCGTATTATCCTCGGTCCTGCACATATCACATATGTGCCCCTACTCCGTTTTGCCTGAGTCAAGAAACCTCTGTGTAGGACTCTAAAGAATCGTCAATACGCCGGCAGTAGGTGATGATCATATCAAACACCCACAAGCTGCAAGCGGTCAGCTAAACGTAAAAGCCACCTAGGTATTGAGCGATTCGAAGATCAACAAGCAAGCATGTACATTCTCCCGCGAATCCAATCAGTAACACTCCCGTATAGTCTGGTCTCGTCGTCTGATATGTCGCATATCTCGCCTAGGGGTGGTAAATGTCAGACCCCAGTAGCTTGATAAGTCGTGTCGATATGAGGTCTATAACAGTTCAAGAAACTACTGATAACACTTACCAGTAAATCTCAGCAACCCTGGCAAGGGATTTCCAGTTATAGCCAATCGAACACAGCACAACATCAACTCTCTATACCGGGAGAGACGAATCCCCTCCTATCGCTCATTTCCTCCATGTGATTCGGGACTGTACCCAAAAGCCACCTTTTTGCACGCCCTCTTGGACGTGGTATGATGGAAATCAAAGCACAGTGGGAATCACACAAGACTCTATGACGATCTCGGGTCAACAGACTACTCTGTACCAGTTTCACCGGAGAACTGCCATCTGACGTGAGGTATAATACCATCTGGGAGTTCTCGGAGAGTCCGTCCTGTGTACCTAGTCTCTAGTGAGCACCCGTACACCATCCTTGATGTCAAACACCGATGGATATGGGATCATCCATCGCCCATCATATTGGTCAAGATGCATATACGCTAGTCTACTCTGGTGTATCGATGCCCTGTCTCGATACACCCTCGACTAGGAACAGTTATAGGATGTACTCACCGACTACCGTGGCCCCACTAGTATGATCTCATCATAGTCCCAGTAGTCGAGTACATATCCTAAGGGCTTTATCAACTTGTAACATAGAGACAATCAGAGTACATGTTAAGATAAAGTACAACCAGATAGCATACTATCATGTCGAGCAAGAAAGTCCTCCCTATATATATCCAAGCATCCACTACAATATACATCGTATGTACAGTAATAGTCTCTAGGGCATACATATAACTAACAATCTCCCACTTGCACTAGGGCCATCTGTTGTGGTATCGCATACCCAACAATTAGCTGTAGTTGAAGTATCTCATACTCAACCATCCCATAAAAGTCTCTATTGGGAAAAAGGCCTTTATGAGTGGATCCACGTTGTCTTCCTCTGTGTCTACTCTCCTAACCTTTATCTCCCTAGAGATCAACCATCTCCATGATCAGGTGATACTGCTTAAGAATTATATCTGGATTTCAGATGGGACGGGGGTTCCTTGGCATAAGCCACAACTCCATTGTCACAGAATGGTAGGAACGAAGTTCATCTCATGAACTTATATGTATCCAGACTGCCTCTTTGGTAGCATCCTTGGTAACGATGTATCTTGCTTTTAATCGTCTAGTAAGTCACGGTATCTAGCTTGGAATTCTTCCAACATACCGTCCCTCCACTGAGGGTAAAGACAATGCTTGCGACTGACATTCAATTGTTCTTATCACCCTGGAACCTTTCCAGTGATTCTCCCCAGGATCGATTGATACCATCTCACTACACCTACTGAGAATCCTAACATCCAATTAGATCTATCTCATAGATCCAAAACCCAGGATTTAGGAGGTATCGCTTTGATCCTATATCGAGAATCCTTGTGATAAGCGGAGATTGACCGGGCGTAGCATAGGAAACTCCTTTCCTATCAAGAGTATGTCATCCACGTACAATACGAGGATCACCGCCATACACCCTACTACCTTTTTGTATATACAAGGTTCATCTACCATTTGATGAAGTCAAACTCTTTGACTACCACATCAAAACAGACATTCCAACTCCGCGATGCCTGCTTTATCATATAAAACAACTTGCTCACGTTTCCACTGCTCCCACTGCTTACGAAGCCCTCTGGCTGTGTACTTATAGACGCTCTCTTCCAAATCATTATTTAGAAAAGCTGTCATGACACCCAACCACCAGATATCGTAGTCATGGTATGTAGCCGTGGTAAGTAGGATCTGGATAGACTTAAGTATAGAATTGAAAGTCTCAACTTTTCCATGTACACCAAGTAATCTTCTCAAGATATACTTGCTCCTGATGGGGATTTAACCCTTCAGATAAAGCAACCAAAGTCCATACTTTGTTGGTGTATAAGGATTCCATCTCAGATCGCTAAGCATCCAGCCATTCTCACAGAGTCCCACTCCTGATGGCCAGCTTGAAACTAGTTGGGTCATCATCTCATGATGTAATCCTCTCTCCCACTGTCATAGAGAAACCGAAGTATCTCTCAGATAGGTGAGGAACCCTTCTAGATCAGCGAAGAGGCTGAGCTTTGTTGGTTACTATTGAATCCTTTGGTTCTTCCAAATGATCTGCTTTAGTTTGTATAGTTGGAACTCCTTCCAGTTCTACCTCATGACCACTAATTTCTTCACAAGAAATTCCCTTTCAAAAAGGTGGCATGCTAAGAAACAAAACATCTTTTGTTCCTCGGTTTGGTAGAAGATATTCCCTTGCGAATGCTTGGGATATCCAACAAACTTCCACAGATCTGACTTTGCCTAGAGCTTGTCCGGATTTTGCTTTTAGACATAGGCCGGACAACCCCAAATCTTAACTTACTTAAGATATGGGCTCTTTCCATTCCATATCAAATATGATGTGGTAGGTAACTGATTTAATTTGAACCATAGTCAATAGGTATGCAGCTTCTCAAGTGCATAACTCCCAAAAGGAAATAGGAAACTCAGTAGTACTCATCATAGAGAACACCATATGAAATAGGGTGTTATTGCTCCACCCCGATACACCGACGTGCTGTGGTGTATACGGAGGAGTAATGCTGAGAGAGAATCTCATTCTCCTTTAGAATAGTCCAGGAATCCCGTGCTCAAATATTCTCCTCCTTGATCTCATCAAAGGACATAATACTTATACCCGTTTTTGGTTCTCTACTTCTTACTTATATTCATTGAATTTCTCAAAAGTTCCAGACTTGTGTTTCAACAAGAAATTATTTCCGGATCTTAAAAGATAATCAGTGAATGTAATAAAGTATAAAGAACCGGTCTTGGTATGTGTAGACAGGGGACCTTCATACATCCGCATGTATCAATCCCAAGAGTTCACTAACTCTTTCTCTGTTTCCAATAAACAGAGCTGTGGTCATCTTATCTTTGTGACATGACCGGCAAGTTTCACAAGATGTAAATTCAAACTAATTTAAATATACATCTATATGTAACTTCAGCTAGTCGGGTCATATCGATATAACCTAGTCTACAATACCTCAAGAAGAATTCATTCATTTCTGAACTCTTCCTCTTGTGTGTGTTCTGTATACTAAGAACTGTGGTTTGATTTAGAACGTCTATGCTTTTAGATAACGTGCCTGAACCGATCAACTCTTGATATAGGAAATGTTCAAAACATTATCCAACAATACAAAATTATATCCTTCTTTACTAATAAAGAGACTGATATGATGTTGTATATCAGGTTTGGTATCTAATAACATTCGTTCATAATCAATGTATTCTGATAATACATGGTGATAACTACCAACAGACTTGGCTGCAACACTTGCACCGTTTTCTATCTCATGAAACTTATCACCCGTTCTCAGTTCTCTACCTATCTGTAGCCCATGTAACAAATTACATTTATGGGATCGTGATTCGGTATCAAATACCCAGGACGTAAAGGATATTGAGAAACAGTTCTGTGTAATGAACACACCGGAAGAAGATGCATCAACATGCACTTTCTTCGTTTGGGCGACACGGGAATTCTGGTAATCCCCAATTTCCTGCTCTGTCTTATAACAATTATAAGTTGGAGCGGGACCAACGTTCCCTAGCGCAGTATAACAAGCGGGTTCGGTCAATACATCCGTATTATTATCTTGATTAAGGCGTGATATGGTCGCTACCTGGAGAGAGAGAGAAGAAAACACTCAGCGTATGCTCTTGCAAGATTATATTGGTTATCTAATATATCTAATCAGGATGTCTCCCACTGTTTTAGTCGAATCTTCCTTCAAACCCTAAAAGGAATGACTAGCCGGGATTAATTACACTATACAAGTTCGCCAATCTTTCAGCCAGGCCAGTGCCGGTACTTTGAGGGAGGTTCCCCGCGCTTTCGCACGGACCTAATTAAAATTAACCTCGTTTTCCCAAGGGCGTAACCCCATTATCACCTTTCTAGACACCTACTTGATCGGCTAATTATAATGTGTAAAACTCTCCCAGGGGTAACTCTTACTCGCAGCGGGTATCGGGATCCAACTATCTCATAGAAGGTATGCAATCTCATTGCAAATTTCAACACTTGAAATTCCCAATAATATTTTAACCCTAGCGTCATATGACCTTGACGGAGGTCAACAAACCATAGGCTGCTAGTCAAGTTCTACCCGTCATTTCCTGATTGAATTAAACCCACCCGCACGACCCATGACGGAAGTCAACAAGGCCGCACGACTACCCTAAAACAATCTGCATCATATGCATAAACAGATAAATACTAGTTAGCTACCGCACACTACGCCTTGACGGAGGTCAACAAACGTAGTACGAATACTAAGTAGAACTTATCTGAAATGACGGAGGGCTACGACAGGTTTTTAAGAAAACCCTTTGCGTAATGAACTTGATATCGTTGTAGAATCGAGTGATTTTTAGATGGAATGTTTTTGAGGCCTTTTCTAGTTTTGCTAAAGAGGTCACTCCCGGAGAAGGGATCTCGGCTCTTTCCTCATCGAATAAGGTGCAAGATATTTAACAAATACCGCTGTGCAAAGCAAGAACTATAAAAACAATCAAAAGACAAACCGAGTTTGTAGCATCTGCTAGTTTCGCTAAAGAGGTCACTCCCTGTGAAGGGATCTCGGCTCTTTCCTTATCGAATAAGGTGATGGATGTTCTACAAGGAACACCACTATGCAAAGAAAGAACTAGAGCTACGAGTTTTTAAACAAGTTTCTACAACATCTTTAGGTTTCTTTTAGTTTCATTAATCTCATTAATGAAATCCCATTTTATTATGCTTCACAAGCATCATATATGAAACGAAATCAACAATATATAGTATATATCTCATATATATAATATAAACATTCGTCTCAGGCAGTAATATGATCTCATCACAGAACATTGCAGCAGAAGAACATATATGAAATATTGGATATACTAGGACGTCCGTGTTTTTAATACGAGCCTGTATAAAACACGGATTCCACGGTCGCGATGAATAGCCAAACCCACATCCTTAGACCCCTACTAGAGCAGCAAGTAACAATGCCAATTCTAGGGTTAGGAGACCCGGTCTCGACTCCTCGAGATGGTCTCCCACTGGACCGTAGATCCCGGTTACTTATGCTCCCCGCCTTGGGTCTACCTAATGCGAAAAAGTAAATAATATACAATGGTGACATCATCCTCAGCCCGGAAGTGCCCCAATAAAAGAATATTACATACAAATGAATTTTACATGAATGAAAAATAAAAACTCTCATCTCACATAAAACCCCTGGTTATTCATAACACGACGATCCAATATAACATATCACAGCAACACATAATATCTCATATCATCATCGTAAGTAATATGCGTATCCCAGTTGTCGTTGATGTATAGCAACGAAACCGGCGACACCCCACATATTACACTTACGGTCACAGAAAAGAAAGTGCAAAACTACAACATTTGGAATCCACAATCTCTTTAGACATCGTAAATCCGAAATATCACATACTTCGCATTTCATGCCTAACTTTATGAATTCCACATATTGTATCACATTCCAGATAAATAGAAAGTATTAAACTTTCCGATCGAATAATCAAACACCCAAGATTTCCCAAATAGTTCTCAACACTTGAAATTAGTTTAAAAACATCCATCACATGCCACAATACCAATGGTCCAGCCGTAGAAGGGTCAAGCCAATGCCTCACATTTGGCAACGTCGTACTGCCCCAAACCCTAAGGTTTAGAGGCAGTTCAATACGGTCACATAATCGAGTTAAGGTTTGTTGTCTTCTAGAGGGTCCACCGCGTTACTTGCACGACTTAAAACGTTCTTAAACTACGGAAAAATCCAACACTTGGAAATTTTCCGGTAAGGGAAAAAGTGAGTTATTGATATTCGGTCGAACTTTTTAACACTTTCTAAAAATTACCCGGACAAACTAAACGAAGTTATACTTTCCAATCGAATCAACGAGCTCCCAATACAACCCAGAAAACTCAACACTTGAGAAAAATTAAAAATTCCCAGAAGAATCAGGAAGTACCTACGGTAATTACCGTTTACAAACTATCCCTCAATCAACAGTACCTGCCGCGGAACCGCCGCCAATACCCTGGTTTGGCCGCGGTTCCACGGCGCTTTAGTGGATTTAGGGTGTCGTTTTGCACAGTAATTCCTAAAATACCCTGCTGATTTTTTTGAATATTTTTAATATGAAAAAATCAACAGTTTGGAAAATTTTCCAGAAACTAGGGTTTTTCGGGTATTCGGAGTTCGATCGGACTTTAAACTTCGCTTGGACTTCGCCTAAAGCTCTAACTTGGCTCTAATACCACTGAAGGGTTACTAGGCACTCTAATAAAGTTCTACAAGGTATCAACCATTCGCGATTTAAAATTTAGCCGTGCCGAACAACCCTAAACGAGATCTTTAAACTAGAGATTAGGCGAAACAAAGTATGTTAAACACTTTAACATCTAAGAGTTTGGGATTAAAACCTTTGTAGTCCGGTCCTTCACTTCATAAGATCCGTGTTGTGGTCCCTTCGCTGCGATCATCAAGTTCCGGACTCTCGAGAGGCTCCACGAAGAGAATGATGCAAACTTGCTTCCGATCTTCGATAACTAAGATGATCTACCTTGAAGTTTCTTAAACACAAGCTCTCACTCTCAAATGAAGTGAGCACCCTAATCTAAATGGCTAGGATAGATTAGGATGATGAAGTAGGAATTTAGCTCTCATTAGTTTTCTTTAACTCACTCATTTTCATCACTTCATAAAAAGCTAGAAAGCTTTTCATGAAAAGAGGAAGGAAGAAGAAGAATAGTGATCCATCCTTTTGTGATGAATAATGAAAGTCATATATGTGGTTAGAAATGCAACCATGGTCAATGTAACCTTTGTAGAGATTTAACTAGGTCTAGGGTTTTTGTTTGGTTAAAGAATGAGTCACTTAAAATATCAACACAAATATCTTTGCACAAAACAAAACAAAACCTTTTAGAAACTTCAAGAAAAGCTTAACCCAAATCAAACCCTAACCATGTTTAATCTCCACTAATCATGTTGCATTAATAACCATATAATGTTACAATATTATATATCACATATATAATATTTATTGTAACAAAATAAAATAATACAATTAACATATATCACATATATATCAATGTATTACCCGAGTGAGAAAAAGAATCTTTTAGTGAGCTTATATTAGTTAATGTAATTTAATATATCATATATATAATTATACAATAAATCATCGAATCAACACTTGATCCGACAATCCGGCTATATCGCAAATAACCGACTAATATACCATTTACCGATTCATCGAATCAACACTTGATCCGATGACCCGGCTGATATCAAATATCACGAGAATATAATACGGTATCTCATATCTCATTATCCTCGTTCCTGCACATATCACATATGTGCCCCTACTCCGTTTTAACTGAGTCAAGAAACCTCTGTGTAGGACTCTAAAGAATCGTCAATACGCCGGCAGTAGGTGATGATCATATCAAACACCCACAAGCTGCAAGCGGTCAGCTAAACGTAACAGCCACCCAGGTATTGAGTGATCAGAAGATCAACAAGAAAGCATGTACATTCTCCTGCGAATCCAATCAGTAACACTCCCGTACAGTCCGGTCTCGTCGTCTGATATGTCGCATATCTCGCATATGGGTGGTAAACGTCAGACCTGTTAGTTATATGTGTGCCCTAGAGGCCATTACTATACATAGGATGTATATTGTAGTGGATTCTTGGACATATATAGGTAGGACTTTCTTGCTCGACATGATAGTATGCTATCTGGTTGATCTTTACCTTAACGTGTACACTGATTGTCTCTTTGTTACATGTTGGTAAAGCCCTTAGGATGTGTACTTGACTACCTGGACTATGATGCGGATCATACTAGTGGGGACATGGTTGTCCATAAGTACATCCTTCAAGGTCCCTAGTCGTGGGTGTATCGAGACGGGGCATCGATATACCAGAGTAGACTAGCGTATACCTTCTCGACCCATACAGATGGGCGATGGATGATCCCATATCCATTGGTGTTTGACATCGGAGATGATATACGAGTGCTCAGTGGAGACTGGGTACACTGGACGGACTCGCCGAGAACTCCCAGATGGTATTATACCTTACGTCAGATGGCAGTTCTCTGGTGACACTGGTACAGAGTAGTCTGTTGACCCGAGATCGTCATAGAGTCTTGTGTGGTTCCCACCGTGCTTTGATTTCCCCCATACCATGTCCAAGTGGGTGTGCAAAATGGTGTCTTTTGGGTACAGTCCCGAATCACATGGAAGCAATGAGCGATAGGAGGGGATTCGTCTCTCCCGGTATAGGGAGTTGATGTTGCACTTTGTTCGATTGGCTATAACCAGAAATCCCTGGCCAGGGTTGCAGAGATTTACTGGTAAGTGTTACCAGTAGTTTCTCGAACTGTTATAGACCTCATATCGACAGGACTTATCGAACTATTGTGGTCTGACATTTACCACCCCTAGGCGAGATATGCGACATATCAGACGAACAGACCGGACTGTACGGTAAGTGTTACTGGTTGGATTCACAGGAGTGTGAGCGGGCTTGCTCGTCGATCTTCTGATCGCTCAATACCCGGGTGGCCGTTACGTTTAGCAGACCGCTTGCGGCTTGTGGTTGTTTGATATGATCATCACCTGTTGCCGGCGTATTGACGAGTCTTTAGAGTCCTACACAGAGGTTTCCTGGCTCAAGCGAAACGAAATAGGAGCGCATATGAGATATGTGCGGGACCGAGAATAATGCGTGTATGTGATACCGTGTTCTATTCTCGCGATGAATGTATCGAATGGTTGTATGCGATATAACCTTGTTATCGAATCGAGGATTGATTCGATAAGTCGATACATTGGATACTAGTAGGTCATATGCGATATGACCGGATCGTTAAATCAAGTATTGATTTAATGATTTAATGCATAATTTTATATTTGATATATTAGTTTGCATTAACTAGTATTGGTTCACTTTAAATGGATTTTCTCACTTGAAATGCACAAGTTGTATATGTGATATACTTTTGTGCACTTGTTTGTATCATGTTTGATGATACATGCTCACTTGGGTTTGTGTTGTTGGAGATAGTGCCCTCATAGTCAATTATTGGATCACAGGTATGTGATTGCAATGATTGCGGAGGACCTATACCGGTAGGACAGTCTTACTCGAGATGATAGTATGCTATCTGGTTTGCCTTTATCAGTCGTGTACATGTTCAGGTGACTGATTACATGTTACATTTTGATAGAGCCCTTAGGATCTTGCTTTACCACCAACAGTATGATGGAGATCATATACGTGAGAGTTGGGTGGTTTATACGCATATCCTTAATTGTGGTCCCTAGTCGTGGGAGTTTCGAGACAGGGCATCGATACTCCGGAGTAGACTAGTGTATACAGTCGAGACCCCGACGAGGGGCGGTGGCCGGTCTCACAAGCCACTGGTGTCAGTTGGATCACCTAAGATGTATACAGGTGCTCATTGGGTTATGAGTACACCGGACAGGACTCGCCGGGAATCTGCTAGTTAGTACTATATCTATCGTCAGATAGCAGTTCCCTGGTGACATGTGTACAGGTTAGTTCATCGACCTGAGGTCGTCATTTGTCTCGTGTGAGTTCCTACTGTGCTTTGATTTCTACCCTACCACGGCTCAAAGGAGTCGTGCAAACAGGTAGCTTTTGGGTACAGTCCCGAGCCATATGGAGGCACGTGAGCGGATCGGCAGGGGATTCGTCTCTCCCGGTATTGGGGGCGAGATCGTGCTGTGTCTAGGAGAGCCATTACACAAAGCCCACGGCCGTGGCAGGTGATTTACTGGTAGGTACTCCAGTAGTATCTCAGGGTGTTATTGGGCTTCACTCCGACATGACTTATACTGCTATTGGGGGTCTGACGTTACTAGCCCCCTAGGCAGATATGCGATACTCATAGACGAACGGACCGGACTGTATATACATTGTCACTGTTAGGCTCAGTAGGGTTTTCCGGATGAGTTCTCTCATCGGCATCCCTTGAGGTCAGTCCATGGGCAGCCGTTACGCATTGCTAGTGCCGCTGACGGTTTGTGGTTAAACCCACTGCCAGGGTACTGACGAGTCATTAGAGTCCCCCACAGACAGTTTCCTAAGTTCGGGAGAAACGTTGTAGAGGCCGTATGGTTTTATGGCAGGGTTCGGAAAATGCACGTGCGTTTACGCACGTGTTATTTTTCGGGCAGATGATACTGGTCGGCTTTGGTTTAAGCCGGATCCGAGTATTATATTGAGTAGGTATAATATCTCTGTCTCAGTTGCATTTGTATTCGGTAGTAATACATATGCGGGTATATTTATACAGTTTCGGGGTTGTCCTGAAATTCGTTTCAGGATCACTTTTGGAAGTTGCCAGTTTCCAGTTTTCTATCAGCCGTCTTTTAAAATTTGGTTAAAGACGGATTTATCTTTTCTTGGATTAGAGTGAGTCAAGCTTCTAGAAGGTTCTAGAATGGGTGACTTGACATGGTGAGTCATTAGAGCTTTAATTGTGCTTTTAATGAAAGGATGACTAAGGTTAATGAGTCATCCTTTACATTAATTCCTTTTGTTTTTGCTTTGATATTTTGATTAAGATCTTTTTGCTTACACTCACCCCCTTTGCTCCTACACTCACCCTCCTCATTCTATATATTGTGGCCGGCCACTATTTGAGAGAGAGAGAGAGAGAGATTGATTTCATTTTAGAGAGAAAAGACTATGGTTTTTGGTGTATGGAAATTTCATATCTCGTTTTGTTCCATCACCCGATTAAAATGGCAACTTCATTAACCGATCGTCCACGGACTTGGACGAAGTGAGACAAAGTCATCTACTCATTCTCTACATCATTCTTGGTCGTCTCTTTTAGCAAACTTGACGATCGAGTTGCCTCAAGTCAGAGGCGGGAGCCCGTTTAAAGAATCAGTGACGTGGTGCCACCTGGACGAGGAGATCGGAGATCGACGAGATCGGAGCAGCCGCAACGGAGCATGGGATGATGGTTAAAGAACAAAGAACTCGGATCGTTCGGTATAACCTTTCTACACTCTTTACAGTTTGTTAGTTTAGCAATAATGGCAGATCCAGGTTAAAGTATACGATAGCGCCAGTTAAAAGTTTTTTTGTTCCGCATTTGGCGTCTGTAGACTGCCGGGGCGCTAGCGTAGACTTACATGTGTAAAGAATTAAACCATGGTTAAGTTAATGATTAGGGTTTTGTTTACTTATTCATTTATTTATTTTTTCATTTTGGAAAGATAAATAAGAAATGGTGGCTTTCTTTGTTTGCTTGTTGAAGCTTCATGAAGCTTTGAACAAGTCCACCATTTTTATCTCATGCTTAACCCTAACCATTCGAACTAACCATAATCTATTCTCTACACCTAACCATGGTTTCCATATGATAAGTATTCATTTTATTTTCTATTTTGAGATAACTTATCATATTCTTTCTTCTTCTTCTTCATCTTCAACAATGAAGAAAGCTTGCCTCCATCAATAGCAACTTGAGAAAAAGAGTGAGAAATCCAATTCTAAAGTGAACCCACTTCCTATTTCTTCATCCTTTACCACTTGCCAAGTAGTATAGGGTGTTTTCTTCACAAGTTTCATGGCTTGGTGAAGTTGGAGCTTGATCTTGTGTTGCCTCGACGTAGATCATCTTCGGCATCGAAGTCGACGACCTAGCCCGATCTTTTCTTCGATGAAATCACCGCGAGAGTCCAAGATCCGATTTGTATAGCGGAGGGACGTCTACGTGGAGTTAAGGAAGTGGAGAACCGGATCTACAAAGGTTGTAGTCACTTCCCTTTTAGTTAAAGTTGTTTACTTGCATCGCACACCTATAAATCTAGTTAACGATCCGTATTAGGGTTTGTAGGCACATGAAATTTTTGAATTGGGCATGTTTGATCACTTGTGAGACCTCATTAGTGTGCCTAGGAACCTACAGTGGTATCAGAGCCTAGCTAGAGCCTTAGGCGATGCACAGACGGAGTTAGAAGTCCGATCGAACCGAAACCCTAACACAAAACGGCTCTCTATACATTTTTTAAAAACTGGGTTTTTTCCAGATTAAAAATTCTTAAAAATTCAGCAAGAAAATATAAGAATTATGGTGCAAAACGAGCCACTGAATCATCTAAACCGCCGCGGAACAGCGGCAGAAGCATGGCTTCTGCGGCGGTTACGCGGCCTTATGGTCACATTGCCCAATAATATTTGCACAGTAATTCCTATATTTGGGTTCTGGATTTTCTGGGATTTTTTAATATTTATCAAGAGTTGAATATTCTGGGTTGTATTGGGAGTTCGTAAATTCGATCGGATTATCAAACTTTGTCTATGTGTTTTTCCGGGTAATTTTAGAATATGTTAAAAAGTTCGACCGGATATAAATACCCACTTTTTCCCCTGCCGGGAAATATCCAATTGTTGGACTTTTCCGTAGTTTAATGACGTTCTAAGTAGTGCAAGTAATGCGATGGTCCCTCTAGAAGACAACAAACCTTAACTCGATTATATGACCGTCTTGAACTGCCCTTTGAACCTTAGGGTTTGGGGCAGTACGGCGTGCCACATGTGAGGCGTGGCTTGACCCTTCTACGGCTGGACCGTTGGTACTGAGGCACGAACTGAATGTTTTTAGACTTATTTCATGTGTTGAGCTGTATCGGGAAAACTTCGGTGTTCGATTGTTCGATCGGAAAGTTTAACATTTTTCTATTTATCCGGAATGTGATACAACATTTGGAATTCACAAGTAGTTATGAGATAACTGAATGAATGTTATAAACATGGAAGTTTAGTCTCACTTGATCGGTTGCCACGGAATTTTGATGTGATCAAAAGTCTGTCGCAATCACGTAGCGTACGCAGATACTCGTCGGGTAAACTTAATAGACAGCCTCACCCCATAGCCCCGAACAAGTGACTGTAGGAGAGCCCCGTCGCCGAAAGCATCCGTTCGGGTGCTCGCGGCAGCGGTGTTCCGCATTGGTGCACTTCGTCGACGGCGTCGAGGGTGCAGCCGTCTACTAAAGTTTGCGACGAGCATTCGATCAAAATGTCGGGAATCTTGTTGAATTGCCCGACTTGATATTGAAAAGAGTTTTCGATAATGAGACTAAAATGCGGGGTTTATAATTGTTAGGCATGCGATGTCTAAGTATTTCATTTGGCTAGGCATGCGATGTCTAAAGAGATTGCGGATTCCAACTGTTGTAGTTTTACACTTTCTTTTCTGTGACCGTAAGTGTAATATGTGATGTCGCCGGTTTCGTTGCTATATGTCAACGACAATTGGGATACGCATGTTTACTTACGTTGATGACATGTGATGTTATGTGTTGCTTGGTATGTTATATTGGATCGTCGTGTTTGAATAGCCGGGGTTTTTTTTATGTGAGATGAGTGTTTTTCCTTTTTCATTCATGTAAAAACTTGTATGTAATATTCTTTTATTGGGGCACTTCCAGGTTGCGGATGTTGTCACCATTTGTATATTATTTACTTTTCCGCATTAGGATAGACCTAAGGAGGGGAGCACAAGTAACCGGGTTCTAGGGTCCAGTGGGAGACCATCTCGAGGAGTCGAGTTCGGGTCTCCTTTTTCTAGAATTGGTAGGGTTGCTTGCCGCTCTCGTAGGGGTCTAGGGGTGTGGGATTGGCTATTCATCACGACCGTGGAATCCGTGTTTTATACTGGCTCGTATTAAAAACACGGACGTCCTAGTATATCTAATATTTCATATGATATTTTCTGCTGTGTTATCTGTAATGTGATCATGTGATTTGTTCAGATAGATATTATATATAGTATATATGATATATTATATAGACGTTGCTTATGTTTTACATCCGCGCTAGCCCTGCCTCGTTCTGGCGTTAGTTACCTAACCTAACGGTGCAGACGGGACATCGAGGCGAATGCGGATGGCATAAGCGTACGCTATATTTATCTGTGATGTTTAGGTGGAATTAAATGATGGGATATTCATTAATGAGATTAATGAAAGAAAATAAACATAATTGATGTTGTGGAATTGAATTTCAAAAATAAAACAGGTAGCTACAGTTCTTGCTTTGCATCGCGGTGTTCATTATAGAACATCCTGCACCTTATTTGATGAGGAAAGGACCGAGATCCCTTCACCGGGAGTGACTCATTTAGAAATAACTGGCAGATGCTACACACTCGGTTTGTCTTTTGATCGCTTCTATAGTTTCTGCTTTGCACAGTGATATATATGATATATCCCGCACCTCATTCGACGAGGAAAGGACCGACGATCCCTTCACCGGGAGTGACTCCTTTAGCAAAACTAGAAAAGCCTCAAAAACACTCCATTTCAATATTCATTCGATCCTACAACGATATCAAGTTCATTACGCAATAGGTTTTCAGAAAAACCTGTCGTAGCCCTCCGTCATTTCAGATAAGTAGTAGTTAGTATTCGTGCTACGTTTGTTGGCCTGCGTCAAGGCGTAGTGTGCGGTAGCTAACTAGTATTTATCTGTTTATGCATATGATACAGATTGTATTAGGGTAGTTGTGCGACTTTGTTGGCCTGTGTCACGCCCCGCTTCCAAGAGTACGCAAGATTTGGGCACGTGACATAGCCAACCATGCTACCTGTGGGTAGGAAGTATCCATCCACAGTCACATTACGGTTGTAAGGATATCAAGAACAAGATAAAACTAATCTAATACATGTCCAAATCCATAATAACAAGAATCAATAAACAATAAGTGCGGAAGCTAATGATCCAATACAATGAATAGACAGTATGTCCCGTAATGCGGGCTCACATCTGGAAATGAAATGACATAAATAAACTAAACTCTAAGGAACTCATAGTTCAGCCTGCTGGCTGAAGTACTCCTGCTCGGTCGTAGACAGTGGTACGGAATCTGGGCCATGCAAAACCCAGACGTCAGCGCGTCATGATATCAAGCATATAGCATAAACATGGTAATGAGAAATGCAAGTATGAGCATGAATAAAGCAGCAATAAGAAATAACAAGCAGGGTAATGTGCACTGGTGACTAAACTGTCCTGTCAGGTTTTCTACTCTATAGTCTTTGAAACCAATTGGTGAATCGTCGATGTAACTCAATAGTATCCCGTGCGTTCCCGGGACCACGGTCATGATCCTCGGGGCTGAATCCGAGACGTGCCGCTAAGCAGTAAAAGGTAGTAGGATGGACGAGTGATGTCAGCAACAACACTCCGGAGCTGGCCAAGCCCGTAAGACTGATCAGAACAATGTATCGAACTGTTGAGTTACAAGTCGGTTTCACCTTTGATTTCCCCATACCCACAAACTATGTATGTCAGTCAGGTATTCAGTAGTCAAGGACTAATGCCAACACAAAGTCAAGTAAAGGTAGGTCTGTCTGGATCGACAGCAGGAATGGTTAGGTTTATCGGCATTAGGCATGAAATCGTGAGACAAGTAATGTCATGGTACAACAGGATGAGTCGGTATGTATGTATATGTCAGGTGTAGCAGGGTCAGGTCAATATGTCGTGCAATCGGGTAAGTGCTCACAACAGGTATACACTCAATAATGAGTAACAGCAGGAAACAGTAATTAATCACAATGTTCCATATAACTACAGTGATGTTTGTATTCTCTTATTAACAGGTTCAATCATCTTTAGGGTGCAAAAGCCACAAGGTAAAGCAATATTCATAATTATAAATTAAGGAACTACATGAAATTATACTAAGTATAATAATTGTCTCAAGAATAGTTAAACAGTTCCAAGCAGATCTGATTCAGTCGTTTTATTTAGTTAAAGCATGGAGTGATGTGGGTTAGTTAATTACTAGGAACTGTTGTAACGATTCCAGGTTAAGATAACTGCAATAATATGATATCCATTACCATCATTAAGTTACGGGATTAAATAGTGTGAATTAAATTGCGTGGCAAGACTAGATCTCGCACGCTAGCATGTTCAAGCAAGTATTCAGATACTTGCCTCGACGGTCTGCAAACTGGAATACGGATGCGATGTCTGCAGAAACGCGATATGAAAGCACGGGCCACGGATCGAGTCCCAACAGAGATCAACGAGATCGCACGGACCAGGGGACTTCGTTGGAGCGTCGGGTTCGCCAAGACGGCACGGTCGGATTCCGGCAAAATGTCATCGGTAACAAGTTAGCAACAAAGATACGATACACGCAAAATACGACCAGCGAAGGGATTGTACCAAAAGGAAGCACAAGGAAAACTCACAGAGAAGAAACAGGGTGCAAACATGATGGCTCGACGGCACTGGAATGCCGGCGAGGCAGCGACGGTGAAGAACGGTGGCTGGAAAATCCCGAGTTCGCTGGAACGAGGGTGCTGCAGCGGGTGCGAGGGTGGTAGTCGACTCTGGTGGTCGATGGGGAAGGGAGGTGGTCGGAGGTGGCGTCGACGAGGTCGCCGGCGCGTTTCTCCGGCGAACAGCGGTGGTTAGGCGAGGGGTTATGGCTCGGGTTGGTGGTCCGGCGAGGGGAGGAAGGGAGGTGCTGACGAGGTCGCGACGAGGAGGGTGAGAGGGAGTCGTGGGAGGCGTCGGCGGCGAGGGGCGGCGTCGACATCGGCTGTGCAGGGTTGGAGGCGACGCCGGGGGTTGGGTGCAGTGCGGGAGTCGTCGGGAGAACGGGAGGAGGAAGGCGCGGTGAGTCTCGTGGGGGCAAGGGCGGCGACGGCGAGGTCGCGGGGGATCGGCGGTGAGGTCGCGGGAAGCTAGGGTTAGGGTTTGTTGGATTCTCGTGGCGAAGGTGGGTTGAAGGAAGCGGCTGTTGCATGGTTTTTAAAAATATAGGGGAAGAGAGAGAGAGAGGTTGATGAGATAGAGAGAGAGGGAGATTTGAGAGAGATTGAGGGAGGAGAGAGAGAGAGATAGGGAAAAGGAGGCGGGGCCCACTCGCTTAAAAGAGTGCTCGCGATTGGCTGGTTGAAAATTGCGAAAGATTTGTGAAGGATTTGAACTGTTAGAGGAATTATAAAACGTATATAAATAGTTTAAGATATTAAATTGAAACGGACCCTTTTTGGCGCGAAATGAAACATTCTCAAATCGCGCCCGGGTCGCGCCCAAATGTTCCAAATTCAAATTATAGGATTTTTAGCGGGTTCCAAATTTTGAAAAGAGGTGTTTAGTGAGAAAAATGCATGCCCCCAAGTCGGACACTTGTACGCGCGCGTAATCGTCCAAACTTGCTCGTTTTAGCCAAACGGAACAGAATCTCGACACGCGGACGCTACCACGCGACTAGTGGCGACGAGTAGGCCAACATGGACATCTTAAATTTCATTTTAGGAGTTAAAATTTGTTATGTGCCAAAATGACTCAACCGGGTAAAATTTAGCAATAAACACCAGAAAATCAGGAAAATTGGAAATGAGAAAACCACAACCCTCAACGAGTAATATAAATAGTATTATTGGGCTCGGGTGTTACATCATACCCAACTACAAAAGAATTTCGTCCTTGAAATTCCAAGAATACAAGATAGCTAACTAGTGGAAAAGGTGAGGGAATTTCTGTCGGATCTCGTCTTCTCGCTCCCAAGTGGATTCTCCATGCGATCGGTTACCCCAAGAAACTAGCACAAGAGGGATAACCTTGTTCTTAAGAACCTTTTCTCTTCGATCCTTGATTTCAACTGGTCGCTCCTCAAAAGTCAGGTCCTCTCGTACAGTCAACTCCGAATGATCCAAGACATGAGTCTCATCACGAACATACCTCCGTAGTTGAGACACATGAAACACATCGTGAACTCCTGCTAATGACGGTGGTAACGCCAACCGGTACGATACCTCTCCAACACGCTCCAATATCTCGAAGGGTCCAACGAATCGGGGACTAAGCTTTCCCCGACTTCCAAAGCGAATCACCCCTCTAGTCGGTGATATCTTCAGGAATACCAAATCACCCACGGCGAACTCTTGAGGTCTTCTTGACGTGTCGGCCCAACTCTTCTGTCTGTCTTGAGCTGCCCTCATATGCTTCCTGATTGTATTCACCTTCTCGACTGTCTGTACCACCAAATCTGGTCCTAGTAACCTTCGTTCACCAACATCATCCCAACAAACAGGTGAACGGCACTTACGACCATACAGTGCTTCAAACGGGGCCATCTGAGTAGTTGCTTGGAAGCTGTTGTTGTACGAAAACTCCACCAGGGGTAGACGATCTTCCCAAGAACCTTTGAAGTCCAACATGCAAGCCCTCAACATATCTTCAAGGGTCTGGATCGTTCTCTCCGATTGTCCATCAGTTTGAGGATGATAGGCTGTGCTTAACTTCAATCGAGTCCCCAAACTTTCTTGTAAGCTCCTCCAAAAGTGCGACAAGAACCGAGTGTCCCGATCGGACACGATGCTTACCGGTACTCCACGCAATCTGACAATCTCCTGCATGTACCGCTCTGCCAAAGTCTCTGTCGATTGACCAACCCGAAAAGGAAATAAGTGAGCTGCCTTGGTCAACCGATCGACAATCACCCATACAGCATTTTTGCCCTTTGGACTCCGCGGTAAAGCCGTCACGAAATCCATGGTTATATGTTCCCACTTCCATTGAGGAATCGGAAGTGGTTGCAACAAACCAGCAACCCTTTGGTGTCAGCCTTGACTTGCTGACACACCAAGCACTTAGCCACGAAGCGAGCAATTTCCCGTTTCATACCTTCCCACCAGAAATGCTGTCGAATATCTCGGTACATCGTTGTCCCTCCTGGATGTACAGAGTAAGCTGAACTGTGTGCCTCCTTCATAAGCTCTTCACGCACATCTCCTTTTGGCACACACACGCGGCTACCATATCTCAACGAACCATCTTCATGGATCAGTAAATCGGTTCGTAGTCCGGCTCCAACCTGCTCTCGAAACTTCTGCAGTCTAGGATCCTGCGATTGCGCCACTTTAATCTTCTCAACTAAGGACGATTGTACTTGCAACTGCATCAACTGTCCTGTAGCACGCGGTAGCACAACCTCCAAGTCAAATCTCCGAAACTCCTCAATGATCTCTCTCTGTGCAGTCAATAACTGAATTGCTGGTAACCGACTTAGCGCATCTGGCACGACGTTAACTTTTCCCGGATGGTACTTAAGATCAAGGTCGTAGTCGGCCATCAGCTCCAACCATCTGCGTTGCCTCATGTTCAACTCCTTCTGAGTGAACACATATTTCAAACTCTTGTGATCCGTAAAGACTTCAACTCTCTCGCCCAAAAGGTAGTGTCTCCAAATCTTCAGGGCGAAGATCACGGCTGTAAGCTCTAAGTCATGAGTCGGATAGTTCTGCTCATGAGTCTTCAGCTGTCTCGATGCGTAAACGACGACTTTCTCATTCTGCATCAAAACACATCCCAATCCTTTTCCAGATGCGTCGCTGTGAATCACCAGTCCTCCTGAATCATCCGGTACGGTTAGGATAGGGGCGGTTATCAACTTCTGCTTCAACGTCTCGAAGACCAATGCACATCCATCTGTCCATACAAACGGTACCTCCTTACGCGTAAGCTTGGTTAACGGCTCAGCTAAACGAGCGAAATTCTCCACAAATCTTCTGCAGTATCCGGCGAGTCGAAGAAAACTCCTTATCTCTGCAACATTCTATGGAACAGGCCAATCCCGAACTGCTGCAATCTTCTCGGGATCAACGGCGATTCCATCGCCCGACACGACATGCCCCAGAAACTTCACTTCTTCCAGCCAGAATTCGCACTTACTCATATTCGCAAAAGCTTCTCCTGTCTCCATATCTGTAGGACCCAATGATATCCGGATCGCAAATCCAGTTTCGAGAATACCCTCGCGCCACTAAGCTGCTCAAAGAATTCTCCAATGCGAGGGATCGGGTACTTATTCTTAACAGTCACCCGGTTTAATTCTCGATAATCAATGCACATCCTTCTTGTGCCATCCTTCTTCTTTACTAAGAGAACTGGAGCTCCCCACGGTGAGTTGCTGCTTCGAATTCATCCCTTCTCGAGTAATTCACCCACTTGTTTCTTAACTTCTTCCAATTCGACCGGTGCCATCGGATAAGATTTTGATACTGGCACTGCACCAGGAATAAGGTCAATCGCAAACTCCACTTCTCGCTTCGGCGGTAAGCCCGAAATATCTTCAAACACATCCATAAAGTCGCGGACAATTGCCGGCTCTTCATTACTCTCCACTACTATAGCCGCAAGAACATTGTTCGTCGGCCTAGCCCTAAACTCGACTGGCCCGACAGAACTGCTTCCTCCAATGAAAATAAACTCAGGGTGTCCGGGAATCTGGAAAATTACTTTCCTTGCCCTACAATCAATGTGTGCGTGGAAAGTGCCAAGAAAATCCATTACCAAGACAACCTCATAACTGCCCGTACCTATCACCAAGAAATCTGCAAAAAGCTCCCGTCCGCAAACAACAACTGTACAATCTCGACCTTCCTTACTAGCTATGATTTTCCCATTCCCAGTGTGTATGTCCCAGAAACTAGACAGGGTCATGCAGGTGATCGAGTGTGTAGTTATAAATTTGGATGACATAAACAATGGGATGCTCCGAAATTAAGTAATGCCAAAGCGGGAAAACCATGAACGAGTAAATTACCTGAAACCACTTCTCCCGATGCCTTAGCTTCTTCAGTTGTCAACACGAACGCTCGAGCCTGCCGTGGTCCTTGAGTAAGCGGTTCCTGTCCTTGGAACGGTCCCTGCGGAGACTTCTGTGTATCATCCTTTGTGCGAGGCTTCAACGGACAAGCATCAACGGTGTGATCTGCCGCTCCACATCTAAAACAGAGTCCCAGCCTCATACGACACTTCTTTCGCACATGTCCGGGTTTATGGCAGTATCTACAGATCACTCTCCCCTTCCGATCACCCATACTTGTTTTCTTCATTGGTGCCACGCTGCGCCTGTTCACTGGAATACTTCTACGTACGGACGTGGGGTCCAGTGCAAATGCTGGTTCCAGCTCGAGTTGTTCCTTTAGTTTCTCCAGCAATCCCCTTATCACTCTTTGCCTGGCGGCTAAGACCGCATGCCCTGGGTCCATCTCCAAATTCTGACCGGCCATATTCCTGGAAATCAAAGTACCCACATTAGCATGATGATAGTTTTCGAGTATAGATCAAGGCTAGAACTCCAAGATACTTAAATAGAGTGCTGCATTGTAGCTATGCCGCGGTATCATAGCCGCAATTACTTAACTCCACCCAAGTCGCCTAAGTCCTAGAGATAACAAGAAGTTAGGTTTTCAAGTTTGACAATGCAAAGTAAGTTTGCATGCCGACATGATCCGGAAGAATGATTCAAGGATGGTAAAACGGTCAAAGTGGCAGGACATGTTTCCTAATCACGGGTATTCTGATTCGTGTATCGGGTGCGATACCCAACTACAAAGAATCAACCCAATTAACCTATGGCTCTGATACCATAAAACCATGTCACGCCCCGCTTCCCAGAGTACGCAAGATTTGGGCACGTGACATAGCCAACCATGCTACCTGTGGGTAGGAAGTATCCATCCACAGTCACATTACGGTTGTAAGGATATCAAGAACAAGATAAAACTAATCTAATACATGTCCAAATCCATAATAACAAGAATCAATAAACAATAAGTGCGGAAGCTAATGATCCAATACAATGAATAGACAGTATGTCCCGTAATGCGGGCTCACATCTGGAAATGAAATGACATAAATAAACTAAACTCTAAGGAACTCACAGTTCAGCCTGCTGGCTGAAGTACTCCTGCTCGGTCGTAGACAGTGGTACGGAATCTGGGCCATGCAAAACCCAGACGTCAGCGCGTCATGATATCAAGCATATAACATAAACATGGTAATGAGAAATGCAAGTATGAGCATGAATAAAGCAGCAATAAGAAATAACAAGCAGGGTAATGTGCACTGGTGACTAAACTGTCCTGTCAGGTTTTCTACTCTATAGTCTTTGAAACCAATTGGTGAATCGTCGATGTAACTCAATAGTATCCCGTGCGTGCCCGGGACCACGGTCATGATCCTCGGGGCTGAATCCGAGACGTGCCGCTAAGCAGTAAAAGGTAGTAGGATGGACGAGTGATGTCAGCAACAACACTCCGGAGCTGGCCAAGCTCGTATGACTGATCAGAACAATGTATCGAACTGTTGAGTTTCAAGTCGGTTTCACCTTCGATTTCCCCATACCCCCAAACTATGTATGTCAGTCAGGTATTCAGTAGTCAAGGACTAATGCCAACACAAAGTCAAGTAATGGTAGGTCTGTCTGGATCGACAGCAGGAATGGTTAGGTTTGTCGGCATTAGGCAAGAAATCGTGAGACAAGTAATGTCATGGTACAACAGGATGAGTCGGTATGTATGTATATGTCAGGTGTAGCAGGGTCAGGTCAATATGTCGTGCAATCGGGTAAGTGCTCACAACAGGTATACACTCAATAATGAATAACAGCAGGAAACAGTAATTAATCACAATGTTCCATATAACTACAGTGATGTTTGTATTCTCTTATTAACAAGTTCAATCATCTTTAGGGTGCAAAAGCCACAAGGTAAAGCAATATTCACAATTATAAATTAAGGAACTATATGAAATTATACTAAGTATAATAATTGTCTCAAGAATAGTTTAACAGTTCAAGCAGATCTGATTCAGTCGTTTTATTTAGTTAAAGCATGGAGTGATGTGGGTTAGTTAATTACTAGGAACTGTTGTAACGATTCCAGGTTAAGATAACTGCAATAATATGATATCCATTACCATCATTAAGTTACGGGATTAAATAGTGTGAATTAAATTGCGTGGCAAGACTAGATCTCGCACGCTAGCATGTTCAAGCAAGTATTCAGATACTTGCCTCGACGGTCTGCAAACTGGAATACGGATGCGATGTCGGCAGAAACGCGATATGAAAGCACGGGCCACGGATCGAGTCCCAACAGAGATCAACGAGATCGCACGGACCAGGGGACTTCGTTGGAGCGTCGGGTTCGCCAAGACGGCACGGTCGGATTCCGGCAAAATGTCATCTGTAACAAATTAGCAACAAAGATACGATACACGCAAAATACGACCAGCGAAGGGATTGTACCAAAAGGAAGCACAAGGAAAACTCACAGAGAAGAAACAGGGTGCAAACACGATGGCTCGACGGCACTGGAATGCCGGCGAGGCAGCGACTGCGAAGAACGGTGGCTGGAAAATCCCGAGTTCGCTGGAACGAGGGTGCTGCAGCGGGTGCGAGGGTGGTAGTCGACTCTGGTGGTCGAGGGGGAAGGGAGGTGGTCGGTGGTGGCGTCGACGAGGTCGCCGGCGCGTTTCTCCGGCGAACAGCGGAGGTTAGGCGAGGGGTTATGGCTCGGGTTGGTGGTCCGGCGAGGGGAGGAAGGGAGGTGCTGACGAGGTCGCGACGAGGAGGGTGAGAGGGAGTCGTGGGAGGCGTCGGCGGCGAGGGGCGGCGTCGACGTCGGCTGTACAGGGTTGGAGGCGACGCCGGGGGTTGGGTGCAGTGCGGGAGTCGTCGGGAGAACGGGAGGAGGAAGGCGCGGTGAGTCTCGTAGTGGCGAGGGCGGCGACGGCGAGGTCGCGGGGGATCGGCGGTGAGGTCGCGGGAAGCTAAGGTTAGGGTTTGTTGGATTCTCGTGGCGAAGGTGGGTTGAAGGAAGCGGCTGTTGCATGGTTTTTAAAAATATAGGGGAAGAGAGAGAGAGGTTGATGAGATAGAGAGAGAGGGAGATTTGAGAGAGATTGAGGGAGGAGAGAGAGAGAGATAGGGAAAAGGAGGCGGGGCCCACTCGCTTAAAAGAGTGCTCGCGATTGGCTGGTTGAAAATTGAGAAAGATTTGTGAAGGATTTGAACTGTTAGAGGAATTATAAAACGTATATAAATAGTTTAAGATATTAAATTGAAACGGACCCTTTTTGGCGCGAAATGAAACATTCTCAAATCGCGCCCGGGTCGCGTCCAAATGTTCCAAATTCAAATTATAGGATTTTAAGCGGGTTCCAAATTTTGAAAAGAGGTGTTTAGTGAGAAAAATGCATGCCCCCAAGTCGGACACTTGTACGCGCGCGTAGTCGTCCAAACTTGCCCGTTTTAGCCAAACGGAACGGAATCTCGACACGCGGACGCTACCACGCGACTAGTGGCGACGAGTAGGCCAACATGGACATCTTAAATTTCATTTTAGGAGTTAAAATTTGTTATGTGCCAAAATGACTCAACCGGGTAAAATTTAGCAATAAACACCAGAAAATCAGGAAAATTGGAAATGAGCAAACCACAACCCTCAACTAGTAATATAAATAGTATTATTGGGCTCGGGTGTTACAGCCTGCGTCAAGGGTCGTGCGGGTGGGTTTAATTCAATCAGGAAATGACGGGTTGAACTTGACTAGCGCACCAGGGTTTGTTGGCCTGCGTCAAGGTCATAGGACGCTAGGGGCATAATTATCTGGAATTTAAAGTGTTGAAATTTGCAATGAGATTGCATACCTTCTATGAGATAGTTGGATCCCGATACCCGCTGCGAGTAAGAGTTACTCCTGGGAGAGTTTTACACATTACAATTAGCCGATCTAGTAGGAGTCTAGAAAGGTGTCAACGGGGTTACGCCTCTGGGAAAACGAGGTTTACATTAATTAGGTTCGTGCGAAAGCACGGAGGACCTCCCTCAAAGTACCGACACTGGCCTGGCTGAAAGATTGGCGAACTTGTAGCGTGTAATTAATCCCGGCTAATCTTTCCTTTTAGGGTTTGAAGGAAGATTTGATAAAAACAGTGGGAGCCATCCTGATTAGATAAAATAATAACCAATCTATTCTTGCAAGAGCGCACGCTGAGTGTTTTCTTCTCTCTCTCTCCAGGTAGCGACCATATCACGCCTTAATCAAGATAGTAATATGGATGTATTGACCGAACCCGCTTGTTATACTGAGCTGGGGATTGTTGGTCCCGCTCCAACTTATAATTGTTATAAGACAGAGCAGGAAATAGGGGAATACCAGAATTCCTATGCCGCCCAAACGAAGAAAGTGCATATGATGCATCTCCTTCGGGTGTGTTCATTACAAAGAACTGTTTCTCAGTATCCTCTGCATCCTGGGTATATGATACCAGATCAGGATCCCAGATATGTAATATGTTACAAAGGGCTACAAAAAGGTAGAAAAACTGAGAACGGGTGAAAAGTTTCATGAGACAGAAAACGGAGCAAGTGTTGCAGCCAAGTCTGTTGGTAACTGTCACCCTGTATTATCAATACATTGATACTGAACGAATGTTATTAGATACCGAACCTGATATACAAAATCATATCAGTCTCTTTATTAGTAAAGAAATGAAAAAATTTGTATTGTTGGATAATGTTTTGAACATTTCCTATATCAAAAGTTGATAGGTTCAGGCACGTTATCTAAAAGCATTGATGTTCTAAATCAAACTACGGTTCTTAGTATACAGAACACACACAAGAGGAAGAGTTCAGAAATGAACGAATCCTTCTTGAGGTATTGTAGACTAGGTCATATCAATGCGACCCGACTGGCTGAAGTTACATTTAGATGTATATTTAAATCAGTTTGAATTTACATCTTGTGAAAACTTGCCGGTCATGTCACAAAGATTAGATAACCATAGCTCTGTTTATTGGAAATAGAGAAAGAGTTAGTGAACTTTTGGGATTGATACATGTTGATGTATGTAAGGTCCCCTGTCTACACATGCCAATACCGGATCTTTGTACTTCATTACATTCTGTAATAATCTTTCAAGATTCAGACATGTGTTCCTGTTGAAACATAAGTCCGAAGCTTTTGAGATATTCACAGAATATAAGTTAGAAGTAGAGAACCAAAATATGGGTATAAGTATTATGTCCTTCGATGAGATCAAGGAGGAGAATACTTGAGCACGGAATTCTTGGACTATTCTAATGGAAAATGAGATTCTCTCTCAGTATTACTCCTCTGAATACACCACAGCACAACGGTGTATCGGGGCGGAGCAATCGCACAATATTAGATATGGTGTGCTCTATGATAAGTATTACTGAGTTACCTATTTCCTTTTGGGGTTGTGCACTTGAGAAGCTGCATACCTATTGAATTAGGTTCGAATCAAATCAGTGCCTACCACTCCGTATGAGATATGGTATGGGAAGAGCCTATCTCTAAAGTAAGTTAAGAATTGGGCAGTCCGGCCTATGTCTAAAAGCAAAATCCGGACAAGCTCGAGGCAAGGTCTGTTATATAGAACTGGAAATGTTCCAGCTATACAAACTGCAGCTAATGATTTGGTAGAACCAAAGGATTCAATAGTTACCAACGAACCTCAGCCTCTCCGCCGATCTAGTAGGGATCCTCACCCACCTGAGAGATACTTCTATTTCTCTATGACAGTGGGAGCGAGGATTGCGTCATGAGATGATGACCCAACTAGTTTCGAGCTGGCCATCAAGAGTAGGACTATGTAAGAATGGCTGGATGTTTATCGATCTGAGATGGAATCCTTATACACCAACAAAGTATGGACTTTGGTTGCGATATCTGAAGGGTTAAATTCCCATCAGGAGCAAGTATATCTTGAGAAGATTACTTGGTGTAGATGGAAAAGTTGAGACTTTCAAAGCTAGACTTGTTAAAGGTTTTCGTCATCGACCAGGCATGGATAATGATGAAACCTTTTTCAGTGGCTATGCTTAAGTCCATCCAGATCCTACTTGCCACAGCTACATACCATGACTACGATATCTGGCGGTTGGGTGTCATGACTGCTTTTCTAAAATGATGTTTTAGAAGAGAGCGTCTGTAAGTACACAGCCAGAGGGCTTCGTAGACAGTGGGAGCACCGGAAACGTATGCAAGATGTTTTATGTGATAAAGCAGGTATCGCGGAGTTGGAACATCTGTTTTGATGGATTAGTCAAAGAGTTTGACATCATCAAAATGGTAGATGAACCTTGTATAAACAAAAAGGTAGTAGGGAGTATGGTGACGATCCTCGTAGAGTACGTGGATGACATACTCTTGATAGGGAAGGAGTTTCCTATGCTACGCTCGATCAATCTCCGCTTATCACAATGATTCTCCACATAGGATCAAAGTGATACCTACTAAATCCTAGGTTTTGGATCTATGAGATAGATCTAATTGGATATTAGGATACTCACTAGTTGTAGTGAGATGGTATCAATCGATCCTGGGGAGAATCACTGGAAGGGTTCCAGGGTGATAAAGACGACTGAATGTCAGTCACAGGAATTGTCTTTACCCTCAGTAAAGGGACGGTATGTTGGAAGAGTTCCAAGCTAGATACCGTGGCATAATAGACGATAAAGGCTGGATACATCGCTACTTAAGATGCTACCAAAGAGGCAGTCTGGATGTATATTTGTTCATGAGATGAACTTAGTTCCTCCTATT
The DNA here is from genome assembly GCA_030015575.1 of Agapanthus africanus. Classification (NCBI taxonomy): domain Eukaryota; kingdom Viridiplantae; phylum Streptophyta; class Magnoliopsida; order Asparagales; family Amaryllidaceae; genus Agapanthus; species Agapanthus africanus. Next base: position 609,392,169 of record CM057339.1, on the reverse strand, counting down.
GTGTGACAATGGAGTTGTGGCTTATGCCGAGGAACGCCCGTCCCATCAGTGATCCAGACATATTCTAAGGCAGTGTCACCTGATCGTGGAGATGGTTGATCTCCAGGGGATCGAGGTTAGGAGAGCAGGACTCAGAGGACAACACGGCGGATCCACTCACAAAGGCCCTTTCCCAGAGAGAGACTATTATGGGATGGTTGAGTATGAGATACTACAACTACTGCTACAGATGGCCCTAGTGCAAGTGGGAGATTGTAAGTTATATGTTTGCCCTAGAGGCCATTACTATACATAAGATGTATATTGTAGTGGATGCTTGGACATATATAAGGAGGACTTTCTTGCTCGACATGATAGTATGCTATCTGGTTGATCTTTACCTTAACGTGTACACTGATTGTCTCTCTGTTACATGTTGGTAAAGCCCTTAGGATGTGTACTTGACTACCTGGACTATGATGCGGATCATACTAGTGGGGACATGGTAGTCCATAAGTACATCCTTCAAGGTCCCTAGTCGTGGGTGTATCGAGACGGGGCATCGATATACCAGAGTAGACTAGTGTATACCTTCTCGACCCATACAGATGGGCGATGGATGATCCCATATCCATTGGTGTTTGCCATCGGAGATGATATACGGGTGCTCAGTAGAGACTGGGTACACTGGACGGACTCGCCGAGAACTCCCAGATGGTATTATATCTTACGTCAGATGGCAGTTCTCTAGTGACACAGGTACAGAGTAGTCTGTTGATCTGAGATCGTCATAGAGTCTTGTGTGGTTCCCACTGTGCTTAGATTTCTACCTTACCACGTCCAAGAGGGCGTGCAAAACGGTGGCTTTTGGGTACATTCCTGAATCATATGGAGGCAATGAGCGATAGGAGGGGATTCGTCTCTCCCGGTATAGGGAGTTGATGTTGCGCTGTGTTCGATTGGCTATAACCAGAAATCCCTGGCCAGGGTTGCTGAGATTTACTGGTAAGTGTTACCAGTAGTTTCTCGAACTGTTATAGACCTCATATCGACACGACTTATCGAGCTACTGGGGTCTGACGTTTACCACCCTTAGGGAGATATGCGACATATCAGACGAACAGACCGGACTGTACGGTAAGTGTTACTGATTGGATTCACAGGAGTGTGAGCGGGCTTGCTCGTCGATCTTCTGATCGCTCAATACCCGGGTGGCCGTTACGTTTAGCAGACCGCTTACGGCTTGTGGGTGTTTGATATGATCATCACCTGCTACCGGCGTATTGACGAGTCTTTAGAGTCCTACACAGAGGTTTCCTGGCTCAAGAGAAACGAAATAGGAGCGCATATGAGATATGCGCGGGACCGAGAATAATGCGTGTATGTGATACCGTATTCTATTCTCGCAATGAATGTATCGAATGGTTGTATGCGATATAACCTAGTTATCGAATCGAGGATTGATTCGATAAGTCGATACATTGGATACTAGTCGGTTATATGCGATATGACCGGATCGTTAAATCAAGTATTGATTTAATGATTTAATGCATAATTATATATTTTATTTATTAGTTTGCATTAACTAGTATTGGTTCACTTTAAATGGATTTTCTCACTTGAAATGCACAAGTTGTATATGTGATACACTTTTGTGCACTTGTTTGTATTATGTTTGGTTATAAATGCTCACTTGGGTTTGTGTAAAGAATTAAACCACGGTTAAGTTAATGATTAGGGTTTTGTTTACTTATTCATTTATTTATTTTTTCATTTTGGAAAGATAAATAAGAAATGGTGGCTTTCTTTGTTTGCTTGTTGAAGCTTCATGAAGCTTTGAATAAGTCCACCATTTTTGTCTCATGCTTTACCCTAACCATTCAAACTAACCATAGTTTATTCTCTACACCTAACCATGGTTGCCATATGATAAGTATTCATTTTATTTTCTATTTTGAGATAACTTATCATATTCTTTCTTCTTCTTCTTCTTCATCTTCAACAATGAAGAAAGCTTGCCTCCATCAATGGCAACTTGAGAAAAAGAGTGAGAAATCCAATTCTAAAGTGAACCCACTTCCTATTTCTTCATCCTTGTAACACTTTGGTTTTCCGTTTGAATGTCTTTTGTGATAATTAGTGATCGTACGTGTTATTATATATGTGTTCCTAGGTTTATTACTCACTTTTATTAGTGTTTGCATTTTGGGAATTTTCTTGTGCTAGTGCACACATGCACACTTAGCCATTTTTGAGACTTAGGGTTTAGGTGACTTGTTAACCATTCTTTTGTGCATGGTTCTTTTTAGTTTTCCCCACCATTTATTCATATCTTAACCCCTTTTCACAAATTCAAATCCTATTAAACAATTAAGAGCATGGTGTTAGGTAAAGATGTTGACTTTTGACCCCATCTCTTTGCTCTTCTCTCTCTCTTCTACTCATTCAGAATTCCTGCAGAATTCCAGCAGGGAAAAACCCCTCTTCCTCCATCTTTTCTTCTCCTTTCTCATTCTCCTTTGATCCCTACACAAGAACCCCACACAATCCTCACTTTTCCTTCACAAAACCTTAAGAGGAGTGAGCTTTTTGAGGTGTTTGAAGCAAATCTGCATACTTGAGGGAAAAAGCTGGAACTTTTAGTCTTTCTAAGGCTCTTAGAAGGTATTAACTCATATTTGCACTACTTTTCCTTAGACTTGTTATATTCTCTAGTAAAAATCTCTTTTTTTTGTGCATTTTTAGTGATATTAAGGGATATTTGTGATTCACATGTTAGATTGGTGTTCTCATAGTTTATTTGGCTCCTTTAAGTGTCATTAGAGCTATCTTAACTAGGTTATACCTCAGGTTGCACAAAAATACCCTAAAGTTCCATTTTTAGTGCAAGTGTGGATTTTAACTAGAATTTGGGCACTGTAGGAATCTGCTACTACCCGAGACTTTTCAGTAGAAATCTAGATAGTACTGCAGCATGTATGGGAAGAATTGAGTGCACCAACCAAACCTGGGAACCCAATTCCCAAGTCTGGCCGCCAAAATGGGCATTCTGGCCGCAAATTGCGGCCGGATGGGGGAGATTTGGGTTGGGGTTTGGGGTGTAGGTCTCTGCTTGTGTGTGGGTTATTTTGGCATATATAGTTTTGAAATATCTTTCCTGTATCAAAATCTGGGGTAGAATACCTATTTTCCCGTATTTTCAACCTTTCGCGACACGCGTGATACGTGTGTGTGGGTTTTGGGTTTCTGCGTATCGCGACGCGTCAGGGTGCCTTTAGGTTCGTAACCACGCATTTTAGCGTATCGTGCACACGCGCGCTTGGTTCGCGACACGAGTTACTGGTTCGGCTTAAGTGTCGCATTTTCGTGATTTCAAGCTTACGTGTGATATATTGTGTAATTCCAGGTTCGCAGGAAAGTACAACGGACGCCGCGTAGGAGGGGACACAGGTTGTTGGCTATACCTAGTGGGAGGCTACGGTGAGTAGATTTCACATCTACGGGGATATCGCCCGCATGGCGTTCTACGTCAGGGCTGATAGGACCTTATAGTGTTCCTTATATATATTGCATGTTCATGGTTACTAGCTAGTGCATTGCATACCTACAACATACATCATAATGGATCATTGCATTGTAGCTCATTTATATGTGACATGACTTGATATTCATACTTGATACCTATATCACATTGGATCATTGCATTGTAGCTCATTTATATGTGACATGACTTGATATTCATACTTGATACCTATATCACATTGGATCATTGCATTGTAGCTTATCTATATGTGACATGACTTGATATGATATTTGGGGCGCCGCCCCGTGTTTTTCTCGGTGCTAGAGGCATGTACTGAGATAGGGCTGACCCGGAATGATGGATGCCCAATGGATTGATATAGGGCTGACCCGGAATGACGGATGCCCGATGGATTGAGATAGGGCTGACCCGGACTGACGGATGCTCGAGTAATTGAGAGAGGGATGACCCGGACTGACGGATTCCCGATATATACTTGAGAGAGGGCTGACCCGGAATGACGGATGCCCGAGGTATTGATATAGGGATGACCCGGAATGACGGATGCCCGATGTATTGAGAGAGGGATGACCCGGACTGACGGATTCCCGATATATATATACATACATTGAGAGAGGGCTGACCCGGACTGACGGATGCCCGATACAGGATGTTTTACGTGTCGATGCTAGACACGAGTATTTATGATATTTGGGTGCCGATGTTGGGCACTCGGGATTCTCAGAGGTGTACAGGATTTGAGGGCCGAGGAGAGTGCCGGCGCATGAGCTATCTTGGGGAGATCTGGGTGCACTGAGGAGCCGATTATTTATGTTCCACGTTGACATTCCGTGCAGATATTATATTGCCCCTGTTCAGCATTACTTTTGTTCCTCATCCTGTAGATGCATTACCTGTTAGAGCATTTGTACCTCATCTGGTAGTACAGTACCCTATAGAGCACTTGCACGATTATTGCACATACTGCTCATCCCATATTGATATCATCTGTTGGCATATGATAGAGTAGTGTAGTACGAACATGCTCGCGATTACCTTTATATGTTATCTCTATTCACGAGTTGGCAACTCACCCCCGTTGTGCCACAGTGTTTGCAGGTTGCCCTTCGGAGTAGTCGCGGCAGGCTACTTTGCATCTTTTGACACAGATACCCCCATAGCTGGTGTACTAGCTCTTTTGCTGATAGGTGGGTTTTGTGCGGTATCTGTTTATCTTTCAGTATGTACATTGTTGTATCTAGTATTCACCATCTACCATGTATGTATTTGACTTAGAAACAGTGTGAGGACGATGTTGTATTATATTTGTGTTCTGGTGTCGAGCTCGTTGTGAGCCGGCTGTACTTGCAGTTCATTCTATCTGTGTTGTTCCCACTTGTGGATCTTGATCTTCGCCACGGCGTCGTATATTGTTTTCTTAGAGAATTGTTACTTAGTTTTCTTATCATGTTTTGGTTAGTGCTTCCTTTAAAACTTCTATCACTCTATACTTTCACTGGTTTGATTTCTGGGTTTTCGGTTCACTTAGTCGCGTTACGCCTGTAGACGTTACGTGGTTAAGTGCCGGTCACGGGCCAAACTTTGGGTCGTGACAAAGTTGGTATCAGAGCGTAGGTTTTACCTTTCGGAGTGTAGGACGACCCTGGTATGATGGAGTAGGTAGCTGCGGCAGGGTAGCGTAGCGTGTGTATGTTCCGCGACATACTCACGACACGGTACTTCTCCTACGCGACCTTAGGACTTGTTGATTTAAATTTCTTCTCGAGTATATACATTCTTGTGATTCGATTTCCGTATCCTTATCGAATCATGTTGTTTTTGATAGCCAATATGCCGCCAAGGACTACGAGGGCGCAGAGAGCAGCCGTGAGGGCCGAGGCTCGATTTGATTCATCTGAGACAAGGACTAATCCGAGTAGTACTCCTGTTGCACCAGGACAGATTGTTTCCCCTACGGCAGCTCAGGTTGCTAGACTAGTGGTAGAGATGTAGGGCCTATGCCAGGAGATGAGCTCATTGATAGAGGTCGTTCGAGCGCAGCGACAGATGGTTGCCACCCCTGTTACCCAGTTGTTCCTTGCGATCATCATGCAGTATTCCGTTCCCTACATAGCACCGGTGGAGGCAGCTCCCGTGTACGAGACACGTCTTCCAGAGACCGTGAGAATTCCGGAACGGTTGTGGAATTATACTAGTGTACCAGCCCAGAGCAGAGGCTTAGGACGAGGACAGCCGTTTGGCTTTCATCCCTAGGCAGGACGGCATTCAGTGCGTAGGTGTTTACGATGCGGAAGCCTGCAACACCTCATCAGGCAGTGTTTCTTCACAGCACGTCAGGGTCGTGCTCGGAGACGTCGTGGACGTGGAGGGTTTGCACAGAGGGGTCAGGCTAGTAGAGGAGGAGTTCGGTCAGTCGCAAATGAAGGACAGGCACAAGCTTTTGCTTCGACTCATCGGGACTTGCGGGTATCCGATGCTGTGGTTTCAGGTACTCTTTCAGTTTGTCCTTTGTTGCACCAGTATTGTTTGATCCGGATCGTTGTGCTCATATATTTTCACGTACCCGTATGTATCCACACACCTTGTGCTGAGTTTGAGTAGAGAGTCCGGTTTGCTTGGTCAACCGCTAGTTGTGACTACTCCTGCGGGAGAGTCGGTTGTTGTTAGGCACGTGTTCCGATCCTGTACCGTCCGTATCGGCGAGAGAGAGTTGCCGGTCGATTTGATCCTTCATGAGAGGTTGGACTTCGACGTTCTTTTGGGCATGGATTGGTTAGCCACGTGCTATGCTTCTGTTGACGGCCGCGAGAAGACAGTTCGATTTTGTTTTTCCGACAAGTCGGTTGTTGTTGTTGTGTTGGGAAACCGTAGTGCCACCCCTCACGGTGTGATTTCTTCTGTTCGCGCTGGACAGGTTTTGCGGAAAGGATGTCAGGGATTTCTCGCATATGTTTGCGATACTAGGGCTATAGAGTTTCTTTCGGATCAGGTTCCGGTTGGTAGCGAGTTCCCTGATGTGTTCCCTGACGAGCTTCCTGGACGGCCGCCCGAGCGTGATAATTCTTTCTGCATTGATTTGGTTCCTGGCACGGGACCTATTTCAGTACCGCTTTATTGGATAGCCCCGGCGGAACTTAGAGAGTTGAAGGGTCAGTTGCAGGATACTTTTCGAGGATCGATTTACGATCGGGCTATCATCAGCTGCGGGTTCGATGGGAGGACATTCCTAGGACGGCCTTCCGCACACGTTACGGCCATTATGAGTTTTTGGTGATGTCGTTCGGACTCACCAACGCGCCAGCAGCGTTTATGGACATGATGAACCGTACTCTTCGGCCGTATCTTGATCTGTTCATTATGGTGTTTATGGACGATATCTTGGTATATTCTCGGAGTAGAGAGGAGCACGAGCAGCACCTGCGGATTCCACTGCAGACCTTGAGGGAGCATCAGCTTTTCGCCAAATTCTCCAAGTATGCCTTCGGGCTAGATAGTGTGGGCATCTCGGGGCACGTGATTTCACGAGATGGTATATGTGTTGACCCGAGGGAGGTTGAGGCAGTTCGGAGTTGGTCTAGACCCACGTCAGTGACGGAGATTCGCAGCTTTCTAGGGATGGCAGGCTATTACCGGCAATTTGTGCAGGACTTCTCTCGCTTTGCTACACATTTGACCGGGTTGACCCGGAAGGGAGTTACTTCGATTGGACGGAGGAGTGTGAGCACAGTTTCCAGCAGCTACGGGCTCTACTGGCTACGACACCAGTGTTATCATTGACTTTGGGATCAGGCGGATTTGTAGTCTACTGCGATGCTTCACGAGTAGGGTTGGGGTGCGTTTTGATGCAGTATGACAGGGGGATTGCGTATGCTTCACGGCAAGTAAAGAGACATAAGCAGAATTACCCTACTCATGATCTGGAGATGGCTGCAGTGGTCTTTGCATTCAAGATCTGGCGACATTATCGGTATGGGGAGTCGTGCCAGATATTCACCGACCACAAGAGCTTAAAGTACATATGTCAGCAGCGAGACCCGAACCTTAGACAGCACCGACGGATGTAGTTAGTGAAGGACTACGATGGTGAGATCTTGCATCAACCGGGCAGGGCTAATGTAGTGGCGGATGCTTGAGTAGAAGGCCCGGGGGTAGTCTATCTTGTTTGAGTGCAGTACAGAGGTAGCCGTCGGCAGATTGGCAGATATTATGCGACAGCCGGGTACAGTTCGAGTTTACGCCGATCGGAGGACAGGTTGCGCATGGTCGTGCATGCCCACAGTTGCTTGACCGTATATAAGAGGCACAGCTCAGTGATGACCGATGTTCAGAGATCATGGCACAGATTGGACAGGGCAAATTTTCTGAGTTCGTGATCGATGATCAGGGAGTACTACGGTTTGGAGTCAGACTGTGCGTACCAGATGCTGAGGGATTGCGGCGCGAGATTCTTGAGGATACACATCGATCGGTGTATAGTGTTCATCCCGGTTCCACCAAGACGTACTATGACTTGAGAGATGTTTACTGGTGGGACGGTATGAAGAGGGACATCACAGATTTTGTATCGAGATGCCTGACTTGTCAACAAGTCAAGGCCGAGCATCAGAGGCCAGCGGGAGAGCTACAGCCGTTACCCATTCCGGAGTGGAAATGAGAACAGATATCTATGGATTTCATTGTGGGTCTACCCAGGACTAGTCGAGGGTATAACTCCATCTGGGTGATCGTGGATCGTTTGACGGAAGCGGCTCACTTCCTACCGGTGAAGACGACTTTCAGATTTACTCAGTATGCCCATGTCTACATTGATCAGATTGTGCGACTGCACGGAGTTCCGACATGCATCGTGTCCGATAGAGGCACCCAGTTTACCAGCCGGCTATGGCAGAGGCTTCAGGAGGCTTTGGGCACTCGTTTGAGTTTCAGCACAGCGTCCCATCCGCAGACCGACGGACAGTCAGAGCGGACTATTCAGACTCTTGAGGACATGCTCAGAGCATGCGTTGTAGATTTTGGAGGTAGCTAGGATCATCAGTTGCCCTTAGTAGAGTTCTCGTACGATAACAGCTACCAGGAGACCTTTCAGGCGGCACCATTTGAGGCTCTTTATGGGAGGAGATGCAGATCACCCACCTGTTGGACGGAACTCAGCGAGAGCAGTATCTTGGGGCCACAGATAGTAAAGGAGACGACAGCAAGGATCCAGTTGATTCGCGATGGGATGAGAGCAGCCCAGAGTAGGCAGAGGTCTTATGCGGACCGTCGTCGACGCAGATTTGAGTTTTCTGTTGGTGATCATGTTTTCTTGAGGGTCTCCCCAATGAAGGGCGTAATGAGGTTGGAAAGAAGGGGGAAGCTTAGTCCCAGATTTGTGGGCCCCATTGGAGGTCCTTGAGCGAATTGGTGCAGTTGCGTATCGATTAGCCCTTCCGCCCAGTTTTCCAGACGTGCAGCCCGTATTCCATGTTTCGATGCTCCGCAGATATCTTCATGATCTTTCGCATGCGATTCAGCACCCGACGATCCAGTTTGAGCGCGACCTTTCCTATGCGGAGCAGCCGGTGATGATCTTGGATCGACGAATGAAGAAATTGAGGTCGAAAGAGATGCCGTCCGTCAAGATACTTTGGCGTGGCCAGAGCGGCGAGGAAGTCACTTGGGAGACCGAGAGCGAGATGATGAAGAGGTATCCCCGCCTTTTTGAAGGTGCGTATAGTTAGATTTTTAAATTCGGGGACCGAATTTCTTTAAGGGGGGTAGATTGTAACACTTTGGTTTTCCGTTTGAATGTCTTTTGTGATAATTAGTGATCGTACGTGTTATTATATATGTGTTCCTAGGTTTATTACTCACTTTTATTAGTGTTTGCATTTTGGGAATTTTCTTGTGCTAGTGCACACATGCACACTTAGCCATTTTTGAGACTTAGGGTTTAGGTGACTTGTTAACCATTCTTTTGTGCATGGTTCTTTTTAGTTTTCCCCACCATTTATTCATATCTTAACCCCTTTTCACAAATTCAAATCATATTAAACAATTAAGAGCATGGTGTTAGGTAAAGATGTTGACTTTTGACCCCATCTCTTTGCTCTTCTCTCTCTCTTCTACTCATTCAGAATTCCTGCAGAATTCCAGCAGGGAAAAACCCCTCTTCCTCCATCTTTTCTTCTCCTTTCTCATTCTCCTTTGATCCCTACACAAGAACCCCACACAATCCTCACTTTTCCTTCACAAAACCTTAAGAGGAGTGAGCTTTTTGAGGTGTTTGAAGCAAATCTGCATACTTGAGGGAAAAAGCTGGAACTTTTAGTCTTTCTAAGGCTCTTAGAAGGTATTAACTCATATTTGCACTACTTTTCTTTAGACTTGTTATATTCTCTAGTAAAAATCTCTTTTTTTGTGCATTTTTAGTGATATTAAGGGATATTTGTGATTCACATGTTAGATTGGTGTTCTCATAGTTTAGATGGCTCCTTTAAGTGTCATTAGAGCTATCTTAACTAGGTTATACCTCAGGTTGCACAAAAATACCCTAAAGTTCCATTTTTAGTGCAAGTGTGGATTTTAACTAGAATTTGGGCACTGTAGGAATCTGCTACTACCCGAGACTTTTCAGTAGAAATCTAGATAGTACTGCAGCATGTATGGGAAGAATTGAGTGCACCAACCAAACCTGGGAACCCAATTCCCAAGTCTGGCCACCAAAATGGGCATTCTGGCCGCAAATTGCGGCCAGATGGGGGAGATTTGGGTTGGGGTTTGGGGTGTAGGTCTCTGCTTGTGTGTGGGTTATTTTGACATATATAGTTTTGAAATATCTTTCCTGTATCAAAATCTGGGGTAGAATACCTATTTTCCCGTATTTTCAACCTTTCGCGACACGCGTGATACGTGTGTGTGGGTTTTGGGTTTCTGCGTATCGCGACGCGTCAGGGTGCGTCTAGGTTCGTAACCACGCGTTTTAGCGTATCGTGCACACGCGCGCTTGGTTCGCGACACGAGTTACTGGTTCGGCTTAAGTGTCGCATTTTCGTGATTTCAAGCTTACGTGTGATATATTGTGTAATTCCAGGTTCGCAGGCAAGTACAACGGACGCCGCGCAGGAGGGGACACAGGTTGTTGGCTATACCTAGTGGGAGGCTACAGTGAGTAGATTTCACATCTACGGGGATATCGCCCGCATGGCGTTCTACGTCAGGGCTGATAGGACCTTATAGTGTTCCTTATATATATTGCATGTTCATGGTTACTAGCTAGTGCATTGCATACCTACAACATACATCATAATGGATCATTGCATTGTAGCTCATTTATATGTGACATGACTTGATATTCATACTTGATACCTATATCACATTGGATCATTGCATTGTAGCTCATTTATATGTGACATGACTTGATATTCATACTTGATACCTATATCACATTGGATCATTGCATTGTAGCTTATCTATATGTGACATGACTTGATATGATATTTGGGGCGCCGCCCCGTGTTTTTCTCGGTGCTAGAGGCATGTACTGAGATAGGGCTGACCCGGAATGACGGATGCCCGATGGATTGATATAGGGCTGACCCGGAATGACGGATGCCCGATGGATTGAGATAGGGCTGACCCGGACTGACGGATGCCCGAGTAATTGAGAGAGGGATGACCCGGACTGACGGATTCCCGATATATACTTGAGAGAGGGCTGACCCGGAATGACGGATGCCCGAGTTATTGATATAGGGCTGACCCGGAATGACGGATGCCCGATGTATTGAGAGAGGGATGACCCGGACTGACGGATTCCCGATATATATATACATACATTGAGAGAGGGCTGACCCGGACTGACGGATGCCCGATACAGGATGTTTTACGTGTCGATGCTAGACACGAGTATTTATGATATTTGGGTGCCGATGTTGGGCACTCGGGATTCTCAGAGGTGTACAGGATTTGAGGGCCGAGGAGAGTGCCGGCGCATGAGCTATCTTGGGGTGATCTGGGTGCACTGAGGAGCCGATTATTTATGTTCCACGTTGACATTCCGTGTAGATATTATATTGCCCCTGCTCAGCATTACTTTTGTACCTCATCCTGTAGATGCATTACCTGTTAGAGCATTTGTACCTCATCTGGTAGTACAGTACCCTATAGAGCACTTGCACGATTATTGCACATACTGCTCATCCCATATTGATATCATCTGTTGGCATATGATAGAGTAGTGTAGTACGTACATGCTCGCGATTACCTTTATATGTTATCTGTATTCACGAGTTGGCAACTCACCCCCGATGTGCCACAGTGTTTGCAGGTTGCCCTTCAGAGTAGTCGCGGCAGGCTGCTTTGCATCTTTTGACACAGATACCCCCATAGCTGGTGTACTAGCTCTTTTGCTGATAGGTGGGTTTTGTGCGGTATCTGTTTATCTTTCAGTATGTACATTGTTGTATCTAGTATTCTCCATCTACCATGTATGTATTTGACTTAGAAACAGTGTGAGGACGATGTTGTATTATATTTGTGTTCTGGTGTCGAGCTAGTTGTGAGCCGGCTGTACTTGCAGTTCATTCTATCTGTGTTGTTCCCACTTGTGGATCTTGATCTTCGCCACGGCGTCGTATATTGTTTTCTTAGAGAATTGTTACTTAGTTTTCTTATCATGTTTTGGTTAGTGCTTCCTTTAAAACTTCTATCACTCTATACTTTCACTGGTTTGATTTCTGGGTTTTCGGTTCACTTAGTCGCGTTACGCCTGTAGACGTTACGTGGTTAAGTGCCGGTCACGGGCCAAACTTCGGGTCGTGACAATCCTCTACCACTTGCCAAGTAGTATAGGGTGTTTTCTTCACAAGTTTCATGGCTTGGTGAAGTTGGAGCTTGATCTTGTGTTGCCTCGACGTAGATCATCTTCGGCATCGAAGTCGACGACCTAGCCCGATCTTTTCTTCGATGAAATCACCGCGAGAGTCCAAGATCCAATTTGTACAGCGGAGGGACGTCTACGTGGAGCTAAGGAAGTGGAGAACCGGATCTACAAAGGATGTAGTCACTTCCCTTTTAGTTAAAGTTGTTTACTTGCATCGCATCACCTATAAATCTAGTTAACGATCAGTATTAGGGTTTGTAGGCACATGAAATTTTTGAATTGGGCATGTTTGATCACTTGTGAGACCTCATTAGTGTGCCTAGGAACCCTACAAGACCCCGGTAGCTTGATAAGTCGTGTCGATATGTGGTATATAACAGTTCGAGAAACCATTGATAACACTTACCAGTAAATCTCAGCAACTCTGGCCAGGGATTTCCAGTTATAGCCAATCGAACACAGCACAACATCAACTCCCTATACCGAGGGAGACGAATCCCCTCCTATCGCTCATTGCCTCCATATGATTCGGGACTGTACCCAAAAGCCACCTTTTTGTACGCCCTCTTGGACGTGGTATGATGGAAATCAAAGCACAGTAGGAATCACACAAGACTCTATGACGATCTCGGGTCAACAGACTACTCTGTACCTGTGTCACTGGAGAACTGCCATCTGACGTGAGGTATAATACCATCTGGGAGTTCTCGGAGAGTCCGTCCAGTGTACCCAGTCTCTACTGAGCACCCGTACACCATCCTTGATGTCAAACACCGATGGATATGGGATCATCCATCGCCCATCATATGGGTCAAGATGCATATATGCTAGTCTACTCTGGTGTATCGATGCCCTGTCTCGATACACCCTCGACTAGGAACAGTTATAGGATGTACTCGCCGACTACCGTGGCCCCACTAGTATGATCTCATCATAATCCCAGTAGTCGAGTACATATCCTAAGGGCTTTATCAACATGTAACATAGAGGCAATCAGAGTACATGTTAAGATAAAGTACAACCAGATAGCATACTATCATGTCGAGCAAGAAAGTCCTCCCTATATATGTCCCAGCATCCACTACAATATACATCATATGTACAGTAATGGCCTCTAGGGCATACATATAACTAACATGGGATTGTCCCAATCCAGGTACATTGACACCATAATATAAAGGTTTAGTATGGAAGAATCCAAGCGTGGGAATTTGCCCACGATCTTTGGACTCACTCTCTCCAAAGAGATGTCTCCTAAGACTGATTTGGAAAGAGCTCGCATGCAAGGGATACCCTATGCTTCGGCAGTAGGCTCTATCATGTATGTGATGTTATGTACTAGACCCGATATAGCATACTCACTAAGTGTAGTGAGTAGGTATCAAGCAGATCCACGAGAGAGTCACTGGATAGCTGTGAAGAACATTCTCAAGTACTTGAGAAGGACTAAAGAGATGTTCTTGATGTATGGTAACGGTAAACTCCAGGTGGAGTCCTTTACCGATTTGAGCTTCCAAAGTGATAAGGACGACTCTAAGTCGCACTCGGGATTTATCTTAACCCTAAATGGAGGGGCGGTTAGTTGGAAGAGTTCCAAACAGGAAACCGTGGCAGACTCGACGATGGAGGCTGAATACATCGCTGCCAACGATACTGCCAAAGAGGTTGTCTGGATCAAGAAGTTCATCACTGAACTTGGTGTGGTTCCGTCCATTGAGCATCCAATACCTTTGTATTATGATAACAATGGAGCTGTGGTTTTGGCCATGGAACCCAGGTCCCATCAGAGATCCAGGCATATTCTGAGGCGGTATCACCTGATCTGGGAGACAGTTGATCACCGAGAGATCGAGTTCATGAGAGTTGACACGAAGGAAAACACTACGGATCCACTCGGCCTAGATACATTTTGAGAGACTCTTCGGGATGTTGGGTATGAGATACTACAACAGCTGGCCTTAGTGCAAGTGGGAGATTGTTAGTTATGTATATTCCCTAGAGGCCATTGTTGTACATATGATGTATATTATAGTGGATGCTTGGATATGTATAGAGAGGACTTTCTTGCGCGATATGATAGTGTGCTATCTGGTTTAACTTTGTCTAAACATGTTGACTTGTATTGGTTTACTGTCTTGCTCTCACATATTGATACAGCCCTTAGGATATGTACTTGACTACTAGGACTATGATGCATATCATACTTGTGGGGCCAGGTAAGTCAAAAAGTACATCCTATAGTTGTTCCTAGTCGAGGGTGTATCGAGACAGGGCATCGATACTCCAGAGTAGACTAGCGTATACGCATCTTGACCCATATGATGGGCGATAGATGATCTCATATCCATTGGTGTTTGACATCAAAGATGGTATACGGGTGCTCAGTGGAGACTGGGTACACTGAACGGACTCGCCGAGAACTCCTAGCTGGTATTATACCTATCGTCAGATAGCAGTTCTCTGGTAACACTGGTACATGTTAGTCTGTAGACCCAAGATCGTCATAGAGTCTTGTGTGATTCCCACTGTACTTTGATTTCCATCTTACCACGTTCATGAGAACATGCAAAACGGTGGCTTTTGGGTACAGTCCCGAATCACATGGAGGAAATGAGTGATAGGAGGGGTTTCGTCTCTCCCGGTATTTAGGGTTGATGTTGCGCTGTGCTCGATTGGCAATAACTGGAAGTCCCTAACTAGGGCTGCTATGGAGATCTACTGGTAAGTGTTATCAGTAGTTTCTCGACCTGTTATGAGTCTCGTATCAGCATGACATATCGAGTTATTGAGGTCTGGCGTTTACCACCCCTAGACTTAATATGCGACATATTAGACGAAGAGACTGGTCTATACGGTAGTGTTCCTGATATGCTTTACAGGAGCTAGAGAAGGCTTGCTTGTTGATCTTCTGATCGCTTAATACCCGGGCAGCCGTTACGTCCAGCTAGTACTGCTGACGCTTATGAGTACTTGATGTGATCATCACCTACTACCTGCGTATTGACGAGTCTTTAGAGTCCTACACAAAGGTTTTACTAGATCAGGCAAAACGAAGTAGGAGCACATATGTGATATGTGCGGGATCGAGAATAATACGAGTATGAGATACCGTATTCTATTCTCGCGATATTTGCATCGGTCGGTTATATGTGATATAGCCGAGTTAGCAAATCAAGTGTTGATTCGATAAGTTGGTATATATAATATTAGTCGGTTATATATGATATAGCCGAATTATTAAATCAAGTGTTGATTTGATAATTTAGTGTATAATTGTATATTTGATATACTAGTTTACATTAACTAATATTAGCTCACTTAAGCATTTATTTTTTCTCACATCTGCACACTTAATATATATGTGATATATATTAATTGTGTTCTATTTTGTGTCATGGTTGATGACACACACTACATGGGTGTATGAGACTTACACCATACTAATTATAATGTATGGTTTAGATATTTAAAGTAAATCTAAATTAGTGGATAATTAGTCACATGCATGAAGCTTGTAGAATCTTGTGGATGCATTTACTTAGTCCACTAATTTTGTGTAACGTTTTAGAAATCGTTTTGCGAATTTTCCCGTTTTTGGGCAAAATTGTCGGTTTTTCCGTTTTAACCCGATTTCGATCAAACGACCATATAAGCTTACCGACACCTAATTTGGCCAAAATAAAGCTTGTGCGCGAACTTTGGGAGTATTTGGGAGGTTTTGGTTCAGATAGATTTTTTCCCGAAAAAAATATTATTTTAAGCGGTGTTTTGTACATGTAAATCGGGAAAATTTTTATTTTTGTGAATAAATTAATTTTGTCACTAGAATTATTTTAGAATGTTCTTTTTAAAAATCTAGATATTTTTTGGTGACTAATGGTGTGTTTTAAAATTTAAAAGAAAAGGGTGTAATGGTGGCAAAATGCATTAATTAGCATTTAATTCTCTTTTTCCTTGCTTTTTCTTCACAAAATATTACACAAAACCCCCCCACTCACCTTGGCCGACCCTAACTCCCCCATTTCTGTCCAAAATAATTCCATGCTCATTTCTCTCTCATTTCCTTTCAAAAACACAAAAAAGATATCCAAAAATAAATCCAAAAATTCCTATATAAATATTAAACCTTTTTCCTTCACTAATCCTTCATGGATCTTCATCAAAGCTTGAGTTTTGGAGGCTAAAGTGATGGATCTAAGTTCTTTTTGGTGTTCTTGAGGAGGTATAATTTCTTACCTTAATCCATAATTAATTGCTTTAATCTTTAACTAGCTAATTTAGTTAACTAGTTAAGTGCTTAGTTAGCATATAAATCATGATTAATTCATTATATTTGGTTTAAGAAATTCATGTTAGGGTTAAATTTTGATTAAGTGATTAGTGTTTAATTCAAGTGTTAAGTTGTGTTTTGGAAAAGAATAATCTAGTAGAAAGTGTTAAAATTTGCTAATAAGCATTTTGTTTAATTAAGCAAAATTGCTTACTAGATTTTTGCTAAAACATAATTAGCGAGTGTTAAAAATATAGGATTGATTTAGATAGCTTAGTTAAGCTATTTTAAGCTATTTGTAATTGTTAGATTTGTGTTATCTTGAATCTAGTGCGATATATTGCGATAGGTTGCTTACTAGATTTCGGGGTTTTCCGACGTAGGGATTGTTTGGTAGTTGCGAGGTTATATCCAGTGTATTCCTCGTAATTTTTGTGTTGTGTTGCGCGATCGGGACGATCGGGGTCCAGACTTGGTGTTTTATAGTTTAGCGACCCTAATTAGGGTTTTGGCCGGTATCGTGCGCGATAGATGCGCTAAGCGCGCAGTGTAATTTTCCGGGCGTTTTCGTCGCGTTTCGTTGTCTTTCCGTCATTATAGGATATTTAGCTTATGTGTTGTATTTATAAAATTTTAGGTTCGCAAGCAGGGACTTCGGGTGCTGCGGACAAGGGGAAGCAGGTGGTCGGATTTTCTTAGCTCGAGACCATCGGTGAGTAGATTTAACATCTATAGGGAAATCGCCCGTATGGCGTTATGCGTCGGGGCGAATATGATATGATAGCTGCATGTATTTGCATATTAGTTACTTTCATATGAATGTCATTGCATAGCATTATCTGTTGTACTTGACTCGTACCTTTAGATATAACACATTACTGACGGTTCATGTTGCACGAGCACTAAATTGTATGCTACACTCACACCGTCTGTAATTGCCATGACACGCACAAACACCTACATATGTGATATGATAGTGGATAGGAATGATTAGAGTAGTAACTCATATTCTATTGTGCATATGAAATACTGTGGACACATACATACGTGATATTGCATTGGGCAAGAATAGTTAAGGTAGTGAACCCTATTCCACTTCACTTATATCTTGTTATAATTACCTATACATCATGCATACATATTGACATGTACACCCTCGTACTTGATTACATGTAGATACTTAAACCCTGCTACACTTACTTGTACACTTCATATGATACTGCATTTATTTTCGAAGGAATTGGAAACCGCATGATGTGTTTTAAAGTTAGATTCAATTTAAAGAGCGGTTTTCCCTTTATATGCTCATATTGATGTTTTATGTTGCATATATCAGTTTTATATGGATTTTACGCATTGAGATATGGATTTCATATGATTTATGGATTTGAGAACCGTGGGGGATATTTTCAAGAAAACATTGTATTGTTTGAAAACCCGGTTTCTCTTGATATGATATTTGATGCGTCCACCATGTGATTTCTCGGTTCTGAGATTTGGCTTGTGATACCCGATTCGAGGAGCGGGATGCACCGTCTGCGGGTACATGGTGGACCCGGTATGGTACCCCGGGGTGAGTGGTGATTTCGTGGTGTAGACGATAAACCTGACGGTGGGACTACTACCTACCGGTGATTGTATTTGGACTCGGCGGTTATCATGGAGATACCGACCGGAGAGAGGTATGACATATCGTCAGGGCTAGTCATGGTGACAGTGCCTGAGTTATGAGGATTTACGTGTCGATGCTAGACACGGGTTTCATGATGTTTCGAGTGTCGGTGATTGACACTCAGGTTTTCGTGAGACATACAGGATGTGAGGGCCGATCTGAGGATGCGGTGCCTGAGGATTTGGGATTTGATGTGTCAGTGAGGGACACTGGTGTTTTTCCATGCTGATGATTTTTGCATGAGATTTTATATTATATCATCCCACACTCAGGATTATGTTGATATGCATTGTTTCATGTAGTTGTAGTACCCTGATGATGTACCTTTACATGATTGTTGCATATTCACTTATCATACTTATGCTATCGGATTACTTGTGATAGATAGATCGCTGTTCGTGCATACTTGCGATTACTGTATGATGTTATTTACTATTCACGAGTTGGCAACTCACCCCCGTTGTGCCACAGTGTTGTGCAGGACTTACCCTCTGAGTAGTCGCGGCAGGGCATCTTTTCATCTCTACTTTTACGGATACCGCTACGGTTGGCTGTGAAGCTTTGCTTTTAGGTGGGTTGTGGTTATCTGTTTGTACTTTGTATATTTTTTTGTTGGATCTAGTATTCTCCATCTACCACTATGTTGTATATGACTTAGAGACGACTTGTGAGGATTCAGTGTTATATTTTGTGGTGACTTTTGGTGCCGTGTTCGTGGGAGCCGGTTTTTGTTGAAAAGTTTTACTTCTTTATGCAGTTTCCTTTTATATTTCTTCGCTTCGGCGTCGTATATATGTTGTGGTGGTTGTCTCCGCCGTTGGGCGTGATTTTCTCCCATTTGGGATGCTTTTATTATTATCAATGTTGTACCCGTTTTCGGGGTTAGTTTTTACAAAAGAGATGCTGCCGAAATTTTTAAGAACGAAAACTAAACTTAAAGATTTTTACTTGAAAATTTCCGAATATTTAAAACTATGTTTTTCTCCGTTGATCCAGTTTTGGGTGGTTTAGATTTCTGGGTTTCGGCTTACTTAAGTTGCGTACGCCTTTAGACGTTACGTAGTTTAAGTGCCGGTTACGGGCCAAATTTGGGTCGTGACATTTTGTTTTACTAAAGATATTTATTAACCTAACCATTATAACTTAGCCATGGTTATGTCTCTACATGAGTTAGATATATGATACAAACTCACCCATGCTTGATTCTCTTACCTCATTAGTTCATTCTCATCTCTTGACTTCATCTTCTTCATCCTTGAGAAAAAACTTGCTAGTTTTTTCCAAAGTGAGAAAAATAAAACTAAAGTGAGCCCACTTCCTACTTCATCATCCTCTACTAGATTAGCACTTTAGTATAGGGTGTTAGCTTCATTAATCTTTCATTAGTGAAGTAGTAGCTTGAGTTAGTGTCTCCTCGACGTAGATCATCTTCGTCCTCGAATACTTCTGTCACAACCCGAAATAGCACGTGAATGGCACTTGAATCATATGAAGTCTATAGGACCCCATCTAATTCAAGTAAGCCAAAAATCCCAGAAATCTAAACCATTTTAAAGAAGAAATGAAGAAAACTTGTTTTTAAAGCAAGTGGTTTTAATAACATAAGCCGAAGTATGCATTTTTAAAATCTCAAGTCTTTTCCGAAAATTTCGGTGGAGTTTCCTTTGTAAATACTGGCCCTAAAAGGGTACAACATACATAATATGAATAAAGTCATCCCCAAGCGGGAGCTAGCACTTCGCCAATTAGCGGTCACAACCACGCAAGCAATATATTATACAACGCCGAAGGGCGAGGATCAAAACTCAAAAGGAAACTCAATAAAATCAAGAAAACCATAATAATACAAGCCCGACTCTAAGGTCGAAAGAATATACACTGGTCTTCTAAGTCTATAAATAATACAAGTCTGGTTGATGGAGTTTACTAGATACAACCGGAATGCAATAAAGGTACAATGGTGGTCACGATGCAAGTGAACCCACCTATCAAAGCAATCACCCAAAAAGAAGCTATGTGCCAGCAAAGCCGCAACGAACCTGTACGGCAAAACCTGCAAGAAACTGTGGCACAACGGGGGTGAGTTGCCAACTCGTGAGTAGAAAACATCACGGAGCAGAAATCGTATGTATGACTCAATCCTAGGTCAATACAATCAGTAATATATATCCTCAAAATGATATAGTCTGAAGCAACTAATAATGGCATGGGTAAACATCTATACATGAGTGTAATACCAAGTGCTCCTGTCAGTGCCTCAGGTAGCAACATATCAAAAATATGAGGTATGAATGCAATATAATGAAAATAGAATACATCATACATGTGAAAACTGTTTTCTCAATTTAGTAAGATTTCTGTATATTTAAATCGAAGTATCATCAATGAAATCAACATAAAATCAGTGTCAAGCATCGACACAAAACATATATAAATCCCAATATCTCAATATCTCAGGCTCCGGCTATCCGGACTGGCCCGTATCCTCGAATCTCAATATCTAGGGCTCCGGCTATCCGGACTGGCCCATATCATCAAATCTCAAAACCTCAGGCTTCGGCTATCCAGACTCGCCTATACTCCGATTGGTATCCTCCGGATATCCGTCGAGTCACAATAAAATCACCGGTCGGTAGTGCTCCCTTACCAGGCTCAACGACATCATCTGTGACCATCTTTCCCCGGGGTACCGCACCGGGTCCACCATTCACCCACAGACGGTTCCTCCTCCTCCTCGAATCGGGTGTATGATATCGCTCAAGAGCCGAGAAAACTCATGGTGGACATATCTCATATCATATCATGAGAAAACCGCAACTTTCATTTTAAAATGATAATCAGTTTATAAAATCCTTGCGGTTTCTACAAATCCAGAAATCTCATGGAAATCCGAAATCTCAAATCAATAAGTAAATAAATAATGAATACTAGGCTCCGGCAATCCGGACTGGCCCATACTATTGCATGGCAAATGAATATATGAATATACATGCATGAGATAACACCGTAAATAAATTCAATGTCTAAGCTATCATATAAAAGCATGCTCACTAGTACCATGTAGAACTATCAACTAACATTTTATACAAATGAAGTAGTATTTTCTAATGTGTACGTGACATGAAAATTACCGATGATGATGTGTGTGAGCCGGCAAGTAAGTGTACGTGGAGCATACGCATCATCAGTAATGGTGCTGGTGTCCTGACAGCATGGGTTTCATAATAATTATGAAAACAGAAATAAGCATGCAATGCGATGCGAATAATAAGAATATGCGGAAAATAAATGGTAAACGCAGCAATAAAGAATATCCCTTTATATAATCGAGCCATACCATTTTGGCATTTGAATAACACGAATCGTGGTGTTTAGAAAAATAAGGGCTACGGTGTTTTTAAGAAAAGATATGTCCTTTGAAATATCCGTGGAATCCCTTGGCATGTCTTTAAAATACTCACGATTCGTTAGTTTTGGAAATAAGTATGACTCGAGCCCAGTCTAACATCTAAAAAGTACACTACAGGTCTAAACAAACAGACTAGTCGAAAAGGGTAAGGAAAACCACCTAAGTCTGAGTCGATATATATATATATATATATATATATATATATATATATATATATATATAATAGTCGGTGATCCCGCCTCAATAGTATCACATACGATACATTATATATAATATAACATCCTCGAGTCAAGAGTGCAGATCTATCATCAATATATAGCTCGTACGGTAAATCTATCGTACGGCATCCCAAATCTGGGTACGGGTCGAATATCACATTTATCTCATCATTTATCTGGTGTCCTTATCATCATATCATGAACTAGGGTACTGATATAAGTCTAGTACAATCTGATACCATCAATATAAATATATATGTGTGTGTATGAAAACACATCGCCTAAGGACTCGCTATAATATCATGTCTTATCTCATAATACGAATCAAATCATATCACCGATCTCATCGCATCGTGCCCAATCTCATCGACTCATCTCCAAATAACATGTACTATCCTCATAATCCATGTATATGTATACATATATATATATATATATATATACATAGTCCCATACCTATGTGTGTGTGTATAAATATATGCATATCCCCATATACGCACAATAAAGTAAAATGTATGCGAGTGTGTGTGTGCGCGCGTGTATGCAAATCATTAATCTAGGGTTTCGCGACTAGGAAGCTAAACTAGGTTACTTCTAATTACACAAAACTAACCCTTGAACACATAACCCTATCAAGATAATCATAGCCTCACAATACACACCTTTATATATAATATAATATATTCGTATTTTACACTACGTAATTACGGGGGTGCTATACACCATCCACCCGACTTCCCCCGTAGATATATATCTACTCACCTGGACACCTCGGCTAATCTGCTCCGATTTCAGCTCTGTCCTTCTCGCGCCACATCCGACGTCTCTGCACCTGATCCTAGAAACGAACACAAGTAAAAAGAGAATAATATATAATTAGTCGCGGACACCACCAATACAAGTCAAACACGCGCACCAACAAAACGCGTACACACATGGTGCTCGAAACGCGCCGCGACAATGCCACAAACTACAACTATGGTCGCAATATGTGAAAATCACACATTCCAGTACCCACTCGTACCAATTGCACACTCACCATACACTAAATATTATATGGAAAAGGTTGTAAATCACCCAAAGCTCAAAATAAATCAAATCTTTTTACTTCCAAAAACCTAGTAAGCCACAATTTCCCGTATTAGCACAAATTTACATGTTTTAACAAATTTTAATGGCCACAATGCTCACTAATTATCTTAATTAAGCCACACTAACCATAACCAAATTTTTATTTCATCTAATTACATCAATCCTAAAAACCTTGTTTCCAAAATATCTTCATTTGGACATTTTAAATGTTACAATTAGCAAAAAGCAACAAGATTAAGTTTTGCATAGCTTAAGATGCTAAAAATACATCACACAACCATGAACACATGATCACAACCTAACTTGATCTCAAACTCTTTCTTGAATTTTCTAAACTTGAAATTGGAACTATATTACTTACTAATTGAGTTTGATTTAAGTGCTTAAACAACAAATTAACTATAGGTTTAGGATTTATACCTCAAAGATTGTAGATCAAACATGAATCATAGCCTCCCAAACTTGCCTCCATCCCGCAAGATCCATGCTAGATTGGCTAAAGAATAAAGGGTAAAGCTTGGATTTGGAGTTTTGTGAGGTTTTATTTTGATTTTTGATGGATTTTATGAGATTTTTGATAAGAAGAGGAGGTGGGGAAGTGAAGGGGGCTGTTACTGGAATGGGGAGAGGGGGGTCGGCCAAGGTGTGAGGGAGAGGGGAGAGAGAGTGAATTTGGAAAATAAGAAGTCAACAAAAGAAATAAAGCCCATACCTCATTGTTTTCTTTTCCCTTTTCATTTCTTTTGTTTTCTTCTCTTAATTTGGAGGGGAGAATGGGGAGGGCTGCTGATTTGGTCAGCCAAGGAGGGGAAATGGGGGGTGTGTGGGTTTGGTTAAGAGTTTCCAAGTCAAGAAAAACCTCACATAGCTCAATAATGCAACATACAACCTAATTCTATTTTTTTTTATTTGTTCTATGACCTTAGAACTAACTAGAACTTGGAACTATCTTGGGACAAAAACAACATGTTACAAACTAGGTTTTAGTTGTCATGGTTCATTAAACTTGTATTAACCCATTCCAATTTGTAATTATCACTAATTAAATGTATTAGTGAAAGCTTAAAATAATATTTAAAATAATTAATTACGGAAAATATTTTAGTAAACTAGAAATTTTACAATTGACCAATTAAACAACAAATACTAGCAATTACGTAGCTAGAATATGTATATTTGATTTTATGTTGAAAGATAATTATATCTTGGTTTTTACGAAAAACACCAGTTATTTTGCCGATTTTCCGAAATTTCATCTAAACGATTTTCAAAACGTTACAACTTCAAGCAAGGTTGTTTCTTTCACCTTGAGAAGCCATGCAAGAGTCTGGGAGTTCCATGATCGCAGCGAAGGGACCATTACAAGGAGAAATTAAAGTGAAGGACCGGTCTGCAAAGGTTGTATTCCCTATCACTTAGAAGTAAAGAAGTTTACTTGTTGTTTTCTAACCCTAATTCTCTAATAAAGATCATTGCTTAGGTTGTTTAGCACTTGAAAATTTTAAATACGGCATGTTTGATGCCTTGTAGAACCATGTTCTAGTACCTAAGAACCTTACATTAACATAGTCAACAAATGTAGCACGAATACTAACCAGTACTTATCTGAAATGACGGAGGGCTACGACAGGTTTTTAAGAAAACCTTTTGCGTATTGAACAAGATATCGTTGTAGAATCGAGTGATTTTGAAAATGAGTGTTTTTTAGGCTTTTACTAGTTTTGCTAAAGAGGTCACTCCCGGTGAAGAGATCTCGGCTCTTTCCTTATCGAATAAGGTGCAGGATATTTCACAAATACCACTATGCAAAGAATAAACTATAAAAGCAATCAAAAGACAAACCGAGTTTGTAGCATCTGCTAGTTTCGCTAAAGAGGTCACTCCCGGTGAAGTGATCTCGGCTCTTTCCTTATCGAATAAGGTACTGGATATTCTACAAGGAATACCGCTATGCAAAGCAAGAACTAGTGCTACCTGTTTTCGAGACAAGTTTCTACAACATTTTTAGGTTTCTTTTATTTCATTAATCTCATTAATGAAGTCCCATCATTTTAAGTTACATAAACATCATAGATAAATACAACATACGCTTATACCATCCGCATTCGCCTCGATGGCCCCTCATGCACCGTTAGGTTAGGTAACTAACGGCAGAGCGGGGCAGTGCTAGCACGGAAGTAAAACATAAGAAACATCTATATAATATATTACATATACTATATCCAGTATCTATCTCATCATATACAGTGATCACATCACGGAATATCGCAGCAGAAAACAACATATGAAATATAGGATATACTAGGATTTCCGGGTTTTAAATTAAGCCAGTATAAAACACGGATTCCACGGTCGTGATGAATAGCCAAACCCACATCCCTAGACCCCTACGAGAGCGGCAAGAAACCCTCCCAATTCTAGAGTTAGGAGACCCTGTCTCGACTCCTCGAGATGGTCTCCCACTGGACCCTAGAACCCGGTTACTTGTGCTCCCCGCCTTGGGCCTATCTTAATGCGGAAAAGTCAATAATATACAATAGTGATATCATTCTCAACCCAGAAGTGCCCCAATAAAAGAATACTACATACAATGAATTTTACAAGAATGAAAATGAAAAACTCTCATCTCACATAAAACCCCCGGCTGTTCAAAACACGAAGATCCAATATAAGATATCACGGCAACACATAACATCACATGTCATCAACGTAAGTAAATATGCGTATCCCAATTATCGTTGACATATAGCAATGAAACCGGCGATACACTACATGTTACACTTACGGTCGCAGAAAATAAAGTGAAAAACTACAACAGTTGGAACCCGCAACCACCTTAGACATCGCATGCCTAACCAAATGAATTCCTTAGACATCTCATGCCTAACAATTATAAACCCCGCATTTTAGTCTCGATATTCAAAATACCTTTTAATATCTAGTCGGGCAATTCAACAAGATTCTCGACGTCCTGATCGAATGCTCGTCGGAAACTTTAGCAGACGGCCGCACCCCCCGTTACCGTCGACGAAGTGCACTAAGGCGGAACACCGCTGCCGCGAGCACCCGAACGGATGCTTTTGGCGACGGGGTTCTCCTACAGTCACTTGGTCGGGGCTATGGGGCATGGGTATCTAATAATGTTACTCGGTGAGTATCCACGTACGCTACGTGATTGCGATGGACTTTTGATCACATCAAAATCCCGTGGCAGCCGATCAAATGAGACTAAATTGCTTGATTTATAACATTCAAATTAGTTATCTCATAACTACATTTGTGGATTCCAAATATTGTATCCTATCACATAATATCCGGACGACGTTAAACTTTTCGATCAATTCATCAAAATCCCACAATTTCCCAAGAGCTCAACACTTAAGCACAGTTTAATAATACCCAGAATATGCCATAGTACCTATGCACCAACCATAGATGGGCAAACCCAAGCCTCGCTCATGTCGCCACGGAACTGTGGCAAACCTTAAGGTATGACCGCGGTTCCGCAATCCAAAAAGTCGAGTTAGGGTTTCATTCTTCTAGAGGGTTCATAGAATTACTTGCATGTTTCCGAATACGTTAAACATGGAAAAATGGGTTTTTGACATTCGATCGAACTTTTAAACTTCACCTAGACAATATGTGAATAACCCGAAACAATATTAAAACTACGAATACGAAACACTCTGAATTTCTTATAGTGTAAGATTACGTCACATGCAAAATTAGTAAAAACAAACAATACCTGAAACACCAAAACCCAGTCACTGGAACACAGTGAAAATTTAAGGCAAAAACAACACTGTTGGGCCGGCCACAACACCATTTGTAACATTTCAGAAAATATAAAATATTATTTTTTGAATTTAATATTAAAATAATATATTTTGCAAAAACTACCGATGTGCGAATTTGGAGTTTTCATAAAATGGTATAAATAAAAATTATTGCTTCTTGTGAGTGTATCTTTTTTGGCCACATTTTCCTTCTTTGAATCATGGCCGAAATCATTGTTTGAGGTGAGCTTCATTTGGCTAGGGTGAGGTGGCTTGGTATGAGTCATCACATTAGTTTAATGCATGCATGGTTTCTAGGATGAGGTGTATTATGCATTAATTCCTTTTGTAATGCTTATGATATTTTGCAAAGATATTATGCGAACGGTATTTGGATATGGTCACTTTTGGACTTGCTTTTGTTCACCCCCCCTTCACTGTGGACATGAGGTTACCGGCCCCACTTGTTGTTTTTAAAAAGGAGTTGGATTAATTTCTTGGAAGATTGTTTCATATATACATTTTTTGGCTCACCCCATCACAATTCCCAGAGAGCTTTCCCAGACTTGGCCGAGCACATTTTGTGTCCAAACACATTCAAAATTCCAAAGCTCATTGCTCACTTGATCTCATTCTCCGTGGCAACTTCATTTACCTGCACCCGATTCATTGGATGCCTTGAGACAAAGTATCCTACAATCTCTCTACTTCTTTCTTGGACATCTAGGCTAGCAAACTGGATGTCCGATTTGCTTCGGTTTGAAGCGGGGGCCTGTATATAGATTTGTTGATGTGGTGCCACTTCGACGAGAAGATCGGAGATGCCCTGAGGAGCGTGGAATGATAGCTAAAGACCGAAGAACACAGATCGATTGGTACCTTCGCATGGATTTCGAGATGACGAAGCGCATCGACAACGGCTAAGCGAGAAGTTTAGCAGGTGAGTAGATTTATATCTACGGGGGAAGTCGGGTGGATGTCATATAGCACCCCCGCAAACATTGATATGGAATATCGTTTGATTATTTTATCCTGATAAATGATATGCGATGGACATGATTCTAGGATTTACAAACGATAATATGATAGAAGTTGATGCTAATGGACATTTTGACATATGAGGATATGAAATGATAAGTGAATCATGATAGGTACGAATTAAAAGAGAACAAGTGTGATGTTTATATTATTGTGATGCGAGATATTAATGTGATGAACGAGTATACGATGTGATATGATGACTTAGTGTGATATGTCGTTATATGGGTTTCGAGTCGATATGAGATTGTTAATACCTTTGTAGGTCTCCTGATACAAGATTGACATGGAAGTGACCTGAGAGATATGTATATATATATGGATAATGTTTTACATTTCGAGTGATATGCCGTACAAGACTTAGATT
This sequence comes from Agapanthus africanus, assembly GCA_030015575.1. Lineage (NCBI taxonomy): Eukaryota > Viridiplantae > Streptophyta > Magnoliopsida > Asparagales > Amaryllidaceae > Agapanthus > Agapanthus africanus. Next base: position 609,363,941 of record CM057339.1, on the reverse strand, counting down.
CGTACCCTGATGTTCTATAGGTTGATAGAATCCCTATTTGTTTAATGCTACCATATGATATATTTCCATACGCGATGAGTTTTACTTGTCCATTTATCCATACCCTTGTTTATAGGATGTCGTACGATGGATTATACCGTATGTGATGTTGTGAGGCTAGAGACCGATTGATAGATTCACCGACTCGGATATATATTGTAGACACGCACACCTTATAGCATTTAGTTGACGATGTACTTTATGCTATGTTCATGTTATTCTCATTGCATTACATATACTTGTGCTAGTACACATACACTATTATCGATGATGCGTATGTTGCATATACACAGATTGCTGGCTCACACACTTCATCATCGATAATTGCTATGTCACTACACAGTAGATTGCTACATCATGCTATGATATACTTGCTATGTTCATATCACTGTTCCACGTTGCATGAAATATACGGACATGCTTACATCCTGTTATATGTTGCATATCTTGCTACAGCTACATGCATATCATGCATACATACTGACATATGCACTCACATATCTTGCTATAGCTGCATATACCCCTAAGTAGTATTGTATTGACATGTGATATTGAGACGTTGCTTTTGTGCTATTGTGCTTATAAGATGCATCATACATACCTGCTTATATATAGATACCCTTATCTTTCTATTGTTACATGTACACCTCATATGATGCTGCACTTGATTTCGGAGGATTTGGGAACCGCATGATATATTTTAAAACTGGATTCATTTAAAAGAGCTGTTTTCCCTTAGTATGCTCATATTACTGTTTTATGTTGCATATATCAGTTTTTCATGGATTTTCGCATTGAGATATGGATTTAATGTGATTTATGGATTTGAGAACCGTGGGGGTATTTCAAGAAACTATATATTGTTTGAAAACCCCGTTTCTCTTGATATGATATTTCAGTGTGTCCACCATGTGATTTCTCGGTTCTGAGATTTGTAATATAAACCCGATGCGAGGAGTGAGTGGGCCGTGTGTGGGTACATGGTGGAGCCCGGTATGGTTCCCCTTAGTAAGAAGTTCGCAGATGATAGGCGATGAGCCTGGAAGGCTGGGCAAGTACCTATCGGTGATAGTATTTAGACTCGGCGGTTATCGTGGGGATACCGACCGGAGTGATGTACGACATGTCATCAGGGCCAGTAGTGGAGACGGTGCCTGAGATATGAGGATTTACGTGTCGATGTTAGACAGAGGTTTCATGATGTTTCGAGTGTATGTGTTATACACTCAGGTTTCCATGATTTTGTTGTGTCGTGAGGGACACACGTTGATTTATATCCTCATATTTACCTACACATGCTTTTATGATATTTACATGCTGGAGTTTTTATGTCAGTGGTTGACATGTGGACAAGATCCACTGCATACATGCATTGATTATATTGTTGGACGAGTTCCACCTGCATACATACATTGATTATATTGTTGGATATTATCCACTTGCTGATAGGCTTTTATTATGTGTTGGCACATATGCAGATACGGTCACCCTAGATATCATAATATTACCTTTATGATATAGTTAACCTAGGAATCGTTGTTTATATCGATTTCTACCTGATGATGTTTTTCTATTCACGAGTTGGCAACTCACCCCGTTGTACCACAGTTCTTGCAGGTTGACCGCATGGATCAGTTGCGGAATCGCTAGCACACAGCTGTTTTCGGGTGACTTGCTTGTGGTAGGTGGCACATGTTGGATCGTGCCCCTCTTGTATTCATTATTCATATTGTATCTAGTCACTCCATCAATTTAGAAACTAGTTATTGTATATGTTGCAGACTTAGAAGACTTGTAGTTGCGAGACTTGAGCGATGGGTTTTATGTACGCTTTTGGGGTTGTTGTCTTGCTTTACTTTTCCTTGTATGGATCTTCGCCGTCGGGCGTCGTATACTTGTTTTTATACTTGTGGTGGTTATTTCCGCCGTTAGGCATGTTTTGCTCCCGTTTGGGATGCTTTATTTATATTCTGTGTTGTACCCATTTTCGGGGTTAGTTTTTACAAGAGAGGTGCTGCCCAAATTTTCAAAAGACAAAACATGATTTACTATACCTTTATTTCAAAGCTTCAACTCTTTATTTCTTAAAAAGGTATAGATTTCTGGGTTTCAGCTTACTTGAATTACGTTACGCCTGTAGACATTGCATGATTTAAGTGTAGGTCGCGAGCTAATATTTTGGGTCGTAACAAAGTTGGTATCAGAGCGCTAGGTTTAACCTTGGTTCGAGTTTAGGTTTGACTATGTGGAGTCTAGGGCGCGTATATTTTCGAACCTAGGCTTGACCTTACGGAACATAGACTTGAACAAGGGGGTGTTAGACCCGAACTTTCGTTTCATAGGTTGACCCTGATTGATGGAGTAGGTAGCTTAGGTAGAGTGACGTACCGTACGTATTTTCCGTGGCATATTTACGATACGATACTCCACTCAAGTGACTTTAGGATGTACTTATCTTGAGACTGGTGATTCTCTTCGTTCCTTTAATTATACATCCATTTGAGATAATTGATATTTCGTGCAGTGGATGCACAGGATTTGATATTTCATGCAGTGGATGCACAGGATTTGATATTTCGTGCAGTGGATGCACAGGATTGATATTTCGTGCAGTGGATGCACAGGATTTGATATTTCGTGCACTAGATGCACATGATTTGATATTTCATGCAGTGGATGCACAGGATTTGATATTTCATGGACTGGATGCACCGGATTCGTATTTCGTGCATTGCTTGCACTAGATTTGCATTTAATGCGTTTGTTGCACCAGGTGGGTAGTTCGTGCAATGGTTGCACTAGGTTTATACTCCGTACTTTGGTTTCACCCGATTTATTCCATTGAGCATCCGTTTTACCGGATTTGTGTTTTCGTGCGCGCGTGTACTTGATGTTCGTTTTCGTGCATGCTATTGCACTTGATGCTTAGTACGGACCGGACGCGTTTGGGTCAGATTTTTTGCGCATATTAGGCGCTGGTACTGGATTTTGTGCGCATTAGATGCACTTGATTTCGATTTCATTCGTGCATGACGGATGCACTTGATTTGGATTTTCTGGCACGTTGGGCGCATGATATGAGATGTGATTTGTGCACACAGGATGTACTCGATTGGGATCTTTGTTCGTGCATGATAGTTGCACTAGATTGAGACTTTTATGCACAATAGATGCACTAGATGTTGTTGTCCTGTTGCACTAGACTGATGCTTTCGTGCACACCCGTTGCACTTAGTCTTACTTTTGTGCATATTGTGGCACCTGTACTGAGATTTGATTTCCATGCGCATCAGACACACGTGATGGTTGGACACGCCTTTTGTGGCTGATTTTGCTTTTGAGCCCTTTGTTTTCATGAAGGACACTATATTATATAGTAACCGAACAGGACTGATCGGAGTACGGTGCCTGAGTATTTTGCATGCATAAAACGGTTTATTAAGATCTTTTCAAAAAGGAGCTATAGTCTCGCTATTTCTTACGTGTCTGTGAGTGACAGGAACATTTCCAAAAGAAAACCTTTTTAGGATATTTTGAAAAGGCGGGAGGTATATTTGAGAAAAACCTATATGAAACTATATTATTACTTAACAAATGAGCGTCCGTTATTTCTGCCGTGAGCTACACATCACACGGTGATTCAGAAAAAGATTCTGCATATGTTATTTCTGTTTTTGGAGATTTTTCAAAAAGGATGTGTACTATTGGATTTCAGTAGTGGATTTTGAAATCTGTATCTCCATTGTAACTCCGATGATATGCATGCGAGTCCGATGATTTGCGTGACGCTTGACAGAGTTCGGTTTTGGGTTTCATTCATGGCTTCAGGCGCATGCGACGCGCTATGTTATATCTGTTGCTTCCGTGATTTCGGATCTCTGTTGATTGAGCTGATTATTGAAATGTTTTAGAAATTGGGGGTTTAAATTTAAATTCGGGGACCGAATTTATTTAAGGGGGGAAGATTGTAACATTTCAGAAAATATAAAATATTATTTTTGGAATTTAATATTAAAATAATATATTTTGCAAAAACTACCGATGTGCAAATTTGGGGTTTTCGTAAAATGGTATAAATATAAATTATTGCTTCTTGTGAGTGTATCTTTTTTGGCCACATTTTCCTTCTTTGAATCATGGCCGAAATCATTGTTTGAGGTGAGCTTCATTTGGCTAGGGTGAGGTGGCTTGGGATGAGTCATCACATTAGTTTAATGCAAGCATGGTTTCTAGGATGAGGTGTATTGTGCATTAATTCCTTTTGTAATGCTTGTAATATTTTGCAAAGATATTATGCGAAGGGTATTTGGATATGGTCACTTTTGGACTTGCTTTTGTTCACCCCCCCTTCACTGTGGACATGAGGCCGGCCCTACTTGTTTGTTTTTAAAAAGGAGTTGGATTAATTTCTTGGATGATTGTTTCATATATACATTTTTGAGCTCACCCCATCACAATTCCCAGAGAGCTTTCCCAGACTTGGCCGAGCACATTTTGTGTCCAAACACATTCAAAATTCCAAAGATCATTGCTCACTTGATCTCATTCTCCGTGGCAACTTAATTTACCTGCACCCAATTCGTTGGGTGCCTTGTGAAAAAGTATCCTACACTCTCTCTACTTCTTTCTTGGACATCTAGGCTAGCAAACTGGATGTCCGATTTGACTCGGTCTGAAACGGGAGCCCGTATAAAGATTTGTTGACGTGGTGCCACTTCGACGAGGAGACCGGAGATTGGAGATACCGTGAGGAGCGTGGAATGATAGCTAAAGATCGAAGGACACGGATTGATCGGTACCTTCACGTAAATTTCGAGTCGACGAAGCGCATCGACTACGGCTAAGCGAGGAGTTTAGCAGGTGAGTAGATTTATATCTACGGGGGAAGTCGGGTGGATGACGTATAGCACCCCCGCAAACATTGATATGCAATATCGTTTGATTATTTTATCCTGATAAATGATATACGATAGACATTATTGTAGGATTTACAAACGATAATATGATAGAAGTTGATGCTAATGGAAATTTTGATATATAAGGATATGAAATGATAAGTGAATCATGATAGGTACGAATTAAAACACAACAAGTATGATGTCTATATTATTGTGGTGCGAGATATTAATGTGATGAACGAGTATACTATGTGATATGATGACTTAGTATGATATGTCGTTATATGGGTTTCGAGTTGATATGAGATTGTTAATACCTTTGTAGGTCCCCTGATACGAGATTGACATGGATGTGACCTGAGAGATAAGTATATATATATGGATAATGTTTTGCATTTTGGGTGAAATGTCGTACGAGACTTAGATCCGTACCCTGATGTTGTATAGGTTGATAGAATCCCTATTTGTTTAATACTGCCATATGATATATTTCCTTACGCGTTGAGTTTTACTTGTCGATTTGTCCATACCCTTGTTTAAAGGATGTCGTACGATGGATTATACCGTACGTGATGTTGTGAGGCTGGAGGCCGATTGATAGATTCACCGACTCGGATATATATTGTAGACACGTATACCTTATAGTATTTAGTTGACGATGTACTTTATGCTACGTTCATGTTATTCTCATTGTATTATATATACCTGTGCTAGTACACCTACACCATTATCGATGATGCGTATGTTGCACATACACAGATTGCCGGCTCACACACTTCATCATCGTTAATTGCTATGTCACTACATAGTAGATTGCTACATCATGCTATGATATACTTGCTATGTTCATATCACTGTACCATATTGCATGAGATATACGGACATGCTTATATCCTGTTATATGTTGCATACCTTGCTACAGCTACATGCACATCATGCATACATACTAACATGTACACCCACATATCTTGCTATAGCTGCATATACCCCTAAGTGGTATTGTATTGTCATGTGATATTGAGACATTGCTTTTTGTGCTATTGTGCTTATGAGATGCATCATACATACCTGCTTTCATGTAGATACACATATCTTTCCATAGTTACATGTACACCTCATATGATGTTGCACTTGATTTCGGAGGATTTAGGAACCACATGATATATTTTAAAACTGGATTCATTTAAAAGAGAAGTTTTCCCTTAGTATGCTCATATTACTGTTTTATGTTGCATATATCAGTTTTTCATGGATTTTCGGATTGAGATATGGATTTCATGTGATTTATGGATTTGAAAACCGTGTGGGTATTTCAAGAAACTATGTATTGTTTGAAAAATCGGTTTCTCTTGATATGATATTTCAATGCATCCACCATGAGATTTCTCGGTTCTGAGATTTGTGATATATACCCGATGAGAGGAGTGGGTGGGCCGTGTGCGGGTACATGGTGGAGCCCGGTACGGTTCCCCTCGGCAAGAAGTAAGCAGATGATAGGCGATGAGCCTGGAAGGCTGAGCAAGTACCTACTGGTGATAGTATTTGGACTCGGCGGTTATCGTGGGGATACCGACCGGAGTGATGTACGACATGTCATTAGGGCCAGTCATGGGGACAGCGCCTGAGATATGAGGATTTACGTGTCGATGTTAGACACGGGTTTCATGATGTTTCGACTGTCGGTGTTATACACTCAGGTTTCCATGATTTTGTTGTGTCGCGAGGGACACACGTTGATTTATATCCTCATATTTACCTGCACATGCTTTTATGATATTTACAATGCAGGAGTTTTTGTGTCAGTGGTTGACATATGGATGATATCCATTGCATACATGCATTGATTATATTGTTGGACGGGTTCCGCCTGCATACATGCATTGATTATATTGTTGGATGGTATCTACTTGCTGATAGGCTTTTATTATGTGGTGGCACATATGCAGATACGGTCACCTTAGATATCATAGTATTACCTTTATGATATAGTCGACCTAGGAATCGTTGTTTATTTCATTTTCTACCTGATGATGTTTTTCTATTCACGAGTTGGTAACTCACCCCCGTTGTGCCACAGTTCTTACAGGTTGACCTCATGGATCAGTTGTGGCATCACTAGCACACAGCTGTTTTCGGGTGACTTGCTTGTGGTAGGTGGTACATGTTGGATCATGCCCCTCTTGTATTCATTATTCATATTATATCTAGTCACTCCATCAATTCAGAAATTAGTAATTGTATATGTTGCAGACTTAGAAGACTTGTAGTTACGAGACTTGAGCGATGGGTTTTATGTTCACTTTTGGGGTTGTTGTCTTGATTTACTTTTCCTTGTGTGGATCTTCGCCGTTGGGCGTTATTTACTTGTTTTTATACTTGTGGTGGTTGTTTCCGCCATTGGGCGTGTTTTGCTCCCGTTTGGATACTTTATTATATTCTGTGTTGTACCCGTTTTCGGGGTTAGTTTTTACAAGGGAGGTGCTGACCAAATTTTCAAAAGACAAAACATGATTTAGTATACCTTTATTTCAAAGGTTTAACTCTTTATTTCTTAAAAACGTTTAGATTTCTGGGTTTTAGCTTACTTGTATTATGTTACGCCTGTAGACGTTGCGTGATTTAAGAGCTGGTCGCGAGCTAAAATTTTGGGTCATGACAACATTGATCTCGGCCAAAATCCGAGCAAACCCCCTCAAATTTTCATGGTGTTCATGATATATCTCATACATCATTCTGCACATGTTTAAAAAAAATTTTGAACACGTTTTAAAATCGAAAGAAACTATATTTTCCTGTTTCAAGTTTCGGAGTATTTCGGTTTCGTAATATTAAAAAAATTCGTCTAATTTTATAGCATGGCTCTGATACCACTGCAGGGTTTCCCAGCACGGCAGCAAGGTTTCGGGAAGCATCATCCATGCCAAATTCAAAAATTTGCCGTTCTAGCTAACCCTAACCGTAGAATCGTATACTAGAAATCCGACGGAATGAAATGCAAAGAACTTTGCATAAGAAAGTGAATAAGGAATACAACCTTTGTAGACCAGTCCTTCACTTCATTAGCTCCGTGTAGTAGTCCTTTCGCTGCGATCATGAAGTACCGGACTCTAGAGATGCTCCCATAAAGAAATGAACATGCTTGCATCGAAGTCTTCGAGGCCGAAGATGATCTACGTCGAGGAGACACTAACCCAAGCTATCTATTCACTAATTGTGAAATTAGTGAAGCAAGCACCCTATACTAAATGGCAAGTAGTAGAGGATGATGAAGTAGGAATTTTGCTCACATTAGAAATCATTTTCTCACTCAAAATCATCACTTGATCACAAATTAGAGAGCAAGCTCAAGAGGAAGAAGAAGATGAAGTCAAGTGATGAGTGACTAATTCATGAGGTTAGAAATACAACCATGGTGAGTTATCATCTCATGCCAAACTCATGTAAAGAATAAACCATGGTGTATGGTTAAAGTTGGGTTAACAAATATCTTAAGCTAGACTAACAAGTTGACTATGTCTTTGTTCTACTAGCTTCTCCAAGCTTAACCTTGACTTAATCCAAATGTTTGAATTGCTTAAAACAAATAAAACCCTAATTTTAACCTTAGCATGGTATAATTCTCATACTCATATATTGCATTTGTAACCTAGCATGACACAAACGTGTACACAAATATACATATCACATATATACAATGTGCACATCAAGTGAGAAAAGAAATCTTAAGTGAGCTATTATTAGTTAATGTAATGTAATATATCAAATATATAAATATACATTAAATTATTAAATCAACACTTGATTTAATAATCCGGCTATATCACATACAACCGACTAATATCAATAATATCAATTTACCGAATCAACACTTGATTCGATAACCCGGCTATATCACATATACCCGTCCAATATCACATATCACGAGAATACAATACAGTATCACATACTCGTAAAAATCTCGGTCCCGCACATATCACATAAGTGCTCCTACTCCGTTTCGGTTGAGCCAGGAAACCTCTGTGTAGGACTCTAAAGACCCGTCAATACGCCAGCAGTAGATGATGATCATATCAAACACCCACAAGCCGCAAGCGGTGTGCTAAACGTAGCGGCCACCTGAGTATTGAGCGATCAGAAGATCAAGAAGCAAGCCTGCTCACACTGCTGCGAATCCAATCAGTAACACTACCGTACAGTCCGGTCTCTTCGTCTGATATGTCGCATATCTCGTCTAGGGGCGGTAAACGTCAGACCCCAGTAACTTGATAAGTCATGCCGATATGAGGCTCATAACAGGTCGAGAAACTACTGATAACACTTACCAGTATATCTCTGAAGCATCCCTGGCCAGGGACTTCCTGTAAGTCGATGTACAACACCCCACGACTTGCGGGGAGGCGGAATAATGAAAAACGATCTTGTTTTAGGCGTAAACATCGACTAACCGAGAATCTTTACTAAACTATAGCTAACAAGTATCATAGAAGTTATCAACTACTATGAAAAGTGATTATACCTGATGAACCGTGTCCTTCGTCTTTTCGTTCTCCACGTCCTCTCCGGCCTTCTCTATGTAGTAGATGATCCACCCGAGAGCTTTACTTCAAGCTTCACCTCTAACTTGAGGTAACTAGGTTTCTTAAAGTGCTAATCTAAGTAACCTAGGTGATATAGAGAAGGGTTATGGATTAAGTAGTCTAATCTAATCCTTGGTCTCAACACATGAGAGGGGAGGTTTGGGGTTCGAAGAGAGAGAGCTTGAGAAGAGAGAAAGTGAGCAAGAGAATGGAATGAGATAATGATCTCTCATGATATATATGAAGCATTATCATTATCAAGATAAATGAAATAATGGATTTAACAACCAAGCTTCATAAATATAAATGAGTGATCCATCTCCATGAGTCATTAAGCATTTATGATGCATTAATGAGAAGGATGAATCATACAAATGAGTCACTAATCCCATTTAATACTTATGCCACCTAAACCCCCAAGTCACCAACCTTCTAGGAGCTTCGCGCGAAATTACTAGAATGCCCCTCCTATCCGTGAAAACACGGAAAAACTTTAGACTGTATAAATCCAATAACCGGATACTAGAAACTGGCTTAAACCAAAGCCGGCTAGTAAAAACTGTCCGGATGTCGTGCATGCGTAAACACACATATTCGTCCGAACCCTTGTCGTAAAACCATACGACCTCTATATCGTTTCGCCTGGAGTAGGGAAACTCTCTGTGTGGGACTCTAAAGACTCGACTACTACGCTGGCAGTGGGTTTAACCACAGACCGCATGCGGCGCTAGTTGTACGTAATGGTCCCCAGGTAGATGTCGATAAGAAGGCCGATGAGGAAACCCATCCGAACTCCTACTGAGTCTGATGTGACAATCTCCGTACAGTCCGGTCTGTTCGTCAAAGACTATCGCATATCGGGCCTAGGGGGTGGCAAGCGTCAGTCCCCTAATAGCGGTATAAGTCGTGTCGGAGCGTAGCCCATTACACCCTGAGAAAACAACTGGAACCTACCAGTAAATCACGCTTGCCCTGGCCAGGGACTTTGCGTAATGGCTCTCTGACACACCGCGGTATCAACTCCCTATACCGGGAGAGACGAATCCTTTCTAACCGCCACTGCCTCCAAGTGCTCGGGACTGCACCCAACTGCTACCTGTTTGCATGACTCCTTTGAGCCGTGGTAGGGTAGCAATCTAAGAACAGTGGGACACACTCGAGGCGAAGTAGCAGTGTCATGTCTGCGGACTCTGCTGTACTCATGTCACCTGGGAACTGTTAACTGACGACTGGTATAAAACCAACCAACAGTTCCCTGTGGGTCCTGTCCGGTTTACCCGTAACCTAACGAGCACCTGCATACTATCTCCAGTACGACGTACTGACGTCTGTGGGACAGACCATCTCCCCAACTGGGATGAGAAGCGTACACACTAGTCTACTCTGGAGTATCGATGCACTGTCTCGATAATCCAACGACTAGGGACCTGAAAAAGGATGTGCTTGTAGACTACCCAGCCCCCACTAGTGTGACTGCCATCACAACGCTGGTAGTCAAGCAAGATCCTAAGAGCTCTATCAATACGTATACTCACCTATTAAGATAGATAAAACCAAGTAGCATACTACCATGTTTAGCAAGACTGTTATATAACTTTGAATATCCCAAGCTTCCATTAAGTAATATACAAACTAGTATGATACAATAATGGCCCCTAGGGCATAAACACTAACAATCTCCCACTTGCACTAGGGCCATGTACTGGCATATCGAAAACCGATGATCTCGAGTGGACTCTCGAACTGGATCTGAGGTAGGGCCTTCGTGAATGGATCAGCAATGTTCTCTTCAATAGCAACTCACCGGACCTCGATCTCCGGACGATCAATGATCTCCCTGATCAGGTGATACCGCCTTAATATGTGTCTGGACTTCTGATGCGACCTTGGTTCCTTCGCTAAAGCTATAGCTTCGTTGTTGTCGCAATATAGAGGTATTGGATCAACAATGGTAGGAACCACCTGAAGTTCTGTTAGGAACTTCTTCATCCAGACCGCTTCTTTTGCGGCATCGCAAGCAGCAATATACTCCGCTTCCATCGTCGAGTCAGCAACTTTGTCCTGCTTGGAGCTCTTCCAGCACACCGCCCATCCATTGAGGGTAAAGACATAACCTGACATGGACTTGGAATCGTCCTTATCACTCTGGAAGCCGGAATCAGCAAAGGCCTCCATCTTGAGGTCTTTTCCGCCGTAAACCAAGAACATCTCCTTAGTCCTCCTTAGGTACTTTAGAATGTTCTTTACTGCTATCCAGTGCTTTTCCCCTGGGTCTGACTGATACCTGGTTACCACGCTCAGTGCGTAAGCTATATCTGGTCTGGTGCACAACATCGCATACATTATAGAGCCTACCGCAGAAGCATAAGGTATAATAGACATGCGTTCCCTTTCCAAATCAGTCTTGGGAGACATCTCTTTGGATAGGGTGATTCCGTGACAAGCCGGTAGATTACCGCGCTTAGAATCTTCTATACTGAATCTTTTCAGTACAGTGTCGATATACCTGGACTGCGAAAGTCCCAACATCCTCTTGGATCTATCACGATAGATCCGGATCCCCAGAATGTAAGAGGCATCACCTCGGTCTTTCATGGAGAACCTGTGTGACAAGAATCCTTTGACAGATTGTAGCATAGGAATGTCATTTCCTATCAATAGAATGTCATCCACGTACAAGACGAGGAATATGACAGTTCTTGCTACAACTTTACTATATATACATGGTTCATCTGGATTTTTGATAAAGTCATATTCTTTGACCGTTTCATCAAAACAGATGTTCCAACTCCGCGATGCCTGCTTTAATCCACAAATGGATTTAAGCAACTTGCATACTCTCCCACTGCTCCCACTCTGATTGAAACCCTCTGGCTGATCCATATAGATGCACTCTTCTAAATTTCCATTCAGAAAAGCCGTCTTTACGTCCATCTACCAGATTTCATAATCATGGAAGGCAGCAATAGCAAGAAGGACCCGAATGGATTTGAGCATAGCCACTGGAGAAAAAGTTTCGTCATGGTCCAAACCAGGTCTTTGACGAAAACCCTTTGCAACAAGTCTAGCCTTATAGGTTTCCACCTGTCCATCTACACCAATCATTTTCTTGAAGATCCATTTGCATCCTATGGGTTTTACCCCATTTGGAGCAAAGTCCAAAGTCCATACTTTGTTGGTGTACATGGACTCCATTTCGGTCCGCATTGCATCTAGCCATCGTACCGAGTCGCCGCTCTGGATGGCCTGCTGGAAGCTAGTAGGTTCATCATCATCGATGATGCAATCCTCTCTATCCCCATCTATGAGATAACCGTAGTATCTCTCAGGCGGATGAGACGGCCTACTACTCCTGCGGAGGGGTGCGGGAATGTCCTGTTCTTCATGAACTACCGGTTCTACCAAACTTTCAGTAGTAGTTTGTGGTTCTGGAATTTCTTCCAGTTCTATTTCGCTCCCATTTATTTCCTTTTTTAAAAACTGATATTCTAGAAAATAGGCATTACGAGAAATAAAGACCTTTTGTTCCTCTGTGTAATAGAATAGATACCCCTTGGAGTTCTTTGGATATCCCACAAACTTACACTTTACTGATCGTGCCTCGAGCATGTCCACATGCTGCTTTTTAACAAAAGCTGGACATCCCCATATCTTTAGATACTGAAGATATGGTTTATTCCCACTCCACATCTGATATGGGGTGGTAGGCACAGTCTTGGTAGGAACCATGTTCAAAAGATATGCTGCTGATTCTAGCGCATAACCCCAGAAAGATCGCGGTAACACAGCATTACTCATCATAGAACGTACCATATCCAATAGGTTTCGATTCCGTCTCTCCGATACACCGTTATGCTGTGGAGTGTATGGAGGAGTAAGCTGAGAGAGAATTCCTTTCTCTTTTAGGTAACCTAGGAACTCGGTACTTATGTATTCACCACCTCGATCAGATCTTAGTGTTTTGATACTTTTGCCGGTTTGGTTTTCTACTTCATTCTTGTACTCTTGGAATTTCTCAAAAGCCTCGGATTTATGTTTCATCATATAAATGAATCCGTACCTTGAGTAATCATCCGTAAAAGTAATGAAATAGGAAAAACCACCTCTTACATGTGTAGACATTGGACCACATACATCGCTGTGTATGAGTCCTAAGAGCTCGCTCGCTTTTACTCCATGTCCAGTAAATGGAGTCTTTGTCATCTTTCCTTTGAGACAAGATTGACAAGTGGCATAAGTTTGATATTCGAACGAGTCCAAATATCCTTCTCTATGTAACTTAGTCAACCTTCTCTCATTGATGTGACCCAGTCTACAATGCCATAAGAAAGCTTTATTTAAATCCGGAGACTTTCTTTTTAATGTGTTCTGGACATTGAAAATTTGGAGTTGGTTTAAGACATATATACCGTTATCCGGTGTATCGGACCCAATCAAACTATGATTAAGGTGGATGTTAACAACATCACTTACAAACGTGAAATCATAACCTTTATTTGATAACAAGGAAACATATATGATATTACACGTTAAGCTGGGTACACAAAAATAGTTATGTAAAACCAAAATGTGTCCACTCGTCAATCCCAGGTGATAATCCCCTACGGACAAAGCTCCCACGCTAGCTCCGTTAGCAACCATCAGGGTCATATCACCATCCTTCAGCACTCTACGGTTTCTCAGTGCCTGCAATGAATTGCATATATGAGATCCTGATCCGGTATCCAATACCCAGGAAGTAGAGTTGATTGACAGACAATTCTCAATTACAAACACACCTGAAGTCGAAGCCACAGCTTGCTTCGGTTCCTGGTTCTTGGCGTTCCACGCCTTGCAATCTTTCTTCCAGTGCCCTTTCCTATGACAATGGAAACACTCATCCTGGGACACTACTGGTACCGCAAACTTTTTCTTTCCCTTCGCTCCCACCTTACTAACACCTCCTCTAGGTTTGGTGGCGGCCTTCTTTTTCCTTCCTTTTGCCCTAGCCTTGGACCCGGAAGAAGAAGCACCGCTAACAAACATAGCGGGTGTTTCCCTTGCCTTCTGCAAGGTGCCCTCTGCACTCCTCAACATGTTAAGGAGTTCTGGAAGTTCATCTTCTTTTCTTTGAATGTTGAAGTTCAGAATAAACTGGGCGTAGGTGGAAGGAAGGGACTGGAGAATAAGGTCTGTATAGAGCTCATTATCCAAAGTCGTCCCAAGGTCTGCGAGCTCTTCTATATAGCCAATCATCTTTAGGACATGTTCTCCTACCGATGATCTGACGGCCAACCTCGCTCGAAATAAGTTCTTAGAGGTCTCGTATCTTGCTATACGAGATTGCTCTCCAAAAAGTTCCTTTGTATGGAGAAATATGGCATCAAGATCCATATCCTTATGCCTCCTCTGATGTTCATTGTTCATCGAGGCAAGCACGATGCACTTGGCCTTCGCGCAATCATACTCCCAGGTTTTGCGGATTTCCTTATCCGCATTACTGGATTTGGGACCTGGGACTGCAGGTGCCTTAGCGGTGAGGACGTACCCTAATTTGTCATAGGTTAAAGCCATTTTGACATTCCGCAGCCAATTTTTATAGTTTGGCCCTGTCAGTATATTTTTCTCTAAAAGTAACTTAAGTCCAGTCATTTTCAGGGTCGCTGCAAGTAGGAGAGAGAGAAGAAACACTTTAGCTCGATGCTCTTTCAAGTTTAGAGTGGTTTTTAATTTATCTAAACTGGATGGCTCCCACTGTTTCTCGAATCCTTCCTCAAACCATAAAAGAAGAATTAGCCAGGACTATTCTCACTGTACAATACTTGCTTAACCGTTCAGCCAGGCTGGTGTCGGTACTTCGAGAGGGGTTTTCCAACGCTTTCGTGAAGTTCCTTAATTAAATAACCTCTTTTCTCTGGGGGCGTAACTCCGCTGACACCTTTCTTGACACCTACTTGGTTTATAGCATTGATCGTTAAGTGACGAATCTCCTGATGAGTAGCATACACTCACAGTAGGATCGGGATCCAAATATCATCGTATGATAATGTTGAAGGAATCCTACCAACATTCATCAAACTCCAAATATTATGCATCTCTTTGCAAATTTCAATTTCTTTGGAAATTCCCGATTTATATTTTTGCCCCATGCTCTTATGACCTTGGCGTTGGTCAAAATGTCATAAGTCACAAGTCAAGTTCTGCCCATCATTATCTTGTTAATTTGAACTCATCCGTACATATCCTTGACGTTGGCCAAAATGATAATACGATTGTCCCAAACTAACTCATCTATCTTTGCAACAAATGAATACCCAGCAGCTACCAAACACTATGCCTTGGCATTGGTCAAAATACATAGCTTGAATACTACTGAATACCCAAATGAAATGACGGAGGGCTACGAATGGTTTTGGCGAAACCATGAACGTAGTAAACTTGATATAACCGAAGGAACCTGATAGCTTTTTAAAAGGAGTGGTTAAAGCTCCGCAATTTAAAAATATCATCTGTTTTAAAATAACCGAGCGGTTTCTTTTAAATTGTTCCAACAATTGAACTTTTGGTTTATTTTCTTTGCATTATAAATAATGCGTCCCATCATTAACCTATCATTGCAGAAAACAACGAAAATACAACGTCCTCTTATGCCATCCGCATTCGCCACTGGATCCCGTCATCACCCGTTAGGTTACTTAACTAACGGCAGAGCGGGGGCTGGGCTAGCGCGGGTGTAAAACATAAGTGACGTCTAAATAGCTATCATATATAGATATTGTACATTCTTCTGACGCAATAATAGGCATTCCAGATCTCATATGAACTTTATTGGATTTGCAAGCAATCCGCGTTTGTTTAGAGCCGCAACAAAAGACTGATTACACAGTTGTGATGAATAGCCATTACACCACCCTAGACCCCTACGGGTACGGCAAACTACCCGCCAAATACCCGAAGTGAAGCGGTCTCCCTCATCAACGTGAGTAGGCCACTAAACAGTTCAAAGTACCCGGTAGTTTGTGCACCCCATCTTGGGTCTATCCTAAGAGCAAAAAAAGTAAAATGAAATAATACAACGGTGGCTACAACCGCAACCTGGATGTGCCCCACAAAATAATATTACAACATATTACAATTACATTGAATGAATGAATATAACAACCCATCTCAAAAACCCGGCTAATCATCACAACAATCCAATACAGTTCACAACCACAAACAGTAAAAACCATTACAGAAATGTGCAACCCCCTGCCAACCGACATACTAGTAGTTAGGGGAGGTTTACGAACACATTATACAAACACAGATATAATCAAATTAGCAAACATTGTAAAATTTTGATCGAGCAAACACTTTAGATTCTACTCCAAAATATCTCTGTACACCTGAGACTTTAGCAAAAATAAAATATCCCAGAAATATCATTATTAACACAGGAGAGCTACTGAAGAAATTTGGGCTGACTCGACCCCAACTCGGCCGTGGATCTGCGGCGGATCGCATGGATCCGCCGCGGTTCCGCGGTGAGTTTGCCGAGTCACGAGTCCAAATTTCTGCAGTAGCCTTATTATTCTCTGCTTGTAATTCTGTAGGTCCCTGAAAAAGTTTTGGACCTCATTTTAAAATCGACAGAAACTGTGTTAAATCGATGATTTTTCCGGTTCTTTTTGCGTTCGAAATTCTTACGACTTTGCTAATGAGTTAATTATTATTTAACGAGGCTCTGATACCACAGTAAGTCGATGTACAACACCCCACGACTTGCGGGGAGGCGGAATAATGAAAAACGATCTTTTTTTAGGCGTAAACATCGACTAACCGAGAATATTTGCTAAACTATAACTAACAAGTATCATAGAAGTTATCAACTATTATGAAAAGAAATTATACCTAATGAACCGTGTCCTTTGTCTTTTCATTCTTCACGTCCTCTCCGGCCTTCTCTATGTAGAAGATGATCCACCCGAGAGCTTTACTTCAAGCTTCACCTCTAACTTGAGGTAACTAGGTTTCTTAAAGTGCTAATCTAAGTAACCTAGGTGATATAGAGAAGGGTTATAGATTAAGTAGTCTAATCTAATCCTTGGTTGGTCTCAACACATGAGAGGGGAGGATTAGGGTTTGAAGAGAGAGAGCTTGAGGAGAGAGAAAGTGAGCAAGAGAATGGAATGAGATAATGATCTCTCATGATATATATGAAGCATTATCATTATCAAGATAAATTAAATAATGGATTTAACAACCATGCTTCATAAATAAAAAAGAGTGATTCATCTCCATGAGTCATTAAGCATTTATGATGCATTAATGACAAGGATGAATCACACAAATGAGTCACTAATCCCATTTAATACTTATGCCACCTAAACCCCCAAGTCACAAACCTTCTAGAAGCTTCTCGCGAAAATACGAGAACGCCCCTCCTATCCGTGAAAATACGGAAAAACTTTAGACTGTATAAATCCAATAACCGGATACTAGAAACCGGCTTAAACCAAAGCCGGCTAGTAAAAACTGTCCGGATGTCGTACGTGCGTAAACACACGTATGAGTCCGAACCCTTTTCGTAAAACCATACGACCTCTATATCGTTTCGCCTGGAGTAGGGAAACTCTCTGTATGGGACTCTAAAGACTCGACTACTACGCTGGCAGTGGGTTTAACCACAGACCGCATGCGGCACTAGCTGTACGTAACGGTCCCCAGGTAGATGTCGATAAGAAGGCCGATGAGGAAACCCATCCGAACTCCTACTGAGTCTGATGTGACAATCTCCGTACAGTCCGGTCTATTCGTCTAAGACTATCTCATATCGGGCCTAGGGGGCGGCAAGCGTCAGTCCCCTAATAGTGGTATAAGTCGTGTCGGAGCGTAGCCCATTACACCCTGAGAAAACAACTGGAACCTACCAGGAAATCTCGCTTGCCCTGGCCAGGGACTTTGCATGATGGCTCTCTGACACAGCGCGATATCAACTCCCAATACCGAGAGAGATGAATCCTTTCTAACCGCCACTGCCTCTAAGTGCTCGGGACTGCACCCAACTGCTACCTATTTGCACGACTCCTTTGAGCCGTGGTTGGGTAGAAATCTAAGAACAGTGGGACACACTCGAGGCGAAGTAGCAGTGTCAAGTCTGCGTACTATGTTGTACTCATGTCACCAGGGAACTGTTAATTGTCGACTGGTATAAAACAAACCAACAGTTCCCTGTGAGTCCTGTCCGGTGTACCCGTAACCTAACGAGCACCTGCATACTATCTCCAGTACGACGTACTGACGGCTGTGGGAAAGGCCATATACCTAACTGGGATGAGAAGCGTACACACTAGTCTACTCCGGAGTATCGATGCCCTGTCTCGATAATCCAATGACTAGGGACCTGAAAAAGGATGTGCTTGTAGACTACCCAGCCCCCACTAGTGTGACTACCATCACAACGCTGGTAGTCAAGCAAGATCCTAAGAGCTCTATCAATACGTATACTCACATATTAAGATAGATAAAACCAAGCAGCATACTACCATGTTTAGCAAGACTGTTATATAACTGTGAATATCCCAAGCTTCCATTAAGTAATATACAAACTAGTATGATACAATAATGGCCCGTAGGGTATAAACACTAACACTTCCTGTTATAGCCAATCGAGCACAGCGCAACATCAACTCCTAATACCGGGAGAGACGAAACTCTCCTATCGCTCATTGCCTCCATGTGATTCAGGACTATACCCCAAAGCCACCGTTTTGCATTTTCTCTTCAACATGGTAAGGTGGAAATCAAAGCACAGTAGGAATCACACAAGACTCTATGACGATCTCGGGTCTACAGACTAACCTGTACCAGTGTCACTAGAGAACTGCCATCTGACGTTGTTAGTAATATGTATGCCCTAGAGGCCATTACTGTACATACGATGTATATTGTAATGGATGCTTGGACATATATAAGGAGGACTTTCTTGCTCGACATGATAGTATGCTATCTGATTGCTCTTTATCTTAACATGTACACTGATTGTCTCTATAATACATGTTGATAAAGCCCTTAGGATGAGTACTTGACTACCAGGACTATGATGCAAATCATACTAATGGGGACAGAGTAGTCGTTAAGTACATCCTTCAAATGTTCCTAGTCGAGGGTGTATCGAGACAGGGCATCGATATACCAGAGTAGACTAGCGTATACGCTTCTCGACCCATATGATGGGCGATGGATGATCCCATATCCATTGGTGTTTGACATCAGAGAGGGTATGCGGGTGTTCAGTGGAGACTGGGTACACTGGACGGACTCGCCGAGAACTCCTAGATGGTATTGTACCTATCGTCGGATAGCAGTTCTCTGGTGACACTGGTACAGGTTAGTCTGTAGACCCGAGATCGTCATAGAGTCTTGTGTGATTCCCACTATGCTTTGATTTTCACCTTACCACATTCAAGAGAACGTGCAAAACGGTGGCTTTTGGGTACAGTCCCGAGTCACATGGAGGCAATGAGCGATAGGAGGGGTTTCGTCTCTCCCGGTATAGGGAGTTGATGTTGCGCTATGCTCGATTGGCAATTACATGAAATCCCTGGCCAGGGTTGCTGAGATCTACTGGTAAGTGTTATCAGTTGTTTCTCGAACTGTTATGGACCTTGCATCTGCATGACTTATCATGCTATTGGGTTCTGACGTTATACCACCCCCAGGCTGTGATATGCGACATATCAGATGAAGAGACCGGACTGTACGGTAGTGTTACTGATTGGATTCGCAGGAGTACGAAGAGTCTTGCTTGTTGATCTTCTGATCGCTCAATACCTGGGTGGCCTTTACGTTTAGTGGACCGCTTGCGGCTTATGGGTGTTTGATATGATCATCACCTACTGCCGGCGTATTGACGAGTCTTTAGAGTCCTACACAGAGGTTTCCTGGCTCAAGCGAAACGAAGTAGGAGCACATATGTGATATGTGCAGGACCGAGGTTGATGCGATATGAGACACCGTATTCTATTCTCGCAATATGTGATATCGGTCAGTTATATATGATATAGCCGGGATATCGGATCAAGTGTTGATTCGATAAGTTGATTCATATAGTATTAGTCGGTTGTATATGGTATAGCCGGATTATTAAATCAAGAGTTGATTTGATAATTTAATGTATAATTATATATTTGATATATTATATTACATTAACTAATATTAAGATCACTCATGATTTTTTTTCTCACTAGATGTGCACATTGTATATATGTGATATGCATATTTGTGTACATGTATTGTGTCATGTTTGATGATACATACAAGATGGGTGTATGAGATTAATACCATGCTAGGGTTAAGTTAGGGTTTCTATTTATGTTAAGCTAATTCAAAAGAGATTGGGTTTGTCATGGTAAAGCTTGGACAAAAGCTTTTGGATAAGCTTTAACAAAGTCAACTCTTTTGTCTAGTTAAAGATATTTATCAAACCCAACCCTTAACCATAGTGTGTGGTTTATTCTCTACATGAGTTAAGCATGATGGCTTTAACTCACCCATGGTTGCAATAATTGATTTGCATGAATAATTGATGAGATATTTTCTTCATCTTCTTCTTCTTCATCAAAACCTTCTAGCTTCAATGGAGTTTTGAGAAAAAGTGTGAGAAAATGAAATCTAAAGTGAGCCCACTTCCTACTTCATCATCCTCTACTACTTGCCATTTAGTAGAGTGTGTTTGCTTCACTAATTATATGATTAGTGAAGAAATAGCTTGGGTTAGTGTCTCCTCGACGTAGATCATCTTCGGCCTCGAAGACATCGAAGCTAGCACGTTCGTTTCTTCAAGGGATCTTCTCTAGAGTCCGAAGTTTGCAATCGCAGCGAAGGGGACTACTACATGGAGCTATCTGAAGTGAAGGACCGGTCTACAAACGTTGTATTCCTTGCTCACTATAACTTGCAAAGTGTTTGCATATGTTTTCGTATTGTTTCTAGTTACGATTCATGGTTAGGGTTAGCCAGAACGGAAATTTTTTGAATTTGGCATGGATGATGCCTCCCGAAACATTGCTATCGTGCTAGGAAACCCTACAGACATGAGGTATAATACCATCTGGGAGTTCTCGGCGAGTCCGTCCAGTGTACCCAGTCTCCACTGAGCACCCGTATACTATCTTTGATGTCAAAAAACAATGGATATGGGATCATCCATCGCCCATCTACATGGGTCGAGAAGCTATACGCTAGTTTACACTAGTATATCGATGCCCTGTCTTGATACACCCATGACTAGGAACATTTAAAGGATGTACTTAACAACTACACTGTCCCCACTAGTATAATCTGCATCATAATCCTGGTAGTCAAGTACTCATCCTAAGGGCTTTATTAACATATAACATAGAGACAATAAGTGTACATGTTAAGTAAAGAGAAACCAGATAGCATACTATCATGTCGAGCAAGAAAGTCCTCCATATATATGCCAAGCATCCACTACAATATGTTGGATATATGTACGCCTTAGAGGCCATTATATGTATAGTGGATGCTTGGACATGTATATATATATATATATATATACATATATATATGTATATATATATACACACACACACACATATATATATATATATATGTATATATATATATATATATATATGTATATATATATACACACACACACATATATACATATGACTTTCTTGATCGACATGATAGTATGCTATCTGGTTTACTTTATCTTGACATGTTCATTTGATCATGCATCTTATTCATTTGGTACATGTTGATAAAGCCCATAGGATATTTGCTTGATTACTGTGACTATGATGCGGATCATACTAGTGCGACATGTGTAGTTTATGAGCATATCCTTGAATTGTTCCTAGTCGAGGGTGTATTGAGACGGGGCATCGATATTCCAGAGTAGACTAGCGTATACCATTCTTGTCCCATATGATGGGCGATAGATGATCCCATATCCATCTGGTGTGGTGACACCAAAGATTGTATGCGGGTGCTCAGTGGAGACTGGGTACACTGAATGGACTCGTCGAGAACTCCTATGTGGTATTATATCTATCGTCGGATAGCAGTTCTCAGGTGACACTGGTACCGATTAGTCTGTAGACCCTAGATCGTCATAGAGTCTTGTGTGTCCTCCCACTGTACTTTGGTCTCCACCCTACCACGTCTCTACTGAGTCGTGCAAACAGGTGGATTTTGGGTACAGTCCTGAGGCACATAGAGGCAATGAGCGATAGGAAGGGTTTCGTCTCTCCTGGTATCGGGGGTTGATATTGTGCTATGCTCGATTGGCTATAACCGGAAGTCCCTGACCAGGGTTGCTGAGATTTACTGATAAGTGTTATCAGTAGTTTCTCGATCTGTTATGAGCCATACACCGGCATGACTTATTGAGTTATTGGGGTCGACGATACCATCCCTATACTCGATATGCAACATATATTACGAATAAACCGGACTGTACGGTAAGTGTTGCTAGTTGGCTCGACGAGAGTTTTGATTACTTCGCTGGTTTTCTTCTGATCGCTCAATACCCGGGTGGCCATTACGTTTAGCTGACCGCTTGCGACTTGTAGGTGTTTGATACGATCATCACCTACTGCTGGCGTATTGACGAGTCTTAGAGTCCCACACAGTAGTTTCCTAGCTCAGGCGAAATGATGTGGTGTGCATATGAGATATGCACGGGGACCCGATTAAATGCGTGCATGTGATACCGTATATTAATCGGGCATTTTTCTATTGGTCGGGTCGTATGTGATATGACCGGTTTGTTAAATCAAGTGTTTATTTAACATAGACTTTTAGCTTATTTCTTTATTAAACCCTTTTCTATTTGTATGCATGCATGTATGCATATGTTTATGTTGATGCAGATGATGATGTGCATGCAAACATACATGCATACATTCTTGTGTTTCATGGTTGATGATACACAAGTGGTGGCAATGCAAGACTCACATGGGAATAAATATGTATATATATTTATTTTTGGAATTAAAGAAATAGAACATCAATTCATGGTGGATAATTCTTCTTGACTCTACATTTGACTTAAACTTTAACCATGAGTTAATTTTCTATGGTTCTTATTACTCCAAAATAAATATATAGATATTTATTAACCCTAGGTTAAGGACGAGAGTTTGAAATTATATATAATTTCTATTATCATTTTTAAACAAGAAGATATATCATTATCTCTTGAGCTCTTGAGTTGCTATCTTCTTCTTCCTCATTCTCTTGCTCTATTGAGATTTCCATAGAGTGAGGTAGTAAAAAAGAAAGGGTTTTGAATAGAGAAAACAAACCACATCACCATTCTACACTTCTCTAGCCCATTTGTGTAGGGTGTTTGCTCCACTTCTTTTTAAAGATCAAGTGAAGCAAGGAGCTTTGTGCAAAGGGACTTTGGGTGGATCATTGTGGACTAGGAAGGCCTCCAGTGATCCGTTTCAAACTCATAAAGGTCCAAGGAGTCACCAAGGGAAGTCTACAAAGGTTGTAATTTCTTCACTTAGTGTTAAATAGCTTCTTGCATGTGATGCTTATTTATTGTTACCCTAAAATTCTAGTTAAGATCCTAGGATAGTTTAATTAGCAACTCATAAAATTTTAAAGTGGCATGTGTGATGCTTCTATTTGCTACGTTTTTTACGTACTTCTTAATTTTAAATTACCGCAATCAAGACGGTTTCGCTTGGTAGCTAGCCGGTTGAGTACGAGTCGATCCACAGGGAGATGGAATCTTTTTCATTATGTTTTAACGAGTTAAATCCAAAAGATTTTTAGTTTTGTTTTAAGATCTACTAATGAGATAAAAGATGATAAAGAACTTTCTAGGGTTAGGATTAGGTTAGTTCGAGTTAGGATTTTCTCACTTCTTTCAATGCCCTTTTTAATATCGGTGTTAAGGTAATCGACAACAACAGAGATTAGCACGACTAGGAAGAAACTTACAAGTATAAGATATGCTTTCCATGCTTAGTTTCTTGCTTTTGGTCCTTGTCCGTCCGTTCTTGGCTCTTAGCCCTAACCTCCGGTTAATTCAACCACAACCGGTCAAACTATGGAATCACCGCTATCATGTAGGATAGGGTGCCGTAGTGAGCGGATTGTGGTTCAATTAAAGAGAGTCCGAATTAAGGTGTTGAGCAAAGAAAAGAGTGAGAGAGATTTACTTCTCTCAAACTTTCCTTCTCCTGCCCTAACAAGTGAGAAATTACTCACCCATTAAAAATAAAAAAACAAATAAGATAGGTAGAAAGAAATGAGGTTAAGGAAAATTACAACTAGTTATTTGAGACCTCACATTGGCAAGGATCTTACTCAAGCTTCATCGTTGTGAATGATAAAGAAAATAGAAGAAAGAAAACAAAAGAAAAACTACAATAAAATAATACGGCTAATTTAACAAATGAAGAATTGCAAATACTAAAGAGACATGCAGAATAAAAGAACTCTCTTTTTAATTTTTTATTAATCAACGCTCATAAACACGCTACAATTTTTCATAAAGAAAGGACATAATTAAATTCTAAAATCTATACTAAAGAAAGGCATACATTATTTGGCTTTGAGCTCTTCTATTTATAGATAGGAAGGTGAAACCCTAGGTTACAATCTGAGCTAAACACGAAATTACAAAACTACCCCAAAAGAGCCGAGTCAACGGGGAACCAACTGCCACCGACACTACTCAGACACGGCCGCGGAACAGCGGCAGAAGTGCTTATTTGGCCGTGGTTCCGTGGCCATTTGGCGGATTTAGGGGACCATCTTTTCAGGGCTTCTCTATGTTGTTTTTATCTTCTGTTTTGTATTCTTGATTTCTCAAAATCTCTTCAGTTCTCTTCTAGATATTCAGCAGTGCAAAATGATGTGGACTTTTGCCTTCAACTCCGCAATGAAGTCTTGGATCTTGTGCTGCCCTTGTTCTTTGGGCATTGAACTGACCGACGATTTGCCATTTTGTCCCTTGAACTGGTATGCGGCATCACACGGATGGTTAGCGGAGATCATTATTCATCTGTTGTTGGTCGTAGTCCCGCATTTGTTGCGACTTTTCATGAATTTCACTGTAAGGAGCTGAGAACCTGTAACCTGCAATTATTCAGCAAAAACGGATTAAAAGTACCTACCTATATGCAATGTGATTAAGAATGGGCAGTATAAAAATGCAAAAATCTGATATGAACAAATACCCCCAAACTTATCTTTTGCTCGTCATGAGCAAATCCAATTTTATTCTCAAAAAAAAAGTCCTAACCTCACTTTCGCAGGGAACGCGATTGCATTGAGCTCATGCAACAAGCCATTAAACCTCTAGGTGTCCCTAGTAGGAGGAGTGTTGTCTCCTGAGGGTTTTCAGTGGATACTATCCACAAAATCCGATCAATTTGGCCGTTGACTCTAATTCTTCAATTCAGTATTCTAGCAAGAAATTCTATCATCTTCAACATAGAAATCATCAACCCGTATTTTTCACACTTCCTTTTTATTTAACTTAAGATCATATATGTTTTGCCAGTTTATAAAGCTTTCAGCATCTCCTAAGTTTTCCTTCTAAGGTGCAATCTTAACTCAAAATTTTTTATCATCTCTACTGAAGATATAAGCCCTATCTTTTATTCCTATCTCTCCTCCAAACTCCAATCATATACCCCTACGTGTGTGTAATTATCACCCCTACACTTGGAAATTCAATTCAAGCTATCATACTCTTGTCTATCTTCCAAAATACTTTTTAATTGGTGAATTCTAGATGAAATTGCTCACACATCCTTCATGCGACCGTTAATACTTCTTGCGGTACTAAACGACCGATTACAAAATATGCTTGCGCATTTAGGCGTAATTCCTCGTCTTGCAACACATAAGGCTTAGCAGTGACTCCCAAACCAGTTGGTCTAAGACACTATGTAATAAGGCACCATGTAATAAGGCACCCTCGCTATATTTTTTATTTATGCTGCCTTAAGTAATTACAACACCAATGTTCATTTTTTTATCTCTTTATTCACCACTTATATTTTTATTTTATTTTCTTTCATACTAAGGATTTTAGACAAGAGCATTTCAAGGTATCCTCTACTATCCCAAGTTCCAAGATGTGTGTAAATGCGTAAAGTAGGGTATATATTTTCAGAATTTGGACTTAAGGTTCAAAATTATTTTTCAGACTTATACTTCAAATAAAGCTTTCAATATTCTTCCCTTATTTCGACTTAGTCTAAGAACTGAACTCAAATTTTGCTAATTTCTAAATAAACTGCAAGGACGTATATTTTCTACAGTTAAACTTTAAGAAATGTTATTTTTAGGGTTTTTAATTTACTAAGTTTAGGATCTAGTTTTTCCTAACAAGTCAACCGTCATATTGAGCTTGAGTCAAATATGGCCAAAATTAAAATTTTCAATTTTTTAATTTTTTAAAGTTTTCAATTTTTATATATATTTTTTTACATATATTTTTTATTTTTATGTTTTTTTTATAAATATGCAATGCAGAAAAATAAGATATGCAAACAAATATGTACAAAAAAATAAAATATGCAGATGTAATGCAAAGATAACTATATACAAACAACCCTCACCCCCAAACTTATTGATAGCAGTGTCCTTACTGCTCCCTGCGGCGTCTACTAACACGGCCTCATTAGTCCCAGCCTCACCTCTAACTATCCCCCGTCCGCTTGATCGTGATCGTGAACGTTCCTCTCTTGCTAGGAGGGTGGACATTCCTTGTTCTAGGCTCGTTATTTGCTGATCAAAGTTAGTTAGCATCCCTATTATTCTTTCTACCCCTCTATGGGTTCATCGAATTAAGCACGCTTGCGCAGCGGGGGTAAGCTCTTCATCGCTCGCTTTGGATCTCGAGCTAGGGTTCTTGGCCATCACGTCCTCGGCCGGCTCGATGCGCGATCATAAATCATGTAATCGTGTGTAGGACGTGGAGACACCCTCAAAAAAGGGTCGAATTGGAATCCTACCATGCATATAAAATTCAAATTCCTCAACAGGAAGGAAATGGCGACACAATTGTGTCACCAATATTGGGCATGGATAATTGGCCGCCCGTTTGCCAGCGCCAATCGAA
Source organism: Agapanthus africanus (assembly GCA_030015575.1). Lineage (NCBI taxonomy): Eukaryota > Viridiplantae > Streptophyta > Magnoliopsida > Asparagales > Amaryllidaceae > Agapanthus > Agapanthus africanus. The sequence goes on along the minus strand of CM057339.1, from coordinate 609,336,339 downwards.
TGAAGCAATACAGTGCACATATCGTAGCTAGGGTTTCGAGTCATCAATGTATGCACTAGATGAAGGGATGGTGTGAAAAAAGTTGTGTTGTGCGAGCTTCCAAAAATATTGTTTTGTGCCCAACGGCACACAGTTAAAACGTTCGCAAAGAGCGTGCAAGCCTGAATACCCTTTCGGGGCTCCCTAGAACAGTCATTTCACATTAAGGATAGGTAGTCCTCAAATCGGAGGGGTTGATCGTGAATGGGGAGTCGTGGTATTAAGGCGACTTCGTGAATGAAGTCCCTATCAATTAAAATTTCCCGATCCCCTCCACAGTAATCTAATATACCTGTGTTGTGCCAGACAACCCTCCTCCATACATTCATAGAAACGGGAAACAAGATCCGAAAGCGCGAATGCATTCGGATGGTTAAATAATAGAAAGTTCCATCCACGCTTTCGGATCTCATCGTTGAAATAACTACCATAAACATTATGTGCAAACAACTGGGAGAAATCCCTTTCAAACTGCAGTGTAGGTGCCATAACAGAGAGAAAATGCAGAAAAATTAAATCTACATAGAGAGAGAAAAATTCTGCAAACCTCCTCTGAAATTTTCAGAGGGAGAAGCGTCAAGAGAGCGGCGGTTGTGCGGCCGAAGGTTGGATCTGGCGGCGGAAGCGCGGCGGCGTGAGGAGAACTCTATGCTCTTTCTCCTGCGGCGGCTAGGGTTTTGTTTGAGGGGTAATTTAGGGTTCTGTAAATTCAGAAGAGGGGTCGGGGTGTTTTTATAGGGGTTATTGGTTATTTTTACAAAAGACCCCTTGAAAAGAGGAATTTATTTTGTAAAGAAAAAATTGTATAATTATTTATTTATTTAATAAAACTGAATATTTACAAAAATAACCCTCGAAAATTTGAAAATTTTTTATTATTTTTTTAATTTTTATATAATTACAAGTGTTACATACCCCCAAACTTATTTGAAACAGTGTTTCCACTGTTTATGGCTGGATAACCGAAATTTGGTGGTAAGCGGTGGAAGATCAGTCTGTGTAAATTGGCTCCTGCAACATCAGGAGCTCCTCCGAAGGGTCAGCGGTGAGGAATGGTTTTAACCTGTGTCCATTCACTTTGAATAGTGAACCGTCCTCTGAATTTTCCAAATCCACCGCACCGTGCGGATATACAGTCCACACAAAATATGGTCCTTTCCAGCGAGATCTAAGCTTCCCGGGATGGAAATGTAACCGGGTGTCATAAAGAAGTACCTGTTGACCAGGTGTGAAAGTTTTTTGCATAAGGTATTTATCGTGAAACACCTTCGTTCGGTTCTTAACGACAACCGCGTTTTCGTAAGCTTCATCCCGAAACTCGTTCTATTCGTTTATCTGGAGCTTCCGATGGCTACCCGCATTATCAAGAGATAAATTCAACTCCTTAATCGCCCAAAATGCTCGGTGCTCGATTTCCACTGGAAGGTGTCAAGCCTTTCCATAAATTAGCAGATAAGGAGACATGCCAAGATCAGTCTTATAAGCAGTTCGAAATGCCCAAAGGGCATCAGTGAGTTTTAAAGACCAATCCTTACGGTTCTTGGAAACCGTTTTCTCCAAAATCTGTTTGATTTGCCAATTAGACACTTCGGCTTGCCATCATGTTTATGGGTGATAGGGCGTGGATAGCTTATGATTAATGGAGTATTTCCGCATTAAAGCCTTGAAAGTCCTATTATAGAAATGTGTTCCATTGTCACTAATGATTGCATGGGGGTGTCCAAACCGGGAAAAGATATTTTCCTTAAGGAATCTAACGACAACCTTATCCGGCTGGGCACTGCCTGGACCCATTTAGAAGCATAATCAATAGCTAGCAGAATATGCAGGTTCCCAAAAGAGCTAGGAAACGGCCCTATGAAATTAATCCCCCAAACATCGAAAATCTCTACAACCAAGATTGGTTGGAGCGGCATCTCGTTTCTCCTGGATACCCGGCCCAAGTGTTGGCACCGGGAGCAAGTCTTGCAGTAATCATAAGCATCTCTGAAGAGTTGTGGCCAGAAGAAGCCACACTGCAAGATCTTATCGGCTGTCTTTCTTGGGCCAAAATGCCCGCCACACGCTTGATCGTGGCAAAATGACAGCACACTCTTGAATTCATTATTAGGCACACGCCGACGAATAATCTGGTCGGGACCGTATTTAAACAGATAGGGTTCGTCCCAGTAAAAGTGCTTTACTTGGGATAACAATCGAAGTTTGTCCTGACTTGACCATTCATTCGGTAGTAATCATGTTGCTAAATAGTTCACAATATCTGCGAACCAGGGTTCGCATGATACTGTCAAGAGCTGTTCATCCGGAAAAACTTCGTTTATTGGAAGTGAAAGCGTCGGCGAAGAAGGAAGTCGTGATAGATGGTCGACCACTACGTTTTCACATCCTCTTTTGTCTTTGATGACAAGGTCAAACTCTTGGAGTAAGAGGATCCAACGTATCTGCCAAGATTTTGCATCCTTCTTTGCAAAAAGATGGCGTAGAACAGAATGGTCTGTGTAGACAATGACTGGAGAGCCGCTTAAGTAAGGCCTGAATTTTTCTAATGCAAACACAACAGCCAGGAATTCCTTCTCGGTTGTTGTGTAATCCAACTGGGCATCGTTCAGGGTTCAGCTAGCATAATAGATTACGTGCGACCTTTTATCAATGTGTTGTCCTAGGACCGCACTAATAGCAAAGTCAGACGCATCGCACATAATTTCAAAGGGATAGGTCCAGTCAGGAGAAGAAAGTACGGGAGCAGAAGTAAGTGAGCTTTTAAGTGATTCAAATGCAGTCGCACAGCTCGAGTTGAAATCGAATGTGGTGTCCTTGGCCAACAGAAGAGTCAAGGGTCTAGCAATTTTGCTAAAATCCTTGATAAACCGTCTATAGAAACCGGCGTGGCCAAGAAAAGCTTGGATATCTCAGACGCATCTGGGAGGAGGAAGATTGGAAATGACTTCAATCTTAGCTTTATCCACCCCAATGCCATTTTGCGAAATGATATGTCCTAAGACAATACCCTCGCGTACCATGAAGTGGCACTTCTCCCAATTCAAAGTGAGGTTTTTATCCTTACACCGGGTAAGGACAGCGTCGAGATTCTGTAAACACTCGTCAAAGGAATCGCCGAAAATGGAGAAATCATCCATGAATATCTCCAAGAATATTTCCACCATGTCTGAGAAAATTCTCATCATACACCGCTGGAAAGTAGCGGGTGCATTGCATAACCCAAAGGGCATGCGGCGATATGCAAATGTACCGAAAGGACAGGTGAACATCATTTTATCTTGGTCCTTTTCGGCGATGGGAATCTGGTTATAGCCGGAGTAGCCATCCAAAAAGCAGTAGTACTCGTGTCCAGCCAATCGTTCAAGCATTTGGTCAATAAAAGATAGCGGAAAGTGGACTTTCCGCGTTGCGGCGTTGAGTTTTCTGTAATCTATACACACTCGCCACCCAGTTTGTGTGTGAGTAGGGATCAACTCGTTCACCTGATTGGTGATGACCGTTATGCCTGTTTTTTGGGGACAACATGTATCGGACTGACCCACTTGCTATCAGAGATAAGGTAAATGATACCACTATCAAGACATTTGACGATATCTTTTTTCACAGCCTCCTTCATGACTGGATTGAGTCGCCTTTGTGGATCCCTAGCTGGTTTGGCATCATCCATCATTTTAATATGATGTTCAACAATCAAGGGACTAATCCCCTTGATATCCTCCATAGTCCAGCCAAAAGCTTGCCGATTGCTCTGCAAGACCGTCAGAAGAGCTTTCTCTTGCTCTTGAGCTAGAGAAGCCGAGATGATGATAGGGAGGGTCTCATTCTCACCTAAGTAAGCATACTTGAGGTGAGAAGGCAACGGCTTAAGTTCGAGCGCCGTAGGTGAAACGATTGAAGGTAGGATCGGCGAAAATGTCTCAATCTCGAAGGATTCTAACAGCGGCTCAAAACGAGTGTACGCGACCGAGTCAGATGGTTCAGCTAACGCATCCGAAAATTCAAAGGATTCAAGATCGGGCGGTGACAATTCAAGGTCGTTCGAGAAAGTGAAACACTCATAATCACTGTAGGGAGCAGTATTAGATTCAAGGAGGAACGCACTAGTGGAGTCAAGATAGCTGTGATCGAACAAAAATTTCTCGAACTCACAATCCTCAGGGACGATCTCCTGGATCGAACAAACGTCTAGTATATGAGCATTAGGTTCGGAGGGATGATTCCCCAACCTAAAAATGTTAAGTTCAATTTTCATGTTTCCAAAAGATAGGTTCATCGAACCATTTCGACATTTGATCACAGCATTCGAGGTCGCAAGGAATGGTCGACCGAGTATCACCGGAATTTAATTCTGGGGTTAGCTACAGGTTGTTTGTCTAAAAAATGAAATCAACGGGGAATATGAAGTCCTCTACTTTTATTAACACATCCTCTAGCTCACCCCTAGGATGGGTGATAGGTCGGTCGACCATTTGGAGAGTACAGTGTGTGGGTTTCATCTCTCCTATACCTAGTTGCTCATACACCGAATACGGAAGCAGGTTAACACTGGCACCAAGATCCAAAAGTGCGTGGTTGATGTTCTTATCCCTAATTGTTATTGAAATCGTAGGACAGTCAGGGTCCTTTCGTTTTTTAGGTAAAGCTTGGGTAAGAGCATAACTCACGGCACTAGCTAAGAAAACCTTCTTGGGCACCTAAGATTTCCTCTTCTTAGTGCACAAGTCCTTCAAGATTTTTGCGTAGGAAGGGACTTGTTGGATTGCATCGAAAAGGGGAATGTTAATGTTAACCTGTTTGAACAACTCCACAATCTTCTCCATTTGTGGATTTTGTTTATTAGACCTCAACCGGTTTGGAAATGGAACATTTTGAAAATTGGTTGAGTCGAAGACTTGTGGAGGAGATTGTGGAGTTGGAATGGATCCCAGTGCTGGTGTTTTCGTAGAGTGAGATGTGGGTCCATTCGGAGTAGCAGAAGAAGAAGAGCCTTTTGAAGAAAGGAGAACAGGCTCAGAAGACGAAGAAGGAGAAGTAGAAGAAGAAGAAGCGGCCGGGGTGTTATCATATATGCCAACGTTGTTGTGCAGCATCCTTCCAGATCTCAACGTAGTCACGGGACTCACATTATGGTTTTTTTGTTCAAGAGCAACATGTGCATTATGTGGGTGACCAGGATTTGGGAGTGGTTGAGATAGAAGCTTCCCTTTCTCTCGCTCGCTCAAAGCCGCATTCAGTTGTGCAATCTGGGGTTCAATAGTTTTGATGCTTTGCCCTTGCACAGCAGTGTGTTGCACCAAAGACTGAATGGAAGACTGGATGTTGGTGTTTGATTGAGTCGATTGCTTTATAAATGCCTCCAGACTTCGTTCTAGTGAGGAAACCTTATCATTTTTTGACGGAACAAAATTGTTTTGAGGAAAAGAATTGTTGGGTGCAAAATTGTTCGTCAGATTTTGAAAATGTTGGGGTTGGAAAGGCTGTTGATATTGATTTTGAGCTTGTTGAGGAGGAGGAGGAGGCCTTTGGAAGTTGTTGTAGCCTTGCAATTGTTGCTGATTCTAATTCCAGGCGAAATTGGGGTGGTTCCTCCAACCAGGATTGTAAGTGGAAGAGTATGGATCATTTCTTTGTCCTTGCTGAAATGCAGCATTAACCTGATCCTGTCCTTGAGCAGATGGGTTGTAAGAACACTCTTCGGTCAGATGGGATGGGTCTGAACAACAAGCGCAGATGGTACGAGGGGGACGGGGGAGAGCACGGGCAGGAGAAGGAGATGAAAATTTGCTCTCAATTGCTTCTAGTTTTCGTGTGATTGCTGCCATTTTGGCTTTCATTGCAATTGAGAGATCAAGTTGATGAACGCCTGCCCTAGAGGGACCGGAAGAAGTAGATGAAGTGTTTGGTCTGGTGGTTTTCCACTGAAGCGTTCGCTCCGCAAGATCGTCGAAAAATTGCCAAGCTTCCTCGTCAAATTTGGATAGGAAGTGGCCTTGACAAATGGTCTCCAGCAATTGCTTAGTTGCAGTGTTCAGTCCTTCGTATAAGGTCTGGCCAAGTTTCCATCTCTCAATACCGTTATGAGGGCACTGAACAAGAAGGTCTTTGTATCGGTCAAAGCACTTCCAAAAAGGTTCGGCAGAAAGTTGGGAAAATTGATTAATTTCGTTTCGTATTCTCGCGGTTTTGTGATTTGGGTAGAATTTTTTAAGAAACGCTTTTACGAATTCATCCCAACTTTTTATGGAATGCGATGCGGTACTATACAGCCACTTCTCAGCTAGGTCACACAGAGTGAAAGGAATGACTCGTAGCCGTATAGCATCGTCGGACAGTTGGGTTGTCTTCATCATTGCACAGACGTTCTGGAACTTGTTAATGAGGATGTATGCATATTCGGATTCCAGCCCGTGAAATTTAGGCAACATGTTGATGAAGTGGGGCTTAATTTCGAAATTATCCCCATTGGACGGTGGAAGTGAAAGACGGGAAGGATGTGCGGAGAGGGTAGGATAGAAACGATCCTACAGCGCGATTCGCTGAGGCGCTTCAACGGGAAGTTGTTGCGGGTTATTCGCACCCAGATGAGGTGGAATCAGTTCCGGGGAACATAAAGGAATGTTAGGAGGAAATCCTGAAATCTAAGAAGAAGAATTTATTGATGATTACGGTGAAGGTGAAGATGTATGAACAGAATTTCGGTCAACGTCGGAGTTGGCCGGCAAAGGTAAAGGTGAAATAGATGTGGAGGGAGTTTCGACGTCGAAGTCAATCGCGCAGTCGATAGCGACTAACGAAATGCGGACTAGGCGGGCGCTAGTGTCCTGAGTCCAACCGGACATACACTAAACGAGTTTAGTATAGTCAAAGCGTAGAATGTGAGGGTAAGAAAACGTCAATGAAGAAATGCGGATGAAAGGTGAGTGAAATGTGATTCTAGCGATAAATGGTAAGTTCTTATAAAAGTTTTTGTTTTGTGTTTTTTTAGAAAGAGTTTTGAAAGAATGTGTACGGACTTACTTCAAATAATCACAGTTAAAACATGCACAATCAAACCCAGAGCTATAGTCTTCTAAGTCGACTAGACTGCTCGTAACTGTTCCAAAGTGACAAGTTGTGAGATAACCCTCAAATCGTCTCTTCACTGCCAATTGTGGCCAGGTAAGCACAAATGAAGAAAGGAGGGTTCCGCTCACGAATCACTGTGAGACGGGCCTTTTAAAATTACCTTTCTCACTTGTCTAGCCTAGGCACCATAAAGTCAAGTTTAGATAAACGATTGAATGCCCACAACCTTCCTCTGTCCTATTGAGCACGACAGTCCTTAGTTGGCTGAGGCTAGATATTTTTAATTATGCTTAAGGGTGATGCGTATGCTTTTAGTGATTTTTAGGGTCTTAGGAAGGGTGATGAAATCTCCACCCAATCTGAATTGGTGTTATAGCCCCTTAAAATCAGTATTAATTATACAAAGCAGTAAAAACCAAAAATCTAAAACACTTGCAAAAAAATTTATTTTGGCTGCGGCGCAAAGAATCCCGAACAAAAATCGGTTTATTGGAAAGGGGAAGTGAATTTGCGCAAAGAATGCTGCAGAAAAATTTGTCGGTGGAGTTCAGAGGAGGGAAGAAGAGAAATGAGATACTTACAGAGAAAATTGGGTCGCTGACGTTACCCATTGACCATAGTTCCGCAGTCAAACTTGCGCTTATGCCGCGGTTCCGCGGCAGTTCAGAAGTTTGACTGCTTTAAAGTTGTTCCCTGTGCTAAGTTGGTTCTCCTCTTCCTGTTTAGATCTCCTCAATCTTGATTTGTTCACTGAGTTTGCTCCAGAACTGAACTAAACCTTCTTCCTATCCTGCACACTTGCACAAAAACTAATCAAAGAAAACAAGATGACTTTTTTTTCTTTTGTTTTGAATTTTTTCAATTTTTTCAATTTTTTTAATTAACCCGAAATTACACAAAGAAAATAACTACCGTCTCCCCGGCAACGGCGCCATTTGTTTGCTACGTTTTTTTGCGTACTTCTTAATATTAAATTACCGCAATCAAGACGGTTTCGTTTGGTAGCTAGCCGGTTGAGTACGGGTCGATCCACATGAAGATGGAATCTTTTTCTTTATGTTTTAACGAGTTAAATCCAAAAGATTTTGAGTTTTTTTTAAGATCTACTAATGAGATAAAAGATGATAAAGAACTTGCTAGGGTTAGGATTAGGTTAGTTCGAGTTAGGAATTTCTCACTTCTTTCAATGTCCTTTTAATATCGGTGTTAAGGTAATCGACAACAACGTGGATTAGCACGACTAGGAAGAAACTTACAAGTATAAGCTTGGCTTTCCATGTTTAGTTTCTTTCTTTTGGTCCTTGTCCGTCCATTCTTGGCTCCTAGCCCTAACCACCGGTTAATTCAACCACAACCGGTCTAACTATGGAATCACCGCTATCATGTAGGATAGGGTGCCGTAGTGAGCGGATTGTGGTTCAATTAAAGGGAGACCGAATTAAGGTGTTGGGAAAAGAAAAGAGTGAGAGAGATTTCCTTCTCTCAAACTTTCCTTCTCCTACCCTAACAAGTGAGAAATTACTCACCCATTAAAAATAAAAAAACAAATAAGATAGGTAGAAATAAATGAGGTTAAGGAAAATTACAACTAGCTATTTGAGACCTCAGCTTGGCAAGGATCTTACTCAAGCATCATCGTTGTGAATGATAAAGAAAATAGAAGAAAGAAAATAAAAGAAAAACTACAATAAAATAATACGGCTAATTTAACAAATGAAGAATTGCAAATACTAAAGAGACATGCAGAATAAAAGAACTCTCTTTTTATTTTTTTATTAATCAACGCTCATAAACTCGTTACAATTTTTCATAAAGAAAGGACAGAATTAAATTCTAAAATCTATACTAAAGAAAGGCATATATTATTTGGCTTTGAGCTCTTCTATTTATAGATAGGAATGTGAAACCCTAGGTTACAATCTGAGCTAAACACGAAATTACAAAACTACCCCAAAAGAGCCGAGTCAACGCGGAACCAACTGCCTCCGACACCGCTCAGACGCGGACGAGGAACTGCGGCAGTAGTGCCTATTTGGCCCATGTTCCGTGGCCATTTGGTGGATTTAGGGGACCATCTTTTCAGGGCTTTTCCATGTTGCTTTTATCTTCTGTTTTGTATTCTTGGTTTCTCAGAATCTCTTCAGTTCTTTTCCAGATATTCAGCAGTGCAAAATCATGTGGACTTTTGCCTTGAACTCCGCATTGAAGTCTTGAATCTTGTGTTGCCCTTGTGCTTTTGATAGTTATATGTATGCCCTAGAGGCCATTATTATACATGAGATGTACATTGTAGTGGATGCTTGGACATATATAAGGAGGACTTTCTTGCTCGACATGATAGTATGCTATCTGCTTACTCTTTATCTTAACATGTACACTGATTGTCTCTCTGTTACATGTTGGTAAAGCCCTTAGGATGCGTACTTGACTACCTAGATTATGATGGAGATCATACTAGTAGGACAAAAGTAGTCCATAAGTTCATCCTTTAATGTCTCTAGTCGTGGGTGTATCAAGACGGGGCATCGATATACCAGAGTAGACCAGAGTATAGCTTTTCGACCCATATAGATGGGCGATGGATGATCCCATATCCATTGGTGTTTGACATCAGAGATGGTATACGTGTGCTCAGTGGAGATTGGGTACACTGGACGGACTCGCCGAGAACTCCCAGATGGTATTATATCTCACGTCAGATGTCAGTTCTTTGGTGACACTAGTACATGTTAGTCTGTAGACACAAGATCGTCTTAGAGTCTTGTGTGATTCCCACTGTGCTTTGATTTCCACCTTACCACGTCCAAGAGGGTGTGCAAAACGGTGGTTTTTGGGTACAGTTCTGAGTCACATGGTGCCAATGAGCGATAGGAGGGGTTTCGTCTCTCCCGGTATTGGGAGTTGATGTTGCGCTGTGCTTAATTGGCCATAACAGGGAAGTCCCTGGCCAGGGCTGATTTAGAGATTTACTGGTAAGTGTTACCAGTAGTTTCTCGACCCGTTATGTGCCTCACATCGACATGACTTATCGGTTATTGGGGTCTGACGTTTACCACCCCTAGACTTAATATGCGACATATCAGACGAAGAGACCAGACTGTACGGTAGTGTTACTGTCAGGCTTTTGCAGGAGTTAGAGCGGGATTTCTTGCTGATCTTCTGATCGTTCAATACCCGGGTAGCCGTTACATCCAGCTAGTACCGCTGACAGCTTGTGGGTGCTTGATGTGATCATCACCTACTGCCGGCATATTAATGAGTCTTTAGAGTCCTATATAGAAGTTTTACTGGCTCAGGAAAAATGAAATAGGAGCGCATATGTGATATGTGTGTGACCAAGAATAATGCGTTTATGTTATACCGTATTCTATTCTCGCGACTTATGTATCGGTCGGTTACATGTGATATAGCCGGGTTATCGAATCAAGTGTTGATTCAATAAGTTGATACATTTAATATTAGTCGGTTATATGTGATATAGCTGGATTATTAAATAAAGTGTTGATTTGATAATTTAGTGTATAATTGTATATTTGATATACTAATATACATTAACTAATATTATCTCACTTAAGCATTTATTATTCTCACATGTGCACACTTAATATATATGTTGATATATATTAATTGTGTTTTTAATTTGTATCATGGTTATTGATATACACTACATGGGTGTATGAGACTTACACCTTACTAATTATAATGTTGGGTTTTAGTATTTAAAGTAATTCCAAATTAGTGAATTATTAGTCACATGCATGAAGCTTGTGGATGCTTTGACTAAGTCCACTAGTTTTGTTTAAATTAAGATATTTATTAACCTAACCATTATAATTTAGCCATGGTTATGTCTCTACATGAGTTAGTATATGATACTCACTGACCCATGGTTTATTCTCTTACTTTAATTAGTTCATTCTCTTCTTCTTTCTTCATCTTCTTCCACCAAAAGAAAAAATCTCTCTAGGGTTTGATTAAGGTGAGAAAGTATTGTGAGAAAAATAATTCTAACGTGAGCCCACTTCCTATTTCATCATCCTCTACTAGATTAGCACTTTAGTATAGGGTGTTAGCTTCACTAATCATTCATTAGTGAAGTAGAAGCTTGAGTTAGCATCCCCTCGACGTAGATCATCTTCGGCCTCGAAGACTTCAAGCAAGACAGTTGCCTTCTTCTCATGGAGCCGTCCAAGATTCCGGAAGTACCATGATCGCAGCGAAGGGACTACTACAAGGAGCTTATGAAGTGAAGGACCGATCTACAAAGGTTGTATTTGTATTTCACTTAGATGTAAAATGGGTTACATTTGTTTACGTTTGATTTTCTAGTTATCGATTCTAGTTTAGAGTTCCTTGAAACGGAAATTTTTTGAAAATGGTATGGACGATGCCTTCCGTAACCTTGCTGCCGTCGATAGGAATCCTACAGTGGTATCAGAGCCTGGCTAGAGAATTATACGGATAATGTTAGATTACGAAACCGAAACAAACTCCGAAACTTGAAACCCTAAAACCTGCATTCTGTCTATTTTCAAATGAGCTCCAAAAATTTTTCAAACAAGTACAGAATCATCTATGAGCAGAAATAAGAACATGAAAAAATATGGCGACCCTGTGCTCGGATTTGGACCGAGCACATTGGGCTTTGGGCCAAGGAGGCTGGCCAGACTAGAGAGAATTGGTCCCAATTTTTTTCCTTGTTCTTTCCTCTGGGTTTTGGCGTTTCAGGTGTTGTTTATTTTTGCTAATTTTTCATGTGATGATTAACTCAATGCAATGGCAATTCGGAGAGTTTCGTAGTCGTAATTCTAACTATTTTTGGGTTACTTTAGACGGTGTTAAAATGTTCGATTGGATATCAAATACCCGCTTTAACCCTTGCAGGAAAATTTTTCAAGTGTTGGATTTTTTCCGTAGTTATAAAGCATTCAAATATCATGCAAGTTATGCGATGGGCCCTCTAGAAGAACAAAACCTTAACTCGATTATATGACCGTCAGAACCGCCACTAAACCCTCGGGTTTGTGGTGGTCCAGCGGTGCCACATATGAGGTGTTGGTTGACCCTTCTACGGCTGGTCCATTGGTACTGTGGCATGTGCTGAATAATTTTAAACTACGCTCAAATGTTGAGCTTTTTGGGTAATTGTGTGTGTTTTTTGATTCGAATGGAATGCTTAACATCGTCTAGTTTTTTTTTGCAACCGTAAGTGTAATATGTGGTGTATCGCCGGTTTCGTTGCTATATGTCAACGACAATTGGAATACGTGTATTTACTTACGTTGATGACATGTGATGTTATGTGTTACTGTATATGTTATATTGGATCGTCGTGTTTTGAATAACCGGGGTTTTATGTGAGATGAGAGTTTTTATTTTCATTCATGTAAAATTCAATGTATGTAATATTCTTTTATTGGGACACTTCCGGGTTGAGGATGATGTCACCATTGTTGTATATTATTTACTTTTCCGCATTAGGATAGACCCAAGGAGGGGAGCACAAGTAACCGGGTTCTAGAGTCCAGTGGGAGACCAACTCGAGGAGTCGAGTCCGGGTCTCCTAACTCTAGAATTGGTAGGATTGCTTGCCACTCTCATAGGGGTCTAGGGATGTGGGTTTGGCTATTCATTCCGACCGTAGAATCCATGTTTTGTACAGGCTCAAAATAAAACACGGACCTCCTATTATATCCAATATTTCATATGTTTCTTCTGCTGCAATATCTGTGATGTGGTCATTTGATATGTTGAGATGGATATTGTATATAGTATATATGATATATTATATAGACGTTACTTATTTTTTACACCCGCACTAGCCCTGTCCCGCTCTGCCGTTAGTTACCTAACCTAACGGTGCATGACGGGACATCGAGGCGAATGCGAATGGCATAAGCGTACGTTGTATTTATCTGTGATGTTTAGGTGACTTAAATGATGGGACTTCATTAATATGATTAATGAAAGAAAAGAAACCTAAAATATGTTGTAGAATCAAACTTTCAAAAAGGGTAGCTACAGTTTTTTGCTTTTCATAGTGATATATATGATATATCCCGAACCTTATTCGATGAGGAAAGAGCCGAGATCTCTTCACCGGGAATGACCTCTTTAGAAAAACTGGCAGATGCTACAACACTCGGTTTGTCTTTTGATTTCTTTTGGAGTTTTGTTTTGCATAGTGATATATGTGATATATCCTGCACCTTATTCGATGAGGAAAGAGCCGAGATCCCTTCACCGGGTTTTACTGAAATGTTTTAGAATTTTGGGGTTTAAAATTAAATTCGGGGACCGAATTTCTTTAAGGGGGGAAGATTGTAACATTTAAAAAAACAATAAAATATTATTTTTGGGAATTTTATAATTTAATATTAATTGTAAATGAATATTTTAATATTTCGGTATAATTAAATACCGATAAATGAGGAGAAATTTGGAAAATTATAGAAATTACTAGAAAGAGGATGTTTTAGGTGAATTATGCAAATTTTAAGTTTTTATGATTAGTTTGACACTAATTTAGTGCTAATCGCGATTAAAAATCGCTAATCGCGCTTTAAGCTTATTTTGTGAAAACATGCACCATATCTTTTCTTTAACACTTGTTACATTTTCCTACATGTTTTGGGTGCATGGCTTGTTATTTTGGGGTTACTATTGATGTGAGAATGAAAATAGAAAAGAAAAGGTATGAATAGAATATATAGGTATGGGTGAGATAGAGAAAGTGAGGGTTTACCTTTGACCCAAGTCTTGAGCCATCCTCCTTCATTGTTTTCCACTCATTTCTCTCCCTCTCCCTCATGATGTTGCTGCTGCTACTGCACTCTCTCTCCCTCTCCACAAAATCCCCTAAAAGACCATGAAAATCACCTCAAAACCCAAGTCCCTTTTCATTAAAAACATGTACAAGCCCTCTAGCTACCTTTCGGACCAAGAAAAATTTGCTTTTGGTGCTGTGGAGGATTCATGGGTGCTAAATGAAGTATATCCTTTCACAAATAGTGTAGTGTTACGGTTGTTTAGCCTCTTTTCAAGTTTGTTTTCGATTTGGCGAAGTTTAGCGACATTTGGAGTTTTCTAGAGAGGGTTAGGGTTAATTTGAGTTGTGGTTGTGCCATTGGGCTTAGAGATGGCCATTAGACCCCCTATTGTCTAAAACCCCGACCAACCAAACCTGAAACCCAAAAATACGGAATTACGGAACTTTCATGTCGGTTTGTGAGAACTTAAGGTGTGCAAGGAAATCTGGGATGACCCGAGGAAGTTCAGAGACAGACAAACAAACAATACTAGGGACTTAGATAAACCACCAGGAGACTACCCTACCAAAACGAGGCCCCAACTCCACTCCAAAACCGGCCTGGCTGGAATTTTCCTTTAAGGGGCTCGGCCACTTGGTGAGGGTAGGTGCCCAGATTGCTACAGTAGGTCATATACACCCTATATATCACCCTAGAGTTGTTTGTAGGGTTGCTAGGCACGCGCACAAGGGTCTACGAGGCATCAACCATGCCCGATTAAAAATTAGCCGTGCCGAACAACCCGAATACGGACCTTTAAACTAGAGATTAGGCGAAAACTAACATGTTAACAACTTTAACACTAAGTGAGAGGGATTATAACCTTTGTAGATCCGGTCCTTCACTTCATATGCTCCGTGTTGTGGTCCCTTCGCTGCGATCATCGGGATCTGGACTCTCGAGAGGTTCCACGAAGAGAAAGATGCAATCTTTGCTTCCGATCTTCGATACTAAGATGATCTACCTTGAAGTTCCGTTAACACAAGCTAACACTCATGAAATGATGTGAACACCCTCATCTAAATGGCAAGGGAAGATGAGGATGATGAAGTAGGATTTTTGCTCTCTTTATTTATCTTTTTCTCACATTTATTCATCACTTAATCAAAATCAAGAAAGCTTTTCCATGAAAGAATGAAGGAAGAAGAAGATGAATAATAGAATTATCCTTTTGTGATGTATAGAAAGAATTAATATGATGAATAATGCAACCATGGTTGAATTAACCATTGTAGAGATTGAACTAGGGTTAAAGGGTGTGGTTGGGTTAAGAAATATCATGCAAAAATATCTTTTCCAAAACAAAAAAGAAAACCTTCTAGAAACATCTAGAAAGGTTTAACCCTAATCAAACCCTAACCATGTTTAATCTCTACTAAACATGTTGCATTAGTAATCATATCATGTTACAATATTATATATCACATATATAATATTTATTGTAACCAAATAAAATAATACAATTAACATATATCGCATATATATCAATGTATTACACGAGTGAGAAAAAGAATCTTTTAGTGAGCAAATATTAGTTAATGTAATTTAATATATCATATATATTATTATACATTAAATTATCGAATCAACACTTGATCCGACAATCCGGCTATATCGCATATAACCGACTAATATTTATCCGTACCGATTCATCGAATCAACACTTGATCCGATGACCCGGTTGATATCAAATATCGCGAGAATAGAATACGGTATCTCATATCGTATTATCCTCGGTCCCGCACATATCACATATGTGCTCCTACTACGTTTTTCCTGAGCCAAGAAACCTCTGTGTAGGACTCTAAAGAATCGTCAATACACCGGCAGTAGGTGATGATCATATCAAACACCCACAAGCTGCAAGCGGTCAGCTAAACGTAACAGCTATCCAGGTATTGAGCGCTCAGAAGATCAACAAGCAAGCCTGTACATTCTCCTATGAATCCAAACAGTAACACTCCCGTACAGTCCGGTCTCGTCGTCTGATATGTTGCATATCTCGCCTAGGGTGGTAAACGTCAGACCCCAGTAGCTCGATAAGTCGTGTCGATATGAGGTCTATAACAGTTCGAGAAACTACTGATAACACTTACCAGTAAATCTCAGCAACCCTGGCCAGGGATTTCCGGTTATAGCCAATCGAACACAGCACAACATCAACTCCCTATACCGGGAGAGACGAATCCCCTCCTATCGCTCATTGCCTCCATGTGATTCGGGACTGTACCCAAAAGCCACCTTTTTGCACGCCCTCTTGGACGTGGTATGATGGAAATCAAAGCACAGTGGGAATCACACAAGACTCTATGACGATCTCGGGTCAACAGACTACTCTGTACCAGTGTCACCGGAGAACTGCCATCTGACGTATGGTATAATACCATCTGGGAGTTCTCGGCGAGTCCGTCCAGTGTACCCAGTCTCCACTGAGCACTCGTACACCATCCTTGATGTCAAACACCGATGGATATGGGATCATCCATCGCCCATCATATGGGTCAAGATGCGTATACGCTAGTCTACTCTGGTGCATCGATGCCCTGTCTCGATACACCCTCGACTAGGAATAGTTATAGGATGTACTCGTCGACTACCGAGGCCCCACTAGTATGATCTCATCATAGTCCCAGCAGTCGAGTACATATCCTAAGGGCTTTATCAACATGTAATATAGAGATAATCAGAGTACATGTTAAGATAAAGTACAACCAGATAGCATACTATCATGTCGAGCAAGAAAGTCCTCCCTATATATGTCCTAGCATCCACTACAATATACATCGTATGTACAGTAATGGCCTCTAGGGCATACATATAACTAACATTGTTTGCTTACTTTGTTGGGACCTGAGTCTAAATCGGGAAGCACTTTGGTATGCTTTTTGGACATGTTTTCCGTATTTTAAATAATAAGTTTTGATATTTGGATTTGCGTTTAGTTGTTGGATGTTTGTACATCAACGACTAGGGAAGATTGGTCGTGTTTTGCTTGCAAATCGATAGGTTCTAACCTATAGGATTTTAAGCGTATCGTTTTGGTTTTCGTGTATCGTTTCGTCTCCGATTTGGTTTTTAATGCGATACGATGCGTGTGATATGTAGGTACCCCTACGATGATTCGAGACGATGAAGAAGATGATGGCGATATTGACATCGGCAAGCAAGACACAAGGTGAGTAGATTATATCTACGGGGAAAGTCGGGTGGATGGCGTATAGCACCCCCGCAGTTCGATACTTAGTATACTAGATATATACTATATTTATATATATGATAGAGTTATGTGTGACATGGATATTCTAGATGTGATTAGGTGTACTATAGATAGATTAGGGTTTAGAAGTAAACTAGTATGGTTTCCTAGTTGCGAACCCTAGAATAGGTTTACACCCCCACGCACACACATGCTTATTTGCTATACTTATGCTTGGAGATGAGTCGATGAGATTGGGCATAGTGCCATGAGATCGGTGATATGATGTGATTCGTATTTGGGATACGACATGTGATTTTAGCGGGCCTTGAGACGTGCGTCTTACACACGCATTTTTATTTATGTAGATGGTATCGATTTGTACTAGACTTAAATCAGTACCCCAGACCATGAGATATGATGATAAGGATACCAGATAATTGGTGAGATGAATGTGATATTGACCCGTACCCAGATTTGGGATGTCGTACGAGCTTTATTGATAGATGCGCACTCATGACTCGAGGATGTCATATGATATTGTATCGTACGCGGTACCTTTGAGGCGGGATCACCGACTATTATATATATATATATATATATATATACACACACACATAAATATATATATATATATATATCGACTCAGATTTAGGTGGTTTCCATACCCCTCCCGATTAGATCTGTAGTTTGCTTAGTAGACGTTAGACTAGACCGAGTCATACCTATTTCAAAACTAACGAATTGGGAATATTTCTAAAGACAGGCAAAGGGATCTAATGGATATTTTCAAAAGACGCATCTTTTCTTAAAAACACCATAGCCCTTATTTTCCTAAAAACCCCGATTCGTCTTATTTCAAATGGCAAAAACAGTATGACATAGATACATTGATGTAGATTCTTCACTGTTGTGTTTATTATTCATTTGCCGCAGATTTTTACTGTTTGCGTCGCATTGCATGTTAAATATGTTTATTGTTATATCAAATCCATGCTGTTAGGACACCAGCACCATTATCGATGATGCATATGTTCCACGTACACCTGCTTGCCGGCTCACACACTTCATCATCGATAATTGCCATGTCACTACACTGTAGTATTGTTGCATTCAGGATATGACCCTTGCATGGCATACTCGTGTACCTACATATTGTACACCCATATTGTACACATACACATTTGCACATACATAGATGATTCTGGCTTGAATTGAGAATTGGGAACCGCAAGATACTTTTTAAAACTGATTCATTTTAAAGAAGCGGTCTTCCCTAAATATGTGCATATTATTATTCCATGATGCATGATATACTGATATGCTCACCTTTCTTTATATGTCGCATACATCATGCTTTATGATTATACGCATTGAGATATGTTGTTTCCATGATATTGCTGGATTTGGGAACCATGGGTATTTCAAAAGAGAGTATGTATTGTTTTAAAACCACGGTTACCCTTGATATGATATTTCAGTGCGTCCACCATGTGTTTTCTCGGTTCTGAGAGTGGCATGTGAAACCCGATTCGAGGAGCGGTAGGCACTGTCTGCGGGTACATGGTGGACCCGGTGAGGTACCCCGGGGCAAGAAGACTCGTATATGTTGGACGGTGAGTCTGGCAGGAGAGTACTACCTACCAGTGATTGTATTTGAGCTCGGTGGATATCTGGGGGATACCGACCGGAGTTAAGAGAGGATATGGGTCAATCTGGACTGACGGAGCCCTATATATACGAGGATTTACGTGCCGATGCTAGGCACAGGTTTCATGATGTTTTCGAGTGTCGATGCTTGGCACTCAGGTTCCATGATTTTGATATGTCGCGAACGACACATGTTGATTTACATCCTCATACTCCCATGCATATGCTTTATGATATTTACATGCATGATGCTTATTATCATTGGGTGACACGTGGACGATTTCCACATACTTATAGTTGACATTGATGATATTGATCACATAGTTGGATGATATCCACATACTCTTAGACTTCATGTTATAGTTGACATTGATTCATGCTGATCACATTGATCATACCTCATGTTTATGATATGTCGTTACCTGAGGCACTGATACGAGCACATGGGATTACACTTATGTATAGATGTTTACCCTGGCCACCTTTTCATGCTTCAGACTTATTCATTTGAGGTTTATATATATATCTGATCGTATTGACCTAGGATTGTGTCATTCATACGATTTCTGATCTGCGATGTTTTCTATTCACGAGTTGGCAACTCACTCCCGTTGTGCCACAGTTTCTTGCAGGTTTTGCCGTATAGGTTTTATTGCGGCTTTTCTGGCACACTGCTTCATTTCTGGGTGATTGCATTGGTAGGTGGGTTCTTTTGCATCAGAACCACCATTGTACATGTATTATTCAGTAGTATCTAGTAATTCCATCAACTAAACTTGTATATTGTTTCAGACTTAGAAAACCAGTTGTGTATTATTTCGACCTTAGAGTCACGCGTTGTAGTATTATGGTTTTCATGCTGATTTTGAGTTTCCTTTTGAGTTTTGATCCTCGCCCTTTGGCGTAGTATATTATATTGCTTGCGTGGTTGTGACCGTCGATTGACGAAGAGCTAGCTCCCACTTGGGGATGTCTTTTATCATTGCATATATATTATTCTTGTTGTACCCCGTTCGGCGCCAGTATTTGCAAAGGAAACTCTGCCGAATTTTTCAGAAAAGACTATATATTTTAAAAATGCACATTCGGCTTACTTATTTAAAAACTTTGTTTCTAAAACATGTTTTCTTCACTTCTTAAAACTAGTTTTCTTTATTTACTCCTTAAAAATAGTTTTAGATATCTGGGCTTTTGGCTTACTTGAATTAGATGGGGTCCTATAGGCTTCATATGATTGAAGTGCCAGTCGCGTGCTATTTCGGGTCGTAACAAAGAGCATACGCTAAAGTGTTTTCTTCTCTCTCTCTCCAGGTAGCGACCATGCCATGCCTTAATCAAGATAATAATATGGATGTATTGATCGAACCCGCTTGTTATACTCTGCTGGGGAACGTTGGTCCCAGTCCAACTTATAATTGTTATAAGACCAAGCAGGAAATAGGGGATTACCAGGATTCCCATGCCGCCCAAAGGAAGAAAGTGCATGATGATGCATCTTTTTCGTGTGTGTTCATTACAGAGAACTGTTTTTCAGTATCTTCTACGTCCTGGGTATGTGATACCAGATCAGGATCCCACATATGTAATCTGTTACATGGGCTACAGATAGGTAGAGAACTGAAAACGGGTGATAAAGTTTCAAGAATGGGAAACAGTGCAATTATTGCAGCCAAAGTGTTGGCAGTTATCACCCTGTATTATCAAGTACATTGATTCTGAACGAATGTTTTTAGATACCGAACCTGATATACAACATCATATCAGTCTCTTTATTTAGTAAAGAAGGATATAATTTTGTATTGTTGGATAATGTTTTGAACATTTCCTATATCAAGAGTTGATCGGTTCAGACACGTTATCTAAAAACATATACGTTTTAAATCAAACTACAGAACACACACAAGAGGAAGAGTTCAGAAATGAACAAATCCTTCTTGAGGTATTGTAGACTAGGTCATATCAATGCGACCCAACTAGCTAAGTTACATTAAGATGCATATTTAAATCAGTTTGAATTTACATCTTGTGAAAACTTGCCAGTCATGTCACAAAGATAAGATGACCATAGCTCTGTTTAATGGAAACAGAGAAATAGTTAGTAAACTTTAGGGATTGATATATGATGATGTATGTAGGTCCCCTGTCTACACATGTCAGGACTGGTTCTTTGTACTTCATTACATTCACTAATGATCTCTCAAGATTCGAACATATGTTCCTGTTGAAACACAATTCTGAAACTTTTGAGAAATCCAATGAATATAAGTCAGAAGTAGAGAACCAAAATGGGTATAAGTATTATGTCCTTTGATGTGATCAGGGAGGAGAATACTTGAGCACGGTATTCCTGGACTATTCTAAAGGAGAATGAGATTCCCTCTCAGCATTACTCCTCCGTATACACCAGAGCACGTCGGTGTATCGGGGCGGAGCAATCGCACCCTATTAGATATGGTGCGCTCTATGATGAGTACTACCGAGTAGCCTATTTCTTTTTAGGGAGTTATGCACTTGAGAAGTTGCATACCTATTGAATAGGGTTCCAGCCAAATCAGGTGCCTACCACTCCATATGAGATATGGTATGGGAAGAGCCCATGTCTTATATAAGTTAAGATTTGGGGTTGTCCGGCTTATGTCTAAAAGCAAAATCCGAACAAGCTTGAGGCAAGGTCAGATCTGTAGAAGTTTGTTGGATATCCCAAGCATTCGCAAGGGAATATCTTATACCACACAGAGGAACAAAATGTGTTTTATTTCTCAGCATGCCACCTTTTTAGAAAAGGAATTTATTTTGGAAACAAATTTATGGTCATGAGGTAGAACTGGAAGGAGTTCCAGCTATACAAATTACAGTTGACGATTTGGTAGAACCGGAGGATTCAATAGCTCCCGACGAACCTTAGCCTCTCCGCCGATCTGGTAGGGTTCCTCATCCGCCTGAGAGATACTTTGGTTTTCTCTATGACAGTGGGAGCGAGGATTGCATCATGAGATGATGACCCAACTAGTTTCGAGCAGGCCATCAAGAGTGGGGACTCTGTAAGAATGGCTGGATGCTAAGCGATCTGAGATTGAGTCCATATACACTAACAAAGTATGGAGTTTGATTGCTATATCTGAGGGTTAAATCCCCATCAGGAGCAAGTATATCTTGGGAAGATTACTTGGTGTACGTGGAAAAGTTGAGACTTTCAAAGCTAAGACTTGTTGCAAAAGGTTCTCGTCATCAACCAGGTGTGGATAATGATGAAACCTTTTCTCCAGTGGCTATGCTTAAGTCTATCCGGATCCTACTTGCCATTGCTACATACCATGACTGCGATATCTGGCAGTTGGGTGTCATGACTGCTTTTCTAGATAGTGATTTAGAAGAGAGCGTCTATAAGTACATAGCCAGAGGGCTTAATATACAGTGGGAGTAGCGGAAACGTGCGCATGTTGCTTTACAGGTTAAAGAAGACGTTGCGGAATTGGAACATCTGTTTTGATGTAGTCGAAGCGTTTAACTTCATCAAAATGGTAGATGAACCTTGTATATGTTAGTGTGATATGCCTTAGAGGCCATTATTGTATAGTACTAGTTTGTATATTACATTTTGGAAGCTTGGGATATATACACAGATTTAGAACAGTCTTGCTCAATATGGTAGTATGCTACTTGGTTTGTATCTATCTTAATATGTGTATATGTTTCTTTTGATATATCACTAATACATATTGATAAAGCCCTTAGGATCTTTTGCTTAACTACCAGCGTTGTGATGGCAGTCACACTAGTGGGGGCTGGGTAGTCTATAAGCACATCCTTTTACAGGTCCCTAGTCGTAGGATTATCGAGACAGGGCATCGATACTCTAGAGTAAACTAGTGTATATGCTTCTCATCCCAGGAGGGGAGACGGTCTGTCCCACAGCCATCAGTACGTCATACTGGAGATAGTATGCAGGTGCTCGTTAGGTTATGAGTACACTGGACAGGACTCGCTAGGAACTGTTGGTTGGTATTATACCTATCGTCAGTTATCAGTTCTCAGGTGACATGAGTACAGCTTAGTCCGTTGACTTGACACTGTCACTTCGCCTCGAGCGTGTTCCCACTGTTCATAGATTACTACCCTACCACGCCTCTATTAAGTCATGCAAACAGGTAGTAGTTGGGTGCAGTCCCAAAGCACTTGGTGGCAGTGACAGTTAGACATGATTCGACTCTCCCGGTATTAGGAGTTGATATCGCGCTGTGTCTAGGAGAGCCATTACACAAAGTCCCTGGCCAGGGCAAGCGAGATTTACTGGTTGTGTTTCCAATAGTTTCTCAGGGTGTTCTGGGCTGCACTCCGACACGACTTGTACCGCTATTAGGGGACTGACGTTTACCGCCCCCTAGGCACGACATGCGATACTCTTAGATGAACAGACCGGACTGTACGGATATTTTCATATTCAGGCTCAGTAGGAGTTCAGATGGGTTCACCTCATCGGTCTTCTTATCGGCATCAACCTGGGGACCGTTACGTACAGCTAGTACCGCTTGCGGCCTGTGGTTAAACCAACTGCCAGCGTAGTGTCGAGTCTTTAGAGTCCCACACAGAGGGTTGTTCACTTTTAGGCAAAACAGAGTAGAGGTCGTATGGTTTTATGACGGGGTTCGTTCACATACGCGCACTTCTGCACGTTTGGTGTCCGGGCAGTTATTACTAGTGGGCTTTGGTTTAAGCCAGATCCTAGTATTTGTTTTGGGATTGGTTTTGTCTCATTGTATTCGTGTTTCTTTGGAACACGAATGCAGGTACATACGTACATTTGACAGAGGCGGAGATGGAGACACCTCATTAGGGTTTTTGACCATTGACTTGATCAAAACCCTAATAAGAATGAGAAATATGATTAATAATATTAATTAAGAAAAATTGTATCAGGGTTTGAGTTTGGTTGACCATTTGACTTGTTGACTTACATTGACCTAGATATTTTTCTTTTTGTTTTTTGTTAAGCATAAGATGCTTCTTGAAGCTTGCTTAGCATTAAGTGTGAAATGATAAAGGTCAAATCAACTCACCATCACAATTTTCTTAATTATTATTATTATTATTATCATATATCTTTAATATGAGAGCTTTGTTCTCCTATTCTCTCATTATCTTTCTCTCTCATTGTTTGCTCTCCCTCTTCCTCTCTCAAAGCTTTAATCTTTCATGTATTGAAAATCTAAAGCTCTTGAGAAAAAACCGCCAAAACAACTCTCTACTACTCTAGGGTTCTTAGTCTAGCAAGCCAAGCACTCTAGTTTCTTCATTGTTGAGGTAGGATCTCAAGGTAGAGGCTTCGGGTGGATCTTTCTTTGGCCAAGAGAAGACGAAGAGGAGGAGCCGTCTACACCAATCAAAGAAGCACACAAGAAAAGGAAGCAACACAAGAAGAGAAGGAGTTCAAGAACTAGGTATAACCTTCTAACATAATAGTTAGTACTTGTAGATAGTGTGTTAGTTCATGTTTAGCAAAGAACCTTCATGGTATGTCTATGTTACCTTGTGATAAAAAATTCGATTTTTACTCTTTCCGCCTCCCCGTAAGTACCGGGGTGGGTAATATAGACTTATAGTGGTATCAGAGCCTAGCTAAACAACAACTAACATGTTAGCAAAGTCTTTAGAACTTTGATCCCGAAAAAAATCGCAAAATACATCAAAAATTAGTGTTTTCTGTCGATATTAAAAACAGGTCTAAAAATATTTTCAGAGCCTTAAAAATACATGCAGGGTTTTTTAAGGACATACAAGAAAAACGAGCTCGTGACTCGTTCAGACAGCGGCGGAAGCGCGGCGAAACCATGCGTTTCGCCGCGGATCCGCGGCCGAGTCGACTCGGAGTCAACTCGTTTTTCTTGCAGAATGTCCAGCTTGATCTTTTGTGATTTTCAGATACTTTGTTTCTGCCCAGATTCTTTTGAGTACAGTGTTGTATTTGGGGTAGTTTCAAATTGGAATATTGATCGAAATTCTATAAACTTTAGCTAATTGATTATATCTGTAATGTGATATATGCACTGAACGTCGACTAATCGCTATACGTCGATTAGTGGGGGTGCACATATCTGTGATCTGTGATGTTGGATTGTGTATATGAACTTGTTGAATTGTCGCGGATGAATAGCCGGGGTTGTGAGATGAGTGTCTATTTATCTTTCATTTGTTGTAAATTGTAAATTGATGTAATATTATTTTTTGGTCGCACATCCGTGTTGAGGTTGTAGCCACCATTGTATATTATTTCTTTTACAGTTTTTGCTCCTAGGATAGACCCAAGTTGGGGTGCACAAACTACCGGGTACTTTGAAGTGCCGAGTGGCCTATTCACGTTGTTGAGGGGGGCTGCTTTACTTCAGGTATTTGGCGGGTAGTTTGCCGCACCCATAGAGGTCTGGGATGGGGTTTGGCTATTCATCGCGACCGTGTAATCCGTCTTTCATTGCAGGCTCGAACGAAACGCGGATTCCTAGCATATCCAATGTGTTCATCTGTGATCTGGAATGGATATCATTGCGTCTGACGAATGTTTATATCTATATATGATATCTAGTAGGTGTTGCTTATGTTTTACATCCGCGCTAGTTCAACCCCCGCTCTGTCGTTAGTTAAGTAACCTAACGGGTGATGACGGGGCCCAGTGGCGAATGCGGATGGCATAAGCATACGTCATATTTTCGTTGTTTTCTGCAATGGTAGGATTAATTGATGGGACACATTATATTAATGCAAAGAAAATAAACCAAAGTTGAATCGTTGGAACAATTTCAAAACCACTCGGTTTTTTCCAAAACAGAAAACTTTTAAAAACGCGGAGCTTAAACCACTCATTTTAAAAGCTATCAGGTTTCTTCGATTATATCAAGTTCACTAAGTTCACGGTTTCGCCAAAACCATTCGTAGCCCTCCATCATTTTAGTTAAATATTCAGTAGTATTCAAGCTATGTATTTTGACCTTCGCCAAGGCATAGTGATTGGTAGCTGCTGAATATTTATCTGTTGCATAGATAGATGCGTTGGTTTGGGACAGTCGTACTGCTATTTTGGCCTTGGTCAAGGGTATGTACGGGTGGGTTCAAATTAACCTGGATAATGACGGGTAGAACATGACATATGACTTATGATATGTTGGCCTTCGTCAAGGTCATAAGAGCATGGGGCAAAAATCCACATCGGGAGTTTCTAAAGAAACTGAAACTTGCTAGTGTTACATACCATTTGGAGTGTGATTATTTTGGTAGGATTCCTTCAACTTCATCACACAATGATATTTAGACCCCGATCCTACTGTGAGTATATGCTACTCCTCGGGAAATTTTCTCACTTAACGATCAATGCTACAAACCAAGTAGGTGTCTAGAAAGGTGTTAGCGGGGCTACGCCCACAGGGAAAAGAGGTTATTTAATTAAGGAACTTCGTGAAAGCGTCGTAAAATCTCCCTCGAAGTACCGACACCGGCCTGGCTGAACGGTTAAGCAAGTATTGTACGGTGAGATCAATCCCGACTAGTTCTTCTTTTATGCTTTGAGGAAGGATTCGAGAAACAGTGAGAGCCATCCTGTTTAGAAAAACTATAAACCACTCTAAACTTGCAAGAGCATCATGCTAAAGTGTTTCTTCCCGCTCTCCTAATTGCAGCAACCATACATCATGACGGGCCTTAAGTTACTATTAGATAAAAATATATTGATAGGGCCAAACTACAAAGATTGGTTCAGAAATGTCAAAATGGCAATGACATATGACAAGTTGGAGTATCTCCTTACCATTAAGGCTCCCGCCGTCCCAGGTCCAAAATCCAGTGTCGCGGATAAGGAAATCTATAAGACATGGGAGATTGACAGCGCGAAGGCCAAGTGCCTCTTGCTTGCCTCTATGGACAATGAACATTAGAGGAGGCATGAGAAAATGGATCTTGAATCCATATTTCTCCATACTAAGGAACTATTTGGAGAGAAATCCCGTATCGCAAGATACGAGACCTAGAAAAAGCTATTTTCAGCGACGTTGGCCGTCGGATCATCTGTAGCGGAACACATACTTAAGATGATTAGCTACATTGAGGAGCCCACGGACCTCGGGACTAAGTTAGAGAACGAGCTCTACATTGACTTGATTCTCCAGTCCCTTCCTTCCACCTACGCCTAGTTTATCCTGAATTTCAACATGCAAGGAAAAGAAGTTGAACTTCTGGAACTCCTCAACATGTTGAGGAGTGCAGAGGGCACCCTGCGGAAAGTCAGGGAACACCCGCTTTCTTTACTGGAGGAGCTTCCTCTTCTAGGTCCAAGGCGAAAGCCAAAGGAAAGAAGAAGAAGACCCCCACCAAACCAAGGGGCGATGTTAGTAAGGTGGAAGCCAATGGAAAAGCAAAGGTTGAAAGGTTCCTAGACACCCTAAAGAGGTCTCATGAGGCATCGGACATGCCATTTCAAAATTTTTGGTGCCGAGAAACCCTAGACTACGGATCGTTGCTAGAATTTTAGGCGAAAAGAAAAGCTAGTTAACACTTAACTATAAGTATACGGAAATTACAACCTTTGAAGATCCGGATATCCACCTCCACGGCTCCGCAACGAAGTCTCCTCGCTGTCCATCTTGAACCTTGGACTCTCGTGAAGGCTTCATCGGAGAAACGTGCGGAATAGGTCGTCGGCTTCGTGTCAAAGACGATCTACGTCGAAGTTGCACAAGCTCAAGCTCCGACTTCACAAAGTAGTGAAACTTGTGAAGAAAACACCCAAAACCACTTGGCAAGAGGTAGAGGATGAAGAAATAGGAGGTGGGTTCACTTTAGATTTGGATTTCTCTCACTAGATCTCAAGTTGCCATTAAAGTAGCAAGCTTGAAGAAGAAGAAGAAGAAGAAGATGAAGATGGTTATGATAAGTTCTATTAAAAAGAAATAGAAAATCAATACTTATCATAACACAAACTAGGGTTAAGTGTAGAGAATAAACCATGGTGAATTAAGTGGGTTAGGGTTAAGCAAGAAGACAAGAATGGTTAAAGAAGTCAAAGCTTCATGAAGCTTCAACTAATGACAAAAGAAAGCCACCATTCTCATTAAACTTATCCAAATAAATGAATAAACAAATAAATGAATAAATAAATATGCAAAACCCTAATTATTATAATTAACCATGGTTTAATTCTATTCACTTAACCATATGATCAAGTATCATCAAACATGATACAAAAAGTGCACAAAAGTATATCACATATACAATGTGCAATCTAAGTGAGAAAAATCCGTTTAAAGTGAACCAATACTAGTTAATGCAAAGTAATATATCAAATATATAATTATACATTAAATCATTAAATCAACATTTGATTCAATGATCCGGTCATGTCGCACATAACCGACTAGTAGGCAATGTATCGATTTATCGAATCAATGATTCGATAACTAGGTCATATCGAATATAACCAATCGAAACATATATCGCGAGAATGGAATACGGTATCACATACACGCATTATTCTCGGTCCTGCACATATCTCATATGCGCTCCTATTTCGTTTCGCTTGAGCCAGGAAACCTCTGTGTAGGACTCTAAAGACTCGTCAATACGCCGGTAGCAGATGATGATCATATCAAGCATCCACAAGCCGCAAGCGGTCTGCTAAACGTAACGGCCACCCGGGTATTGAGCGATCAGAAGATCGACGAGCTAGCCCGCTCACACTCCTGCGAATCCGACCAGTAACACTTACCGTACAGTCCGGTCTCTTCGTCTGATATGTCGCATATCAAGTCTATGGGTGGTAAACGTCAGACCCCAATAACCCGATAAGTCGTGCCGATGTGAGGCTCGTAACAGGTCGAGAAACTACTGGTAACACTTACCAGCAAATCTCTGATCAGCCCTGGCCAGGGACTTCCCTGTTACGGCCAATCGAGCACAGCGCAACATCAACCCCCAATACCGGGAGAGACGAAACCCCTCCTATCGCTCATTGCCTCCATGTGACTCGGGACTGTACCCAAAGACCACCGTTTTGCACGCCTTCATAGACGTGGTAAGGTGGAGATCAAAGCACAGTGGGAATCACACAAGACTCTATGACGATCTCGGGTCTACAGACTAACCTGTACAAGTGTCACCTGAGAACTGCCATCTGACGTGAGGTATAATACCATCTGGGAGTTCTCGGCGAGTCCGTCCAGTGTACCCAGTCTCCACTAAGCACCCGTATACCATCTCTGATGTCAAACATCAATGGATATGGGATCATCCATCGCCCATCACATGGGTCGAGAAGCGTATACGCTAGTCTACTCTGGTATATCGATGCCCTGTCTCGATACACCCACGACTAGGGACCTTGAAGGATGTACTTATGGACTACCATGTCCCCACTAGTATGATCTGCATCATAGTCCAGGTAGTCAAGTACATATCCTAAGGGCTTTACCAACATGTAACTATAAGACAGTATAAAGAGACTAGTGTACATGTTAAGATAAAGAGTAACCAGATAGCATACTATCATATCGAGAAAGAAAGTCATCTCTATATATGTCCAAGCATCCAATATAATATACATCGTCTGTACAATACTGGCCTCTAGGGCATACATACAACTAACAATCTCCCACTTGCACTAGGGCCAGCTGCTGTAGTATCGCATACCGAGCATCCCGAAGAGTCTCTCAAACTGTATCTGGGGAATGGCCTTCGTGAGTGGATCCGCCGTGTTGTTCTTCGTGTCAACTCTCCTGACCTCGATCTCCCGGCGATCAACTATCTCCCGGATCAGGTGATACCGCCTCAGAATATGCCTGGATCGCTGATGGGACCTGGGTTCCTTGGCCAAAGCCACCGCTCCATTGTTATCGCAATACAAAGGTATTGGATGCTCAATGGATGGAACCACTCCAAGTTCAGTAATGAACTTCTTGATCCAGACAGCCTCTTTGGCAGCATCGTTGGCAGCGATGTATTCAGCCTCCATCGTCGAGTCTGCCACGGTTTCCTGCTTGGAACTCTTCCAGCTAACCGCCCCTCCGTAAAGGGTAAAGACAAATCCCGACTGCGACTTAGAGTCGTCCTTATCACTCTGGAAGCTCGAATCGGTAAAGGACTCCACTTGGAGCTCTCCGTTACCATACACCAAGAACATATCTCTAGTCGTTCGTAAGTACTTGAGAATGCTCTTCACAGCTGTCCAGTGACTCTCTCCAGGATCAGCTTGATACCTGCTCACTACACTTAGTGAGTATGCTACATCGGGTCTGGTACATAGCATCGCATACATGATAGAGCCTACTGCCGAAGCATAGGGTATCCCTTGCATGCGAGCTCTCTCCAAATCAGTCTTAGGAGACATCTCTTTGGAGAGAGTGACTCCAGAGATCGTAGGCAAGTTCCCACGCTTGGACTCTTCCATACTAAACCTCTTTAGTATGGTGTCAATGTACCTGGATTGGGACAATCCCAAAATCCGTTTGGATCTATCTCTATAGATCCTTATTCCCAATATGCAGGAGGCATCACCAAGATCTTTCATTGAGAATCTTTTTGATAAGAAGAGCTTGACCGATTGCAGCATAGGAATATCATTTCCTATCAAGAGTATGTCGTCCACGTACAATACGAGGAAGACAACCTTACTCTCTGCCACCTTCTTGTAGAAACAAGGTTCATCTGGATTTTTGACGAAATCAAACTCTTTGATAACGACGTCAAAGCAGATGTTCCAACTCCGCGATGCTTGCTTTAATCCATAAATGGATTTAAGCAGCTTGCACACCTTCCCGCTGCTCCCACTGTCTACGAAGCCCTCTGGCTGAGTCATGTACACACACTCTTCTAAATCACCGTTTAGAAAGGCGGTCTTAACATCCATTTGCCAGATTTCGTAATCATGATATGCAGCGATGGCAAGCATGATCCGGATGGATTTAAGCATAGCCACTGGAGAAAAGGTCTCGTCATAGTCCACACCTGGTCTTTGACGAAAACCCTTTGCTACAAGTCTAGCTTTGAAAGTCTCCACTTTCCCATCTACACCAAGTTTCTTCTTGAAGATCCACTTGCTCCCAATGGGTTTTACCCCTTCATGAGCAACTTCCAAAGTCCATACTTTGTTGGTGTACATGGAATCCATCTCAGACCGCATAGCATCCAGCCATTTCACTGAGTTCCCACTCGTGATGGCCTGCTCGAAGCTAGTTGGGTCATCATCCTCCATGATGCAATCCTCGCTCCCACCGTCCATGAGAAAACCGTAGTATCTCTCAGGTTGGCGAGGAACCCTACTAGATCGGCGGAGTGGCTGGGGTTCATCGGGAACTACGGAATCCTCTGGTTCAACCAAATCTTCTGTTGTAGTCTGTGTCGCTGGAACCTCTTCCAGTTCTACCTCAATGCCACTTATCTGTTTCATAAGAAAACTTTTTTCTAAGAAAGTGGCATGTCGAGAAACAAACACCTTTTGTTCCTCGGGGTGGTAGAAGATATATCCTTGTGAATTTTTGGGATATCCTACAAACTTACATAAGACAGATCTTGCCTCGAGTTTGTCCGGATTTTGTCTTTTGACATAGGCTAGACAACCCCATATCTTAATATAATTAAGATGTGGACTCTTCCCTTTCCATATCTCATATGGAGTGGTAGGCACTGATTTGGTAGGAACTCTATTCAATAGGTCCATGGCTGTCTCAAGTGCATGTCCCCAGAAGGAAATAGGTAACTCAGCTGTACTCATCATTGAGCGCACCATATCTAATAGGGTGCGGTTTCTCCGTTCAGATACACCGTTGTGCTGTGGTGTATATAGAGGAGTCCGCTGAGAGAGAATCCCATTCTCTTTTAGGAAGTCCAGGAATTCATAGCTCAAGTATTCCCCTCCTCGATCAGATCGTAGGATTTTAATTCTTTTTCCGGTTTAGTTCTCAACTTCTTGTTTATATTCCCTAAATTTCTCAAAAGCTTCTGATTTGTGTTTCATCAGGAACACATACCCGAACCTAGAGAGATCGTCAGTGAATGTAATGAAGTATGAAGAACCATCCCTGGCATGTGTAGACATGGGACCACATACATCACTATCTATAAGTCCCAAGAGTTCGGTAACTCTTTCTCCGTGTCCCGTAAACGGAGTCTTAGTCATCTTGCCTTTGAGACATGACTGGCAAGTGTCATAAGATGAAAATTCAAACGGATTTAAATATTCATCTTTATGCAACTTAGCTAGTCGTGTCGCATTGATGTGACCCAGTCTACAATGCCACAAGAAGGATTCGTTGAGTTCAGAACTCTTCCTCTTGTGTGTGTTTGTTATGCTCAGAACCGTTGATTGATTTAGAACATAAATGCCATTGCACAACGTGCCTGATCCAACCAACTTTTGGTTACGGAAAATGTTCATAACATTGTCCTGTAATACAAAATTATATCCCTCTTTACTTAATAAAGAAACCGATATAATGTTGCATATCAGGTTCGGCATGTAATAGCATTCGTTCAGAACCAATGTATTACCAGTTGGTAATACAAGGTGATATTCCCCGACAGTCTTAGCTGCAACAATTGCACCATTTCCAACTCTAATGTCTTTATCACCTTCTCCAAGTTCTCTACCTTTCCTAAGCCCATGTAACTGATTACATATATGGGATCCTGACCCGGTATCCAATACCCAGGACGTAGAGCAAATGGAGAAACAGTTCTCAGTAACGAACACACCCGAAGAAAATGCATCAACATGTACTTTCTTCATTCGGGTGGCATGGGAATCCTGGCATTCCCCTATTTCCTGTTCATTCCTATAACTCTTATAAGAAAGAACGGAACCAACGTTCCCCAGCACAGTATAACATGCGGGTTCGGTCAATACATCCATATTATTATCTTCATTAGGGCATGAAATGGTTGCTACCTGGAGAGAGAGAGAAGAAAACACTTTAGCGTATGCTCGTGCAAGATCAGATTGGTTATTATCTTATCTAATCAGGATGGCTCCCACTGCTTTTTATCAAATCTTCCTCCAAACCCTAAAAGGAAAGACTAGCCGGGATTAATTACACACTACAAGTTCGCCAATCTTTCAGCCGGGCCAGTGTCGGTACTTTGAGGGAGGTCCCCCGTGCTTTCGCACGAACCTAATTAATGTAAACCTCGTTTTCCCAGAGGCGTAACCTCGTTAACACCTTTCTAGACACCTACTTGATCGGCTAATTGCAATGTGTAAAACTCTCCCAGGAGTAACTCTTACTCGCAGTGGGTATCGGGATCCACCTATCTCATAGAAGGTATGCAATCTCATTGCAAATTTCAACACTTGAAATTCCCGATAATCTTTTGCCCCTAGCGTGCTATGACCTTGACGCATGCCAAACAACCCATAGTCCGCTAGTCAAGTTCAACCCGTCATTTCCTGATTGAATTAAACCCACCCGCACGACCCTTGACGCATGCCAAACAACGCCGTGCGAATACCCTAATCCAATCTGCATCATATGCATAAGCAGATAAATACTAGTTAGCTACCGTACACTACGCCTTGACGCATGCCAAACAACCGCAGCACGAATACTAAATAGTACTTATCTGAAATGACGGAGGGCTACGCCAGGTTTTTCTGAAAACCATGAGCGTAATGAACTTGATATCGTTGTAGAATCAAATGAAGTTTTGAAATGGAGTGATTTTGAGGCTTTTCTAGTTTTGCTAAAGGAGTCACTCCCGGTGAAGGAATCTCGGTCCTTTCCTCGTCGAATGAGGTGCGGGATATATCATATATATCGCTGTGCAAAGTAAAAACCCAAAAGCAGTCAAAAGCAAACCGAGTGTGTAGCATCAGCCAGTTTATTGCTAAAGGAGTCACTCCCGGTGAAGGGATCCCGGTCCTTTCCTCATCGAATAAGGTGCAGGGTATATCATATATACCGCTATGCAAAGCAAGAACTGTAGCTACCTATTTTATTTAAAATCTGATTCTACAACATCTTAGGTTTCTTATCTTTCATTAATCACATTAATGAAGTCCCATCATTTAAATACCTAAACATCACAGATAGATATGACGTACACTTATGCCATCCGCATTCGCCTCGATGTCCCCTCGTGCACCGTTAGGTTAGGTAACTAACGACAGAGTAGGGCAGGGCTAGCGCGGGTGTAAAACTTAAGTAACGTCTATATAATATATCATATATATCATATACTAAATCCATCACAGAATCGCATCACAGATATCGCAGCAGAATAAACATATGAAATATTGGATATACTAGGACGTCCGTGTTTTCAATACGAGCCAGTATAAAACACGGATTCCACGGTCGTGATGAATAGCCAATCCTACACCCCTAGACCCCTACGAGAGCGGCAAGCAACCCTGCCAATTCTAGGGTTAGGAGACCCGGACTCGACTCCTCGAGTTGGTCTCCCACTGGACCCCAGAACCCGGTTACTTGTGCTCCCCTCCTTGGGTCTATCCTAATGCGGAAAAGTAAATAATATACAAAGGGTGACATCTTCCGCTACCTGGAAGTGCCCCAAATAAAAGAATATTACATACAAGTATTTACATGAATGAAAATGAAAAACACTCATCTCACATAAAAACCCCCCCGGCTATTCGAATACGACGATCCAATATAACATATCCAGCAACACATAACATCACATGTCATCAACGTAAGTAAGTATGCATACCCCAATTGTCGTTGACGTATAGCAACGAAACCGGCGATATGAACATACTACACTTACGGTCACAGAAAAGAAAGTGTAAAACTACAACAATTGGAATCCGCGACTCCTTTAGACATCGCATGCCTAACAGATATAAATCCCGCATTTTAGTCTCATTATCGAAAACTCTTTTCAATATCATATGGGACTAAACTGCTAAATTTATAACATTCATCCAGTTATCTCATAACTGTTTGTGAATTCCAATTATTGTATCACATTCCAGATAAACAGATAATGTTAAACTTTCCGATCGAACAGTCGAATACCCAAGTTTTCCCGATACAGTCCAACACATGAAATAAGTCTAGCAACATTCAGTTCGTGCCTCAGTACCAACGGTCCAGCCGTAGAAGGGTCAAGCCAACGCCTCACATGTGGCACGCCGTACTGCCCCAAACCCGAAGGTTCAAAGGGCAGTATAAGACGGTCACATAATCGAGTTAAGGTTTGTTGTCTTCTAGAGGGTCCATCGCGTTACTTGCACTACTTAGAACGTCGTTAAACTACGGAAAAATCCAACACTTGGAAATTTCCCGACAGGGGAAAAATTAGGTATTTATATCCGGTCGAACTTTTTAACATATTCTGGAAATTATCCGGAAATACACAAAGACGAAATTTGATAACCCGAACGAATAATTGAATCCCCAAAGCAACCCCAAAATACTCTTCTGTAGAGTCACAATAAAAATACCCAGAAAACATAATCTCTGAGTTCATGAATTACTGTGGAAAAATAACCAGACAAAGGGACAGTACGGCCGCGGAACCGCCGCGCATGCATAGCTCGTGCCGCGGTTCCGCGGTGGAAAAGTTGAATCAGGCCCTCGAATTTCACAGTATTTCATATAAGACCCTGCATGATTTTCTGGACATTTTTAATTGACAAAAATCCAAAATTTCAGAAATTTTCCAGAGAGCACCTTGGAATTATAGTTTCGGGTTCGTTCGGACTTCAAACTCCGTCGGGACTTCGCCTAAGGCTTTAGCTAGGCTCTGATACCAGTGAAAGGTTCCTAGACACCCTAAAGAGGTCTCATGAGGCATCGGACATGCCATTTCAAAATTTTTGGTGCCGAGAAACCCTAGACTACGGATCGTTGCTAGAATTTTAGGCGAAAAGAAAAGCTAGTTAACACTTAACTATAAGTATACGGAAATTACAACCTTTGTAGATCCGGATATCCACCTCCACGGCTCCGCAACGAAGTCTCCTCGCTGTCCATCTTGAACCTTGGACTCTCGTGACGGCTTCATCGGAGAAACGTGCGGAATAGGTCGTCGGCTTCGTGTCAAAGACGATCTACGTCGAGGTTGCACAAGCTCAAGCTCCGACTTCACAAAGTAGTGAAACTTGTGAAGAAAACACCCAAAACCACTTGGCAAGAGGTAGAGGATGAAGAAATAAGAGGTGGGTTCACTTTAGATTTGGATTTCTCTCACTAGATCTCAAGCTGCCATTAAAGTAGCAAGCTTGAAGAAGAAGAAGATGAAGATGGTTATGATAAGTTCTATTAAAAAGAAATAGAAAATCAATACTTATCATAACACAAACTAGGGTTAAGTTTAGAGAATAAACCATGGTGAATTAAGTGTGTTAGGGTTAAGCAAGAAGACAAGAATGGTTAAAGAAGTCAAAGCTTCATGAAGCTTCAACTAATGACAAAAGAAAGCCACCATTCTCATTAAACTTATCCAAATAAATGAATAAATAAATATGCAAAACCCTAATTATCATAATTAACCATGGTTTAATTCTATTCACTTAACCATATGATCAAGTATCATCAAACATGATACAAAAAGTGCACAAAAGTATATCACATATACAATATGCAATCCAAGTGAGAAAAATCCGTTAAAAGTGAACCAATACTAGTTAATGCAAAGTAATATATCAAATATATAATCATACATTAAATCATTAAATCAACATTTGATTCAATGATCCGGTCATGTCGCACATAACCGACTAGTATGCAATGTATCGATTTATCGAATCAATGATTCGATAACTAGGTCATATCGAATATAACCAATCGAAACATATATCGCGAGAATGGAATACGGTATCACATACACGCATTATTCTCAGTCCTGCACATATCTCATATGCGCTCCTATTTCGTTTCGCTTGAGCCAGGAAACCTCTGTGTAGGACTCTAAAGACTCGTCAATACGCCGGTAGCAGATGATGATCATATCAAGCATCCACAAGCCGCAAGCGGTCTGCTAAATGTAACGGCCACCCGGGTATTGAGCGATCAGAAGATCGACGAGCTAGCCCGCTCACACTCCTGCGAATCCGACCAGTAACACTTACCGTACAGTCCGGTCTCTTCGTCTGATATGTCGCATATCAAGTCTAGGGGTGGTAAACGTCAGACCCCAATAACCCGATAAGTCATGCCGATGTGAGGCTCGTAACGGGTCGAGAAACTACTGGTAACACTTACCAGCAAATCTCTGATCAGCCCTGGCCAGGGACTTCCCTGTTACGGCCAATCGAGCACAGCGCAACATCAACCCCCAATACCGGGAGAGACGAAACCCCTCCTATCGCTCATTGCCTCCATGTGATTCGGGACTGTACCCAAAGACCACCGTTTTGCACGCCCTCATAGACGTGGTAAGGTGGAGATCAAAGCACAGTGGGAATCACACAAGACTCTATGACGATCTCGGGTCTACAGACTAACCTGTACAAGTGTCACCTGAGAACTGCTATCTGACGTGAGGTATAATACCATCTGGGAGTTCTCGGCGAGTCCGTCCAGTGTACCCAGTCTCCACTGAGCACCCGTATACCATCTCTGATGTCAAACATCAATGGATATGGGATCATCCATCGCCCATCACATGGGTCGAGAAGCGTATACGCTAGTCTACTCTGGTATATCGATGTCCTGTCTCGATACACCCACGACTAGGGACCTTGAAGGATGTACTTATGGACTACCATGTCCCCACTAGTATGATCTGCATCATAGTCCAGGTAGTCAAGTACATATCCTAAGGGCTTTATCAACATGTAACTATAAGACAGTATAAAGAGACTAGTATACATGTTAAGATAAAGAGTAACCAGATAGCATACTATCATATCGACCAAGAAAGTCATCTCTATATATGTCCAAGCATCCAATATAATATACATCATCTGTACAATACTGGCCTCTAGGGCATACATACAACTAACAAAGGTAGTGGGACAGATTGTGGGGAAGGAAGAATGCTTTTATTGTCACAAGAAAGGACACTGGAAGAAAGATTGCAGGGCTTGGAAGGCCAAGAACCAGGACCCGAAGCAAGTTGTGGCTTCGGCTTCCGGTGTGTATGTTATTGAAAACTGTCTGTCAATCAACTCTATTTCCTGGGTATTGGATACCGGATCAAGATCTCATATCTGTAATTCTTTGCAGGCACTAAGAAGCCGTAGGGTTTTGAAGGCGGGTGATTTGACCTTCAGAGTTGCAAACGGAGCAAGCATGGATGCTGAGTCCGTGGGGGACTATCACTTAGGATTGACAGATGGACATGTTTTGGTTTTGCGCAACTGTTATTTTGTACCAAGTTCGACTTATAATATCATATCTGTATCTTTAATGTCTAAAGAAGGTTATGATTTTGCATTTGTAAGCAATGTTGTAAACATTCACCTTAATCACGTTTTGATTGGGTCGGATACATTAAGCAACGGTATATACGTTTTAAACCAACCACAGATTTTCAATATCCAGAATACACACAAAAGAAAGTCTCCGGAATTAAATCATGCTTTCTTATGGCATTGTAGACTGGGTCACATCAATGAGACAAGGTGAGCTAAGTTACATAAAGAAGGATATTTAGATCCGTTCGAATATCATTCTTATGCAACTTGTCAATCATGTCTCAAAGGAAAGATGACAAAGACTCCGTTCACTGGACACGGAGTAAGAGCAAGCGAGCTCTTGGGACTCGTACACAGCGATGTGTGTGGTCCAATGTCTACACATGCAAGAAGTGGTTTTTCATATTTCATTACTTTTACGGACAATTTCTCTAGGTATGGACATGTCTTTTTAATGAAGTATAAATCCGAGGCCTTTGAGAAATTCCGGGAATATAAGAATGAAAAAGAAAAACAAACCGGCAAAATTATAAAGACACTGAGATCTGATCGAGGTGGTTAATACTTAAGTGCTGAGTTCCTGGATTACCTAAAAGAGAATGGAATTCTCTCTCAGCTTACTCCTCCATACACTCCACAACACAACGGTGTATCGGAGAGACGGAACCGAACCCTATTGGATATGGTACGTTCCATGATGAGTAACGCTGAGTTACCGCGATCATTCTGGGGCTATGCACTAGAATCAGTTGTATATCTTTTAAACAAGGTTCCTACTAAGACTGTGCCTACCACACCATATCGGATGTGGAGTCGGAAGAAACCCTATCTTCAATATCTGAAGCTATGGGGATGTCCGGCTTTTGTCAAAAAGCAGCATGCGGACAAACTCAAGGCACGCTCGGTACTGTGTAAGTTTGTGGGATACCCAAAGAACTCCAGGGGGTATCTTTTCTATTATGCAGAGGAACAAAAGGTTTTTGTTTCTCGTCATGCCCACTTTATGGAACATCTGTTCTTAGAAAAGGAAACAAGTGGGAGCGCAATAGAACTGGAAGAAATTCCAGAACCACAAGCTGTTACTGAAAGCTTGGTGGAACAAGAAGTTTCAAAAGAACAGGACATTCCTGCACCGCTCCGCAGGAGTAGTAGGCTTTCTCATCCACCTGGGAGATACTACGGCTTTCTCATAGACGGGGATATAGAGGATTGCATCATTAATAATGATGAGCCGACTAACTTCCAGCAGGCCATTCAGAGCACTCGGTAAAATGGCTAGATGCAATGCGGACCGAGATGGAGTCCATGTACACCAACAAAGTATGGACTTTGGACTTTGCTCTAGAAGGGGTAAAACCCGTAGGCTGTAAATGGATCTTCAAAAAGAAGATTCGTGTAGATAGACAGGTTGAAACCTATAAAGCTAGACTTGTTGCAAAGGGTTTTCGTCAAAGACCTGGTTTGGAATATGACGAAACTTTTTCTCCTGTGGCTATACTCAAATCCATTCGGATGCTTCTTACCATTGCTGCCTTCCACGATTATGAGATTTGGCAGATGGACGTAAAAACCGCTTTTCTAAATGGAAATTTAGAGGAGTGTGTCTATATGGACCAGCCAGAGGGATTCAT
Source organism: Agapanthus africanus (assembly GCA_030015575.1). Lineage (NCBI taxonomy): Eukaryota > Viridiplantae > Streptophyta > Magnoliopsida > Asparagales > Amaryllidaceae > Agapanthus > Agapanthus africanus. Next base: position 609,296,595 of record CM057339.1, on the reverse strand, counting down.
TCAGAGTGGGAGCAACGGAAAAGTGTGCAAGTTACTGAAGTCCATTTATGGACTAAAGCAGGCATCGCAGAGTTGGAACATTTGTTTTGATGAGACGGTCAAAGAATTTGGCTTTATCAAAAATCCAGATGAACCATGCATTTATAGAAAGATTGTAGCGCGAAATGTCGTATTCCTTGTTTTATACGTGGATGACATTCTTTTGATAGGAAATGACATTCCTATGCTACAATCTGTCAAAGGGTTCTTGTCACACAGATTCTCCATGAAAGACCTGGGTGATGCCTCTTACATTCTGGGGATCCAGATCTATCGTGATTGGTCTAAGATGATGTTGGGACTTTCGCGGTCCAGGTACATCGGCACCATACTAAAAAGATTCAGTATGGAAGATTCAAAGCGCGGAAATTTACCGGCTCGTCACGGAATCAGCCTCTCCAAAGAGATGTCTCCCAAGACTGATTTGGAAAGGGATCACATGTCTATTATACCCTACGCTTCTGTGGTAGGCTCTATAATGTATGCGATGTTGTATACCAGACCGGATGTAGCTTATGTATTGAGTGTGGAAAGCCGGTATCAGTCAAACCCTGGGGAGAAGCACTGGATAGCGGTAAAGAACATCCTGAAGAACCTGAGGAGGACTAAAGAGATGTTCTTGGTTTACGGCAGAAAGGACCTCCAGATCGAGGACTTTGCTAACTCCAGCTTCCAGAGTGATAAGGATGACTCCAAATCCATGTCAGGTTATGTCTTTACCCACAATGGAGGGGCGGTCTGTTGGAAGAGTTCCAAACAGGAGACCGTTGCTGACTCGACAATGGAAGCGGAATATATCGCAGCTTCAGATACCGCAAAAGAAGCTGTCATGATGAGGAAGTTCTTAACAGAACTTTAGGTGGTTCTGTCCATTGTTGATCCAATACCTCTGTATTGTGACAACAATAGGGCTATTGCTTTAGCGAAGGAAACCAGGTCCCATCAAAAGTCCAGACACATCTTGAGGCGGTATCACCTGATTAGGGAGATCATGGATCGCCGGGAGATCGAGGTTTGGAGGGTTGCTACAGAAAATAAAACTTCAGATCCATTCACAAAGGCCATTCCTCAGACGTAGTTCGATAGGCTATTCGAGATGATAGGTCTGTGATATGCCAGCACATGGCCTTAGTGCAAGTGGGAGATTGTTAGTGTGATATGCCCTAGAGGCTATTATTGTATAGTACTAGTTTGTATATTACATTTTGGAAGCTTGGGATATATACACGGATTTATAACATTCTTGCTCAATATTGTAGTATGCTACTAGGTTTGTATCTATCTTAATATGTGTATATGTTTCTTTTGATATATCGCTAATACATATTGATAGAGCCCTTAGGATCTTTTTCTTGACTACCAGCGTTGTGATGGCAGTCACAATAGTGGGGGCTGGGTAGTCTATAAGCACATCCATTTACAGGTCCCTGGTTGTAGGATTATCGAGACAGAGCATCGATACTCCAGAGTAGACTAGTATATACGCTTCTCAACCCAGGAAGGGAGATGGTCTGTCCCACAACCATCAGTACGTCGTACTGGAGATAGTATGCAGGTGCTCGTTAGGTTACGAGTACACTGGACAGGACTCGCTGGGAACTGTTGGTTGGTATTATACCTATCGTCAGTTATCAGTTCCCAGGTAACATGAGTACAGCTTAATCCGTTGACTTGACACTGTCACTTCGCCTCGAGTGTGTTCCCACTGTTCTTAGATTACTACCCTACCACGGCTCTATTAAGTCATGCAAACAGGTAGTAGTTGGGTGCATTCCCGAAGCACTTGGAGGCAATGACGGTTAGACAGGATTCGTCTCACCCAGTATTGGGAGTTGATATCGCGCTGTGTCTAGGAGGGCCATTACACAAAGTCCCTGGCCATGGCAAGCGAGATTTACTGGTAGTGTTTCCAGTAGTTTCTCAGGGTGTTCTGGGCTGCACTCCAACACGACTTGTACCGCTATTAAGTGACTGACGTTTACCGCCCCCCTAGGCCCGACATGTGATACTCTTAGACGAACAGACCAGACTGTACGGAGATTGTCACATTCAGGCTCAGTAGGAGTTCGGATGGGTTCACCTCATCGGTCTTCTTATCGGCATCTACCTGGGGACCGTTACGTACAGCTAGTACCGCTTGTGGCATGTGGCTAAACCCACTGCCTGCGTAGTGTCGAGTCTTTAGAGTCCCACACAGAAGGTTGTTCACCTTTGGGCAAAACAGAGTAGAGGTCGTATGGTTTTACGACGGGGTTCGTTCACATACGCGCACTTGTGCACGTTTGGGGTCCGGGCAGTTATTACTAATGGGCTTTGGTTTAAGCCAGATCCTAGTATTTGTTTTGGGATTGGTCTTGTCTCATTGTATTTGTGTTTCTTCGGAACAAGAATGCGGGTACGTACGTACAGTTGACAGAGGCGGAGAGGGAGACACCTCATTAGGGTTTTTGACAGTTGACTTGATCAAAACCCTAATGAGAATGAGAAATATGATTAATAATATTAATTAAGAAAAATTGTATCATGGTTTGAGTTGGGTTGACCATTTGACTTGTTGACTCACATTGACCTAGATATTTTTCTTTTTGTTTTTTGTTAAGCATAAGACGCTTCTTGAAGCTTGCTTAGTATTAAATATGAAATGATAATGGTCAAATCAACTCACCATCATAATTTTCTTAATTATTATTATTATCATATATATCTATATTATGAGAGCTTTGTTCTATCATTCTCTCATTATCTTTCTCTCTCATGATTTGCTCTCTCTCTTCCTCTCTCAAAGCTTTAATCTTTCATGTGTTGAAAATCTAAAGCTCTTGAGACTAAACTGCCAAAACAACTCTCTACTCACTCTAGGGTTCTCAGTCTAGCAAGCTAAGCACTCTAGTTACTTCATTGTTGAGGTAGGAGCTCAAGGTAGAGGTCTTCGGGTGGATCTTTCTTTGGCCAAGAGAAGACGAAGAGGAGGAGCCGTCTACACCACTCAAAGGAGCACACAAGAAATGGAAGCAACACAACAAGAGAAGGAGTTCAAAACTAGGTATAACCTTCTAACATAATAGTTAGTACTTGTAGATAGTGTGTTAGTTCATGTTTAGCAAAGATCCATCATGGTATGTCTATATTAACTTGTGATAAAAAATTCGATTTTTACTCTTTCCGCCTCCCCGTAAGTACCGGGGTGGGTAATATAGACTTACAGTGGTATCAGAGCCAAGCTAAACAACAACTAACATGTTAGCAAAGCCTTTAGAACTTTGATCCCGAAAAAAATCGCAAAATACATCAAAAATTAGTGTTTTCTGCCGATTTTAAAAACAGGTCTAAAAATATTTTCAGAGCCTTAAAAATACATGCAGGGTTTTTTAAGGACATACAAGAAAAACGAGCTCATGACTCGGTCAGACAGCGGCGGAAGCGCGGTGAAACCATGTGTTTCGCCGCGGATTCCCGACCGAGTCGACTCTGAGTCAACTCATTTTTCCTGCAGAATGTCCAGCTTGATGTTTTTTGATTTTCAGATACTTTGTTTCTGCCCAGATTCTTTTGAGTACAGTGTTGTATTTGGGATAGTTTCAAATTGGAATATTGATCGAAATTCTATAAACATTAGCTAATTGATTATATCTGTAAAGTGATATATGTACTGAACGTCGAATAATCGCTATACGTCGATTAGTGGGGGTTGCACATATCTGTGATCTGTGATGTTGGATTGTGTATATGAACTTGTTGAATTGTCGCGGATGAATAGCCGGGGTTGTGAGATGGGTGTCTATTTATCTTTCATTTGTTGTAAATTGTAAATTGATGTAATATTATTTTTTGGTCGCATATCCGTGTTGAGGTTGTAGTCACCATTGTATATTATTTCTTTTTACAGTTTTTGCTCCTAGGATAGACCCAAGGTGGGGTGCACAAACTACCAGGTACTTTGAAGTGATGAGTGGCTTACTCATGTTGTTGAGGGAGGCTGCTTCACTTCGGGTATTTGGCGGGTAGTTTGCCGCACCCGTAGGGATCTAGGGTAGGGTTTGGCTATTCATCGCGACCGTGTAATCCGTCTTTCGTTGCAGGCTCGAACGAAACGCAGATTCCTCGCATATCCAATGTGTTCATCTGTGATCTGGAATGTCTATCATTGCATCTGAAGAATGTTTATATCTATATATGATATCTAGTAGGCGTTGCTTATGTTTTGCATCCGCGCTAGTCCAGCCCCCGCTCTGTTGTTAGTTAAGTAACCTAACGGGTGATGACGGGGCCCAGTGGCGAATGCGGATGGCATAAGCATACGTTATATTTTCATTGTTTTTTGAAATGGTAGGATTAATTGATGGGACACATTATATTAATGCAAAGAAAATAAACCAAAGCTGAATCGTTGGAACAATTTCAAAACCACTCGGTTTTTTCCAAAATAGAAAACTTTTAAAAACGCAGAGCTTAAACCACTCCTTTTAAAAGCTATCAGGTTCCTTCGATTATATTCAGTTCACTACGTTCACGGTTTCACCAAAACCATTCGTAGCCCTCCTTCTTTTCTGTTAAATATTCAGTAGTATTCAAGCTATGTATTTTGACCTTCGCCAAGGCATAGTGATTGGTAGCTGCCGAATATTTATCTGTTGCATAGATATATGCATTGGTTTGGGACAGTCGTGCTGCTATTTTGGCCTTGGTTAAGGGTATGTACGGGTGGGTTCAAATTAACCTGGATAATGACGGGTAGAACTTGACATGTGACTATGATATGTTGGCCTTCGTCAAGATCATAAGAGCATGGGGCAAAAATCCACATCTGGAGTTTCTAAAGAAACTGAAACTTGCTAGTGTTGCATACCATTTGGAATGTGATAATTTTGGTAGGATTCCTTCAACTTCATCACACAATGAGATTTGGATCCCGAACCTACTGTGAGTATATGCTACTCCTCAGGAAATTTTCTCACTTAACGATCAATGCTACAAACTAAATAGGTGTCTAGAAAGGTGTTAGCGAGGCTACGCCCACAGGGAAAAGAGGTTATTTAATTAAGGAACTCCGCGAAAGCTTCGTAAAACCTCCCTCGAAGTACCGACACCGGCCTGGCTGAACGGTTAAGCAAGTATTGTACGGTGAGATCAATCCCGACTAGTTCCTCTTTTATGGTTTGAGGAAGAATTCGAGAAACAGTGGGAGCCATCATGTTGAGACAAACTATAAACCACTATAAACTTGCAAGAGCATCATGCTAAAGTGTTTCTTCTCTTTCTCCTAATTGCAGCAACCAAATATCATGACGGGCCTTAAGTTGCTATTAGATAAAAATATATTAACAGGGCCAAACTACAAAGATTGGTTCAGCAATGTCAAAATGGCAATGACTTATGACAGGGGTATCTCCTTACCTCTAAGCCTCCCGTCGTCCCGGGTCCAAAATCCAGTGTCGCGGATAAGGAAATCCGTAAGACCTGGGAGATTGACAGTGTGAAGGCCAAGTGCTTCGTGCTTGCCTCTATGGACAATGAACATCAGAGGAGGCATGAGAATATAGATCTTGAATCCATATTTCTCCATACTAAGGAACTATATGTAGAGCAATCCTATATCGCAAAGATACGAGACCTCGAAGAAGCTATTTTCAGCGAGGTTGGCCGTCGGATCATTTATAGCGGAACATGTGCTTAAGATGATTGGCTACATTGAGGAGCTCGCGGACCTCGGGACCACGTTAGAGAACGAGCTCTACACTGACTTGATTCTCCAGTCCCTTCCTTCCTCCTACGCCCAGTTTATCCTGAATTTCAACATGCAAAGAAAAGAAGTTGAACTTCCGGAACTCTCAACATGGTAAGGAGTGCAGAGGGCACCCTGCTGAAAGTCAGGGAAACACCCTCTTCGTTTGCTGGAGGAGCTTCCTCTTCTAGGTCCAAGGCGAAAGCCAATGGAAAGAAGAAGAACGCTCGCACCAAACCAAGGGGCGGTGTTAGTAAGGCGGAAGCCAAGGGAAAAGCAAAGGTAGCGGGACAGATTGTAGGGAAGGAAGAATGCTTTTATTGTCATAAGAAAGGACACTGGAAGAAAGATTGCAGGGCTTGGAAGGCCAAGAACCAGGACCCGAAGCAAGTTATGGCTTCGGCTTCAGGTGTGTATGTTATTGAAAACTGTCTTTCAATCAACTCTACTTCCTGGGTATTCGATACCAGATCAGGATCTCATATCTGTAATTCTTTGCAGGCACTGAGAAGCCGTAGGGTTTTGAAAGAGGGTGATATGACCCTCAGAGTTGCATACGGAGCAAGCATTGATGCTGAGTCCGTGGGGGACTATCACTTAGGATTAACAGAAGGACATGTATTGGTTTTGCGCAACTATTATTTTGTATCCAGTTTGACTTGTAATATCATATCTGTATCTTTAATTTCTAAAGAAAGTTATGATTTTGCATTTGTAAGCAATGTTGTAAACATTCACCTTAATCATGTTTTGATTGGGTCGGATACATTAAGCAACGGTATATACGTTTTAAACCAACCGTAGATTTTCAATATCCAGAATACACAAAAAAGAAAGTCTCCGGAATTAAGTCATGCTTTCTTATGGCATTGTAGAATGGGTCACATCAATGAGACAAGGTTAGCTAAGTTACATAAAGAAGGATATTTGGATCCGTTCGAATATCATTCTTATGCAACTTGTCAATTCAGTCTCAAAAGAAAGATGACAAAGTCTCCGTTTACTGGACATGGAGTAAGAGCGAGCGAGCTCTTAGGACTCGTACACAGCGACGTGTGTGGTCCAATGTCTACACATGCAATAAGTGGTTTTTCATATTTCATTACTTTTACGGACGATTTCTCTTGGTATGGACATGTCTTCTTAATGAAGCATAAATCCGAAGCCTTTGAGAAATTCCAGGAATATAAGAATGAAGTAGAAAAACAAACCGGCAAAAGTATCAAGACACTGAGATCTGATCGAGGTGGTGAATACTTAAGTGCCGAGTTCCTGGATTACCTAAAAGAGAATGGAATTCTCTCTCAGCTTACTCCTCCATACACTCCACAACACAACGGTGTATCGGAGAGACGGAACCGAACCCTATTGGATATGGTACGTTCCATGATGAGTAACGCTGAGTTACCGCGATCATTCTGGGGCTATGCACTAGAATCAGCTGCATATCTTTTAAACAAGGTTCCTACTAAGACTGTGCCTACCACACCATATCGGATGTGGAGTGGGAAGAAACCCTATCTTCAATATCTGAAGATATGGGGATGTCCGGCTTTTGACAAAAAGCAGCATGCGGACAAACTCGAGGCACGCTCGGTACTGTGTAAGTTTGTGGGATACCCAAAGAACTCCAGGGGGTATCTTTTCTATTACGCAGAGGAACAAAAGGTTTTTGTTTCTCGTCATGCCCACTTTATGGAACATCTGTTCTTAGAAAAGGAAACAAGTGAGAGCACAATAGAACTGGAAGAAATTCCAGAACCACAAGCTGTTACTGAAAGCTTGGTGGAACAAGAAGTTTCAATAGAATAGGACATTCCTGCACCGCTCCGCAGGAGTAGTAGGCTTTCTCATCCACCTGAGAGATACTACGACTTTCTCATAGACGGGGATACAGAGGATTGCATCATTAATAATAATGAGCCGACTAACTTCCAGCAGGCCATTCAGAGCACTGACTCAGTAAAATGGCTAAATGCAATGCGGACCGAGATGGAGTCCATGTACACCAACAAAGTATGGACTTTGGACTTTTCTCCAGAAGGGGTAAAACCCGTAGGCTGTAAATGGATCTTCAAAAAGAAGATTGGTGTAGATGGACAGGTTGAAACCTATAAGGCTAGACTTGTTGCAAAGGATTTTCGTCAAAGACCTGGTTTGGACTATGACGAAACTTTTTCTCCTATGGCTATACTCAAATCCATTCGGATCCTTCTTGCCATTGCTGCCTTCCACGATTATGAGATTTGGCAGATGGACGTAAAAACCGCTTCTCTAAATGGAAATTTAGAGGAGTGTGTCTATATGGACCAGCCAGAGGGATTCATTCAGAGTGGGAGCAACGAAAAAGTGTGCAAGTTCCTGAAGTCCATTTATGGACTGAAGCAGGCATCGCGGAGTTGGAACATCTGTTTTGATAAGACGGTCAAAAAATTTGGCTTTATCAAAAATCCAGATGAGCCTTGCATTTATAGTAAAATTGTAGCGCGAACTGTCGTATTCCTCGTTTTATACGTGGATGACATTCTCTTGATAGGAAATAACATTCCTATGCTACAATCTGTTAAAGGGTTCTTGTCACACAGATTCTCCATGAAAGACCTGGGTGATGCCTCTTACATTCTGGAGATCTAGATCTATCGTGATAGGTCTAAGAGGATGTTGGGACTTTCGCAGTCCTAGTACATCGACACCATACTGAAAAGATTCAGTATGGAAGATTCAAAGCGCGGTAATTTACAGGCTTGTCACGGAATCACCCTCTCCAAAGAGATGTCTCCCAAGACTGATTTGGAAAGGGATCGCAAGTCTATTATACCCTACGCTTCTGCGGTATGCTCTATAATGTATGCGATGTTGTGTACCAGACCTGATGTAGCTTATGCACTGAGTGTGTTAAGCCGGTATCAGTCAAACCGTGGGGAGAAGCACTGGATAGCGGTAAAGAACATCCTGAAGAACCTAAGGAGGACTAAAAATATGTTCTTGGTTTACGGTGGAAAGGACCTCCTGATCGAGGCCTTTACTAACTCCAGCTTCCAGAGTGACAAGGATGACTCTAAATCCATGTCAGGTTATGTCTTTACCATCAATGGATAGGCGGTGTGTTGGAAGAGTTCCAAACAGGAGACGTTGCTGACTCAACAATGGAAGCGGAATATTTCGCAGCTTCAGATGCCGCAAAAGAAGCGGTCTGGATGAGGAAGTTCTTAACAGAACTTCAGGTGGTTCCATCCATTGTTGATCCAATACCTCTGTAATGTGACAACAACGGGGCTATATCTTTAGCGAAGGAACCCAGGTCCCATCAAAAGTCCAGACACATCTTGAGGCGGTATCACCTGATCAGGGAGATCGTGGATCGCTGGGAGATTGAGGTTCGGAGGGTTGCTACAGAAAATAACACTGCAGATCCATTCACAAAGGCCATTCCTCAAATGCAGTTCGAGAGGCTATTCGAGATGATAGGTCTGCGATATGCCAGCACATGGCCTTAGTGCAAGTGGGAGATTGTTACTGTGATATGCCCTAGAGGCCATTATTATATAGTACTAGTTTGTGTATTACATTTTGGAAGCTTGGGATATATACACAGATTTATAACAGTCTTGCTCAATATGGTAGTATGCTACTTGGTTTGTATCTATCTTAATGTGTGTATATGTTTCTTTAGATATATCGCTAATACATATTGATAGAGCCCTTAGGATCATTTGCTTGACCACTGTTGGATATAGTGCCCTCAGGGTCAATTATTGGATCACAGGCACGTGATTGCAATGATTGAGGGAGGACCTACTCCAGTAGGACAGTCTTACTCAAGATGATAGTATGCTATCTGGTTTATCTTTATCATCGTGTACTGCTTTAGGTGACCTTACAGGTCGCTATTACACGTTGATAGAGCCCTTAGGATTCTTGCTTGACTACCAGCAGTATGATGGCGATCATATACGTGAGAGTTGGGTGGTCTATAAGCACATCCTTAAAGTGGTCCCTAGTCATGGGAGTTTCGAGACTGGGCATCGATACTCCATTAGTAGACTAGTGTATATAGTCGAGACCCCGATGAGGGGCGGTGGCCAGTCGCACAAGCCATTGTTGTCAGTTGGTTCACCTAAGATGTATACAGGTGCTCATTGGGTTATGAGTACACCGGACAGGACTCGCCGAGAGCATGCTAGTTGGTATTATACCTGACGTCAGATAGCAGTTCCCTGGTGAAAAGTGTACAGATTATTTCATCGACCTAAGATCGTCATTTTTCTTGTGTGAGTTCCCACTGTGCTTTGATTACTATCCTACCACGGCTCAAAGGAGTCGTGCAAACAGGTTTTACTTGGGTACAGTCCCGAGCCACATGGAGGCAGTGAGCAGATCGGCAGGGGTTTCGTCTCTCCCGGTATTGGGGGGGAGATCGCGCTGTGTCTAGGAGAGCCATTACACGAAGTCCTTGGCCAAGGAAGGATATTTACTGGTAGGTATTCCAGTAGTATCTCAGGGTGTTCTGGGCTACACTCCGACACGACTTGTACCGCTTTTGGGGGTCTGACTTTTACCAATCCCCTAGGCCTGCCATGCAATGCTCATAGACGAACGGACCGGACTGTACGTATATTGTCACTGACAGGCTCAGTAGGGTGTCAGGATGAGTTCGCTCATCGACCTCCCTTTTGGTCAATACCTGGTGGATCATTACGTACGGCTAGTACCTCTGACGAGCTAGTGGTTAAATCCACAGCCAATGTATTGACGAGTCTTCGGAGTCCCCCATAGACAGTTTTCAAGTTTCGGGCGAAACGTTGTAGAGGCCGTATGATATATGGCAGGGTTCGATCATATACGTGTGGTAGTGCACGGATCATGATCGGACGGATCATACTAGTGGGCTTTGGTTTAAGCCGGATCATAGTATTAGATTTGTTGGATTACTTTATTCTCATCGCATTCGCATTCAGTCGGAATGCGGATGCAGGTATGTATATACAGGTGAGGGGTATCTTTGTGATCTGTCACGAGTTTACTTTTGATATTGCCGTATATTTTTATTGTTGTAAACATTTGGGTTAATGTTTACAAATGGAAATAATGAGCTCAAAGTCTTGATGGAGTGCATTAAATGTTGCATGGCAAGGGTAGTGACTCATGGTATTATTCTTTGTGCATGCCATCATTTCATGGTTGATTATTGTGTGAGATTGTGATGGGAGGAGAGAGAGGGCAGGCACACTTGGTTAAGGTTAGCTCTTGGATTATTTTTCTAGCTCACAACATTATCCCACACAACAATAACAAAAGGCTCAATCATCTTCTTCTCTCTTCTTCTCTTGAGTTCACCATTTCCATTGATGGCTTCACCTTCAACCTCCATCCATACAAAGGATGCAATAGACAAAGTTGTAACACACATTCTCTACTTCTCCTTGGACACGTCGGCTAGCGAACTTCATGCCCGAGTTGCTTCGGATGAAGCGGGAGCCCGTAAAAAGACTCGAAGATGTGGCGCCCTTTCCGATGAGGAGATCGAGACCGAAATTGCCGCGAGGAGCTTGGGATGGTGGCCAAAGACCGAAGGACACGGATCGATCGGTATAGCCTTTCCAACCCTTCTCTAGTTTGCTAGTTGTAGGTTAATGGTTCAATCCGGGTTTTAAGCATACGATAGCACCGGTTTCTAGTTTGAAAAATTTTTCGTTTCCGCATTTTGGCCTCGGACAGACGGCCGGGGCGCTACCATAGACTTACATGGTATTAGAGCCATGCCATTAACCTTTTCTAGCTTGCTCTAACATGTTTAGAACTTCGATCGAACGAAATTTTCCAAAACTGCATTTCCAAGTCATCAGTTTCTGTCGAATTTTTTTTGTAGTCAAAAAATTATTTTGTAAGCTGCAGAAAAACAGGCAGGCTTTTCTAAGAGATCTGTGAAAATTTGGTTGACTGTTGTTACTGTTGCGCCGCGGAACCGCGGCCTTACCCATGTTTTGGCCGCGGTTCCGCCGCCATTCTATCTCTTCACTGCACCAAATTTTGTACAGTGTTCTCTGACTTGGAATTGGGGTTTCTGGTAATTTTTGTTTTGGCCCAGATTATTTTGAGTACTGGGATTTGTGCTTGGGGCCCACTTCGGGAAATTTTGTCGATCGAAAATTTTAAATATGTTAGCTCACAAAATTTGCATTATATCTGCGACCGTGAATGTCATTTGATCGGTAAATCCTGTCTAATTGCTATAGCCCTTTTATACGGATTTGCGAACGTGACATTCACGTTGATGTTCTGTGTTGTACTGTGATGTTGCGGATTTGTCGTAGTGGATATCCTGGATGCAGTGGTGGTACTGTTTGGTTGTATTTGTACATTTGATATTGCAGGGCGAGCGTCCGACATGTGGACTGCCGTCACTGTCTGTTTGTATATTATTCTTTTGGGGCACGACCGGGCTGAGGTCGATGTACCCGTTGTATATTTTTACTTTATGTACTAAGATTACCCCGCGGTGGGGTGCACGGATAGCCGGGTTCTAGAGGGCAACGGGCACGCATCTCATGGCTTTGAGACGGAGGGGGCTTCACTCTAGAATTGGCGGGCTATTCGCCGCACTCGTAGGGGGTATAGGTTGACCCAAGGAGGGGTGCTCAAGTTACCAGATTCCGTGAAGTGTTGGGTGGTCCATTCACGTTGTTGAAGGGGGCTGCCTCGTTTCAGGTTTTGGCAGGTAACTTGCCGCACCCATAGGGGTCTAGGATTACATTGCACAGGCTATCCACATGACCAGGGGAACGTCGGGTTTCAGTAGCGGCTCTATGAAACCCGGGGATCCCAGATTATCTGCATTGTTCTGTGATGCTTATTACATTTCTGTGATGTTGCATTTTATCACGCCATGAGCGAATATTATATATTTATATATATACTAGTAGATGTTGTATATATTTTACACCCGCGCTAGTCCAGTCCCGGCTCTGTCGTTAGTTAAGTAACCTAACGGGTGATGACGGGACCCAGTGGCGAATGCGGATGGCATATACATACATCATATTTTCGTTCTTTTGTGGTGTGATTAATTGATGGGACTGCGTTGATTCGGATCATTACAAGCTAAACAAACCTATTCTGATGTTGTTAGAACATTTTTCAAAAAAAGCTGTTATTGCAAGGACGTTCTCTTTTGTTTTGCACAGTGGTATTCGGTTATGAATATCCAGCAGCTCAGTCGACGGGGCAAGGGCCAGATCCCTTCACCGGGAGTGACCCCTTGGACGGAAGTTTACGTCAGGGTAATAACTTCACTATAGTCGATTAATTTTTGCTTTGCATCGTGGTATTCAGTTGGAATATCCTGCACCTCATTCTATGGGGAAAGAGTCGAGATCCCTTCACCGGGAGTGCCACTTTAGCAAAGGTTTTCGCCACTATATTTTTATAAAGAGCTATACAGTTCCTTCAACGATATCAAGTTCATTACGCTAATGGTTTTTCGCCAAAAACCAGCCGTAGCCCTCCGTCATTTCTTACGGGTATTATTTAGTATTCGTGCTGCGTTTGTTGACCTAGTCAAGACGTAGTGTTCGGTAGCTAAGTGGTGCTTGTTTGTTGCATAAATGGGATTGGTTAGGACAGTCGTGCGGCCTTGTTGAGCTAGTCAAGGGCACGTACGGGTGGGTTTAATGCAGTCTAGAATAATGACGGGTTGAACTTGACTAGCGGTTTATGGTTTGTTGACCTAGTCAAGGTCATAAGCCGCTTGGGGTAAAAATCACATCGGGGGTTTTTAAAGAAACTGAAACTTGCCAGATATGCGCATACCTTCTGGAGTGTGATAACGTGAGTGGATTCCATCACGTTATCATGCGATGATAGTTGGATCCCGATTCCCACTAATGAGTTGGTTTACTCCTCGGGTGATCCCGACTAATTCTTCTTTCGAGTTTGGATGAGAATTTGAGGTTACAGAGGGAGGTTTCCTGATTAGATAAAGTGATAACCATTCTGATCTAGGTTAGAGTGCACGCTGAGTGTTTCTTTTCTCTCTCTCTTTCGCAGCGACCATGACCCGACCCTTGACTATGACTCAGTGACCAGGTTAACCGAACTTTCTTAAAACACTGGCTTTTAGATTGTCAGAGTTGCATACCTCATTGCCGCTCCTACTTTTGCCCTTTTCTCCAGAACACCCCGTATTACTATGAACATCCACTTCCATTAGATAAAACCATCATATGGTTATATACGAACTTGAAGGAACTTGTTCCAGATTCGAAGATGGTTTCCGGTTCTGTAGAAAATGAATAAGACTATTCAGTTGCCTTTTCCTTTTACCTTCTCTCAGGTTGCAAGTGCTCCTTGGATTAGGACATTACACATATTACGCTTATTGGATAGTCTTCTTCCAAACCATAGGCAGGTGCCGAACTGTGGGGAATGAAGAAAACCAATTAGCTTAACAAAGGTGTACAGAAGGTATTAAGTAAAGACAAATAAAGGGATTAGTAAAAGGGCAAAGTAAATTGCGACTGCTATTCACGACCAAACCAAGTATTTCATCGCCACTCCTATTTCACCTTTGTATTTCTCCAGGACACTCCGTATCACTACGAAGATCTACAGTTACTTGGATACTCCATCGTATGGTTATATACGAACTCGAAGGAACTTGTTCCAGTTCGGGGATGGATTCTGGTTCAGGAGGAATAGGAATAAGGTTTTATCAAGTTGTCTTTTATCTTCACCTTCTCTCAGGTTACGAGTACTCATAGGATTATGAGAGTACACCCATTATGCTTATTGGATAGTCTTCTTCCAAACCATAGGCTAGTGTCGAACGGTATGGAAGGAAGAAAACCATTTAGCCTAAGAGGGTGCACAGAAAGTATTGACTAAAGACATATAAAGGGATTTGGAGAGATGGAAAAGAAATATACGGCTACAGTTGTGAATCGGATAATGGAAGAGGCATTACTAGGAATACCTGGATACCCCTCCGAAACATTTACATGTTTCAGTTTCACTGTGTATTGTTAAAAGAAAACTGTTTTCCCAATTAGTCCTTGCTCCAGGGTATGTTTTTACCAGGTTTGATTCTCACATCTGTATGGTTTTACAGATGATGAGTGGGAGTAAGTTATTGGGAATTGGGTGATCATCCTCATTATATCGGGATTCGTTGTAATTGGTGATATTTGAGGAAATCGCCTGGGTTGTTTGCCGGACGGCAAATATTTGGTTTTGAATATCCGTTGTTATGCACCAATTTCAAGTTGATATATCTGTACGTTTATTTTTATAAAGTGAGATATAACTTTTTGAAATTATGTCTATGACATTTACCTATATTAGTGGATGGTTAGGTAAGGAGCATTAAACAGCGGTCTAATTCTTCTTAACCATAAATACAGTTTTCAACCTACGACACACAAGGAATGAGTTATTAGACTCAGGGGACTTATACAGAGTATTGTATGTTGTCCAGTGTCCATGAGAACAGAGGGGTTGGTACTCGTGCTATATTCTGTTTACTTGTGACTTCTCTAGTTCTTAGACATGTGTTTCGTAGAAATGCAAGGTCTAAGTTTTGAGAAGTTATAGGTATAAGAATAAAGTAGAGAACCAGACGTTGCAAGTATCAGGATTCTTCAAGGTGATCGAAGATGTAGATACTTGTGTATGGTATTCAGATGATAGTAATGATTAAGAGAACTTGCTTCTCTTTCTGGCTACTCATAATTGGAAGCACTCCTAAGTTGAGTAATGTTGATCGACCTCTCTCCATTTAGTTGACATGCACTGGAGACAGCTGCTTGATTTGAATATGGTTCCAATTAAATCAGTGCCTATGTTTCTATATTGGATATAGAACGGTTCATATCTTAACATTGTTAAGGTACGGGGAGTTGTCCGGCTTATGCTTAAAACCAGACTCTGGATAACCCAAGGCACATTTCTGTAATGGGTTGACCCGGGCTATGACGAGGGTTGACTTTCTACCATCTGGAAGATCAATAGTGATATTGTTCTTGACTCGCCACAGTTTTAGTAAAATGGATTTTTTCAGAAAACAGTAGTGGGAGTATGGTAGAACTGGAAGTGATTCCAGAACTGCAAACGATTACTGAAAATCTAATAGGACTTAAAGATTCAATCTGGATTGACATTCCATTGGCCACTCCGCAGATATGGTGGATAACCTCAGGCACCCGAGAGGTACTCCGGTAGCCTCAAGGACGGTGAAAGGGAGGTTCTTGTTTACCCAGACTTGCCATTGTTGTTGTTCCAGACTGTGAGACCCGGCAGGAGTATGAGTATAGCGTCGTTCTAAACTAGCTTTAGAAGTATATGTGTATATGACTCTGCCAGAGGGTTTTCGTAGTCAGTGGGAGCAGCGGAAGCATAGTGGACAAGTAGCTTATGTCTATTTATGGACTGAAGCAGATATAGCGGAGATAGATCATCTATTTCTGATGTGACAGTCATAGGTTTGACTTCATCAGAATAGGGGATGGATCTGTTAAGAAGGTAGTAAGGTGTGATGTCCTAGTATTTGGATGACATATACAGAGTAGGAAGTGAAATTCCTATACTACAATCGGTTATACTTTGGATGTCACACAGTGGTTTCTCCACATAGGAATTGGATATTATATCAGACATTCTGGTTATTAGATCTATGGTTTTAGATCTAATTTTGGGAAGTGTCCCAATCTGGGTACTTAGAAAGCATTCTAAAGGTGTTTTAGAATGGACGACTCCTGACACGGTAGTATACCTGCAGGTGATGGAGTCACCCTCTCTAAAGGTGTCTTACAGGCTAAAGGGGAGAGGGATGTGCATGATTGGCAGATCACTTGCTTAGGAAATTGAGTCAATCATAAGATTTCAAGTACCACACCCGATATTGTTTTTTGCACGAGATGCAGTAAGTTGATATTAATCCTATCCTGGAGAAACGTTCGGAAGCAGTTTTAGAACATAACTGTATGTTCTAGGGATATGATAACGACAGCCTCTTTCCGGGGACGGTTATCATTCCACGCTTCCAAGGTGACCTGGATGACAGAGTGACTGTCAGAGTTATAGTTTTCCCTCTGACGAGGGGGAGTATTTTGGACAGGTGGTCTAAGCGGATACTGAAGGAGATGTAGCGCAAGATACTGATTAAGTTCAGTTGACGATACAGTCTAAGAAGTTTGGATTTGGAGTTCATTTATGAACTAGGTCCCATCAGATATCCAGACATATACTAAGACAGGTGTTGCTCTTTTCGGGAGATGGCTTTCTCCGCGAACTTGAGATAAAGAGAGACATAGAAAGAAACATCAGGGCGGATCCACTCACTGAGGCTATTCCTCGAACGCAATAGTTTCGCAAACGGGCTTTGTGAAACTGATTAGTAGAGGAGTTGGGTGCTCGGTATTACACGGGCTGTGAGTATGCGACATCGCAATAATTAGCCTTGAGTGAGTGGGAGATTGTTGGATATAGTGCCCTCAGAGTCAATTATTGGATCACATGCACGTGATTGCAAAGACTGAAGGAGGACCTATGCCGGTAGGACAGTCTTACTCAAGATGATAGTATGCTATCTGGTTTATCTTTATCATCGTGTACTGCTTTAGGTGACCTTACATGTCGCTATTACACGTTGATAGAGCCCTTAGGATTCTTGCTTGACTACCAGCAGTATGATAGCGATCATATACGTGAGAGTTGGGTGCTTTATAAGTACATCCTTAAAGTAGTCCCTAGTCATGGGAGTTTTGAGACTGGGCATCGATACTCCATTAGTAGACTAGTGTATACAGTCGAAACCCCGACGAGGGGTGGTGGCCGGTCTCACAAACCATTGGTGTCAGTTGGTTCACCTAAGATGTATACAGGTGCTCATTGGGTTATGAGTACACCGGACAGGACTCGCCGGGAGCATGCTAGTTGACCTGACGTCAGATAGCAGTTCCCTGGTGACATGTGTACAGGTTAGTTCATCGACCTGAGATCGTCATTTGTCTCGTGTGAGTTCCCACTGTGCTTTGATTACTACCCTACCATGGCTCAAAGGAGTCGTGCAAACAGGTTTTAGTTGGGTACAGTCCCGAGCCACATAGAGGCAGTGAGCGGATCGACAGGGGTTTCGTCTCTCCCGGTATTGGGGGTGAGATCGCGCTGTGTCTAGGAGAGCCATTACACGAAGTCCTTGGCCAAGGCAGGAGATTTACTGGTAGGTATTCCAGTAGTATCTCAGGGTGTTCTGGGCTACACTCCGACACGACTTGTACCGCTTTTGAGGGTCTGACTTTTACCAACCCCCTAGACCCGCCATGCGATGCTCATAGATGAACGGACCAGACTGTACGGATATTGTCGCTGACAGGGTCAGTAGGGTGTCAGGATGAGTTCGCTCATCGACCTCCCTTTTGGTCAATACCTGGTGGCCCGTTACGTACGGCTAGTACCTCTGACGAGATAGTGGTTAAATACACAGCCAATGTATTGACGAGTCTTTAGAGTCCCCTACAGACAGTTTTCATGTTTCGGGCGAAACGTTGTAGAGGCCGTATGATATATGGCAGGGTTCGATCATATACGTACGGTAGTGCATACTAGTGGGCTTTGGTTTAAGCCGGATCCTAGTATTATATTTGTTGGATTACTTTAGTCTCATCGCATTCACATTCAGTCAGAATGCGGATGCAGATATGTATATACAGGTGAGGGGTATCCTTGTGATCCGTTACGAGTTTACTTTAGATGTTGCTGTATCTTTTTATTGTTGTAAACATTTTGGTTAATGTTTACAAATGGAAATAATGAGCTCAAATTCATGATGGAGTGCATTAAATGTTGCATGTGCAAGGGTAATGACTCATCGTATTATTCTTTGTGCATGCCATCATTTCATGGTTGATTATTGTGTGAGATGTGATGGGAGGAGAGAGAGGGCAGCCACACTTGGTTAAGGTTAGCACTTGGATTATTTTTCTAGCTCACAACATTATCTCAGACAACAATAACAAAAGGCTCCATCATCTTCTTCTCTATTCTTCTCTTGAGTTCACCATTTCCATTGATGGCTTCACCTTCAACCTCCATCCATACAATGGATGCAAGAGACAAAATTGTCACACACATTCTCTACTTCGCCTTGGACACGTCGGCTAGCGAACTTCATGCCCGAGTTGCTTCGGATGAAGTGGGAGCCCGTAAAAAGACTCGAAGATATGGTGCCCTTTCCGACAAGGAGATCGAGACCGGAGATGCCGTGAGGAGTTTAGGATGGTGGCCAAAGACCAAAAGACACGGATCGATCAGTATAGCCTTTCCGACCCTTCTCTAGTTTGCTTGTTGTTGGTTAATGGTTCGATCCGGGTTTTAAGCATACGATAGCGCCGGTTTCTAGTTTGAAAAAGTTTTTGTTTCCGCATTTTGGCCTCGGACAAACAGCCGGGGCGCTACCGTAGACTTACAACTACCAGCGTTGTGATGGCAGTCACACTAGTGGGGGCTGGGTAGTCTATAAGCACATCCTTTTACAGGTCCCTGGTCATAGGATTATCGAGACAGGGCATCGATACTCTAGAGTAGACTAGTGTATACGCTTCTTATCCCAGGAGGGGAGATGGTCTGTCCCATAGCCATCAGTACGTCGTACTGGAGATAGTATGCAGGTGCTCGTTAGGTTACGAGTACACTGGATATGACTCGCTGGGAACTGTTGGTTGGTATTATACCTATCGTCAGTTATCAGTTCCCAGGTAACATGAGTATAGCTTAGTCCGTTGACTTGACACTATCACTTCGCCTCGAGTGTGTTCCCACTGTTCTTAGAGTACTACCCTACCATGCCTCTATTAAGTCGTGCAAACAGGTAGTAGTTGGGTGCAGTCCCGAAGCACATGGAGGCAATGACGGTTAGACAGGATTTGTCTCTCCCGGTATTGGGATTTGATATCGCGTTGTGTCTAGGAGAACCATTACACAAAGTCTCTGGCTAGGGCAAGCGAGATTTACTGGTAGTGTTTCCAGTAGTTTCTCAGGGTGTTCTGGGCTGCACTCTAACACGACTTGTACCGCTATTAGGGGACTGACGTTTAACGCCCCCCTAGGCCCGACATGCGATACTCTTAGACGAACAGACCGGACTGTACGGAGATTGTCACATTTTGGCTCAGTAGGAGTTCGGATGGGTTCACCTCATCGGTCTTCTTATCGGCATCTACCTATGGACCGTTACGTAGAGCTAGTACCACTTGCTGCCTGTGGTTAAACCCACTTCTAGCGTAGTGTCTAGTCTTTAGAGTCCCACACAAAGGGTTGTTCACCTTTGGGCAAAACAGAGTAGAGGTCGTATGGTTTTAAGACGGGGTTCGTTCACATACGCGCAATTGTGCACGTTTGGTGTCCGGGCAGTTATTACTAGTGGGCTTTGGTATAAGCCCGATCCTAGTATTTGTTTTGCGATTGGTCTTTTCTCATTGTATTCGTGTTTCTTCGGAACACGAATGCGGGTACGTACGTACAGTTGACAGAGGCGGAGAGGGAGACACCTCATTAGGATTTTTGACCATTGACTTGATCAAAACCCTAATAAGAATGAGAAATATGATTAATAATATTAATTAAGGAAAATTGTATCATGGTTTGAGTTGGGTTGACCATTTGACTTGTTGACTTACATTGACCTATATATTTTTCTTTTTGTTTTTTGTTAAGCATAAGATGCTTCTTGAAGCTTGCTTAGCATTAAATGTGAAATGATAATGGTCAAATCAACTCACCATCACAATTTTCTTCATTATTATTATTATTATCATATATCTCTAATATGAGAGCTTTGTTCTCTCATTCTCTCATTATCTTTCTCTCTCATGGTTTGCTCTCCCTCTTCTTCTCTCAAAGCTTTAATCTTTCATGTGTTGAAAATCTAAAGCTCTTGAGACTAAACCACCAAAACCACTCTCTACTCACTCTAGGGTTCTTAGTCTAGAAAGCCAAGCACTCTAGTTACTTTATTGTTGAGGTAGGAGCTCAAGGTAGAGGCCTTCGGGTGGATCTTTCTTTGGCTAAGTGAAGACAAAGAGGAGGAGCCGTCTACACCACTCAATGGAGAACACAAGAAAAGGAAGCAACACAAGAAGAGAAGGAGTTCAAGAACTAGGTATAACCTTCTAACTTAATAGTTAGAACTTGTAGATAGTGTGTTAGTTCATGTTTAGCAAAGATCCTTCATGGTATGTCTATGTTACCTTGTGATAAAAAATTCGATTTTTACTCTTTCCGCTTCGCCGTAAGTACCGGGGTGGGTAATATAGACTTATAGTATATACAAAAGAGTAGTAGACAGTAAGGTGGTCATCCTCGTATTGTACGTGGATGGCATACTCTTGATAGGAAAGGTGTTTCCTATGCTACGCTCGGTCAATCTCCTCTTATCACATTGATTCTCCATATAGGATCAAAGTGATACCTCCTAAATCGTGGGTTTTGGATCTATGAGATAGATCTAAGTGGATGTTAGGATTCTCACTAGGTGTAGTGAGATGGTATCAATCGATCCTCGCGAGAATCACTAGATAGATTCTAGGGTGATGAGGTCGACTGAATGTCAGTCACAGGCATTGTCTTTACCCTCAGTTGAGGGACGGTATGTTGGAAGAGTTCCAAGCTGGATACTGTGGCATACTAGACGATAAAGGCTGGATACATCGCTGCCTAAGATGCTACCAAAGAGAAAGTCTGGGTGTATATTAGTTCATGAGATGAACTTCGTTCCTACCATTGTGTGACAATGAAGTTGTGGATTAGGCCTAGGAACCCCCGTCCCATCAGTGGTCCAGACATATTCTAAGGCAGTATCACCAGATCATAAAGATGGTTGATCTCCAGGGAGAACGAGGTTAGGAGAGTAGACTCAGAGGACAACACGGCGGGTCCACTCACAAAGGCCTTTTCCCAGAGAGAGACTTTTATGGGATGGTTGAGTATGAGATAATACAACCATTGCTATATGATGGCCCTAGTGCAATTGGGAGATTGTTAGTTATATGTATGCCCTAGAGGCCATTACTGTACATGAAATGTACATTGTAGTGGATACTTGGACATATATAGGGGGACTTTCTTGCTTGACTTGATAGTATACTATCTAGTTACTCTTTATCTTAACATGTACACTGATTGTCTCTCTGTTACATGTTGGTAAAGCCCTTAGGATGCGCACTTGACTACCTAGATTATAATGGAGATCATACTAGTGGGACAAAGGTAGTCCATAAGTTCATCCTTTAATGTCCCTAGTCATGGGTGTATCGAGACAGGGCATCGATATACTAGAGTAGACTAGCGTATAGCTTCTCGACTCATGTAGATGGGCGATGGATGATCCCATATCCTTTGGTGTTTGACATCAGAGATGGTATACGGGAGCTCAGTGGAGACTGGGTACACTGGACGGACTCGCCGAGAACTCCCAGATGGTATTATACCTCACGTTAGATGGCAGTTCTCTGGTGACACCAGTACATGTTAGTGTGTAGACCCGAGATCGTCATAGTGTCTTGTGTGATTCCCACTGTGTTTTGATTTTCACCTTACCACGTCCAAGAGGGCATGCAAAATGGTAGTTTTTGGGTATAGTCCCGAGTCACATGGAGGCAATGAGCGATAGGAGGGGTTTCTTCTCTCCCGGTATTGGGAGTTGATGTTGCGCTGTGCTCGATTGGCCATAACAGGGAAGTCCCTAGCCAGGGATGATTTAGAGATTTACTGTTAAGTGTTACCAGTAGTTTCTCGACCTGTTATGAGCCTCACATCGGCATGACTTATCGGTTATTGGGGTCTGACGTTTACCGCCCCTAGACTTGATATGCGACATATCAGACGAAGAGACCGGACTGTAAGGTAGTGTTACTGCCAGGCTTTTGCAGGAATTAGAGAGGCTTGCTTGCTGATATTCTGATCGTTCAATATCCGGATAGCCGTTACGTCCAGCTAGTACCGTTGACGGCTTGTGGGTGCTTGATGTGATCATCACCTACTGCCGGCGTATTGACGAGTCTTTAGAGTCCTACATAGAGGTTTTACTGGCTCAGGCAAAACGAAATAGGATCGCATATGTAATATGTGCGGGACCGAGAATAATGCGTGTATGTGATACCGTATTCTATTCCCGTGACTTTTGTATCGGTCGGTTATATGTGATATAGCCGGGTTATCGAATTAAGTGTTGATTCGATAAGTTGATACATTTAATATTGGTCGGTTATATGTGATATTGCCGGATTTTTAAATCAAGTGTTGATTTGATAATTTAGTGTATAATTGTATATTTGATATACTAATTTACATTAACTAATATTAGCTCACATAAGCATTTATTATTCTCACATGTGCACACTCAATATATATCTTGATATATATTAATTGTGTTTTTAATTTGTATCATGGTTGTTGATACACTCTATATGGGTGTATGAGACTTACACCATACTAATTATAATGTTGGGTTTTAGTATTTAAAGTAATTCCAAATTAGTGGATTATTAGTCACATGCATGAAGCTTGTGGAAGCTTGTGGATGCTTTGACTAAGTCCACTAGTTTTGTTTTACTTAAGATATTTATTAACCTAACCATTATAATTTAGCCATGGTTATGTCTCTACATGAGTTAGTATATGATACTCACTCACCCATGATTTACTCTCTTACTTGAATTAGTTCATTCTCTTCTTCTTTCTTCATCTTCTTCCTCCAAAAGAAAAAGCTCTCTAGGGTTTGATTAAAGTGAGAACGTATTGTGAGAAAAATAATTCTAAAGTGAGCCCACATCCTATTTCATCATCCTCTACTAGATTAGCACTTTAGTATAAGGTGTTAGCTTCACTAATCTTTCATTAGTGAAGTAGAAGCTTGAGTTAGCATCCCCTCGGCGTAGATCATCTTCGGCCTCGAAGACTTCAAGCAAGACTGTTGCCTTCTTCTCATGGAGCCGTCCAAGAGTCCGGGAGTACCATGATCGCAGCGAAGGGACTACTACAAGGGACTTTTGAAGTGAAGGACCGATCTACAATGGTTGTATTTTTATTTCACTTAGATGTAAAATGGTTTACATTTGTTTAAGTTTGATTTTCTAGTTATCGATTCTAGTTTAGAGTTCCTTGAAACGGCAAATTTTTGAAAACGGCATGGACGATGCCTCTCGAAACCTTGCTGTCATCGATAGGAACCCTACAGCTTTGTGCATTGAAGTGACCGACAATTTGCCATTTTGTCCCTTGAACTGGTATGCGGCATCACATGGATGGTTAGCGGAGATCATTCTTCATCTGTTCTTTGTCGTAGTCCCGCATTTGTTGCGACTTTTCATGAATTTCACTGTAAGGAGCTGAGAACCTGTAACCCAATTATTCAGCAAACACAGATTAAAAGTACCTACCTATATGCAATGTGATTAAGAATGGGCGGTATAAAAATGCAAAAATCTGACATGAACAGCTTCCAAACCCTAGACTAGGTGCTGAGAAAACCCAATACAATATACATCGCATGTACAGTAATGGCCTCTAGGGCATACATATAACTAACATTAATGAAACAATTGCTCAGCACTCATATGGAAAAGAAATATATCCAAAAGAAGCGCTCATATCTTGAAGGCGCCTCACGTGTTCACACGTGAGCACCACAGGGAGCTAAGTGTTTAACACTCCATATAAAAGAATACAAGTAAAACAAAAAGAATAAAGTTTGTCAGAACCCATCTCAATGCTCAGCATTGCTGATGCAGAGAGGGGACCAAGCCCAAATAAATAATCAAGTGGGCCGAGCCTAAGGTTGGTCAAACCCCAAAATCGACCGAGCCCATAGGTCTTCTTCCAAATTGGACATAGTCCCAAAAAAGATCATCAAATCTTTGATGAACATTCACTGGTTCAAGGGTACATCTCTTCATATCTCTGATACATATCGTTGTAATTCTTCAACATTTTCAGAGAGATGGAGGGTCCCAATAACCAATAACTTTTGGCACATCCACAAACTGCCAAACCAAAACCCTACAGACTATGATGTCTTTAAACCCTACAGACTATGATGTCTTTAAACCTGGACCGTAATGTCCTTAAACTAACAATGGACCGCAATGTCCCTAAACTAAGAATAGAGTCCAAATACTCTTTCGTTGGATCTAAATGATCCCAAAATCACGTTGAGTAGATCTTAGTCTAAAATTAGACTAACGTATCCTTAACAAACATTTAAGTTGATCTTAATCTCTAACGAGGTTAACGATCCTTAAATCAAACCAAACCCAAATATAAGAAACTACGGATTTGTACTAATCACCGCCCTATGGCGACAACATAAATTAGTCTCCAAATACAATCCACGGGAAACCAAAAATAAAACAAACACACACGACACGATGTGACCTTCTGGAGCAGGAGAAAGTGGTTATCGCTATGTGGTAACGTAATTAATTGTAGGGTCTTGCGCCTGCAGGGAAGAGCGTCCCCACAATCAAAAACCCCTCACAATGAGGGGGAATCTGACGAAGTCTGCTACAACGGCCGCATCCGTCCAAACCTCCGATACACAGTGCCATAAATCAACTTGGCATCTTCGGAGAGGTGGACGGATAAAACCAAATAGCATCTTCCCCCCAAATTCAAGCAAGACGACCTACGCGGTTTCGTCTCTGTTTCCGGCGGTAAACATATACATATACAATAATGGCCTCTAGGGCATACATATCTAACAAATTCAGCAGAAGATCTGACCTAAGCGGAGGTGCACCGGGAAATCTTCAAACGATGAAAAACAACTAAGGCAAAGTGTCGGCCTTAGGATGGTCCCCTCCTATTTATACACTCCAAAGAGAACATCTTACAGCCCAGATCGATTCCCGCCAAAATGAAGCGTCGCACCTAGCGGCGGTCGAGGCTCCAAGTGGCGATTGACCATTGGAGACGTCACTTTGTGACAAGAGTCAGAGACAACCTGTCGCGCCCCGCCAACCTGTTGGAGATAGTGCCATCAGAGTCAATTA
The DNA here is from genome assembly GCA_030015575.1 of Agapanthus africanus. Classification (NCBI taxonomy): domain Eukaryota; kingdom Viridiplantae; phylum Streptophyta; class Magnoliopsida; order Asparagales; family Amaryllidaceae; genus Agapanthus; species Agapanthus africanus. The sequence continues at coordinate 609,270,795 of CM057339.1, read as the reverse complement.
TTGGATCACAGGCACGTGATTGCAATGATTGAGGGAGGACCTATCCCGGTAGGACAGTCTTACTCGAGATGATAGTATGCTATCTGGTTTACCTTTATCATCGTGTACTGCTTTAGGTGACCTGACAGGTCGCTATTTCACGTTGATAGAGCCCCTAGGATTCTTGCTTGACTGCCAGCAGTATGAGGGCGATCATATAAGTGAGAGCTGGAGTCTATAAGCACATCCTTAAATTGTCCCTAGTCGTGGGAGTTTCGAGACAGGGCATCGATACTCCAGAGTAGACTAGTGTATACAGTCGAGACCCCGACGAGGGGCGGTGGCCGGTCTCACAAGCCACTGGTGTCAGTTGGTTCACCTAAGATGTATACAGGTGCTCATTGGGTTATGAGTACACCGGACAGGACTCGCCGGGAACATGCTAGTTGGTCTTATACCTGACGTCAGATAGCAGTTCCCTGGTGACATGTGTACAGGTTAGTTCATCGACCTGGGGATCGTCATTTATCTCGTGTGAGTTCCCACTGTGCTTTGATTACTACCCTACCACGGCTCAAAGGAGTCATGCAAACAGGTTTTAGTTGGGTACAGTCCCGAGCCACATGGAGGCAGTGAGCGGATCTTCAGGGGTTCGTCTATCCCGATATTGGGGGTGAGGTCGCGCTGTGTCTAGGAGAGCCATTACACGAAGTCCTTGGCCAAGGCAGGAGATTTACTGGTAGGTATTCCAGTAGTATCTCAGGGTGTTCTGGGCTACACTCCGACACGACTTGTACCGCTTTTGGGGGTCTGACTTTTACCAACCCCCTAGGCCCGACATGCGATGCTCATAGACGAACGGACCGGACTGTACGGATATTGTCACTGACAGGCTCAGTAGGGTGTCAGGATGAGTTCGCTCATCGACGCCCCTTTTGGTCAATAGCTGGTGGCCCGTCACGTATTGGCTTATACCTCTGACGTGCTAGTGGTTAAATCCACAGCCATAGTATTGACGAGTCTTTAGAGTCCACCACACTTACAGTTACTCAGCTTTCGGGCGAAACGCTGTAGAGGCCGTATGGAGATATCGCAGGGTCCGATCAGATACGTACGGTATTGTACGGATCAGGATCGGACGGATATTACTAGCCGGCATTGGTTTAAGCCGGATCCTAGTTTAGTACAGTGTAGATTTTGTCTCATTGCATTTGTATCCGGTCGGAATACAGATGCGGGTGTGTATGCATAGTATCGGGGTTTTCCTGTAATTTATTACGGGACCAGTTTTCTGGAGTTGCCAGTTTGCATTCCGTTCCGGCCGGTTTTCCTTTGTTCTTTCCCGGCCGGACTTTTCTGATGGAGGGTGTTATTTGCAAGTTTGCAAATAACACATTGTGGAGGATTTTCTTGCAAATGTATTAATTATGAAAGCATCTTTTGATACCATTCTTATCCATCATCATCACTTGCTTTTTGTTGATTAGAAATGATTTGTGTTTGATGTGAGATTGTGATGATGATGTTTGGATATGGTCACCTTTCTCTTTCTCCTACACTCACCTCCCTTTATATTAGTTTTGATTTCCCTCCACCATTTTCCTTGGTTGCATGGCCGGCCACAATTTTGGAGAGGGGAGAAAATAAGAGGTTGGCCATGGTTGAGAGAAAAGAGAAGAGTGGTTTTCATTCTTGAGAGTTTCATTCTTGATCTCATTTCATGCTAGAAAAATGCAAGCACCATTTTTCTTTTCTTGATTCCTCCATCATCTTCAAATGGCAACAAACCCCAAACGAGACATAGCCTCTACACTACACATTCTACAGAAAATCTTGGACGCGTCGGCTAGCCTACTTCGCGCCCGAGTTGCCTCGGTATTGAGGTGGGAGCCCGTAAAAGATGTAGGCGATGTGGTGCCCTTCCGGCGAGGAGGCGACGACCGGAGTTTCCGCAGGAGATCGGGACGATGACGAGAAGACTGGAGGACTCAGATCAGTCGGTATATCTCTAACCCATCTTGTAGTTAGCTTAGACTAGTTAATGGTTCGATCCGGGTGTTTAGTGCGCGGTGGTGCCGGTTTGCTAAGTTCGCAAAAATTTAAAGTTTATCACCGCTTCCGCATTTGGCCGTCGGATTGACGGCCGGGGCGCCGCCATGCACTTACAGTGGTATCAGAGCCTCGCCATTAACTTCGTCTAGCTTTGTTTGATGTGTTTGCATTTCCGATCGACCAAAATTCCAAAAACTCGCGTTTTTCCTCACATCAGTTTTCTGTCGAATTTTTCTTTGCTCCAAAAAATTTTTCAGGTTGCAGAAAACTGATGTATAAGAAAATCTAAGGATACTGGAAAAGTTCGACACAGTGAGTCGACAATTAAAGCGCGGAACCGCGGCCAAACCCCCCTTGGGCCGCGGTTTCGCCGCACATTGGTGTCCTCACTGCATCATATTTTTCCAGTGGGCTTCTGGGCTGGTTTTGAGGGTTTTGGAATTTTAAATTTGGGCCCATAATTTCTGTGAGTGCTACAGTATTGCTTTGGGGCCCATTTGTTAATTTTTGATCGATCGGATATTTTAAACACATTTTTCACAGTATTTACATTATATCTGCGACCGTGAATGTCACTCGATCGGTAAATCCAGTCTAACTGCTATAGCCCGGTTAGACGGATTTGCGAACGTGACTTTCACGTTGATGTTCTGTGTTTATGCTGTGATGTTGCGGATCGGTCGTGGGGGATAGCCTGGATGCAATGCTAGTACAGTGTTGGTGTATTATGTACATTTGATATTGCGGGGCGAGCGTCCGACATGTGGACTGCCGTCACTGCCTGATTGTATTATTCTTTTGGGGCACGACCTGGTTGCGGTCGATGTACCCGTTGTATGTATATTTTACTTTCTGTACTAGGATTACCCCGCGGAGGGGTGCACGGATAGCCGGGTTCTAGAGGGAAACGGGCCCGCATCTCATGGCATTGGGACGGAGGGGGCTTCACTCTAGAATTGGCGGGCTATTCGCCGCACTCGTAGGGGGTACAGGTTGACCCAGGAGGGGTGCCCAAGTTACCGGATTCCGTGAAGTGCTGGGTGGTCCATTCACGGTGCTGAAGGGGGCTGCCTCGCTTCAGGTTTTGGCGGGTAACTTGCCGCACCCGTAGGGGTCTAGGATTTCATTGCACAGGCTATCCACACGACCAGGGGAACGTCGGGTTTCAGTAGTGGCTCTGTGAAACCCGGGGATCCCAGATATCTGTATTGTTCTGTGATGCTGTACTTTTCTGTGATGTTGCATTTTTTATCACGCCTTGAGCGAAATATAATATATTGGTATATATATTAGTAGATGTTGTATATGTTTTTCATCCGCGCTAGTCCAGTCCCCGCTCTGCCGTTAGTCAGCTAACCTAACGGGTGATGACGGGACCCAGTGGCGAATGCGGATGGCATATACGTACGTCAGTATATTTTCGTTCTTTATTGGTGTGATCAATTGATGGGACTGTGTTGATTCGGATCAATGCAAGATAAACAAACCTATTCTGATGTTGTTGGAACACTTTTCAAAAAGCTGTTATTGCAAGGACGTTCACTTTTGTTTTGCATCGTGGTATTCATTTGGAATATCCTGCTCCTCAGTCGACGAGGCAAGGGCCGAGATCCCTTCACTGGGAGTGACCCCTTGGACAGAAGTTTGCGTCAGGGCATTAACTTCACTATAGCCGATTACTTTTGCTTTGCATCGTGGTATTCATTTGGAATATCCTGCACCCCATTCTACGGGGAAAGAGCCGAGATCCCTTCACCGGGAGTGACCTCTTTAGTAAAGGTTTCGTCACTATATTTTCTAAAAAGCTATCCGTTCCTTCAACGATATCAAGTTCATTACGTTAAAGGTTTTCGCCAGAAACCATTCGTAGCCCTCCGTCGTTTCATATGGGTAGTCAATAGTATTCAAGCTGTGTATGTTGGCCAAAGTCAAGGCACAGTGATTGGTAGCTATTAGGCTATTCATATGCAGTATAGATAGATGTGTTGGTTTGGGACAGCCGTACTGCCATTTTGGCCAAAGTCAAGGGTATGTACGGGTGGGTTCAAATTAACCTGGAGAATGACGGGTAGAACTTGACATGTGACTTATGATATGTTGGCCAAAGTCAAGGTCATAAGAGCATGGGGTAAAAATCACATCGGGAGTTTCAAAAGTACTGAAACTTGCCGGATATGCGCATACCTTCTGGAGTGTGATAACGTCAGCGGATTCCGTCACGTTGTCATGCGATGAGAGTTGGATCCCGATTCCCACTGATGAGTTAGTTTACTCCTCGGGTGACCCCGACTAATTCTTCTTTCAGGTTTGGAGGAGAATTTGAGGTACAGTAGGAGGTTTCCAGATTAGATAAATTGGTAACCATTCTGATCTAGGTTAAAGTGCACGCTGAGTGTTTCTTTTCTCTCTCTCTTTGGCAGCGACCATTAACCCGACTCTAAGACTACGACTCAGAGACCAAGTTGACCGAACCTTCTTAACACTGGCTTTTGGATTGTCAGAGTTGCAGACCTCATTGCCACTCCTACTTTTACCCTTTTCTCCAGGACACCCCGTATTACTGCGAGCGTCCACTTCCATTGGACAAAACCATCGTATGGTTAGATACGAACTCGAAGGAATTCGAGGATGGTTTCCGGTTCTGGAGAAAACGGATAGGATTATTCAGTTGTCTTTTCCCTTTTACCTTCTCTCAAGTTGTGAGTACTCCTTGGTTTAGGAGATAGTACACCTATTACGCAAATTGGATAGTCTTCTTCCAAACCTTAGGCTGGTGCCTACCGGTAGGGAATGAAGAAAACCAATTAGCATAACGATGGTGTGCAGAAGGTATTAAGATTAAGACAAAGCAAGGGATTAGTAAGAGGGCAAAGTAAATTGCGACTGATATTCACGACCAAACCAAGTATTTCTTCGCCAATCCTAAATCACCTTTGTATTTCTTCAGGACACTCCGTATCACTACGAAGATCCACAGTTTATTGGATACTCCATCGTATGGTTATATACGAACTCGAAAGGAACTTGTTCCAGTTCGGGGATGGATTCTGGTTCAGGAGAAATAGGAATAAGGTTTATTCGGTTGTCTTTTATCTTCACCTTCTCTCGCATTGCGAATGCTCCTAGGATTAGGACAGTACACCCGTTATGCTTATTGAATAGTCTTCTTCCAAACCATAGGCTGGTGCCGAACGGTAGGGAAAGAAGAAAACCATTTGGCCTAAAGGGGTGTACAGAAGGTAATGACTAAAGACATATAAAGGGATTTGGAGAGCTGGCAAAGAATTATAAGGTTATAGTTGTGAATCTGGTAATGGTAGAGGCATTACTGGGAATACCAGGATACCCCATCGAAACATTTCAATGTTTCAGTTCAGCTGTGTACTGTTAAAAGAAAACTGATTTCCCGATTGGACACTTGCTCCAGGGTATGTATTTACCAGGTTTAATTCTCACATCTGTATGGTTTTACAGATGGTGAGTGGGAGTAAGTTATTGGGAATTGGGTGAACATCCTCATTATATCGGGATTCGTTGTAATCGGTGATATTTAAGGAGATCACCTGGGCTGTTTGCCGGTCGGCAAATGTTTGGTTTTGAATATCCGCTGTTGTGCACCAATTTCAAATTGTTATATCTGTACGTCTATTTTCATAGAGTGAGATATACCTTTTGATATTATGTCGATGACATTTACCTATATCAGTGGATGGTTAGGTAAGGAGCATTAAACAGCGGTGTAATTCTTCTTAATCATAAGTACAGTTTTCAACCTACGACACACAGTGAAAGAGTTGTTAGACTCAGCGGACTTATACAGAGTATTGTATGTTGTCCAGTGTCCATTAGGACAGAGGGGTTGGTCCTCATACTATATTCTGTTTACTTTTAACTTCTCTAGTTCTTAGACATGTGTTTCGTAGAAACACAGGGTCTAAGTTTTGAGGAGTTATAGGTATTTGAATAGAGTAGAGAACCAGGTGTAGCAAGTATCGGGATTCTTCAAAGTGATCGAAGATGTATATACTTGTGTATGGTATTCAGTTGATGGTAAAGATAAAGAGAAATTGCTTCTCTTTTCAGGTTACTCATAATTGGGAGCATTCCTAAGTTGAGTAACGCTGATCGGCCTCTCTCCATTTAGTTGACATGCACTGGAGACAGCTGCATGATTTGAATCTGGTTAAATTAAATCGGTGCCTCTGGTTCTATATTGGATATAGTACAGTTCATATCTTAACATTGTTAAGGTACGGGGAGTTGTCCGGCTTATGATTAAAACCAGACTCTGGATAACTCAAGGCACGTTTCTGTAATAGCTGTTTGTGGGTTGACCCAGGCTATGACGAGGGTTGACTTTCTACCATCTGGCAGATCAATAGAAATATTGTTCTAGACTCGCCACAGTTTTATTAAAAATGGATTTTTTCAAAAACAGTAGTGGGAGTATGGTAGAACTGGAAGTGATTCCAGAACCGCAAACGATTACTGAAGATTTGATAAGGAACCTAAAGATTCAATCTGATTTGACATTCCATTGGCCACTCCGCAGATATGGTGGGTAACTTCAGGCACCCGAGAGGTACTCCGGTAGCCTCAAGGACGGTGAAAGGGAGGTTCTTGTTTACCCAGACTTGCCATTGTTGTTGTTCCAGACTGGGAGACCCGGCAGGAGTATGAGTATAGCGTCGTTCTAAACTAGCTTTAGAAGTATATGTGTATATGACTCTGCCAGAGGGTTTTCGTAGTCAGTGGGAGCAGCGGAAGCATAGTGGACAAGTAGCTTATGTCTATTTATGGACTGAAGCAGATATAGCGGAGATAGATCATCTATTTCTGATGTGACAGTCATAGGTTTGACTTCATCAGAATAGGGGATGGATCTGTTGAGAAGGTAGTAGGGTGTGATATCCTGGTATTTGGATGACATACACAGAGTAGGAAGTGATATTCCTATACTACGATCGGTTATACTTTGGTCGTCACACAGTGGTTTCTCCACATGGGACTTGGACATTATATAAGACATACTGGTTACTGGATCTATGGTTTTAGATCTAGATTTGGGTGGTTTCCCAATCAGGGTACTTTGACAACATTCTAAGAGTATTTAGAATGGACGACTCCTGGCATGGTAGTGTACCTGCAGGTAATGGAGTCACCCTCTCTAATGGTGTCTTACAGACTAAAGGGGGGAGGGATGTGCATGATTGGCAGATCACTTGCTCAGGCAATTGAGTCAATCATGAGATGTCAAGTACCACACCAGATGTTGTTCTTGCAGTAGGTGCAATAAGTTGATATTGATCCAATCCTGGGGAAACAGTCGGAAGCAGTTTTAGAACTGTAACATTTTCAAAAGTATAAAATATTAATTTTGGGAATTTTTATAATTTAATATTATTTTATTGATTATTTTAATATTAAATGCAAATAAATAGGAAAAATGTTAGAAAAATTATGAAAAATTATGGAAAATTCTAAAATAGGATAAATTAGTGAATTATGACATTTTAAAGTTTTTGTGATTAGTTTGACACTAATTTAGCGCTAATCGCGATTAAAATCGCTAATCGGTTTTTAACAAATTTGAACAAAAAATGCACACACTATTTTTCCTACACTTGTGCACTTTCTACCATGATTTTCTTATTTGGGGTTACTATTGAGGTGAGAAGGGTTGGATTAAGGATTAAAAGAGAAAAGGAAAAGAAATAGAAAAGAAGTGAGGGTAGGTGAGAGAGTGAGGTGAACTTTGACTTAGCACCCTTGGCCATTCCTCTACCTCTCATTTCTCTCCCTCTTCCTCTATAGTTGCTGCTGCTGCTGCCCTAGCCCTTTCTCCCCCTCTTCCATCCCTCTTTTCATCTCAAAAACTACACCAAAATCCAATGTCCCTTTCATTAAAAAGATGCACAAGCTCGAGATCTACGCAATGGACCAAGAAAGCGTGGATTTGGCCACTAGAGGGCAACTCAAGAAAGTTATTGAGTTGCCAAGTGAGGTAATTTCTGAACCATTAGCTCAATTGTAGCATTTCCTATAACCCCATGTTAAGATTATATCGATATTGTGTGATATTATGGACTTGATGAAAACCTAGTTAGGGTTTGAGAGAAACTTGAGTTGTAATGTGAAATTGAGCTCAGTAGAGGACTTGTAAACACCCTAGTGCATGAATTGGAACCCAAAACCTGAAGCTAGAACCAGAAATACGGATTTTAGAAACCGATATCGGGGAAATTGTGTAATCTGTGCAGGTTAATTTGAATCTACTATCACCCCGAGGACCCTAAAATGATATTGAGTGGAAATCGAGATGTGCAGGCACCATAGAGGCAACACCCTAAACCCTAGCCCCCAACTCCCTATCCCGGCCGCCAAATTCCCTCTTTTGGCCGCCAATTGCGGCCTGGGTCCCACCTCCTTGGCTCGTTTTGGTTCTGTAGCTCCTACATTGTTAGTTTAGGCCCCTGGTATATATAGATTTGTATAAAGTGACCTGGGGTAAAATCTGGGACATATTTCATGAGTTGCTGTTTTGGACTTTAGTTTCCGTATTCCGTATTTTCATTTCTGCATCGGTGTGTTTCGTTTTACCTCGACTATTTGGCGTTTATACGACGATGTAGAGGATTTATATGTGGTTTTGAAGGCGTGCCATAGGTTCTCACCTATAGGCCCCCTTATCGTATCGTTTTGGATTTCATGCGCCGTTTTAGCTTGGATTTGGTTTTAATGCGCATATACGATATTTGATGTGTAGGTACCCATGAAGACTTCGAGACGACAAGCAAATGCGTGGTGATGTCCGCAAATGATGATACAGGTGAGTAGATTATATCTACTGGGGGAAGTCGGGTGGATGGCGTATAGCACCCCCGCAGTCCGTAGTTAGTATAATATATATAGTAGATGTGTGATAGTTTTAGTGTATTGTAGCTTTGTGTTAGAAGTATTATGGATAGTATAGGGTAGAAGTGACTAGTGTAGTTCATAGTCGCGAACCCTAGGATAGAACTTACACCTACACACACACCCTTGCATATTACTTATACTTACACGACGTTTGATGATATGGGATGACGTTGGTAACGAGTCGATGATGTGGGCTTGATGACGTGAGATCGGTGATTGGATACGATTCATTGTGGGATATGGCTTGTGTTTTCTTGCGGGCTTGGGATATGTGTTTACCCCCGCATGCATACTTCATTGATGGTTTGGTGCTAGACATAGAGTAGTACCCCAGACTATGTGATCTGATGATAGTGATACCTGTTATGTGATGAGATAGTGAGATGTTGACCCGTACCCAGCTATTGGGATGGCGTACGATGATTACCGTACGAGCCGATATAGATGATAGATCCGCACTCATAACTCGAGGATATCTTATGATATGACATTGAGGCGAGATCACCGACTATATACCTTTATATATGTATCGACTCAGATTTAGGTGGTTTCCATACCCCTCCAGACTTTCTTGATACTTAGATCAGTAGTTGCATAGTAGATGTTAGATTAGACCAGAGTCATACCTATTTCAAACTAACGAATCGGGAATATTGCAAGATAGGGAAAAGGGGATTCTACGGATATTTTCAAACGTGTAGTGTCTATTTTCTAAACACCGTAACCCTTGTTTTACCAAAGACCCCGATTCGTCTTATTTCAAAAGGCAAGGTTGCATGATATAGCTTTCGAGTTAGATTCTTCACTATTGCGTTGATTATTCGATTGCACCTGTTCATACTATTTGCATGGCATTACTTGTGCTTATGGTTATATTGCCATCATGCTGTTAGGACACCAGCACCATTATCGATGATGCGTATGTTCCACGTACACTGATTGCCGGCTCACACACCTCATCATCGATAATTGCTATGCCACTACACTGTAGTACTGCTGCATTCATGGTATGATTTCCGCATAGCATATTGTACACATAGACCTGTACACAATTATATACGATTTTGACTTGATATTCATACCTGATACATATGTCACACCTGATCATTATATTATAGCTCATTTATATGTGACATGACTTGATACTCACATTTGATGCTTACATCACACCTGATCATTATATTATAGCTCATTTATATGTGACATGACTTGATACTCACATTTGATGCTTACATCACACCTGATCATTATATTATAGCTCATTTATATGTGACATGACTTGATACTCACATTTGATGCTTACATCACACCTGATCATTATATTATAGCTCATTTATATGTGACATGACTTGATACTCACATTTGATGCTTACATCATACCTGATACATATGTCACACCTGATCATTATATTATAGCTCATTTATATGTGACATGACTTGATACTCACATTTGATGCTTATGTCACACCTGATCATTATATTGTAGCTCATCTATATGTGACTTGACATGATATTTATGTTTGACGCACATATCATATCAGATTAGTGACTTACATTCTGGTTTGGATTATATGTGATTTCTGGATTTGGGAACCGTGGCTATTTCAAATATGTAATCATTTAAAAACCCGGTTCCCTTGATATGATATTTCGGTGCGTCCACCATGTGTTTTCTCGGTGCTAGAGTGATATATAAAAACCCGAATCGAGGAGGCGGTTGAGGCCGATTACGGGTACATGGTGGACCCGGTATGGTACCCCGGGGCGAGAACGGTTTTGCTGTGTGATAGACGGTGAGCCCGGCAGAGGGACTACTACCTACCGGTGATTGTACTTGAGCTCGGCGGATATCTGGAGGATTCCGACCGGAGCCAGAGATGGATATGGGCTGACCCGTACTGCCGGGGCCGAGGGCCGATACCGCAGACGGAGCCCAGAGATGGACATGGGTTGACTCGTACTGCCGGGGCCGAGGGCCGATACCGTAGACGGAGCCCCATATGGATGAGGATTTACGTGTCGATGCTTGGCACGGGTTTCATGATGTTTTACCATGATGTTGTTTATATCCTCATATTGCATACATGATGCTTATTGTCATTGGGTGACGGGTGGACGGGTTCCACGTATATACAGACATAGATCATATACAGACATGGATCATATACGGACATGAATCATATACAGACATGGATCATATACAGACATGGATCATATACAGACATGGATCATATACAGACTGGATTTACACTTATCATACTTCTTTTGTATATATAACAGGGTATGAGGGCGCTGTTATATATACCCTTACACCAATATTAGTGGTATGGGACGCTAATATATGTGTATTGATATCATTGATACTGCATCATATTTACTTCTTGCAGACATACCTTATACTGATGACATGTTATTACCTGAGTACTTGGCACCACATACATATTTAGATGTTACCTTGCCACCTTATCACACTCAGATGTACTCTTGTGGATTATATTATTGATTGTTGACTTAGGTTTATGTCTTGCATTCGGTTTCTGCTTGTAGATGTTTCTATTCACGAGTTGGCAACTCACCCCCGTTGTGCCACAGTTCTTGCAGGTTTTGCCGTACAGGTTTCATTGCGGCATTTCTGGCACACTACTTTCTTGCGGGTGGCTTGCTTTTGGTAGGTGGATTCTTTCGCATCAAGAACCACCCTTGTATTCATTTTACTCATTGTATCTAGAATTTCCATCAACCAAAACTTGTATATTGTTTCAGACCTAGACTTTAGTGATGTATTATTCGACCTTAGAGTCGCGCTTAGTAGTATTGCGGTTTCTTGTTGCTTGAGCTTTCTTTTGGGTTTGATCCTCGCCACTTGGCGTTGTATATTATTGTTGCATGTGTGGTTGTGACCGTCTATTGACGAAGAGCTAGCTCCCGCTTGGGGATGCCTTTATCATTGCATATATATTGTCATTCTTGTTGTACCCCATTCGGGGCCAGTTTTACAAAAGAAACTCTGCCGAAATTTTTAGAAAAGACTGTACTGATTTAAATTGCATATTCGGCTTAGTTATTTAAAAACATTGATTTTTTTAAACATGTAGTTCTTTACTTATTCTTAAAAAGGGTTTTAGATTTCTGGGTTTTCGGCTTACTTAGTCGTGTTACGCCTGTAGGCGTTACGTGGTTAAGTGCCGGTCACGGGCCAAACTTTGGGTCGTGACAAGAACATAAGTGAATGTTCTAGGGATATGATAACGGCTGCCTCCTTTAGGAGACGGTTATCACTCCAGGCTTCCAAGGTGACATGGACGACAGGGTGATTGTCAGAGTTTTAGTTTTCCTTCTAACGAGGGGAGTATTTTGGACAGGTGGTCCAAGGCAATACTGAGGGTGGCATGGCGCAGAATACTGATTAAGTTCAGTTGACGATACAGTCTAAGAAGTTTGGATTTGGAGTTCATTCATGAGCTAGGTCCCATCAGACATCCAGACATTCTAAGACAGGTATTGCTCATTTCGGGAGATGGTTTTCTCCGCGAACTTGAGATATAGAGAGACATAGAAAGAAACTTCTAGGCGGATCCACTCACTGAGGCTATTCCTCGAACGCAATAGTTTCGCAAACGAGCTTTGTGAGACTGACTAGTAGAGGAGTTGGGTGTTCGGTATCACACGGGCTGTGAGTATGCGACATCGCAATAATTAGCCTTGAGTGCAAGTGGGAGATTGTTGGAGATAGTGTCCTCAGAGTCAATTATTGGATCACAGGCACGTGATTGCAATGATTGAGGGAGGGCATATCCCGGTAGGACAGTCTTACTCGAGATGATAGTATGCTATCTGGTTTACCTTTATCATCGTGTACTGCTTTAGGTGACCTGACAGGTCGCTATTGCACGTTGATAGAGCCCCTAGGATTCTTGCTTGACTGCCAGCAGTATGAGGGCGATCATATAAGTGAGAGCTGGAGTCTATAAGCACATCCTTAAATTGTCCCTAGTCGTGGGAGTTTCGAGACAGGGCATCGATACTCCAGTAGACTAGTGTATACATTCGAGACCCCGACGAGGGGCGGTGGCCGGTCTCACAAGCCACTGGTGTCAGTTGGTTCACCTAAGATGTATACAGGTGCTCATTGGGTTATGAGTACACCGGACAGGACTCGCCGGGAACATGCTAGTTGGTCTTATACCTGACGTCAGATAGCAGTTCCCTGGTGACATGTGTACAGGTTAGTTCATCGACCTGGGGATCGTCATTTGTCTCGTGTGAGTTCCTACTGTGCTTTGATTACTACCCTACCATGGCTCAAAGGAGTCGTGCAAACAGGTTTTAGTTGGGTACAGTCCCGAGCCACATGGAGGCAGTGAGCGGATCTTCAGGGGTTCGTCTCTCCCGGTATTGGGCTCCCGGTATTGGGGGTGAGGTCGCGCTGTGTCTAGGAGAGCCATTACACGAAGTCCTTGGCCAAGGCAGGAGATTTACTGGTAGGTATTCCAGTAGTATCTCTGGGTGTTCTGGGCTACACTCCGACACTACTTGTACCGCTTTTGGGGGTCTGACTTTTACCAACCCCCTTGGCCCGACATGCGATGCTCATAGACGAACGGACCGGACTGTACGGATATTGTTACTGACAGGCTCAGTAGGGTGTCAGGATGAGTTCGCTCATCGACGTCCCTTTTGGTCAATAGCTGGTGGCCCGTCACGTATTGTCTTATACCTCTGACGTGCTAGTGGTTAAATCCACAGCCATAGTATTGACGAGTCTTTAGAGTCCACCACACTTACAGTTACTCAGCTTTCGGGCGAAACGCTGTAGAGGCCGTATGGAGATATGGCAGGGTCCGATCAGATACGTACGGTATTGTACGGATCAGGATCGGACGGATATTACTAGCCGGCTTTGGTTTAAGTCGGATCCTAGTTTAGTACAGTGTAGATTTTGTCTCATTGCATTTGTATCCGGTCGGAATACAGATGCGGGTGTGTATGCACAGTATCGGGGTTTTCCTGTAATTTATTACAGGACCAGTTTTCTGGAGTTGCCAGTTTGCATTCCGTTCCGGCCGGTTTTCCTTTGTTCTTTCCCGGCCGGACTTTTCTGATGGAGGGTGTTATTTGCAAGTTTGCAAATAACACATTGTGGAGGATTTTCTTGCAAATGTATTAATTATGAAAGCATCTTTTGATACCATTCTTATCCATCATCATCACTTGTTTTTTGTTGATTAGAAATGATTTGTGTTTGATGTGAGATTGTGATGATGATGTTTGGATATGGTCACCTTTCTCTTTCTCCTACACTCACCTTCCTTTGTATTAGTTTTGATTTCCCTCCACCATTTTCCTTGGTTGCATGGCCTGCCACAATTTTGGAGAGGGGAGAAAATAAGAGGTTGGCCATGGTTGAGAGAAAAGAGAAGAGAGGTTTTCATTCTTGAGAGTTTCATTCTTGATCTCATTTCATGCTAGAAAAATGCAAGCACCATTTTTCTTATCTTGATTCCTCCATCATCTTCAAATGGCAACAAACCCCAAACGAGATATAGCCTCTACACTACACATTCTACAGCAAATCTTGGACGCGTCGGCTAGCCTACTTCGCGCCCGAGTTGCCTCGGTATTGAGGTGGGAGCCCGTAAAAGATGCAGGCGATGTGGTGCCCTTCCGGCGAGGAGGCGACGACCGGAGTTTCCGCAGGAGATCGGGACGATGACGAGAAGACCGGAGGACTCGGATCAGTCGGTATATCTCTAACCCATCTTGTAGTTAGCTTAGACTAGTTAATGGTTCGATCCGAGTGTTTAGTGCGCTGTGGTGCCGGTTTGCTAAGTTCGCAAAAATTTAAAGTTTATCACCGCTTCCGCATTTGGCCGTCGGATTGACGGCCGGGGCGCCGCCGTGCACTTACACAACCAACATTGGACATGTGGCCCATAGCCCAATTGACGATCGAGTGAAATGGTACCCCCTTTTTAAAGAGCAATCATTTCACCAATCCGCTGACGTCATCGGGGATACGCGCAAAAATTTAGGTACACGGTGAGACACCGCGTGGACTCGAAGATCGAAAAAACGCAACTACCAAAAGCCCTATCGTCCTCGGACAATCCACCACGAAGAAATCCCGTCACCAACTTGAGAAGAGAAAACCAATCAGATCACTCTCAACCCGACCCATAAATAGGTCAAAACGAGAGTAGAAGGATAATAATGATACTCACAAGTAGGAATTTCCTAGATCACGACACGTAGCGGATAACGTGTGCCAGGGGCTATGGAGCTGGAATAAGCCTGATGCATTGGAGACGTTCCTCAGCACATCGTCTACAAGTTCGCATCCGGTCTTTCGAAGACCTCCCCGGAATACCTTCCGTATTCGCCTACCGACCAGCCATCGGCTCACCTTCGAGTAATCTTACAACCGAGCTTTCATAGCCTCCCTGCTCGTCTCTGAGCTGTTGCAAGGCCTGAGCTTCCTCGGCCTCCCGGCCCGTCTCCGAGCCATCTGACAGGCTAAGCTTCCTCGGCCTCCCGGCTCGTCTCCTAGCCATCCAACAGGCCGATCTTCCTCGGCTTTCCCGATCAACCGAGAGAGCGGTGCCCAAACGCCCCCGCAACAGCTCCGCATATCTCGCCAAAGCAAGATATCCGCCGCCCCATGTTCCACGTCCCATGCGGGTGCGTTCCCCCATTAATGAGTAGATGTAGCATTTTAGAAAAATAAAATATTATTTTTGTGAATTTGTATAATTAAATAATAAATATTATGAATATTTATTAATGCAGTATAATTAAATACCAATAAATTAGAAAATATTGGAAAATTAAATTAAATGGTGATTTTGGAGGGGTTTATATGATTTAGGCAAATTATGAATTTTTATAATTAATTATATTCAATTTTATTGCTAATAGCGATTAATCGTGCATTAAGCTTGATTGGTACACATTACATGCACCATGTCATATTTCACTTTTTACATTTTCCTACAATGGTATTTTCTTCATTTTTCTTGTATGGCTTTGTTTTTATATAAGAAGAGAAAAGATAAAGAGAAGAAAAGAAAAGATAAAGTAAAAGAAAAAGAAAAAGAAAATTGAAAATGATAAAGAAAGAGTGATGTGCAAGAGAGAGAGATAGAGAGGGTGAGGGGTCATCTTTGACCATGGCTATTCTCCTCCTTCATTTTCTCCTCATCATTTCTCTCCTCTCCTCTCACCTTGGCTACCCTCATCTCCACCTCCACAAAAACCTCAAAAACACCCTCAATCCAGCATTAAAACTCCATCCCCCTTTCACAAAAAACATGCACAAGTTCACTAGAAAAAATTTGGACCAAGAAAAATTGGATTTTGGAGACTTGGGCAACTCAAGAATTTTCTTGAGTTGCCAAATGAGGTATTTCCTTCACCATTGGAATAGTATTTCATTTCCTTAAACATTTATATAAGTTTAGAATCGATTTTGTATAGTTTTGTGAGCTTGGAAAATTCCAAGTTGAGGGTTAGGGGTTGAGTTGAATCCAAAAATGAAATTGAGGCTTAATAGTGACCTTAAACCCCTTTGGTGTGTGATTAAAGACCAAAAACCAGAGACTTAACCCCTTAACCTAAATTTGGAAACCCCGATATCGGGAATTTGTGGAAATTTAAGAAGTTATTGGAGATCTACTAACACCCCGGGACCCTAAGAATTATTTTGCAAACACAGTGAGACAAGCGGGCCACCTAAAAGATAACCTGGAGACCCGAGCCCTTACCCATTCCTCAAGGCCGCAATTTTAATCTTCTTGGTTGCAAATTGGGGACAGGCTGGAGCAGAATGCCTCCTTGTTTGGTCCAGGGCTTTTATTTCAGTAAACTAGACCCTTCCTATATGCAAAATTGACTAATTTCAGCTAGGGTAAAATCTGGGACCATTTTCATGAGTTGCTGCCTTGTATTTCATGATGTTTGTGAATTAAAGTTTTGATATTCGTGTTTTTATCGGTCGATTCACATTCATACATCAATCGTCGAGAGTTGTTGGTTATTCTTGCATGCGTAGACATAGGTTTTAACCTATGTACGATTCGTATGCCGTTTTGGTTTTCATGCGTGATTTCTGTTTACGATGCTATATGTGTACATATGTAGGTACCTCTATGTGGACTTTGAGAAGACGAGGAGAGCGTGGATTCATCGACTCCATCAAGCAAGGATCAAGGTGAGTAGATATATATCTACGGGGGAAGTCGGGTGGATGGCGTATAGCACCCCCGCAGTTCGAAGGGTAGTATACGATATATACAATATATATATGATTATGTGTTATGTGAAACATGGATAGTTAGCATGTAAGATTTAGGAGATCATGGGTTAAATTTTAGTGAAATTGATTGATAGTGTTGTTGGTTAGTTGTAGTCGCGAACCCTAGAATAAGGTTTACACTCTCACACACACACTTGCATGCATTTTATTTTCTTATGCGTATATGGGGATATATATATATATATATATATATATATATATATAGACATAGGTATGGGACTATATATATATATACGTATACATGGATGATGAGGATAGTACATGATACTTGAAGATGAGTCGATGTGATTGGGCATGATGCCACGAGATCGGTGGTGTGATTTGGTTCGTATTATGAGATACGACATGATATTATAAAGGATCTTTAGGCGATGTGTTTTCAGACACACGCGTATATATTGTAGATGATATCGGTATGTACTAGATTTTAGATCAGTACCCCAGTTCATGATATGATGATAAGGATACCAGATAAATGATGTGATAAATGTGATATTCGACCCGTACCCAGATTTGGGATGTCGTACGATGGATTTACCGTACGAGCTATATATTGATGATAGATCCGCACTCTTGATTCGAGGATATCATATTATATATTGTATCGTATCTGATACTATTGTGGCGGGATCACCGACTATTATATCTATATATATATCGACTCAGATTTAGGTGGTTTCCTTAACTTTTCGATTTGCCTGTTTGTTTAGTCATGTAGTTTACTTGTAGATGTTAGACTAGACTCGAGTCATACCTATTTAAAAACTAAAGAATCGTGAGTATTTTAAAGACAGGATGAGAGATTCTACGGATATTTCAAAGGGCGTACCTTTTCTTAAGAACACCGTAGGCCCTATTTACTAAACACCACGATTCGTGTTATTTCAAATGTCAAAACTGTGTGACTCACATATATTGATGTAGATTCTTTATTGTTGCGTGTATTATTCATTTTCTGCATATTCTTGCTATTCGCATCGCCTTGCATGTTTAAATATGTTTATTGTTATATTAAACCCATGTTATCAGGACACTAGCACAATTACCGATGATGCGTATGTCTACGAACGCTTACTTGCCGGCTCACACACATCATCATCGGTAATTCCCATGTCACGTAAACTTTATGGAATATTAATTCATTGATACCGCTTGTTAGCTGATAGTTTCGATATATTATTTTGCTAGATTAGATATTGCATTTATTTACGGTGTTATCTCATGCATGTATATTCATATATTCATTTGCCATGCAATAGTATGGGCCAGTCCAGATTGCCGGACCCTAGTATTCATTATTTATTTACATATTGATTTGAGATTTCAGATTTCCATGAGATTTCTGGATTTGAAGAAACCGCAAGGATTTTATAAACTGATTATCATTTTAAACTGAAAGTCGCGGTTTTCTCATGATATGATATGAGATATGTCCACCATGAGTTTTCTCGGCTCTTGAGCGATATCATACACCCGATTCGAGGAGGATGATGAACCATCTGTGGGAGCATGGTGGACCTGGTGCGGTACCCCGGGGCAAGATGGTCGTAGATGATGGCGTTGAGCCTAGCAGGGGAGCACTATTGACCGGTGATTTTATTGTGACTCGACGGATATCCGGAGGATACCTATCGGAGTATAGGCCAATCTGGATTGCCCGAGCCTGAGGTTTTGAGATTTGATGTTATGGGCTAGTCCGGATAGTCGTAGCCCTAGGTATTGAGATTCGAGGATACAGGCCAGTCCGGATTGCCGGAGCCTGAGATATTGAGATATATGTTTTATGTCGATGATTGACACTGATTCTATGATGATTTCATTGATGATACCTCATTTTAAATATACAGAAATCTCACTAAATTAAGAAAACAGTTTTCTCATTCATGATGTATTCTGTTTTCATTATAATGCATTCATACCTCATATTTATGATATGTTGCTACCTGAGGCACTGACACGAGCACATGGTATTACACTTATGTATAGATGTTTACCCTTGCTTCAGGCCTTATCATTTTGAGGATATAATTTTTTGATCGTATTGACCTAGGATTGAGTCATACATACGATTTCTGCTCGATGATGTTTTCTACTCACGAGTTGGCAACTCACCCCCATTGTGACACAGTTTCTTGCAGGTTTAGTCGTACAGGTTTCGTTGCGGCTTTACTAGCACACTGCTCCTTTTCGGGTGATTGCTTTGGTAGGTGGGTTCACTCGCATCATGACCACCATTGTACTTTATTTATATTCAGTTGTATCTACTAACTCCATCAACCAGACTTGTATATTATTTCAGACTTTGAAAACCAGTTGTTATTATTTCGATCTTAGAGTCCCACGTTGTATTATTATGGTTTTCATGATGATTTTGAGTTTCCTTTTGAGTTTTGATCCTCGCCCTTCGGCGTTGTATTTTATATTGCTTGCGTGGTTGTGACCGCCAATTGGCAAAGAGCTAGCTCCCGCTTGGGGATGCCTTTATTTATGTTATGCATGTTGTACCCTTTTGGGGCCAATATTTACAAAGGAAACTCTGCCGAAATTTTCAGAAAAGACTTGAGATTTTAAAACGCAATACTTCGGCTTATGTTATTAAAACAACTTGCTTTAAAGATAAGTTTTCTTAACTTATTCTTTAAAATAGTTTAGATTTCTAGGATTTTTGGCTTACTTGAATTTGATGGGGTCCTATAGACTTCATATGATTCAAGTGTCAGTCACGTGCCATTTCGGGTCATGAAAAATTTGGTATCAGAGCCTTAGGATAACATTGGTTCAAGTCTATGTTTGACTATACGGAGTTTAGGGCGTATATATATATATATATATATATATATTCAGAACCTAGGCTTGACCTTACGGAACTTGGTCGAGGGGTATTAGACCCGAACTTTCGTCGCGTAGATTGACCTTGGTTGATCGTGTAGGTGACTTAAGTAGAGTGACGTACTATGTGTATGTTCCGCGGTATACTTACGATACGCTACTCCGCTTAAGAAGCCTTAGGATGTACATTTCCTTGCACAGCATTATATTCATTCTTATGATTTATCCTCATCGATATTGGTTTATGGTTTTTGCTACCATGATTACACGGGCAGAGAGAGCTACGGCTAGAGTTGCGTCAGCACGAGCTCGTCACGGACGAGGAATGACCAGGGCATGATTCCAGAGACACATGATCGCATAGATGCGTCGTTTTATTGTGTTTTTCGCGCCATGAGAGTTTGATGGATCGGTTTTACAAATTTCTCGGACGTGCAGATCAGTACCAGAAGATTGGGCCACTGCTAGAGGCCAGCCAGAATGTGATGACCGTTAATGTACCGATTATTTTATGATTAAGGCACTGTTCAGCGTGCGGAAAAATGATTCAGTTGTTGTTACGAATGATGAGATGTCGCCCAGATGTTTGAAGCTAAAGCCGCACGAGTTGTACTTAGAGATATGACAGAAAATCGCAAGTCACCCAAGGAGGAATAACTAGGACATGTGATTTGTTGACTACCCCGATGCGAAGTCTTCAGATTGATTGATTCCAGCTAGAGATGACTTCACGCAGGTACGTTGAGAGTCGATAAAAGACGATCGAATATCAGAAACCCATTTTCCAAGTTTAAAGTTTTCGGAAAAACATGCAAGTAATTCTGTGGACCCTTGATTGTAATGATTTTGCGTGTGCGTTTTGAAATCAAAGAATTAACCGCAATCAAGAACGGTGTCGCTTGGCAGCTAGCCGGTTGAGTACGGGTCGGTACACAGGGAAAACGTGTATTTTCTAGTTGTTCTAACGAGTCAATTCCTATTTGTGGTAGGTTTTGATTTTCTAAAAAATATGAGGTTGAAATTGATTTGGAATAAAACCTTGCTAGGGCTAGGATTAGGTTAGTTTGGAATGTCAATTATTCTCACCGCTTTCTTTACCCTAATTAAGAACTTTTAGGTGTTAAGGTAATAGGTATCAAAGGGGATTAGCACGACCGGGAAGAAACTAGGTTTCATCCCTTTGGTCCTTATCCGTCCTTTCTTAACTCTTAGCCCTAACCTCTATGGAAATCAAACACAACCGGTCTTAACTAGAGAATCACCGCTACCTCGTGGGATAGGGTGCCGTAGTGAGCGGTGTGTGTTTGTATTGCATAGAGCCTTTATTTTAAAATATTGAACGGGTAAGAAAGGGGTGAGAGATTTTCATCTCTCAAACCTTCCCTAAACCTAACCCTAACAAGTGAGGAACTACTCACTCATTAGGGAATTAACAAAGGAATTCATTTTTTTATTTTCTTTTAATGATCTAATTAACTTGCCGAAAATAACTACGACAGATAAAAATTGCAGAGAAGTAAAATTGCAAATAAGAAATTCAAGATAAAAAATTACTTGCACTCTTTGACAATTACAAGGAATGAAAATTTTAATCTAGGAAAATAAAAAGAGGCATACTCCAAAAAGAGCTGTAGGCTTCTTATTTATAGATAATAGAAATCCTAGGGTTTACATATGATCCATATCTAAAATTACAAAACTACCATAAGAAAACTGGGTCAATGCACCGACTCCACCGACACGCACCGACACGCGCCGACACGTGCACAGCACCGCCGCGGATCCATGGCCATAAGCCTGGTTTGGTCGCGGTTCCGCGGCCGTTTGATGGGCTTTCTGGCTCATTTCTTCAGGGCTGCTTTCTGTTGCTTTTTCCTTCTTTTTTCTTCACTTGGTTCTTCAGAATCTTTTCTAGTTTCTTCCAGATTTCCACAGTGTAGAATGTTATGGACTTTTACCGTTCGCTTCGTGTTGAAATTTTGAATCTTATGCTGCCTTCGTGCTTTGTGAAATCGAACTGTTAATTGATCTTCCTTTATTCCTTAAACTGTAAGCGGCGTCATAAAGATTCTTCTATTTGTTGGTCGTAGTCTCACTTTTGTAGCGTCTTTTCACCATTTTCACTGTATTGTTCCGAGAACCTGTAACCTGCAACTATTTAGCAAACATGGATCAAAAGAACCTATTTATTTGCAATATGATTAAGAATGGGGAAAATAATAATGCAAAATTCTGATATGAGCAAATACCCCCAAACTTATGTTTTGCTCATCCCGAGCAAAACTAGTTTATTCTCAAAAAAACCTAACCTCACTTTCGCAGGGAAACGCGATTGCACTGAGCTCGTGCAACAAGCCGTTACACCTCTAGGTGTCCCTAGTAGGAGGAGTGTTGTCTCCTGAGGGTTTTCAGCGGATACTACCCACAAAATCCGATCAATTTGTCATATTGACTTTTATTTTTCAATTCGGTGTTCTAACAAGAAATTCTATTATCTTCAACTCAGAAATTATCAACTCATATTTTTCACACTCACCTATCATTTAACTTAAGATTGTATATGTTCTGTAAATTTATTTAGCTTTTAGCATCTTTTGAATTTTCCTTCGGAGGTTTCATCTCAACTTAGGAATTTTTATCATCTCTACTAAAGATATAAGTCCTATTTTTCATTCCTATCTCCCATCCAAACCCCAATCAGATACCCCTATGTGTGTGTGTGTATCACCCCTACACTTGGAAAGTCAATTCAAGCTATCATACTCTTGTCCATTGTCCAAAGCACTTTTAGTTGGTGAATTTTAGATGAAATTGCTCACACATCCTTCACGTGACCGTTAATATTTCTTGAGGTACTAACGACCGATTACAAAATGTGTTCGCGCATTTAGGCGTAATTCCTCGTCTTGTAATACCTAACGCTCTAGCAGTGACTCCCAAACCAGTTGGTCTAAGGCACTAGGTAATAAAGCACCCTCGCTATATTTTTTATTTTACGCAGCCTTAAGTAATTACAAAACCAGTGTTCATTTTTTTATATCTCTTTATTCACATTTATAATTTTATTTTCCTTCATACTAAGGATTTAAGAAAAGAGCATTTCAAGGTATCCTCTACTAGTCCAAGTTTCAAGGTGCGTGTTTGTGCGAGTTGTAGGGTATATATTTTCAGAATTTAGACTTAAGCTTCGGAATTATTTTTCAGACTTACACTTCAATAAAAATTTCAATACTCTTCCCTTATTTTGACTCAGCCCAAGAACTGAACTCAAAATTTGTC
Organism: Agapanthus africanus; assembly: GCA_030015575.1. NCBI lineage: Eukaryota > Viridiplantae > Streptophyta > Magnoliopsida > Asparagales > Amaryllidaceae > Agapanthus > Agapanthus africanus. The sequence continues at coordinate 609,247,427 of CM057339.1, read as the reverse complement.
TATTTCTAAGTAAACCACAAGGACATATATTTTCTACCGTTAAATTTTAAGAAAGGTTATTTTTAGGGTTTTTAATTTACTAAGTTTAGGATCTAGTTTTTTCTTTTAGCTAGTTAACCGTTTTGTCAAACTTAAGTCAATTATGTCCAAAATTGAATTTTTCAATTTTTATAATTTTAAAAAAAATTCAATTTTTATGGGTTTTAAAATAAGTATGCAAATGCAAAAATATACATATGAATGCGAAGGAAGAAAGCTTACCGAGCATACCCCCAAACTTAAACTTGACAGTGTCCTCACTGTCAGGCTACACCAAGAAGGTCAAAATTGTCGGCATTCCCCTGTTTATTTTTTTTTTGTTAACAGAAAAAGAAAAACAAAATATATATACAAAAAAGCCCCCCCCCCCCAAACTTAAGTGAAACATTGTTTCTACTGTTGCCATTTTTAAAATCTCATAAACTTGGGAGGAAAATTTTATTAATGGGGACGTAAAATATGATTGTGAAAATCTCCCCCAAACTTATTTTTGACTCATCACTTTGAGTTAAAAAAAATATTTTCAGGAGCCAAATTATAACCCCCTCCCCAAACTTAAGTTAAACAATGCTAAGCTTTTTAAAGAGGGGGGTCAAAGTTATCGGTCAATGCCAAGCTCTGCAAAGACTAAAAGTCAACACCAACCATTCGAAGAGTTTATCAAGGTAACATATAGGTCGGTGGAAGAACATGTTATATAGAGCCAAGAAGAAGTGGGGAATAGATAAGTGGTTGTATGGAAAGGGTTTGCGTGACCGTGAATGCGAGGAGATATGAGGTGATGATAAATAAAAACGAGAATGTGAATGATCAGAAATGAGTAGAATATTGGCATTCTCGTATTTTATAAGAAGAAAGGGTGGTGGTTCAACTTCTATAGGTGGAGGTTGATTAATCACAAAATCCATGTTGTTTAGGAATGCCAGTTTGTCAGCAAAAAGTTCTTCAAAACTCTCATCGATGTAATTGAACAATTTGCTGTCAGCAAGTTTTGTGCCAGAATTTATCATACTTGATTTGTCAAAAATTATGGAGGTAGGAGACTTGAAAAACTCATCTACCTCATTTTCAAAAGTATCCAAATCAAGTTGGTTTTCTGGAATGATCAAACATGAATTATCGGATTGTGATTTATCAACACTCACTGAAATTATAGAAAGAATAGAAGAAGAACACGAGAAAGTGGGAGAAAGAAGTTGAATACGAACGCGAGGGTGGAGATAAAGTGTATAAATTAGCACTATTTGTAATGACCGATGTGTAAAACGCGATTGTGCTAATCTATCAACCCACTGACTATCAGAGATATGGTAAATGATACCATTATCAAGACATTTTACAATCTCATTTTAAACAGCCTCCTTCATTATGGGGTTGAGGCGTCTCTGTGGATCCCTTACTGGCTTGGTATCATCCATCATATTTATATGATGTTCAACTATGAGGGGATTAATCCCCTTGATGTCCGCCATAGTCCAACCAAAAGCTTGTTGATTATTCTGTAAGACCGCTAAAAGGGCTTTCTCTTGCTCGAGGGCTAGAGAAGCCGAGATGATAACAGGAAGGGTCTCATTCTCACCTAAGTAAGCGTATTTAAGGAGAGATGGCAATATCTTGAGTTCGAGTTTGGAGGTGAAACAATTGAAAGTAAAATGGGTGAAACTGTCTCGAACTCGAAGGATTCTAACAATGGTTCGAAGAGAGTGTAAGCACCCGAGTCGGATGGTTCAGCTAACTCATCCGAAAATTCAAAGGACTCAAACTCGGGTGGTGAGTCTTCAAAATCGTCCGAAAAAGTGAAACACTCGTAATCGCTATCGGGTGTGAAAACTGTATCAGATTCAAGGAGGAACGCACTAGTGCCGTCAAAACTGCTGTGATCGAACAGAACTTTTTCGAGCCCACAGTCCTCCTGAGTGATCTCTTGGATCGAGCAAACATCAAGTATATTAGCATTAGGCTTGGAGGGATGATTCCCCAACTTAAAAATGTTGAGCTCAATTGTCATATTTCCAAAAGATAGGTTCATTGAACCATTTCGACAATTGATCACCGTATTAGAAATCGCAAGGAATGGTCGACCGAGTATCACCGGAATTTGACTCCGGTGGTTAGCCACAGGCTGTGTGTCCATAACAATGAAATCGACGGGGAAAATGAAGTCCCCTACTTTAATTAACACATCCTCTAACTCACCCCTAGGATGGGTGATGGATCGGTCGGCCATTTAGAGAGTACAATGTGTGGGTTTAAACTCTCCAACGCCTAATTGTTCATATACTTAATAGGAAAGCAAATTAACACTGGCACCAAGATCTAAAAGTGCGCGATTGATGTTCTTATCCCAAATTGTTATTGAAAGTGCAGGACAGCCAGGGTCCTTATGTTTTTGGGGTAAAGGTTGGGTAAGAGCATCACTTACTGCACTAGCCAAGAAAACTTTCTTAGGTACCTGTGATTTCCTCTTCTTGGTGCATAAGTCCTTTAAGATTTTAGAGTAAGAAGGGACTTGTTGGATTGCATCCAAGAGAGATATGTTAATGCTAACCTGTTTGAATAACTCCACAATCTTCTCCATTTAGGGAGTAGGTTTATTGGATCTCAACCTGTTTGGAAATGGAATATTTTGAAAATTTATCGAGTTCAATGTTTGTGGAGTAGATTATCGGAGTTGGAACAGATCCCAGTGTTGGTGTTATCGTGGAGTGAGATGTGGGCCCGTTTGATTTAGAAGAAATAGAGCCTTGTGAAGAATGAAGAACAGGCTCCGAAGAAGAAGATGAATAAGCGGATGAAGAAAAGGCGGCCGGGGTGTCATCATTATTACCAACGTTGTTGTGCAATACCTTTCCAGATCTCAATGTAGTCACGGCACTCACATTATGATTTTGTTGTTCATGAGCAACATAAGTATTTTGTGTGTGACCAGGATTTGGCAATGGTTGAGATGGAAGTTTCCCCTGTTAGGTCCTCGTTACCCACCCCGGTTCTTTCGGGGAGGCGGAATAGGTAAAAATCAAAATTTTCCTCGATAGGTAACATGGACCATTCATGAAGGATCTTTGCTAAACAAAAACTAACACATAAACTACAAGTTCTAACTACTATGTAGAATGGTTATACCTAGGTCTTGAACTCCTTCTCTTCTTGTTGTGGTTCTCCCTCTTGCTCCTTGTAGTTTCTTGAACGGCTCCTCCTCGTCGTCTTCTCTTTGCCGAAAATAGATCCACCCGAGGGCCTCGAACATGAGCCTCTACCTCAACCAAGAGGTAACTAGGGTACTTGGTTTGCCAGACAAAGAACCCTAGAGAGAGTAGAGAGATGCTTTGATGGTTTTAATCTCCAAAGCTTATGATTTCCAACACATGGAACACTTAAGCTTTTGGAAGAGGAAGAGGAAGAGGGAGAGCTTTTGCAAGAGAGAGAAAGAATATCATAGAATGAGAGCTCTCTTTTGCAACCATGCTCATAAAAGAGATAATAATATCAATAATAATAATTAAGGGAAATTGTGATTGTGAGTATGGAATGACCATTATCATTTCATAATAAATGCAATTTGCAAAGAACAAGAAGCATCTTTGATATGAAATGATTAAGGTCAAAATGTCAACAAGGGTCAAAATGTCAACCATAGTCAAATGGTCAACCTAGCCATCACATAATAATCCTTAATTATTATTATTAATCATATTCATCATTCTCATTAGGGTTTGGAAAAATTCAACGGTCAACAAGTCAACCAAAGTCAAATGGTCAACAACCCCAATGAGAATCCTCTGCTTGTGCCTCTGTCAACTGTGCATACACACCCGCATCCATGTTCCGAGGAACGCGAATACACTGAGACAAAACCAATCCCAAAAAAAATACTAGGATCTGGCTTAAACTAAAGCCCGCTAGTAATAACTGCCCGGACACCAAAAGTGCACAAGTGCGCGGATGTGAACGAACCCCGTCGCAAAACCATGCGACCTCTACTCTGTTTCGCCCAAAGGCGAGTAACCCTCTATGTAGGACTCTAAAGGCTCGACATTACGCTGGCAGTGGGTTTAACCACAGGCCGCAAGCGGTACTAGTTGTACGTAACGGTCCCCAGGTAGATGCAGACAAGAAGACTGATAAGGTGAACCCATCCGAACTCCTACTGAGCCTGAATGTGACAATCTCCGTACAGTCCGGTCTGTTCGTCTGAGAGTATCGCATGGCGGGCCTAGGGGGCGGTAAACGTCAGTCCTCTAATAGCGGTACAAGTCGTGTCTGAGTGTAGCCCAAAACACCCTGAGAAACTACTGGTAACACTACTAGCAAATCTCGCTTGCCCTGGCCAGGGACGACTATGTGTAATGGCTCTCGTAGACACTGCGCGATATCAACTTCCAATACCGGGAGAGACGAATCCTGTCTAACCGTCACTGTCTCCAAGTGCTTCGGGACTGCACCCAACTACTACCTGTTTGCAAAACTCAGTAGAGCTGTGGTAGGGTAGTAATCTAAGAATAGTGGGAACACACTCTAGGCGAAGTGACAGTGTCAAGTCAGCGGACTAAGCTGTACGCATGTCACCTGGGAACTGTTAACTGACGATAGGTATAATACCAACCAACAGTTCCCGACGAGTCATGTCCAGTGTACTCGTAACCTAACGAGCACCTGCATACTATCTCCAGTACGACGTACTGATGGCTGTGGGATAGACCATCTCCCCTGCTGGGAAGAGAAGCGTATGCACCAGTCTACTCTGGAGTATCGATGCCCTGTCTCTATAATCCTACGACCAGGGACCAAAATAAGGATTTGCTTATAGACTACCATGCCCTCACTAGTGTGATCGCCATCACAACGCCGGTAGTCAAGCAAAGATCCTAAGGGCTCCATCAATATGTATTAGCGATATGTTAAAAGAAACATATACACATATTAAGATAAAAACAAACCAAGTAGCATACTACTATATCGAGCAAGACTGTCGTAAAACCGTATATATATATATATATATCAAGCCTCCAAAATGTATTATACAAACTAGTACTATACAATAATTGCCTCTAGGGCATACATATCTAACAATCTCCCACTTGTACTAAATGCTAGTAATTGGTGTACCGCATACCCAACGTCTGCACTAAGGCCAGCTGCTGGCGTACCGCATACCCAATAGCTCAAAAAGTCGCTCGAACTGTGTTTGAGGGAGGGCCTTTGTGAATGGATCCGCCATGTTGTCTTTTGTGTCCACTCTCCATACCTCGATCTCCTGGCGATCAATGATCTCCCTTGAAACGTTTCAGAAATCGTTTTGCGAATTTTTCCGTTTTAAGGCAAAATTGTCCGGTTTTGCCATTTTAACCCGATTTCGATCAAACGTCCGTATAAACTTGCCGGCACCTAGTTTAGCTAAAATAAAGCTTGTACGCGAACTTTAGGGGTATTTGGGAGGTTTTGGTTCAGATAGAATTTTTCCCAAATAAAATATTATTTTAAGCGGTATTTGGTGTATATAAATCGGGAAATTTCTTCTAAATGAAAAATTTTGGAAATCATCACTACAATTATTTTAGAACCTTCTTTTTAAATATTTAGATTTTTTTTTGGTCAAAGGAATTAATTTTTAAAAGAAAAAGAAAAGAAAATGAATAAAAGGTGGCATTTTTGCATTAAATGTGCATTAATTGTTTTCTTTTGCTAGAAAATTCCACACACTTCACCAAAAATCCCCCCATTCTTCCCTTGGCCGGCCCTTCCCTTCCCCTTGCTGCCCTCCATCATTTCCACCCCTTTTAAACTCATTTTTCATCAAATAAATCATGAAAAATCCAATTTAATTCATACAAATTCAAATATAATCATTTTCCTTCATTTCCTTCACTAATACTTCATGGATCTTCAATAAAGCTTGGTTTTTGATGCTAAGATGTTGGATTAAGTTTCATTTTGTGTTCTTGGGAAGGTATAATTCTTACCATAATCCTTTTATATTTGCTTTAATCTTATTCAAGCTAATTTAGTTAGCTAATTTTATGTTTAGTTTAGTTTTTAAATTATGATTAATTCATTTATATTTGGTTTAAGAAATTCATGTTAGGGTTAAATTTTGTTTATGTGTTTAGTGTTCATTTGAAGTGTTAATTTATGTTTTGGAGAAGATTAACCTAGTAGAAAATATTATTTTTGGCTAATGAACACTTTGTTTAATTATGCAATTTGCTTACTAGGTTTTTGCTAAAACTTAATTAGCAAGTGTTAAAAATATAGGAATGGTTTAGATAGCTTAGTTAAACTATTTTAAGGTGTTTGTAATCGCTAGATATGCATTATCTTGAAACTAGTGCGAAATATTGCGATAGGTTGCTTACTAGATTTCGGGGGTTTTCCGACGTGGGTTCGATTGGTCGTTGCGAGATTATATCTATTGTATTCCTCGTAATTTTTGTGTTGTGTTGCGCGATCGGGACGATCGGGGTCTAGACTTAGTGTTTTTTGGTTTAGCGACCCCAATTAGGGTTTTTGGCCGATGTCGTGCGCGATAGATGCGCTAAGTGCACAGTACAATTTTCAGGGCGTTATTCTTGTGTTTCCATGTCTTTTCGTTGATGTAGGATATTTTCTTATGTGATGTGTTTGTGAAATTTTAGGTTCTCAAGCGGGGACTTCGGACGCTACGACAAGAGAAAACAGGTGGTAGGCTTCACTTAGCCAGGAGCGTTGGTGAGTAGATTTAACATCTACAGGGGAATCGCCCGCATGGCGTTATGGGTCAGGGCTAGAGATTTTATTACTTGTCGCATATTCTACGTTATTGTTAGAATTACGCCTTTACCCTATTACTTAGATGTAGTTGTGCCTGGACTAGTAGTAGTAGGACACTGCACATATTATTGACGATCCATGTTGCACGATCATTGATTATATACTACACACACCGTCAATAATAGCCATGTCACACACAAACCACTTATAGATGTTATATTGCTTGGTTAGGGACATTGTGACATTGATTCATACTGCTTATCATATATGGAATTTAGCATACCTGTATTCCTATAGAGTATTATACCATTAGTGATAGGTACATACTGTTGGAGATAGTGCCCTCAGAGTCAATTATTGGATCACAGGCATGTGATTGCAATGATTGAGGGGAGGACCTGTCCCAGTAGGACAGTCTTACTCAAGATGATAGTATGCTATCTGGTTACCTTTATCATCGTGTACAGCTTTAGGTGACCTTACGAGTCGCTATTGCGCGTTGATAGAGCCCCTAGGATTCTTGCTTGACTACCAGCAGTATGAGGGCGATCATATAAGTGAGAGCTGGAGTCTATAAGCACATCCTTAAAAGGTCCCTGGTCGTGGGAGTTTCGAGACAGGGCATCGATTCTCCAGAGTAGACTAGTGTATACAGTCGAGACCCCGACGAGGGGCGGTAGCCGGTCTCACAAGCCACTGGTGTCAGTTGGTTCACCTAAGATGTATACAGGTGCTCATTGGGTTATGAGTACACCAGACAGGACTCGCCGGGAACCTGCTAGTTGGGATTATACCAGACGTCAGATAGCAGTTCCCTGGTGACATGTGTACAGGTTAGTTCATCGACCTGAGATCGTCATTTGTCTCGTGTGAGTTCCCACTGTGCTTTGATTACTACCCCACCACGGCTCAAAGGAGTCGTGCAAACAGGTTTTAGTTGGGTACAGTCCCGAGCCACATGGAGGCAGTGAGCGGATCTGCAGGGGTTCGTCTCTCCCGGTATTGGGGGTGAGGTAGCGCTGTGTCGAGGAGAGCCAGAACATGAAAAGTCCTTGGCCAAGGCAGGAGATTTGCTGGTAGGTATTCCAGTAGTATCTCAGGGTGTTCTGGGCTGCACTCCGATACGACTTGTACCGCTTTTGGGGGTTTGACTTTTACCAACCCCCTAGGCCCGCCATGCGATGCTCATAGACGAACGGACCGGACTGTACGGATATTGTCACTGACAGGCTCAGTAGGGTGTCAGGATGAGTTCGCTCATCGACGTCCTTTTCAGTCAATACCTGGTAGCCCGTTACGTATTGGCTTATACCTCTGACTTGCTAGTGGTTAAATCCACAACCAAGGTATTGACGAGTCTTTAGAGTCCACCACACTCAGTTACTCAGGTTTCGGGCGAAACACTGTAGAGGCCGTATGTAGATATGGCAGAGTTCGATCAGATACGTGCGGTATTGTACGGATCGTGATCGGACGGATTTTACTAGCCGGCTTTGGCTTAAGCCGGATCCTAGTATTAGGTAGTGTAGTTTTGTCTCTTTGAATTTGTGTTCAGTGGGAATACAAATGCGGGCATGTATATGCAGTAGCGGGGTTTTCCTGTAATTTATTACGGGATCAGTTTTCTGAAGTTGCCAGTATGCATTCCGTTCCGGCCGGTTTTCCTTCATTCCTTCTCGGTCGGACTTTCTGATGGAGGGTGTTAATTGCAAGTTTTGCAATTAACACTTAGTGGAGGGGTTTCTTGCATTATTGTAGCCTCTTCATGATGAGATTCCATTCTTGTCCACTTCATTATCTTTTCATGTGATGGTTTGTGAATGGATTGAAAAGAGAAATGAGAGTGACCTTTTTCTTATGCTTGTCTATTATTTTCTCACTTGGTTTTTGGATTCCCTAATCACCACCATGGAGGAGAGGGCCGGCCACTTGGTGAGGAGAGGATGAGAGTGCTCCATTTTAGTGAGGGATTGATTCATCTCATTTCATGCTTCTTTGCATGCTTAAATTTCAAGTTTCTCTCATTCATTCATTCTCCTCCTCACATCCCTCCATCAAGGCAACTTAAAGAACCCTAAAGAGACATGGCTACTACACTATTCTATAGCAAGCGTTGGACGCGTCGGCTAGCCAACTTCGCGCCCGAGTTGCCTCGGTCAAGAAGCGGGAGCCCGTAAAAGATTCCGGCTACGTGGTGCTTTTCCGACGAGCGAGGAGGTGACGAACTTTCCGCGGGAGATCGGAGTGGAGACGAAGACCGAAGGACACGGATCGCTTGGTATACTTCTCTACTCTTTTCTTGTTTGCTAGTTAGCTAGGTTAATGGCCCGATCCGGGTGAAAAGTGCGCGGTGGTGCCGGTTGCAAGTTTTGCAAAGTTTTTGTTTCCGCATTTCCGGCGTCAGATCGACGGCCGGGGCGCCCCCGCGGGCTTACATTGGTATCAGAGACACGCCATTAACTTAGCCTAGCATGGTCTAGTGTGTTTAAAACCCGATCGAACAAAATTTCCTAAAAACCGTATTTTGTATGCATGTGTTCTCTGTTGAAATTTTTCCAGCTCCAAAAATTTTTCAGGTCATTGCAGAAAGACATGCAAGAAATTCTAAGAATTCTGGGAAAATACGGTTCAGTGATTCCTTACTTCGACCGCGGAAACGCGGCAAAGCCCCTGGTTTGGCCGTGGTTCCGCGGTGGTTAAGAGGAATCGTTGCACCATATTTTTCCAGTGGGCTTTTGAATAGGAAATAGGGGTTTTGGGATATTATTTTTGGGCCCAGATTTTCTGTAAGTGCTACAGTATTGCTTAGGGCCCACTTTGATAAAATTTGTTCGATCGGATATTTTAAACATGCTAGTTCACAGTATTTACATTATATCTGCGACCGTGAATGTTACTCGATCGGTAAATCCTGTCTAACTGCTATAGCCCGGTTAGACGGATTTGCGAACGTAACATTCACGTTGATGTTCTGTGTTGTGCTGTGATGTTGCGGATCGGTCGTGGGGGATAGCCTGGTTGCAGTGGTAGTACAGTTTTGTTGTATTATGTACATTTTCTATTGCGGGGCGAGCGTCCGACATGTGGACTGCCGTCACTGCCTGTTTGTATTATTATTTTGGGGCACGACCAGGTTGCGGTCGATGTACCCGTTGTATGTATACTTTACTTTCTGTACGAGGATTACCCCGCGGAGGGGTGCACGTATAGCCGGGTTCTAGAGGGCAACGAGCCCGCATCTCATGGCATTGAGACGGAGGTGGCTTTACTCTAGAATTGGCGGGCTATTCGCCGCACTCGTAGGGGGTATAGGTTGACCCAGGAGGGGTGCCCAAGTTACCGGATTCCGTGAAGTGCTGGGTGGTCCATTCACATTGCTGAAGGGGGCTGCCTCGCTTCAGGTTTTGGCGGGTAACTTGCCGCGCCCGTAGGGGTCTAGGATTTCTTTGCACAGGCTATCCACACGACCAGGGGAACGTCGGGTTTCAGCAGCGGCTCTGTGAAACCCGGGGATCCCAGATATCTGTATTGATCTGTGTTGCTATACATTTCTGTGTTGCTGCATTTTTATCATGCCTTGAGCGAAAATTATATATTATATATATACTAGTAGATGTTGTATATGTTTTTCATCCGCGCTAGTCCAGTCCCCGCTCTGTCGTTAGTTAGCTAACCTAACGGGTGATGACGGGAACCAGTGGCGAATGCGGATAGCATATACGTACGTCAGTATATTTTCGTTCTTTATTGGTGTGATCAATTGATGGGACTGCGTTGATTCGGATCAATGCAAGATAAACAAACCTTTTCTGATGTTGTTGGAACACTTTTTCAAAAAAAGATGTTATTGCAAGGGCGTTCTCTTTTGTTTTGCATCGTGGTATTCAGTTGGAATATCCTGCTCCTCAGTCGACGAGGCAAGGGCCGAGATCCCTTCACCGGGAGTGACCCCTTGGACAGAAGTTTGCGTCAGGGCAATAACTTCACTATAGCCGATTACTTTTGCTTTGCATCATGGTATTCAGTTGGAATATCCTGCACCTCATTCTACGGGGAAAGAGCCGAGATCCCTTCACCGGGAGTGACCTCTTTAGCATAGGTTTTCGTCACTATATTTTTAAAAAGTTATCAGTTCCTTCAACGATATCAAGTTCATTACGTTAAAGGTTTTCGCCAGAAACCATTCGTAGCCCTCCGTCGTTTCATATGGATAGTTAATAGTATTCAAGCTGTGTATGTTGGCCAAAGTCAAGGCACAGTGTTTGGTAGCTGTTGGGTATTCATATGTAGCATAGATAGATGCGTTGGTTTGGGACAGTCGTACTGCCATTTTGGCCAAAGTCAAGGGTAGGTACGGGTGGGTTCAAATTAACCAGGAAAATGACGGGTAGAACTTGACATGTGACTTAGGATATGTTGGCCAAAGTCAAGGTCATAAGAGCATGGGGTAGAAATCCACATCGGGAGTTTCAAAAGAACTGAAACTTGCCAGATATGCGCATACCTTCTGGAGTATGATAGCGTGAGCAGATTCCGTCACGTTATCATGCGATGATAGTTGGATCCCGATTCCCACTGATGAGTTGGTTTACTCCTCGGGTGATCCCGGCTAATTCTTCTTTCAGGTTTGGGGATGAATTTGACGTTACAGTGGGAGGTTTCCATATTAGATAAAGTGATAACCATTCTGATCTAGGTTAGAGTGCACGCTGAGTGTTTCTTTTCTCTCTCTCTTTGGCAGCGACCATTGACCCGACCCTAGACTATGACTCAGTGACCAAGTTGACCGAACCTTCTTAACACTGGCTTTTGGATTGTCAGAGTTGCAAACCTCTTTGCCACTCCTACTTTTACCCTTTTCTCTGGGACACCCCGTATTACTACGAACGTCCACTTCCATTGGAAAAAACCATCGTATGGTTATATACGAACTCGAAGGACTTCGAGGATGGTTTCTGGTTCTGGAGAAAACGGATAGGACTATTCAGTTGTCTTTTCTTTTCACCTTCTCTCAGGTTGCGAGTTCTCCTTAGTTTAGGAGTAGTACACCTATTACGCAAATTGGATAGTCTTCTTCCAAACCATAGGCTGGTGCCGACCGGTAGGGAATGAAGAAAACCTGTTAGCCTAAACGGTGTACAGAAGGTATTAAGTTAAAACAAAGCAAGGGATTAGTAAGAGGGCAAAGTAAAGTGCGACTGCTATTCACGAACAAACCAAGTATTTCTTCGCCAATCCTAAATCACCTTTGTATTTCTCCAGGACACTCCGTATTACTACGAAGATCCCAGTTTATTGGATAATCCATCGTATGGTTATATACGAACTCGAAAGGAATTTGTTCCAGTTCGGGGATGGATCCTGGTTCAGGAGAAATAGGAATAAAGTACATTCAGGTGTCTTTTATCTTCACCTTCTCTCGCGTTGCGAGTGCTCCTAGGACTAGGACAGTACACCCATTATACTTATTGGATAGTCTTCTTCCAAACCATAAGCTGGTGCCGAACGGTAGGGAAGGAAGAAAACCATTTGGCCTAAAGAGCTGTACAGAAGGTAACGACTAAAGACATATAAAGGGATTTGGAGAAGTGGCAAAGAATTATACGGTTATAGTTGTGAATCTAGATAATGGAAGAGGCATTACTAGGAATACCAGGATACCCCGTCGAAACATTTCAATGTTTCAAGTTCACTGTGTACTGTTAAAAGAAAACTTATTTCCCAATCAGACACTTGCTCCAGGGTATGTATTTACCAGGTTGGATTCTCACATCTGTATGGTTTTACAGATGATGAGTGGGAGTAAGTTATTGGGAATTAGGTGACCATCCTCATTATATCGGGATTCGTTGGAATTGGTGATATTTGAGGAAGCCACCTAGGTTGTTTGCCGGTCGGCAAATATTTGGTTTTGAATATCCATTGTTGTGCACCAATTTCAAATTGATATATCTGCACGTCTATTTTTATAGAGTGAGACATACCTTTTTGAAATTATGTCTATGATATTTACCTATACCAGTGGATGGTTAGGTAAGGAGCATTGAACAGCGGTGTAATTCTTCTTAACCAAAAGTACAGTTTTCAACCTACGACACACAGTGAATGAGTCACTAGACTCAGGGGACTTATACAGAGCATTGTATATTGTCCAGTGTCTATTAGGACAGAGGGGTTGGTCCTCGTACTGTATTCTGTTTACTTATGACTTCTCTAGTTCTTAGACAGGTATTTCGTAGAAACACAGGGTCGATGTTTTGAGAAGTTATAGGTATAAGAATAAAGTAGAGAACCAGGTGTTGCAAGCATCGGGATTCTTCAAAGTGATCGAAGATGTAGATACTTGTACATGGTATTCAGTTGATAGTAGTGGTTAAGAGAACTTGCTTCTCTTTCAGGTTACTAATAATTGGAAGCATTCCTAAGTTGAGTAACGCTGATCGGCCTCCTTCCATTTAGTTGACATGCACTGGAGACAGCTGCATGATTTGAATCTGGTTCAATTAAATCAGTGCCTCTGTTTCTATATTGGATATAGAACAGTTCATATCTTGACATTGTTAAGATACGGGGAGTTGTCCAGCTTATGCTTAAAACCAGACTCTGGATAACTCAAGGCACGTTTCTGTAATGGCTGTTTGTGGGTTGACCCAGGCTATGCAGAGGGTTGATATTCTACCATCTGCAAGATCAATAGTGATATTGTTCTTGACTCGCCACAGTTTTAATAAAATGGATTTTTTCAGAAAACAGTAGTGGGAGTATGGTAGAACTGGAAGTGATTCCAGAACCGCAAACGATTACTGAAGATTTGATAAGAACCTAAAGATTCAATCTGGTTTGACATTCCATTGGCCACTCCGCAGATAAGGTGGGTAACCTCAGGCACCCGAGAGGTACTTCGGTATACTCAAGGACGGTGGCAGAGAGGTTCTTGTTTACCCAGACTTGCCATTGCTGTTGTTCCAGACTATGAGACCCGGCAGGAGGATGAGTATAGCGTCGTTCTAAACTGGTTTTAGAAGCGTACGTGTATATGACTCTGCCAGAGGGTTTTCGTAGTCAGTGGGAGCAGCGGAAGCATTGGTGGACATCAGGCTTATGTCTATTTATAGACTAAAGCAGATATAGCGGAGATAGATCATCTATTTCTGATATGTCAGTCATAGGTTTGACTTCATCAGAATAGGGGATGGATCTGTTGAGAAGGCAGTAGGGTGTGATGTCCTGGTATTTGATGACATACACAGAGTAGGAAGTGATATTCCTATACTACGATCGGTTATACTTTGGTCGTCACACAGTGGTTTCTCCACATAGGACTAGGATATTATATCAGACATTCTGGTTACTAGATCTATGGTTTTAGATCTAGATTTGGGTGGTTTCCCAATCTGGGTACTTTGACCGCATTCTATGAGTATTTAGAATGGACGACTCCTGGCACGGTAGTATACCTGCAGGTGATGGAGTCACCCTCTCTAAAGGTGTCTTACAGACTAAAGGGGAGAGGGATACGCATGATTGATAGATCACTTGCTTAGGCAATTGAGTCAATCATGAGATGTCAAGTACCACACCAGATATTGTTCTTGCAGTAGATGCAATAAGTTGATATTGATCCAATCCTGGGGAAACAGTCGGAAGCAGTTTTAGAACATAAGTGAATGTTCTAGAGATATGATAACAGCATTCTCCTTCGGGAGACAGTTATCATTCCAGGCTTCCACGGTGACATGGATGACAGAGTGGCTGTCAGAGTTATAGTTTTCCCTCTGACAAGGGGCAGTATTTTGGACAGATGGTCCAGGTAGATACTGAGGGAAGGCATGGCGCAGAATACTGATTAAGTTCAGTTGACGATACAGTCTAAGAAGTTTGAATTTGGAGTTCACTTTTGAGCTAGGTCCCATCAGGCATCCAGACACATTCTAAGACAGGTATTGCTCATTTCGGGAGATGGCTTTCTCTGCGAACTTGAGATATAGAGAGACATAGAAAGAAACATCAGAGCGGATCCACTCACTGAGGCTATTCCTCGAGCACAATAGTTTCGCAAACGAGCTTTGTGAGACTGACTAGTAGAGGAGTTGGGTGTTCGGTATCACACGGGCTGTGAGTATGCGACATCGCAATAATTAGCCTTGAGTGCAAGTGGGAGATTGTTGGAGATAGTGCCCTCAAAGTCAATTATTGTGTAACACCTTAGAATGTGTTTTGTAGCTAATTATATTTTAATATGTGGTTTTTAATAAAAAGTTTACCAAATTAAGTTTTAAATACTTTATCCTAATTATTGTGTATTTTATTAGAATTTTGTTAGGCACACACACACACTTGTGCATGATAACTAGGCTTGTTTTTGGTGTTTAACCATGATTAGCAACCATGGTTAACTAACCATTTCTCTAATCTAGTGTTAAGTATTGTTTAAGTGTTATGGTTGTTATTGGTATGGGTTTTAGTCATGATAGTTTTTAATTTAAAAAGGGTTTTAAAATGGAGTTTTGAATTTGGTTGACTTTGAGGAGAGAGAGAGTGAGCATGGGCATCATGGCTTTGCCCATGCCTCATTATGAGAGAAAGAGTCAGAAGGGGGCCTTGGTGTGTGCTCATTTCTCCATTTCCTTTTCTTTCTCTCATTTCCCTCACACTCTCACACACACACACACTCACTGCAGAGAGAGAGAGAAGCAGCAGCAGCAAGCCTTGGCGGCAGCAGCAACAGAGTGAGAGAGAGAGAGAGAGGAAGCAGCAGCAGCAGAGGAAGCAGCAGCAGCAGCAGAGGAAGCAGCAGCAATCATCACCACCATCATCATCTTCAGGTGTGGCAGCAGCAGCCTCACCATCATCAGCATCATTATCATCTTCATTCACAACAACAACAGCAACAATAGCAGCAGCAACAGGATCAGCAACAGCAACTCTTGGAGCTCCAGCAACTGCAGCAGCCTCATCACCTGCACACACTTCTTCACCTGCTCTCTAGGGTCCAATTGGGTTTGCAGACAGGGACTACAGACACCACTACAGGGGGAGCAGATGATAGGATTCACCCCGCGTGGAGTTTAGGTGAGTAGATATAACATCTACAGGGGAATCGCCCGCATGGCGTTATGCGTCTGGGCTAGGATTCAAATTCCTGTCGCAAATTCTATGTCATTGTAGAATTGCGCCTTACTGCATTTCCTAGATATAGCTATATACTGTGACTAGCAGCTGTAGGACACTGCACACATTATTGACGGTTCATGTTGCACGAGCACGGATTGCATGCTACACACACACCGTCAATAATTACCATGTCACACACTACCCCTTATAGCTACCATTGCTTGCCACACTTGACATCTAGCTTATCGGTATACCTATAGTGTATCATACCTTTAGTGATAGGTATATTTTCACTTTGCGATACAGCTACAGGTATACCTCCTACATATTTTACTTATACCGGGAGGGATTTCCTACATATGTTACTTATACCCAGGGGGGTATACGACATCAGTTCTTATAGGTAGATACCTATACTTTGCTACACCTGTATGTTAGATACATATTCAGTTGTTGTCGCATATTAACATTTACTGATGTTACTTAGCTGTACCTTATCATGATTTCGCATACATCTGGTTCAGCTATATACTTGTGTTTACCTGCTCGCATTCAGATATATCTCATATATTTATTCTTGGATTGCGCATTGTTTATCTGGATGTTATATGATGTTTTCGGGATTTGGGAACAGCGGGAGTTCATGAAATTATGCATACATGAGCAACCCGGTTTCCTTGATATGATATTTCGAGCGTCCCCCATGAGTTTTATCGGTGCTGATTACCTACTCCATACGAGGTGTGGTTGCCGTATGAGAGTACATGGCGGGGCCCGGTATGGTTCCCCTCGGCAAGAAGATCGATGGGTTTGCCGATTGAGCCTGGAGGCGGGCGAGTACCTACCGGTGATTGTTTGGACCTGGCAGTTGTCTGGAGGCTACTGGCCAGAGTAGAGAGATGGATGCGGGATGACCTGTACTGTCGAGGCCGAGGGCCGACACTGCAGACGGACCCCGTGGGCTGATCCGGACTGACGGAGCCCCATATATGAGGATTTCTGTGTCGATGCTTGGCACACGGTTTCATGATATTTCTTTAAACCCCCTTTTTGTATATATAACAGGGGACTTAGCCGTTGTTATATATACCCTTACACCAATATTAGTGGAATGGGATGCTAATATATGTGTATTGCCCCCATCATATTTATTTCTGTACATATATTTACCTTTAGGATGCTAGAAACTTACTTGAGATTGGACTTAGGATACTAGGTGATTCATTGGGATTTGGACATTGGATATACCTATGTGATTGGTGACTTGTACATTCGGGATATAGGAGATTACTCGACATTGTACATTGAGGAGATGTGAGACTTATTTGATGTGAGTGTCCAATGTGGGGGCCTGGTTTGAGGATTTGGGATTGGAGTATCTTGATGGATTGTGATCCTGCCACGACGTCAGGTTTCCGTGGGAAATGACATATTCCACCCTATACCTCACCATTACCTATCTTATGCACAGATTCATATATTGGCAGTACTTGTAGTGTTGCCTTATGATAGTTGCATATTTGCTTTCTCATATCTCTATTGCATAGACATTGCATACTATTGTCATGTTACTATCGCTTCACTTATTGATTGTACCTGCTAGTGTACTCTCTTTATTCCAGCATTGCATGACATATTATTACTACTGTAATCGCATATCTTAGATTCATGCTGTACGTGCATTCCTGCGATTACCTGCATATGTTTTATACTATTCACGAGTTGGCAACTCACCCCCATTGTGCCACAGGTGTTTCAGGTTTTTCCCCAGAGTAGTCGAGGCAGGCTATTCCTCTATTCAGCTATCCAGCTATTACCTTTTGCTACAGATACCGCATCAGCTCACAGTACCTTTTGCTTAGGTGGGTTAGATGGTTATCTGTATTACATATTGTATATTCGTTGTATTTATACTCTCCATCAGCTATTGTATTATTGACATAGAGACTTGGTGAGGACGTTAGATGTATTATTGTGGATTTGAGGTCTTATGTATATACAGCTTCTATATCTACTGTTATTATTTTCTGTTGTATTCATTGTGGCTGGTTTCTACAAATGGGTGTTGCTAAAATTTTAAAGAAAGAAAGTAAGACTTTTAAAGAATTTGGGTTGCGATTTCAAATGTTTCAAAACTTATATTATCTTTTCCGTATTTTTATGGTTTAGATTTCTGGGTTTTGGCTTTCTTTTACTATGTTACGTCTTTAGGCGTTGCGTAGTATTTGGGCCGTCACGGGTCATTCTTGGGTCGTGACAAAGTTGGTATCAGAGCGTTAGGTTTTACCTTTCGGAGTGTAGGATGACCTTAGTATGATGGAGTAGGTAGCTTAAGCAGAGTAACGTAGTGTGTGTATGTCTGCAGCATACTCACAGCGCGGTACCTTGCATTAAGTGGCCTAAGTACAAAATTGCTTGACATTGCTTCCTTGATGATTCATATCCTTGAGATCCGATTTCCTCATTCTTATCGAATCTCATCTTATATCTATTTATAGCCTTGCCGCCGATGACTATGGGGACTCAGAGCGATGCAGCGAGGGCCGAGGTCAGAGTTAGCTCGGGTGAGACGAGTACTGACCCGGATGGCACTCTAGTTGCACAGGTGCAGACGGATCAGCCTACGATCTATACTATGGATAGACTTTTGGTAGAGATGCAGGACTTCCGCCAGACGATGAGTTCCTTGGTTGATGTCGTTCGGGAGCTACGACAGGAGGTTGTCACCCCTGTTACTCAGCTGTCCCTCACGATCAGCATGCAGCAGTCCGTCACCTACATAGCACCAGTGGTTGCAGCTCCAGTTGACGAGGCACACATTCCAGAGGCTCAGAGAGTTCCAGGACAGTGGAGGACTCGTACCAGCGTACCAGCCCAGAGACAGAGGTTTGGTCGTCGAGACAGATTTCATGGCCGTCGCGGGAGTAGCAGAGGCTTGGGACGAGGACAGTCGTTCAGCCCTCATCCCCAGGATGGTCAGCAGTCAACGCGTGGATGTTTTCGATGCGGAAGCCTTCAGCACTTCGTCAGGGATTGTTCCTTAGCACCTCGTCATGATCGTTTCTAGAGAGGCCGTGGGCATGGAAGATTCGCTCAGAGGGCTCAGGCTACCAGAGGAGTTCATCCAGCTGCGAGTAGAGGGCAGACACAGGAGTTTTCTTCTACTCATCGGGACGCGCAGACGTCCAATGTGGAGTTTTCAGGTACCCTTGGGCTTTATTTTCTCTTGGTGTATTTGCTTCTTTCTTGCTTGTACCGTGGTTGGGTAGATTAGTCGTAGTTGTTTAACTTCTGTCAGCGATTCTTTTGTTGCGCGACACGTATTCAGTTTGGTGCCAATCGGATAGGAGATAGAGATTTCATCCGTCGTTTTGATCCTTCTTGAGATGTTGGATTTGACGTTCTCCTGGGCACGGATTGGTTAACTACGTGTTAGGCGTCTGTGGACTACCGTGTGGAAACAAGTTAGGTTTTGTTTTCCCAGGCAAGTCAGTTCTTGTTGTGCAGGTGGATAGTTGTACCGCCTCTCACAGCTTGAATTCAGCCTTTTTCGCTAGTCGGCTACTGAGGAGATGGCATGGATTCTTGGCGTTCATTCGTGATACCGGAGCCACCGTGGGATTGTTGGACCGGGTTCCTTTCGTGCGAGAGTCTTTCTAACATTGTTCCAGATGAGCCGGCGAAGCTGAGGGAGCTTAAGGATCAGCTGCAGAGTTTCGGTTTGGGGAGTTTTGTGCGTCTGAGTGTTTCGCTTTTGGAAACTCCTATTTCTGTTCGTCGAGGAGAAAGGCGGCAGTTTAGGGTTGCGTACCGACGGATCGTCAATGGAACCGGCTTACGGTGCGGATAGGTATCCTTCACCTCGCCGTGACGATTCCTTCGCTCAGCTCCAGAGTGCGAGACTTTTTCTAAGTTTGCTGGGGATCAGGTCATCATTATTGCGGATTCGGAGTGACGGCATTCCGAAGACTGCCTTGTGCGTGCTACGGGCTTTGTGTGTTTTGTGAGTCGTTGGATTCACTGTCGCCCTAGCAGCACTCGTAGATATGATGAGCCAGATTTCTGCAGGCCGTTCCTCGACCAGTTTTTGTTGTGTTATTTACGACACTCTGGTCTACTTAATGTGTCTTGAGGGACAGGAGTAGCACTTGAGGATTTGTTATGCAGATACTGGGAGAGCACCAGCAGTTGCTAAATTCTCGGAGTGTTTCTTCAGGCTTGTTTGTGTTGACTCCTAAGTCTTGTAGTCGCGGGAGACGGTTCCGTATGTTCCCGAGGGAGATCGTGGCCGTACAGCTTAGGCCCAGACTTGTGTGCAGGACGGAGATCCGCGGATTGTTGGGCTTAGCAGGGTTCTTACCGCCGTTTCAGGCAGGATTGCTAGAGTGGTGCTGCACCAGTGGCTGAATGGACCAGAAGGAGGTTTCTTTTCTGTGGACTGAGGCATGTGTACGGAGTTTTCAGCAGTTGAAGATTCAGTTAGCAACTGCATCGGTCTTCTTTGCTTTTGGTTCGGGCGACTTTGTTGTTTAACTGTAATGTTTCTTGAGTGGGCTCGAGGGTGTACTGAGGTGACACTATAGAGATATCGCTTGTGCTTTCCCTACTTTTGGAGGAAGTACGAGGAGGATATTCCACTCATGATCTGGAGATGGCCGCGGTGGTTTTGCGTTGGAGATTTGGAGACACTACTTGCTTGAGAGTCGTGTCAGATTTACCACGGACCACTAGAGCTTAATGTACATCTTCCTGCAGCAGATTTGGATTGTTGTAATGGTCTTCTGCAGATTTACAGTTCTTGTGTGATCGTCGAGTATAGCTTAGTTCGTCTTTACGGAGGGGACAGCTTGCTCATGTCCGCGCCCGACCACTTTCCTTAAATCGTTTCCGCGAGACACTGCCCGCCGAAGCTCGTACGTCAGAGATACTTGATCATATTCGGCTGGGTAATGATTCGGAGACCTTGATTATGACAAGGGTGTGCTAAGTTAGGGACGCGTTCGTGTACCTGGTTTCATCGGGTAGAGACGTGTAATCCTAGGGTATGCACATCTGTCAACTCTCTATATGCATTCCAGTTCCACCAGCTTTGGCGTGACTTGTGAGATAGTTACAAGTGGACAGGAATGTAAGGAGAAGTTTCAGGTTTCGTTTCAAGTGTCTGTCTTGTCGTGTGCTTTGGGTCGAGCATCTGGGGCCGGCTGGAGACTGGCAACCTTTTACCGTTCCGAAGCAGGAATGGGAGCAGATCTCCACGAATTTCGTTATGGTTTCCACCTTATTTTGGTTAGGGTGTGACTCCATTCGGATTCTTGTCATCCGGTTTTACTCAGTTTGCTCAGTTGTTTTGTTAAGTTTGTGTGTTGGTTTGTTTGTTGGTCGTCAGCAGCTTGGGATCGTCACTCGCCATCGTTAGGGTTCTCTTTCGATAGCTATTATCAGGAGACACTCCAATTGGCCACCCTTAGGCTTAGGGGTTAGGTTGTGTCGATCGCCAGCCTGTTATTTTCTGACTCTGCGTAGGTAGGATTTTGGACCCCAGCTATGTCTGGAGAATTCGGAGTTAGTCCAGTTGTGTTCGGGTCAGGATGAGAACTGTCCATTGCAAACAGATGTCTTATGCGACTGTGCTGGTCGCAGGCTTGAGTGCGCAGTGGCAAATCATGGATTCCTATGGACTTTCCGATGAATGACGTGTTGGATTCTGGGAAGCTTATCCCAGGGTTTAGGTCCTTCTGAGATTCTATTAGCGAGTTAGTCTTGTTGCCTTTAATTTGGCACTTCCGCCCAGATTATTGGATTTTCACCCCGTATTCCTTGTGATGATATTTTACAATTACCTTCATGACCTTTCTCACATGATTTGGCACCAGACCATTTAGCTGGACGCGATCTTTCGTTCGCCCGCAGCCATGTGTGTTAATGGTTCGACAGGTGGAGAAACGTCGGTCAAAGGTCTTGCCATCTGTGAAGGGTTTTCTTGGACGTAGCCGTATAGTGAGGTAGTCACTTGGGAGGCTGCGAGCGAGATTTGAGGGTTTTAATCTTCTCTTTGAAGGTATGCGTATCGGAATATTTTTAAATTCGGGGACGAATTTCTTTTAAGGGGGGAGATTGTAACACCTTAGAATGTGTTTTGTAGCTAATTATATTTTAATATGTGGTTTTTAATAAAAAGTTTACCAAATTAAGTTTTAAATACTTTATCCTAATTATTGTGTATTTTATTAGAATTTTGTTAGGCACACACACACTTGTGCATGATAACTAGGCTTGTTTTTGGTGTTTAAACATGATTAGCAACCATGGTTAACTAACCATTTCTCTAATCTAGTGTTAAGTATTGTTTAAGTGTTATGGTTGTTATTGGTATGGGTTTTAGTCATGATAGTTTTTAATTTAAAAAGGGTTTTAAAATGGAGTTTTGAATTTGGTTGACTTTGAGGAGAGAGAGAGTGAGCATGGGCATCATGGCTTTGCCCATGCCTCATTATGAGAGAGAGAGTGAGAAGGGGGCCTTGGTGTGTGCTCATTTCTCCATTTCCTTTTCTTTCTCTCATTTCCCTCACACTCTCACACACACACACTCACTGCAGAGAGAGAGAGAGAAGCAGCAGCAGCAAGCCTTGGCAGCAGCAGCAACAGAGTGAGAGAGAGAGAGAGGAAGCAGCAGCAGCAGCAGTGGAAGCAGCAGCAGCAGCAGAGGAAGCAGCAGCAATCATCACCACCATCATCATCTTCAGGAGTGGCAGCAGCAGCCTCACCATCATCAGCATCATTATCATCTTCATTCACAACAACAGCAGCAACAATAGAAGCAGCAACAGGATCAGCAACAGCAACTCTTGGAGCTCCAGCAACTGCAGCAGCCTCATCACCTGCACACACTTCTTCACCTGCTCTCTAGGGTCCAATTGGGTTTGCAGACAGGGACTACAGACACCACTACAGGGGGAGCAGATGATAGGATTCACCCCGCGTGGAGTTTAGGTGAGTAGATATAACATCTACAGGGGAATCGCCCGCATGGCGTTATGCGTCTGGGCTAGGATTCAAATTCCTGTCGCAAATTCTACGTCATTGTAGAATTGCGCCTTACTGCATTTCCTAGATATAGCTATATACTGTGACTAGCAGCCGTAGGACACTGCACACATTATTGACGGTTCATGTTGCACGAGCACGGATTGCATGCTACACACACACCGTCAATAATTGCCATGTCACACACTACCCCTTATAGCTACCATTGCTTGCCACACTTGACATCTAGCTTATCGGTATACCTATAGTGTATCATACCTTTAGTGATAGGTATATTTTCACTTTGCGATACAGCTACAGGTATACCTCCTACATATTTTACTTATACCGGGAGGGATTTCCTACATATGTTACTTATACCCAGGGGGATATACGACATCAGTTCTTATAGGTAGATACCTATACTTGCTACACCTGTATGTTAGATACATATTCAGTTGTTGTCGCATATTCACATTTACTGATGTTACTTAGCTGTACCTTATCATGATTTCGCATACATCTGGTTCAGCTATATACTTGTGTTTACCTGCTCGCATTCAGATATATCTCATATATTTATTCTTGGATTGCGCATTGTTTATCTGGATGTTATATGATGTTTTCGGGATTTGGGAACCGCGGGAGTTCATGAAATTATGCATACATGAACAACCCGGTTTCCTTGATATGATATTTTGAGCGTCCCCCATGAGTTTTATCGGTGCTGATTACCTACTCCATACGAGGTGTGGTTGCCGTATGAGAGTACATGGCGGGGCCCGGTATGGTTCCCCTCGGCAAGAAGATCGATGGGTTTGCCGATTGAGCCTGGAGGCGGGCGAGTACCTACCGGTGATTGTTTGGACCTGGCAGTTGTCTGGAGGCTACTGGCCAGAGTAGAGAGATGGATGCGGGATGACCTGTACTGTCGAGGCCGAGGGCCGACACTGCAGACGGACCCCGTGGGCTGATCCGGACTGACGGAGCCCCATATATGAGGATTTCTGTGTCGATGCTTGGCACACGGTTTCATGATATTTCTTTAAACCCCCTTTTTGTATATATAACAGGGGACTTAGCCGTTGTTATATATACCCTTACACCAATATTAGTAGAATGGGACGCTAATATATGTGTATTGCCCCCATCATATTTATTTCTGTACATATATTTACCTTTAGGATGCTAGAAACTTACTTGAGATTGGACTTGGGATACTAGGTGATTCATTGGGATTTGGACATTGGATATACCTATGTGATTGGTGACTTGTACATTCGGGATATAGGAGATTACTCGACATTGTACATTGAGGAGATGTGAGACTTATTTGATGTGAGTGCCCAATGTGGGGGCCTGGTTTGAGGATTTGGGATTGGAGTATCTTGATGGATTGTGATCCTGCCACGACGTCAGGTTTCCGTAGGAAATGACATATTCCACCCTATACCTCACCATTACCTATCTTATGCACAGATTCATATATTGGCAGTACTTGTAGTGTTCCCTTATGATAGTTGCATATTTGCTTTCTCATATCTCTATTGCATAGACATTGCATACTATTTTCATGTTACTATCGCTTCACTTATTGATTGTACCTGCTAGTGTACTCTCTTTATTCCAGCATTGCATGACATATTATTACTACTGTAATCGCATATCTTAGATTCATGCTGTACGTGCATTCCTGCGATTACCTGCATATGTTTTATACTATTCACGAGTTGGCAACTCACCCCCGTTGTGCCATAGGTGTTTCAGGTTTTTCCCCAGAGTAGTCGAGGCAGGCTATTCCTCTATTCAGCTATCCAGCTATTACCTTTTGCTACAGATACCGCATCAGCTCACAGTACCTTTTGCTTAGGTGGGTTAGATGGTTATCTGTATTACATATTGCATATTCGTTGTATTTGTACTCTCCATCAGCTATTGTATTATTGACATAGAGACTTGGTGAGGACGTTAAATGTATTATTGTGGATTTGAGGTCTTATGTATATACAGCTTCTATCTCTACTGTTATTATTTTCTGTTGTATTCATTGTGGCTGGTTTCTACAAATGGGTGTTGCTAAAATTTTAAAGAAAGAAAGTAAGACTTTTAAAGAATTTGGGTTGCGATTTCAAATGTTTCAAAACTTATATTATCTTTTCCGTATTTTTATGGTTTAGATTTCTGGGTTTTGGCTTTCTTTTACTATGTTGCGTCTTTAGGCGTTGCGTAGTATTAGGGCCGTCACGGGTCATTCTTGGGTCGTGACATATTGGATCACAGGCACGTGATTGCATTGATTGAGGGGAGGACCTGTCCCAGTAGGACAGTCTTACTCAAGATGATAGTATGCTATCTGGTTACCTTTATCATCGTGTACTGCTTTAGGTGACCTTACGAGTCGCTATTGCACGTTGATAGAGCCCCTAGGATTCATGCTTGACTACCAGCAGTATGAGGGCGATCATATAAGTGAAAGCTGGAGTCTATAAGCACATCCTTAAAAGGTCCCTAGTCGTGGGAGTTTCGAGACAGGGCATCGATTCTCCAGAGTAGACTAGTGTATACAGTCGAGACCCCGACGAGGGGCGGTGGCCGGTCTCACAAGCCACTGGTGTCAGTTGGTTCACCTAAGATGTATACAGGTGCTCATTGGGTTATGAGTACACCGGACAGGACTCGCCGGGAACCTGCTAGTTGGAATTATACCAGACGTCAGATAGCAGTTCCCTGGTGACATGTGTACAGGTTAGTTCATCGACCTGAGATCGTCATTTTTCTCGTGTGAGTTCCCACTGTGCTTTGATTACTACCCTACCACGGCTCAAAGGAGTCGTGCAAACAGGTTTTAGTTGGGTACAGTCCCGAGCCACATGGAGGCAGTGAGCGGATCTGCAGGGGTTCGTCTCTCCTGGTATTGGGGGTGAGGTCGCGCTGTGTCGAGGAGAGCCAGAACATGAAAAGTCCTTGGCCAAGGCAGGAGATTTGCTGGTAGGTATTCCAGTAGTATCTCAGGGTGTTCTGGGCTGCACTCCGACACGACTTGTACCGCTTTTGGGGGTCTGACTTTTACCAACCCCCTAGGCCCGCCATGCGATGCTCATAGACGAACGGACCGGACTGTACGGATATTGTCACTGACAGGCTCAGTAGGGTGTCAGGATGAGTTCGCTCATCGACGTCCCTTTCAGTCAATACCTGGTAGCCCGTTACGTATTGGCTTATACCTCTGACTTGCTAGTGGTTAAATCCACAACCAAGGTATTGACGAGTCTTTAGAGTCCACCACACTCAGTTACGCAGGTTTCGGGCGAAACGCTGTATAGGCCGTATGGAGATATGGCAGAGTTCGATCAGATACGTGCGGTATTGCACGGATCGTGATCGAACGGATTTTACTAGCCGGCTTTGGCTTAAGCCGGATCCTAGTATTAGGTAGTGTAGTTTTGTCTCTTTGCATTTGTGTTCAGTGGGAATACAAATGCGGGCATGTATATGCAGTAGCGGGGTTTTCCTGTAATTTATTACGGGATCAGTTTTATGAAGTTTCCAGTTTGCATTCCGTTCCGGCCGGTTTTCCTTCATTCCTTCTCGGTCGGACTTTCTGATGGAGGGTGTTAATTGCAAGTTTGCAATTAACACTTAGTGGAGGGGTTTCTTGCATTATTGTAGCCTCTTCATGATGAGATTCCATTCTTGTCCACTTCATTATCTTTTCATGTGATGGTTTGTGAATGGATTGAAAAGAGAAATGAGAGTGACCTTTTTCTTATGCTTATCTATTATTTTCTCACTTGGTTTTTGGATTCCCTAATCACCACCATGGAGGAGAGGGCCGGCCACTTGGTGAGGAGAGGATGAGAGTGCTCCATTTTAGTGAGGGATTGATTCATCTCATTTCATGCTTCTTTGCTTGCTTAAATTTCAAGTTTCTCTCATTCATTCATTCTCCTCCTCACATCCCTCCATCAAGGCAACTTAAAGAACCCTAAAGAGACATGGCTACTACACTATTCTATAGCAAGCCTTAGACGCGTCGGCTAGCCAACTTCGCGCCCGAGTTGCCTTGGTCAAGAGGCGGGAGCCCGTAAAAGATTCCGGCTACGTGGTGCTTTTCCGACGAGCGAGGAGGTGACGAACTTTCTGCGGGAGATCGGAGTGGAGACGAAGACCGAAGGACACGGATCGCTTGGTATACTTCTCTACTCTTTTCTTGTTTGCTAGTTAGCTAGGTTAATGGCCCGATCCGGGTGAAAAGTGCGTGGTGGTGCCGGTTGCAAGTTTTGCAAAGTTTTTGTTTCCGCGTTTCCGGCGTCAGATCGACGGCCGGGGCGCCCCCGCGGGCTTACATATACACACTCCCTGTCATAGCTACAGGTATACCTTGCACATACTGTTCTTATACCCAGGGGTATACTATATCATTGCTTATAAGTAGACACATTATCTTGCTATACCTTATTGATTTCACATACATCTGCTTTTAGCTACATGTTTACCTTCACTTGATGTTATTTAGAAGTGGATAAATAGGAACCGCATGATATTTGTATTAACTGGATGCAGTTAATTAGAGGTTTTTCCAATATATGCTTGCATTTCAGATATGGCGAGCATATTATATTCATGAATTTTTGCATTGTTATATGGATTTTTCATGATATTTTATGGATTTGGGAATCGCGGGAGTTCATAAAATTATGCATTATATGAAAGGCCCGGTTTCCTTGATATGATATTTGCGCATCCACCTTGAGATTTATTGGTTCTGATTATATACTCCATACGATGAGTGGCTGCCGTATGAGGGTATATGGTAGGGCCCGTTATGGTTCCCCTCGGCAAGATGATCGATGGACTTTACCGATTGAGCCTGGAGGTGGGCAAGTACCTACCGATGACAGTACTTATGACTCAGCGGCTATCATGTGGATACCGACGTGAGTCATATACGTATTGATACGTCGAAAGGCGAAGGTCAAAGCTAGGCACTCGTGCTTTCGGGATAGCGTAAGATACGTTACTATCAGGATGCTAGTCTTGGTGGCAGCATCTGATAGATTAGTATTTTTGTGTCGATGCTTGGCACATTGGTTTCATGATATTTCTAATTATTCCCTGTATATATAACAGGGGATTTTGCCGCTGTTATATATACCCTTACACTATTATTAGTGGAATGGGACGCTAATATATGTGTATTGACCCCATCATATTTATTTATGCAAATATATTTAGGATGTTAGAATGTTACTTGAGATTTGATTTGGGATATAAGTGATTCATTGAGATTGGATACTCGATAGATATGTGAGATCTACTTGATGTTGTACAGTCGGAATATGCGAGATATACTTGATATTGTACATTGAAGAGATGTGAGACTTATATGTTATGAGGGCCAATTGGGGGTTGATTGAGGAATTGGGATTTTGAGAATCTTGATGGATTGTGATCCTACCATGATGTCAGGATTCCGTGGAAATAACATATTTCACTCCATACCTCACCTTTATCTGTTTGTGCACTGTTTCATGTATTAGTAGTACCTGTTAGTGTAACTTTCACGATTGTTGCATATTTATATTCTCACACCCTTATTGCATGATTATTGCATACTATTTTCATATTATTATTGCTTCATATATTGGTTGTACCTGCTAGAGTACTTCCATTATTCTGCATTCATATGACATGTTATTGCTGTTAATTGCAAATCTTAGATTCACGCTTTACGTGCATTCTTGCGATTATCTGTATATGTTATTTACTATTCACGAGTTGGAAACTCACCCCCGTTGTGCCACAGGTGTTACAGAGTGTTCCCCAGAGTACTCGAGGCTGGCTATTCATCTATCATCTTTTGCTACAGAATCCGCATCGGCTCACAGTGTGTTGTTTTGTTCATGTGGGTTTTGGTGGTTATCTGTATTTATATTGTATATTCGTTGTATCTTGTACTCTCCATCTACTATTATGTTGTTGACTTAGAGACTTGGTGAGTACGATATTTTATAAATTGTGGATTTGTTGTCTTTTATACAGCTTTCTCTCTATTGTCTTTATTTCTTCGCTACGGCGTCGTATATTTGTGGTGGTGATTGTTTTCCGCCTTTGGGCATGTATTTGCTCCCGTTTGGGGATGCTTTATTTATCTTTAATTGTTGTACCCGTTTCGGGGTTAGTTTTTATAAAGGGGGTGCTGCCAAAATTTTTAAGAAAGCATGTTGAACTTTTTTTAAAAGAATTTGGGTTGTGATTTCAAATGTTTCAAAACTGCTATTATCTTTTCTTGTCTTTATTTGGTTTAGATTTCTGGATTTTGGCTTTCTTTTACTGCGTTACGTCTTTAGGCGTTGCGTAGTATTAGGGCCGTCACGTGCCAATTTCGGGTCGTGACAAAGTTGGTATCAGAGCGCTAGGTTTTTACCTTACGGAGTGTAGGATGACCTTGGTATGATGGAGTAGGTAGCTTAAGCAGAGTAACGTAGTGTGTGTATGTCTGCAGCATACTCACGATGCGGTACTCTGTCTAAAGTGACCTAAGTACAATTGTTTGAAATTCCTTCCTTGATGATTCATATCCTTGTGATTCGATTTCCGTGTTCATATCGAATCCTATCCCTCTTTATAGCCTTTGCCGCCGACGACTATGGGGACTCAGTGAGGTGCAGCGAGGGCCGAGGTCAGAGTTGACTCGGGTGGGTCAAGGACTGACCAGGATGGCATGCTTGTTGCACAGGTGCAGACGGATCCGCCTTTAATAGATAGTATCGCTATGCTTATGGCAGAGATGCAGGACATGTGCCAGACGATGAGTTCTTTGGTGGAGACCATTCGAGCGCAGCGACAGGAGGTTGTCACCCCTGTTACCCAGTTATTCCTTACGATCAGCACACAGCTTTCCGTCACTTACATAGCACCAGTGGATGCAGCCCTAGCTGACGAGACACGTATTCCAGAGACTTCGGGAGTTTCGAAACCGTGGAGGACTCGTACCGGGGATCAGCTCAGAGATAGTGGCTTAGTTGTCGAGACAGCTTTTGTGACCGTTGTGGGAGTAGCAGAGGTTTGGGACGAGGGGATTCGTGTTAGCTAGATCAGCAGTTTGTTGTGTTAACTTCTGTCAACAATTCTTTTGTTGTGCGACACGTATTTCAGTCGTATGTCATTCGGTTAGGAGATTCATCCGTCACTTGATCCTTCTAGAGATGTTGGATTTGACATTCTCCTGGGCACGGACTGGTTAGTTACGTGCTAGGCGTCTGTGGAATACCGCGAGGAAATAGTCATGTTTGTTTTCCCGGCAAGTCAGTTCTTGTTGTGCAGGGAGACAGTGGTGCCGCCTCTCACAGCTCGAATTCAGCCTTTTTCGCTAGTCGGCTTTTGAAGGGAGGATGTCGAGAATTCTTGGCCATCATTCAGGATACCAAGGCCAGAGTGGGTTTGTTGGACCGGGTTCTTATCATGCGAGAGTTTTCCGACGTTGTTCCAGGTGAGCCGGCGGAGCTTAGGGAGCTTAAGGATCAGTTGCAGAGTTGTTTGTTGGGGGGTTAGTGCGTCTGAGTGTTTCACATTGAGGAACTCCTATTTCTGTTCGTCAAGGAGGAAGACGACAGTTTAGGTTGTGTATTGATGGATCGCCAATTGAACCGGCTTACGGTGCGGATGGGTATCATTTACCTCGCATTGACGATTTCTTCGATCAGCTCCAGAGTGCGAGACATTTTCTCAGTTTTTAGGGATCAGGTCATCATTGTTGCGGGTTTGGAGTGATGACATTCCGAAGACTGCCTTGTGCGTGCTACGGGCTTTGTGTGTTTTGGTGGTGTTGTCGGACTCACCAATGCCCTAGCGGCATTCGTAGACATGATGAACCAGATTTCTTCAGGCCGTTCCTCGACCAGTTATTGTTGTGTTATTGACGACATTCTGGTCTATTTTAATGTGTCTTGAGGGACAGGAGTAGCACTTGAGGATTTGTTATGCAGATGCTGGGAGAGTGCCAGCTGTTTGTTAGATTCTCGGAGTGTTCCTTCAGGCTTGTTTGTGTTGACTCCTAGGTCTTGTAGTTACGGGAGATGGTTTTCGTATGGTTCCGAGGAAGATCGAGGCCGTGCAGCTTAGGCCCAGACTTGTGTGCAGGACGGAGGTTCGCACATTTTTGGGCTTAGCAGGTTTCTACCGCCGTTTCGTGCAGGATCGTTAGTGTAGTGCTGCACCGTCGACTAAATTGACCGGAGTGGAGGTTTCTTTCTTTGGACTGAGGCATGTGTTCGGAGTTTCGGCAGTCGAAGATTCGGTTAACAATTGCACCAGTTCTTTTTTGCTTTTTAGTTCGGGCGACTTTGTTGTTTTAACTGTGATGTTTCGCGAGTGGGGCTCGATTGTGTACTGAGGTGACACTATAGAGTTATCGCTTTTTCTTCCTTACATTTGGAGGAAGTACAAGCAGGATATCTCACTCATGATCTAGAGATGGCCGCGGTGGTAGTGCGTTGGGGATTGGAGACACTACTTGTTCGAGAGTCGTGTCAGATTTTCACGGACCACCAAAGCTTAATGTACATCTTCCTGCAGTGGGTTTTGATTGTTGAGACAGCGCCTTTGGATGGAACGTGTGGAAGATTGTGTTTGTGAGATCCTTTATTACCCTTGGCAAGGCGATTGTGGTAGTTGATGCTGGAGTCGTAGGCCCGGGGTTAGTTTGTTCCAGTTGTGCGCAGTCAGAGACAGTCTTCTGCAGATTTACAGTTCTTGTGCGATCGTGGAGTACAGCTTAGGTTCGCCTCTACTGAGGGGACAGCTTGCTCATGTCCGCGCCCGACCACTATTCCTTAATCTCTTTCGTGAGGCACTACCCGCCAATGCTCATTCGTCAAAGGTTCTTGAGCATACTTGGCTGGGTAATGATTCGGAGTCCTTGATTTGTGACTAGGGTGTAATACGTTTAAGGACGCGTTTGTGTGTACCTGGTGTTGATGGGTAGACGCGAAATCCTAGAGCAGGCGCATCTGTTCACTCTCTGTGTACATCCAAGTTCCACCAACAATTGACGTAACTGGTGAGATAGTTACGGGTGGGCAGGGGTGTAAAGAGCAGTTTCGGGTTTCGTTTCAAGGTGTCTGTGTTGTTGTGAGCTAAGGTTGAGCATCTGAGACCGGCTGGAGAGTTGCAATCTTTAACTGTTCCGAAGTGGGAATGGGAGCAGATCTCCATGAAATTCGTTATGGTGTCTACCTAGGTTTAGTCAGTGTGTGACTCCATTCGAATGCTTGTTGTCCGGTTTTTCTCAGTCTGCTCAATTGTTCTTTGTTAAGTTTATGCGTTGCACGGAGTTCCTTCGTGGGTCGTATCCAAATAGGGCACCCTATTCGCTTGCCGTCTTGCGCAGGAACTTCAGGAAGCCTTGGGTACTGGTTGAGCTTTAGCTCCGTTTTTTTCTCCATCCACAGGATGACGGTTTTGTGAGAGCGGGCTAGACCGACTCTGGAGGATATGCTTGTGCGTACGTAATAATTGTTGTCGGCAGTTGGGATTGTCACTTGCCATTGCTCGGATTCTCCTTCGATAGCTGTTATCAGGAGGCACTCCAATTGGCAACCTTTAAGTTTTGTTTGTTAGGTGGTGTCGATCTCCAGTCTATTTTTCTGACTCTGCGTAAGTAAGATTTTTGGACCCCATCTAGTCTAGAGACTTCGGAGATGATCCAGTTGGTTCAGGTTAGGATGATGACAGCCAGTGCAGACAAAGGTCTTATGCCGACCATGGTGGTCGCAGACTTGGGTTCGCAGTGGG
This sequence comes from Agapanthus africanus, assembly GCA_030015575.1. Lineage (NCBI taxonomy): Eukaryota > Viridiplantae > Streptophyta > Magnoliopsida > Asparagales > Amaryllidaceae > Agapanthus > Agapanthus africanus. The sequence goes on along the minus strand of CM057339.1, from coordinate 609,214,709 downwards.
AGATCATGTATTCCTATGGACTTTCCGATGAATGACGTGTTGAGTTTTTGGAAGCTTATCCAAGGAGCATAGGTCCTTTTGAGATCCTTAATGCGAGTTGGTTCCGTTGCCTATAACTTGGCACTTCCGCCCAGATTATTGACTATTCACCCCGTTTTCTTTGTGTTGATACTTTGCAATTACCTTCATGACTTTCCCACATGATTCAGCATCAGACCATTTAGCTTTGACGCGATCTTTTCGTTCACCGGCATTCATTGGTGTAAATGGTTCGGTAGGTGGGGAAACTTCGGTCAAGGGTCTTGCTATCTGTAGAGCGTTTTTCTTGAACGTAGCCGTTTTGTGAAGTGATCACTTGGGAGGCTGCGAGCGAGATTTGGGAGTTTTGTACTCATCTTCTTGAAGGCACGCGTAGATGAATTTTAATTCGGGGACCGAATTTCTTTAAGGGGGGAAGATTGTAACGTTTCAGAAATCGTTTTGCGAATTTTTCCGTTTTAGGGCAAAATTGTCGGTTTTTCCCGTTTTAACCTGATTTCGATCAAACGTCCGTATTAGCTTGCTGGCACCTAGTTTAGCTAAAATAAAACTTGTGCGCGAACTTTAGGGGTATTTGGGAGGTTTTGGTTCAGATAGAATTTTTCCCAAATAAAATATTATTTTAAGCGGTATTTGGTGCACGTAAATCGGGAAATTTCTTCTAAATGAAAAATTTTGGAAATCATCACTACAATTATTTTAGAACCTTCTTTTTAAATATCTAGATTTTTTTTTGGTCAAAGGAATTAATTTTTCAAACAAAAAGAAAAGAAAATGAATAAAATGTGGCATTTTTGCATTAAATGTGCATTAATTGTTTTCTTTTGCTAGAAAATTCCACACATTTCACCAAAAATCCCCCCATTCTTCCCTTGGCCGGACCTTCCCTTCCCCTTGCTTCCCTCCATCATTTCCACCCCTTTTAAACTCATTTTTCATCGAATAAATCATGAAAAATCCAATTTAATTCATACAAATTCAAATATAATCATTTTCCTTCATTTCCTTCACTAATCCTTCATGGATCTTCAATAAAACTTGATTTTTGATTCTAAGATGTTGGATTAAGTTTCATTTTATGTTCTTAGGGAGGTATAATTTTTACCTTAATCCTTTTATATTTGCTTTAATCTTATTCTAGCTAATTTAGTTAGCTAATTATGTGTTTAGTTTAGTTTTTAAATTATGATTAATTCATTTATATTTGGTTTAAGTAATTCATGTTAGGGATAAATTTTTTTTATGTGTTAAGTGTTTATTTGAAGTGTTAATTTGTGTTTTGGAGAAGATTAACCTAGTAGAAAATGTTAATTTTTGCTAATGAACACTTTGTTTAATTATGCAATTTGATTACTAGGTTTTTGCTAAAACTTAATTAGCAAGTGTTAAAAATATAGGAATGGTTTAGATAGCTTAGTTAAGCTATTTTAAGGTGTTTGTAATCGCTAGATATGCATTAGCTTGAAACTAGTGCGAAATATTGCGATAGGTTGCTTACAAGATTTCGGGGTTTTCGGACGTGGGTTCGATAGGTCGTTGTGAGGTTATATCTATTGTATTCCTCGTAATTTTTGTGTTGTATTGCACGATCGGGACGATCGGGGTCTAGAATTAGTGTTTTTTTTGTTTAGCGACGCCAATTAGGGTTTTTGGCCGATGTCGTGCGCGATAGATGCTCTAAGTGCGCAGTACAATTTTCAGGGCGTTATTATTGCGTTTCCATGTCTTTTCGTCGATGTAGGATATTTTCTTATGTGACGTGTTTGTGAAATTTTAGGTTCGCAAGAGGGGACATCGGACGCTACGACAAGGGAAAACAGGTGGTAGGCTTCACTTAGCCAGGAGCGTTGGTGAGTAGATTTAACATCTACAGGGGAATCGCCCGCATGGCGTTATGCGTCAGGGTTAAAGATTTTATTACTTGTCGCATATTCTACGTTATTGTTAGAATTGCGCATTTACCCTATTACTTAGATGTAGTTGTGCCTGGACTAGTAGTAGTAGGACACTGCACATATTATTGACGATCCATGTTGCACGAGCACTGATTATATGCTACACACACCGTCAATAATTGCCATGTCACACACAAACCACTTATAGATGTTATATTGCTTGGTTAGGGACATTGTGACATTGATTCATACTGCTTATTATATATGGCATTTAGCATACCTGTATTCCTATAGAGTATTGTACCATTAGTGATAGGTACATACACACTCCCTGCCATAGCTACAGGTATACCTTGCACATACTGTTCTTATACCTAGGGGTATACTATATCATTGCTTATAAGTAGACACATTATCTTGCTATACCTTATTGATTTCACATACATCTGGTTTTAGCTACATGTTTACCTTCACTTGATGTTATTTAGAAGTGGATAAATAGGAACCGCATGATATTTGTATTAACTGGATGCAGTTAATTATCGGTTTTTCCTATATATGCTTGCATTTCAGATATGGCGCACATATTATATTCATGGATTTTCGCATTGTTATATGGATTTTTCATGATATTTTCTGGATTGGGAACCGCAGGAGTTCATAAAATTTTGCATTATATGAAAGGCCCGGTTTCCTTGATATGATATTTGTGCATCCACCATGAACTTTATCGGTTCTGATTATATACTCCATACGAGGAGTGGCTGCCGTATGAGGGTACATGGTTGGGCCCGGTATGGTTTCCCTCGGCAAGATGATCAATGGACTTTGCCGATTGAGCCTGGAGGTGGGAAAGTACCTACCGGTGACAGTACTTATGACTCAGCGGCTATCATGTGGATACCGACGTGAGTCATATACGTATTGATACGTCGAAAGGCGAGGGTCAGAGCTAGGCACTCGTGCTTTCGGGATAGCGTATGATACGTACCTATCAGGATGCTAGTCTTGGTGGCAGCATCTGATAGATTAGTATTTTTGTGTCGATGCTTGGCACATTGATTTTATGATATTTCTAAGTATTCCTTGTATATATAACAGGGGATTTAGCCGCTGTTATATATACCCTTACACCATTATTAGTGGAATGGGACGCTAATATATGTGTATTGACCCTATCATATTTATTTATGCAAATATATTTAGGATGTTAGAATGTTACTTGAGATTTGATTTGGGATATAAGTGATTCATTGAGATTGGATACTGGATAGATATGTGAGATCTACTTGATGTTGTACAGTCGGGATATGCGAGATATACTTGATATTGTACATTGAGAAGATGTGAGACTTATTGTTATGAGGGCCAATTGGGGGTTGATTGAGGAATTGGGATTTTGAGTATCTTGATGGATTGTGATCCTACCACGATGTCAGGATTCCGTGGAAATAACATATTTCACTCCATACCTCACCTTTATCTGTTTGTGCACTGTTTCATGTATTAGTAGTACCTGTTAGTGTGCCTTTCACGATTGTTGCATATTTATATTCTCACACCCTTATTGCATGATTATTGCATACTATTGTCATATTATTATTGCTTCATATATTGGTTGTACCTGCTAGAGTACTTCCATTATTCTGCATTCATATGACATGTTATTGCTGTTAATTGCATATCTTAGATTCACGCTTTACGTGCATTCTTGCGATTACCTGGATATGTTATTTACTATTCACGAGTTGGCAACTCACCCCCGTTGTCCCACAGGTGTTACAGAGTGTTCCCCAGAGTAGTCGAGGCTGGTTATTCATCTATCATCTTTTGCTACAGAATCTGCATCGGCTCACAATGTGCTGTTTTGTTCAGGTGGGTTTTGGTGGTTATCTGTATTTGTATTGTATATTCGTTGTATATTGTACTCTCCATATACTATTATGTTGTTGACTTAGAGACTTGGTGAGGACGATATTGTATAAATTGTGGATTTGTTGTCTTTTATACAGCTTTCTCTCTATTGTCTTTATTTCTTCGCTACGGCGTCGTATATTTGTGGTGGTGATTGTTTTCCGCCTTTGGGCGTGTATTTGCTCCCGTTTGGGGATGCTTTAATTATCTTTAATTGTTGTACCCATTTCGGGGTTAGTTTTTATAAAGGGGGTGCTGCCAAAATTTTTAAGAAAGCAAGTTGAACTTTTTTTTAAAGAATTCGGGTTGTGATTTCAAATGTTTCAAAACTGCTATTATCTTTTCTTGTATTTATTTGGTTTAGATTTCTGGGTTTTGGCTTTCTTTTACTGCGTTACGTTTTTAGGCGTTGCGTAGTATTAGGGTCGTCACGTGCCAATTTCGGGTCGTGACATCCCTGATCAGGTGATACCGCCTTAAGATGTGTCTGGACTTCTGATGGGACCTTGGTTCCTTCGCTAAAGCTATAGCCCCATTGTTATCACAATACAAAGGTATTGGGTCAACAATGGACGGAACCACCTGAAGTTCACTAATGAACTTCTTCATCCAGACCGCCTCTTTTGCGGCATCGCTTGCAGCAATGTATTCAGCCTCCATCGTCGAGTCTGCAACGGTATCCTGTTTGGAACTCATCCAACACACCGCCCCTCCGTTGAGGGTAAACACAAAACCCGAGACAGATTTTCTGTCATCTTTGTCACTCTGGAAGCTTGAATCGGTAAAGGACTCGACCCTGAGGTCTCCATTACTGTAAACCAGGAACATCTCCTTAGTCCTTCTCAGGTACTTAAGAATGTTCTTCACTGCCGTCCAGTGGCCCTCACCTGGGTCTGACTGATACCGGCTCACCATGCTCAGCGCGTAAGCTGCATATGGTCTTGTACATAGCATCGCATACATTATAGATCCTACCGCCGAAGCGTAGGGTATAGTGCTCATGCGAACCCTCTCCTCGTCAGTCTTAGGTGACATCTTCTTGGAGAGGGTGATTCCGTGCAATGCTGGTATATTACCGCGCTTGGAATCTTCCATACTAAATCTCTTTAGTGAAAGGTTCCTAGGCACCCTAGTGAGGTCTCACAAGGCATCGAACATGCCAATTTCCAAAAAAAAATGGTGCCGAGAAACCCTAGACTACGGATCGTCGCTAGAATTCTAGGCGAAACTAAAAACTAGTTAACACTTTAACTAAAAGTTAGATGCTACAACCTTTGTAGATCCGGATTTCCACCTCCTATGCTCCACGTGTTCATGCCCTCGTTGTCTATCAAGAACCTCAGACTCTCGCGACGGCTTCATCGGAGAAGTGAGCGGAATAGTTCGTCGGCTTCGTGTCAAAGACGATCTACGTCGAGGTTGCACTAGTTCAAACTCCGACTTCACCAAGTAGTGAAACTTGTGAAGAAAACACCCAAAACCACTTGGCAAGAGGTAGAGGATGAAGAAATAGGAGGTGGGTTCACTTTAGATTTGGATTTCTCTCACTAAAACTCAAGTTGCCATTGGAGTAGCAAGCTTGAAGAAGAAGAAGAAGATGAAGAAGATGGTGATAATGTTATGATAAGTCATTGAAATAAAAAGGAAAATCAATACTTATCATAAAGTAAACCATGGTTATGTGTAGAGAATTGACCAAGGTTAGATTAGTGGTTAGGGTTAAGGATGAAGACAAAAGGGATGACTTTGGTCAAAGTTTCATGAAGCTTCAATAAGCTTCATGAAGAAAAGAAACCCTTTTTGTCTTCTTTCACCTAATTAAATGAATAAATAATGGATAAATAATTAAGTGAATAATCAAAAACCCTAACCCTTATCATAACCATGGTCCAATTCTTCACACAAAGCCAAGTTATTATGCATCATCAATCATGATACAAACAAGTGTACACAAAACATATCACATATACAATGTGCACACCAAGTGAGAAAAATCCGTTTAAAGTGAACCAATACTAGTTAATGCAAAGTAATATAACAAATATATAATTATACATTAAATCATTAAATCAACATTTGATTCAATGATCCGGTCATGTCGCACATAACCGACTAGTATTCAATGTATCGATTTATCGAATCAATGATTCGATAACTAGGTCATATCGAATATAACCAATTGAAAACATATATCGCGAGAATGAAATGCGGTATCACATACACGCATTATTCTCGGTCCTGCACACATCTCATATGCGCTCCTATTTCGTTTCGCTTGAACCAGGAAACCTCTGTGTAGGACTCTAAAGACTCGTCAATACGCCGGTAGCAGATGATGATCATATCAAGCACCCACAAGCCGCAAGCGGTCTGCTAAACGTAACGGCCACCCGGGTATTGAGCGATCAGAAGATCGACGAGCTAGCCCGCTCACACTCCTGCGAATCCGACCAGTAACACTTACCGTACAGTCCGGTCTCTTCGTCTGATATGTCGCATATCAAGTCTAGGGGTGGTAAACGTCAGACCCCAATAACCCGATAAGTCGTGCCGATGTGAGGCTCATAACGGGTCGAGAAACTACTGGTAACACTTACCAGCAAATCTCTGATCAGCCCTGGCCAGGGACTTCCCTGTTACGGCCAATCGAGCACAGCACAACATCAACCCCCAATACCGGGAGAGACGAAACCCCTCCTATCGCTCATTGCCTCCATATGACTCGGGACTGTACCCAAAGACCACCGTTTTGCACGCCCTCATGGACGTGGTAAGGTGGAGATCAAAGCACAGTGGGAATCACACAAGACTCTATGACGATCTCGGGTCTACAGACTAACCTGTACAAGTGTCACCTGAGAACTGCCATCTGACGTGAGGTATAATACCATCTGGGAGTTCTCGGCGAGTCCGTCCAGTGTACCCAGTCTCCACTGAGCACCCGTATACCATCTCTGATGTCAAACACCAATGGATATGGGATCATCCATCGCTCATCTCATGGGTCGAGAAGCGTATACGCTAGTCTACTCTGGTATATCGATGCCCCGTCTCGATACACCCACGACTAGGGACCTTGAAGGATGTACTTATGGACTACCATGTCCCCACTAGTATGATCTGCATCATAGTCCAGGTAGTCAAGTACACATCCTAAGGGCTTTACCAACATGTAACTACAAGACAGTTTAAAGAGACTAGTGTACATGTTAAGATAAAGAGTAACCAGATAGCATACTATCATATCGAGCAAGAAAGTCATCTCTATATATGTCCAACCATCCAATATAATATACAACATCTGTACAATACTGGCCTCTAGGGCATACATACAACTAACAATCTCCCACTTGCACTAGGGCCAGCTGCTGTAGTATCGCATACCGAGCATCCCGAAAAGTCTCTCAAACTGTGTCTGGGGAATGGCCTTCATGAGTGGATCCGCCGTGTTGTTCTTCGTGTCTACCCTCCTGACCTCGATCTCCCGGCGATCAACTATCTCCCGGATCAGGTGATACCGCCTCAGAATATGCCTGGATCGCTGATGGGACCTGGGTTCCTTGGCCAAAGCCACCGCTCCATTGTTATCGCAATATAAAGGTATTGGATGCTCAATGGATGGAACCACTCCAAGTTCAGTAATGAACTTCTTGATCCAGACAGCCTCTTTGGCAGTATCGTTGGCAGCGATGTATTCAGCGTCCATCGTCGAGTCTGCCACGGTTTCCTGCTTGGAACTCTTCCAGCTAACCGCCCCTCCGTAAAGGGTAAAGACAAAGCCCGACTGCGACTTAAAGTCGTCCTTATCACTCTGGAAGCTCGAATCGGTAAAGGACTCCACTTGGAGCTCTCCGTTACCATAAACCAAGAATATCTCTCTAGTCCTTCGTAAGTGTCACGACCCGAAAGAGCACGTGACTGGCCCTTGAACCATATGAAGTCTATAGGACTCCATCTGATCCAAGTAAGCCAAAAGCCCAGAAATCTAAAACCATTTTTAAGAATAAGTAAAGAAACTGGTTTAAAGAAGTGAAGAAAAACATGTTTGAAATCAAGGTTTTTAAATAACTAAGCCGAATATGCATTTTTAAAAACAGTACAGTCTTTTCTAAAAATTTCGGCAGAGTTTCTTTTGTAAAACTGGCCCCGAATGGGGTATAACAAGGATAACAATATATGCAATGATAAAGGCATCCCCAAGCGGGAGCTAGCTCTTCGTCAAACGACGGTCACCACCACACATGCAACAATAATATACAACGCCAAGTGGCGAGGATCAAATCCAAAAGAAAGCTCAAAAGCAACAAGAAAACCGCAACACTACTAAGCGCGACTCTATGGTCGAATAATACATCACTAGTCTAGGTCTGAAACAATATACGAGTTTTGGTTGATGGATATTCTAGATACAATGAATAATATAAATACAACGGCGGTTCTGATACAAAAGAACCCACCTATCCAAGCAAATCACCCAAAAGGAAGCAGTGTGCCAGAAATGCCGCTATAGAACTGTACGGCAAACCTGCAAGAACTGGGGCACAACGGGGGTGAGTTGCCAACTCGTGAATAGAAAGATATCTACAAGCAGAGATCGAATGCATGACCCAACCTAGGTCAATACGATCAGATATAAAGAAACCTCAATATGAATAAAGCTGAAGCATGCTAAACTGGCAATGCAATCTCTATACGTGAATGTAGTGCCAAGTGCTCGTGCTAGTGCCTCAGGTAATAGTATGTCATGAATATGAGGTATGAATGCATGAAAGCAGAATACATGTAAATGAAGAAACTGTTTTCATAATTTAGTGATATTTCCCTTGTATTTTTAGTTGAGGTATCATAATGAAATCAGCATAAAACAGTGCCTAGCATCGGCACAAAACGTAATCCCAATATCTCGATATCTCTGTATCACAGTCTCTGTACCTCGAAATCTCGAAATCCCAATGTCTCAATCATAATATCTAGGGCGCCGTCAGTCCAGACCGGCCCCTACCATCCATCTCAAGACCACGACGGTATCCTCCGGATATCCGACGCGTCGGGTAAAATCACCGGTAGGTAGTGCTCCCCTGCCAGGCTCACATCGTCATCACCACGCGCTTCTTGCCCCGGGGTACCTTACCGGGTCCACCATGTACCCGAAACGGTTCATCCATCTCCTCGAATCGGGTTTCCAAATCCATCAGCAAACTCATGGTGGACGACTCATACATCATGGGAAAACCGCACTTTTTATTTTAAAGAGAGAAAAGAAGTTTATATAAGTTTTGCGGTTTTCCCCCAAATCCAGAAAATCTCATGGAAATCCGAATCCAATCCTCAATAGCATGTAAACAGTGCATACAGGCATAAAAATCCATGAATAATAACATGCATGATGTAACAACTAATAATTACAATGTCTAATCTAGCATATAAGGCAAGTACACTAATATCATGTTTAAATTATTAGCTAACCTATGTCGATGCAATAATATTTTCTAAGGTGTACGTGACATGGCAATTACCGATGAAGATGTGTGTGAGCCGGCAAGTAAGTGTACGTGGTACATACGCATCATCGGTAATGGTGCTGGTGTCCTAACAGCATAACATCAATAATGGAGTATGAAACATAATATAAGCATGCGATGCGATGCGAACCACAATAATGAGCGGAAGCTGAATACTAGACGCAACTATAACTAATCTGCATTAATCTAAAATAACCTTTACAATTGGTGCCTTTTGAAATAACACGAATCATGGGGTTTTGAAAATAGGGGCTACGGTGTTTTTATGAAAAGATACGTCTTTTGAAATATCCGTAGGATCCCTTGGGCTGTCTTTTAAAATACCCACGATTCGTTAGTTTTTGAAATAGGTAGGAGTCTAATCTAATCTAACAACCATCTTAAACTATACGGCTGAACTAACAAGTAGAGCTACGGGTGAGGAAACCGCCTAACATCTGAGTCGATATATATACATACATGTATATATATTAGTCGGTGATCCCGCCTCAATAATATCATATCCGATACCCTATCTATAATCAGACATCCCAAGTCAAGAGTGCGGATCAATCATCAAAATATAGCTTGTACGTAAATCCGTCGTACGGCATCCCAAATCTGGGTACGGGTCAATATCACATTCATCATACTATTTATCTGGTATCCTCTTTATCAAATGTCATGATCGGGGTACTGATCTACGTCTAGTACAATATTGATACCCTCAATGTATGCATGCAGGTGTAAGAATCACTACGTCAAAAGACCCGTTAAAACATCGTGTCGTATCTCGATACGAACCAAATCACATCACCGATCTCCTGGCCTCAAGCCCAATCTCATCGACTCATCTCAAATCCCAAATACTATCCTCAAATCCAGTATATAAACACATAGTCCCATACCCATGTGTAGATATACGCACCATCATATGCACTCTAATAAATGAAAGAATGAATGCAAGTATGTGTGTAAATGTATGTGTGAGTGCAACCACTACTCTAGGGTTCGCACTAAACCAAACCAATATATTCTTATCATCAAAATATCATTATTACCATCAATAACCCTAAACAACACATAATAAATATTCGTGTGTATACGTATTCGTATACTTCACCACGGACTGCGGGGGTGCTATACGCCATCCACCCGACTTCTCCCCACAGATATAAATCTACTCACATTGCTTCTCGTGTGCCAAAGCCGATGTCGCTATCTTCACCTCCTTTGCCTCAACATCACGCGGGGTACCTACAAGTATATCACAATGCTAAAGCACATGAAAATCATATCGGAAACCAAAATAGCACACGCTACCCGCATAGGTAAAAACTTATCGACTCGCATGTAAACACAATCAAAATCCACTTGTCGTTGACGTCCAAACGCCACCCGACAGGAATGAATCACCAAATACCAAAATCCATGCTAAAACAAGTCCCAAATTATACACCAACATAGGAAAATCAACCCAGATTTCACCCTAGATGGAATCAGTCAAAACTAGACATACTCAGGGTCAAAACTAGAGGAAATGGGGGCATGCACAGAAAACGAAGCAATTCCTTAAAATACCTTATTTTAGAATTTTCCATAATTTTTCCCCATTTATCTGTATTTAATTATACCAGAATATTAAAATATTCATTAAAATAATATTAAATTATAAAATTTCCCAAAAATCATATTTTATTATTTTGAAGACGTTACAATCTACCCCCCTTAAAGAAATTCGGTCCCCGAATTTAAATTTAAACCCCCAAATACTAAAATATTTCAATACAAATTCCAAGTCATCGGGGCTCCGAAATCATCTATACATAAAACATCATAGCGCAATGCATGCGCATGAGTACTGAGCAGATAACTCAAAAGCAACACTCCATCAAGCATCCGCAATCATCGGAGTCATGGTAACGACACAATGTCAAATCCAATACAAAATCAATATGATATGGACCAAGACTATACATGTAGACATCCAATCTATACATGTAAATAGCTGATGCAAATGTATGCCAAATCTTTTTAAGTCGCTATGCGATGCGCGTAACACTGCACAGTGGCGGACGTTTCTCATAAGAAAATAATTATATATGTGTATATATATCCTTTGTTTAATAGGTACGTTCCGCCGTTTTGAAAACAGTTTAGAAGGGTTTCCTTGTTTTTAAAACGTTTCGTGTCATATCGGACACGTAGGTATATACTGAGACTATAGCTCGCTTTTCGGAAATCCCTTCGATAACTATCGATGCATGCAAAATATATCCAGGTACTGCCCACTGACTAGTCCTGCTCAGTATGAAAGCAAATATCCAACATCATAAAAATGTACTGCTCCAAAAGGAATAAATCCCAAAAATCACATAACACCACCCTGTGCGTCTGGTGCGCACGGAAATCAAAATCCATATATGTGCTAAACATGTGCACAAAACAACATCTAGGTGCAACGGGTGTGCACGAAGCATCTGTCATAGGCAACGTGTGCCTGGCAGCCAAAACAGGTGCATCTGACATGCACGAAGAATCTCGATTTAGTGCATCTGGTGTGCCCCAAAATCGTATCTCAAAACATGCGCCCAACATGCGCGAAAATCCAAATCGGTGCATCCATCATGCACGAATGAAAATCTAGACCCTGCGCACTCAATATGCACGGAATCACAAAATCCAATAGCAACGTCGAATATGCGTAAGTCCAGTCAAAAGCACGGAGTGCAAGAATCCACATCAATATCACAATCAAAATCGACATACCGAAAGGCATCAAATTGAAGTCAGGTGCAATCGTAATGCACAAAATATAAATCCGGTACAACAAAGGCATGAAATATAAATCTGATGCGATAAACGCAAGAAACATAAAACTGGTGCGACAAATGCACGAAGTATAGAACTGGTGCATCCCATGCACAAATACCAAGCAATAACTCAAATACGTAAGCAGCAACACCAAGTGTATCCAGATATGAAGAAAATCATAAACGTGTGCAGCTGCGGGCACAAAACACATATCGATACACTACAAGCACATATAAGCTATACCGAGTGCAAAATCAAAACACTAAAATTACATGAAACTCTGCTGGAAGCGTAAATCAAATCACCAGCATAAAATAGGCATGAAATCGCAATCAACAGCTCAAGAGTAATAACTATGTACAAGGTATAAATACCCAGTAGGTGCAACCATGGTGCACAAAATCAAATATCATGAAACTCAGTCATCAAGACTAAATCATGTGAATAGATCGCCCAAAATACCGAAATCCAAAGCAACGGATACGTGATAATCAAATCACAAAATCACAAATCATAATTACCGTCGTCGGTATACCATCCTTCAGGGTCAAGAAGGTACCGGAACATCCGATGCTAGCTGCGCAAGATATCTACTTGCCTCTTGCTCGCGGCTGGCGTCCTCTGCCTCTGGTTCCTGATCTTTCCTGTAGATTACCAATCTCGCAATCCATCGGCTCATCGGCCCGGTCAGGAGTACTGACAGGAACGATTCCGTTCTGGCACTTTCCTGGTCACCTTTCGGTCAATCCTCACGACCGCTCGTAAGGCAGCGTATCACTGGCGTCGGCCTCTGGCTCTCTGAAAGCACGTCACACATCTGATCCTGGGTGCAAACATCATTGCAGCAATGTCCAGGAAGGAATCCTGCTCAAGGTCTCTTCCGATCATGCCTATGCCGATCTGTACAGAGGCTGGCTTCCTGCACAACCTCTTCTCGCTCAAAAACACCTGTGTCCTCAGCACAATATTTTCTCGGAAACTGGTCACATTCCAACGTCTCTGTAAGCATATCAGGTCTCTAGTCTCGACGGGAAGCAATGACAGCTCATCAGTGTCTCACACGAACCTCTTATTCCAACTGTCTCTATTGTCTCCACTATGACGTCACGCCAAGCTACTACGCACTGCACTGTTCTCGGCCACGGTCAATCTGAAGTCTCTCGCACGGACTCGAAATCGCATATTCTGTAGCTTCATCATTCTGTAGAGGATGTCAGGCCGAACAGGTCCTCGGGAACACGTCCCAACCATCGGAGGAATACTCATCACTCGTCTGTCCCTGATCGATCTGCAACGCATCTGGGTAAGTTCCTTTATCCGAACATGGTCAACTACCTCGTCGACAATGCCGAACTCTGTCCTGCTGGGTGTGCGCAATACGACCACTCCTGGTCTAGGTCTTCTCGTAACGTACTCCAGAAAGGTCCTGTCGAGGTTCCTTTCTCAAATCTCAATCCTGCCGAAATGCCCGGAAGTCATCATCCAATGCTGAAGCTAAAGCTTATTCCGGAACGGCTGCATACCTATCGCGCTTCTCTCTGGAAGATACATCCATATACCACGCCTCGGGGTGCATATCACATCTCTAATGTCAGCGGAGTGGGACGTCATCTCGTCGAAATCTCGTACGAACTCTTTACTCCACCTTGCTCAATGTCGACTGATTCGGACTTAACTCATCATGGCTACACGAACTGCGCTCCGACGGCTACGCACGCATCTGGAGTCTCCCAAGCAGTGTCCCATCACGATATCCGAAAGATGTCGAACCATCCGATCGACTCGTCAGATCCTCATAATCCCCCAAGAGATCACATCATGGGTACAGTTTAATAGTATCGAGTACATGCCACAGCGTCGGTGGTCCAGCCGTAGAAGGGCAAACCCAAGCCTCACTAATGGCGCTGAAGAACCACCGCAAACCCGAAGGTTCAAAGGCTTTCACACGGTCATTAAGTCGAGTTAGGGTTTCATTCTTCTAGAGAGTCCATAGAATCACCTGCATGTCTTTCCGTATACTTTAAACTTGGAAAATGGGCTCCTGACATTCGATCGTCTCTATCGACTCTCAACGAACCTGCGTGAAGTCGTCTCTAGCTGGAAACAATCTATCTGATGACCTCGCATCGGTAAACAAACGAACCACCTGTCCTAGTCATTCATCCTCAGGTGACTAGCGACTCGCTATCATCTCTCTAAGTATATGCTCACGCTGCAGTAGCTCCAACCATCTGGGCGACATCTCGTCATTTGCAGCAGCAACTGGCTTATTCGCCTGTACGCCGAACAGCGCCTCAATCCTCCAGGAAAGGCAATACATAGGCGGTCATCTCTGAGTCGGTCTGCTCTAGATCTGAGTAAGACTCTCCACACTGGAAATCTTCAACTCATCAGGGCCCGCTCCGGCGCAAAATCGGACGAATCACCTTCGTCTCTCAAATCGGGTAGACTAGCTATCATCTGTCTCATATCTGCCTGAAAGCTACGGCAATCTCAGCTCGTAAGCTTCGGAAGCGACATCCTGTCAATCTCAGCAACAGCTGGTCCATCTGTCTGCACGGTAGGCGACATCACAATCTCTGAGGTATGCTGTACATCAACAGTCCTCTCTCAACTGGCAGCTCTAACAATGGCCCGATCATCCGGTGCAAGACCAAGCACTCGCCTCCACTAGAGGTCACAATCACCAACACTAACTCGAGACGTTCCCATGTCACCAGAAAACACAATGGTCGGCCCTCGTACCAAACGAGCTCACACCGGCCGTAACCCTAGCAGCAGCCCAAACTGCCCTCAAACATGGTGACAGGAACCTCAATCGAGTATCAAGGAGAGCACATCAATGGCAAGAAAGGAAACAACAGATCCAAAGTGGATACATGATCATGGGAAGGAACAGCATCAATAAAGGTATGATCATGAAACTAATAGAATCGGGGATCTCAAATGGATGTATAATCCTGGATATAAAGAGGATCACTGATCTCGAAAATATGTACATCCTAAGGTTCCTTAAGCGGAATGGCGTGTCGTAAGTATGCCGCGGAACATACCAACGGTACGTCACTCTACTTTAGTTACCTATTCCATCAACCAAGGGTCATCCTACACGACGAAAGTTCGGGTCTAATACCCCCTCGACCAAGTCTAAGTTCCGTAAGGTCAAGCCTAAGTTCCGTATATATATAAACGCCCTAGGCTCCACATAGTCAAACTTAGACTCGAACCAAGGTCAACCTAGCGCTCTGATACCAACTTTGTCACGACCCGAAAGAGCACGTGACTGGCCCTTGAACCATATGAAGTCTATAGGACTCCATCTGATCCAAGTAAGCCAAAAGCCCAGAAATCTAAAACCATTTTTAAGAATAAGTAAAGAAACTGGTTTAAAGAAGTGAAGAAAAACATGTTTGAAATCAAGGTTTTTAAATAACTAAGCCGAATATGCATTTTTAAAAACAGTACAGTCTTTTCTAAAAATTTCGGCAGAGTTTCTTTTGTAAAACTGGCCCCGAATGGGGTATAACAAGGATAACAATATATGCAATGATAAAGGCATCCCCAAGCGGGAGCTAGCTCTTCGTCAAACGACGGTCACCACCACACATGCAACAATAATATACAACGCCAAGTGGCGAGGATCAAATCCAAAAGAAAGCTCAAAAGCAACAAGAAAACCGCAACACTACTAAGCGCGACTCTATGGTCGAATAATACATCACTAGTCTAGGTCTGAAACAATATACGAGTTTTGGTTGATGGATATTCTAGATACAATGAATAATATAAATACAACGGCGGTTCTGATACAAAAGAACCCACCTATCCAAGCAAATCACCCAAAAGGAAGCAGTGTGCCAGAAATGCCGCTATAGAACTGTACGGCAAACCTGCAAGAACTGGGGCACAACGGGGGTGAGTTGCCAACTCGTGAATAGAAAGATATCTACAAGCAGAGATCGAATGCATGACCCAACCTAGGTCAATACGATCAGATATAAAGAAACCTCAATATGAATAAAGCTGAAGCATGCTAAACTGGCAATGCAATCTCTATACGTGAATGTAGTGCCAAGTGCTCGTGCTAGTGCCTCAGGTAATAGTATGTCATGAATATGAGGTATGAATGCATGAAAGCAGAATACATGTAAATGAAGAAACTGTTTTCATAATTTAGTGAGATTTCCCTTGTATTTTTAGTTGAGGTATCATAATGAAATCAGCATAAAACAGTGCCTAGCATCGGCACAAAACGTAATCCCAATATCTCGATATTTCTGTATCACAGTCTCTGTACCTCGAAATCTCGAAATCCCAATGTCTCAATCATAATATCTAGGGCGCCGTCAGTCCAGACCGGCCCCTACCATCCATCTCAAGACCACGACGGTATCCTCCGGATATCCGACGCGTCGGGTAAAATCACCGGTAGGTAGTGCTCCCCTGCCAGGCTCACATCGTCATCACCACGCGCTTCTTGCCCCGGGGTACCTTACCGGGTCCACCATGTACCCGAAACGGTTCATCCGTCTCCTCGAATCGGGTTTCCAAATCCATCAGCAAACTCATGGTGGACGACTCATACATCATGGGAAAACCGCACTTTTTATTTTAAAGAGAGAAAAGAAGTTTATATAAGTTTTGCGGTTTTCCCCCAAATCCAGAAAATCTCATGGAAATCCGAATCCAATCCTCAATAGCATGTAAACAGTGCATACAGGCATAAAAATCCATGAATAATAACATGCATGATGTAACAACTAATAATTACAATGTCTAATCTAGCATATAAGGCAAGTACACTAATATCATGTCTAAATTATTAGCTAACCTATGTCGATGCAATAATATTTTCTAAGGTGTACGTGACATGGCAATTACCGATGAAGATGTGTGTGAGCCGGCAAGTAAGTGTACGTGGTACATACGCATCATCGGTAATGGTGCTGGTGTCCTAACAGCATAACATCAATAATGGAGTATGAAACATAATATAAGCATGCGATGCGATGCGAACCACAATAATGAGCGGAAGCTGAATACTAGACGCAACTATAACTAATCTGCATTAATCTAAAATCACCTCTACAATTGGTGCCTTTTGAAATAACACGAATCATGGGGTTTTGAAAATAGGGGCTACGGTGTTTTTATGAAAAGATACGTCTTTTGAAATATCCGTAGGATCCCTTGGGCTGTCTTTTAAAATACCCACGATTCGTTAGTTTTTGAAATAGGTAGGAGTCTAATCTAATCTAACAACCATCTTAAACTATACGGCTGAACTAACAAGTAGAGCTACGGGTGAGGAAACCGCCTAACATCTGAGTCGATACATATACATACATGTATATATATTAGTCGGTGATCCCGCCTCAATAATATCATATCCGATACCCTATCTATAATCAGACATCCCAAGTCAAGAGTGCGGATCAATCATCAAAATATAGCTTGTACGTAAATCCGTCGTACGGCATCCCAAATCTGGGTACGGGTCAATATCACATTCATCATACTATTTATCTGGTATCCTCTTTATCAAATGTCATGATCGGGGTACTGATCTACGTCTAGTACAATATTGATACCCTCAATGTATGCATGCAGGTGTAAGAATCACTACGTCAAAAGACCCGTTAAAACATCGTGTCGTATCTCGATACGAACCAAATCACATCACCGATCTCCTGGCCTCAAGCCCAATCTCATCGACTCATCTCAAATCCCAAATACTATCCTCAAATCCAGTATATAAACACATAGTCCCATACCCATGTGTAGATATACGCACCATCATATGCACTCTAATAAATGAAAGAATGAATGCAAGTATGTGTGTAAATGTATGTGTGAGTGCAACCACTACTCTAGGGTTCGCACTAAACCAAACCAATATATTCTTATCATCAAAATATCATTATTACCATCAATAACCCTAAACAACACATAATAAATATTCGTGTGTATACGTATTCGTATACTTCACCACGGACTGCGGGGGTGCTATACGCCATCCACCCGACTTCTCCCCACAGATATAAATCTACTCACATTGCTTCTCGTGTGCCAAAGCCGATGTCGCTATCTTCACCTCCTTTGCCTCAACATCACGCGGGGTACCTACAAGTATATCACAATGCTAAAGCACATGAAAATCATATCGGAAACCAAAATAGCACACGCTACCCGCATAGGTAAAAACTTATTGACTCGCATGTAAACACAATCAAAATCCACTTGTCGTTGACGTCCAAACGCCACCCGACAGGAATGAATCACCAAATACCAAAATCCATGCTAAAACAAGTCCCAAATTATACACCAACATAGGAAAATCAACCCAGATTTCACCCTAGATGGAATCAGTCAAAACTAGACATACTCAGGGTCAAAACTAGAGGAAATGGGGGCATGCACAGAAAACGAAGCAATTCCTTAAAATACCTTATTTTAGAATTTTCCATAATTTTTCCCCATTTATCTGTATTTAATTATACCAGAATATTAAAATATTCATTAAAATAATATTAAATTATAAAATTTCCCAAAAATCATATTTTATTATTTTGAAGACGTTACAGTAAGTACTTGAGAATGCTCTTCACAGCTGTCCAGTGACTCTTTCCAGGATCAGCTTGATACCTGCTCACTATACTTAGTGAGTATGCTACATCGGGTCTGGTACATAGCATCGCATACATGATAGAGCCTACTGCCGAAGCATAGGGTATACCTTGCATGCGAGCTCTCTCCAAATCAGTCTTGGGAGACATCTCTTTGGAGAGAGTGACTCCAGAGATCGTGGGCAAGTTCCCACGCTTGGACTCTTCCATACTAAACCTCTTTAGTATGGTGTCAATGTACCTGGATTGGGACAATCCCAAAATCCATTTGGATCTATCTCTATAGATCCTGATCCCCAATATGCAGGAGGCATCACCAAGATCTTTCATTGAGAATCTTTGTGATAAGAAGAGCTTAACCGATTGCAGCATAGGAATATCATTGCCTATCAAGAGTATGTCGTCCACGTACAATACGAGGAAGACAACCTTACTCTCTGCCACCTTCCTGTAGATACAAGGTTCATCTGGATTTTTGACGAAATCAAACTCTTTGATAACGACGTCAAAGCAGATGTTCCAACTCCGCGATGCTTGCTTTAATCCATAAATGGATTTAAGCAGCTTGTACACCTTCCCGCTGCTCCCACTGTCTACGAAGCCCTCTGGCTGAGTCATGTACACGCACTCTTCTAAATCACCATTTAGAAAGGCAGTCTTAACATCCATTTGCCAGATTTCGTAATCATGATAAGCAGCGATGGCAAGCATGATCCGGATGGATTTAAGCATAGCTACTGGAGAAAAGGTCTCGTCATAGTCCACACCTGGTCATTGACGAAAACCCTTTGCTACTAGTCTAGCTTTGAAAGTCTCCACTTTCCCATCTACACCAAGTTTCTTCTTGAAGATCCACTTGCTCCCAATGGGTTTTACCCCTTCGGGAGCAACTTCCAAAGTCCATACTTTGTTGGTGTACATGGAATCCATCTCAGACCGCATAGCATCCAGCCATTTCACTGAGTCCCCACTCGTGATGGCCTGCTCAAAGCTAGTTGGGTCATCATCCTCCATGATGCAATCCTCGCTCCCACCATCCATGAGAAAACCGTAGTATCTCTCAGGTTGGCGAGGAACCCTACCAGATCGGCGGAGTGGCTGGGGTTCATCGGGAACTACGGAATCCTCTGGTTCAACCAAATCTTTTGTTGTAGTCTGTGTCGCTGGAACCTCTTCCAGTTCTACCTCAATGCCACTTATCTGTTTCATAAGAAAACTTTTTTCTAAGAAAGTGGCATGTCGAGAAACAAACACTTTTTGTTCCTCGGGGTGGTAGAAGATATACCCTTGTGAATTTTTGGGATATCCTACAAACCTACATAAGACAGATCTTGCCTCGAGTTTGTCCGGATTTTGTCTTTTGACATAGGCTGGACAACCCCATATCTTAATATAATTAAGATGTGGTCTCTTCCCTTTCCATATCTCATATGGAGTGGTAGGCACTGATTTGGTAGGAACTCTATTCAATAGGTCCATGGCTGTCTCAAGCGCATGTCCCCAGAAGGAAATAGGCAACTCAGCTGTACTCATCATTGAGCGCACCATATCTAATAGGGTGCGGTTTCTCCATTCAGATACACTGTTGTGCTGTGGTGTATATGGAGGAGTCAGCTGAGAGAGAATCCCATTCTCTTTTAGGAAGTCCAGGAATTCATTGCTCAAGTATTCCCCTCCTCGATCAGATCGTAGGATTTTAATACTTTTTCCGGTTTGGTTCTCAACTTCTAGTTTATATTCCCTAAATTTCTCAAAAGCTTCTGATTTGTGTTTCATCAGGAACACATACCCGAACCTAGAGAGATCGTCAGTGAATGTAATGAAGTATGAAGAACCATCCCTGGCATGTGTAGACATGGGACCGCATACATCACTATGTATCAGTCCCAAGAGTTCGGTAACTCTTTCTCCGTGTCCCGTAAACGGAGTTTTGGTCATCTTGCCTTTGAGACATGACTGGCAAGTGTAAGATGAAAATTCAAACGGATTTAAATATCCATCTTTATGCAACTTAGCTAGTCGTGTCACATTGATGTGACCCAGTCTACAATGCCACAAGAAGGATTCGTTCAGTTCTGAACTCTTCCTCTTGTGTGTGTTTGTTAAGCTAAGAACTGTTGATTGATTTAGAACATAAATGCCATTGCACAACGTGCCTGATCCAACCAACTTTTGGTTAAGGAAAATGTTCATAACATTGTCCTATAATACAAAATTATATCCCTCTTTACTTAATAAAGAAACCGATATAATGTTGCATATCAGTTTCGGCATGTAATAGCATTCGTTCAGAACCAATGTATTACCAGTTGGTAATACAAGGTGATATTTCCCGACAGTTTTAGCTGCAACAATTGCACCATTTCCAACTCTAATGTCTTTATAACCTTCTCCAAGTTCTCTACCTTTCCTGAGCCCATGTAACTGATTACATATGTGGGATCCTGACCCGGTATCTAATACCCAGGACGTAGAGCAAATGGAGAAACAGTTCTCAGTAACGAACACACCCGAAGAAAATTCATCAACATGTACTTTCTTCATTCGGGTGGCATGGGAATCCTGGTATTCCCCTATTTCCTGTTCATTCCTATAACTCTTATAAGAAAGAACGGAACCAACGTTCCCCAGCACAGTATAACATGCGGGTTCGGTCAATACATCCATATTATTATCTTGATTAAGGCATGAACTGGTCGCTACCTGGAGAGAGAGAGAAGAAAACACTTTAGCGTATGCTCGTGCAAGATCAGATTGGTTATTATCTTATCTAATCAGGATGGCTCCCACTGCTTTTTATCAAATCTTCCTCCAAACCCTAAAAGGAAAGACTAGCCGGGATTAATTACACACTACAGGTTCGCCAATCTTTCAGCCAGGCCAGTGTCGGTACTTTGAGGGAGGTCCCCCATGCTTTCGCACGAACCTAATTAATGTAAACCTCGTTTTCCCAGAGGCGTAACCTCGTTAACACCTTTCTAGACACCTACTTGATCAGCTAATTGCAATGTGTAAAACTCTCCCAGGAGTAACTCTTACTCGCAGTGGGTATCGGGATCCAACTATCTCATAGAAGGTATGCAATCTCATTGCAAATTTCAACACTTGAAATTCCCGATAATATTTTGCCCCTAGCGTGCTATGACCTTGACGCATGCCAAACAACCCATAGTCCGCTAGTCAAGTTCAACCCGTCATTTCCTGATTGAATTAAACCCACCCGCACGACCCTTGACGCATGCCAAACAACGTCGTGCGAATACCCTAATTCAATATGCATCATATGCATAAGCAGATAAATACTACTTAGCTACCATACACTACGCCTTGACGCATGCCAAACAACCGCAGCACGAATACTAAATAGTACTTATCTGAAATGACGGAGGGCTACGATAGGTTTTTCTGAAAACCTATTGCGTAATGAACTTGATATCGTTGTATAATCAAATGAAGTTTTTTAAAATGGAGTGATTTTGAGGCTTTTCTAGTTTTGCTAAAGGAGTCACTCCCGGTGAAGGGATCTCGGTCCTTTCCTCGTCGAATGAGGTGCGGGATATATCATATATATCGCTGTGCAAAGCAAAAACCCAAAAGCAGTCAAAAGCAAACCGAGTGTGTAGCATCTGCCAGTTATTGCTAAAGGAGTCACTCCCGGTGAAGGGATCTCGGTCCTTTCCTCATCGAATAAGGTGCAGGGTATATCATATATACCGCTGTGCAAAGCAAGAACTGTAGCTACCTGTTTTATTTTAAAATTCGATTCTACAACATCTTAGGTTTCTTATCTTTCATTAATCACATTAATGAAGTCCCATCATTTAAATACCTCAACATCACAGATAGATATGACGTACACTTATGCCATCCGCATTCGCCTCGATGTCCCCTCTTGCACCGTTAGGTTAGGTAACTAACGACAGAGCAGGGCAGGGCTAGCGCGGGTGTAAAACATAAGTAACGTCTATATTATATATCATATATACTATATACTATATCCATCACAGAAACAGAACACAGATATCGCAGCAGAATAAACATATGAAATATTGGATATACTAGGACGTCCGTGTTTTCAATACGAGCCAGTATAAAACACGGATTCCACGGTCGTGATGAATAGCCAATCCCACACCCCTAGACCCCTATGAGAGCGGCAAGCAACCCTGCCAATTCTAGGGTTAGGAGACCCGGACTCGACTCCTCGAGTTGGTCTCCCACTGGACCCTAGAACCCGGTTACTTGTGCTCCCCTCCTTGGGTCTATCCTAATGCGGAAAAGTAAATAATATACAAAGGGTGACATCTTCCGCTACCTGGAAGTGCCCCAAATAAAAGAATATTACATACAAGTTTTTACATGAATGAAAATGGAAAACACTTATCTCACATAAAAACCCCCGGCTATTCGAACACGACGATCCAATATAACATATCCAGCAACACATAACATCACATGTCATCAACGTAAGTAAGTACGCATACCCCAATTGTCGTTGACGTATAGCAACGAAACCGGCGATATGAACATACTACACTTACGGTCACAGAAAAGAAAGTGTAAAACTACAACAGTTGGAATCCGCAACCACTTTAGACATCACATGCCTAACAGTTACAAACCCCGCATTTTAGTCTCATTATCGAAAACTCATTTCAATATCGTATAGGACTAAAGTGCTAGATTTATAACATTCATGCAGTTATCTCATAACTGTTTGTGAATTCCAATTATTGTATCACATTCCAGATAAACAGATAATGTTAAACTTTCCGATCGAACAGTCGAATACCCAAGTTTTCCCGATACAGTCCAACACATGAAATAAGTCTAACAACATTCAGTTCGTGCCTCAGTACCGACGGTCCAGCCGTAGAAGGGTCAAGCCAACGCCTCACATGTGGCACGCCGTACTGCCCCAAACCCGAAGGTTCAAAGGGCAGTTCAAGACGGTCACATAATCGAGTTAAGGTTTGTTGTCTTCTAGAGGGTCCATCGCGTTACTTGCACTACATAGAACGTTGTTAAATTTCGGAAAAATCCAACACTTGGAAATTTCCCGACAGGGGAAAAATTGGGTATTTATATCCGGTCGAACTTTTTAACATATTCTGGAAATTATCCGGAAATACACAAAAGACGAAATTTAATAATCCGATCGAAATACCGAATCCCTATACAACCCCAGAATACTCATCTGTAGAATAAATATTAAAATGTCCCAGGAAAATCAGCACAGTAATCTGAGAATTACTGTGAAAAGAAAAATGCACAAAACGACAAAACCGCCGCGGAACCGCCGCGGCATGCATAGCACGTGCCGCGGTTCCGCGGTGGAAAAGTTGACTTAGGCCCACGAAATTTACAGTAATTCTTAAAAAACCCTGCTTGATTTTCTGCATATTTTTAATACTGAAAAATCCCCAATTTTAAAATCTGGACAGAGAGCATTTTAGGGTTTTGGTTTTCGGTTCGTCCGGCTTTCAAACTCCGTCTAGACTTCGCCCAAGCCTCTAGCTAAGCTCTGATACCAGTGAAAGGTTCCTAGGCACCCTAGTGAGGTCTCACAAGGCATCGAACATGCCAATTTCCAAAAAAAATGGTGCCGAGAAACCCTAGACTACGGATCGTCGCTAGAATTCTAGGCGAAACTAAAAACTAGTTAACACTTTAACTAAAAGTTAGATGCTACAACCTTTGTAGATCCGGATTTCCACCTCCTATGCTCCACGTGGTCATGCCCTCGCTGTCCATCACGAACCTCGGACTCTCGCGACGGCTTCATCGGAGAAGTGAGCGGAATAGTTCGTCGGCTTCGTGTCAAAGACGATCTACGTCGAGATTGCACTAGTTCAAACTCCGACTTCACCAAGTAGTGAAACTTGTGAAGAAAACACCTAAAACCACTTGGCAAGAGGTAGAGGATGAAGAAATAGGAGGTGGGTTCACTTTAGATTTGGATTTCTCTCACTAAAACTCAAGTTGCCATTGGAGTAGCAAGCTTGAAGAAGAAGAAGAAGATGAAGAAGATGATGATAATGTTATGATAAGTCATTGAAATAAAAAGGAAAATCAATACTTATCATAAAGTAAACCATGGTTATGTGTAGAGAATTGACCAAGGTTAGATTAGTGGTTAGGGTTAAGGATGAAGACAAAAGGGATGACTTTGGTCAAAGTTTCATGAAGCTTCAATAAGCTTCATGAAGAAAAGAAACCCTTTTTGTCTTCTTTCACCTAATTAAATGAATAAATAATTAAGTGAATAATCAAAAACCCTAACCCTTATCATAACCATGGTCCAATTCTTCACACAAAGCCAAGTTATTATGCATCATCAATCATGATACAAACAAGTGTACACAAAACATATCACATATACAATGTGCACACCAAGTGAGAAAAATCCGTTTAAAGTGAACCAATACTAGTTAATGCAAAGTAATATATCAAATATATAATTATACATTAAATCATTAAATCAACATTTGATTCAATGATCCGGTCATGTCGCACATAACCGACTAGTATTCAATGTATCGATTTATCGAATCAATGATTCGATAACTAGGTCATATCGAATATAACCAATCGAAAACATATATCGCGAGAATGAAATGCGGTATCACATACACGCATTATTCTCGGTCCTGCACACATCTCATATGCGCTCCTATTTCGTTTCGCTTGAACCAGGAAACCTCTGTGTAGGACTCTAAAGACTCGTCAATACGCCGGTAGCAGATGATGATCATATCAAGCACCCATAAGCCGCAAGCGGTCTGCTAAACGTAACGGCCACCCGGGTATTGACCGATCAGAAGATCGACGAGCTAGCCCGCTCACACTCCTGCGAATCCGACCAGTAACACTTACCGTACAGTCCGGTCTCTTCGTCTGATATGTCGCATATCAAGTCTAGGGGTGGTAAACGTCAGACCCCAATAACCCGATAAGTCGTGCCGATGTGAGGCTCATAACGGGTCGAGAAACTACTGGTAACACTTACCAGCAAATCTCTGATCAGCCCTGGCCAGGGACTTCCCTGTTACGGCCAATCGAGCACAGCGCAACATCAACCCCCAATACCGGGAGAGACGAAACCCCTCCTATCGCTCATTGCATCCATGTGACTCGGGACTGTACCCAAAGACCACCGTTTTGCACGCCCTCATGGACGTGGTAAGGTGGAGATCAAAGCACAGTGGGAATCACGCAAGACTCTATGACGATCTCGGGTCTACAGACTAACCTGTACAAGTGTCACCTGAGAACTGCCATCTGACGTGAGGTATAATACCATCTGGGAGTTCTCGGCGAGTCCGTCCAGTGTACCCAGTCTCCACTGAGCACCCGTATACCATCTCTGATGTCAAACACCAATGGATATAGGATCATCCATCGCTCATCTCATGGGTCGAGAAGCGTATACGCTAGTCTACTCTGGTATATCGATGCCCCGTCTCGATACACCCACGACTAGGGACCTTGAAGGATGTACTTATGGACTACCATGTCCCCACTAGTATGATCTGCATCATAGTCCAGGTAGTCAAGTACACATCCTAAGGGCTTTACCAACATGTAACTACAAGACAGTTTAAAGAGACTAGTGTACATGTTAAGATAAAGAGTAACCAGATAGCATACTATCATATCGAGCAAGAAAGTCATCTCTATATATGTCCAAGCATCCAATATAATATACAACATCTGTATAATACTGGCCTCTAGGGCATACATACAACTAACAAGTACAGTCTCTATGTACCTGGACTGCGAAAGTCCCAGTGATCTCTTGGATCTATCTCTGTAGATCTTGATCCCCAGAATGTACGAGGCATCACCCAGGTCATTCATGGAGAACCGTTGTGACAAGAATAGCTTGACCGATTGTAGCATACGAATGTCATTTTCTATCAAAAGAATGTCGTCCACGTACAAGACTAGGAACACGACAGTTCGTCCTACAATCTTCTTATAGACACAAAGTTCATCTTCATTCTTGATGAAATCAACTTCCTTGATTGCCTCATCAAAACAGATGTTCCAGCTCCGCGATGCTTGCTTTAATCCATAAATGGATTTAAGCAACTTGCACACCTTCCCGCTGCTCCCACTGTCTACGAAAGCTTCTGGCTGATCCATGTAAATGCACTCTTCCAAATAGCCATTTAGAAAAGCCGTTTTAACGTCCATCTGCCAGATTTCATAGTCATGGAAGGCAGCAATGGCAAGTAGGATCCGAATGGATTTGAGCATAGCCACTGGAGAAAAAGCTTCGTCATAGTCCACACCAGGTCTTTGACGAAAACCTTTTGCAACGAGTCTAGCCTTATAGGTTTCCATCTTCCCATCTACACAAAGTTTCCTTTTGTAGATCCATTTGCATCCAACGGGTTTTACCCCAGGTGGAGCAATTTCCAAGGTCCACACTTTATTGGTGTACATGGACTCCATTTCGGATTGCATAGCGTCCAGCCACTTATCAGGATCCCTACTGATAATGGCCTGCCTGAAACTGGTAGGGTCATCTTCTTCCAAGATGCAATCCTCTCGATCCCCGTCTATGAGAAAACCGTAGTATCTCTCGGGCGGATGAGAAAACCTACCAGATCTACGGAGTGGCTGAGGTTCGCCTAGGACTATTGATTTTTTTGGTTCTACTAAATCCTCAGTTTGAGTTTGTAGTTCAGATATTTCATCCAGTTCTACCGTGCTCCCACTTATTTGTTTTGCAAGAAATTGCCACTCCAAAAAAGTGGCGTGCTGAGCAACAAACACCTTCTGTTCCTCGGTGTGGTAGAATAGATATCCATTCGAATTCCTGGGATATCCTACAAACTTACATAAAACTGACCGTGCCTCAAGTTTGTCCGGATTCTGGTTTTTCACATATACTGGACAACCCCATATCTTAACTCGTTTAAGACATGGTTTTCTACCACTCCATATTTCATATGGAGTCTTAGGCATAGATTTAGACGGAACCTGATTCAGTAAGTATGCTGCTGTTTCTAGCGCAAGTCCCCAGAATGAAAGAGGTAACTCAGTATTACTCATCATGGAGCGAACCATATCCAATAGGGTGCGATTCCTCCTCTCCGATACACCGTTGTGTTGTGGTGTATAAGGAGGAGTAAGTTGAGAGAGAATACCATTCTCTTTTAAGTAATCTAGGAATTTCGTGCTTAAGTACTCCCCTCCCCTATCTGATCGGAGGATCTTGATACTTTTTCCAGTCTGATTCTCTACTTCGTTTCTGAATTCCTTGAATTTCTCAAAAGCTTCAGATTTGTGTTTCATAAGATACACATATCCGAATCTAGAGAGATCGTCAGTGAATGTGATGAAGTACAAGAACCCGCCCCTTGCATGTATAGACATCGGACCACATACATCAATATGTATGAGTCCCAAGAGCTCTGTTGCTCTTTCTCCATGTCCGGTGAACGGAGATTTGGTCATTTTCCCTTTGAGACAAGACTGACAAGTTTCATAAGATGAAAACTCGAACGTATTCAAGAGTCCATCTTTATGCAACTTACTTAGCCTTTTCTCTCCGATATGACCAAGTCTACAATGCCACAAGTAGGATTCATTCGTATCTGAATTCTTCCTCTTGCGTGTGTTTTGTACATTGAGAACTGTATTCTGATGTAGAACGTAGATACCATTACACAGTGTACCTTCTGCAACCAGTACCTTATGAAGGTAAATGTTCATGATATTTCTATCAAGAACAAAGTTATATCCATCTTTATCGATTAAAGAAACTGATATGATGTTGCAAACCATGGAAGGTACATAGTAGAAATCGTTCAAAATCATAGTATTGCCATTTGGCAACACAAGGTGATATTCACCGACGGCTGCAGCATTAACTTGTGCTCCGTTCGCTACCCTGAGCGACATATAACCAGGTGAAACTTTCCTACTTTTTCTCAGTCCCTGCAATAAATTACAGATATGAGATCCTGATCCGGTATCAAGTACCCAGGAGGTAGGGCTGACCGTAAAGCAGTTCTCAATTACAAGAACACCTGAAGTAGATGCAAAACCATGCTTCTTCTTCAACAGGGTATCCTTGGAATCCATACAATTCTCTTTCCCTTGCTCATACTTATGACTGTTGTCACAAGTTAGAGCCGAACCGACGTTCCCCTGCCCCGAATAAGAATTCGGATCGGTCAAGCGATACATTTTATTATCTTGATTAGGGCGTGAAATGGCTGCTACCTGGAGAGAGAGAAAAGAAACACTCAGCGTGCGCTCTTGCAAGATTAGATTGGTTTATTAATTTATCTAATCAGGATGGCTCCCACTGTTTCCTCAAATTCTTCTTCAAACCTTTAAAAGAAGAACTAGTCGGGATTAATTGCACGTCACAATACTTGCTTAACCTTTCAGCCAGGCTAGTGTTGGTACATCAAGGGAGGTTTTCCAACGCTTTCACGAACTTCCTTAATTAAATAACCTCTTTTCCCTGGAGGCGTAGCCCCGCTAACACCGTTCTAGACACCTACTTGGTTTATAGCATTAATTGTTAAGTGAAATAGTCTCCCGAGAGTAATCCAACTTATCAGTGGGATCGGGATCCAACTATCATTGTGTGATGACCTAGATGGAATCCACTCTAGTCACCACACTCCAGAAGGTATGCTAAATCTGCAAGTTTCAGTTTCTTTAGAAACTCCTGATGTGGTTTTTGCCCCAAGCGACTTCATGACCTTGACAGAGGTCAACATGTCATAAGTCGCAAGTCAAGTTCAACCCGTCATTATCCTTGATTGATTTAGACCCACTAGCACAAGTCCTTGACAGAGGTCAAAATGACTGTGCGACTGTCCTAAATAATCACGTTTATCTATGCAGCATACGGGCATTGCTTAGCTACCATTCACTATGCCTTGACAGAGGTCAAAATACACAGCATGAATACTAAGTAATACTTGTAAGAAATGACGGAGGGCTACGGCTGGGTTTTTGGCGAAAAACCCGTTAACGTAATGAACTTGATATCGTTGAAGGAACCTGATAGACTTTTTGAAAATATAGTGGCCAAAACTTTTGCTAAAGAGGTCACTCCCTGTGAAGGGATCTCAGCTCTTTCCTCGTCGAATAAGGTGCAGGATATTTCAAACTGAATACCTTAATGCAAAGCAAGAATAATCTACTATAGTGAAGTTATTACCTTGACGCAAACTTTTGTCCAAGGGGTCACTCCCGATGAAGGGATCTCGGCCCTTGCCTCGTCGAATGAGGTGCTGGGCATTCATAACCGAATACCTCTATGCAAAACAAAAGAGAACGTCCTTGCGATAACGGCTTTTTGAAAATTGTTTCAACAACGTCTTTTAGGTTTTTTTTCTTGCATTAATTTAATGCGTCCCATCAGTTAATCCTACCATTGTAGAAAATAACGAAAATATGGCGTACGCTTATGCCATCCGCATTCGCCACGGGGCCCCATCATCACCCGTTAGGTTACTTATCTAACGACAGAGCGAGGGCTGGACTAGCGCGGATGCAAAACATAAGCAACACCTACTAGATATCATATATAGATATATATATACATTCGTCAGATGCAATGATAGCCATTCCAGATCACAGATGAACACATTGGATATGCTAGGAATCCGCATTTCGTTCGAGCCTGCAATGAAAGATGGATTACACGGTCGCGAGGAATAGCCAAACCCCACCCTAGACCCCTACGGGTGCGGCAAACTACCCGCCAAGTACCCAAAGCGAAGCAACCTCCCTCAACAGCGTGAGTAGGCCACTCGGCACTTCGAGGTACCCGGTAGTTTGTGCACCCCACCTTGGGTCTATCCTAGGAGCAAAAACAGTAAAAGAAATATTATACAATGGCGGCTACAACCTCATCCCGGATGTGCGGCCATAAAAATAATATTACATCAATTTACATATTGCATCAAATGAAAGATAAAGAAAACTCTCATCTCACAACCCCCGGCTATTCATCCGCGGCAATCCAACGAGTTCATATACACAACCCAACAACATTACAGATCACAGACATGCACAACCCCCACTAATCGACGTATAGCGATTAGCCGACGTTCAGTGCACATATCACATTACAGATATAACCATTTAGCCAAAGTTTGTAGAACTCCGATCAAAATACAAATTTGTAACTACCCCAAAAATAACATTTATCTCTGGATAATCTGGGCAGAAACAAAATATCTCAAAAATCCCAAAACAAAAAACTGAGAAATCTGCAAGAAATCGGAGTCGCGGCCGAGTCAACTCGGCCGCGGATCCACGGCGGAACGCATGGTTCCGCCGCGCTTCCACGGCGAGTTGGCCGAGTCGTGGGTTCAAATTTCTTGGCTTTTCCTAGAAAACCCTGCTTGTTTTTCAGACATGTGGAATAATTTTTAGAGCAGTTTTTGAAAACGGCAGAAAGCATGGGTTTTGGACATGTTTTTCGGATTTTTACCGGATCGAAGTTCTAAACACCTTGCTAACAGTTAGTTGTTGTTTAGTTGGGCTCTGATACCACTGTTAGGTCCACGTTACCCATCCTGGTTCATTCGGGGAGGCGGAATAGGTAAAAATCAAATTTTTCCTCGATAGGTAACATGGACCATTCATGAAGGATCTTTGCTAAACAAAAACTAACACATAAACTACAAGTTCTAACTACTATATAGAATGGTTATACCTAGGTCTTGAACTCCTTCTCTTCTTGTTGTGGTTCTCCCTCTTTCTCCGTGTAGTTGCTTGAACGGCTCCTCCTCCTCGTCTTCTCTTTGCCGAAGATAGATCCACCCGAAGGCCTCGAACTTGAGCTCCTACTTCAACCAAGAGTTAACTAGGGTACTTGGTTTGATAGAAAAAAGAACCCTAGAGAGAGTAGAGAGATGCTTTGATGGTTTTAATCTCCAAAGCTTATGATTTCCAACACATGGAACACTTAAGCTTTTGGAAGAGGAAGAGGGAGAGCTTTTGCATGAGAGAGAAAGAATATCATAGAATGATAGCTCTCTTTTGCAACCATGCTCATAAAAGAGATAATAATATCAATAATAATAATTAAGGGAAATTGTGATGGTGATTATGGAATGACCATTATCATTTCATAATAAATGCAATTTGCAAAGAACAAGAAGCATCTTTGATATGAAATGATTAAGGTCAAAATGTTAACAAGGGTCAAAATGTCAACCATAATTAAATGGGCAACCTAACCATCACATAATAATCCTTAATTATTATTATTAATCATATTCATCATTCTCATTAGGGTTTGGAAAAAGTCAACGGTCAACAAGTCAACCAAAGTCAAATGGTCAACAACCCCAATGAGAATCCTCTGCCTGTGCCTCTGTCAACTGTGCATACACACCCGCATCCGCGTTCCGAGGAACGCGAATACACTGAGACAAAACCAATCCCAAAACAAATACTAGGATCTGGCTAAAACCAAAGCCCGCTAGTAATAACTGCCTGGACACCAAAAGTGCACAAGTGCACGGATGTGAACGAACCCCGTCGCAAAACCATGCGACCTCTACTCTGTTTTGCCCAAAGGCTAGTAACCCTCTGTATGGGACTCTAAAGGCTCGACACTACGATGGCAGTGGGTTTAACCACAGGCCGCAAGCGGTACTAGCTTTACGTAACGGTCCCCAGGTAGATGCCGACAAGAAGACTGATGAGGTGAACCCATCCGAACACCTACTGAGCCTGAATGTGACAATCTTCGTACAGTCCGGTCTGTTCGTCTGAGAGTATCGCATGGCGGGCCTAGAGGGGCGGTAAACGTCAGTCCCCTAATAGCGGTACAAGTCGTGTCTGAGTGTAGCCCAAAACACCCTGAGAAACTAGTGGTAACACTACCATCAAATCTCGCTTGCCTTGGCCAGGGACGACTATGTGTAATGGCTCTCGTAGACACAGCGCGATATCAACTCCCAATACCGGGAGAGACGAATCCTGTCTAACCGTCACTGCCTCCAAGTGCTTCGGGACTACACCCAACTACTACCTGTTTGCACGACTCAGTAGAGCCGTGGTAGGGTAGTAATCTAAGAATAGTGGGAACACACTCGAGGCGAAGTGACAGTGTCAAGTCAGCGGACTAAGCTGTACTCATGTCACCTGGGACCTGTTAACTAACGATAGGTATAATACCAACCAACTGTTCCCGACGAGTCCTATCCAGTGTACTCGTAACCTAACGAGCACCTGCATACTATCTCCAGTACGACGTACTGATGGCTGTGGGACAGACCATCTCCCCAGCTTAGAAGAGAAGCGTATGCACCAGTCTACTATGGAGTATCGATGCCCTGTCTCGATAATCCTACGACCAGGGACTAAAATAAGGATGTGCTTATAGACTACCCAGCCCCCACAAGTGTGATCGCCATCACAACGCCGGTAGTCAAGCAAAGATCCTAAGGGCTCCATCAATATGTATTAGTGATATGTTAAAAGAAACATATACACATATTAAGATAGAAACAAACCAAGTAGCATACTACTATATCGAGAAAGACTGTCATAAAACTGTATATATATATCCTAAGCTTCCAAAATGTACTATACAAACTAGTACTATACAATAATGGCCTCTAGGGCATACATATCTAACATCCCCTTTTCTCGCTCACTTAACGCAGCATTCAGTTGTGCAATTTGGGCTTCAATTGTTTTGATACTCTGATCATGTGAAGCAGTGTGTTGCACCAAAGACTGAATGGACGATTGGATGTCGGCTTAGGATTGCGTAGATTGTTTTAAAAACGCATCCATACTTCGTTCTAGCGAGGAAACCTCATCGTTATTCGGCTGAACAAAATTGTTTTGAGGATAAGAATTGTTTGGTACAAAATTGTTCATTTGGTTTTGGTAAGGTTGGGGTTGGAAAGGTTGCTGATATTGAGTTTGTTGAGGGGCTTGTTGTTGTGGAGGAGGCCTTTGAAAGTTGTTATTGCCTAGGATTTGTTGTTGATTTTGATTCCAAGAAAAATTTGGGTGGCTCCTGCAATCAGGATTGTAAGTTGGAGTAAGGATCATTTCTTTGTCTTTGCTGAAAGGCAGCATTGACTTGATCTTGTCTTTGAACAGGTGGGTTGTAAGGACACTCTTCGGTTAGATGGGACGGATCCGAACAACAAGCGCAAACAGTGCGTGGGGGTAAAGCTAGGGCAAGAGAAGGCGATGAGAATTTTCTCTCAATTGCTTCATGTTTTTTCGTGAGTGCAGCCATTTCGGCCTTCATTGCAATCGACATATCAAGTTGATGTATGCCTGCCCTAGACTGACCTGATGAAGTAGATGAAGTGGTCTTAGTGCTTTCCCACTGAAGTGTTTGTTCAGCAAGATCGTCGAGAAATTGCCAAGCTTCCTCGCTCGATTTTGTAAGAAAGTGACCTTGACAAATGGTTTCCAACAACTGCTTAGTTGCTGGGTTCAGTCCTTCGTATAAAGTTTGGCAAAGTTACCAATTCTCAATACCGTGGTGAGGGCACTGAACAAGAAAGTCCTTGAATCTTTCGAAACACTTCCAAAAATGTTCGGAAGGAAGCTGGGAAAATTGAATAATTTCATTGCGAATTCTCGCGGTCTTGTGGTGTGGGTAAAACTTTTTTAGAAAAGCCTTAACAAACTCTTTCCAATTTTTTATGGGGTGCGATGCTGTGCTATATAACCATTTTTCAGTTAGGTCACATAAAGTGAATGGAATGACACGTATCCTTATAGCATCATCAGAAAGTTGTGTGGTCTTCATCATTGCGCAAACATTCTGGAATTTATTAATGAAGATGTAGGCATCTTCGGATTCCAGCACGTGAAATTTAGGCAGCATATTGATGAAGTGGGGTTTAATTTCAAAGTTATCCCCATTAGCCGGTGGAAGTGAAAGACAAGTGGGAAGTGTGGTGCGGATGGGATAGAAAAGATTCTGGAGCGCGACTCGTTGGGGCGCTTCGATAAGAGGGTGTGGTAGGTTATTCGCACCCAGCAGAGGTGGAATCAGTCCCGCCGGTAAGGAGTTGTTAGGATTGAATCCCGACATCTCCTTAGAAGATGATGAATTCGAAGATGAAGGTAAAGAAGTGGAGGGAATTTCGACTTCGGAGTCGAAAGCGTCGTCGGTAGGCACTAACGAGACACGGACTAAACGGGCGCTAGTGTCCCTAGTCCAACCGGACATACACTAACGAGGTGTAGTGTAGTCAAAATGTGAAAACAGAAGGTGGGGGTAAGAAAACGGCAATGAGAGAAAGTGGGGTGCAATGGATTTCTAGCGACAAAATGGCAAGTTTTTGTAAAAATTTTGTTTTGTGGTTTTTTTTATAAGGAGTTTTGCAAAAAGATCTTTATAAGGCGCTTAGACACACTTTCAAGCAATCACTATATGCCCAATCAAGCCTAGAGCTAGGGTCTTCTAAGTCAACTAGACTGCTCCTAACTGTTCCAAAGGGCAAGTTGTGAGATCCTCAAATCGTCTCTTCACCGCCAATTGTGGCCAGGTAAGCACAAGTAAAGAAAGGAGGGATTCTCTCACGAATCACCGTGAGACGGGCCTTTTAAAATTACCTTTCCCACTTGTCTAGCCTAGGCAACACAAAGTCAGGTTTAGACAAACGACCGATGCCTACAACCTTTCCTTTGTCCTAATGAGCACGACAGTCCTTATTGGCTGAGTCTAATATTTTTTAATTAACTCGAAAGTTGATGCAAATCCTTTTTGTGATTTTTGGCGTCCTAGGAAGGGTAATGAAATCCCCATCCAATCTGGATTGGTGTTATAGCCCCTTAAAAGTTCGTTTTAAAAATGCAAAGCAGTAAACACACAAAAATCCAAAACACTTGCCAAGTTTTTTTTATTTGCGGCACAAATAATCCTGCACAAAATCAAGTTATTGGAGAAGGGAGAGATGTTTTGCGCAAAGAACCCTGCAGGCAATTTTTTTAGAGGACTACAGAGGGCAGAAGAGATGAAAAGAATGCTTACAGAGAATTTTTGAAGCGCTGACGTCACCAATGCGCGGCGGATCCGCGGTCAAAAGCAAGATATTGCGGCGGTTCCGCAGTTCTTCTGTTGGATCAGGCCTCCAAAATTCTATTGTGCGCTGCTGTGGTTCTCCTCTGTTTATTCAGATCTGCTGTTTGTTGTTTTGTGCACTGAATTTTTCCAGATCTGAATCTGTTCGTCTTTCCGATCCTGCATATTTCATACGAAAACCCTTCAAAAAATAACAAGATGACAATTTTTTTTATTAGTTTTTATATTTTTCATTTTTTATGATTTTTTAATTTTTAATTAACCTGAAATTACAAAAAGAAAATAACTACCGTTATCCCCGGCAATGGCGCCATTTGATTGTAATGATTTTGCGTGTGCGTTTTGAAATCAAAGAATTAAACTCAATCAAGAACGGTGTCGCTTGGTAGCTAGCCAGTTGAGTACGGGTCGGTGCACAGGGAAAACGTGTATTTTCTAGTTGTTCTAACGAGTTAATTCCTATTTGTGGCAGGTTTTGATTTTCTATAAAAACTGAGGTTGAAATTGATTTGGATTAAAATCTTGCTAGGGTTAGGATTAGGTTAGTTTGGAAAGTCAATTATTCTCACCGTTTTCTTTGCCCTTATTAAGAACTTTTAGGTGTTAAGATAATAGTTAACAAAGGGGGTTAGCACGACCGGGAAGAAACTAGGTTTCTTCCCTTTGGTCCTTATCCTTCCTTTCTTAACTCTTAGCCCTGACTTCTATGGAAATCAAACACAACCGGTCTTAACTAGGGAATCACCGCTAACTCGTGGGATAGGGTGCCGTAGTGAGCGGTGTGTGTTTGTATTGCATAGAGCCCTTATTTTAAAATATTGAACGGGCAAGAAAGGGGTAAGAGATTTTCATCTCTCAAACCTTCCCTAAACCTAACCCTAACAAGTGAGGAACTACTCACTCATTAGGGAATTAACAAAGGAATTCATTTTTTAAATTTTCTTTTAATGATATAATTAACTTGTGGAAAATAACTACGGCAGATAAAAATTGCAGAAAAATAAAATTGCAAATAGAAATTCAAGATAAAATACTTACTTTTTATTGATGCACTCTTTGACAATTACAAGGAATGAAAATTTTAATCTAGGAAAATAAAAAGAGGCATGCTCCAAAAAGAGCTGTAGGCTTCCTATTTATAGATAATAGAAACCCTAGGGTTTACATCTGATCCATATCTAAAATTACAAAACTACCCTAAGAAAACCAGGTCAATGCACCAACTCCACCGACATGCACCGACACGCGCCGACACGTGCACAGCACGGCTGCGGATCTGCGGCCATAAGCTTGGTTTGGCCGCGATTCAGGGGCCGTTTGATGGGCTTTCTGGCTCATTTCTTCAGGGCTGCTTTCTGTTGCTTTTTCCTTCTATTTTCTTCACTTGGTTCTTCAGAATCTTTTCTAGTTTCTTCCAGATTTCCACAGTGCAGAATGTTATGGACTTTTACCGTTCGCTTCGTGTTGAAATCTTGAATCTTGTGTTGCCTTTGTGCTTTGTGAAATCGAACTGTTCATTGATCTTCATTTGTTCCTTAAACTGTAAGCGGCATCATAAAGATTCTTCTATTTGTTG
This sequence comes from Agapanthus africanus, assembly GCA_030015575.1. Classification (NCBI taxonomy): domain Eukaryota; kingdom Viridiplantae; phylum Streptophyta; class Magnoliopsida; order Asparagales; family Amaryllidaceae; genus Agapanthus; species Agapanthus africanus. The sequence continues at coordinate 609,177,288 of CM057339.1, read as the reverse complement.
GTCGTAGTCTCACTTTTGTAGCGTCTTTTCACCATTTTCACTGTATTGTTCCGAGAACCTGTAACCTGCAACTATTTAGCAGACATGGATCAAAAGCACCTATTTATTTGCAATATGATTAAGAATGGGGAATATAATAATGCAAAATTCTGATATGAACAACCCTCTCGAAGAATGAAACCCTAACTCGATATAATGACCATGAGAATGCTTTGAAACCTTAGGGTTTGCAGCAGTTCAGCGGTGCCATTAATGAGGCTTGGGTTTGCCCTTCTACGGCTGGTCCATAGGTGTTGTGGCATGTACTCGATATTATTAAACTGTACTCAAGATATTGAGCTCTTGGAGGATTATGGGACTTGACGAATCGATCGAAAGGTTCGACGTCATTCGGATATCATGTGATGGGATACATTGCTTGGGAGACTCCAGATACGAGTATAGCCGTTGGAGCGTAGTCCATGCAGCTACGAAGAGACGAGTCCGAATCAGTCGACATTAGAGGAAAGTGGAATAAGAGGTTCTTACGAGATCTTGATGAGATGATGTCTCACTCCGCTGATATCGGAGATGTGATACGCATGCAGAGGCGTTGTATATAGACATATCTTCTAGAAGGAGTCGTGATGAGTATGCAGCCGTTCCGGAACAAGAAATAGATTTAGTAAACGATGATAGTTTCCGGGCAGTTTGGCAGAAACAAGAATTGGAAGAGACTTCGACGGAAACTTCCTGGAATACTATACAAGAAGACTTGGACCCAGGAGCGGTCATATTGTGCACACCCAGCAGGCCAGAGTTCGGCATCATCGACGAGACATGTTATGAGTGACCATGACAGTTGGCCATAGATCTTTAGAGGATGTGCTAGAGCGGGACTATTTCCGCCATCTTTGATTTCGGTATTTTGGGCGATTTATTTGCATGATTGGGATTTTGTGCACCACAGTTGCACTTGACTTCGATTTGATATCATTCGAGATGTTGATTTTGATTTCATACCTATGGTATGCGTGTGATTTGACTTATGCTTTCGGCATAGTTTTCATGCACTTTAGTATTTTGATGCGATTTTGTGCACACTGATGCACATGGTTGTGAGATTATATACCACGGTATAACTGATTTGGATTTGGATTAAGATGTGTTGTATACCGTCGATTTCGATTATGATACTCGATATTTGTTTTCGTGCACCTTGTGCACTTGATTTGGATTCTTGCGCATGCTTGGGCGCTTGATGCGATTTTGGTGCACACCAGATGCACTAAATCGAGATTCTTCGTGCATATCAGATGCACTTGATATTGCTGTCAGGCACACTGTTGCCCTTGACAGGTGTTTCGTGCACACCCGTTGCACTTAGATTTTTGTTTCTGTGCACATGTATAGCACATTTATGGATTTCGATTTCCGTGCGCACCAGACGCACGTGTCATTCATATACACAATTTGGGGATTGATTTCTTTTGGAGCAGTATGTTTTATGATACTTACTATATATGGTATAGTAGCCGAGCAGGACTAGTCCGAGGACAGTACCTGGATGTAATTTTTTTCCATTCATTGATAGTTATCGAAGGGATTTCCAAAAGGGAGCTATAGTCTCAGTATTTACCTACGTGTCCGAGATGACACGAGACATTTAACAAAGGAAACCCTTCTAAATTATTTTTCAAAATGGCGGGACGTGTATGTTAAACAAAGGATATATATATACATATATATAGTTATTTTCTTACAATAGACGTCCGCCACTGTGAAGTGATACGCTCATTGCACAGCGATTGGAAAAAATTTTTGGCATGCATTTATTTTAGATGTTTTAATGATGTTTACATGAATAGTTTGATGTATATCACGTTGGTTTTCGTATTGGGCTTTGACATTGGTGTATTCGCCATAACTCCGATGATTGCGGGATACTTGACAGAGTTTTGATTTTGGTTTATATATTCGTTTTTCATGTGCATGCATTGCACTACGATGTGTTTTATATGTTTATGATTTCGGAGCCCCGAAGACTTGATCATTTTACTGAAATGTTTTAGTATTTGAGGGGTTTAAATTTAAATTCGGAGACCGAATTTCTTTAAGGGGGGAAGACTGTAACATTTTAGAAAAATAAAATTTTATTTTTGGGAATTTTTATAATTAAATAATAAATATTATTAATATTTATTAATGCGGTATAATTAAATACCAATATATTGGAAAATATTGGAAAATTAAATTAAATGGTGATTTTGGAGGGGTTTATGTGATTTAGGCAAATTATGAATTTTTTTAATTAATTATATTCAATTTTAATGCTAATCGCGATTAAATATCACTAATCGTGCATTAAGCTTGATTGGTGCACATGACATGCACCGTGTCATATTTCACTTTTTACATTTTCCTACCATGGTCTTTTCTTCTTTTTTCTTGCATGGCTTTGTTTTATAAGAGAAGAGAAAAGATAAAGAAAAGAAAAGAAAAGATAAAGGAAAATAAAAAGAAAATGATAAAGAAAGAGGGATGTTGATTGAAAGAACTAAAGTAAACCACAATCAAGACGGCGTCGCTTTGCAGCTAGCCGATTGAGCACGGGTCGATCCACAGGGAGACAGAGCGTTTTAGGTTCTTGTCGTAACGAGTTAATGCGCGTGGCGGAATGTTCGTATCTAACCTATGTGTTATATGCAAAGTAATCTTTTGTTAGGATTAGATAGGATGGTGTAAGTTAAGTAAATCTGTATTCAAGTCCTTTGAGCCGAGTCTTGACCAATTGAAGCTAGAGCAATCAGCAACAATGTGGATTAGGGTACTTAAACACGGTATTTAAGAAATCCGACTTATTGACCTTTGTCCTTATGTTCTTGCCTCTTGCTTTCGCCTCCGGCGAAACCGAACACAACCGGTCGCGGTTTGGAATCACCGTTATCTTGGTAGGGTATGGTGCCTAACAGAGCGCTTGCGTAAGGTTTGGACGGAGTTCAATGGAAAATAACGGGAAAAGGAAATAGGAAACGGAAACCTTAACTTAAAATATCGGTTTCATTTCCTAACAACATATATTTACAACCATTACAAAATAACAACAAAAAGAGCAAAAGAAAAGAAAAGAAAAGGCATTACAAGTAAGTAAAGGGCATGGTAATAAATTGCAGGGTAAGCAAAGCAAGAATTAAAAGAGGAAGAATAAAAAGTGCAAGAATATAATACTAGGAATCAAAGTGTGCAAAATGAAAGTTCTATTATGTCCAAGATACAATTTTGAGATCAATACCCTAAACTTAAACTTGCAAGCTCACTAAAGAGGTTGCAAAATCAAGAGAAGGGAATGAACTCAAGGGAAAGCTATGTACAAGAACGAAAGAAATAAAAAGAGTTAAAAAGTGTATGAAAAAGAATGAGAAAACTTGGACTCTTGACCCTTTGCCCACTGCCTGCTTTTATAGGCAAAAAAGAAGATTTAACAAACAATAAAAACAGGGCTACGATGCAGCAAGGGAGGGCCCACAGAAAGATGGGAGCCATTGGGGTAGATGGGGTCGGCGACGCCGGATTATGTGGGTATGTGCTCGGCCAAATTCCAAGCACATGGGCTCGTACTTGGTGTGCGGTCTTTTGTTGTCCCCAATATCACTCTGGTGCTGTTTGTTTTCTCAGTAAAGGCTCTGGATGCACTCAGGGTTTGGAGGGAACTCGTAGATTCAAATCACATCAACACTTTTTGCATTAAACACCCATCACTTCTCATGCCCACTTATGCCTAGCCATCATGAATGTGCCATGGCAGCCCCTCTAGGTTCTAGTACTGACTTGTGTATACACTTATATTGTGTTGGTCCATTTAGATAAAAAGTGTGTACACAAGCATGTTGCACAAAGAAACTCTTTGAATACCTGTCGGTTTCCAGTTCCGGTTGCAGTGTCAGCTCGCAAATGATATATCCGTGATTTTAAGTGTATTTCCAGTATTTTGTCACGGATACCTGTAATCTGTAATACTGAGCAGACACTGGTTAAAAGTACCGATAAATAAAAAAAAAGATAATGAATAAGCGGTATTAAAATGCAATATTCTGGTATGAACAAATGCCCCCAAACTTATCTTTTGCTCGTCCCGAGCAAAACAAAATCCTAGCCTCACTTTCGCAGGGAACGCAATTACACTGACCGCGTGCAACAAGCCGTTAAATCTCTAGGTGTCCCTAGTAGGAGGAGTGTTGTCTCCTGAGGGTTTTCAGCGGATACTACCCACAAAATCCCGTCAAGCTAATTTCACAAGTTAACGTCGATTCTACTCCTACGGTTTAGTATCTAGGTTAGAAATTCTATTATCATAAGTTAGAAATATCCAACCCTCATATTTCACACCTCCTATCTATTTAACCTTAGATCCTATACGTTCCAAAAAAGTTTAGAAAGATGTTGGTTCTCTTGAGTTTTCATTCTAAAGTGTGGTCTCAAATCAGGGATTTTTATTAGTTTTACGGAAAACATAAGTCTTATTCTTTATTTCTATCTTTCCTCCAAACATCGATTGTATACCCCTACGTGTGTGTTTTATTTCACCCCTACACTTAAGAATTCAATTCAATCTATAGTACCCTTGCCTTAATACCTACTACTACTTCTTTTCATTAATGATGGACGGTGTTGCTCACACACCTTTCATGCTACTATTAATATTTCTTGAGACACTAACGGTCGGTTACTGTTTGTGCGAGCTTAAAGCGTAAATAGCAGTTTCCAGGTCTTGACCTTTTTTTTCTTTTTTTTTTTCAAGACCAGATATATTTTTCAATATGCTCTTCTGGTGTTTAGTTTTAAATACCGTTTTTTCATTCATACTAGGTTTTCAGGCAAGAGTATTTCTAGGTATTCTCTACTATCCCAAGTTTCAAGGTGCGTGTATGTGCAGTTTGTAGGGTATATACTTTCTAAATTTGGACTTAAGAATAGAAACTATTTTTCAGACTTATCCTTCAGTAAAACTTCAATACTTTCCCTTCATCTCGACTTAACTCAAGAACTGAACTCAAGATTACCTACTTTTATATAAAAAAAAACTGTAAGGACATATAATCACCAAGTTTAAACAGAAGGAGGGTTATTTTTAGGGTTTTCAATTTCTAAGCCTAGGATTTAGTATTTCTAACTTATCAACTAAACTCTCGGAATAAAAATCTAAGTTACCCTATTAGCTAACTGGACGACAAAGTTTTTATATTTTTGTAAAATTTTCGATTTTTATGGGTTTTCAAATGAGTATGCAAATGCAAAATATACAAATGAATGCGAAGGAAGAAAGCTTACCGAGCACACCCCCAAACTTAAACTTGATAGTGCCCTCACTGTCAGGCTACACCAAGAGCGTCAATATTATCGGCGCTCCCAAAAACAAATTATAAAAAAAACAAAAAATAAAACCAAAAATATATACACAAAAAGATTCCCCCCAAACTTAAGTGAAACAGTGTTTCCACTGTCTAAGCGTTGAGGTTAAGAGTTAGGGGGGAGAGAACACAGTATCAAGCTATACAAGGCCTTACAAAGGCTAAAAGTGAGCACCAACCATTCAAAAATTCTATCTCTGTAGTGTGCTAGTTGGTGAAAGAATGCGGAGAGATAAGAAATGGAGAATACGCGAGACCGTACGGGGATAGAAGTGGTATACGGTCCCGGTATATGAGAAGAAGAATGGCGGAAGGGAAAAAGAAATGGAGTACGAACTTGAGGGTGAAAATGGAGTGAATAAATTAGCACAATTTGTGATGACCGATGTGTAAGAAGCGTTTGTGCCAATTTATTAACCTATCGAGAAATGGGGTCAAATCACTCAAGATTCGTGAAAAACCATGAATAAGCCGAACTTGGTAAACCAGACACTGGAAATGAAAGTTATACGGTTTCTTGCAACGTCGGAACGATGGAAAGGATGGAGGGGAGTGATTGAGGAAGGTCTTCGGTTAAAGGTTCAGGAGGGTGTACAAAGTCAATGAAAGGGATAGGATGAATTGGAAAATCCGACTCATCAATTAAAACCGGTTCATCCTCAAAGCTATCCTCAAAAGTCTCCTATAAAATTATTTCATCCATGCATTCAATATTAAAATCAAGATGCATATGAAGTTCGGGAAAAACAGTTAATGACTCGGGATGATGAATTGGAGAGAAAAGCTCATCCAAAACTGCGGGTTCATCATCCAAAATATTCCCGGCGTCGATATCCTCAATAAAGTGAAAATCAATATTCGCATACACCTCATCAAAAGTATGGAGTTCAATCAATTGTGGTTCTAAGATGGAGGCATAGAGGTCAAAATGATTGGTGATGGTTTCACTCGAAAGGGACCCTTCACAATCAGGTAAATCAACCACTATAAAGTCGCACAACTCATTAAACGTTCTATCTTCAACTGGTGAATCATTTGGAACATTTGATATACATTCAAAACCGGAGTTGTGGGATTCAAGTTGAAACGGGTAGGTTTGATTTGGAAGGGTATACAGCTCACTCTCTCCACTCAAATTCTCAACCTGTCCAACCGCCTCATCATACATTGGAAACTAGCTACCGGGTCACTATATTGTATGAGTGCGGCCATGGATGCATTCAAATCCATCATATGACGCTACGCAGAAGTCTTCTAACGATTGTTCCAGACTAGACATGGGTTGTGAAGGAGTTTCAGTAAAAGATTCAAAGTTGGTTGGATACTGGAAACTCCCAAAAGGCTGTGTAGAAGCAATGTCTAGGGAAGGTGCAAAAGTCGGGTAGGATGGATAGGAATTGAATGGTTGGACAAGAGTAGGATCAACATACGGATAAGATGGTGATTGAAATTGTTGATCAAAAGATTAGCAGTGGTGGAAAGAGTGAAAGATCGTTTACGAGATTGTTCAATATGTTCAGTAAGAGACATAGGCCTCGGAGTTACAACCAGACTTGAAAAAGGAGTATCAACGTAAGAAGGTGGTGAAGGTTGAAATGGTTGATACAAGGAGGATTGCGGAGTCCAATTGATTGTCCTAGACGCATCTATCCGATCTCTCAATGAAATTTTGGGCAAGGATGGATCGTTCGAGGTTCGGCCAAAGCAAGAACCGTAAGAAGAAATGTCTGGATATGGGTACCAAAGTTCGGAAAGAGTTTTTCGAGGTGGGGTACCCATGATATGAAGAGAAGAAGAAGAAAAGGAGGGGAAAAAGAATGTGATTTTTTTTAAATTTTTAAGTTAGTTATTAACAAAAGAATGAAATATACACACAAAAAGAATCTGGACAAAAATAATCACGACAAAAAATTACCACACGCCTAATTGGTCTAGGGTTCATCTAGGTCAACTAGGCCTGCTCAAGTACTTGATTGTCGAGGTAAAACTGTGTCGAGAAACGGGCTTAAGGTATACTGATCACAAGGCCAGGTAAGTGCGGAGATAAGGGGAGGTTTTCCGATGCTTTCGCGATGGTCCTTAATTAAATAACCCTTTCTATTTTGGCGGTTTCGCCGTGAACACTTTACTAGACACCCCGTAAACAATATGATGTTAAGCGGTGTTCTAAACACAATTAACCTCTCCTAGTGAGCGCGAAGTCCTTAAGGCTTAAAATCTAGTTTCTTTTAAAAATTTGTGTGGGTAAGCGTTTATGCACAGTTTCGTGATTTGTGGGCCATGGAAAAGGTGATGAAATCCATTACCGTATGTTGTGGGGTTCGCTTGCCCTTAAGTCCATATTAATGTATGCAATGCGTAATTCAATGAAAAAATTATTCAAAGAATCAAACAATTGTTTTTTGCGTTAAGCGCGGCACTGCAACAAATACGGGTTAATCAAGTTTAGCGTTTGCTAGCGAACTTGCAAAGGATCCTGCAAAGATATATAGTGGATGCGTCGGATTTGATAAGAAGGTGTTAGTAAATTACGTACTGTTAAGTTTTTGGGTTAGGAAACCCCCATTGAATCAAATCCGGTAAGCTTGAAAAGTTTGCTTGCGCGGATTAAACTACCTGGAACTTTGGAACTGTACGTCGCAATCACCTTAGCTTGGAATGTACACTTTGCTCCCCACAATCGCCGTTCGCAATTCCGTAAATTCTACAAATATCGAAAAAATGGATAGAATTGTTAGTTTTTGTTTTGGATAGAATTATATTAAAAAAACAATAAAAATGGGACAAAAACAGAACAATGGAGCACAGAGGAAAAATTGGAAGCAAATGGAGGAGGTACGGCCGGCGAGCTCGGATCCTAGGCTGATGTTGCATGGTCTTCTTTTGAGAGTGTGCTCTAATTTTCTTCTGTGATCACACTATTCTACTAGTATCTCACTGATATTGTTTGATTTTTCTGTTAAGTTCAAAAATGGTTGCAGGTCAAAAAATCCAGAGAGCAAAATGTTAGAATTGTTAGTTTTTGTTTTGCTTTTAGAAATTTTGAAATTCTTAGTTTTTTTAGAAAAGTGTTAGATGGATATTAACAAGATTAACTCGAAACAACAAAAATAAAAACGTTACCATCTTCTCGGCAACGACGCCATTTGATTGAAAGAATTAAAGTTAACCGCAATCAAGACGGTGTCGCTTTGCGGCTAGACGGTTGAGCTTGGGTCGATCCACAGGGAGAAGGAGCGTTTTAGGTTCTTGTCGTAATGAGTTAATGCGCGTGACAGAATGTTCGTATCTAACCTATGTGTTATATGCAAAGTAATCGTTTGTTAGGATTAGGTAGGATGGTGTAAGTTAAGGAAATCTGTATTCAAGTCCTTTGAGCCGAGTCTTGACCAATTGAAGCTAGAGCAATCGGCAACAACATGGATTAGGGTACTTAAGCACGGTATTTAAGAAATCCGGCTTATTTACCATTGTCCTTCCGTTCTTGTCTCATGATTTTGCCTCCGGCGAAACCGAACGCAACCGGTGGCGGTTAGGAATCAACATTACCTTGGTAGGGTAGGGTGCCTAACAGAGCGCTTGCATAAGCTTTGGACGGAGTTCAATGGAAAATAACGGGAAAAGAAAATGGGAAACGAAAACCTTAACTTACAATATCGGTTTCTTTTCCTAACAACATATATTTACAACCATTACAAAATAACAACAAAAAGAGCAAAAGAAAAGAGGAAAGAAAAGAAAGGAAAAAGCATTACGAGTAAGTAAAGAGCATGGTAATAAATTGCAAGGTAAGTAAAGAAAGAATTAAAAGAGCAGGAATAAAAAGTGCAAGAATATAATACTAGGAACCAAAGTGTGCAACATGAAAGTTCTATTATGTCCAAGATACAACCTTGAGATCAATACCCTAAACTTAAACTTGCAAGCTCACTAAAGAGATTGCAAGATCAAGATAAGGGCATGAACTCAAGGGAAAGATATGTACAAGAACTAAAGAAACAAAAAGTGTTACAAAGTGTAAGAAAAAGAATGAGAAAACTTGGACTCTTGACCCCTTGCCTACTGCTTGCTTTTATAAGCAAAAAAAGAAGATTAAACAAACAATAAAAATAGGGCTATGAGGCAGCAAGGGAGGGCCCACAGAAATATGGGAGCCATTGGGGTAGATGGGGCCGGGAACGCCGGATTATGTTGGCATGTGCTCAGCCAAATTCCGAGCACATGGTCTCGTACTTGGTGTGTGGTCTTTTGTTGTCCCCAATATCACTCTGGTGCTGTTTGTTTTCTCAGTAATGGCTCTGGATGCACTCAGGGTTTGTAGGGAACTTGTAGCTTCAAATCATATCAACACTTTTTGCATTAAACACCCATCACTTGCTCCAGCTCACTTGTGCCTAGCCATCATGAGTGTGTACCATGGCAACCCCCCTAGGTTCTAGTGCTCACTTGTGTACACACTTGTATTGTGTTGGTCCATTTAGATAAAAAGTGTGTACGCAAGCATGTTGCACAAAGAAACTCTTGGAATATCAGTCGGTTTCCAGTTCCGGTTGTAGTGTTAGCTCGCAAATGATATATCCGTGATTTTAAATGTATTTCCAGTATTTTGTCACAGATGCCTGAATCTGTAATACTGAGCAGACACTGGTTAAAAGTACCGATAAATACAAAAAATAGATAATGAATGAGCGGTATTAAAATGCAATATTCTGGTATGAACAGATGTGCAAGAGAGAGAGAGAGAGGGTGAGGGGATCTTTGACCATGGCTATTCTCCTCCTTCATTTTCTCCTCATCATTTATCTCCTCTCCTCTCACCTTGGCTTCCCTCATCTCCACCTCCACAAAAACCCTCACAAACACCCTCAATCCAACATTAAAACTCCACCCGCCTTTCACAAAAAATATGCACAAGCTCACTAGAAGCATTTTGGACAAAGAAAAATTGGATTTTGAAGACTTGGGCAACTCAAGAATTTTCTTGGGTTGCCAAATGAGATATTTCATTCACCATTAGAATTGTATTTCATTTTCTTTAACATTTATATATGTTTAGAATCGATATTGTATAGTTTTGTGAGCTTGGAAAATTCCAAATTGAGGGTTAGGGTTTGAGTTGAATCCAAAGGTGAAACTGAGGCTTAATAGTGACCTTAAACCCCTGTGGTGTGTGATTAAATACCAAAAACCAGAAACTTAACCCCTTAACCAAAATTTGGAAACCCCGATATCGGGAATTTGTGGAAATTTAAGGAGTTATTGGAGATCTGCTAATACCCGGGGACCCTGGGAATTATTTTGCAAATACAGTGAGACAAGCAGGCTACCTAGAAGATAACCTGGAGACCCGAGCCCCTACCCATTCCTCAAGGCCACAATTTTAATCTTCCTGGCCGCAAATTGTGGCCAGGCTGGAGCAGAATGCCTCCTTGTTTGGTCCAGGGTTTTTATTTCAGTAAACTAGACCCTTCCTATATGCAAAATTGACTAATTTCAGCAAGGGTAAAATCTGAGACCATTTTCATGAGTTGCTGCCTTATATTTCATGATGTTTGTGAATTAAAGTTTTGATATTCATGTTTTTATCGGTCGATTCACGTTCATACGTCAATCGTCGAGAGTTGTTGGTCATTCTTGCATGCGTAGACATAGGTTAACCTATGTACGATTCGTGTGTCGTTTTGGTTTTCGTGCGTGATTTCTGTTTACGATACTATATGTGTACACATGTAGGTACCCCATGTGGACTTCAAGACGACGAGGAGAGCGTGGTGTCATCGACTCCAGCAAGTAAGGATCAAGGTGAGTAGATTATATCTACGGGGGAAGTCGGGTGGATGGCGTATAGCACCCGCGCAGTTCGAAGGGTAGTATACGATATATACGATATATATATGATTATGTATTATGTGAAAGATGGATAGTTAGCATGTAAGATTTAGGAGATCATGGGTTAAATTTTAGTGAAATTGATTGATAGTGTCGTTAGTTAGTTGTAGTCACGAACCCTAGAATAAGATTTACACTCGCACACACACACACACACTTGCATGCATTTTATTTTCTTATACGTATATGGGGATATGTGTGTGTGCGTGTATACACACACACACACACACATAGGTATATGACTATGTATATATATGTATACGTATACATATACATGGATGATGAGGATAGTACATGATACATGGAGATGAGTCGATGTGATTGGGCATGGCGCCATATAATCGGTGATGTGATTCGGTTCGTATTATGAGATACGACATGATATTATAGCGGATCTTTAGGAAATGTGTTTTCAGACAGACGCATATATATTGTAGATGGTATCAGTATGTACTAGACTTTTGATCAGTACCCTAGTTCATGATATGATGATAAGGATACCAGATAAATGATGAGATAAATGTGATATTCGACCCGTACCCAGATTTGGGATGTCGTACGATGGATTTACCCTACGAGCTATATATTGATGATAGATCCGCACTCTTGACTCGAGAATGTCATATTATATATTGTATCGTATGTGATACTATTGTGGCGGGATCACCGACTATTATATCTATATATATCAACTCAGATTTAGGTGGTTTACTTACCTTTTCGATTAGCCTGTTAGTTTAGTCATGTAGTTTACCTGTAGATGTTAGACTAGACTCGAGTCATACCAATTTCAAAACTAACGAATCATGAGTACTTTAAAGACAGGACAAGGGATTCTACGGATATTTCAAAGGACATACCTTTTCTTAAAAACACCGTAGTCCCTATTTACTAAACACCAAGATTTGTGTTATTTCAAATGTCAAAATTGTGTGACTCACATATATTGATATAGATTCTTTATTGTTGCGTGTATTATTCATTTTCCGCATATTCTTGCTATTCGCATCGCCTTGCATGTTTAAATGTGTTTACTATTATATTAAACCCATGTTATCAGGACACCAGCACCATTACCGATGATGCGTATGTCTACGAATACTTACTTCCCGGCTCACACACATCATCATCGGTAATTGCCATGTCGCGTACACTTTAGAGAATATTAATTCATTGATATCACTTGTTAGCTGATAGTTCCGATATATTATTATTGTGCTAGATTAGATATTGCATTTATTTACGGTGTTATCTCATTCATGTATATTCATATATTCATTTGCCATGCAATAGTATGGGCCAGTCCGGATTGCCGGAGCCCATTATTCATTATTTATTTACATATTGATTTGAGATTTCGGATTTCCATGAGATTTCTGGATTTGTAGAAACCGCAAGGATTTTATAAACTGATTATCATTTTAAAATGAAAGTTGTTGTTTTCTCATGATATGATATGAGATATGTACACCGTGAGTTTTTTCGGCGCTTGAGCGATATCGTACACCCGATTCGAGGGGGAGGAGGAACCATCTGTGGGTGCATGGTGGACCCGGTGCGGTACCCCGGGACAAAATGGTCGCAGATAATGGCGTTGAGCCTGGCAGGGGAACACTCCCGACCGGTGATTTTATTGTGACTCGACGGATATCCGGAGGATACCGATCGGAGTATAGGCCAGTCCGGATTGCCGAGCCTGAGCTTTTGAGATTTGATGTTATGGGCCGGTCCGGATAGCCGGGGCCCTAGATATTGAGATTGTTGGATATAGTGCCCTCAGAGTCAATTATTGGATCACATGCACGTGATTGCAATGATTGAGGAAGGACCTATACCTGTAGGACAGTCTTACTCGAGAGGTTTATATACTATCTGGTTTGTCTTTATCATCATGTACATGCTTTAGGTGACATTGTTGTTCACTATTACACGTTGATAGAGAATAGTATGCTACCATGGTTTATCTTTATCATCGTGTACTGCTTTAGGTGACCTTACAGGTCACTATTACACGTTGATAGAGCCCTTAGGATTCTTGCTTGACTACCAGCAGTACATATACGTGAGAGTTGGGTAGTCTATAAGCACATCCTTAAAGTGGTCCCTAGTCGTGGGAGTTTCGAGATTGGGCATCGATACTCCATTAGTAGACTAGTGTATACAGTCGAGACCCCGACGAGGGGCGGTGGCCGGTCTCACAAGCCATTGGTGTCAGTTAGTTCACCTAAAATGTATACAGGTGCTCATTGGGTTATGAGTACACCAGACAGGACTCGCCAAGAGCATGCTAGTTGGTATTATACCTGACATCAGATAGCAGTTCCCTGGTGACATGTGTACAGGTTAGTTCATCGACCTGAGATCGTCATTTGTCTCGTGTGAGTTCCCACTGTGCTTTGATTACTACCCTACCACGGCTCAAAGGAGTCGTGCAAACAGGTTTTTAGTTGGGTACAGTCCGGAGCCACATGGAGGCAGTGAGCGGATCGGCAGGGGTTTCGTCTCTCCCGGTATTGTGGGTGAGATCGCGCTGTGTCTAGGAGAGCCATTACACGAAGTCCTTGGCCAAGGCAGGAGATTTACTGGTAGGTATTCCAGTAGTATCTCAGGGTTTTCTGGGCTACACTCCGACACGACTTGTACCGATTTTGGGGGTCTGACTTTTACCAACCCCCTAGGCCCGCCATGTGATGCTCATAGACGAACGGACCGGACTGTATGGATATTGTCACTGACAGGCTCAGTAGGGTGTCAGGATGAGTTTGCTCATCGACTTCTCTTTTGGTCAATACCTGGTAGCCCGTTACGTACGGCTAGTACCTCTGACGTGCTAGTGGTTAAATCCACAGCCAAAGTATTGACGAGTCTTTAGAGTCCCCCACAGACAGTTTCTACAAGTTTCAGGAGAAACTTTGCAGAGGCCATATGGATTTATGGCAGGGTCCGAACATACGCGTGCACTTGTGCACGTGTCATGGTTCGGACAGATAATATTAGCGGGCTTTGGTTTAAGCCGGATTCTAGTATTATACTGTGTAGATTTTGTCTCACTGTATTTGTATTCGGTCGGAATACAAATGCGGGTATGTATATACACTCGCGGGGTTATCCTGTAATTTATTACGGGATCGCTTTTTGAAGTTGTCAGTTTGCATTCCGTTTCGGCCATTTTTCTTTATTCCTTTCATGGCTGATTTCATTGTTCTTTGACTGAAAATTGATGCCTGGGGTTTATTTGCAAAAGTTGCAATTGTAAAGGAGGGTGTTTTTTGTGTGGCGGTTCTCCAGCAGAATTCCGGAGCCTTCTTGATTTTCTTTGCTTTATTTTGTTCATCATTACTTGCTTTATTGAGTTTGGATTGAATGAGATGTTTTGGGGTGGTTTTTTCTTACCTTTTCCTTATGGTCACCTCTCACTTGAGCTTGCACTCACCTCCCACTTCTCCTAGTTATGGTCGAGCCATATATTGGGCTGTCCCAAATTTTTGGTGGATAATTGATTCATTTTTCATTTGCAACAAAAATCCAAAGCTCATTTCTTCAAGCTCAATTTCCATTCTCACTCCAAATGGCAACTTCAATTAACCCTTGAGGCAAAGTGTTCTACGTATATTCTACAGCAACCTTGGACACGTCGGGTAGCACACTTCGTGCCCGAGTTGCTTCGGATGAAGCGGGAGCCCGTAAAAAGATTCGAAGATGTGGTGCCCTTTCCGACGAGGAGATCGAGACCGGAGATGCCGCGAGGAGCTTGGAATA
Organism: Agapanthus africanus; assembly: GCA_030015575.1. Lineage (NCBI taxonomy): Eukaryota > Viridiplantae > Streptophyta > Magnoliopsida > Asparagales > Amaryllidaceae > Agapanthus > Agapanthus africanus. Next base: position 609,162,253 of record CM057339.1, on the reverse strand, counting down.
GTGGCCAAAGACTGAAGGACACGGACCGATCGGTATAACTTTCTATCCCTTCTCTAGCTAGCTAGTTGTAGGTTAATTGCTCAATACGGGTTTTAAGTATACGATAGCGCCAGTTTCAAGTTAAGAAAAAGTTTTTATTTCCGCATTTTGGCCTCGGACAGACGGCCGGGGCGCTACCGTAGTCTTACAGGTATCAGAGCCACGCCATTAACCTTTACTAGCTTGTTCCAACGTATTTAAAACATCGATCGAACGAATTTTCTAATAACTGCATTTCCAAGTCACAATTTCTGTCGAATTTTTCCTGTGGTCAAAAAATTATTTAGTGTGCTGCAGAAAATCAGGCAGGGTTTTTTAGGAGTTCTGAGAAAATTTGGATGCATGATCATACGGTCCCGCCGCGGAACCGCGGCAATAACCCTCTTCTAGCCGCGGTTCCGCCGCCATTCTGTACCCTCACTGCACCAAAATTTCTACAGTGCTCTCTGACATGGAATTGGGGTTTCTGGAATTTTTTTTTTGGGCCCAGTTTATTTTGAGTACTAGGTATTGTGCTTGGGGCCCACTTCAAGAAATTTTGTCGATCGAAAATTTTAAATATGTTAGTTCACAGTATTTACATTATATCTGCGACCGTGAATGTCACTCGAGCGGTAAATCTCGTCTAATTGTTATAGCTCTTTTAGACGGGATTTGCGAACGTGATATTCACGTTGATGTTCTGTGTTGTGCTGTGATGTTGTGGATTTGTCGTGGTGGATAGCCTGGATGCAATGGTAGTACAGTTTGGTTGTATTTGTACATTTGATATTGCGGGACGAGCGTCCGACATGTGGACTGCCGTCACTGCCTGTTTGTATATTATTCTTTTGGGGCACGACCGGACAGAGTTCGATGTACCCGTTGTATATTTTACTTTCTATACTAGGATTACCCAGCGGTGGGGTGCACGAATAGCCGGGTTCTAGAAGGCAACGGGCCCGCATATCATGGCTTTGAGATGGAGAGGGCTTCACTCTAGAATTGGCGGGCTATTCGCCGCACTTGTAGGGGGTACAGGTTGACCCAAGCAGGGGTGCTTAAGTTACCGGATTCGGTGAAGTGCTGGGTGGTCCATTCACGTTGTTGAAGGGGGATGCCTCGCTTCAGGTTTTGGCGGGTAACTTTCCGCGCCCGTAGGGGTCGAGGATTTCATTTCACAGGCTATCCACACGACCAGGGGAACGTCGGGTTTCAGTAGCGAGTCTATGAAACCCTGGGATCCCAGATTAACTGGATTTTTCTGTGATGCTTATTACTCTCTGTGATGTTGCATTTTATCACGCCATGAGACAATATTATATATTGATATATATACTAGTAGATATTGTATATGTTTTACACCCGCGCTAGTCCAGTCCCCGCTCTGTCGTTAGTTAAGTAACCTAACGGGTGATGACGGGACCCAGTGGCGAATGCGGATGGCATATACGTACATCATATTTTCGTTCTTTTGTGGTGTGATTAATTGATGGGACTGCATTGATTCGGATCAACGCAAGCTAAACAAACCTATTCTGATGTTGTTGGAACATTTTTCAAAAAGCTGTTATTGCAAGGACGTTCTCTTTTGTTTTGCACAGTGGTATTCGGTTATGAATATCCAGCACCTCAGTCGACGAGGCAAGGGCCGAGATCCCTTCACCGGGAGTGACCCTTTGGACAGAAGTTTGCGTCAGGGTAATAACTTCACTATAGCCGACTACCTTTTGCTTTGCATCGTGGTATTCAGTTGGAATATCCTACACCTCATTCTACGGGGAAAGAGCCGAGATCCCTTCACCGGGAGTGACCTCTTTAGCAAAGGTTTTCGTCACTATATTTTATAAAAAGCTATCCGGATCCTTCAACGATATCAAGTTCATTACGTTAAAAGGTTTTTCGCCAAAACCTGTCGTAGCCCTCCGTCATTTCAGATTAGAATTGCTTAGTATTCGTGCTACGTTTGTCGTTGCTATTTGCCGAGGCGTAGTGTGCGGTAGCTCTGTAATGCTTTTCTGTCGCATGGATATATGGATTGGTTAGGACAGTCATACGACTTTGTTGATTATTCGTCAAGGGTCATGCGGGTGGGTTTAACGCAATCAAGATAATGACGGGTTGAACGTGACTAGGACCTTTTGATTTGTTGATTATTCGTCAAGGTCATTTGGTTCCTAGGGGTAAAAACAAACAACAAGAGTTTCTAAAGAAACTGAAACTTGCCAGATATGCGCATACCTTTTGGAGTGTGATAACGTGAGTGGATTCCATTACGTTATCATGCGAAGATAGTTGGATCCCTATTCCCACTGATGAGTTGGTTTACTCCTCGGGTGATCCCGACTAATTCTTCTTTAAGGTTTAGAGGAGAATTTGAGGTTACAGTGGGAGGTTTCCTGATTAGATAAATTGGTAACCATTCTGATCTAGGTTAGAGTGCACGCTGAGTGTTTCTTTTCTCTCTCTCTTTGGCAGCGACCATGACCCGACCCTTGACTATGACTCATTGACCAAGTTAACCGAACTTTCTTAAAACACTAGCTTTTGGATTGTCAGAGTTGCAAACCTCATTGCCACTCCTACTTTTACCCTTTTCTCCAGAACACCCCGTATTACTACGAACATCCACTTCCATTGGATAAAACCATCGTATGGTTATATACGAACTCGAAGGAACTTTTTCCAGATTCGAGGATGGATTCCGGTTCTGGAGAAAATGAATAGGACTATTCAGTTGTCTTTTCCTTTTACCTTCTCTCAGGTTGCGAGTGCTCCTTGGATTAGGACGGTACACCTATTATGCTAATTGGATATCTTCTTCCAAACCATAGGCAGGTGTCGAACGGTAGGGAATGAAGAAAACCAATTAGCCTAACGATGGTGTACAGAAGGTATTAAGTAAAGACAAATAAAGAGATTAGTAAGAGGGCAAAGTAAACTGCGACTGCTATTCACGACCAAACCAAGTATTTCATCGCCACTCCTACTTCACCTTTGTATTTCTCCAGGACACTCCGTATCACTACGAAGATCCACAGTTTATTGGATACTCCATCGTATGGTTATATACGAACTCGAAGGAACTTGTTCCAGTTCGGAGATGGATTCTGGTTCAGGAGTAATAGGAATAAGGTTTTATTCAGTTGTCTTTTATCTTTACCTTCTCTCGGGTTGCGAGTGCTCCTAGGATTAGGACAGTACACCTATTACGCTTATTGGATAGTTTTCTTCCAAACCATAGGCTAGTGCCGAACGGTAGGGAAGGAAGAAAACCATTTAGCCTAAAAGGGTGTGCAGAAGGTAATGACTAAAGACATATAAAAGGATTTGGAGAGATGGCAAAGAAATGTACGATTACAGACGTGAATCTGGATAATGGAAGAGGCATTACTAGGAATACGAGGATACCCCTTCGAAACTTTTACATGTTTCAGTTTCACTGTGTACTGTTAAAAGAAAATTGATTTCCTAATTAGTCCTTGCTCCAGGGTATGTATTTACCAGGTTTGATTCTCACATCTGTATGGTTTTACAGATGATGAGTGTGAGTAAGTTATTGGGAATTGGATGATCATCCTCATTATATCGGGATTCGTTGTAATTGGTGATATTTGAGGAAATCGCCTGGGTTGTTTTCCGGACGGCAAATATTTGGTTTTGAATATCCGTTATAATGCACAAATTTCAAATTGATATATCTGTACGTTTATTTTTATAAAGTGAGATAAAAAATTTTGAAATTATGTCTATGACATTTACCTATATCAGTGGATGGTTAGGTAAGGAACAATAAACAGCAGTGTAATTCTTCTTAACTATAAGTACAGTTTTTAACCTCCGACACACAGGGAATGAGTTATTAGACTCAGGAGACTTATACAGAGTATTGTATATTGTCCAGTGTCCATTAGGACAGAGGGGTTGGTACTCGTACTATATTCTGTTTACTTGTGACTTCTTTGGTTCTTAGACATGTGTTTCGTAGAAATGCAAGGTCTAAGTTTTGAGAGGTTATAGGTATATGAATAAAGTAGAGAACCAGGTATTGCAAGTATCAGGATTCTTCAAGGTGATCGAAGACGTGGATACTTGTGTATGGTATTCAGTTGATAGTAATGATTATGAGAACTTGCTTCTCTTTCAGGTTACTCATATCTGGATGTATTCCTAAGTTGAGTAATGCTGATCGGCCTCTCTCCATTTAGTTAACATGCACTGGAGACAGCTGCATGATTTGAATCTGGTTCCAATTAAATCAGTGCCTCTGTTTCTATATTGGATATAGAACGGTTCATATCTTAACGATGTTAAGGTACGGGGAGTTTTCCGGCTTATGCTTAAAACCAGACTCTGGATAACTCAAGGCACGTTTCTGTAATGGCTGTTTGTGGGTTGACCCGGGCTATGACGAGGGTTGACTTTCTACCATCTGGAAGATCAATAGTGATATTGTTCTTGACTCGCTACAGTTTTAATAAAAATGGATTTTTTCAGAAAACAGTAGTGGGAGTATGGTAGAACTGGAAGTGATTCCAGAACCACAAACGATTACTAAAAATTTGATAAGAACCTAAAGATTCAATCTGGTTTGACATTCCATTGGCCACTCCGTAGATATGGTGGGTAACCTCAGGCACTCGAGAGGTACTTCGGTATGCTCAAGGACGGTGACATGGAGGTTCTTGTTTACCCTGACTTGCCATTGCTGTTGTTCCAGACAGTGAGACCCGGCAAGAGGATGAATATAGCGTCGTTCTAAATTAGTTTGAGAAGTGCACGTGTATATGACTCTGCCAGAAGGTTTTCGTAGTCAGTGGGAGCAGCGGAAGCATAGTGGGCAAGTAGCTTATGTCTATTTATGGACTAAAGCAGATATAGCGGAGATAGATCATCTATTTCTGATGTGACAGTCATAGGTTTGACTTCATCAGAATAGGGGATGGATCTGTTAAGAAGGTAGTAGGGTGTGATGTCCTGGTATTTGGATAACATGCATAGAGTAGGAAGTGAAATTCCTATACTACGATCGGTTATACTTTGGTTGTCACACGGTGGTTTCTCCACATAAAGCTTGGATATTATATCAGACATTTTGGTTACTAGATCTATGGTTTTAGATCTAGATTTGGGTAGTTTCCCAATCTGGGTACTTAGACAGCATTCTAAAGGTGTTTTAGAATGTACGACTCCTGGCATGGTGGTGTACCTGCAAGTGATGGAGTCACCCTCTCTAAAGGTGTCTTACAGACTAAAGGGGAGAGGGACGTGCATGATTGGCAGATCACTTGCTTAGGCAATTGAGTCAATCATGTGATGTCAAGTACCACACCAGACGTTGTTTTTGCACTAGATGCAATAAGTTGATATTAATCCTATCCTGGAGAAACGTTCGGAAGCAGTTTTAGAACATAAGTGGATGTTCTAGGGATATGATAACGACAGCCTCTTTCGGGGAACGTTATCATTCCAGGCTTCCAAGGTGACCTGGATGACAGAGTGACTGTCAGAGTTATAGTTTTTCCTATGACGAGGGGCGGTATTTTGGACAGGTGGTCCAAGCGGATACTGAGGGAGGTGTGGCGCAAGATACTGATTAAGTTCACTTGACGATACAGTCTAAGAAGTTTGGATTTGGAGTTCATTTATGAACTAGGTCCCATCAGACATCCAAACATAATCTAAGACGGGTATTGCTCATTTCGGGAGATGGTTTTCTCCGCGAACTTGAGATAAAGAGAGACATAGAAAGAAACATTAGAACGGATCCACTAACTGAGGATATTCCTCGAACGCAATAATTTCACAAACAGGCTTTTGTGAGACTGATCAGTAGAGGAGTTGGGTGTTCGGTATCACATAGGCTGTGAGTATGCGACATCGCAATAATTAGCCTTGAGTGCAAGTGGGAGATTGTTGGATATAGTGCCCTCAGAGTCAATTATTGGATCACAGGCCCGTGATTGCAATGATTGAGGGAGGACCTAAACCGGTAGGACAGTCTTACTCGAGAGGTTGTAAGTCCACGTAGCGCCCCGACCGTCTAACAGACGCCAAATGCGGAACAAAAACTTTTACAACTGGCACTATCGCGTACTATAACCCGGATCTGCCATTAAAGCTAAACTAACAAACTGCAAAGTGGGTAGAAATGTTATACCGAACGATCTGAGTCCTTCGGTCTTCAACCATCATCCCACGCTTTGTTGCGGCTGCTCGGATCTCCTCGATCTCCAGTCTTATCGTCCAGGTGGCACCACGTCGACGGATCTTTAAACGGGCTCCCACCTCTGAACCGATGCAACTCGATCGTCAAGTTTGCTAAAAGAGACGACCAAGATAATGTAGAGAATGAGTAGAACACTTTGTCTCGCTTCGTCCAAAGCCATGGACGAACGGTTAATGAAGTTGCCTTTTGGATCGGGTAAATGAGAAAATGAGTATACAAATTATCATGAACCAAAACTATATCTGTTTTCCAACAACCATAATCCTATCAAGAGGGGAGGGGCCGGCCACTATAAGGAGGTGGGAGGGTGAGTGTAGGAAGCAAGGAGAGTGATCATAAGCATTAAAAAGAATAATGAGTCACATAACACCTTGCACTAAACATTTAATGAAAACTATGATTCATTGCCCTTAGTCATCATCTAATTAATGCACTAAGCCACCTCACCATCCTAGTCACCACAACATGAAGCTTCCACACTCATGACTCACCTCATGACTCACCCTCAAGAAGAAAAGACAAATCCGCATTTAACCGAATGTTAAATACGGGCGATAGAAAACTGGAAACTGGCAACTTCCAAAAGTGATCCTGAAACGAATTTCAGGATAACCCCGTAACAGTATAAACATACCCGCATTTGTATTACGACCGAATACAAATGCAACTGAGTCAAAGATATTATATCTACACAGTATAATACTCGGATCCAGCTTAAACCAAAGCCCACCAGTATTATATGCCCGAAAAACGACACGTGCGAAAACGCACGTGTATTTTCCGAACCCTGCCATAAAAGCATACGACCTCTACAACGTTTCGCCCGAACTTGGGAAACAGTTTGTGGGGGACTCTAATGACTCATCAACACACTGGCACTGGGTATAACCACTAGCACGTCAGAGGTACAAGCTGTACGTAACGGTTGCCTATGTATTGATTGGAAGGGAAACTGACGAGCGAACTCATCCATAAACCCTACTGAGCCTGACAGTGACAATATCCGTATAGTCCGGTCTGTTCATCTAAAGAGTATCGCATATCGAGTCTAGGTGGGTGGATAAAGTCAGACCCCTAATAACGCGATAAATCTTGTCGGCATGAAGCCCATCACGATCTGAGAATCTACTGATCCAAATCAGTAATTCTCCACTACCTCGGCCGAGGATTTTTAGTGATGGACACCCGTGCACTGCGCGACATCAACCCCTAATACCGGGAGAGACGAATCCCAGACGAACCGCTCACTGCCTTCATGTGGCTCGGGACAGTACCCAAAAAATACCTGTTTGCACGACTCCTTTGAGCCGTGGTAGGGTAGAAATCAAAGTACAGTGGGAACTCACACGAGACAAATGACGATCTCAGGTCGACAAACTAACCTGTACACATCTCACCAGGGAACTGCTATTTGACGATATGTATAATACCAACTAGCATGTTCCCGGCGAGTCATGTCCGGTGTACTCATAACCCAATGAGCACATGTATACATCTTAGGTGATCCAACTGACACCAGTGGCTTGTAAGACCGGGCACCGCCCCTCGTCGGGGTCTCGACTGTATACACTAGTCTACTCTGGAGTATCGATGCTCTGTCTCGAAACTTCTACGACTAGGGACACTTTAAGGATGTGCTCCCACGTATATGATCGCCATCATACTGCTAGCAGTCAAGCAAGAATCCTATAGGCTCTATCATCATGCAATAGTAAACTAAAGCATATATACGATGATAAAGACAAACCAGATAGCATACTATCATCTCGAGTAAGACAGTCATGTCGGTATAGGTCCTCCCTCAATCATTGCAATCACGTACCTGCGATCCAATAATTGACTTAGAGGGCACTATATCCAACAATCTCCCACTTGCACTTAAGGCTATTATTGCGATGACGCATACTCATAGCCTCAGTGAGTGGATCCGCCCTGATGTTTCTTTCTATGTCTCTCTTAATCTCAAGTTCGCGGAGAAAGCCATCTCCCGAATCGAGTAATACCTGTCTTAGAATATGTCTGGATATCTGATGGGACCTAATTCATAAATGAACTCTAAATCCAAACTTCTTAGACTGTATCGATAACTGAACCTAATCAGTATCCAGCACCATGCCTCCCATAGTATCCTCTTGGACCACCTGTCCATAATACTGTCCCTCGTCAGAGGGAAAACTATAACTCTGACAATCACTTTGTCATCCATGTCACCTTTAAAGCCTGGAATGATAACTGTCTCCCGAAGGAGGCTACTGTCATCAAATCCGTAGAACATGCACTTATGTTCTAAAACTGCTTCCTTATGTTTCTTCAGGATTGGATTAATATAAACTTATCGCAACTAGTGCAAAAACAACATCTGGTGTGGTACTTGATATCTTATGATTGACTCAATTGCCTAAGCAAGTGATCTGCCAATCATGAACATCCCTCTCTCCTTTAGTCTGTAAGACACCATTAGAGAGGGTGACTCCATCACCTGCAGGTACACCACCATGCCTGGAGTCATCTATTCTAAATACCATTAGAATACTGTCAAAGTACCCTCATTGGGAAACTACCCAAATCTAGATCTAAAACCATAGATCTAGTAACCAGAATGTCAGATATTATATCCATATCCTTCGTGGAAAAACAACTGTGTGACTACCACAGTACAACCGATCGTAGTATAGGAATTTTACTTCCTACTCTGTGTATGTCATCCAAATACCAGGACATCACACCCTACTACCTTCTCACCAGATCCATCCCCTATTCTGATGAAGTCAAACCTATGACTGTCACATCAAAAATAGATGATCTTATCTCCGCTATATCTTCTCAATCCTATAAATAGACATAAGCTTCTTGCCCACTATGCTTCTGCTGCTCCCACTGACTACGACAACCCTCTGGCAGAATAATATATACGTACACTTCTAAAGCTAGTTTAGAACGACGCTATACTTATCCTCCTGCCGGGTCTCATTGTCTGGAACAACAGTAGTGTCAAGTCTGGGTAAACAAGAACCTCACTGTCTCCGTGCTTGAGGCTACCGGAGTACCTCTCGGTTGTCTGAGGTTACCCACCATGTTTGCGGAGTGGCTATTGGAATGTCAAACCTGATTGAATATATAGGTTCTATTAAATTTTTCATAATCGTTTGTGGTTCTGGAATCACTTCCAGTTCTACCATACTCCCACTACTATTTTCTGAAAAAATTCATTTTAATAAAACTGTGGCGAGTCAAGAACAATATCACTATTGATCATCCAGATGGTAGAAAGTCAACCCTCGTCAAAGCTAGGGTCAACCCACAAACTGCCATTACAGAAACGTGCCTTGAGTTATCCAGTGTCTGGTTTTAAGCATAAGCCGGACAACTCCCCGTATCTTAACATCGTTAAGATATGAACCATTCTATATACAATATAGAAATAGAGGCACTAATTTAACTAGAACCAGATTCAAACCATGCATCTGTCTCCAGTGCATATCAACTTAATGAAGAGAGGCTAATCAACATTACTCAACTTAGGAATCCATCCAATTATGAGTAATCTGAAAGAGAAACAAGTTTCTCAAAACCGTTACTATCAACTGAATACCCGTCACAAGAATCTACATCTTCAATTTCTTTGAAGAATCCCGATACTTGCGATACCTGGTTCTCTACTTTATTCTTATACCCACAACTTCTCAAAACTTAGACATTGTATTTCTACGAAACACTTGTCTAAAAACTAGAGAAGTCACAAGTAAACAGAACATAGTACGAGGACCTACCCATTTATCCTGACGGACACTGGACAACATATAATACTCTGTATAAGTCCTCTGAGTTGAATAACTCAAAACCTTGTGCATCGTAGGTTGAAAAACTGTACCCGGGTGATTTCCTCAAATATCACCAATTACAACGAATTCCGATATAATGAGAATGATCACCTTATTCCCAATAACTTACTCCCACTCATCATCTGTAAAACCATACAGATATGAGAATGAAACCTGGTAAATACATACCCTGAAGTAAGTATCTAATCGGGAAATCTGTTTTCCTTTAACAATGCACTGAAACATGAAAATGTTTCATAGGGATATCCTGGTATTCCTAGTAATGCCTCTTCCATAATCCAATTCATGACTATAACTGTATATTTTTTTGCCATCTCTCTAAATCCATTTATTTGTCTTTAGTCGTTACCTTCTGTACACCATCGTTAGGCTAAATGGTTTTCTTCCTTCCCTACCGTTCGGCATCAGCCTATGGTTTGGAAGAAGACTATCCAGTAAGCATAATAGGTGTACTCTCCTAAACTTAGGAGTACTCGCAACTTGAGAGAAGGCGATGATAAAAGACAACTGAATAATACCTTATTCTATTTCTCCCGAACTGGGGAAAAAAAGCAAAGGTGGAAAAAAGGAGTGGCGATGAAGTACGCGGTTTGGTCGTGAATGATAACAGTCGCAATTTACTTTGCCCTCTTTCTAATCCCTTTATCTTGTCTTTACAAATTACCTTCTGCACACCCTACTTAGGCTAATTGGTTTTCTTCATTCCCTACCTTTCGGCACCTGCCTATGGTTTAGAAGAAGACTATCCAATAAGCGTAATAGGTGTACTCTCCTATACTAAGGAGCCCTCGCAACCTGAGAGAAGGTGATAATAAAAGACAACTGAATAAACCAATTCTATTTCTCCTGAACCTGGATCCATCCTCGAAGAAATCCCTTCGAGTTCGTATATAACCATACGATGGATCTATCCAATGGAAGTGGATGTCTGTAGTAATACGGGGTGTTCTGAGAAACACAAAGGGTAAAAGAAGGAGCGACAATGACTTATGCAACTCAGACAATCCAAAAGCCAGTATTTTAAGAAGGTTCGGTCAACTTGGTCACTGAGTCATAGTCTAGGGTCGGTCAAAGGTCACTGCCAAAGAGAGAGAGAAAAAAGAAACACTCTGCGTGCACTCTAACCTAGATCAGAATAGTTATCACTTTATCTAATCAGGAAACCTCCCACTGTAAACTCAAATTCTCCTCCAAACCTGAAAGAAGAATTAGTCGGGATCACCCGAAGAGTAAACTAACTCATCAGTGAGAATCGGGATCCAACTATCATCGCATGATAACTTGATGGAAGCCACTCAAGTTATCACACTCCAGAAGGTATGCGCATGCCTGGCAAGTTTCCTGTATGTTTGAAACTCCCGATATATATTTTTGCCCCATTCTCTTATGACCTTGACTAAGGGCCAAATATCTCATAAGTCACATGTCAAGTTCTTCCCGTCACTATCCAGGTCAATTTGAACTCACCCGCACATGCCCTTGACTTTGGCCAAAATGGCAGAACGACTGTCCCAAACCAACGCATCTATCTATGCAACATGTGAACACCCCAGCAGCTACCAATCACTATGTTTTGACTAAGGGCCAAATATATATAGCTTGAATACTACTGACCATCCACAAGAAATGACGGAGGGCTACGGCTGGTTTTTTGGCGAAAAACCTTTAACGTAATGAACTTGATTTCGTTGAAGGAACCTGATAGCTTTTATAAAAATATAGTGGCAAAAACCTTTTGCTAAAGAGGTCACTCCCGGTGAAGGGATCTCGGCTCTTTCCCCGTAGAATGAGGTGCAGGATATTCTAACTGAATACCGTGATGCAAAGCAACTTGTAATCGACTATATTGAATTTATTACCCTGACGTAAACTTCTGCCCAAGGGGTCACTCCCGGTGAAGGGATCTCGGCCCTTGCCTCGTCGAATGAGGTGCAAGATATTCCAACTGAATACCGCTAGGCAAAACAAAAGGAAACATCTTTATAATAACACCTTTTAAAATTTGTTCAAACAACATAAAATATAGGTTTGTTTTATCCTTGCATTGATAAGAATCAATGCAGTCCCATCAATCAATCACACCAGAAAAGAACGAAAAATAAAATGTACATATATGCCATCTGCATTCGCCACAGGGTCTCGTCATCACCCATTAGGTTACTTAACTAACAACAGAGCGGGGACTAGACTAGCGCGGGTGTAAAACATATACAACATCTAATAGTATATATACCAATATACAATAATCGCTCCAGGCGTGATAATATGCAACATTACAGAAAAGTAATAAGCATCACAGAACAATACAGATTATCTGGGATCCCCGGGGTTCACAGAGCCGTTGCTGAAACCCGACGTTCCCCTGGTCGTGTGGATAGACTGTGCAATGAAACCTAGAACCCTACAAGTGCGGCAAGTTACCCGCCAAAACCTGAAGCGAGGCAGCACCCTACAGCAAAAATGAATGGACCACCCGGCACTTCACAGAATCCGGTAACTTGAGCACCCCTCCTTGGGTCAACCTGTACCCCCTAAGAGTGCGGCGAATAGTTTGTCAATTCTAGAGTGAGGCCCCTCTGCCTCTCAAAGCCATGAGATACGGACCCGTTGCCCTCCAGAACCCGTCTATGCGTGCACTCCGTCGCGGGGTAAACCTAGTACAGAAATAAAAATATGTACAACGGGTACATCGACCTCAGCCCGGTCGTTTCCCAAAAGAATATTATACAAACAGGCAGTGACGGCAGTCCACATGTTGGACACTCGCCCCGCAATAACAAATGTACAAATAAATCCAAACTGCACTACCATTGTACACTGCTATCCACCACGACAAATCCGCAACATCACAGCACAACATAGAACATCATCGCGAATGTCACGTTCGCAAATCCGTCTAAAAGAGCTATAGCAATTAGACGCAATTTACCGCTCAAATGACATTCCCGTTCGGAGATAGAGATATAATATAAGTACTGTAAACTAACACGTTTAAATTTCGATCGACCAAATATCCCAAAGTGGGCCCCACAACATCTGCTGTACAGTAATGAAATCTGGGCCCAAAAGAAATATTCCAGAAACCACAATTTCCCATGTAAAGCTCACTGGAAAAATTTCATGCACTGTTCCCACATACTGGCCGTGGATCCGTGGTGGTACTGTGGGATCACGCGCCCAAATTTTCCTAGAATGCTTAGAAAAGCCTGCTCTCTTTTCTGTGATATGTAAAATAATTTTAATAAACTTTTAAAAGTCGACAGAAACTTTTACACTGAAAATTGTGATTTTCGAAATTCCGTTCGATCGATATTTTAAACATGTTAGCACAAGTTAGTATAGCTTAATGGTGAGGCTCTGATACCACTGTAAGTCCACGGTAGCACCCCGGCCGTCTAACAGATGCCAAATGCGGAACAAAAACTTTTACAACTGGCGCTATCGCGTACTATAACCCGGATCTGCCATTAAAGCTAAACTAACAAACTGCAAAGTGGGTAGAAATATTATACCGAACGATCCGAGTCCTTCGGTCTTCAACCATCATCCAACGCTTTGTTGCAGCTACTCCGATCTCCTCGATCTCCAGTCTTCTCGTCCAGGTGGCACCACGTCGACGGATCTTTAAACGGGCTCCCGCCGAGGCAACTCGATCGTCAAGTTTGCTAAAAGAGATGACCAAGATGATGTAGAGAATGAGTAGAACACTTTGTCTCTCTTCGTCCAAAGCCATAGACGAACGGTTAATGAAGTTGCCTTTTGGATCGTGTAAATGAGAAAATGAGTATACAAATTATCATGAACCAAAACTATATCTTTTTTTCCAACAACCATAATCCTATCAAGAGGGGAGGGGTCGACCACTATAAGGAGGTGGGAGGGTGAGTGTAGGAAGCAAGGAGAGTGATCATATGCATTAAAAAGAATAATGAGTCACATAACACCTTACACTAAACATTTAATGAAAACTATGATTCATAACCCTTAGTCATCATCTAATTAATGCACTAAGCCACCTCACTATCCTAGTCACCACAACATGAAGCTTCCACACTCATGAATCACCTCATGACTCGCCCTCAAGAAGAAAAGATAAATCCCCATTTAACCGAATGTTAAATACAGACGATAGAAAACTGGAAACTGGCAACTTCCAAAAGTGATCCTGAAACGAATTTCAGGATAACCCCGTAACAGTATAAACATACCCGTATTTGTATTACGACCGAATACAAATGCAACTGAGACAAACATATTATATCTACACAGTATAATACTCGGATCCGGCTTAAACCAAAGCCCACCAGTATTATCTTCCCGAAAAACGACACGTTCGAAAACGCACGTGTATTTTCCGAACCCTGCCATAAAACCATATAGCCACTACAACGTTTCGCCCGAACTTGGGAAACAGTCTATGGGGGACTCTAATGACTCATCAACACACTGGCACTAGGTATAACCACTAGCATGTCAGAGGTACAAGTTGTACGTAACGGTTGCCTATGTATTGATTGGAAGGGAAGCTGACGAGCGAACTCATCCATAAACCCTACTGAGCCTGACAGTGACAATATCCATACAGTCCAGTCCGTTCGTCTAAAGAGTATCGCATATCGAGTCTAGGGGGTGGATAAAGTCAGACCCCTAATAACGCGATAAATCGTGTCGGCATGAAGCCCATCACCATCTGAGAATCTACTGATCCAAATCAGTAATTCTCCACTACCTCGGCCGAGGATTTCTAGTGATGGCCACCCGTGCACTGCGCGACATCAACCCCCAATACCGGGAGAGACGAATCCCCGACGATCCGCTCACTGCCTCCATGTGGCTCGGGACTGTACCCAAAAAATACCTGTTTGCACGACTCCTTTGAGCCGAGGTAGGGTAGAAATCAAAGCACAGTGGGAACTCACACGAGACAACACGATCTCAGGTCGACAAACTAACCTTTACACATGTCACCAGGGAACTGCTATCTGACGATATGTATAATACCAACTAGCATGTTCCCGGGGAGTCCTGTCCGGTATACTCATAACCCATTGAGCACCTATATACATCTTAGGTGATCCAACTGACACCAGTGGCTTGTGAGACCAGCACCTCCCCTCGTCGGGGTCTCAACTGTATACACTAGTCTACTCTGGAGTATCGATGCCCTGTCTCGAAACTTCTACGACTAGGGACACTTTAAGGATGTGCTTACAGACCCCGGCTCCCACGTATATGATCGCCATCATACTGATGGCAGTCAAGCAAGAATCCTATGGGCTCTATCATCATGCAATAGTAAACTAAAGCATATATACGATGATAAAGACAAACCAGATAGCATACTATCATCTCGAGTAAGACTGTCATGTCGGTATAGGTCCTCCCTCAATCATTGCAATCACGTACCTGCGATCCAATAATTAACTTAGAGGGCACTATATCCAACAAGGTTTGTATACTATCTGGTTTGTCTTTATCATCGTGTACATGCTTTAGGTGACATTTTGTTCACTATTACACGTTGATAGAGAATAGTATGCTATTATGATTTATCTTTATCATCGTGTATTGCTTTAGGTGACCTTACAGGTCACTATTACACGTTGATAGAGCCCTTAGGATTCTTGCTTGACTGCCAGCAGTATGATGGCGATCATATACGTGAGAGTTGGGTAATCTATAAGCACATCCTTAAAGTGGTCCCTAGTCATGGGAGTTTCGAGACTGGGTATCGATACTCCATTAGTAGACTAGTGTATACAGTCGAGACCCCGATGAGGGGCGGTAGCCGGTTTCACAAGCCATTGGTGTCAGTTAGTTCACCTAAGATGTATACAGGTGCTTATTGGATTATGAGTACACCTGACAGGACTTGCCGGGAGCATGCTAGTTGGTATTATGCTAGTTGTATGTATGCCCTAGAGGCCAGTATTGTACATATGATGTATACTATATTGGATGCTTGGACATATATAGAGAGGACTTTCTTGCTCGATATGATAGTATGCTATCTGGTTGCTATTTACTTTAACATGTATACTTGCCTCTTTATACTGTCTTATCGTTAAATCTTGGTAAAGCCCTTAGGATGTGTACTTGACTACCTGGACTATGATGTGGATCATACTAGTGGGGACATGGTAGTCCATAAGTACACCTTCAAGGTCCTGATTTGATCTCAAAAACTATTTCTAAACCGCAATCAAGAACGGCGTCGCTTTGCAGCTAGCCGGTGAGTACGGGTCGGTCCATAGGGATTTTGTGAATCTCCTAGTCGCGCTTACGAGTTAATTCCGAAGGGTGTTCGGATTAATTATTAAATCTAAAAACCTAATTAACCTAGGGCAATTATCTAGATCTACTCTTGCTAGGGCTAGGTTTAGGGATGGTTTGGAAATGTAATTAAATCTCACCGCTTTCAATACCCGAATGAAGATCTGTGAGGAGTTATGGTAATTATCAATAAAGGGGATTAGATCCGTTCGGGAAGGTGTTCCTTCCTCTAGGTTCTTGTCCTTCCTTTAGAGATCCTTACCCTAACCTCCATGGAAAACACGCGCAACCGGTCCTTTACACTACGGTGTCATCGTTACCTCGAGGGGTAGGATGCCGTAGGGCGCGGTATGTGCGTGTATGCATGGAGTCCTATTGTAAATATTTGGTGGGTAAGAAAGGGATGAGAGATCTCATCTCTCAAAATCCTTCCTCAAAGCTAAACCCTAAACAAGTTCCTAGGGCATGAAATTAAATCTACCTAGGGCAAGGAATTGAAATCTACACTAGGGAAAGAAATTAAATTACTTACAGATGCATCCCTCCAATCATCCATGCAGGTTTGTCAGATCTGAATTTCTGAATGGAAAAGAAACACCGATGCTCTCCAAAAGAATTTGTATTTTATTAAAAGGAGGCATAAGGTTTACAATGAATTAGAGTCCCTATTTATAAAGAATAGGAAACCCTAGGGTTACATTTGTTTCGCATGTCTGAAATTACAAAAATAGCCCTTAGGAAATATTTTCAGAGCCGCACCCAAATTATGTAAAAATTTCACGAAGCGAGGGCACCAGAAGGCCGCGGAACCGCGGCAATGGTGGGCTTGGGCGACGGTTCCGCGGCCCTTTAACAAGATTGAATCACCATTTTTTCTGGGCTGATTTATGTTTGCTTGGGCTTCTTATTTCTATATATCTTTTTCCATTTGGGCTTCTAGGTTGGTTCCAGATCTTCAGTGAACAATTTGAAATGGATTTTTAACCGTTCGCTTTGAGTCGATATCTTGAATATTGCTTTGTGAATTGTTCCTTATGTAGGCTTGATCAAGATTCTCTGTTTGTTGGTTAAAGTCCACATTTTCATCGTCTTTACATCGTTTGCACCGTTTTCTGTCCAAGAACCTGTAACCTGTAACATATAGCAGACATGCGTCAAAAGCACCCATTTATTTATAAAATGAATAAGAATGGGGAATATAATAATGCAATATTATGGTGTGAACAGGTCCCTAGTCGTGGGTGTATCGAGACAGGGCATCGATATACCAGTGTAGACTAGCGTATATGCTTCTCGACCCATGAGATGGGCGATGGATGATCCCATATCCATTGGTGTTTGACATCAGAGATGGTATACGGGTGCTCATTGGAGACTGGGTACACTGGACGGACTCGCCGAGAACTCCCAGATGGTATTATACCTCACGTCAGATGGTAGTTCTCTGGTGACACTTGTGCAGGTTAGTCTGTAGACCCGAGATCGTAATAGAGTCTTGTGTGATTCCCACTGTGCTTTGATTTACACCTTACCACGTCTATGAGGGCATGCAAAACGGTGGTTTTTGGGTACAGTCCCGAGTCACATGGAGGCAATGAGCGATAGGAGGGGTTTCGTCTCTTCCGGTATTGGGGGTTGATGTTGCGCAGTGCTCGATTGGCCGTAACAGGGAAGTCCTTGGCCAGGGCTGATTTAGAGATTTACTGGTAAGTTTTACCAGTAGTTTCTCGACCCGTTATGAGCCTCACATCGGCACGACTTATCGATTATTGGGGTCTGACGTTTACCACCCCTATACTTGATATGCGACATATCAGACGAGGAGACCGGACTGTTCGGGAAATGTTACCAGCAGGCTTTTACAGGAGTTAGAGCGGGCTTGCTTGCTGATCTTCTGATCACTCAATACCCGGGTAGCCGTTACGTCCAGCTAGTACCGCTGACGGCTTGTGGGTGCGTAATGTGATCATCACCTACTGTCGGCGTATTGACGAGTCTTTAGAGTCCTACACAGAGGTTTTACTGGCTCAGGCAAAACGAAATAGGAGCACGTATGTGATATGTGCGAGACCGAGAATAAATGCGTGTATGTGATACCATATTCTATTCTCACGATTTTTTGTATCGGTCGGTTATATATGATATGACCGGGTTATCGAATCAAGTGTTGATTCGATAAGTCGATACAAAGGATGTTAGCCGGTTATATGAGATATGACCGGATTATTAAGTCAAGTGTTGATTTAATAATTAAGTGTATAATTGTATATTAGATATACTAATTTACACTTGCTAACACTTGTTCACTTAGGGTTTTTTTTCTCACATGTACACTACTTTAACATATATATGATATATGTTAAAATGTGTTATCATATTGTATCATGGTTGATGATACAACATTCATGTGTGTATGAGACATACACCATTCTATGTATTATGGTGGGTTATGTTTATTTAAGATAATTACAAAATTAGTGGAGTTTTGGAATGAGCATGAAGCTTGTAGAAGCTTACTTTGCTTTGACAAAGTCTACTAGCTTTGTCTTTACCTTAGATTCCTTTTAACCCAACCATAATCAATTAGCTATGGTTATGGCTCTACAAGGGTTAGTATATGATACTCACTCACCATGGTTACCCTTCACACTTAATCATTATCCTCTTCACTTTCTTTTGTTCATTTTCTTCTTCATTGAACAAGAGAAAAAGAAAACTAGGGTTTGATCCAAAGTGAGAAAGATTGTGAGAAACAAAAATCTAAAGAGAACCCACTTCCTATTTCTCCATCCTCTACTAGACTGGCACTTTAGTTTAGAGTGTTTACTTCACTAATTCTCTAGTTAGTGAAGTAGGAGCTTGAGTCGGAATTCCCTCGACATAGATCATCTTCGGCCTCGGAGACTTCAAGCAAGGTCGCATTCTTCGCGTCGTGAAGCCATGCAAGAGCCCGGGAGAACCTTGATCGCAGCGAAGGGACTTCATCAAGGAGAAAAAGAAGTGAAGGACCGATATACAAAGGTTGTATATCGCATCCCTTTAGTGTAAAGTTGTTTACTTGCTTTCAAGTTTCGCCTAAACTCTAGTATACGATCTTGCTTAGTGTTATTCGGCACATAAAAATTTTATTTTGGCATGGTCGATGCCTTGTAGAGCCTTGTTAGTGTACCTAGTAACCCTACAGTGGTATCAGAGCCTAGCCAGAGTATTAGGCGATGTGTTAACGAAGTTAAAACTCCGAACGAACCCGACAACGTCGAAATCAACCCCTCTCTGGACTTTTTTCAAAATCTGGGTTTTTTCAGAATTAAAAATACCTAAAAATACGGCAGGGATTTCTAAGAATTACGGAGCAAAATTGGTGACGTAATATGTACGGACCGCCGCGGTTCCGCGGCAATACCCTGCTTGTGCCGCGGAACCGCGGCCGTATAGTGAGAATTTGACAGTTGGTTTACACAGTAATTCTTGTATCTGATTGTGCTATTTTATGGGTATTTTTAAACTGACTCAAGTGTTGAGTATTTAGGGGTTCATTTTGTAACCATCGATTCGATCGGAGAATTTAATTTTGTTATGTTTTTTCAGATAATTAAGAAAGTAATAAAATGTTCGAACGGATATCATTAACTCATTAATTTCCCGGCACGAAAAACATTCAAGTGTTGAATTTTTCTCGGGTTTAAATTTTTCGGAAAAACGTGCATGTGACGCGATGGACCCTCTAGAAGACAACAAACCTTAACTTGATTATGTGACCATCTTGAACTGCCCTTTGAACCTTAGGGTTTGGGGCAGTACGGCGTGCCACATGTGAGACGTTGGCTTGACCCTTCTATGGCCGGACCGTTGCTACTGTGACGTTTTCTGAAATTTTTGAACTCCGCTCAAGTGTTGAGCTATTATGGAAATCTTGGGTATTTGATAATTCGATCGGAAAGTTTAATACTGTCTATTTATCTGGAATGTGATACAATATGTGGAATTCACACAGTTTGGCATGAAATGCGAAATATCTGATATTTCGGATTTATGATGTCTAAAGAGATTGTGGATTCCAAATGTTGTAGTTTTACACTTTCTTTTCTGTGACCGTAAGTGTAATATGTGATATCGCCGGTTTCGTTGCTATATGTCAACGACAATTGGTATGCGCATATTTACTTACGTTGATGACATGTGATGTTATGTGTTGCTGGATATGTTATATTGGATCGTCGCGTTCAGAATAGCCGGGGGGTTTTTATGTGAGATGAGAGTTTTTTATTTTCATTTATGTAAAATAAAATGTATGTAATATTCTTTTATTGGGGCACTTCCGGGATGAGGTCGATGTCACCATTTGTATATTATTTACTTTTCCGCACTAGGATAGACCCAAGGAGGGGAGCACAAGTAACCGGGTTCTAGGGTCCAGTGGGAGACCAACTCGAGGAGTCGAGTCCGGGTCTCCTAACCCTAGAATTGGTAGGGTTGCTTGCCGCTCTCGTAGGGGTCTAGGAGTGTGGGTTTGGCTATTCATCGCGACCGTGCAATCCGTGTTTTATAGAGGCTCAAAATAAAACACGGACGTCCTAAGATATCCAATGTTTCATATGTTTCTTCTGCGGCGATATCTGTGATGTGATCATTTGATGTTCTGTGATAAATACTGTATATAGTATATATGATATATTATATAGACGTTACTTATGTTTTACACCCGCGCTAGCCCTGCCCTGCTCTGCCGTTAGTTACCTAACCTAACGGTGCACGAGGGGACATCGAGGCGAATGCGGATAACATAAGTGTACGCCGTATTTATCTGTGATGTTTAGGTGACTTAAATGATGGGACTTCATTAATGTGATTAATGAAAGAAAAGAAACCTAAAAGATGTTGTAGAATCAAATTTTCAAATAAAAAGGGTAGCTACATTCTTACTTTCCATAGCGGTATATATGATAAACCCTGCACCTTATTCGATGAGGAAAGAGCCGAGATCCCTTCACCGGGAGTGACCTCTTTAGCAAAACTGGCAGATGCTACAACACTCGGTTTGTTTTTATTGCTTTTGGAGTTTTGCTTTGCATAGCGGTGTATATGATATATCCTGCACCTTATTCCATAAGGAAAGAGCTGAGATCCCTTCACCGGGAGTGACCTCTTTAGCAAAACTAATGAAAGCCTCAAAATCACTCCATTTCAAAATTCACTCGATTCTACGACGATATCAAGTTCATTATGCAATAGGTTTTCAGAAAAACCTGTCGTAGCCCTCCGTCATTTCAGATAAGTCCTACTTAGTATTCGTGCTACGTTTGTTGACCTCCGTCAAGGCGTAGTGTGCGGTAGGTAACTAGTATTTATCTGCTTATGCATATGATGCAGATTGGATTAGGGTAGTCGTACGACCTTGTTGACCTCCGTCAATAGTCGTGCGGGTGGGTTTGATTCAATCAAGAAATGACGGGTTGAACTTGACTTGCACCCTATGGTTTGTTGACCTCCGTCAAGGTCATGGGATGCTTGGGGCAAAAAATATTATCGGGAATTTCAAGTGTTGAGATTTGCAATGAGATTGCATACCTTCTATGAGATAGTTGGATCCCGATACCCACTACGAGTAATTGTTACTCCCGGGAGAGTTTTTACACAGGACAATTAGCCGATCAAGTAGGTGTCAACGGGGTTATGCCTCTGGGAAAACGAGGTTTAATTTTAATTAGGTTCGTGCGAAAGCACGGGGAATCTCCCTCAAAGTACCGACACTGGCCTGGATGAAAGATTGGCGAAATTGTAGGGTGTAATTAATCCCGACTAGTCTTTCCTTTTAGGGTTTGAAGGAAGATTTGATAAAACCAGTGGGAGCCATCCTGATTAGAGAAGATAATAACCAATCTGATCTTGCAAGAGCATACGCTAAAGTGTTTTCTTCTCTCTCTCTCTCCAGGTAGCGACCATAGCATGCCTTAATCAAGATAATAATATGGATGTATTGACCGAACCCGCATGTTATACTGTGTTGGAGAACGTCGGTTCCGTTCTTTCTTATAAGAGTTATAAGACTGAACAGGATATAGGGGAATACCAGGATTCCCATGCCACCCGAATGAAGAAAGTACATGTTGATGCATTTTCTTCGGGTGTGTTCGTTACAGAGAACTGTTTCTCCATTTGCTCTACGTCCTGGGTATTAGATACTGGGTCAGGATCCTATATATGTAATCAGTTACATGGGCTTAGGAAAGGTAGAGAACTTGGAGAAGGTGATAAAGACATAAGGGTTGGAAATGGTGCAATTGTTGCAGCTAAAACCGTCGGGGAATATCACCTTGTATTGCCAACTGGTAATACATTGATTCTGAACGAATGCTATTTCATGCCGAACCTGATATGCAACATTATATCGGTTTCTTTGTTGAGTAAAGAGGGATATAATTTTGTATTACAGGATAATGTTATGAACATTTTCCTAAACCAAAAGTTGGTTGGATCAGGCACGATGTGCAATGGAATTTATGTTCTAAATCAATCAACGGTTCTGAGCATAACAAACACACACAAGAGGAAGAGTTCAGAAATGAACGAATCCTTCTTGTGGCATTGTAGACTGGGTCACATCAATGCGACACGACTAGCTAAGTTGCATAAGGATGGATATTTAAATCCGTTTGAATTTTCATCTTATGACACTTGCCAGTCATGTCTCAAAGGAAAGATGACCAAAACTCTGTTTACGGGACATGGAGAGAGAGTTACCGAACTCTTGGGACTGATACATAATGATGTATGCGGTCCCATATCTACACATGCCAGGGATGGTTCTCGTATTTCATTACATTCACCGACGATCTCTCTAGATTCGGTATGTGTTCCTGATGAAACACAAATCAGAAGCTTTTGAGAAATTTAGAGAATATAAACAAGAAGTCGAGAACCAAACCGGGAAAAGTATTAAAATCCTTCGATCTGATCGAGGAGGTGAATACTTGAGCAATGAATTTCTGGACTTCCTAAAAGAGAATGGGATTCTCTCTCAGCTAACTCCTCCATATACACCACAGCACAACGGTGTATCTGAACGGAGGAACCACACCCTATTAGATATGGTGCGCTCCATGATGAGTGTAGCTGAGTTACCTATTTCCTTCTGGGGGTATGCACTGGAGACAGCAGCATACCTACTGAATAGGGTTCCTACCAAATCTGTGCCTACCACCCCATATGAGATATGGGAGGGGAAGAAACCATATCTTAATTTTATTAAGATATGAGGTTGCCCGGCCTATGTCAAAAGACAAAAACCGGACAAACTCGAGGCAAGGTCTGTTTTGTGTAAGATTGTTGGATATCCCAAGCATTCGCGAGGGTATATCTTCTACCACAGTGAGGAACAAAGGGTGTTTGTTGCTCAACACGCCACCTTTTTAGAAAAGGTATTTCTTGCAAAAGAGATTAGTGGCTCTGAGGTAGAACTGGAAGAGGTTCCAGCTATACAAACCACAACAGAAGATTTGGTAGAAACAGAGGATTCGGTAGTTCCCGATGAACCCCAGCCACTCTGCAGATCTAGTAGGGTTCCTCACCCACCTGAGAGATACTATGGTTTTCTCATGGATGGTAGGAGCGAGGATTGCATCATGGTTGATGATGACCCAACTAGCTTCGAGCAAGCCATCACGAGTGGAGACTCAGTGAAATGGCTGGATGCAACACGGTCCGAGATGGAATCCATGTACACCAACAAAGTGTGGACTTTGGAAGTTGCTCCTGAAGGGGTAAAACCCATTGGGAGCAAGTGGATCTTCAAGAAAAAACTTGGTGTAGATGGGAAAGTGGAGACTTTCAAATCTAGACTTGTTGCAAAGGGTTTTCGTCAAAGACCAGGTGTGGACTATGACGAAACCTTTTCTCTAGTGGCTATGCTTATATCCATCCGGATCGTGCTTGCCATCGCTGCATATCATGACTACGAAATCTGGCAAATGGATGTTAAGACCGCATTTCTAAACGGTGATTTAGAAGAGTGCGTGTACATGACTCAGCCAGAGGGCTTCGTAGATAGTGGGAGCAGGGGGAAGGTGTGCAAGCTGCTTAAATCCATTTATGGATTGAAGCAAGCATCGCGGAGTTGGAACATCTGTTCTGACGTCGTAATCAAAGAGTTTGATTTCGTCAAAAACGTAGATGAACCTTGTATCTACAAGAAGGTGGCAGAGAGTAAGGTTGTCTTTCTCGTATTGTACGTGGACGACATACTCTTGATAGGAAATGGCATTCCTATGCTGCAATCGGTGAAGCTCTTCTTATCACAAAGATTCTCAATGAAAGATCTTGGTGATGCCTCCTGCATATTGGGAATTATGATCTATAGAGATAGATCTAAAAGGATATTGGGATTGTCCCAATCCAGGTACATTGACACCATACTAAAGAGTTTTAGTATGGAAGAGTCCAAACGTAGGTTTTTACCCACGATCTCAGGGCTCACTCTCTCCAAAGAGATGTCTCCCAAGACTGATTTGGAGAGAGCTCGCATGCAAGGGATACCCTATGCTTCGGCAGTAGGCTCTATCATGTACACGATGCTATGTACCAGACCCGATATAGCATACTCACTAAGTGTAGTGAGTAGGTATCAAGCTGATCCTGGAGAGAGTCACTAGACAGCTGTAAAGAGCATTCTCAAGTACTTACGAAGGACTAAAGAGATGCTCTTGGTGTATTGTAACGGAGAACTCCAAGTGGAGTCCTTTACCGATTCGAGCTTCCAGAGTGATAAGGACGACTCTAAGTCGCAGTCGGGATTTGTCTTTACCCTTTACGGAGGGGCGGTTAGCTGGAAGAGTTCCAAGCAGGAAACCGTGGCAGACTCGACGATGGAGGCTGAATACATCGCTGACAACGATGCTGCCAAAGAGGCTGTCTGGATCAAGAAGTTCATCACTGAACTTGGAGTGGTTCCATTCATTGAGCACCAATACCTTTGTATTGCGATAACAATGTAGCGATGGCTTTGGCCAAGGAACCCAGGTCCCATCAACGATCCAGGCATATTCTGAGGCGGTATCACCTGATCCGGGAGATAGTTGATCGCCGGGAGATTGAGGTCAGGAGGGTTGACACGAAGAACAACACATCGGATCCACTCACAAAGGCCATTCCCCAGATACAGTTTGAGAGACTCTACGGGATGCTTGGTATGCGATACTACAGCAGCTGGCCTTAGTGCAAGTGGGAGATTGTTAGTTGTATGTATGCCCTAGAGGCCAGTATTGTACAGATGATGTATATTATATTGGATTCTTGGACATATATAGAGAGGACTTTCTTGCCCGATATGATAGTATGCTATCTGGTTGCTCTTTACTTTAACATGTATACTTGTCTCTTTATACTGTCTTTTCGTTACATGTTGGTAATGCCCTTAGGATGTGTACTTGACTACCTGGACTATGATGTGGATCATACTAGTAGGGACATGGTAGTCCATAAGTACAAACTTCAAGGTCCCTAGTCGTGGGTGTATCGAGACGGGGCATCGATATACCAGTGTAGACTAGCGTATATGCTTCTCGACCCATGAGATGGGCGATGGATGATCCCATATCCTTTGGTGTTTGACATCAGAGATGGTATACGGGTGCTCAGTGGAGACTGGGTACACTAGACGGACTCGCCGAGAACTCCCAGATGGTATTATACCTCACGTCAGATGGCGGTTCTCTGGTGACACTTGTGCAGGTTAGTCTGTAGACCCGAGATCGTCATAGAGTCTTGTGTGATTCCCACTGTGATTTGATTTCCACCTTACCACGTCCATGAGGGCGTGCAAAACGGTGGTTTTTGGGTACAGTCCCAAATCACATGGAGGTAATGAGCGATAGGAGGGGTTTCGTCTCTCCCGGTATTGGGGGTTGATGTTGCGCAGTGCTCGATTGGCCGTAACAGGGAAGTCCCTGG
Organism: Agapanthus africanus; assembly: GCA_030015575.1. NCBI lineage: Eukaryota > Viridiplantae > Streptophyta > Magnoliopsida > Asparagales > Amaryllidaceae > Agapanthus > Agapanthus africanus. The sequence goes on along the minus strand of CM057339.1, from coordinate 609,135,946 downwards.
CCAGAGTTGATTTAGAGATTTACTGGTAAGTGTTACCAGTAGTTTCTCGACCCGTTATGAGCCTCACATCGGCACGACTTATCGATTATTAGGGTCTGACGTTTACCACCCCTAGACTTGATATGCGACATATCAGACGAGGAGACCGGACTGTACGGGAAGTGTTACCAGCAGGCTTTTACAGGAGTTGGAGCGGGCTTTCTTGCTGATCTTCTGATCGCTCAATACTCGGGTAGCCGTTACGACCAGCTAGTACCGCAGACGGCTTGTGGGTGCGTGATGTGATCATCACCTACTGCCGGCGTATTGACGAGTCTTTAGAGTCCTACACAGAGGTTTTACTGGCTCAGGCAAAACGAAATAGGAGCACGTATGTGATATGTGCGAGACCGAGAATAAATGCGTGTATGTGATACCATATTCTATTCTCACGATTTTTTGTATCGGTCGGTTATATATGATATGACCGGGTTATCGAATCAAGTGTTGATTCGATAAGTCGATACAAAGGATGTTAGCCGGTTATATGAGATATGACCGGATTATTAAGTCAAGTGTTGATTTAATAATTAAGTGTATAATTGTATATTAGATATACTAATTTACACTTGCTAACACTTGTTCACTTAAGGTTTTTTTTCTCACATGTACACTACTTTAACATATATATGATATATGTTAAAATGTGTTATCATATTGTATCATGGTTGATGATACAACATTCATGTGTGTATGAGACATACACCATTCTCTGTATTATGGTGGATTATGTTTATTTAAGATAATTACAAAATTAGTGGAGTTTTGGAATGAGCATGAAGCTTGTAGAAGCTTACTTTGCTTTGACAAAGTCTACTAGCTTTGTCTTTACCTTAGATTCCTTTTAACCCAACCATAATCAATTAGCTATGGTTATGGCTCTACAAGGGTTAGTATATGATACTCACTCACCATGGTTACCCTTCACACTTAATCATTATCCTCTTCACTTTCTTTTGTTCATTTTCTTCTTCATTGAACAAGAGAAAAAGAAAACTAGGGTTTGATCCAAAGTGAGAAAGATTGTGAGAAACAAAAATCTAAAGAGAACCCACTTCCTATTTCTCCATCCTCTACTAGACTGGCACTTTAGTTTAGAGTGTTTACTTCACTAATTCTCTAGTTAGTGAAGTAGGAGCTTGAGTCGGAATTCCCTCGACATAGATCATCTTCGGCCTCGGAGACTTCAAGCAAGGTCGCATCCTTCGCGTCGTGAAGCCATGCAAGAGCCCGGGAGAACCTTGATCGCAGCGAAGGGACTTCATCAAGGAGCTAAAGAAGTGAAGGACCGATCTACAAAGATTGTATATCGCATCCCTTTAGAGTAAAGTTGTTTACTTGCTTTCAAGTTTCGCCTAAACTCTAGTATACGATCTTGCTTAGTGTTATTCGGAACATAAAATTTTTTATTTTGGTATGGTCGATGCCTTGTAGAGCCTTGTTAGTGTGCCTAGTAACCCTACATATTATACTTGACGTGAGATAGCAGTTCCCTAGTGACATGTGTACAGGTTAGTTCATCGACCTGAGATCGTCATTTGTCTCGTGTGAGTTCCCTCTGTGCTTTGATTACTTCCCTACCACGGCTCAAAGGAGTCGTGCAAACAGGTTTTAGTTGGGTACAGTCCAGAGCCATATGGAGGCAGTGAGCGGATCGGCAGGGGTTTCGTCTCTCCCGGTATTGGGGGTGAGATCGCGCTGTGTCTAGGAGAGCCATTACACGAAGTTCTTGGCCAAGGCAGGAGATTTACTAGTAGGTATTCCAGTAGTATCTCAGGGTGTTCTGGGCTACACTCCAACACGACTTGTACAGCTTTTGGGGGTCTGACTTTTACCAACCCCCTAGGCCCGCCATGCGATGCTCATAGACGAACAGACCGGACTGTACGGATATTGTCACTGACAGGCTCAGTAGGGTGTCAGGATGAGTTTGCTCATCGACTTCCCTTTTGGTCAATACCTGTAGCCCGTTACGTACGGCTAGTACCTCTGACGTGCTAGTGGTTAAATCCACAGCCAAAGTATTGACGAGTCTTTAGAGTCCCCCACAGACAGTTTCTACAAGTTTCGGGTGAAACGTTGTAGAGGCCGTATGGATTTATGGCAGGGTCCGAACATACGCGTGCACTTATGCATGTGTCATGGTTCGGACAGATAATACTAGCGGGCTTTGGTTTAAGCCGGGTCCTAGTATTATACTGTGTAGATTTTGTCTCACCGTATTTGTATTCGGTCGAAATACAAATGCGGGTATGTATATACACTCGCGGGGTTATCCTGTAATTTATTACGGGATCGCTTATTGAAGTTTCCAGTTTGCATTCCGTTTCGGCCATTTTTATTTTTTCCTTTCATGGCTGATTTCATTGTTCTTTGGCTGAAAATTGATGCGAGGGGTTTATTTGCAAAAGTTACAATTTGTAAAGGAGGGTGTTTTTTGTGGTGGCCGGTTATCCAGCAGAATTCTGGGGCCTTCTTGATTTGCTTTGCTTTATTTTGTTCATCATTACTTGCTTTATTGAAATTGGATTGAATGAGATGTTTTTGGGTGGTTTTTTGTTGCCTTTTTCCTTATGGTCACCTCTCACTTGAGCTTGCACTCACCTCCCTCTTCTCTTAGTTATGGTCGAGCCATATATTGGGCAGTCCCAAATTTTTGGTGGTAGATTGGTTCATTTTTCATTTGCAACAAAAATCTAAAGCTCATTTCTTCAAGCTCAATTTCCATTCTCACTCCAAATGGCAACTTCAATTAACCCTTGAGGCAAAGTGTTCTACGTATATTCTACAGCAGCCTTGGACACGTCGGCTAGCACATTTCGTGGCCGAGTTGCTTCGGATGAAGCGGGAGCCCGTAAAAAGATTCGAAGATGTGGAGCCCTTTCCGACGAGGAGATCGAGACCGGAGATACCGCGAGGAGCTTGGGATGGTGGCCAAAGACCGAAGGACACAGATCGATCGGTATAGCTTTCTATCCCTTCTCTAGCTAGCTAGCTGTAGGTTAATGGCTCGATCCGGCTTTTAAGTATACGATAGCGCCAGTTTCAAGTTAAGAAAAAGTTTTTGTTTCCGCATTTTGGTCTCGGACAGACGGTCGGGACGCTACCGTAGTCTTACAGAGATTCGAGGATACAGGCCAGTCCGGATTGCCGGAGCCTGAGATATTGAGATATTGAGATATATGTTTTAAGTCGATACTTGACACTGATTCTATGATGATTTTATTGATGATACCTCGTTTTAAATGTACAGAAATCTCACTAAATTAAGAAAACAGTTTTCTCATTCATGATGTATTCTGTTTTCATTATAATGCATTCATACCTCATATTTATAATATATTGCTACCTGAGATACTGACACGAGCACTTGGTATTACACTTATGTATAGATGTTTACCCTTGCCACCTTATTTTGCTTCAGGCCTTATCAGTTTGAGGATATATTTTTTTGATCGTATTGACCTAGAATTGAGTCATACATACGATTTTTGCTCGGTGATGTTTTCTACTCACGAGTTGGCAACTCACCCCCGTTGTGTCACAGTTTCTTGCAGGTTTTGACGTACAGGTTTCGTTGCGGTTTTGCTAGCACACTGCTCCTTTTCAGGTGATTGGTTTGGTAGGTGGGTTCACTCGCATCGTGACCACCATTGTACTTTATTTATATTCAGTTGTATCTAGTAACTCTATCAACCAGACTTGTATATTATTTCAGACATAGAAAACCAGTTATTATTATTTCGACCTTAGAGTCGCGCGTTGTTTTATTATGGTTTTCATGATGATTTTGAGTTTCTTTTTGAGTTTTGATCCTCGCCCTTCGGCGTTGTATATTATATTGCTTGCGTGGTTGTGACCGCCAATTGGCGAAGAGCTAGCTTCCGCTTGGGGATGCTTTTATATATGTTATGCATGTTGTACCCTTTTGAGGCCAGTATTTACAAAGGAAATTCTGCCTAAATTTTTAGAAAAGACTTAAGATTTTAAAACGAAATATTTCGGCTTATGTTATTAAAACCACTTGCTTTAAAGATAAGTTTTCTTCACTTCTTTTTTAAAATGGTTTAGATTTCTGGGATTTTTGGCTTGCTTGAATTAGATGAGGTCATATAGACGTCATATGATTCAAGTGCCAGTCACGTGCAATTTCGGATCGTGACAGTGGATCCTGCCATCAACGCAGGCGTAACGAAGGGGCGAAACTGACGGCGAGAATCTCTCGCTGGCTCGCTCCACACGACCACTATATAAACCCCTCTTTCAGACGACTTAGGTAACGGGAATTCATTTCTACAGGCCGCTGCTCTGCTCTTATTCCATGGTACTAATTTGATCGTCGGAAGGTCCTACGGTGGTCACCCATTCCGGAACTTTTTGCAGATAGCTCGGCGTCGATACCGACCCATTGAGATCCACACACTCAACCCTCAAATCAAATTTCAGCCGCTCAGAATCGCTCGCACCAGATCGACGGAGGACAACATTTGAAGGTGATCATCACCTCCATCGCATCCAAACTAACCAACCATTTACTTAACAATGTAGATTAGAAAATAATTATCTTATATTTTTATTGCCCCCAAATTATTTTTACCCCATTTCTTTATCACGGACAAAACTATAGTCTCAAAAGATATAGGAAAGAGTTTGACCAGGTTATGAAATTTTTAAGAAAAATATATTGAAAATGGTAAGATTAAAGGAAAATTTACAAAAGTAAGAGAGAATTTTAGGAGCATTATAGAAACACCCCAAGTGATGTTGACGGAATATTCAACAAATATGTTTTAAATTGACTATTGGAAAGAATTTGGATAAGTAAATAGATTTAGGGTTTTTTCTATATAGATTTCCTAAAACTTAGCTAACTCTAAATACAATCCTTAAAACTTACCATTTCTAAATACAACCAGTAAAACTTCTCCGTTAATCAAATAAGGCCCTTTGGGTCATGCTTCGATTAATGGTAACTTGAGTTAGATTTTGATAAACATTACCCTCATCTTCCTTTCACCCAACGAAAGACTTCTCCAAACAATTACAATGCTACTCCTTTTCCCTCCAAAACTTTTCCATCCGTCAAATCTTTAGAACTCTTCAGTGTGATGATGATGATGGCGATGCATCCCTCTGAAGCTATCCCATCATTGCAAGTCCATTGAAGTTGTTCAAATGATTTAAATGAAAAACCTAGCTGATCACTAAATGTAGGGTTTTATACAACCTCTGTTTTTATTTTTGTTTAAGGGTATTTATTTAATCTATAGTTACTGTATTGAAGTCAATTTTAATTTAGTTAGAAGAAGGATACGTGCAACAACATTTGATGGGGTATTTAAAGGAAAAAATAAAGCCATTAGAGGGTATATGGGCATTTAACCCTAACGTTTCGAACTAACGGTAAGATGGATGGAAATTAACCATGAGGTCTTAATTAATCTAGTTAGAAGTTTTGAAGGTTGCATTTAGAAATAGTAAGTTTTAAGGGTTGTAATTAAAATTAGCCAAGTAGAGGTCCAATATAGATGGGGGGCGGGGGAGGGTGGGGGGACCCATAGATTTAACCATGGTTAGTATTAATTTAAGCCTAACCGTATATTTTTCATTTTTTTCTTGTAATCTTTGTTGTTTTTAATTGATAACTTTCTCTAGCTATTAGTTGCAATACTAATAACTTTTCACTTACATCTCCATGTAAAAAGATATCTTCTTTTAAGAGTGTTGACTGTAATATTAGTTTATAAAATATACAAGGAAAAAAAAGCGAAACTCTTAAATTTGATGGCCTTTCTAGACTTATTATTCCCATACTCATGTCATCGCACAATGTAAACTCTAGCAATGAGTCTTGTATGAAAAGTATAAAAATTAAGTGTTGTTCAAATTATGACTTTCGATTGACCACCTTTATCTCTAATAAGATTGTATTTCATGTTTGATTAGGAAAATTATGGATTTTTTAAATTAAATTTATGTAAATTTCATATTTAAGAATTATAGCTTATAATTATGTGCTATCCAAGGATGTAAACGGATCCGGATAATCTGATCCGAATCCATTTTCGAATCCGACAACTTGCAGGTATAGATATTAAAAATCCATATCCGAACAAATTTTGTTAGTATCCGGATTCCAATCCAGATCTCACTTGGATATAGAGTTTCTAGTCGAATCCAAATCTGGATATCCGAACTACTGGTACCCATTATCCAACTACCAATTACTATTAATTACAGTTAGGCTTATCGATGGCCTGTGGACACTTGAGGTTACATGAAAATCCCTAATTTGAAACTATTGAGAGTTATGTACTTGATGTGAGTGTTTGAATCTTAAAAAAAATTGTTAACCTATTTAAATATTTTATTAGTTGTAGTTATGAATCATGAATTTTTATATTTATTCGAATTGTATTCGTAGCCGAGTTTAGCGGATATGGGTTTTACAATATTCGATCCGTTTCTATATTCGATTTGCAACGGATACGAATAGTAAATTATTATTACCGATAACTATATGTATCTGCATTCACATCCGTAAATAGATGCCGGAGACAGATATGGTAAGGCCTATATTCGATCCGTATCCGATCCGTTTCCATTCCTAACTGCTATCTATAATCAAAATTCATTTTATTTTAAATAGTTTGTTGTAAATATTTGATTTTGATTTTGTTGGGTTAAAGGTAGAATTAAAAAAGAAATTAGTTAGTTGAGACTGTTAGTTTAAATTAAAAAACTAAGTTTACTCAAATTATAACTCTCTAATAACCGCCTTTACCTCTAACACATCCATAACTAATAGGACTCTTAGAATGAGTTTATTTTTAAGTGATTATTATTATAAGTAATTATTTTTTGACAAAAAGTGAAATAATCGCTTATAATTGACTATGACAAATAAGTTGTCTGGTGTTTGTTTGATTTTGTATGAAAAGTAATAGATAATCCAATCATGGGCTGGTCTCAATAAACACTGTTTCCGCTGTGACGGGATAAATGATTATTGAGTGTAAAATGATCAAAATGACGTATCGTTAATGCCATTTTAAAATTTGGTTGAAAAGATAAGGGGTATTATGATATATTACTTGGTCAGTTTTATTATTCCATAATTACTTATGCAATAATCTAGGAATCCCAGCTTATTTTTAAGTGGAAAAAGATGTCATATTTAAGTGGAAACACATAATTCAAGACAATAATCACTTATTTTCAGGATGCATCCAAACAAGTTTATTGATACGAGACCCATATTGATGGGAAAAATAAGTAATTGTTGACCAAATTATTTTACATCCAAACAGGCCCATAACCAATTTTGAATGATCCTTTTATTAAATTTTCACCTAGAAAATTTAATTATGTGTAAGATAATGATTTTACATTTAATTACATGCATTGAAAATAAAATAATGAAGTTCTTTTTTGTTTTCTCAAAAAAATAGGAAGCCCCGCGTTACCAAATCAATATCAAAATTAAATAACCACTTCCTTTATATATATATATATATATATATATATATATATATATATATGTTTTGGTTAATAGATAATTATCTATTAGCCAAAATGAATGACAAGTGGGGTCTCCCTATTTCAATGGGTGGGGCTCATCGAAAAAAGTGATGGAAGGGTCCACTTGTCATTGATTTTGGCTAATAGATAAATATCTATTAGCCAAAACAGATACATATTACTCATATATATATATATATATATATATATAGAGAGAGAGAGAGAGAGATTAATGGAGGAAAGAGGCCATAGGAGGGAATTCCCTCCTATGGCGTCGAAAAAATACCCTCTCCACCAATTTTTCCGACGATCGGCCCCCATCATCTTCATCGTCATCATTTAAGATGTGGGTACACCAAATTTCATGTGATTCTACAACTTTTTCACCGTTGATTTAGTGGGTTCAAAATTAACGGTTTACCGACAATAGAACTTTTTACATTGCTAAATCAACGGTGAAAAAGTTGTAGAATCACATGAAATTTGGTGTACCCACATCTTAAATGATGACGATGAAGATGATGGGGGCCGATCGTCGGAAAAATTGGTGGAGGGGGTATTTTTTCGACGCCATAGGAGGGAATTCCCTCCTATGGCATCTTTTCTCCATTATTCTCATATATATATATATGGAAATTTCAACAAAACTATCATGTAATGTAGTATGTATTTCCAAAACCACCCTAAAAATATTTTCTTGTATAGAAACCTCCTAACCTTTCTTTTGTTAAACGCGACCCCTCTCGAGATCTTGCCGTTAATTTTTTTTTGAAATGACCAAAATACCTTACTATACAGTGAACTCTTAGAAGGGTGATGAAAGGGTATTTTAGTGAGAAAATAGTAAAATTTTAATTTAAAAAGTTTAAATTTTGACGGCAGAAGGGTCGGAAGGGGTCACGTGTAACGGAGAAAAGTTTTAGAATTTTCTGCATAAAAAAATCTTCACGGTGGTTTTAGAAACATATGCTATGGTACATGTCGATTTGGTGAAATTCCATATATATATATATATATATATATATATATATGAGAAAACGGAATCTCAGGTGCCACGGGAGTAAGTTTTCTCAAATGGCGTCAAAAAAAGTTAAATCTCCACCAATTTTTTCGACGATCGGGATCCACCATCTTCAGTTTTATCGTGCAAGATGCAAATACACTAAATTTGATGAGAATCCAATATGGGGGTGATCCATTACAAACTGGTCCACCTTTTTTTAAAACCGGGAACTCTTTATTCACGTCATATTTGAACAATGGGCACCGTTCATGTTGTTCTTGATACATCCAAACCTATGTATATAAAAAATCAAAAGATTTGAAAGTCTCTAACCCATGCATCGGATGACGTTTATATTGCATTACCGATATGTAAGTTCACGGTGACTCGATTCGCAATAACTGCGAAACGAAGGCAGAATATAGAACTAAAATTTTCTATCAATCATCACGGACTTAGCCCTAGGATCTCCATCAAACATATAATTGTAAGCAAGAATCTACACTAGATTAAACTAAGCGATTTGAAGTAACAACTTTTGTCGCGTGATTCGCTACGATTAGTGAAAAAATCCTATCTTTGATCTTCTTCTTCTGCTTGGATGAAGCTTGACTCACCTTGATATCCATCAAAGATGATCCACTTGAAGCTATCCTTTACCAACTCCAACTCTCACTAGAACTCTTATAATGAAGTAATTTTCTCTCACAATTTGCTAGGTTGTAAGAGCAAGGGATGCAAATGGAAGCTCACTAATTTCTTTCTCTTTCCTCTTTGTTCTCAACACATGAGAAGAGGAAGATGATAGTTCTCCAGAATCATCATTACCCTGCAAATTCACTAACCGGTCGGCCAGGCAAGTGTAAGTACTAAGAAGGAGGCTCCCCATACTTTCACACAGACCTAATTGAATAACCCCCATTCCTTAGAAGTGCAATCACGTAAACACCTTTCTAGATACCTATAGAATTAATTTATTGCAAAGGCAATATTCTCCCGAGAATAACTTTTATTCACAGTGGGTAACATGATACAACTATCATGGCGTGACAACCTTAACTAAGGGCCAACAAATCACTACACACTATAGAAAGTATGCAATCTCATTGCAAGTTTCAACAATGGAAACTCATGATATGGTTTTTAACCCTAGAACCCCATGACCTTGATTAAAGATCAACAAATTATAGAGCGCTGGTCAAACTCAACCTATCATTTCTTGATTAATTTCAACCCACCAGCATGGACCTTGATTAAAGATCAATAAGGCCATACGACAGTCCTAATTAATCTCATCATATCAGGCAGACTGTTGGATATAGTGCCCTCAACGAAATTATTGTAATTGCAGATAGGCAATTATGGTAATCGAGGGAGGACCTATACGGGTAGAACAAACTTGCTCGAGATGATAATATGCTATTTGGTTTGTCTTTATGATTATGTGTATACGTTTTACTTGCTATTACATGTCCCTAATACATGATAAAGTCCATAGGATTCTTGCTGTTGGAGATAGTGCCCTCATAGTCAATTATTGGATCGCAGGTACGTGATTGCAATGATTGCGGAGGACCTATCCCGGTAGCACAGTCTTACTCGAGATGATAGTATGCTATCTGGTTTGCCTTTATCAGTCGTGTACATATTCAGGTGACTGATTGCATGTTACACTTTGATAGAGCCCTTAGGATCTTGCTTTACTACCAACAGTATGATGGCGATCATATACGTGAGAGTTGGGTAGTTTATATGCATATCCTTAATTGTGGTCCCTAGTCGTGGGAGTTTCGAGACAGGGCATCGATACTCCGGAGTAGACTAGTGTGTACAGTCGAGACCCCGACGAGGGGCGGTGGCCGGTCTCACAAGCCACTGGTGTCAGTTGGATCACCTAAGATGTATACAGGTGCTCATTGGGTTATGAGTACACCGGACAGGACTCGCCGGGAATCTGCTAGTTAGTATTATATCTACCGTCAGATAGCAGTTCCCTGGTGACATGTGTACAGGTTAGTTCATCGACCTGAGGTCGTCATTTGTCTCGTGTGAGTTCCCACTGTGCTTTGATTTCTACCCTACCACGGCTCAAAGGAGTCGTGCAAACAGGTAGTTTTTGGGTACAGTCCCGAGCCATATGGAGGCACGTGAGCGGATCGGCAGGGGATTCGCCTCTCCCGGTATTGGGGGCGAGATCGTGCTGTGTCTAGGAGAGCCATTACACAAATCCTTGGCCATGGTAGGAGATTTACTGGTAGGTACTCCAGTAGTATCTCAGGGTGTATTTGGGCTTCACTCCGACATGACTTATACTGCTATTGGGGGTCTGACGTTACTAGCCCCCTAGGCAGATATGCGATACTCATTGACGAACGGACCGGACTGTATATACATTGTCACTGTTAGGCTCAGTAGTGTTTTCGGAGGAGTTCGCTCATCGGTCTCCCTTGAGTTCGCTCCTCGGCCACCCTTGAGGTCAGTCTATGGGCAGCCGTTATGCATAGCTAGTGCCGCTGACGGTTTGTGGTTAAACCCACTGCCAGGGTGTTGACGAGTCATTAGAGTCCCCCACAGACAGTTTCCCAAGTTCGGGCGAAACGTTGTAGAGGCCGTATGGTTTTATGGCAGGGTTCGGAAAATGCACGTGCGTTTACGCACGTGTCGATTTTCGGACAGATGATACTGGTCGGCTTTGGTTTAAGCCGGATCCGAGTATTATATTGAGTAGGTATAATATCTTTGTCTCAGTTGCATTTGTATTCGGTCGTAATACAAATGCGGGTATATTTATACAGTTTCGGGGTTTTCCTGAAAGTCGTTTCAGGATCACTTTTGGAAGTTGCCAGTTTCCAGTTTTCTATCAGCCGTCTTTTAACATTCGGTTAAAGACGGATTTATCTTTTCTTCTGATATCAGTGAGTCATCATTCTAGAAGCTTTTAGAAGTGATGATGAGGCTAGTGAGTCATTTGTGTCATTAATGGTTCATTAATGATGCAAGGTGATTAGGTTTAATTTGATTGGTTCCATTTAATGAAAGTTAGTGATTCATTCTTTCATGAATGTTATGATAAGCTTCATTTCTCTTATGGTTACCTCTCCCCTCTCCTACACTCACCTCCCTCCATCTATATAAGAAAGGTCTCTCCCCTCTCTCATTTGGTTACTTGATTCAAGAGAGAAAAGATTATGATAGTATTTGGGGTGCATGGAATTTTACAGATCATTTCATTCCATCACCCGATTCCCTCGGCAACTTCATTTACCGATCGTCCACGGATTTGGACGAAGTGAGACAAAGTCATCTACTCATTCTCTACATCAATCTTGGTCGTCTCTTTTGGCAAACTTGACGATCGAGTTGCCTCGAGTCAGAGGCGGGAGCCCATTTAAAGAACCGATCATGTGGTGCCACCTCGACGAGGAGATCGGAGATCGACGAGATCGGAGCAGCCGCAACGGAGCGTG